>JAZKLR010000007.1:0-1377113 GCA_037103525.1 Ganaspis brasiliensis | reverse complement strand
ATAATAATAACAACAATTGAATTGAAATTTAGAACGATTTTGATGAGTGAAAAAAGTAATTGAAAAAATCCGAGAATTGTTGAATAATTAGAAATTAATGGATAATCGATAAAAATAATTGAAAATTAAAGAAAATATTTGAGAATTGCAAAAAATTATTAAAAATTAAAGAATTAAATGAAAATATCAAGAAAATAATTGATAATTAAAAAAAATAATTAACATTTGAAATAAAAATTGAAGAATGGTGAGAATAATCGGGATTAGAACATGTTTTTTTGTTTAATTAATGAATAATAATAAAATTGGAGGTGAATAATAAATTGTAAATTAAAAACTGATGAAAATTATAAATAAAATTGTAGAAAATAAATGAAAATTGAAGAATTGTATTAAAATTCCAATAGAATAATTGACAATTGAAAAAAAATTAACAAAATGATTAAAATAATTAAATATTAAAGACAATAATTTAGAAATGAGGAAAATAATTATAATTGAATTTGAAATTAAGTGAAATTTATATTTACAAAAATAATTAAAATTGTGAAAAGTTTAAATGTTTAGTTATTAATAATCAGAATAATAAAAACGCAAGGATTGATTAGAATCTAGAAAATTTAAAGCCTGATAACCAATAAAAATTTAGATAAATTCAAACTTCAATAAATTAAAATTTAAATATATATATTGATTCTTAATTACTAATTTAGATTTTCATTAAAAATAATTATTTCAAAATTTTAATGATCTCAATTTTCAATAATCTAAATATCAATTAATTTAATCACAAGAACATTTCAAGTTAATTTATATTGATAGAATTAAATTTTAATTTACAAAAATTTGAGTGTATGGAAATTTCAGTTCAATATTTTAGGGTAAACTTTATTTTAATTAATTTTTTTTCTGTCAATGCAGTTAAATTAACTCTTATGAAAGTAGACTCTAATTAAAATTTAAAGATATGTACATTTTTTCAAACGTAACTGATTTAAAACAAAATCTTTAATCTTGCGGATTATTATTATAAATTTTGTTTTAATTTCAAAAATTTTTTTTTTCTCATTGATCTTCTTATTTATTTTGATAACTTAAGAAGGCTGCCAGTAAATTTTTTTTCTTTATTAATCTGATTGTTTTTACATTAGCTAGTTTATTTTGTTTTGTAAATTTATTCAACTTTTTGACATTTTGTCTATTTGTATTCGCAATTTTATTTACTCTTTGACGAAATTTCTAGATTCTATGACTTTTTAACATTTTTTGTATTATTTTTTATTATTCTCATTGTCTAAACTTATTTTCTAAAATTTTTAAGTATTTTTCTACAATTTCCATTATTTTCTTCAATTTTTAATTATTTTCATATGTTTTCTTAATTTCCAAATCTTCTTATTAATTATCGTAAATTTCATTTATTTTTAGCTTTCTTCAATTATTTTCTCCAATTTAAAGTTATTCTAATTTTTTTCAATTGATATTCAATTCACATATTTTTCTCAAATTTCAATTATTTTTTTTTAATTTCAAAAAAGTTTTGTAATTTTTTCAATTATTTCACTCAAATGTGATTTATTTTTTACAGCGTATCAATGTTTGTTTTATATTTCAAATATTTTCATCAAGTTTTAAATTGTAAAATCATTTTTCAATTATTTTCCAAAAATTATATCGTTTAATTTTCCATTTTTTTCATTTCTTTTATAATTTCAAAAATTTTTAACTATTTATATAAGATTTCAATTATTTCATTCAATTTTCAATTATTTATGTGATTTTTTATATTATTTTCTTCAATTTTCAGTTACTTTCGTTCTTTTTCGAAATTTCAATTATTTCTGTTTAATTAAAAATTATTCTCTTCAATTTTAAATTATGTTTCTTGTTTCATTTATTTTCTCTAATTTTTAATTATTTTTTTTTTTCAATGAACTTCAGAAAGTTTGAGGTATTTTTCTAAAACTTTCTTTAACTTTCCTTCATTTAAAAGGGGACGTCCATATATTACGTAAAGCTTTTTTCTGATATTTTTAGACCCCCCCTCGTAATGGAGCTTTACATGCAAAAGTTCATTTTTTCTGACCCCCACCCTCCTCCTTTAAGCGTTACGTAATATATGGACGACCCCAAATATAATATTATGTAATGTTGTCAATTATTTTCTCAAATTTGAGTGATATTTCTCAATTTTATATTATTCATCTCAATTTTCAATAATTTTTTTTCAATTTTTAATTATTTTCCCTAATTTTCCATTATTTAACTATTTAAATTTATTTTTAAGACTTCTAAGTAATTTTCTCAATTTTGAATTATTTTCTTTGTTTTTAAAACATTTCTGTGAGTTTTTAAACTACTTTTCCCAAATTTCAATTAAGTTCATTTTTTTTCAATTAATTTGAAAAACCAGCAATTATTTTGTTTAATATCAAATTTTTTCTTGCACTTTTTTTTAATTCTAAAATTTTATAAATTTTGTCCTAAAAAAATGGTTTATTAGGGTTAACTGAGGGTCCCCTGAGCTCAAGGGACCCGGGGCTTTGTCCCTTAATAGTTACGCCACTGAAGTTTACTATAATTTTGGAGTTAGAATGATCAATCTAAATATTATTCTAGGTGAATGATCATCCAAACTGAGGGAGAAATAATACCAAAGGTGAAATCAAAAATCAACTGCTTCATGTGCGTTTCTTAAATCCATGATGAACAACACTACAGACATCTTTATTCAGCCTGGGTTGCAAATTAAATTTCTCACCGTTTGTCATTACATAACTAGTATTGGTCATATTTTTTTTATCGAACAGTTAATTAATTTTGACGAACAAAATCAGCATATTGTAGTGCTAAACAAACTCTTTGAGTACTTAGATAAATCCAAAAATGAGACTCAGGCCAAACAACTTCTTCTGCAAAAAATACTTATAGTAACTGATCACTATGGTGGTGGGGAAAATGATACTCTTGACCAGGAATATATAAACGAAACTTACCAGTACATCGTCACAACAAGTTTATTTTCTCATTATGGAGGTATTTATGGATATTTAGCAGGGATAATCAACAGGTCTACAAATTTAACTAGGGCAAACCTTAGGAAAGAAATATTTGTCGATCTTCTTAATAATTACAACAGTACCGACTACTGTTCAGAAAGGAACAGAATCTTCAAACTTACTCCATTGTCAGTAAAAAAAGTAATGGAAAATTTCATTATGCCACTTTTCCCTATTCCAAACGCACAAAACATGAATATATTGGATGCTGATTATATTTATGCCATGGCAGGTTTAAAAATAGCCCAGGCATTGGAAGCAAATAACGAAGACCTAGGTTTCGATTACTACATTATTTTATCACATACGGCGGAAATAATGACTTCAGAAGATACTAATCCTATACATGCTTTGCTAGCTTTCTCAGCACCGGCTTTATTTTATTGCGCATCTACGGAAAGGGAGAAATTCAGGAAATTGGATTTGACAAAACTAGACGAGATATTCTGGGTCGAGGCTTATCAAATGTTGTTTATATATTTGAACTCGGCTGTACAAACTGTCGCCCAAGAAGCTCTTAAAACCAGCATCTATTCCACACTAGATTATGAAATGCAGAAGATTCGTAATCGAACGGCTCTTGCTGAATATTATCTGACACAACACTGCCCGCATACAGAGCTTTCAAATTTTCTGATTGCATTTTATAAAACAAGTTATCGATTATTCTACTTTTGGTACGTAACAATTTTGAAAGATTGCAACTCAGATATACCGAACGTAAGTGATGAATTTGACAATCAATTTAAAAATGTTAGAGAAATTTATCGTTTGGTAGAGATCAATAAAATTCACCAAGCGCTGAAAATCGGTAATATGATAGACAAAATTAATGCAACAAGTACTTATGTCTCTATGGCCTCTGTTCGTGCTGAACCAGTCTATTGTTCTCCCAGAGCCGTACACTGTACGCCTTACAAACAAAAGGTAAGTGACGATACGTACTTGATATTCGTTGTAGAACAGAATAATAAGAGAGAATATTATGCTTTAAAACTAGACCATAATAATGGATTGATTTTACTGAAAAGCAATGGTAACGAAGACAAATTTACAAAAGCATTAGAACTTGAGGCTGGTACAAAAATGATGCCATCAATTTTAAAAGAAAACTTGAAAAACATAGACGAAAATTATTTAGATTTCTTAAAGAAAATTGCAGATGCAGGAACGGAGAAATTTATAAACATTTTGAGTCAACACTATAAAGAAGAAACAATGGGCGAAAAGGTGATAGAGTTTCTTAAATCTCTAATACCATTTTACAGTTGCGTGTATGCTTTTACGGATAGCTCGAATCCTGGCTTAGATGGTGTACTATGTGGTTTAGACTTAATATTTGTTTTTCCACTTCTAAAAAGTGCAGTTAAATTAAGTACTGGGTTAAGCAATGTGATTGTTAATAATGCGAAAAAATTACTTTCGTCTTCTGAGGCTGCCTTAAGAGCAGGGTTTAGCGGCTCAGGAACAGGATGGAGCACATTTACACAACTAATGTCTTCAACAGGCAGCAGACTAACTTCCACTTAAGGCCTAAAAGAAGCCTTTAAACAATTTTTAATTTCCGTTGTTCATGTTTTGGATCCTGGAATTGGATTTGTCTACGGTCTTGGAAGGTTAGGCTGGCATTTTGGTAAGAAGCTTTTCCAAACTATTTTCGCAAACTTAAGAAGTTTTCCTGTTAAGCAACTGTATATAAAAATGAAGCGATACATATCACAAGTATTTAGACGAAAAGCTAAGTCACCTGAATATGTAAGATTGATATCAAAAGAAGAAGCTACAACTCAGGGACGAAGTTTCTTTCGACATTCTTATCCTGGACGACAGTCATTCTTTGGGCCCTTGTGTGTAAACGTTTTTGGTAAAATTGCGGAAATTAGGAGAATGGCTGGAAGGAGGATGAGACTATTTGCAGTGAAAGTGGGCATAGTTGAGGATACAGTACGGTATAGAGCAATGAATCCTAACTCTGGAGAGTTATCAGACATTGAATTGATGTTAGATGACAATGATATGTTGCGATCTACACATTATTCAGATCAAGAACTAGAATTACAATTATCTGAAGACGAACTTCACTTAAGTGATTTTGAGACTGAAGTTTATGATGATCCCCGGGAGTATTCATTTAGTGTCAATGAGCCTTCAAAGGTAAAAAAATTAGGAGATAAAGAAAAGATAACACAAGAATTGGCTTCTGATAATAAAGATTTCAAAAAGCCCTCCGAAATCAAAAACGCAGAAGAAGAGATTAAAACAGCAAGAGATCGTGATTTGCTAATGCAAGGAACTTCTAAAGACGCAAAATTAGAGGAATATTTGCAAAGAAAGAAAACTGCTCAATATTTAGAAATGCAACAAGAACATGATTTTGTTTACACCGCTGAGGACGCTGCACGTAAAATAGCTACAATCACTGGCTATAATGAAAGAGACATTCTAGAGCAAATAAGACCGTTAGCATTATATACTGGAAAATTTCATACAAATCTCCCCACGTATTATCGTTTAGCACACCACATGGAGCTGTATAAAGATTTGAAGAAAGGGAGCATACAAAATTTGTTTGAAGTAGACAATGCAATACATTCTTTCAAGACAAAATTGTTGTCAGAAACAAATATGGATTGGGAAACAAACATGATTTTTACAATGTATGGGAAGTCCTGTGAAAAGGAGTTTGACTTAACCATTGATTCTGCTAAGCTCAAATATTTGTCTTGTACTGATGATGAAATGAGTTTTTCTGAATTCTATAGTATAATGTTGTACCAGAAATATGGAATATTTTCTGTAAAATTAAATTCGGAAGCAAGGAGAAATCTTAGAATTTTACTTCACAGATTGTCCGTACGTCATATTAATTTTAAATTGGCAAACAATGTGGTAGATGAACCATTCAAGTTGTGGATTTCGGAATTAAATTACAAGGCAATATCTGATCGATTCCTAGAACCCTTAGAGGGTAAAACATTTTACTTTAACGATTTCACCGTAGCGAAGAGGATGGGTCATATTTTGCCTGAACCAAAACTTCCAATGGAACCTTCTGACTATAAATTAGTTTCGTATAACATGGAGGTTTCTCCATATCGTACAGTAGACTTGTCTTACATTCATCCAGACTTTGGAAATGAATGCGTCATTTTCCCTGATGTTAAGTTTGACGTCCAGAAAGTAAAACAAGGAAGAAATAGTTTGACTTTAGACATGAGGGAACAATTTATATCGAAAGAGAACGTGAAGATTGACAGAATGTTTGGACTTGATAGCCTAATGATAAAAAAAGAATATACGATGAGAACTGAAGCGGTTAAAAAGGCTGCTCAAGTTATTTATTCAAAAGTACCTTTCCAGACACGAGGAATTTATGAAGAAGTATTTAATAAGTATCTTCTCGAAATGTCACAAAACAACAAATACTTTCCCACTTATAATGAATTGGCTGAAGAATTCTGTCGTTTAGACTTGCAGCTTCCTTTTTGGTCCCAGAAATATAAGATACCTAAATTTAAAACGTTTGAACATCTTTTATACGACCCAAGAAGTTTGGATAAAGTATCTGATGTGTCTCAGGCACAGAAATTAATAAAGGAGCTTTATCCTTCGTTTGATCTAGGCAATATAGAAGAAGTATTTGACAAATATAAACGAACATTTGGAGTCTCAAAAAGTCTTAGTTTTGAAGATTTTTACGCAATTTTTTCTTTTTATTTCGGGGGGCATAACTTAAATAGAGAATTAAGGGTTGGAACTCGTGCTGCTTTTAATAGATTAGCTATTAGGCAATTTGACGAAGCTTTTGCAAATGAACCAATCAGGCTTTTTGCTATGGAAGCGAAAACTAAGATAGGTTTTCAAAAATTTTTAAATCTTAGAGAAGAAGATCATATATTTTTTAATGATTTCCTGCTAAGTTACGATGATTTATTTCAAAGGAACCAGATCCTGGAGAAAATTTACGCCAATTTTCCGAAGCTCGTACTTTATGACATTGAACTGTCAAATCAATTGGGTGTCGCGAATTTGAAAAATTATTTTTCATCATTTACACAACATGTAATTCCTTCTAGAATGGCATTTACAATCGATAGTATAAGGATATGGAATTATAATGGTGTAGAAACTGCTTTTATACAAATGCATGATGTTCGTACTTCAAAAAAGCAAAGAATGTTTGATATCATGAATAAATTGTAGTCCCTTCCGCACTGTGTTCTACATTAATTAGATACACGCAAATCTTACTGCAAAATGTAATTTTTAACAATAAATTAAATGTGTGTGAAAAGTAATGTTTAAAATCTTATTGATTTATTTATTATTCCTAAAAATTATACCTTCATATGCGAGTATAGTGGCAATAATAACTATCTCTCTCAATCTTTAAACTACCTAATGCTTCCGTCTCTTTTGCCTTACCAGGGTTTACAGAAAATATCCTTCTTCACTGTTGTATCAAACGAAGTTGTTTTCTTTTTCTTTTTGTTATTATTGGTGTCTGGATTTATACAGAAGAAAATTCTGTGATAAAAAAAAAAACAATTTAATTTAGTATAAAAATATTTAAATATTAATATAAAGATTATTATCAAATAAATTCCGTAGACTTTGCAATGCTTCCTTTGTACGTAAAAGTAAAGGCATAATAAACGAAAGAAAGCACCATGAAACCTGTTATGGTATGTTTGCTTGAAAAACAAATTTTTTTCTTCATACTTTCTTCTGTGTCACAAATCTTCATTTTTATCGGATAAATATGATATTATGAAGAAAATAATGTTTAGTTTCAATGTAAATCAAGACAATTTAGTAATAAATTGTTTTAGGCAAAAAACAATTAAAACTGACTTTCCATTATATTATGTATGTTTTTAAGAAATTAAGAAAGGTTAACGTCCGAAAAGTTTGATGTTTAATGTATTTGCGCACGTAAAAGGGCCCAAGACCATTCAAAATGTTTGAAATATAATAGAGGATATGATGCATATTCTTTTTATGGATAAGATAATAATGCTAAAGTGGGCCCTTGTCATGTTCACGCGTATCCAAATAACGTAAATCTCTCTTGGAGTCGCACTTAAGTGAATATTTGAAGGTCAGCATAATGAAAGGAGACAACACTGTAAAAACAAGTGTCTAATTTTAAGACATTTTTGTCCTCACTTTTAAGACGTTTTAAAGTGTCTTAATTTTAAACCAATGAGAAAGCATCTTTCAAAATTATTAACCAATGAAATAGCTTGAAATAACCATAAGACGCTTTCTTAATGTCTTGTGTCTTAAAATAAGACACTTAGAAGACAGCAGTTTTTGCAGTGAAGTAAATCGACCAGTGCCAGGGTTTACGTTTCCTGGTAATGATTGCAGAAAATGATTAAAAAATGATAAATTAAAAACATGACCGTATTAAGATGTTGATAACTCTGTTAGATATTAGTGAATTAAAATTTTTCGTAGACCATTGGGAACGTTATAAAATTTGCCTTTAAATGATCCTATTTTAAAGCTCTTTCGATTAATAGAAAAGGAGATTCAATGTGATAAATACCGGTGAATTTTTTGTTTTTTGTGAATTTTCATTGTTCAAGTTTAGTGGGTTGCATTTTTTAGATAACTAATTGGAAAATTTTGAAATTAAGATAAATTAAACCTTGAACTATTAGCTTTAAAATAAGCCAAAGAAAACTTAAATATCTTGACTGGTTCTCAATTTATAAGTACTAGGTAAAAAGGCGCACGCCAAATTTTATTATTTCTTAAAATAATGTTTTATCTATGTATAATTATGTGAAATGAAAGAAATACATAATATAATAAAAAAAAGAAAATTAATGATAAGAAGACATTGGAATAAATTTAAATTGATGCGATCTTTGATTAAACGTATATATCAATTTGCAAATTTTGATTAGTAGAAGATTAATAAAATAAAATAAAGATGAAGAATAAAATGAAGAATGTGAAGAATAGTTATAAAAAATTATGATATATCTAATACCATTCAGAATGTTGAAGAAATAGAAATAGAATATAGTTATTGTAAGTTTAGGCATTATTTTACTGTTGATTATTTTATATTTTAAGACGTCTATATATATATAATATAATATAATTAATACGAGGTACAGTAAACTTTCATTATATGTTAAAGCGTCTATCCACAAGGTGCAATTAATTATTTTGCATTATAATTTTATGTAATGTAGAATTAACATGTTCATTTGGAATCTCAGCTGAAATATACCGATCACCACTCTTTGCTTTTAATATTTTAGGACCTTCTTCCAATATAACCAATAAATGAGCGTGTGGTAAACCGCGATTTTGAAATTCAATAACATAAACATAAGACTTAACTTCTCCAATTACTTTATCATGTACTATAGTTTTGATTAATTTTTTAACTTTTAAATGAAAGACTCTTGCTACGATATGTCAGGTCTATCAGAAGCTGACTGATTAGATAATAAATTCTCTTCAATTTCTTTCCATTTTGAACTACATGTCATTGTAATAAATGAATCTGGTCTACCATGAAAAGCTACAATGGTCATTGCATCTTGATATTGTTCTGACATGTTACGAGGTGATCCTATAAATGTTGAAGGCAATATCAACATCTTGCTAACATCTTGCTGAAACAATCTTCCACCATATAAAAATTGATTGAAGGTATGATCTCTTACTCCTATTTTATATTTTATATAAGTAGATCTGGACACAGTTTAATTTCTGGTTCTTTTGTCACTATCAGTACGAATCATATCGATACTAGTTTCTAGAGTAGTTCCCCCCCCCCCTTAGTTTCTGCACAGAAAAAACGATATTCTTACTCTAAGAAACACTTCTTAAATAGGCGTCAAGAATATTTCCCACTTAAAGTAAGTGGGAAATTTTCTTACAATAAGAAGATTAATCTTTTTGTTAGAATATTTAAGAAGTGTTTCTTAGAATAAGAATATCGTTTTTTCTGTGTAGAGGATAAAATATAGGATTTATCCAAGGTTTAATATTTGGATGTAAATGACTAACCAATTGCAATTGTTTAATCGATTTATTATAAATCGGTACATGGTATGACACCTTCAGCATTTGTATTAAAAATAGCAGCTAAATTCATTACACCTTCAAAAATTGTACCTTCCTTTATCCAATCCTTTTTTTAAAGTAAACATTAGTTGTAATTCTGGAATTTCTTCATTATTTTTTTTTTTTTTTTTGCTAACGCAGTTTCTGTTTCAATGATCTTAGACATCATCAAAAAAGATTTTGTATATCAAAGGGAGTCGCATAATTTTAAGCCCATAAAAATTTTAAAGAAACATATAATCAAAAAACAAAAGGGTATTACACGTCTGAAGTTAATCACAACGTCTGTTCCATTTTAGAATAGGATTCTATATCTATAATATCTATAATTTACAAAAAAAAATTTAATTTCTATACCTTGGTTAGAAATACAATTATTTTTCTACAATTTTATGAGTTTCTTTTTATTTTCAATCATTTCTTGTAAATTAATGTAATACCGTCAACCGGGATAATTCTACCCATCAAGGGGTAATTATACCCATCGCCAGTTTTTAATAAGTAAAATTTTTATATTAAAATGTATGAAGTTGCCGCTAGGGGTAAATATTCTTTGATAGTTGTACTACAGAGTAAATATAATGTAATAACCTAATTCTTTGTCAGAAAGTAGAAAAAAATTCGTAAAGTTGCGAAAGTTAGGTTAAAAATTTCGGAGGTGCGCCAAACATTATACTAGATCCCTTAAAATTTTCTAGTGTTTCGCAAAATATTGCAGATAAGTATTGTTAATTTAGTTGTGAAGATGTATACGTGATGTCTTAACTTTTTATTGCCTATTTTAAGAGAAAAGTGTAAAAAACTGACGAACCAGCATTCTCTGGGTAATTATACCCATTATTTAAAATCAATTATTTTACGAAAATTTGTTTTGTAATAAGTAAATAAGTGTACAGTACATCGTTTTTATAGATTTTTAATTTACTTTTGTGTCAAAAGTCTAAAAATAAGTTATATAATTAGAAACAAATTATAAGTTTACAAGGGATGCAACATAACCTCAAAAAGTAACTGTCATTAATATTTATATGTTTTTCAAGTTAATTTTTAAACTTCTTCTTTTAAAATAACTTAGAAGCCTTATTAGTAATTATACTAAGTTATTTGCTTAACCTAAAAAAAATTTAACTTTAATTTTTTAGTAAATATAGATTTCAGTAAAATTTCAGTGTTTCACTCACGAATTAGTTGAATAATTTCTACAAAAAAAGATTTTTTTCAGTTCTTTCTTTTTTTATTAGACTTTAGATTATCTACAGAAAAGATTTCAAATAATTAAAACGATCAAAAATTCTTTTTAGTCCATTTTATAAATAAACAAACTTTGATGGGTATAATTGCCCCAACCCCGGGGAAATTATACCCACATTTTTAAGCCTCTATAATTTCAACAAAAATTTTTTTTCTTACTCCTAACTTACAGGAATCCTTTAGAAGGATGTCCACAACAACACCCAATAGTTAAAAACTTTATTTTAAAAAATTCTAATTTTTAATGAAGTATTTAGTAAAAAAAGAGCGTATTTTTGGGTATAATTACCCCGGTTGACGGTATTACTTTATGATTTAGAAAAAAATTTATTGTTAAAATTATTTTTAAAATATACCCGATTCTGCATAAACAAAGTAAAAATTGCCTGGTTTCACAGCAATTTTTGATATTTTTTATTGCTTAAGTAAAAAAGTAAAATTACATTTTAACTCAAGTAAATCCTTAATAGTTTTTTTTTCAGTGCAGAAGAAAACTCTGTAATAAAAATAAAATACAATTTAATATAGTATAAAAATATTTGAATATTAATAAAATTTTGGTTAAATATTAATCTAAAGATTACTTTTAAATAAATTCCGTAGAAATTACCTTTTGCGGTATTAAATCTTCAAGACACCGAAGTTTTAATCCATGTGATGTATCAATTTTGCTTTCTATTAAAGATATTTCATAAACATAAAACATGAATTGTTTGTATTAGGCGATTTTTTTTAAAATGCTCAGTAAATTATAAGGAATATTTCTATTTAAGGGTAATTTTTTTGAATTTTAATATTAAGAAAGTTATTGAATAAAAATTATATAACTTTTAAGCAGCAAGACATGGAAACAGAAAAGTTAAAAGAAATTTTGAAACGTGGCGTTTAAGTGATACAAATTTGTCTGACAAATATTAAGATAGAAAAAACCGTAGAAAGAATGCAAAAAGTTTCTTTGATTTAGGACAATAATTAAAAATTGAGGACAGAAATTGAAAGTTGAAGAAATTTATTAAAAAATAGAAAAAAAATAGAAAATTGTAGGCTTCTAGTTAAAAGTGTAAAAAATAATTGAAATTTAAGACAACAGTTTGAAACTGAAGAAAGAAAAATTAAAAATTTAGGAAAATTATTTTGAAAAAGAAAAAAATTCATTTTAAAATGACGAGAAAAATTGAAATTTAAGAAATTAATTTAAAAACACAAAAATAATTGAAATTGAAAAAAATATTAATTCGAAGAAATTTATTTGACAAAAAATATAAAAAATAATTGAAAATTATAGGCTACAAGTTCTAAATTGAAGTGAATAACCGAAAATATAAAAAAATTATTTCAAAATGGGAAAAGCAATTCGAATTAAAGACTGTAATTATTGATAATTGTAAAATTCATATATCAACTAAAAATTAAGAAAATAATTGAGAGTAGAAGAAAAACAGAAAAAAATTGCAGACAAAACAGTTTTTAGAGAAAGAAATGTGAAACGAAGATAATAATTGGAAAACGAAGAAATTGCATTTAAACATATTTTTAAAAAATTAAAAATTAAGACAACAATTGAAATTTGAAATTTTTTTATAAAAAATGACAAGAATAATTAAATTTAAAGGATTAAAATTAAAAATCAAAGAATTTATTTAAAAAATAATTGAAAGTTAAAGACAGTATAAGTTAAAATATAAGAAAATAATTAAAAGTTGAGAAATAGACGAAATTTGGAAAAATTAATTTTCCAATAACTGTAATTGAACTTTGAAGGAAATAATTGAAATTTGAAGAAAACAATTTAACTATGACTAAAATAACTGAAAATGGAAGAAAATAATTTTAAAAGAAGTTAATTAACAAATGCCAAAAACATGAAATTGAAATAAAAAATTTGTCATTGGTTCTTATTCAGCTAAGAAAATTAGTAAATTTCACTAAGAAAAATTCACTTATTTCTAATATGCCAGATTTCGGATTCTTATGTAAAAACTAAGTACACATGATAATTTTCAAACTTTATTGAAATATATAAAAAAATTGTTTTAAAATTATGTCGAGTTCACAAAAAAATGAATTCTTAGGAAAAGCAATATATCAGGTAAGTTTTTTAAAATATTATTTTTCAATTTTTACCTATGTGTCTTTATTTAACGTAGTTGTTTCAAAAATCGAAACCATAGAGAACGTAATAAAACTTTCAGCAAAAAAAGTTTAATGTTCAATACGTATTTCTATAAAATATAAAATTAATTTACGGCTTATCTTCTGAGATATGATTATTTGAAAGTCACTATTTGTACATAGGTATAGGTTAAAATACATCTTATTGGTGACAATTTTTTTAATATCCAATAGATAAATCATGCGCATCAAGTTGAAGAATTAGATTTCAATAATTAAAAGTTTGTAGATTACATAAATTTAAATTTTAACTTATTTCACCGCAAGATAAGAAAGTAAAATTAAATAAATAATTAAATTTTCCAAGTTTTATTTTTGTTTTATCGAAAGTTTATACATATGGCAACATCGCTTTTTTAATGCTTCAGAGATTATTTTAAAATTTCAATTTTTAACCTCTTTGTTTGACATTTGTAAACATTTAATGTTTACTATTAGTACAAAACAATTGAATATAATTTTGAAGTTAACCTTTTTAAAAAAGCAACGTAGCCACGATAAAACACGTCACTAAAAGTAAACTTCTTCAGTACATTTCAGAACAGTACAAGTTTGAAAAGTTGTTCAAATTTATAACTGTTCAAACTTTATAATTAATGTTATTTATGTAAATATTCAAATTACTTATTAAAACACACAGATACAGCTTGGAAAAGTTTAATTCGAAAATTTCTGTTAGTTAAAAAAATGTGTGCACTCGGATTAGAAACTTAAGCTATTCAACAATTTTCAAGGGAACAGAATATTGGGTAAGCTCATTTTTTAAATTTCTATTGGTTTTAATTTGTGTCTATATACAAAATAATTTATATTGTATGATCGACAAACCAACTGTGTCATTTTATCATCTTTTTACAACGACAGCCAACGGCCAAAAAAATTACAGGATAAAATAACACAATAGTATATTGTGCAACTAGGGAGGAAAGTGAGCTTATTCCATAAACCCCATTTCCGCATGTGAAATTTCTATCAAGCACAATTCCGCATGCGAAATTTTCATAAAACACCATTCCGCAAGCGGAAATTCTAGAAAACACTATTCTGCATGCGAAATTTCATGCAACACTATTCCGCATGTGAAATTTCAGCATAACACTGTTTCGCATGCGGTATTTCCAGAAAACACTTTTCCGCATGCGGAATTTCTAAAAAAACACTAATCCGCATGCGAAATTGTCATAAAACACTATTCCGCATGCAGAATTTTCATAAAACACATTTCCGAATGCGAAAATTCTATAAAACACTATTCTGCATGCAAAATTTCCTGAAACACTATTGCTCATTTAAAATCTCAACAAAACACTGTTCCGCATGCGGTATTTGCAGAAAAAAATTTTCCAAATGCCAAAATTCTAAAAAGCACTATTCCCCATGCGAAATTTTCATAAAAAATTATTTACATTTAATGGAACAATGTTGCGCATGTGGAAATTCTATAAAACACATTTCCGCATGCGAAAATTCTATAAAACACTATTTTGCATGCGAAATTTCATTACACTATTCCGCATTTGAAATATCAACAAAACACTGTTCCGCATGCAGTACTTCAAGAAGACACTTTTCCGCATGTGAAATTTCTATAAACACTATTCCGCATACGGAATTTCATAAAACACTATTGCGCATGTGAAACTCCTATAAAACACAATTCTGCGTGCGAAATTTCATTAAACACTATTGCGCACGTGAAATTTCCATAAAACACTGTTCCGAATGCGGAATTTTTATAAGACGCATGCGAACTTTTGTGGAACACTATTGCGCATGTGGAAATTCTATAAAACAGATTTCCGCATGCGAAATTTCATGACACACTATTGCGTATTTGAAATATCTACAAAATACTGTTCCGCCTGAGGTATTTCATAAAACACTTTTCCGCATGTGGAATTTCTATAAAACAGTTTTACGCTTGCGAAAGTTTCATAAAACACTGTTTCGCATGTGAAAATTCTATAAAACACTATTCTGCATGAGAAATTTCATGAAACACTACTGCGCATGTGAAATTTCCATAAAACACTGTTCCGAATGCGAAATTTTTATAAGACGCATGCGAACTTTTGTGGAACACTATTGCGCATGTGGAAATTCTATAAAACACAATTCCGCATGCGAAATTTTCATAAAACACCATTCCGCAAGCGGAAATTCTAGAAAACACTATTCTGCATGCGAAATCTCATGCAGCACTATTCCGCATGTGAAATTTCAGCATAACACTGTTTCGCATGCGGTATTTCCAGAAAACACTTTTCCGCATGCGGAATTTCTAAAAAACACTAATCCGCATGCGAAATTGTCATAAAACACTATTCCGCATGCAGAATTTTCATAAAACACATTTCCGAATGCGAAAATTCTATAAAACACTATTCTGCATGCAAAATTTCCTGAAACACTATTGCTCATTTAAATCTCAACAAAACACTGTTCCGCGTGCGGTATTTGCAGAAAAAAATTTTCCGAATGCCAAAATTCTAAAAAGCACTATTCCCCATGCGAAATTTTCATAAAAAATTATTTACATTTAATGGAACAATGTTGCGCATGTGGGAATTCTATAAAACACATTTCCTCATGCGAAAATTCTATAAAACACTATTTTGCATGCGAAATTTCATGACACACTATTGCGTATTTGAAATATCTATAAAACACTGTTCCGCCTGAGGTATTTCATAAAACACTTTTCCGCATGCGGAATTTCTATAAAACAGTTTTACGCTTGCGAAAGTTTCATAAAACACTGTTTCGCATGTGAAAATTCTATAAAACACTATTCTGCATGCGAAATTTCATGAAACACTACTGCGCATGTGAAATTTCCATAAAATACTGTTCCGAATGCGGAATTTTTATAAGACGCATGCGAACTTTTGTGGAACACTATTGCGCATGTGGAAATTCTATAAAACACAATTCCGCATGCGAAATTTCATGACAATTGCGTATTTGAAATATCTACAAAACACTGTTCCGCCTGAGGTATTTCATAAAACACTTTTCCGCGTGCGGAATTTCTATAAAACAGTTTTACGCTTGCGAAAGTTTCATAAAACACTGTTTCGCATGTGAAAATTCTATAAAACACTATTCTGAATGCGAAATTTCATGAAACACTATTGCGCATGTGAAATTTCTACAAAACACTGTTCCGCATGCGGAATTTTCATAAGACCCTTTTCCGCATTCGAAATTTCTATAAAAACTTTTCCGCATGGAAAATTTTATGGAACACTATTGCGCATGTGGAAATTCTATAAAACACAATTCCGCATGCGAAATTTCATGACACACTATTGCGCATTTGAAATTTCTACAAACCACTGAGCCGATGGTTTTCTTTCACGGAATAATATTAGAAAAGGGCCTTAGTTGTACTTGATCCATCATGTTACTAAATTTTAATGGTCAAAATTTTCTAAGTATATTTAATGAGTATTGAGGGGGTCACGTGTAAGCACTGGCCAATTGGGCATCATCGGCGTGTCGTGATTGCGGTATGCGAGCCGCTGCCTGCTTTTCAGAGGTGCCGTTCGATTAATCTTTAATTGATCGTCACACCTGGAAACTTGCTGTTGGTCCTCGCCGCACTCTTAAGTACTCGCCGAGGACCCTTATAGGTAAATTTTCATTTAGTTTAATAATGTTTAAAACAAGAATCAAATTTCATAAATATTACTAAAATTGTTAATTAAATTACCTTTTGTTTTATTGATTGTTAAAGTGGGGCGTTTTGATCGTGTTTGGAAATCAGGAAAACGTATTTATTGGCAGCAAACTGGTCCATTATTTTGCTTTGAGATTTCGTCTGGAAGACAACCAAGAAATACGTGTAATCTTGATAAAAATTTATCCAATCTACACCAGAAAAGGAGTTTTAATTTTTGAAAGGTTGCCAGAATCTTCCGTGAAGGAGAGCCATTGTTTCCTGCAGCCAGTTTACCCGTTTTTCGGATAAGTAAATTGTTCTTTATTTGTTTGTCTATTTGAATGACTGAGGTGTGACGATTTTGCTCAATTTATTATAAATCTTAATTGACCAAAGACTGAGACAAAGATTCGTTTGACGACATTTTGTTTATGATATGTAATTTCTACTTGTGTGTAATGTTAATGTAACCAATTTGTGGTATCATAAATAGAAATTTAAATTGATTGATATTTTTCTTAAAATTAATTATTGCTATTTGTTAAATTTGAGAACATTGGAATGTTTGATATTTAAAATTTATATTCCGTGTGATAATGTGTGTGATATACGTTTAATTGATATTGTTAATTTATCTTTATTAGAATTGTTCATTTTTAAATTAATTAATTTCCAATTTTCGTAATTATATTACATTTTATTAAAATTGTAATTTCATTATATTTGATAATTAGCGTTGAGATGACATCGCCAAGAATTAACCTATTTAATGAATGTCTAGAAATAATATAGCCTTGGTAATTACTTTTTGTTATGTGACTATGGATTGCTAATGACACAATAAATTTGTCAATTATTTAGATAAAACACTTCTTCCATAATACACTTTTTGGTGCGTGTGCTCCCACACAGCACCGGAAATTCTCTGAATTTTCCCTGAATATCCGTCTACATTTCTCGAATATTCGAACCTAATATTCAAGGAAGTTTCGAGGAAGTAGTAAAATGTCCGCCTGGAAAAATATTGGGCGCGCAATTTCCCTGAAAATGTATTTCTAATTTTCAGGGAATTTCCGCATCTAACATTCCTTTAATATTCATGGTATTCGTATATTCACTGTACATGATGCGCACTGGTCGAACTTGGTTTCTATGACACTTACGGCTGCGCAGTAGTTTTTAATGTTCTAGAATCCTACGGATGTTGAATATCATATATTTTTGATCAACTACCAGATCAAAAAAAATTTTGGAAATTTTTTTTTAACTTTCCCTGAATATTAAAGGAATGTTAGATGCGGAAATTCCCTGAAAATTAGAAATACATTTTCAGGGAAATTCCGCGCCCAATATTTTTCTAGGCGGACATTTTACTACTTCCTCGAAACTTCCTTGAATATTAGGTTCGAATATTCGAGAAATGTAGACGGATATTCAGGGAAAATTCAGGGAATTTCCGGTGCTGTGTGGGCTAGAACTTGAATTTTTCTTGAAATTATCTTTACTCTCTGAAATCAAATGTGCAAAATTTTCATAAACTTTTGAAATCTGAAAACTCGAATGGTCATGTAAGTTTTATTACAAACTGTTTATTTTTCGGTGACAGATAATCGCAATTGAAATAATAACAATACCCGAGGCCAAATCAATATTTGTTACACGATGAACAATACAGGTACTTTTATTTCTCCTGGACTACAATTTCAGTTTCTATCCGTTTGTCATTACATAACCAGCATTGGTCGAATTTTTTTCGAAAATCAGCTAATCACATTTGACCAACAAAATCAGCATATTGTCGTGTTGAATGTTTTCTTTGACTACTTGAATAAATCCAACAATGAGACACAAGCGAAGCAACTTCTTCTGCAAAAAATACTTAAAGGAACGGATCTCTATGGTGGCAGGGAAAATGATACTCTGGACATAGAATACGTAGAAGAAACTTATCAGTACTTTATCATAACCAGCCTTTTTTCCCATTATGGCGGTATTAGCCAATATTTGGCTAGAATAATAAACAGATCCAGCAATTTAACTTACCAAAACATTAGAAATGCTATATTAGATGACTTTTTTTACAAATATAACAGCAGCGACTACTGTTCAACAAAAACTAGAATTTCCACACTCACACCCGGGACAGTAACAAAAGTCTTTAAAGACTACATTATGCCGATTTTTCCTAATCCGGACTTGAGAAACACGAGTATATTAAGCGCTGATTACATCTATGCCCTCGTTGGTTTAAAAATAGCCAGAATCTTGGAACCAAACGTACAAAATTTAGGTTTTGATTTCTACATAATGTTGTCCCATACCTCGGAATTGATGATTTTAGAAAACACTGATTATTTGTCAGCTTTAGAAGTTTTTTCAACCCCGGCTTTGTTCTTCTATGCTGATAAAGAGAAGGAGAAGTTTAAAAAATTGGATCTAACAGCTCTGAACGAGACATTCTGGATCGAGGCTTATGAAATGTTGTTTGGGTTTTTGAATTCCAGTGTGCAAGAAGCCAGACAGGAAGCTCTTAATAGCAGCATCTACTACCAACTTCAGTCTGAAGAAAAGAAACTTATGAATCGAACAGCTATTGCTGACAAGTATCTACAAATGTATTGTATATATACAGGTGATCCGCAAAGTCATATCGGAATTTATAAAACAAATCAGGGACTTTTTAAGTATTTATACAAACGATTTTGCGCTATGGAGAGAATGCCAGACTTGAATGTTAAATTTGAGGAACAATTTAATCAAGTTCAAAAAATATACCATGTCATACAGTCCCAAATAATTTATCAAGCACTGAAGAATGGTGATGTCATAGACAAAATGGATTCTCCAAACACGATTGTACAGGGGGCTGCTATTCGTCCCGAACCATCCTATTGTCCACCCAGAGTCGTATTTTGTGTTCCTTTGCAACAAGTTGTAAATACTGATATCATTGTGATTTTTTCCATAGAGAATATAAAAAATAAAACACAAGAGTTCTGTGCTTTGAAGCAGGACGATTCTGCACTGATATTACTGAAAAGCAATGGGAATGAAGATCTTTTTAGAAAAGAGTTAGGCATTCAACTTGATACAGAATTCCAAAAAGGACCATCAGCATTGTACTTGAAGGATGTAAATGAAAATTCGACGGCGTTTATACAGAAAGTTGCTGATAGGGAAACAGAAAAATATTTTAGAAGACTGTATGTCACTTACTATGAAGAAACTGATGGCGAAAGAGTGATAAATGTTTTAAAATCCTTTGTGCCGTTTTATAGCTGCGTACATGCGTTAAAGCAAGGACATGTGTTGGAAACTAATATTATGTGTAGTTTGGACCTAATTTCTCTTATTCCGGTTCTAAAAGGTGTGGTGAAATTGGGCACTGTGTTGGGTAATAAAATTGCCTACGGTTCGCAAAGAATATTTTCGGCTACTAAGAGTGCTTTAAAATCATGTCTAACCTGCAGTGCCGAAGTACAGATAACATTTTCACATCTTTTGGGTTCCACTGGTGAAACACTAGCCTCGAAAAATCTTCTAAAACAAGCCATTCGGGAAATTTCACATTCCACGTTTCATTTTCTAGATCCTGGGGTCCTGCTTATGTACAATATTGGGAGGTTAGGCTATTCTTTTCTCCAAAAGCTCTTTCAATCTGTAACGTCAAACTTGAAACTTTTTTCATATTCTGACAAATTTTCAGCAGCAAAGAAATTCATGTTGAAGGTTCTGGATCGAAGAGAGATGAATGATTTTTCTGACCAAACGAGACTGATACCTAAGCAGGTAAATAAACACTCTTTAGTGAGGTTTTTCTATCCTGGAGGAAGGCAATTCTTCGGTCCGGTGTGTTTAAAGTTATTTGGCAAAATTGCTGAAATTAGAAAAGTGGCAAGTAGACTTATTAGAATAGCTGTTGTGAAAACAAGGATTGTTGAGGGTTCTGTGTACTACAGAGCAATGGATCCTAAGAGTGGAGAGTTATCGGCCTTTGATTTGAAGTTGGATGAGAATGATTTGCTGTATCCAATTTTTGAGGAAGGAGTTGATAAAGATACGGAAGATGCTGAAATGGATACTTTTATACAAGGATTTGAAATTCATGAGTTTGAGGACCAAGTTGAGGATGACGTGCGTGAGTATACACTAAGTGTTCATGAGCCTTCGGAGACGGATAATTTAGCTGGTAATGAGGATCTAAAGAGGCGACTCTCCGATAGCAAAAATCCTGATAATTTTGACACAGAAGAAAAGAAGGGTGATAGTGTCCCTAACAAAATTGCAAAAAAAGAAGGAACAGATAGTGATTTACCGTCAACATCTAAAGAAGCAAGAAGAGAATATGATTTGCGAATGCAAGGAACTTATAAAGAAGTAAAAAAACCGGAAATTTACACTGCGGACGATGCTGCAAGGTACGTGGCTTCAAAAACTGATTACAATGAACAAGCACTTCGAGAGCAATTAGGACAATATGCATTGTCGTCATTGAAACACCATCCATTTATTCCGACCTATTATCAGTTCGCGCAAGATATAGTATCATCCTCTTCGATCATGAAGCCTTATGACATTTGGAAGTTGAAGAATCCGATGGAAGTGAACAGTATATTACAATTTTCGAGGTTAAGTGATATGAATAAATTTAATTTAAAGTGGGAAAAGCACATGATTTACTCAAAATACGGATCATCCTGTGAGGAGATGTTCGATTTACCAATAGACCTTGTCTACGAAAAATATTGGACTGGACAAAGTTTCTTTGATCTTTATGGCTTAATGGTGTTTAGGAAGCATGGAATACTTTCCGAGAAATTGAATACAGAAGTCACGAGACAATTGCGAATCACACTTGACAAATTATCACTGCAGCAAACTGAAAACAGTTTGTTAAAAGAGCCGGTCAAATTGTGGTTTTCGGAAATGAAACATCAGGCGGTAGTTGATCGGGTTCTTAAAAAATCAGTAGGTAAAAAATTTTTCTTTAACGATGTTATTTTAACACAAAGGGGTGACGATTTGCCTGTTCAAAATGTTGAAAAGAATGCACTCATACAAGTTTTGTATCTTATGGAGGTTTCTCCACACAGTGCTTTCGACTTGACTCCCATCCATCCTGATTTTAAAGACGAATTCATCATTTTTCCCGATGTTAGTTTCAACGTCGGGAAAGCAACATTCTCCGAGAAAGACAATCTTTTGACTTTACACTTGATGGAGGAAATTGTAACACGAGACGAATCGAGGATTAATAGAATCCTCGATCTTGACTCTCTACTAACAAAAAGAGGAAATTCTCCGAGATTGGAAAGTGTTCGAGAGGCTGCGAAAATTATGTCCTCCAATCTACCGCTTCTCAGACTAGAAAAATCTGAAAAAATATTAAAGAGTTATGTTCTTGAAATAACACCCAGCTCAAGTTTGGTGCCCAGTTATAAAGATTTGGCAAACGATTTAAGTGATAACTTGAAAATTCCTACTAATACGTATGATGCGTATAAAATAAATAACTTTAATCTCCTCGATGACGTGTTATTTGGAGATAGTTTGGATAAACTTTCTGAATTGTATGAGGCGAAGCGAAAAATCGACCAGCTTTATGGTGGGATGCAGTGGATGAATACAGCTGATGTATTTTTTAGTTACAGGCAAACACCTGGAGTTAGAGAAACTTTTAGGTTTGAAGATTATTACGTTATGAAATCTTTGTTTGATCATCAGCTGGCAATGGATCAGAAAGTATTTAGGAGAAATCAAGCTGCGATTTATAGATTAGCCATCAAGCAATTTGACGAATTTTCAACGGGAGAGGCTATTAAACTTTATTGTTATCAGGAGATCAGTCCGGAAATTTATAACACGTATTTATCATACAAAAAAAAAGATACTTTCTTTTTCGATAGATTTCAGACCAGCTTCGACAAAGAGACGATAATAAGTGATTTTTTAAAGATTCGAATTGATTCTCCCGAGAAGAAAGTAATTTTTAGAATACAACTGAAGACTCAGAATGGTGTTGTGAATTTGAAACATTATTTTCAACATGAAGATCAACCACGTGTGATTCTTCCACGTAAGGAGTTCACAATTGATGACATAAAAGTTGAAAAGATCCATGAAAAAGAAACACTTGTTGTAGAAATGCACGAGACTGATATTCTTAAAGAGATAGAATTAATAAACATCATCAAACAGTTTGAAGCACTTTTACAGACCGATACTACGTTTTACATTATGACGGAAAAATAACTAATTGTATGAAAAATTCTTGTTAAAATATATGTGTTGATATTTATTTTTGGTAGATTATGAATAAATTTTATGAATTTTATAATTGTGTGATTGCTGACATTTTTTTACTAAAGATTATTGCACAGACACACAAAAAAAAATTTGTCTGAAACACTACGCTATAGAGTATTCTTACGTATTTTTCTCCAATGAATCCGAATTTGAAGTTGAAATTGCCAGATTGGTTAAACTTTTTGAGATAATCTCAAAAAACTTATCAAAAACACGAAAAAAATCGTTTTTTTGTTACTATCTCAAAAAGTTTAACCAATCTAGCAATTCTAAAATCAAAATCGGATTCAGCGGTGAAAAATACGTAGAAAAACACTAGTTTAGTGTTCTGGACAAAAAAATTTTTTGGTTTTTTTGAGCAGTTTATTTTTAAAAATTATTTTAAAAATTTTAGCCAATCTGGTTATTTGGACTCCGGGTTCGGATTCAGAGGAGATAATACGTAAGAATACACTAGCATAGTGTCCCGGAAAAAAAAAAATTTCTTTTGATTTGTGTTTTTTGAAAAAAATTTTAAGGTTATTTTAAAAAGTCGAACAAATTTAACAGTTCTGACTTTGAATTCGGATTCAGCGAAGAAAAATACGTAGAAAAACACTAGTGCAGTGTTCCGGACAAAATTTTTTTTTATTTAACCCACGTCTAAAATCACAAAAATTGTAGTCTTACTTTGGAATAGTATATACCGGTTTTTTTTAAATTTTAAACTAGCATAAAAGGATTCGGAATTAGCGATCCCGAAAACTCCTATGTATTGAATTTCAGAAATTTTAATAAAAATTTTGCATTTTCGTCCGCCATATTGGATCCGCCATTTTAAATTTTAAGAAACTATTAACAGATTCGAAATCTGGGACCTAAAAACCCCTATGAATAAAGTTTCATTAATTTTAATATAAAACTTAAAGATTGGTCAAACAGATATTAATTTTTGACTTTTTGTAAACGATATCCGCCATTTTTAATTTTATGTATTAACTAATGCATATTTTTAATCTTGCAACAGTTTGTGCCATTTTATTACACATTAAGAAATTCTTTTGGTAAGAAATATTGATTAAAAAAAAAGAAGTTGACTTTTCGGTTAAAAAAAAAAAAAATTAAATCTGAGCCAGAAACCTTGTAGAACGACCCCAAAAACGTAAAAAGGAACGCTATTTGGATATTTAAAAAAAAATATTCTACTTGTAGTACTGTTCCAAAAACCACGATTTTTGTGATTTCAGACGTTAATAGGTTAAGGATGTTCAACCTATTGACATAACCTCAAACTAGAATATGGTTTTTCACGTAAAATAAAAATATTAAAATTGACTTCATCGAATTTTAAACGGTACAGTTGTACATTTATAAAAAAAAGTTTCATACAAAATTTGTTATTAAATAATAATTATTTAACATTTCGTGTTTTTGTCTTAAATGTTTATCAACAATTCTAATTTTCATCCAATTTTAACAAATAATGGCTCATTTTAATCATTGCAACAATCTCTACAAATCTGTTCGTTGGATATTGTTAATAATAATATTTTGTTACTAAATTATTAAACAAAGAAAATGTATCTATTATATATTTTTTTCACAAAACAAAATTTTAAAAAACTTGTTTTAAACTTATTTCAAGTGTTAATCAAAAAGAACTTACCAGGTATTTACGATGTTTTGGACGTATGAAGACAGTATTTGGTATAGAAAAAGTATAATTCTTTTTAAAAATGTAAAAACTTAGCAGTAAATGATTTATTATTTTCTGAAATAAGTGGTTTAAACCCCTTCAATCGAAAATAACTGAATTTGGTAGAAAAACAAACACAACACTTTTATTTATTATTGTAGAAAATAAACACTAACTGAACAATAGAATACAACGTTTTCCAATAATTTTAAAACTTTATTATACTCACGAAGTAATAGTAAGGAGTTCGAACTGCCTATAGGAAGCGTTTCTGTAGGTGACTGAAAACCTGCACGAAAATTGCCAAGTTCAGTTTCATTAAGAACGAACGAAATGCGTCGATCATGCGCAGTAGGCATATGACTGTCTCTTTTCTTCTCGTTAAAAGTGTGCGAGTGAAGTAGCACATGTGGAGAGCCGGTATATTTTTGTTTTGATGCAGAGGTTATGATAATAATTATAGTTACCTATACGATGTATTATTTTAATTAAAAAAGTATATATTGATTATTAAGTGTAATAATGTCGTGCTGTGTACCAGGATGTAAAACATCATATTGGAATAAAGACAGTAAAGGTGTCAGTTTATTTAAAGCTTTAACGGTATGTTAAAAATGTTAACCACAAATTAATTTCTTTTTAACACATAAATCATAAATAAAAAAAAAAATCTATATTGATAAATTATTTTACAGGATAGACAACTGAGAGACTGGGAAGAAATACTGCGAAAGAAAGTAGGTTTAGAGAAATTTAATAAAACAGATAAAATCTGCATTTTACATTTCAAAGATGATGTCATTGAAAGAGAAAAAACTTTGTTTGTTCGTGGTGGCAAAGTTTATAAAGAAAAAAGGAAAACTCCGATTTTGTCAGACTTTGCTGATCCATCGGTATTTTCAGACCTTTCAAAAAATTGTAAACATAAGAAAAAAGAAACTAAAGATTTTTGTATAACTAATCACATAAGCCCTGAAATTTTTGCTCAGCAGAAAAGAATAGCGCATAATGATACGAGTACAGTAAACTCTACAGTAGTTGATAACGAAAAAAAAAATAGAAAAGTTGAGGTAAAAAAAGAGACTGATAAAGTTTGTGATAATAATACTAGTACAGTAAATTGTATAGTAGTAGAAAACGTAAAAAACAATAGGGAAGTAGATTCAAAAAAAGAGACTGATAAAGCTTGTGATAATGATACTAGTACAGTAAATTCTACAGTAGTTGAGAACGGAAAAAACATTAGTGTAGTAGATTCAAAAACAGAGACTGAAAAAGTTTGTGATAATGTTGTTAGTAACAATAGTATAAAATTAAAATTAGGAATAAAACGCAAATTAGATACCAGCAACGAAATAGACTCTAAAGATTTAAGGACTGCAAAATTACTGAAAAGTAATAATTTCTATGATGATATTATAAACGCTATAAATAACAAAAAGATTATTTCGAAGCATTTAAATAGATTATGGATTGCAAATATTAATAATGATGAGTGCGTGTCGTGGTCCCTTTGGAGTGAGGATTTCTCGAAGCTCCTAAAAAGGATTGTACTTTTTAAGGATTTAAAAGTAAATGTAAGTAATGTTTTATTAGTAAAACTTTCCTTTTTATAATATTTAATTTTTTGGTTATTAATTAGTTTTATATCCATCTTTCAGGTGTACGTCAATGAAAAATCTATTTATTTGCCAGAAATTGATAATATAAAAGGAATGGCTGAGTTTGACAATTTATTAAGAATTGTAAAAAATATCAACCCCTGTTTGAAAGTGAACGATGCGAAATGGTGAGAATGAAATTTATAATATTTATTTATGGATTGTATATATTTACATATTTATTTTTACTAATTTAACTAATTTTTAACATTAGCGAAGAAAATTGTCTTGGATTCGTAAAAGTTAATCGTAATGTTGGCAGACCAAAATTGAGGTGCGACCCATGCAATAAACTTTTTGCAAACCTAAAAAGAAGAGTTTCTGAAGCCTACAAGCATCGGAAAGTACAAGGATTAGGCGTTTTGTGCAATAAATTACAAAAAAAAAACCAAAGACTTAAGAAGAAGGTTAGTTTAACAGAAAAAAAAAACATAAGAGGTGTTCGATTTTTACCACCCTTATTAGACAAAATTTATTAAAACACAAAAACAGTTTTATAAGCTTTTACAATTTTTAACACTTAGAGAATTAACAAAAACTATAAGAATATTTACCAAATGATTAACAGAAATTGCTTAGCACATACAAATAAATAAAAATTAAATTTTCTTCCTAAGATCGATTACACTTTCTGCATTAAATTAAATTGGGGAAATGTGTACGTAATTTTAAAATATATATAAGAGTGCTATGTTTTAAAAATTAAATCAAATTTTTTATAGGTAAATGAACTAAAACGAAACGTAAAATCGCTGAAATCACAGTGTTCAAAATGCGATGAAAAGGCTGTTGATAAGGCTATTTCGAAACTGCCATTTTCGGAACAAATGGCAGTTCGGGCATGCTTTAATGCTTCTAAAACAACAAGTTTAAAGGGAATGCGCTATGAGACCCAATGGGTCTATCAGTGCCTACTTCTACGAATAAAAAGTAGAAAAGCATATGAACATTTAAGAAAGCGCAGAATTCTCGTCTTGCCCCACGTAAGCACTTTAAATAAGTACATAAAAAATATCAGTGGTTGCTACGGTTTTCAGGAAACTTTGTTTCAAATAATGAAAGAGAAAACTGTGAAAATGAAATCATCTGAAGTTCGTGGTAAGTTAGATTCTTGTATAAAGTAATATTACATTTGCACTGTTTAAATTTCTTCTAATCTATGCGTTAATTACAGGTTGTTTATTGATAGATGAAATGAAGCTGAGTAAAGCCTTATCTTTTAACCGGAATAAATTGAAGGTAGAAGGATTTACGGATTTAGGACGATATACACCTCTGCATCAGCGAGGGAAAAAAGGCGATCATGCCCTCGTCTTTATGTTCCAACCGTTCCAGGGAAAGTGGGTTCAAGCTCTTGCTTGTTTTTTAAGCACAGGGAGCGCTTCTGGAACAGTTCTGCAGGAAATGGTAATTGAGTGCATAGCATTGTCTGAAAATGCCGGGTTAGGAGTTGACGTGGTTACTACAGATGGAGCGTCGTGGAACCGTAATATGTGGGCCAACTTTGGTATCAGCAAGGAAAATACCAGTATACCACACGTGACAGACCCAAAACGCCGTTTGTGGTTTGTTTCTGATTTTCCGCACCTAATAAAATGCATGAGGAATTTTTTTACACATCAAAGACGTCAGAATGATACTGGCATTTGGGTGAGAAGTTAATTTCGAAAAAGCATGGTTTTTTGATGTTTTTCAGTTTTAATATAATTATTAATATCTCTGAAAAATTATGTCAATGTTCATTAAACCGATTATATAGTAATACAATTTTTTTAATCTTTTACTTTCAGACACCAGATGGAGTAGTTGCCTTGAAACATTGGTATGCCTTGCTAAAAATCGAAAAAGAGGATGCTTTTAATTTAAAAATAAATTTTAAACTACGAAGAGAACATTTAGATCCTCAGTACTTTCAAAAAATGAACGTGGCTTTGGCTTTTCAAGTAAAATCTTATTCCACTATTTAACCTATTAATAAATTTATCTATCTATATATCTCTCTTCTATTTTCTTAAATTGCAGTTTTTTGGAGTAGCAGACGCTATGGAAGTTTTGAAAAACGAACACGAAGACTTACAAGATGCAGAACCATCCATAACTTTTTGTCGAAGAGTTAAAAACTTAATTACAGCGATGAATAGTAGGACTCCAATAAATAATTTGAAACCTGACAATGAAATGTGGAAGGTAACAGCTGAAATCCATAATATTATCCATAATATTAATATACATTTTGATCATTTTACTATTAGTAATATAGGGGAACACATCATTATTCCATAAAAGTCATTAATTTAAAATTCCATTAAATACAAGTTAATAAAATCGAAATTTGTCAAGCAAAATAATAATTCTTATAAATTTGATTTTAATGTAAGCTAAATCAACTTCATTTTTTATTCCAGCCCAATCATTTTTATCACTGAACTTTACATTACTATGTTATTTATTTTATTTAATTTTTTTAACCAAATTTGTTTGTTCCAATAAATTTAAATTTAACCGAATTAAAATGTACTGGAATTCTTATCAAACAGAATTTGAAGTGAATCGAAAATTTTAAATGACCGAATTTTAATTATACCGCATTTAATTTGTTTGAATTTTTGTTTGCACATTTAAATATTTGGCTTAAAGAATATGGTATGCAATGAAATTCTGTAAGAAGATAATTCTAATTATTTGCTTTTATGGAATAATCATACTCCCCAATACAGATGAAAATAATCTAAGTATTTAGAAAATAATATAAGAAAAAATAAATGTATAGTCCAGTCATCTTGTCTGAAATAGACAATTTGAAAGAAAAATTGCCCCCTCTTTGTTTTGTTGTCTGTTATTCTCTTAATTTTTTGTATACGAAAAAAATGTACAGCTGCATCAATGTGTACTGGGAACCCCATACATTTTTTTAAAATTTCTAAAAATACAATAAGTATATTACTCGAATTTTCTAGTGCATTCGACGATAAAAATAGATCAGAAGGAGAATTAATAATATTAAAAATAACAGTCTCATGTTCCAAGTTAAGTATGTTTAAATTTCCAAGTTAAAAAAAAAGTATCTTAATTTTTCTGGAGAAAAACGTACCTTCTACTTTCTTACGAATTATGCGATTTGAAACATGTTTATGCAACAGTTATCAATAAAATAATTAAAGCAGACTCGTACTAATATAATTTTTAATAATCAAAAATATTATAGCCCAATTAGGTGGAAAGTTATGACCTTCAAAATGTACTCCTTCTTGGAGTTACTTTGATAATACTCCTGTTTAATAATTATATTTAATTTAATATTTTACAGTATTAAGAAAGATCTTTAATCTTTTATACGTACTTCATAAAAAACAATACTTTTCGGAAATTATTTGAAAAACTAAGGTACTTAAAACGTTCTCCTTTTTTTTAAATTAGTAATAAAATTTTATACACTTCATACTTTTTTTCCTACTAACGACACCGTCAAAACTTTTGTCGAGAATAGAAAAATGTAGGGTTTCCTTGAAAACATGAATCTTCGATGTAATGAACTCAGGACATCCGATTTTTTTAAATTAAAGGAAATTGTATGCTCTTTATTTTTTTCTGATGCACTTTTGTCATCAAAAGACTGGGAATTTTGCGTAATCTATTTTTTTAATTTTTCAACTTTAAAAAAAATTTCGTGAATTCGTGAATTGCTGTAGCAAAGTAGAACCTTTCTTAAGAAGTTAAAATTAATGAAAACAATCTGAAAGGAGTAGGGGACTTTTCTTGTCTAAAAATGTTAAATGACCGGATTAATTACATTTAGGTGACTAGGTGTATATACTTTTTATTTCTTATCTTTAGAAATATATGCATATCACAAAATATTTTTTTATTCATTTTGGTTGTAGGCCATAGAAGATTTCATTGAATTTCTTGATAATTGGGAAAGCGAAGCAAAAAAAATGAAATGTGATTTTCTTCCTTATCAAACGTGTGACGGACTCCAAATTTCATTGAGGGCTACTTTAGATATATGCCGATTTCTCGTAGAAAAATGTAATTTTTCTTACTTAATGACTGCTAGATTGAATCAAGACAGCTTAGAGGTTCCATTTTATATTAATAATTTTATATTAATTACAATTAATAAATTATATGTTACGGTTCAGTAGAAGTCATTTTATAATATTACAAATCGTTTGTGTGTTTTAGCGTTTTTTTGGTTTAATGCGTGATTGTTGTGGATCCAACGAGCATCCAGATTCTACACTCTTTATTCAAATGTATCGGTTGGTATCCACTTATTCGTTGATAAAACCTGCTAAAGGAAGCAATATAACAGGTGGGGAAATACTAGATGTGCTGCTCAGTTTAAAAGATGTTGCTGATGTGAATGAAAGGTGGGAACAGTGGACAGGTCAGATCGACACTATCATTGACAAAGGAATAAATTCTGAACAACTTTTGGACACTACTAATTTACTACAAGAACATGATTATTTCTATTGCACAACATCTGACTATGTTCTCACTTATATCTCCGGATTTGTTGCACGGAAAGCTATAAGATTTATTTTTTTTAATAAAAAAGAAATGTGTAATTTATGCCACAGCACTTTGATTCTTGGAGAAGACGAAGAAATTCCAGAGAGACATAAACTGATTCAAGTAAAATCTCATGGCTATTTAAAGCACCCTTCAATTAAATTATTTGATTTAATTTCACTGCTGGAGCAAGGAACTTTACAAGCCCTTAGAAACAATGAATTGAACTCAGAAACTTTGTTTCATGTTACTGAAGCAATTGAAAAGTTGCCATCACCTCCTTTACTTGGTTGCTGTGAACACTCATTACTCTTAACTCAGAGAATCATAACGTTTTTTTTAGTTACCAGAATGTATTTCATTTGTAAGCAGGAAAATAAAAACGATGGTGTTGAAAAATACAAAACCAAGGAAAAAAGAAAGCTGTCAAAGTTATCTTACGCCGCAGAGAACGCTCAAGGAAATACTGACACGGTATCTAACAATTTTAAATCATTTACGACAGAAATAGCTTTAAAACCTAAAAGATCCAGAAAAAAGAAATTATCTGATAATGAAATTAATAATGAGACTGGATTAAACAATCAATTGGGATTGCCAACTCAAGCTGATTTAAAACCTAAAAAACCCAGAAAAAATAAAATACCTGATATGAAAACTAATAATGAGACTGTGGCAAAGAATCAACTGGAATTAGCAGCTGAAACTACTCCAAAGCCCAAAAAACCAAGAAAAAGAAAAGCACCTAATAGTAAAACTAATAAGGAGGGTGTATCAAACAATCAATTGCAATTACCAGTTGAAACTGTTCTAAAACCTAAGAAACCCAGAAGAAAAAAAATACCAAATGCTAACGACGAAAATAAAACTCTATCCAACAATCCATTACATCCTCCAACCGCATTACAATCTGAAGTATCAATTAAAAGAAACGTTCCTACTGAAATTAAAAACAAATTAATTCTATGGCCTTCAATTAACAACAAAATGCCCAAGAATTGCAATTTGTTAACGGCACAACTCCTTACACCTCAAGTCACAAACACTCATTCTTCTACTATGACACATAGACAAGTACTTCCAGGAACGTCAGGCGTTTTTTCAAATTTAACTAATTTCACTATGAAGCCAATCAAAATTTTACCAAAGAAAATTTAAGTTTTGTTAGTATCGAATTCAGTAATTATAGTGAATATTTGAATTGCTGTTAAAAAAGTAATTCATATGTAAAGCAATTACGCCTTATAATTGATATAAATATAGGTATAACAGAACGTTAATAAACAAATAATTTGAATATTCAAAATATTAAATGTTCATTTTAATAATTCCCTATATTATGATTTCCTTATTACTCATACATTTTTAAAATTACAATTTTTATACTTATCCATTTTATATAATTTTAATGTACTTGTTAATAAATAATATACACATTTTAAACATAAATAATGTATTTAGCAAAAATTGAATACATAATATTCGACTGTAAATATAATATTCTGATCAATAGTAAAAATGTATATTGTATATGCGTAAAAATGTTCAAAAAACCTATCAAACCTGTTCAACAAATAAAAAAATTGTCAACCGTTTGTTTAATCTATATAAGTGTAAAATAGTGCAAATTATAAAGTTCATTAATATATATACAATTAAAATAAATATCAATTAAATGATATTCAATAAATTAATTCCTAACTCTTAAGAGGAATTTTATGTACTTTTATTAAAAGTGCAACAAATTGATCAACACTATTAATAAATATAAATTCAGAAAATGGCATTATTACATCGTCGAAATAAATATTTACATTTAAATTCGGAAAAACAACTACTCGTCTTCTAATCCTACAATCATCTTCAATTTTTTGCAATCCAAAAAATTTTTCATTTCCTTTCGTGTAACCCCATTGTTTAGAAGGTAAGTTTATTTCATCTAGCTTTGATTTCAGATAAGAAAAGGACAATTTATTGCCCTGTGCATTTTCCTCCTTTTTAACTGTAAAAAGAAAATAATCTATTATATATGTTAACACACATAAAATTTGTTAATATTTAATATCATTACGCAATACACACTTCTTTCCATTCTTACAACTTATTATAATTTTAAATATTTTTATTAACTATACTTACACATGATTTCGAACATATAATAATTAATTAACAGTAAATAAGTTCCGTGATTAAATCATAACATTGTCAACATAACCACAACTTTCACAGCTGTCAACTGTATTCACTGTATTATACCATTGAACATATTTAAGTCCATTGCGCATGCGCGACTGAGTTGAGTTATCACAATAGTGAACTTGGCAATTTTCGTGCATGTCTCTCGGACATTCTCTTTTAACGGAGATCGGTCTCCTTACTATTACTTCGTGATTATACTTAAGATTCGACCAAGTAAGGCCTAACGCACAGTGAATCGTAATCGCTAATCCTTAATCTTAAGAATGAGAGGAAGTAGGACAGAGATATATGTCTGTCCTGCTTCCTCTCATTCTTACGATTAAGGGCGCAATTACATGTCTGCGTCGAACGCTGCGTTCTTGCGTTGTATGTTGAGAGAGAGAAAGACAGACATATAGTCACATCTTTGTCACTCTTACCATTAAACGCAAAAACGCAACGTTCGACGCAGGCATGTAATTGCGCCCTTAGGGTGCCGTCTCATGCTAGGGATTAATGGATCAGGGATTATAATAGACCAATCAGAAAATGCTTTCCAATGTGACCAATTATCTGATTGGTCTATTCTAATCCCTAATCCATTAATCCCTAGCATGAGACGGCACCCTCAGGGTGCAATTATATGTCTGCGTCGAACGCTGCGTTCTTGCGTTGTATGTTGAGGAAGAGAAAGACAGAAATATGGTCACATCTTTGTCACTCTCACCATTCAACGCAAAAACGCAACGTTCGACGCAGGCATGTAATTGCGCCCTTAGGATTAGCGATTACGATTCATTGTGCGTTAGGCTTAAGTCGACTAACAACAAGTAAAGCCCAAAGCACAACGAATACGGTTACGGGAGCAGGGCATGAGACAGAAAAGAACAGAAACAGTCTCAAGGTATCTTATGCCCTGCTCCCGTAACCGTATTCGTTGTGTTTTGGGCAGGGATGGGTGCGTATTATACGTGATGTATTATACATAGTTTTCTACAGTATAATACGTACGTATTATACGTGAAAATTTCGAAAATAAGAGGGAGTGGGGGGTTTACTGCGTATTATACATCATGTAGAAAACCATGTATTATACGTAGAAAACCTCGAGTTTTCTACATTTACCCATCCCTGGTTTTGGGCTTAAGACTGAAAGTCAGGGTTGGGAAATGACGCGTCACTCGAGGTTTTCTGCGTATGTTACCGATATGTTACATCAAGTAACATTACTGTTTTAGGTATGTTACCCCCCCCCCCCCCACCACCAAAAAAATGCATTATGTCACAAATTTTGCAAGTAACTTACCTAGGTAACATACAGTAACAAACTATGTAACATACCTCTGGTATGTTACGTACACAACCCTGCTGAAAGTATACAATGAAGAAGAGAAAGAAATTGTCAATTTAGTATTTCTCAAGCTCCACTAGCGGTAAGTTTTAGAATTATATTAATTTGCTCGGTCGGTAATTGAACGAGTTAAATTTGTCTGAATTGAAATTTAGATTACTTGAATTTTGAGTCTATTTAAAATTAAATATATTGCAGATTAATTGAAGAAAAAATATTAAAAGCAATTAAAAATTGGCGAAAGTAATTTAAAAAATAACAGAAATGTTTTAAAATTAAAGAAAATAATTTAAATTTGAGAGAAATACTTCAAAATCTTAGAAATAAATTGAAAAAAAAAATAGAAAAATAAAAAATTGGAGAAAATAATTGAAAATTAAAAAAAATGATTGAAATTGAGATAAATAATTAAACATTTAGAAAATTAACTCAGAATTGATGAATGATAAAAAATTTAAGAAAATAATGAAAAAATAATTTAAAATTGAAGAAAATAATTAATATTTGATGAACTAATTGAAAAAATTATATAATAAATTTTAAATTAAGGGAAATTAAAGTAAATTTCAGAAAAATACTTGAAACTTTTAGAAGTTTATTCCCAAAAAAAGGAAATAATAAAAAATTAAAGAAAAAAAATGAAAATAATTAAAAATTGAAGAAAATAATTGAAATTTGAGAAAGATATTTAAAATTCTTAAAAAATAATTTTACAAAATGAGAATAATAATTAAGAATTTAGGGTCATAATTGAAAAATGATAAAAATAATTTTAAATTTTTAAATTTTTAAAAATAATTGAAATAATTATGATGAAAGTAATTAAAATTTCAGATACATAATTGCAATTTTTGAAAGCTATCAAAAAAAAAAATATATTAAAAAAAATAATTGTTGATTAAAATATTTAAAAACAGGATATGAATTCAGAAATAATGAAAATGATTAAAAATTGAAGATAGTAATTGCAAAGTGAAAATAAAAATGATGAATCACAAAAATTAATTTTATTTTGCGATAAATATTATGAAATTTAGCAATAAATAATTAAATTGTTTTATTGGCGAAGAAAAAAAATTATCCCGACTTTTAGTTTTCAATTTATTTATTTAAATTTTGTATTTCAACAAAAGATTCAAAAAATATATTTGTCCATAAAAATGAGTATTTTTTACGAGACAATAAACCTAAAAGATGTCATTAAAAGTGTGAAGTTGATTGTAAAAAAATGTTTATGTAACTATTAAATTTAATTTGTTTTTGTATTTTATGTCGAGAAGCTTATTCGGAAAAATAAAATATCTGTGAAAATTATTGACAAAAAGGTATTAAATTATTTATTAATACCATTTTTTTAAACTTGCTTTAACTAAATAACCCGTTGAAATTAAACACTACAAAATAAATAAGTGACGTAAAATAAATTAAATTTAAATATTTAATCTTTGGTGGGAAAAATCAAATCCGAGTCTTTTAAATTGTCCGCGATCCATTCGTCAGCTTCTTTTTCAATTTCTTTGGTGAAGACAGACTTCCAATTTCCATTCTGACCTTTTCTGATGAAAACATCTTTCATCAGAAGAATTCCGCAGTCTTGAAGTTCTTCAAAATTCACCATTCTATTATTCTTGAAATTTTTAATATCAAGATAATCGACCAATTTTTTTAGATCTTCATCACTGTACGATTTTCCCAGAAAACTCGCTACTTTCTTCATAACAGACAGTAAATTCTGGAAATAAAATTCTTTTATAATTATTTTATTACAATTTTTATATTTATTAGTTTATTAAAATTGCAGGAGATAAACTTACGGCTTGTAAATCTTCGTAAAATAAGAAAAGCAGATTTGGATGATTTCTTTGGGCCCAAGCTTCCTTCAAATGTTCCCAGTATGGACTCCAGGCGGCTAAAAATAAAATTTTTTATGACATAACCTCAAACCTAGAGTTGCAAAATTCTCGGGAATTTAAAATCCGGTTACATTCTTGAGAATATAACCGAGAATATTCTCCTTTCGAAGAATTTATGAGAATTTTCTATGATTGAATGAGCTCTATTTTGAAACACAAACAATTTATTGAAATAAAAATGGATAAATAACAAAATAATTATCATTATAAATTAACTATAAGTCAATAAAGTGTAAAAATTAATATAAAATATAACAATTATGAACAGTGTTTTATATAGATTATAAAAATTGTAATTTCTTATACCTAACTAGATTAAACAACGCGCGTTGGGGCGCAATTAGTTTCTACTAATGTAATTTAAAAAATAATAGTAATATTTTAAAATTAAAGAAAATAATTTAAATTTGAGAAAAATACTAGAAAATTTTAGAAATAAATTTAAAAAATTAGAATAATGAAAAATTGGAGAAAATAATTAAAATTTTAGAAAATTAATTCAGAAATGATGAAAATGATTAAAAATTAAAGAAAATAATGAAAAATTAATATAAATACTTCTTCTATGAAGAAGCAATAATTTAAAATTTAAGAAAATAATTAAAACTTGAGAAAAGTATTGAAAAAATTACATAATATATTTTAAATAAAGGAAAATTAAAGAAAATTTCAGAAAAATACTTGAAACTTTTAGAATTTTGTTGCAAAAAAAAGAAGAAAGTAATTAAAAATTAGACAAAATAAATTTAAAAATATAAACATAATTTAAAATTGAATAGAAAAATGAAAATTTCAGATATATAATTAAAAACTTTTTGGAAATTATTAAAAAAAAACGTAAGTAATTGAAAATTGAAGAAAAAAATAATGTAAATAATTGAAAATTTAATTAAATAGTTGAAATATTAGATAAATAGTCTAAAATTTGAAAATTATGAAAAGAATTGAAAATTATTAAAAATTGAAGAAAATAATAGGAAATTTGAGAAAAATACCTACTCCAAAATCTTAGAAATAAATTCAAAAAATTAGAATAATAAAAAATTGGAGAAAATAATTGAAAAAAATGATTGGTATTGAGATAAATAATTAAAATTTCAGAAAATTAATTCAGAAGTGATGAAAATGATTAAAAATTTAAAAAAATAATGATAAAATAATGTAAATAATTTTAAAAATTGAAGAAAATAATTTAGTTTTGTAAAATTAATTGAAAAATTACATAACATATTTTAAATAAAGGAAAATTATAGAAAATTTCTGAAAACTACGTATATCTTTTAAAAGTTCATTGCAAAAAAAAGAAGAAAGTAATTAAAAATTAGAGAAAATGAAAGAAAAAAATAAACATAATTTAAAATTGAAAAGAACAATTTTTAATTTAAGAGAAATAGGTAATATGTTTTAAATAGAGGAAATTTAAAGAAAAATTCTTGAAATTTTTAGAAAAATTCATTGAAAAAAAAGAGAAAATAATTAAAAATTAGGAAAAATAAAATGACAAAAGATAAACATAATTTTAAATTGAAGAGAACAATTTTTAATTTAAGAGAATTAATTGCAAAAAATACAGAACATACATAAAATACAAGAAACTCGTAGATTTAATTGAAAATTGAATAGAAAAATGAAATTTTCAGATAAATAATTAAAAACTTTTTGGAAATTATGAAAAAGAACGTAAGTAATTGAATATTGAAGAAAATAATAAACAAATAATATAAATAATTGAAAATTGAATTAAATAATTGAATTATCGTAAAAATAGTTTAAAATTTGGAAATTGAGAAGAGAATTGAAAAATATTAAAAATTGGATAAAATAATAGGAAATTTGAGAAAAATATTTAAAAACTTTAGAAAATAATTTAAAAAATAAGAATAATTAAAATTTGGAGGAAATAATTGAAAAATGATTTTAAAATTTGAAACTTGGAGAAAATAGTTAAAATATGATAAAATCAATGATAAGTTGACAATAATGATTATTTTTGTATAAATACTATGTAAGGTTCCCATAACGGTCCATTTTTTACTGCGGGATACATTATAAAATAAATAAAAATAAATAAATAAATAAAATAAAAATTGAAATTTCAGAAAAATACTTGAAAATCTAAAAAGTTAATTGAAAAAAGAGATTAATTATAAATTGAAGAAAAGAATTAAAGACGGCTAAAAATAATTGAAACTCAAGATAGTTAATAAAATTGTTTGCAAATTAGTAAAACAAATGAAAATAATTAAAAATTGAAGAAATTAATTGAAATTTGAGAAAAATACTTAAAAATCTTAAAAAATATTTTTACAAAATGAGAATAATAGGTAGTTAAGAATTTCGGGAAATCATTGAAAAATAATAAAAATAGTTTAAAATTGAAAGAAATAACTGAAATATGATGAAAATACTTAGAAATTTAAAAAAATAATTGAAACATGATTAAAGTAATTAAAATGTCAGATAAATAATTGGAATTTTTGAAAATTATGCAAAAAGAATGAAAATAATTAGAAATTGGAGAAAATAATACGAAAATTAGAGAATTTATTTTTAAACAAAAGAAAATAATTGAAAAATCGTGTAAAAAGTTGAAAATTGAAGGCAATAATCTAAATTTGAGATAATAACTGAAAATTTAGGACATTAATTGAAAAATAATTACATTATTTAAAAGATGGAGAAAATAATTGCAAAATGATAAAAATAAATGAATATTGAACAAAATAATTGAAAATTGAGATATTTGAAAGTTTAGGATATTAATTCAGAAATAATGAAAATTATTAAAAATTGAAGATAATAATTGCAAAATGAAAATAATAATGATGAATTTAAAAAAGTAATTTCATCTTGCGTTAAAAAAATATTAAATTTATCAATAAATAATGAAATTGTTTCATTGTCGAAGAAAAAAGAATTAAAATTGAAAAATTGATTGAAAATTTTTTAAAAAATAATTGAAATTTGCGAAAGATAGATTTAAGATTTAGGGAAAAAAAATGAGAAACAATGAAAATAATTAAAAATTGCAGAAAATAATTGAAAAATGATAAAATAGTTGAAAATTGTAGTTTAAGTAATTGAAATCATAAGAAAGAATCTTGTAAATTATTACATATACATAATTCTTATTTTTAACATTGAAATTCAAATAATTTCTAATTAGAATGACACTAGAGATTCTATTTTCGTAAATTGATTGAGAAAATTTGACTTAATTTGATAAATAAATAAAAAAACTTAAATTCTCGATTAGAATTTTGGTCGGTTATATTCCCGATTATATTCTAGTTCTCATTACCATTCTCCAGGTAATATTACTTCTTCGCAACTCTAGTAAACGTTCTTTTTATATATCTAGGTTATGTCATTCGCGACGAGCACGAACTATAGAGGCGCTGTAATCGTGCACATGTGTTCGGGTCACGTGGTCTGGAAGAAGTCTCTAATGAATGTTTATCACCGCAAAAGCACAGTATTTCTTCAATATTTTGCACTTTCAATGTAGTTTTTGTGGTTGTCGCAATAAATAAAATAAAATATGTCTTTGCAATTTTAAAACTATTAAAAATTTGCAAATTTGTGAAAGGGAATTCGAATTAACAGAAGTAAAAGTTGTTAGTTTTGTACGAGTAGTTGTAAATTATAAACAGAATTTGGTAATTTTTGTTAAATTAAAGTATTATTAATTTATTTAACCAAAATTTACTATGAATTTCAGTAAACTACTTCAATTAGTTTACTTATTGTAATCATATTAATCATTGTGACATGAGACACATAACCTAAAATTATATATACAGAGAATTTTTACTCTACTTTCAATTGATATAATGCTTAAAATTTTTACTATTCTTAAAATTTGATGTAAACACTAAATAATCCTCACGCATTAACTTGTTGACAATTATTAAAAGATATATTATTTAAATTCATAATATATTCAGCATCAGGATTCACGTATATGAGACTTCTTGTAGAGCTTTCATCAAACGTCCGCTAGGTTCGCATTTTCGTGCTCATCGCGAATAGGCTCAAACAACCTTAAGTAAATCATAAAAAAACTGAATTTACTCACTTAAATCATTTTTAAAGTATTTCCAAAATTCTGGAAAATCGCCGATATATCCTTGAGTTATGAAAGCTTTGTTTTGAATATACCAAGAAACTGCGACGTCTTTTGGGTTTCGTGCCACGTAGACAATCTGTTACGAAAGAAAAAAGATTTAAAGTGGAAAAAAAAGGAAATTTTTATATAAAATAAAATTTATTATTAAAATAATGATTTGTATTTATTACCTTACATCCGGAATTTAAAATATTCGGCAAAAGACTCAAAGGGAAGTGAGTTTTGATGAATCTAGGAGACGGAAGGGTTTCCAAAATTTGATATCCCGGTCTAGCAATTTCTTTACATAATTGTTGTTTTGCCGGGTCTCCTTTGTTCCAATTTAGAAGACTTTTTGTCACTTCTGGATGATTAAACATACTGAATCTAAACACGTTATTTTATTATTATATTTTTTTTAAATATGATTCACAGAATATTAAAAAAAAAAAATTTAGTGAATAAAAATAATAGAAATTGAAAAGAAAAATGTTTAAAAAGTGAAAAAATTCTGAGGAATGAGACAAAATGAGAAGAATTTATCAGAAATACTGAAAATTTGAGAAAATCTTCAATCAAACTTGAACAAATTCTGACAAAGAAACAATTTTTAAAAAAAAACATTTATTTTAAAATCTGCAAAAATAAGAAAATCGGAGAAATTATAATAAAAAGTAGAAAAATGTAATTAATGTAAAAATTGAAAAAAAAAAAAATAATAAATAGCTTAAAAAAGAAATGAGATAATTTTAAATTAAAAGAGTTATGGAAATTATTAAAAGAATGAAAAAAAAGCAATATAAATATATTGTTTGAAAAAATAATTTAACATTTTTGGGTATTTACTAAGAAATATGAAAATGATGATAAAATGAAAAAAATTATTAAATTAGGGGAATAAATTTAAAAATATTATTAACTTTGTGAAACAGTAATTATTCAAAAATACAAAAAAATTCATAATATTAATTTAAATAAAAACAAAAATGTAACAACAAGAAGCGGATAAAAACATTTTTAAAGAAACGAGTAGATTTAACGAAATATTCTTCTTTTTTTTACTAAATAAGAAAATCAGTGAAAAGTAGTGAATAAATGTTTGGAAAAAATTAATTATAAGAAAGAAATTAAACATAAAATAATTCATCTTTAGAAAGTTGACCGATCTATTTAAAAATTTCCGTCAAGTTATAAAAAAAAAGAATAAAATTATTAGCATAAAATTGTAAATTTAAAAAAATATATTTCAACTTACTCTAAAAATGGAAATCTTTGCGCAAGTGTTATTTTTCCAGCAGTATCGAAATCTAAATTATTACTTAAAAGCCAAATAAGTTCTTGGGTCCAAGTAGTCCCTATAAAATTATTTTTATTATCAATTAATTTTTAAAAATTTTAATTACCATTTTGATACTTTTTTAAATATTTTACGTGCGGGAATATTTTTTCAGCAATGAGAAAATTTTTAAAAAAACTCACCAGATCGTGGATAAGACACAATCCAAATATCAGACTCTTTGGCTTTAAAATTAAAAAATCCTTCTCCCTGTTCTGTATAACGATAAGGAAAAAACCACTTTTTTTCTCCAACTTGAACCCATCCTGTTTTCTCGCCCTTAAAAACTTGAAGCATTTCTTCAGTTTTTTCGGCGTTGAGAAAACTAAAACTCGGTGCTTCCTGACTCATTGTCACTTGGAAAAATTTAAATAATTTACAAAAAAATGAAAAACACAACTAAAAATCGTATTTAAAAATGCAACAAATAAATTAACTTTCGCGCTGTTTTTTTTTTTAATTATTCGACCATTTAAAAAAAAAGAAATCACTCAAATAAATAAATTATTACAATATTTTTTTTAAAAATTCATTTAAAAATAAGAGTTTACGTAAAAAAATTTGAAAGTGTTACGGGAATTATTGTTAACTCTCGGACGTCTCAGTTAAATCTGACGAATGTTTTACATGAATTCAGGTCGAATGACTTTCACAGTTTCACTTTGATGGAACAAATTGCTACACTCAGGAAATAAATTAATAATTACCGAATTCCCCGTGATTTATGAGACATTCAATTTTTAAATTTTCCATTATAAATGAAATTGAAATGAGTAATTAAAAATCTTTAAAAAATTTGTTAAAAAAAAAAATAAATAAATAAAAGTAAAATTTTAATTGAAATACAATATTTTAATCCTTGAATCATGTTCTCGACTTTCAGTTACGTAATTTTAATAATTCAGGGTGTCTAGGATAATAAATAAAAATTGAAAAAAGAAGAGAAAAAAAAATTAAAATTCGGATATGATTTAAAATTGAATAACTAAACTGAACAATAACGCAAATTATTTAAAATTAAAGAAATAGTTAAAAAAAAATTTGGATATTACGATATAATGAAATAAATTAAATTAGAAAAAAAACTTAAAATAACAAAATTAAGTTAAAAATTACATTAGGAATAAAAATCACATTACAATTTTTTTAAATGATTTTGTAGGAACTTTATTTTTCAATCGTATGGCAAATCAGTCTTGACTTGGTGCAAAAGCACCCATCGCTGTCTCGACCATTGAAAATATTTATAAATTATTATAAACTATCGAAGACTTAATAATACGTGACCTTAATTAGTTATAAAATCTACACAATTATACGGAAAAAATTATTCATTTTCCGTCAAATCGTTCCAAGGCCTCAGAGTGAAATTAAGTTTTTTCTTCAACATTATTTTAAAAATAAAATTCGTTACTTTTAGTGGATCTAGTCCGTGATTATTAAAATGAACAGATGAAAAAACATAAAAATAATGAATATTTTATGTTCACAAAAAAGAAACAATACTTTACTTCTAGAAAAGAAATAAATTTCAAAGATAAAATAAAAGAAAAAATGTAAAGAAAATTTAAAAATAGGGAAAAAATTAAAAAGTCTTTAATTGACAAACGGAAAATTATTATAATAATTTTATGAAGCAAGATGCTCCTGAGAATTAAAACAATATTTTATTCAAAGTCAGTAAATTTCGAAAATCAAGAAACGAGATAAGAAATTTTTTTTAAAAAATTACTCGCAAAAGTACGAAAAACAATTAAAAATCTTAAAATTAGAAAGGAAATATTGCCGAAAATTTTACAGGATTCAGGTTTGGAACTTAAAACAATAGCTTATTTGCTAAATTTTTGCACCAATAGAAAACAGAGGAATGGAACTATTTATATTCATCGAAAAAAAAAAAATAAATATACAATTTCCTAGAAATCTTTGTTTTGTAAAAAAAAAGAACAAACATTTTCCTTAAAACTAAACGTCAGCAAATTGCATTTTTTCTTCGTTTTTAGCGATATTTGATTGTCACTCTTATAAAAATAAGTGTTTTAAATAAAAATTAACCGAAAAATAAAAAAACATTAAATTCTAAATATTTAGAAAAAGTTTTTTTTTTTTTTAAAAATATCCTGTTTATCACAATTTTCGTTAATCTTCTTTGAATTCATCTCACAAACATTGTCAGTTTTGAAACTTTATCACAGTTTCAAAAGTCGATTCTCAGGCGATGGAATTTCGTCTATTTCACAAAATTCCTAATCTTCATCGTTATACATTAATCATTACTTTTTCGTTGAATTGTCAAAAAAAAAAAAAAATATTTACATCTCCGAAAAATCTCTTAAAACTCGAAAATTTTGATCAGAAACACTCGGGCGATAAAATATTCTCCGTGACGCGTATTTCGCCCTCAGAAATAATGTCATCTTCCTCTTCCTCTTCCTCGTCGCTGATACCGTAGGAATGTAAAATTTCACTTTCTTTTCTCGAATTTTCCTCGTCCAAATAATTATAAGTCGAGTCAGATTCGTGGGCAGTATTATCTAAATCCACATTCAGCTCGACTGAATTGAAATTTTTCTTCTTATTCGTAGAATTTTTCCTAGAATTGGTGGAACTTTTCGAGGAAACGCTCATATTGTCAATTGTCGTTTCAATGCTGCTCACACTCTCAGTTTTAACTTTTACTTTAGTATTGAGAAGTTCTTTTAAAGCTGGATTTCTCAGAAAATCGCTGCATCTTTTCGTGTGAACCTTCATGTTGTCGTGACGATTGAAACCTTTTTTACATCCAGGGCACTCGTATCTAAAAATAAAAAATAAAAAAAATTAACATCTAGATAGCAAAAAAAAAAGAAAAATTTACTAAATGTTATAAATGAATGAAAAAATCGATGAAATAAACAAAAATTATTTGTGTTGAAAATCTTTTGAATAATTTAAATTTTTTAAAGTGACCTTTAAAATACAAATGATTTTAAAAAATTTGGTAATTATGTAAATAAAAAAAATAAAAATAAATAAAAAATTAGAAACCATCAAAATAAAGTACAAAAAATAGTTAAATAGTAAAATTTAAAAAAATGAAGAATTAAAATTAATCAAAAAGAAAGAAAGAAAAAAAAACTATGCAAAAAATATAATATTAAAACTCCCCCCTTTCCAACAATAAAAACACGATAAATAAATGAATAATAAAAAAAAGAACAATAAAATCTTTTGAACAATTTAAAAATAAAAATTTTTAAACTACAAAAATGTATATGTATAAAATATTTAAAAAAAAAATAAAAGAATTCTTTAAAAATGGAGAAAAATTGAGAAAAAATGTTACAATAAAAAAAACCGAAAAAATATACAACTTTTAAAGAAAGGAGAAAATCTGACAATATTAGAAAAATTTTGACAAAACTCTAAAAACTTGAACTAAAAAAATAAATCAAGAAACACAAGAAACTTTATTTTGATTAATTTTAATTAAATTTTGCGAAACAATGTCAACAAATCGGAAAGTATGTAATGTATTTAAAAAAAGTTTAACGAATCTTGAAGAAGAAAAATTAAAAAAATGCAAATCCCCCCTCCCCAACTTAAAAAAACAGAAAAAAGGTAAAATTAAAAAAGAATTAAAAATTCTAAAAAGTAACAAATGACAAAAAGAAAAAAGAGTAAAAAAATATATAAGCAAGAAAATCCTTTAAATAAATTAATATTTAAAAACACAAAAAATTTTAAATTATGAAAAAAAGAAAGAAAATTATAGAGAAAAATCACAAAATGAAAAACTGTAAAAATAAAATACGAAAATATAGAAAGATGAGTAGAAAAAACATTGCGAATTTTTAAAAAATTTAGAATTAAATTTATACAAAAATAAAAAAGCGGAGACAAAAAAGGATAGAAATTGAAAAAACATTATATAAAAAGCAACAAAATTTTTTTTATTAAATTTAAATTTAATTCACAAAATTTCACATAATTTAAATTTAAACTTTAAAAATTAAACACAAAATTAAATTAATTAATTTAAGTTATAAGAAGTTTAGTTAACACTTACTTAATTCAAGGAAATAAAAATATAAATAAATAATTTATCATTATTATTATTATTATAAATAAGAATTATATGAAAAAAAAAACGAATTTGGAAAATTATGTAAATAAAATAAAATTAATGAAAAAAAGCAAAAAAATTAGAAACCATCAAAATAAAGTACGAAAATAGTAAAATTTAAAAAAATGAAGAATTAAAATTATTTAAAAAGAAAAAAAACTATGCAATAATCTATGAAAAAAATATAATATTGAAACTACCATAAAAATAAAAAACAATAAAATCTTTTGAACAAATTAAAAGTATTTAAAGTGACATTTAAAATACAAATAATTTTTACAATCTTAGAATTAGATAAGAAAATCAACAAAAAAATATGAATTTTTTACTAACAATAAATGTTCTAAAAGTAAAAAGCCATGATATGAAAAAAAAAGTGGAATGAAATAATTTCCTTAAAACTGAAACAATTTAAAAATAAAAATTTTTTAAATATAAAAATGTGTTTAACTATAAAAATTTTTTGAAAAGAAATAAGAAAATTCTTTAAAAATATGGGAAAAATTGAAAAATTGAGAAAATGGGGAAAAAAACCTTGAAATAATATGCAAACTTTAAAGACAGGAGAAAATCTGAATATTAGAAAAATTTTGACAAAACTCTAAAAAAAAATCAAGAAACAGAAGAAACTTTATTTTGATTTATTTTAATTAAATTTTGCGAAACAATAATTATAATAATTAAATAATAATTTAATGTAAGTAATAAGAAGTAAAGTTAACACTTATTTAATTCAAGAAAATAAAAATATAAATAAACAATTTATCATTATTATTATAAATAATAATTATATGAAAAAAACAAATTTGGAAAATTATGTAAATAAAAAAGAAAATTACCCAAGAAAACCAAAAAATTAGAAACCATCAAAATAAAGTACGAAAATTGTAAGATTTAAAAAAATTAAGAATTAAAATTACTCAAAAATAACAAAAGAAAAAAAAGGAGAAAGTTAAAAAAAGACACAAAGAAAATAAAGACTATCTTTTAAAAATTTTTAAATATGAGAAAGTATTTTTTAACAATTATTTAGAATGTTATTTATATATTTAATAAAAATAGAAAGAAAAAAACAAAGAGAAGAGAAAGAGATTTTTAATATAGATTAAAAATGTATATTTTCAAATTGAAGAAAAAAAAATATATTAACCAAAAAAATAAATAAACTAAAAAAAGAAAGGAATAAAATTGTTAAATTCATAAAATTTGACATCATTTTATATGTACAGTTTTCAAAATAGAGAGAACGTTCTCTTTAACTGTTTTGTGTTAATTTGCATAAATTGAATATTCAAATTAGGAGGTTTATTTTTTGTACACAAAAATTTGAAACTTGATCAAAATAATGTTCATTTCTGTTTATATAAAAAAAAAACAAATTATAATTTACGTAATTGAGAATGTTTATTTTTTAATTAGGTAACTGAATATAATTAATTATTTCATGATAATTACAATAGAAACAACGATATTAATTTATCACCAACAATTGAATAATAATTGAAATTTCTAAGTTTCCGATTCTTTTTCTATTAGATACATACAAGAAAAATATAAATTTAATAAAAAAATAACATTATGAATATTGAAATGATTAAAATTACAATTAATTTCTTATACCTAATTTAAAGTCGATTTTTAAAATCATTATTAAAATAAATTATTATAAATATTCTGTACCAAATTTCAAATTGATTTTTTGCAGTAGTTTATTTATTTTTCTAACTTTATTTTTAACATTTCTGTCATAATTATTTACTTTTTAAATACCATATTTAAATAACATTACTTAAATTTATTTTATTTTATTTTTTTTTGTTATTGTAAATTAGAGAATATAATTGAAAAAAGATACAAAAAATAAAATAAAATAATTGAAAAATACAAATAACTAAAAAATGAACCAAATAATTGAAATTAGAGAAAAATATTAAAAAATTTTTAGAAAATAATAAAAAAAAAAAGAATAATTAAAAATTGACGAAATAATGGAAAAATTATAAAAAAATAATTGAAAATAGACAAAGAAGATCAATTCTCACTGTAAACGATTGATGTTGATTACAATCAACGAAAAACTATCATTGATCATAACCTAAAATTTTTTATTTCTTAGATCCGTTTTTTTCATATCGCGTCACATTTTTCTATGAAAATTATTATAAATTTTGGTCTGAATTTGTTTATTTAAACTTCTATCGATCAACAACTTTAAAAAGGAACATTTTTAACTAGAATTTCATTATTTTCCGCGGGAAAAAATATATTTTTTCAATCGTTACGATCACAAGTATTGTGAATTTTTATCGACCTAATTATTATAACATTATATTATTATAATTTGAATATAATTGAAATTACGAACCTGATGCCAATGTGAACTGACATATGAGCAGCAAGATGAGATTGTTGTGCAAAAGTTTTCTCGCAAGTTTCACATTTGTATTTTCTGATACCTCCGTGTTTCAAAAGATGTTCTTTCAATATATGATGACTTTTGTATCTATTAGGGCACAAAGTACACTGGTACTTTGCTTCCGAATGAACCTAAAAATTCAAAAATGATCGTTTAGATTAAAAGAGAATAAAAAAAGGAAATTAAAAAAAATAAGATTTAAAGAAAAATAAGAAAAAAGAAGTAATAAAAAAAAGGAATAGATAAAGAAGAAAGTAACAAATTTAAAAATATTCTTATTGACTAACAAAATAAAATATGAGTAAAGAAAATAAAAATATATAAAATTATATTTTCTATAATTAGTATAATATAAAATTCTTACATTTTGGTGATTGTTTAGCGCTTTTTTGGACTTGTAAATTTTATTACAAATATTACACTCATAATCTTGAACGTGACTCGTGGCGTAATGTTTATCGAGAGCCTCTTTTTGCATAAAATAAGTCGAGCAAAATTTACACTTGAAGGAAGTATCCTTCATGTGAATAAATTTGTGCGTTCGAAGGCGACCTTTCGAGTAAAAGGTTTTTCCGCAAACGTCGCATTCAACATCCTAAAAAAGAAAAATAAATACGTTTAAGTAAATTAGTTTGGAAAATAAAATTTATTTTTATTTTAAACTGAAAAAGACACAGAAAAATAGGTAAAATTAATAAATTCGTAGTGAAAAAATGGATGTGGCGCGATATGAAGAATAATTTTTTGATAAGATTAAAAAATATCAAAATTTTTAATTTTATTTTGTAAAAAAATATCAAAATATTCGATAAAAAGTAACAATAATTTAATAAATATTAAATTCAAACAAAATAATTTGAAATTTCAGAAAGTTATAGGAACAACTGTTGGAAATAATTGAAAATTGAAAGACTGGATTGAAAAACAAAGAAAATAATTGATATTTAAGAAAATAATTGAAAATTTAAGAAAGTAATAAAAAAATGAAGAAATAAATTGAAAATTTAAAAATTAAATTGAAATCTGAAAAAATAATTAATAATTGAAAAAAATTATAAAAACAAAGGCGAAAATAATTGACAATTGAAAACAAAATTTGAAAAATGGCTAGATTAACACACAACCAAAAAAATTTTTTGAATAAAACAATAGAAATTAAATATCCAGAAAATAATTGCAAAAAGAAAAATTAAAAAAATTATAGGAATAATTGTTGAAAATAATTGTAAATTGAACAACTGGATTAAAAGTAGAAAAAAACTGAAATTAAAGAAAATAATTGAAAATTAAAGGACACAATTAAAAATATAAGAAAATAATTAAAAATTGAAGAATGGAATTGAAATTTAAAGAATATAATAAAAGATTAAAAAAAGTAACTGAAAAAAGCGAGAGTTAATATTAATGAAAATAATTAAAAATTGAAGAAAGTAATTTAAAATTTTAGAAAAATAATTGAAAAAACATTTAAAAATGACAAACATAATTAACGATTGGAAAAAAAATCGCAAACTGTCAAGAATAATCGACAAGAGAGAAAAAAAAACAAAAAAAATCTAAAGGATAATTTTAAAATTGTAAGAGAATAAATGAAAATTGAAAAAATTGTAGGAAATAATTGAAAAAAATAATTGAAAAATAACGAGAACAATTGTAAAATGAAAAAAAATCTGAAAAATGACGAAAATACTTGACAATTGAAAACAAAATTGGAAAAATGTCTAGAATAATAAACAACTTCTAAAAAAAAAATTTTTAAAAATTCAACAATGAACATTAAATTTAAACTAAATAATTGAAAAACTAGAAAAATATTAGGAATAATTATGAATTGAACAACTAAATTAAACAAGGAAAAAAATTGAAATTTATGAAAATAATTGATAATTGGAGAATGTAATTAAAATTTTAAAAAATTTAATAAAAAAGTTTAAAAAGTAATTTAAAAAACACATAATTATTAAATACAGAAGAAAATAATTGAAAACTGAAGAATTAAATTGAAAATTTAAAAAAATAATTAAGGATTTAAAAAAAAAGTTATGGAATTGAACAATTGAATTGATAATTTAAAACAATTTTTATGATTGTTAACAAAATATAATGATCAACTGTAATTAAAATTAAAAAAATTTTAATCATGTAGAGAAAAATAATTGATGTAAGTCGAGAATTTTTTATTATTAAAGAAAATAATTAAAAATTTAAAAATTGAATTGATATTTGAAGAAAATAATGAGGAATTGAAGAAAATAGTTATAGAAAATTGAAGAAAGAAGAAAATTAAATAAAATTGTTGAAACGAAATTTAAGAACAATTTTTATACTTGAAAAAATGTATTAAAAAAAACCGAGAATGGTTTAATATTTAAGTGTTAGTTGAAAATAGTACAAATAATTAAAATCGAAGAATTTAATTGAAATTAGAAGAATATAATTAAAAATTAAAAAAGTTATTGATAAAATCCGAAATTATTGAATACAGAAGAAAAAGTTGAAAACTGAAAAATGGAATTATTAAATTTAAAAAAAATTGAGAATTAAAGGAAATATTTAAAAAATTGAATTTAATATTAAATAAACTTATTGATCAGATATAAATTGATCTGATATAAATAATTGATCAAAGGCGGAATCAAAATGGAATAGAAATTTGAAGAAACTAGTTCCAGAATTGAACAATTGAATTGAAATTTTAGAACAATTTTTATGAGTGATAAAAATTATTAAAAACATCCGAGAATTATTCAATATTGTGGAATTAATTGATAATTGATAAAAATAATTGAAAAAAGGAAATAATTAAAAATTGAGGAAAATAATTAAAATTGTAGAAATAAATTGAAGCTGTATAATAATTGAAATTACTTTCCATAATATTTAATTATTTTCGTCATTTTGTAATTTATAATTACAATTAATAAAAAATTTGATAAATGGCGATATTAATGGGCATCAGAAAGAAATAAATTTAAAAATTAAAGAACAGCAATAAAATTAAAGGTCAATAATAAATTATCAATTGAAAACTGTAGATAATTAAAGCAAAAATTGTAGGAATAAAGTGTAAAAATAAAATTTTGTTCCTTTTTCTAAAAAGAAAAAAAATTTTTAAATAAATTCTAATAAAAAAAAACTCTAATAGAATAATTTGTAATTAATAACTTAAAATTAAACCGAACAAATATTCCGGTAAAAAATACGATAACTATTTAGTTAAATAAATTCCGGTTATTATTTATTATTATATAATCTATTCGGTATAAAAATTCTACTATTTTTTGCCGGTTGACAAATTTGAAAAAAGTGGACATATTTATAAAAATTTATAAAAAGAAACTTAATTTCATTAAAAAAATCTAATGTCAAAAATACTTGCAAAAAAGAAAAAGAATTTGAAGAAAATCTTCTAAACAAGTTGAGACTGGTAAAATGAAACCTAACTCACAATAAAGATGATAGACAAAAGAATTAAAATCAAAATATTTCAGTTCGTGAAAGTAAACATTTTGGTTATTAGGAAATGGCGCTGGAAAACTTGTGGGCGAATTGCAGTAAACAATGCAAACAAAGCATCGGGAATAAAAGGGTAGTTTCTCAAGTCAGTTGATTCAGACCTGAGCTTGAGTAAGGTTATTCCCGAATCTCGCAGTTTTAAAATTCGAGTGACCACGTGCATCTTGATTCGCATATTAATTCCGAATTTTAACAAGTTCATTAATTATATTTAAAATATAATATTTACCTTAAAACATAAATCAGTTTATTCTAATAATTGAATTCTGTTGAATTAAAAAAAAAAATAAATATCGGAAATCGGCGACGCAAAAATTCTAGCGATCACGTGCTCACGTCTGTAAAATTAAATTTCATTGATTCGACTTTATGATTTAATTAATTTTATTTTAATTGAAAAAAATTTCGGGAGTGTCGAAAATCTTGAAACCGCGCACGTTTTTAGTGAATTTTTAAAAGTTTTTAATTATCTAATTTCGGGAGTGTCGTTTACTTTAAAACCGCGTACGATTATTATTCAGTATAAGTATAAATTTAAATAATGATTTAATAAATCGGTTTAAATGAAAGTGCCGGGAGTGACCGAAATTTTTTAAATCGCGAGTGGGTGTTTTTTTTTTCTACGTACGAGTGCAGCTCCAGGATGGAGGTCGGGTATAGGCAGATGCAGTCAAGTGTAGGTTTTATGTTTTTTATGATTTCAAATGTTCATTGATATGAGATTTAAATCATCAATTTTTCAATCAATTCAAATTTTACTTGTAAGAAACATTTATTAATAAAAATATATTTTTTTATTTTTTAGATTGAAGGACAGGAAGAGGGATGTAGAAAAGTAGCAGATGAGGGATCTCCGGACACTGGACCAGAAAAGGAATTTCTGCCTTCCCTCCAACGATCGGCAAGTCTGGTTTTTAATTATTGCGACATGGTGTCAAAAAAGTGATATTAATTCCTAAAATATTTTTTTATTTCAGAAATTAATAACTTAATTTTAATCCTGTACAAATACCCACATTTGAAAAGTATTTACATCATTATATAAAATAAATTTGTTGATTTTTTTTGCAAGAATTGTCAATAATTAATTTAACGTTGATTTTCTCATTTTGTAAATCTTAATATATCTTGTTTAGAAAGACGATTCAAGTTACTTTAATATTCAATTATTTTTTCTGTACATAAAAAAAAGAGGCGCATGAATATTCCCTAAAACCCATTTAGCCTAAATCCCAATTTAACCTAAAATGCATTTAGACTAAAAAGCATTTAGCCTAAACTGCATTCAACCTAAATCCCATTTAACCTAAATTCTATTTAAACTAAATCCCATTTAACTTAAAATGTATTTAACCTAAATCTCATTTAACCTACAATGCATTTAATCTAAAATGCATTCAGCTTAAATTTCATTTAACCTAATTCCCATTTAACCTAAAATGCATTTAGGCTAAAAAGCATTTAGCCTAAACTGCATTCAGCCTAAAATCCACTTAACCTAAATTTCAGTTAACTGCAATCCCATTTAACCTAAAATGCATTTAACCTAAAATGCATTCAGCCTAAATTCCATTTAAACTAAATCTCAATAAATCTAAAATACATTTAGCCTAAAACCCATTTAACCTAAATTTCATTTTATCTAAAATGCATTCAGCCTAAATTTCATTTAATCTAAATCTCATTTAGCCTAAAATGCATTCAGCCTAAGTTTCATTCAACCTAATTTCCATTCTGCCTAAAATGCATTTAGCCTACATTTCATTTAACCTAAATTCCATTTAATCCAAAAGCTATTTAACCTAAATCCCATCTGACCTAAATGTCATTTAACCTAAATCACATTTTACCTAAAATGCATTCAGCCTACATTTCATTTTACCTAAATTACATTTCACCTAAAAGCCATTTAACCTAAATCCCATTTAACCTAAAACTCATTTAACCTAAATGCCAGTTTACTTAAAATGCATTTAGCCTAAAGCCCAGTTAACCTAAAATGCATTTATCCTAAAACCATTTATCCTAAATCCCATTTTACCTAAAATATAATGTAAAATTTAGGTAAAATGGAATTTAGGATAAATGGTTTTAGGCTAAATGCATTTTAGGTAAAGTGGAATTTAGGCTGAATGCATTTTAGGTTAAATGGGCTTTAGGCTGAATACATTTTAGGTCAAATTGGATGTAGGTTAAATGAATTTTAGGCTGAATGGATTTTAGGTTAAATGGGATTCAGGTTGAATGCAGTTTAGATGCTTTTTAGGCTAAATGCATTTTAGGTGAAATGAAATTTAGGATGAATGCATTTTAGGTTAAATGCAATTTAGGCTGAATGCATTTTAGGTTAAATGGGATTTAGGCTAAATGGGATTCACATTAAATGGGATTTAGACTGAATGCATTTTAGGTTAAATGGGATTTAGGCTGAATGCATTTTAGGTTAAATGGGATTTAGGTTGAATGCAGTGTAGGCTAAATGCATTTTAGGGGAAATGGAATTTATGTTAAATGAGTTTTAGGCTTAAATGGATTTTAGGTTAAATGAAATTCAGGCTGAATGCTTTTTAGGTTAACTGAGATTTAGGTTAAATGGAATTTAGGTTAAATGAAATTTAGGCTAAATGCATTTTAGGTTAAATGGTTTTAGGCTAAATGGGTTTTAGGGAATATTCATGCGCCTAAAAAAATACAAAATTTAAAAATTAAATTAATTTTGAACAAGTAACGTTTTTAACTTGGAATTTTTATTGTCAAAAAATTTTCTAAAATCCCTATTAATGACTTTGTGAGTTTCAGATTTGAGCTCGGGTGTCGGATACGTCCCGGGACGTGATCCCTAGTGTAAGTTTTTGCACCCGGGCGGTATGAGAGAGAACCGAGGAGAAATTTTTAAATATAGGAACAGGCAGGGAAATCTTTTTTTTTGTATGATTGAGTCTCTTTTTTTAAATATAGGAATAGGTAGGGCAATTAAATTTTTTGAGTGAGTGATTTATTTTGCATGTTAATAAAATTATGTCACTATGTTTGCACCTAATTTCTCATACACGGCAAATTATTTAGATCTAATTTGAAAAAAATTTTGTTACCTTTCAAAGTGGACAGTTTTTTCAAACAAGATGTAAATAAAACCCGAAATGTGTTCTTGTGTTCTGTTTTTTCACTGTTACAGTGAGATCCTGAGATCATCATGGTGAGAACTTTTTTTAATACTTAAAACACTAATCAAGTATTTTTTCAGATAAAATTTTTTTTTTAATTAAAAATTTTTGTTTTTAAATTAAAAATAATTTTTTCTTTTAAATTAAGTTAAGGAGCTTCTCTGAATTTACATAACCTCAAACTAGAAAGTGGTTATTCAGCCCAAGTAAAAATATTCAAATTAATTTTACGAAAGATCCAATTGTACATTTTTAAGAAAAAGTTAGATTGAGCTAAAATTGGTTGTCAAATAATAATTATTTATTGTTGATTGTATTTAAAGAAAAAACATTAAATGTTAAATAATTATTATTTGACAACAAATTTCAGCTAAACCTAATTTTTTCTGGGAAATGTATAACTGGATTTTTCAAAATTTGGTGAAATTAATTTGAATAATAGTTTTATTTGAGATGAAAAACGGCTTTCTAGTTTGAGGTTATGTAAATAGAGAGCCTCCTTAAATTAAATTTTTTTCATGTTTATTAAATTTAAATTCTTGCCCAAAAATACATTTTTTAATTCCCTTGCTTTTTAAAAATTTTATATGAATAATTTTTAAGGTTTCTACGGCTGTAACCATTTTATTGAGACTTCGGTGTCTGTCGGTCTGTCGGTCCGTCCGCTGTTCACTGCCAATAGCTGTCGTTTTCGGTTTTTGTCAAGTTTTAAACTAGTTCTAAACAGTTTTAAATAGTTCTAAAAAGTTTTAAATAAGTTTTGAACATTTTTAAGTAGTTCTGAACAGTTAAAAACAATTTTAAACTAGGTAAAAACAGTTTCAAATTAGTTATAAACTTAATAGTGAATTTTTAAGTGACATTTTGAAAGTGGTAGTGAAGAGTTTTTATTATTGTGACTATAAAGTGAATATTTAATTAAACAAGAGGAAAAATTGGATAAAAGTTAAGTATAATATTTTTATTATATTAGTGAGTATTTGGTAAGTTTTCTCTATTTTCATTATTTTATTAATATTTTTTGGCGTTTTTAACTGTTTTGAAATTTTGTTTCAGGTTTGCTAATTACTTTTTACTTTGTTTCAGGAAAAAAAATCAGGTAAATTTTAACCGTATATGTAATAACTTTTGTAAACATATATTTAATTATCATTGTAACTTTTCTGTTTTTTGTCATTTTCTCGATTTTTTTTAAATGTTGTTTTAGGATTGTTCTTTATATTTTTTATTTTGTTTCAGGAAAAATAAGTCAGGTAAATTTTAAACTTATTATAATATGTTTAATAATGTATTTTGCTAATTTTGTGTATTTGTAATTTTCCTCCTTTTTTAAAAATGTTGTTCATTATATTTTTCATTTTGTTTCAGGCAAAATAAGTCAGGTAAATTTGAACCTTTATAATATTTTATAATAATGTATTTTGCTAATTTTGTGTATTTGTAATTTTCCTCTTTTTTTTTAAATTCTGGTTTTAGAATTGTTCATTATATTTTTGTTTTTGTTTCAGGAAAAATAAGTCAGGTAAATTTTAACCTTATAATATGTACATAATTTTAATTCCAATTATTAATAACTGCTAATTATATTTTTAGGGTCGCATCGAATATTTTTTCAGGTCATTAATTAACCTTTTTTATTGTTTCAGGAATTATTTCTCATTTCTTAATGAAATTAAAAAAATGTTGTAAAATGTTGTTTTATTATTATTATAATTATTATAACAGGTTTTTTATAAATAACAACTTTTCTGTACACTAAAAACATTTACATGTGTTTCAGGAACCTGTTAATATTTTAAGTTTATTTTATTATTATTCTATTATTGTTAAATATTGTTCGTTAATTGCTTCTTTTTTTTTTTATTATATAAATAACGTTTTTTTGTTTCAGGAAAAAGTTTCATGAGGTGAAATATGATTATTTATTTACAAATATTTTTTTTTATTTCTCGTGGACTAGGCCTATTATATTATTTTTAAATTAATATTCTCAAGTATTGACTAATCGTCTGTTACTTTTTTTCAGTCCATCAGTCAACTCTGAGATTTTAATTTAAAAAATAGGGAACCACGATCCTGAGAAAAATATCTTTGGTTCTAACTACAAAATTTCTTGCTAATATGCAACTTGATATTGCAATGAATTTTGTTTTAAAAGCAAACTAATACTTTCTCAGTGCAAAATCAAAAACGCGCTAAGTGTTCAACCTCTTGGGTAGCGTGGAATAGAACACAATTTTGCTTTTAAAAAATATTTAATTTAAGAAGTTTTGTGTTTCGATGGATTAATTGACTAAATTCAGTGGATTGAAAATTTGAATAATTAAAAAATGAACAGATTAAAAAGAGTATTTTTTAAAAATTAAATGAATAAAAAATTGGTTGACGTGCAATTTATATCAAAATCTCAAACATTCTGAAATTACTTTAGAATCTAAAAAATAAATCCAAAATGTTCTAGAAATTATTATACAATTTTTAATTTAGTAAAATTATTTCAATTTGCGATGAATTCATTTTATGAAAATACCTCTTGATAGATTTTAAAATAAACTAATTACCTTTTGATCCTTATGAGTGAGTTTATGATAAGCGAGGACTTGTTTACTCGAACTTGAAAACTGGCATTCGTTGCAGGAATACGGTTTCGCTCCCGTGTGAGTATTAAGATGTTCCTCCAAACATGTCGGAGACGTGAATTGTTTCTCGCAAAGTGGACAAACGTACGGTTTAATTTTTAAATGACTTTTTCTAATATGGCACCGAATATTGCTAACAGTAAGTGTTGAAAAACTGCAGGCGTCGCAGAGATATGGTTTCATTTCCAAATGCCTCCAGATGTGAACCTGAAAAATTTGAATAAAAAACGATTAAAAAAAAAAGAAAGACAAAATTTAAATAAAAATTCGTCAGGGTGTTAGGCGATAATTGAAAAACGATTCAAGATTTTTTTTAGTTTTTACAAGGTCAAAAATAAATTATAAGAAGCTCCTTTTTTTAATAATTATATATTTCTTCTTTTTGATCAAATAAAAAAAATATATTCACTTTGAAACCGAGAAAACTGTTAGAAATTAAAAAACAAAATACTTGAATTTAAGGATCTTCTCTCTATTTGCATAACCACAAACTAGAAAGTCGATAATTAAAAATATTATTGAAATCAATTTCATCAAATTTTGAAAAACTTAAAATTGGATGAAAGCACAGATTTTAACTATAGATTTAAAGAAAAAACATAAAATGTTATAATAATTATTATTTGACAACAAATTCTAGCTCAAGGTAATTTTTTCTGAAAAATGTACAACTGAATCTTTCAAAATTTGGTGAAATTGATTTCAAAAATAGTTTTATTTAAAGTGAAAAACGACTTTTTAGTTTGAGGTTATGTAAATAGAAAGAACCTCCTTAAAGAAAAAAATTGAAGAAATGCAGTTTAAAATAAAATTTAAAAAAAGAAGTAAAAATTGAAATTTAAAGAAAATAAATAGAAAATTTAAAAACTTAAAGTAACTAATTGAAGAAAATAACTGAAAATAGATATAATGGAGCAATATTTGTAAAAAATAATTACAAAAATTCAAGAAAATAATTAAAATTTGAGAAAAATAATTGAAAAATATGATTTAAATTTCAAGAAAGAAGCTAAAAATAAAGACAAAAAATTGTATTAAATAATTATAATAATTTTGTATTAAATTTTATATTAGGAAATTTCAATTTATTTTTTTAATTTACCATTATTTTTGTAATTTTGAAATTATTATTTTTAATTTTTAATTATTTTGTTCAGTTTTTATTTCTTTTTATTATTTTGTAATTAAATTTCTTCATCTTTTAATATTTTTATTGTTTTTCAATTAATTTCCAATTAATTTCCTAAATTTTCAGTTATTATTTCAAATTTAGATTATTGTCATCAATTTTCCATAATATAACGATTTTTCAATTATTTTCTTTTGCTCAAAAATAAATTCTGTAACTTTTCTATTCTTTCTTCAATTTATAATTATTTTCATTATTTTAAAAAATTTCAATTATTTTCATCAGTTTTCGTCATTTCTGGGATTTTTAAATTATTCTCTTTAATTAAAAATTTTGAAGTAATTTTGTAATTTTTCTGTTTTTTTTTAATATATAGTCTAGGATATTTTCAATTATTTATCTTAAATTTTATTTACTGTTTTCAATTTTTCATGATTAATTTCTTATTTAATTTCTAAGATTTTTAAGTGCCTATTTTTCTAAAATTTTAATTATTTTCATTTGGTTTCATAATTTCCAAATTTTTTTTTTTTAATTATCGTAAAGTTTAATTATTTCTAGCTTTTTTCAATTCTTTTCTCCAATTTTTAGTTATTCTCCTTTTTTTCAATTGATTTCTAAGATCTACATGTATTTTTCTCAATTTTCAATTATTTTTTCTTTAAAAAAAAAAAATTCTGTAATTTTTTCAATTATCTCATTTAAATGTCATTTATTTTTTAAAACTTATAATTACAACTTATAAAATAATTAAATAATGATTCTCTAAAATTTATTTCCTTTAATTTTCAATTCTTTTAATTTGTTTTATAATTTCAAAAATTTTAACTATTTATCTGTCATTTCAATTATTACAGTAAATTTTGAATTATTTATATTATTTTTTATATTCTTTTCTTAAATTTTCAATTACTTTCATTCTTTTTCAGAATTTCTAAAAAGTTTATACTTATTTCTCGTTAATTTAAACTTGTTACCTTCGATTTTAAACTATGTTTATCTTTTTTCATTTACTTTCTCTAGTTTTTAATTATTTTCTTTTATTTCAATGAACTTGTGAAGGTTTTAAGTACTCTTCTGAAATTTTCTATAACTTTCCTTTATTTAAAATATATTATGCAATTGTTTCAATTTTGTTCTCAAATTTTAATTCTTTTCTGTAATTTTTGATTATTTTTAAATTGTTTCCCTAAATTTCAAACTTAACTTCTTCAAATTTCAATTATTTTGTTTATTTTTTTCAATTACTTATTCAATTTTAATTATTTTTCCCTTGATATTCAATTAATTTAATTATTTATTTCTAAATTTTTTATTAGGGAATTTAAATTAATTTGTTAAACATTAATTTTGTAATTTTGCAATTATTATTTTCAATTTTTAATCATTTTTATAATGTCTTAATTAATTTGTAGAACTTTCAAATATATATCTCAATTTTCGATTATTTTGCTTACTTTTTATTTCTTTTTAATGTTTTATAATAGTTGTTCTCCATCTTTTAATATTTTTATTATTTTAAATTTTATTTCCTAAATTTTCAGTTATTATCTCAAATTTAGATTATTGTTATCAATTTTTCAATTATTTTCTTTTTCTTAAAAATAATCAATTTTCGTTATTTCTGCGAATTTTTAATTATTTCCTTTAATTAAACATTTTTAAGTAATTTTGTAATTTTCCTTTTTTACACATATAGGTAGTTTATGATTTCTTCAATTATTTCTCTGAAATCTTATTTCCTGGTTTTAATTTTTCATGTTTAAATTATTTTCATTATATTTCAATTATTATTTTTAATTTTGAATTAATTTAATCATTTTTCAATTATTCTTCTCGATTGGTAATTATTATCTTCATTTTCAAAAATTATTTTCTTCAATTTTTATTTATTTTCATTTGTCTTCATAATTTCCAAATTTTTTTTATTAATAATCGTAAATTTCAATTATTTTTATCTTCCTTCAATTTTTTTCTTCAATTTTTAGTTATTCTCTTTTTTTCAATTGATTTATAAGATCTTCAATTATTTTTCTCAAATTTAAATTGGTTTTTCTTTATTAAAAAAAAAAAAAAAAATTCTGTAATTTTTTACAACTTATCATTGTTTGTATTTCATTTCAATTATTTTATTCAAGTTTCAAAAATTAAAATCATTTCTCAATTATTTTCATTTGTTTTATAATTCAAAAAATTTTAAACTATTTAGCTAACATTTCAATTATTTCCTTCAATTTTCAATTATTTATATTATTTTCTTCAATTTTCAATTACTTTCGTTCTTTTCCATAATTTCCAAAAAGTTTATACTTATTTCTCGTTAAATAAAACTCGATCTCTTGAATTTTAAATTAGGTTTATCTTTTTTCATTTATTTTCTCTAATATTTTAATTATTTTCTTTTATTTCAATGAACTTCTGAAAGATTGAAGTATTTTCCTGAAATCTTCTTTATCTTTCCTTTATTTAAAATATTTTAAGGAATTTTTTCAATTATTTCCTCAAATTTGAATTTTTTTTTTTAATTTTAATTCATTTATCTCAATTTTTGATCACTTTTTTCTATTTTCAATTATTTCCTCTAATTTTTCATTATTTAATTTTTTTCAATTTACTTTTAAGATTTTCAAGTATTTTCCTCAAATTTAAAATATTTTCTTTATGTTTAAAACATTTCTACGATTATTTAAATTACTATCCCCAATTTTTAATTGATTTTATTATTTTATTTCAATTTGCAAAATTAACAATTATTTTCTTTAATTTCAATTTTTTTCCAATTCTTTTTAATTCTAAAATATTATAAATTTTGTCTTAAATAAATATTTATTTTATTTATATAAATTGATTTTTAAATAATATTATATTTAAAATATTTATAATTGTTGATAACACAAAATGTAGAATACTATAAATTACTACAATTAGTACGGTTTTTCTGAATTTTATTTTTTAAAATATGGTCTATTAGGGTTGCTCAAGGGTCCCAAATTTCTCACCTGGCACTTGTCCATTCGACTGTATTTTTGTTTACAAATTTTGCACTCAATTTCGTTTCTCGAGTGAATTGTCATATTGTCAGCGACTTTTATTTCATCAACAAGAGACATATCAACTCGATAATAATTTTCTATCGTCTCTTTCTGCGCGGTTGTCATCAATTCCGATACTTTGCTGTATTTTGACTCGCTGACTCTCGAGATGACCATTTCATTTCGAATCGGACTTTCGTTTCTTTTGCGCTTATTCATTGGACTTGTCCCTGATAACCACTGAGTCAAAGGTGTGACAATATTTTTTTCTTTTGATTTATCCACCTTTTCTTTAACCTTATCCGCCTTTTCCTTAACCTTATCCGTTTTTTCCTTAACCTTATCCGTCTTTTCCTTAATCTTATCCGTCTTTTCTTTAACCTTATCCTTTTTTTCCTTAACCTTATCCGTCTTTTCTTTAACCTTATCCGCTTTTTCCTTAACCTTATCCACGTTTTCTTTACTCTTATTCTTCTTTTCCTTTTCCTTAACCGTACCCTTCAAATTACTCGTTTTCTCTTTCTTTTCCAAATTTTTCTCGTCGCTCGCAACTTCTTTACTTCTTCCGTTAACTCCCGAATTTTCTCTCTCAAAATTTTTAACACTAAAGCCGTTTTTTCCAAGTGGAAACACTTCCTTGCGAAGTGAGACAAACAGCTCTTTTCCAAAGGTCTTTGGCACCTTGTCTCCATTAACTGGAACGTCAACTCGTACTATATTCTCAGAAGCGATCGCAACTTCCGCTTCAAGATCGACCTGTCCTTCCAATTGTAAAATTAGAGCTTCCTTCGACCCAGGATCATTTTCCTTGTCCTCATTTCTATCCGGACTTTTGCTTCTCAATGTTCTTATTGTACTATTATCTGGAGAAATATTTTCCTTGTCCGACTCGTTTCCAGAAAGTAAACTGTCCGAATCCACCGAATTTTCTAGTATCTGAAAATTAATTAATTAATTAATTTATGTCTTATATAAATTAAAAAAGTTGGAAAAAATATATATTTATACTAAAAATAGAGAAAATATCAAAATAAAACAAGAGAATATATTTTAAAGAAAAGTAAAAAGCTTAGAAAAAATTTTAGAAAATTGTTAAAAAAATGAGGAATAAAAAAAATTAATTGATAGAAAAATTTTAGAGTGAATAAGTTTGAAATAAAAATTTGGAGAAAATCGACAAAAATATTTGCGAATTTGAAAGAAATTATATAATTAAAAAATAAATTTAAGCCCCCCAACGCAAAGAAAAATTGAAATATTAAAGAAATCATTCGATAATCTACGGAAACATAATAAAATTAAAAAAGAAGTGTACAGGTCTGAAAATGATGAAATAAAAAAAAGAAAATGTAAAAAATGTAGTAAAAGATCTATAAAATAGCGAAATTTTTTTTAGCGAAAAAATGTAAAAAATAAATCAAATAATTACAGAAAAAATTAAATACCCCCCCCCCCCCACCCCCCAAATTATAAAAATTAAGAAAACTGCAATAATCTAATAAATAAAAATAATTACATAAAAAAAATAATAAATATATAAATAATTCAAATTACACAGGTATGAAAAAAAGAGGAATAAAGAAAAATGTACAAATTAAGAAAAGATTAACCGAAACATTTTTTGAAAACAATGAAAAATCGTGAAAATTTTTATACTAAAAGTTATGAAAACGGAATTGTGTGAAATAAATAAACAAAATTTGCATTAAAAAAATCAGAGAAAATCTTTAACAAGATAAAAAATAATGTAAAGGTTTTGCTAAAATAACAATTTAATAATAAATGTTCGGTTTAATCACAGATAGGTTGAATAAACATTCAACCAAGAAAAGATTTGCTTTCTCTCTTTTAAAAAAATTCTAATACATAAAAATCATGTCTGACAAATATTTTGATTATTCAAAATTATAAGAAATAAACAATTATAAAAAGTAAAAATTGTTATAAATAAAAATTCGGAAACATCTTAAGGAGGGTGGTTTATTGCTAAGAAAATTAAAACAATACAAATTTTACAATTAAAATAAATAAAAATACAAATTTTGATTAGTAAGTAGAATTGTTAAAAAAAATTAATAACTTATAAAAAAGTTAGTAAAAAGTTGAAAAAATGTTCTACACAACTTTATAAAAATTAATAACAATATTATAATTGTAGATAATATTTTAAAGATTAAAATAAACCTTTATTTTTAAAAAATTGATAAAAATTGCAATTTTTTATGAGTTAAAAGAAAAAAATGAAATTACTAACTTGAATTATTTTTTATTTACATTAAAAAGCCAATTTTAGTTTTGAGGTTATATTAATTTTTTTTTAAAAAAATAAAATTCTAAATTATACTTTTAAACATTTTTAATTTAAAATTTTAAAGTACATCCCTTAACATTTTTGAATTAAATTCATTTATAAAAAAAAATTATAGATATCATTAATTTTGAAAATTGTTAATTTTCCATAAAAAATTAGTTGTCAAATAATAATTATTTAACATTTTACGTTTTTTCTTTCAATTATTATTATTAATTAATTATTAAATAATAATAATCTCCGTAAACTCCTGAAGTTGATTAATATTTATATTTATTCATTTTTTTCTGTCCACGTTTTAAAACTTGAAGTGAACAATTTTCTTCAAATTTTAATTACTTTTGTCATTATTCAAATATTTTTGTCATTTTACAATTATTTTCTTTATATTTCTATTATTTTGGCAATTTTAGAATTATTTTCTACAAATTTCAATCATTTTCTTTATTATTTTTATTAATGTCATGAGTTTATTAAATTTGTAAATTGTTTTTCAATTAATTTCAACAAATTTCAATTATTTTCTTCAAACTTCAATTATTCTCTATAAATTTTTTATTTATACACCAGCTTTCGATTATTTATGCCATAATTCAATCAGTTTCTTAACATTTCAATTGTTTGTTCAATTTTTCAAATATAGTTTTTAAATTTTTAACTTTATGCACCAGTTATCAATTATTTTTTTCAAATTACAATTATTTTTGTTATTGTTCAATTATCTTCTTGTAATTTCAATTATTTTTGAAATTTTTCAATTATTTTTTTTTTTTAATTTCAATTGTGTTCTTCAATCTTTAAATTATTGTCAGGAATATCCAAATTTTCTACAAAAGTTTAATTCACTTTCGTTATTTTTCAATGATTTTCTTCAAATTTCAATTCCCTTTGTCATTAATAAATTATTTTTGTTATTTTCCAATTATTTTTCTCATATTTTTGTTATTTTTGCCATTTTAGAATTACTTTTTACAAATTGCAATTATTTTATTCAATTTTTTTTTGTCATGAATTTTTAAATTTCTTACACCTGTTTTCAATTATTTTCGTCATTATTTTTATTATTGTTCGGAATTTATTAATTTTTTTACACTTCTTTCAATTATTTTCGTCAAATTTTAATTATTTTTTTCATATTTGATTTTTTTTGCCATTTTTGAATTATTCTCTTCAAATTTTAATTATTGTCTTCAAACTTCAATTAATTTCTACAACTTTCAATTATTTTCCTTAAACTTATAATTTTTTTTTTAACTTTACAATTATTGTCTATATTTTTTTTATTTTTACACCAGTTTTAAATTATTTATTTCAATATTTGAATTGTTTTGGCAAGTTTTCAAGTATTTTTTTCAAATTTGAATTTTTTTTAAAGTTATTAATGTATTACATTTTTTATTTTTTTACTTCATTTTTGAATATATTTCTCATTTTTCATGAATTTTTTTTCTAAATTTCAGTTGTTTTTGTCATTTTTCAACCATTTTCTACACATATACATTTTTTGATATTTTTTAATTATTTTTTTTAAATGTCAAATATTTTCTTGAAAATTCCATTATTTTTTCAATTTTTCAACTATTGTCTAAAAAGTGTCATTTTTACACCAGTTTTTAAAATTATCTATTTATTTTATTTTATATTACTAGACTTCCTGAAGAGGAAATCATTTAGATTTCGAAACGAAAAATTTTAAGCATTAAACTACATTGTCCGAATGACTACATTTTTGTTCATCTTTTTTCATCCTTCTATAAAAAGAAAAAATATATATTTGTCATTATTCAATTAGTTTCTTTACATTTCACTTATTTCTTTAATATCTCAATTATTGTGTGAAAATTTAAATTTTTTACACCAGTCTCAAACTTTTGGTTCAAATTTTAATTATTTTTTAGTAACTTCGATTATTTTTAAAACTTTTCAATTATTTTCTTCAAATTTTAAATCCTTTTGTCATTAATCAAATATTTTTGTTATTTTCCAATTATTTTTCTCATATTTTTGTTATTTTTGCCATTTTTGAATTATTCTCTTCAAATTTCAATTATTGTCTTTAAATGTTATTTTCTTTAATCTTTTTATTATTGTCATGAATTTATCAACTTTTGAAGAACAGTTTTCAATTATTTATGTCATTATTCAATTATTTTCTTCACATTTTAATTATATTGTTAATTTTTCAATTATTTTATACAATTTTTAAATTAATGTATTACATTTTTTTACTTCATTTTTGAATATATTTCTCATTTTTCATTAATTTTTTTTTTCTAAATTTCAGTTTTTTTTGTCATTATTCAACCATTTTCTACACATACACATTTTTTGATATTTTTAAATAATTTTTTTCAAATTTCAATTATTTTCTTGAAAATTCTATTATTTTTTCAATTTTCCAACTATTGTCTAAAAAGTGTAATTTTTACACCAGTTTTTATAATTATTTATGTCATTATTCAATTAGTTTCTTCACATTTTACTTATTTCTTTAGTATCTCAATTATTGTGTGAAAATTTAAATTTTTTACACCAGTCTCAAACTTTTGTTTCAAATTTCAATTATTTCGTTTATTTTTGTCATCATTTTTTGATTTTTAATAATTTTTCAATTAGTTTTGTCATTTACAACTTTTTTTTCAAACTGAATTATTTTTGTCATTATTTAATTATTTTTACGCATTTCGAATTGTTTTTTTCAAATTTGAATCGATACTCTATACTGATTATTCACTTTTTTTATTTAAAAACTTACTATTCATCCATTTCATCCAATTTTGAAAAATAATAGCTCATTTTTCTCGTTAAAACATTCTCTACAATTTTATTTGTCTCATTTTGTTAAATAATATTTTGTTTAAAAGTTATTAAAAAAATAAAATTTGTTTTTTACATATTGTTTTAACAAAAATAGCACAAAAAAATTGTATAAAATATTTCAACGAGAAAAATGATCCGTTATTAATCAGAATTGGATGAAAATTGCAGTTTATTAAATTTAAAGAACAAATATAAAATTCTAAATAATTATTATTTGACAACAAATATTAGCTCAACTTTATTTCCCGAAAAATGTACAACTGGATCTTTCAAAATTCGGTAAAATTAAATTGAATAATATTTTTATTTCGAATGAAAACCGACTTTCCAATTTAAGGTTATGTCAATGGAGAAAACCTCCTTAAGAGTTTCATTTTTTTAAAAGTCTTTCAGAAATTTCTCACCTTACTGTCCAAATCCTTTTGCGTTGTATGGCACCATTCGTAAAAATCACACAAAAATTCAAGAGCTCCAATACATTTAACACAAACCGAAGTCGGCAATCCGTCGTCCTTTTGAATCTAAATACACAAAAAAATATTTCATTTTTGAAGATTAAAATCAATTTAAAATCAAATTCCGACCAAAAAAAGTGCATTTTTTTCCATTTTCCGCAGAGAAAGGGGAGATGAGAAAGGAGATAAAAAACAATTCTTGTTTTTTTTTTAAAAAAAAAAACACCTTTTTCTAAAAAATATGCCTTTATTGTCTTATAAATTGTTTCAGTTAATGAGACATTAACAAACATCTTTTCCATGTTTTTTTTTCGTTTTATTTATTTCTTTTTTTAGAATATAGACCAAACGATTTAACAATAGTAATTGTGATTTCGATGAAAAATGGACCATCACCGGAGAAAAAACTCCTATTTTTAAATTTCTGTTTAATAGAATAAAAAATATTCTTCTCTCATTATCACTCGTGAACAGTTTTTTCCCGTAGGCTAGAAACGACAATTACAATAATAATATTCTAAAATTTTTAATACACTGGGACCTCGACAGAAACCGCGAACTTTGTTTCAATTGTCAGGTCCCAGTGTATTACAAATTTTTGTTTATACATAAAAATCTATTGAAACGGAATTTTTAAATATTTTAAATTATTCATTTAAAAAAAAAGAGACAGTCGACGATTTATAGAAAGTTTTACAACATTTATACGTTCATTTTTGTGTTCAAATAACAAATTTGATTTTCATTTATTTTTTTTTAATATCAATATTTTTCCATTTAAATAACATTCGTGTTCTAAAAATATCGTTTCTCTTTAAATAACGTTTATTTTCTATAAAGTGTTCATTTTTCAAAACAGTGATCATTTCTCAAAATAGTATTCATTTTTCAAGTGTTTTTAATTTTCAAAATAGAATTCATTAGTCAAAAACAACAAACATTTTGTCAAAATAGTGTTCATTTTCTTAAATAGTGTACTTTCTTTTATTAGGAAAATAGTTTATATGCTAGAAATCTTATTAGGCGCAATTTACGAAAAGACTTGTAAATCGTATAAAAAATCGAATTATCATTTTGGCAAAGGCACTTGTGTTACAGTCGCCGGAAGAATTGGTTATTATCATTATTATTAATTGTTTTGTTTTTTTTTTTTAAATCGAGTGTTGCGCTATATTTACAAACAACATATTTCTTAAATGCGAAATTGGATCTGAGCCTGTGACTAATCCTAAAAATACAATATTTTATAATAGTAATAATAATAATAATAATTGTGTAAATGTCTCTATTTTAATCAAACTGAGAGTAAAAATTACAAAAATCCTATGCTCTAACAAATCGAAACTTTTGCCAATTTCTATCATTGACATTTGAATCTCGTAGGAATTTTTTTTATTGTAAAGACACGTAGAAAATACTGCGCTGAGTACGAATATAAAATTAGTGACGTAATATTAAAATATCGATATTTTAGTTTCAATATTACGTCACTAAAGGTAATTATTAAACTTTGGAAGCCCTATGCTCATTTATTTTAACTTTTGAAAAAATAGTTTTTTTTATTTAGAAATTTGAAAAAAGTTCGAAAAACAGAAAAATACCCGTAATCACGCAGTTTTTTTTTTTCTTTTGAAAAATGTTTCACAACGAAATTGAGTTCTTAAAGACTAATTTATGAAAATTCTAAGAAAAAAAGAAAAAAGAAAAAAAAAGTTACTTATAATTGAGAAAATTAAACGCATATTAGGCGAAAAAATCTAACTTAACATTCACAAAATTATGAGATAATAAACTTAAAATAAGTGACAAATCCAAAAAAAAATGCCGTACAGATATAACCTAGCGTCACATTTTCTGAGGAGCCAATTCCATTTGTTTCTAGGAATTAGTACTTTTTTTCTTGATTATTTACAGCAGTTTTTAAAGCTAAGACAAAGACTTTTCTTTAACATGGGATAAAATATAAAGGCGCTCTTTTCTTAAGGCAAAAAAAAAGAAGAAACAAAATGCGAATTGAAAACAAGTTTTTTTTAAATCGTAGAAATAGAAAGTAAAATATATACACCTGAATTTAAAGAAAAAACCATGACAATTCGAAAGTTATGAATAAGAAGCACCTGGATTTAAAAATAAACCAACAAAAGCACCGGATTTTCAAACCCAAGCAAGAGAAACCATTGATTTAAAAAATGAGCGATTCTGTTATGATTTAAAAAAAAATATATTTTATAAATTTTTCTCAATTTCTTCTGAAAACTTAAATGCACTTTCAAATATAATGATAATAAATACACATTTTGTGAATCATCGAGGAGAAAATCGTATCTTTATTGCCCTAGGGTAATAAATATACTTTATTTTCCCTAGAAGTGTAAAATGTACATTATTCACCTAGAAAAATAAAATGTGCTTTATTCTCTTGGAAAATTAAAATCCACTTTATTACCCTAGAAAAATAAAATGCACCTTATTTCCCTAGAGTAATAAAATATACTTTATTTTCCCTAGGAGTGTAAAATGTAGATTATTCACCTAGAAAAATAAAATGCATCTTGTTTTCCTAAGATAATAAAACTTTATTTCTCCTAGGAGTGTAATAAATGCACCTTATTTCCCTAGGATAATAAAATATACTTTATTTTCCCTAGGAGTGTAAAATGTACATTATTCACCTAGAAAAATAAAATGTACTTTATTATCTTAGAAAATTAAAATCCACTTTACTATTCTAGAAAAATAAAATGCACCTTATTTCCCTAAAATAATAAAATGTACTTTATTTCCCTATCATCCCCAGGATGAATTTAATATTTTGAATTTTAAAACTCTTAACTAATTTGGCACTTATTTTATTACGGTGTACAATTTTGTAATTTTTATCTTCACAACCTAATATCACTTGAATAAAAAAAAATCCAGAATCGCTCATTATTTAAAATCAAATCTAATTTCCAATCGCAGCTGTCTTGAATGAAAAACAAGTTTTTCCCCGATGCCGAAAGAAAACACTTGAATATTTTGAAACCTTTTGACTCAAATAAACAAAATTTTAAAGGTACAAATTTCTAACACACGAATACCGAAAGTATAAAAAGATTTGACGATAAACACTAGTTAACATTTTTTCTGACCTCTACACAGGTAAAAAATATTATAATTTCGGTGAGTGTGTTAGAAAAAAAGATTTTTTTTTATTATAATGCACTAAATGAATTTTAAAATTAATAAAAAACAGGCAGGAGGATCGGATACGATTTTGTACGTTTAAAATTTTGTTTTCAAGAATTCAAAATATCCAATTTCGGCATCGGGGAAAAACTTTTTTTTTGGGGCGCGTGATTATACTATAAAAATATTTAATTCGAATTTTCAGTGTTTCGAAATCCACAGCTGAGAACAATTATTTAATAGAAATAGATTAACACAAACAAAATAATTTTTAAGGCACAGAATTCCCATCTAATAAAATTTTTATTTATTAAAATTTAATTCATTCGTATTTTATTTTAATAATAATAATTATTTGAATTCATTCTATTTTTTCGACTCTGCCGTTAAAAGAATGTCAAATGTACTGAAATTTTATTTAGCAGATATTTAACTTGTAAAAAATTGATTTAAAGGTACTTTTTAATTAAAAGAATAATTAATTATCAGAAAGTTGAGGTTATGTAAATAACATTTGATAAAAATTTTATTTAATGACATTAACGGCCTAATGCACAGATATTTTAGTTTAAATTTGAGCTCTGCTAATTCGCAAATGAGAAAGAAGATTTTTTTCTAAAATTTCACCGAAAATTTGTTTAAAAAATTGTTTTTATTACTTTTTTGCAAAAAAACACGATTTTTTAACGTTTTTATTTTTAAAAAAATACAGTTTCATGTAAAAAAAAAAATTTTGACCACCAGAAACTACATAAAAAGTGCACTCGATAGTTATACTTTAAAAGTATGAAAACACTTTTTCACTCCCCACCCCTGTTTTTTCAAAATGATGTCCTAAATTTTTAAAAACTGACATTATGCACTTTACTTTGGTCCAAACTTTTTTTTCCATCAAATCATAAGAACAATATATTTCTTCGTCTTTTTTTACTTCAGTGAACTCAATTATTTCGTAAGTAATAAAAAATTAAAAATGGCAGATTCAAGATGGCGGACAAAAATTTTAAAAATTCTCTAAATTTTCTTAAAATGGTTACTCGAGGGTTTTTGGGGTTTCCGAGTTCGAAAAGCTTTGTTAAATTTAAACATTCAAAATGGCGGATTCAAGATGAAGGACAAATTTTTTAAAAATTCTCTAAATTAGCTGAAAATTGTTTTGTCCGCTATTTTAAATTTTTTATTATTTACGAAATACATTGAAACTTCACTTATTTAAAGTCTCGCTTGTTTAAAGTCGCATTTATTTTAGCAATTCGAAGTTTCACTTATTTTTACTTGGCGACTTATCAAAATTAACTAACATTTTTATTGGTTGCTGCGAATTGGACCAGCCAATCAGAGAAGTTCTCTATAACTGCGTGTAAGTTAAAATAAGTGCGACTTTTTTCATGGATTTGCCTAGAACTGGTTAAAATAAGTGAAGCTTTAGTGTAATTGAGTTCACTGAAGTAAAAAAAGACAAGGAAAGACATTATTCTTATGATTTGATGAAAAAATAAAGTTTGGACCAAAGTAGAGTGCATAATGCCAGTTTTTAAAAATTTAAGACGCCATTTTGAAAATACATAGATGGTGGGTGAAAATGTGTTTTCATATTTTTAAAGTACCACTATCGAGTGCACTTTTTATGTAGTTTCTGGCGATCTAAAAATTTTTTTTTACATGAAACTTATGTTTATTCAAAATAAAAACGTTAAACAATGGTGTTTTTTGCAAAAAAAAAGTAATAAAAATAAATTTTCAAACAAATTTTCGGTGACATATTTCGAAAGAGCACATTCAAATACATAAGACATAGTACTTTAGAAAAAAATCTTCTTTCTCATTTGCGAATTAGCAGAGCTCGAATTTGGACTATAAATCTGTGCATTTGAGCGTCAATGGGTTAATTAACAATTCTCAGCAGTGGATTTTGAAACACTGAAAATTGAAATTAAATATTTTTATGGTATAACCTGTTGAAAAATCGGACATCAGAAATTATACCAGAAATGAAATCGGAAATTATATTAAAAATGACCTGGTAAATGACAACAGAAATGACATCTGATTTTGGGACTAGAAAAGATATCATTTCTGTTGTAATTTTTGACATCATTTGTGATGTCATTTCTTATACCATTTCTAATATCATTTATTTCTTTATTTATTGACAAAACAATTAATAACAAAATAGCATAACTGCATTCAAATCGAAAAAAAAAGAATTGATATTCTTTTTTGAAGCGTTTATATTTTATTAAAATTGATAAACAGATGTAAAAACTACACTAAAAAACAGGATACAATGCTAAAAATCAAAAATAGTTGTTGATTTTTCGATTTTACAAAACCAAGAAAATAAACAAAAACATGTTTTTTTCAAAACAATGAAAATGCAGTTATGATATTCTGCCTTTCAGACACAGATTTGTATCCTAGGAAAATAATGTTATTTATTTCTCTAAAGTAATAACATGTATTTTATTTCCCCAGTGTAATAAAGTGTACTTTATTTCCGTAGAGTAATAAAGTGGATTTTATTTCTGTAGAGTAATAAAATGTCTTTTATTTCCCTAGAATAATAAAGTATACTTTATTACCCTAGGGTGATTAAATGTATTTTATTTATTTAAAGTAATAAAGTGTGCTTTATTTCCCTAGAGTAATAATGTACACTTTCTTATTTTAGAGAAATAAATTATAAATAAAGTACACTTTATTACTTTGGAAAATTAATTACAATTTATTACTCTAACGAAATAAAGTGCACTTTATCACTTAAGAAAAATAAAATACATTTTATTACTTAAGGGAAATAAAATACACTTTATTACTTTAGGGAAATAAAGTAGACTTTATTACTTTAGGGAAATGAATTATAAGTAATAAAGTGCACTTTATTTCCCTAGAGTAAAGTACATTTTATTACTCTAGAGAAATAAAATGCAATTTATTACTCTAGGGAAATGAATTATAATAAGTAATAAAGTACACTTGAGTAAAGTACACTTTATTACTTTAGGGAAATAAAATACACTTTATTACTCTAGGGAAATAAAGTACACTTTATTACTCTTGGAAAATGAAGTACACTTTATTACTCTAGGAAAATGAAGTGTGCTTTATTTCCCTTATGGAAGTAAAATACAGTTTATTTCCCTAGAGTAAAGTACACTTTATTTCTCTAGAGAAATAAAATACACTTTATTACTCTAGGGAAATAAAGTACACATTATTACTCTAGGGATATGAATTATAAGTAATAAAGTGCACTTTACTGCCCTAGGGAAATAAATTACATTTTATTACTCCAGGGAAATAAATTACTCTTTATTACTCGAGGGAAATAAATTACACTTTATTACTTTAGGGAAATAAAATACACTCTTTTATGTATTTCATTTTCCTAAAATAATAAAGTGAATTTTATTTCCCTTGAGTAATAAAGTGAATTTCATTTCCCTTGAGTAATAAAGTGCACTTTATTTCCCTAGCCACAAAATTATTGTCATTTCTGAAATCATTTCTGATATTATTTCTGATGTAATTTCTTATAACATTTCTGATGTTCGATTTTTTAACAGGGTAATCATGGACCATTTCTTTTCATTCAACTCAGTTGTGCATTCTTCCCCACCGCCTCTAGTTTTAAAACTTCCCCTTCTTGTCATTCTCAAAGTGCCTTTTCCTGTGCACCTTCATATTATCCCTTCTGTTAAACTTTTTCCCGCACTCGGGGCATACATGTGTTTTCTCGCCATGAACGTGCCGATGCGCCGCCAGATGGCTCGCCTGTGCAAATTTCGCTCCACACTTGGCGCACACGTGTTTCCTCAAACCCTGATGCTTCAAAAGATGCTCATTCAGAAATGCCTTGGACGCGTACCTATTATCACAAACCGTGCACACGTACGGCTTTGGATTCGTGTGTTGGTGTACGTGTGCCTTGTACTTGGACGCGACCTTGAACGTCTTGTTGCACGTCTCGCAAGTGAAGGTGGTCGCGTGCCTCGTCTTGATGTGATCATTGAGAACCGAGAGACTCGAGTAGAGATTGTAGCAAAAGTGGCACCGAAAGTTGCGTCGATTTTTCATGTGCACACTGCCAACGTGACTGAGCAATCTGGTCCTGTAGGGAAAGACCTTGCCGCAGTATTCACAGGCGAGATTTTGCGGCGGCAGATGCGACTTGACGTGCATCTGAAGCGAGACTTTGTGATGATAGGTTTGATCGCAATCGGAGCATCTGTAGGGCTTGATACCCTTGTGGACGTTGGTGTGTTCGGCGAGATCAAACTTGGAGCGAAAGCGCTTGGGGCACTTGGGACAGGAGATGGGCCTTGGATTGGTGTGGGAGCATCTGATGTGTTTCATCACGTCGGACTTGCAGACAAATTTGGCCTGACAAACGGTGCACAGGTACTGCTTGATGCCGAGATGGGTTTTCACGTGGACGGTGCACTTGTCCCGACGCTCGTAAATCTTGCGACAGAGTCTGCACGCGTAGCTGACTTGATTGTTGACCGTGACCTGCTCGACATTCTCGTCCACGTGGATCTCCTCGCCGTCCATTCGGAATAGTTCCTCGGGATTGCGAAGCTGGCCCTGGGACTCCTCGTCCTCGAGATTGTCAATTTCCTTCTGGCTCCTCGAGTCGATTGTCTTCATGATCTCGCTAATTTGACTGTTGCCCTGGTCCTTGAGAAGAGCGATGATCGTCGGATCAATCAGACAGGAGCCTTGGTCGGGAAAGACTTTCGCGAGGACGTTGACATCCGAGTTCTCCTTGATGCGCAGTTCGATCAGAAAGCTGATATCCTCCGCGTTATTGTCAGTGTTGAGTGACTCGCGAACAGACACCTCGACCTCGCAAGTCTCGGCAATCACGTTCAAAAGTTTGTTCAAAGTGCTGGTCTGAATTTGAATCATGTTTCGCTGTCCGTTTGTCTTCTCGGCGAGTGCGCCTTTACTTTTCCGAAGCGGCGACTTGGAGCGGATGCGAATTTTATTTTGGGTACTGTTCTTCTTGGGGCACTTAATCTCGAGCTCGTTTCTTCCTCTCAGCCAACGCACACAAGTGTTTTGAGGTTTTGGTTCACTGGGAGCCTCCTCGGTTATTGTTCTCTCGATACTGGTGACAATGGGAGTCTTTGGTGACTCTGGAAGAGCTTGATAAACATCACGACCCTGAAGAACTTCATTTAGAATATCATCGCCATTGATTAGGGTTGGCTCGTGATTTTCTACGACTACCTCTGTCCTCAAACCGTCACGATTTAAAATCTCTTGTGTTTCGTGGATAATTGGAGCTTCCAGCACTTGATTATGCAATATTTCCTGAGAATTGGCAAATTCCTGGGGGAAAGACACATTTTGGAGAGTTGTGAGAATTGGGGCTTCAGTTGGAATTTGAAGTTCGCTCAAGGTGGCTGATGCACACCTAAGGCTCTCTGGCTGTTTGGTGAGTTCAACAGGGACCTCTTGCTCCTCAAATTCTGATGTTCTGGACCGATTGAGATCTTTGTCAGAGTCATTGTTGTTAATTGTCGAAGTTCCCGGTACAGATTGATCCAATTTCTCCAGTTCATCCTGGATAAATATCAGATTAGATGTGCCAAATTTGCCCAAATTTTTTATTGCTTGTAAATTGGAATTTTTAAAAAGTGCGGGTCGCAAAAAGTCTAGGGTCTCAGGCTAGTGATTAGATTTTAAAACTATTTTTGAAAAAATAGTTAATTTTGAGACACTACACTTTTCGCAGGTCTTCTCGAGTTTCAAGGTGCATGTACAAATAATGGTTAATAATTGAAAATTAATTATCATTAGATACAATATTATACTAGAAACAATTTGCAATTCGATAAATATCAGGATAACAAATTTCAAATCAATTTTAGATTTAAATTAATTTTAACTCACAGTCAATTAACAAATTAGATAAATTTCATTCGTAATTTTTCAGCAAAATTTATTTTATATGTTGCAGATTTGGAGCAAATTTTAGCCATTGCGCTTTTAACAAGAAATGGAAAATAAAGTTTAATAACAAAGTTATTCCAAATTCAATTATGTTCAGTAAATTTTTTTTTAGTAGATTGCTGAATTAAACTCTATTATCCTAGGAGAATAAATATAAAACACATTTTATATTGACAGGAAAATAAAGTACATTTTATCGCCAAGGAGAATAAAATACATTTTATTACCCAAGAAAATGAAATGTACTTTATTTTTTTAAATTTTATAAAAGTTTATTTTTATCAGGGTGTCTAAGAAGTTCAAGAAAAAAAATTCCTAACTTTTTCCTTACTTCTGCCTGATTTCACTATTATAAATAAAATATTTCCTAGGATAATAATCTGTAATTTTTTTTAAAGGTAATAATAAGCAATTTATTTCTTTAGGAGTATTCCCTAGAGAAATTTCCCTAGAGTAATAAAGTGTATCTTATTTCCCTAGAGTAATAAAGTGTATCTTATTTCCCTAGAGTAATAAAGTGTACTTTATTACCCCAGGGTAATTAAATGTATTTTATTTCCTTAAAGTAATGAAGTGCACTATATTTCTCCAGAGTAATAAAGTGTACTTTATTTCCCTAGAGTAATAATGTACACTTTATTACTTTGAGGAAATAATCACACTTTATTACTCTAGGGAAATAAAGTACACATTATTACTCTAGGGAAATAAAATAAACTTTATTACACTGGGGGAAATAAAATTCATATTATTACTTTAGAGGAATAAAATACATTTTATTACTCTAGGTAAATAAATAACATATGACTTCCCTACTCTAGGGAAATAAATTAACATTATTACACTAGGGAAATAAAATACATCTCATTACTTTAGGAAAATAAATTACACTTTAATACTGTAAAGAAATAAAATACATTCTATTACTCTCGGGAAATAAACTACACTTTATTATGTAATTTATTTCCCTAAAGTAATAAATTGTTTTTTTTTCCTAAAGTAATAAACTGTATTTTATTTCCCTCGAGTAATAAAGTGTACATTTTCATTTAAAGGAATAAAATCTATTTTTTTCTTGGGTAATAGTAGTATATTATGCAACATGTGTCGTATGTGTGTCTTTACAATCAAGCATGGTTTTTGCAAAACAGTTTGAGAGTGAGCAAGCAAATTAGTTCCATGAACTATTTTTTTTTTAAAGTACTTTTTACAGTGAATTTTTGAAAAATATAGAATTTTTGTTTTGGAATAACAGTATTAATATTTCTTGTAAGCCTGCAATATATGGATTTTTGTTGTTAGTTACAAAAATGCACCCGTCTTCAAAATTTTAATTAGTTAAGTTTTTATTTAATGCAATTCAATACGTTAAACAGATAAAATTATTTTTTATATGAAAAACAAATGCTTCTAATTATTGTTAAAATTAAAAAATGTTTGAATATATTGCATAATATTAATACCACGTGAATATTGTGTCAAATATAACGTTTTTACTTATTTTGTATAATTCATGAAAAAAAAATTGAGACTGAAAACCCAGTTTATTTATTCTAAGTTAATCATTGACATTATCTTATTGCTAAACTACTCGTAATTTAATTATTAATTTGAATTTTATTGACCTTTCTGTGATAAATTTCTAGTTTGAAACTTGTTATCTTGAAAATTTGTCGAAATTTTATGATAATTTCAAAGCTAAACTTTTCTCTATCATTTAATTTGTACAAGATTTGGATTAATTTCATTTTTGTTAATTAATTTATCAATTTAGATAAAAGAAAAGTTAAATTATCATAAATCACGTTAATCTAAATTCTATTAGATTTAAATTAATCTACATTATACCAATTATCCGCTCACTTGGTGGACATCTTTACAAATTCGTAATCTTTCTAAAAAAAAGAAGAAAAAAAGGAAACTAAATCAAAATTCTCCGAGCGAAAATTAAATTAGCTAAGATATAGGGAATTATTAACAAAAGTAAAGATTTACAGCAAGATAATAAACAGCATTACCTGAGCTTTTTTACTTTTATTAATCGCAATTAATTCTCACTCAAAAAATGTTAATTCATTTTTTTTAAACAAAAATTACAAATCCATAAACATGACCATCAAGTGATTAATATTAATATAAAAGCAAAAGCGTCAAATTTCAAACAAAAAAAAAGCGTGATAGCAAAAAAAGTAGATTCCAAGTGGAATTGACGTTTTTTTCAGGCAGGTTAACGACGGGCAATGAAACTTTGGAATGTTATTATATTTAATATGACTAATGTTTTACACAAATATTTAAGTCAAAGTATTAATTAGTTTACGAGAATTGAAATTTCGAGAAAAAAAATTGAAATACCAATATCTTGTGTTCTATCAGTCGAGTCAAATTTTTTTTAAATGCTCAGGAAAATAAAAGGAATATTTTTATTTTAGGGTAATTTTTCATAATTTCAAAATTAAAAAAGTTGTTAAATAAAAATTATATAACTTTTAAGCAGCAAGACAAAATTTAATACCCCAAATGCTAAAACGAACTTACCTGTGTTCTTTTCAAGATTCCAAAAGAAATGAACTTGACAGTTACTTTCTTGATACTTAATTTTAATAAATTATAAATGTAAACATTGGAGATTTCTGTTAGGCATCACTGCGACTTCGTATAACCATGACTTCATTCCTCTCAGATGGAAATGCGCGCGCAACCATATTGATTTGTTTACTAACAGAAATCTCCAATGTTTACATTTATAATTTATCAAAATTAAATATCAAGAAAGTAACTGTCAAGTTCATTTCTTTTCGAATTTTGAAAAGAACACAGTGAAGTTCGTTTTAGCAATTGGGTCATTGAATTTTGTCTTGCTGCTTAAAAGTTATATAACTTTTATTTAATAACTTTTTTAATATTGAAATTATAAAAAGTTGCCCTAAAGTAGAAATATTCCTTATATTTTTCTGAGCATTTTAAGAAAAAAGAAAACTTTGACACGATTGATAGAACAAAAGATATTGCTATTTCAATTTTTTTTTTTCGAAATTTCAATTCTCGTAAACTGATTAATATTTCGACTTGAATATTTATATGGAACATTAACCATATTAAATATAATAAAATTCCAAAGTTTCAATGCTCGCCATTAACCTGCCTGAAAATAACGTAAATTTCACTTGGAATTGCACAGTAGCATTTTAAAGGTAAAAGCAGTTGATTTGAAGGAAAGCAGAAAGTTAATAAGCTTTAGAGAATGGTTCGAGAAGACCATTGAACAATCATGTACGTTCTTCTCTTGCAAAAGTAGGAAATTTAGATAATTTTTTTTTCATTTTTTCTTCCTTATTGCGATAAGTCAATGAAACGAGAAGCAAGAGAAGAACCGTACAATTTTGGTAGCATCATTTGAGAGCGGTAGAGCATTAGATGAAATAAAATACTGACTTACAACATCTGATAAGGGTGGTAGATTGTACCGATCGCGTAACAGTTCTTGGGTACGGAGACACTCTTCTTGGAAGTCGCAAACAAATTCGAGCTTCCCCACACAATGCACACAGATCGCCTTAGGCAGAAGATCCCTCTCATCTATCTGTGATTTAAACAAATAACCTGATAAACTTGTGCAAAAATGCCGAATATTGTTTATAATTGTTTATTTGTTTTCCGTTTAAATCTAATTTTATCGCTAATCGTCGCAAGCTGTTCAATATTGAAAATTCCGCGCCGAATTTTCATAATCAAACAATCATTAATTCTACAAATTATCCAGAGAAATTCGACAGTTTCGTGAAAATCGCCTACGTCGTTTAAACGAGAGGGTTTTAATTTTCGCTTGTTGCTGACCCATTTGGGTATAGAAATAAAAACAAAAATCGATCTGGAGACAAACATCTTCACCCTACCGCTCTATGTGTCGATTCTCCAAAAAGATCTAAAATCTCAATTTTTTTTTAATTGATAAAATGCTGTTCTATTCTTTTGAGAATCAATTCTACTACAGTTTGGCCCCTCTAGAAATTGTAGAATAATTCGTTAAAATACAAAAAAAATAAATGATAATAAAAAAGAAAAACAATCATGATAAAGGCAATTTTATAGCTAACAAGAGAGTCTAAATTTTGTGATTGTTGGTAATATAATGTTAATATTATGAAAGGAAAAAAAATTAAAAAAACACGAGAAAACTGACAAATTTTACTTTTATGACTTCCACCTACCGTAACTTGGAAAAAATGATCAAAAATTAAAACAAAAAATCAGGTAAGTTGGTTTGTTATTTTAAAATACAACAGTGAAGAAGAAAATTAAAAAAATTAATTAATCTATCTCAGCTTTTATCGGTCGCAAAAATGCAAATTTTAGCTTAAAATGATAAAAAAAAATTCAAACATGACTTTTTGATTTACAAAATTGCAGGGCTGATAATAATCATGATTTTTTTTTAAAAATACGAATTTTTGTAATTTAAATCGCTTTTTTGTTTATTTAAACCAAACATTGAATTCTTTTTAAATATATAAAATCAGTATATACAAAGAAAAAATAATAATTGATATTTACATATAAAATAAAAAAAAAACATAAAAAAAGTAAAAATATAAGAAAACTGAGAAAATTCTTTTAAATAAAAAAATCATGGACATTATTGAAGAAATAAAGAAAATTTTCAAAAAAACAACTCAAGAATGAAACAGTGAGAAAAATATATAAAAAAGTAGAAACTATTTTCAAAAAATTAAACTATTTACGGACATAGTTTTTAAATTGAAAAAACAAATAAACAGATAATTGAAAAAACGTCAAAAAATATATTTCTAAAGAGAACAAAATTTTAAAATTAGAAAAATTAGAAAATTATTTTACAAATTGAAGAAAAAAAGAATCAAAACGATTTTGGAAAATTTTTCAAAATTTTTTAAAAGAACAAAAATTCTATGCAATAGAAGAACAATGTTAAAATGAGAATATTTAGTACTAGATTAAATATCCATAATATAAAAAAATAAAATTAAAGAATAAAAGTCTTCAAACTAAAGAATTTAAAAGAAGGAAAAATGTTTCTAAAAAATAGAAAAATGATGACAAAAATTAAAAAATTAATTAAAATGCAAGAAAGGACTTAAAAAATTGTGAAACAATAAGAAAATTAAATAAATAGGAAGAAAATGGAGAAATATTTTTTTTTCTTACTTACAAACTGTACAAAATTGTAAAAATCACTCATAAAGGTGCCAATTTTTTTCTAGCTTAATTTGGGTATATAAAACTATCTTATAATGTCAAAAATAAAAAATTAAAAATTTAGACATGTTAAAAATTTTTATTTTTGAAAAAATGGAATTTCTTAAAAATCTATCCTCCTTCTATAATTTTTACTATTTTTTATTGCTAATTTTTTTACAGGCTTTTTTTACAATTCTGAAGAAAATTACGCATTGACATTAAAAAATTCTTAAAAAAAAATAATAATAATAATATAATAATAAAATTGTATAAAATAATATTAAATAATTTGCATAAAAAGAAGAAAATTAAAAAAAATCCCTAATAAAAAGACAAATAGAAAAAAAGTCAAAAGTAAAAGAAAAAATTTTAGAATAAAAATTAAAAAAAAAAAGAATTATTGTGAATATGGAAAATAATTTATAATTATTAATTCATTATAGTGCATTAATTAATATGCATTTAAATTTGAATTAATTGAAATTTAAAAGTCTGAATAAATTAGAGAATGAATTAATTGACGTTTGGAATTTATTTAAATGACTTAAAAAAATAAAAAATAAATAAATAAATAAATAAAATTTAATATAAATTTTTATCATCTTTAAACCAAAAATTTGTAGATTATCTGTATAGGTATTTTGATAATCTGTATTAGCACAATTTTTTAAATTTCATAAAAAATAAAATATTAAAATTGAAACTTTCAAGATTTATCCACCAATTACTATGTTTTTTTAAAAAAAAAGTTTGTGATTTTTTACATCCAGAGAATTTTGAAGTATTTTTTTTTTATTTAAATCATAATTTTTAGGCAAATGCCGCAAAAATTTAAATCACTTTGCCTACAAAGTTTTATACAAATTACATAAATAGTTCCCCTAATTTTTTAACAATCTACAATAAACTAATTAATATTTTTTTAATGTTCTTCTTCACCACTATATTTTTGAATAATTAACTTAAATGCCTGATTTTTTGTTTCAATTTTTGATAATTTTTCTCCAAGTTATAGTAGGCGAAAGTCAGTAAAGTAAAATTTGTCGATTTTTCCGTTTTTTTTCATCATTTTCCTTTCATAGTATTAACATTATTTTACTTACATTCATGTAAGTATAAATTATACTTTTTTGTTCGCTATAAAATTGTCTTTGTCATGCTGTTTTCTTCTTTATTGTCAATTTTTTTCAATCGATTTTTTCTACAATTTCAAGAGGGGCCAAGATTAAATAAATCCGAAACTCAATTTTTTCTTCTTTTTTTCTAATCAAATGCTTTAAATTTATTACTTAATAAAGCTGCGTTCACACTTCTGCATTAAGAATATTACAAGATACATTTTTAAAATTTAAATATCATCTTTAATCATTTTGGATTTTCTTCTTTAAATTTGACCGAAGAAAAAAAATGAATAAAAACCAAGATCAAGTGGCTTAATGTTTAAAAATGTAAAATTTGCGCCAAAATGAATAGAAAAATAGAAAAACAATTTATTTACAGAGAAAATGAATAAAAAATTTAATTTATTTTCGTTCACATCTTAAATTCGGTTGAATACATTTTTATTTATTCCTTCCAAAAAAAAGATACTTATTTTTTTTATTTTTGTAGTGGACAAATTTTTTAGTTATATTCTGCTGATTTTCAAATTTAAATAATTCAGTTTTTAACTCAATGAGTAAATATCCATCTTTTTTTTACTCTAAATCTTGCATAAAACTCAGCTAAGATTGGAAAAAAAACCATAGGTGTACCAAATTTTTGTCTATAATATTAAATTTATTTTTTCTTCTTTCTTCTCTCTTCTTTTTAGTTTTTAGCCAGATATATTATTTTTTTGCGTCTTATTTTATGATACCAATAATGTAGCCAAACGATTCTATTTCAATATATTTGTATTTTTTTAAAGGGTTTTTATTGACCTGTATAAATTTCGAATAAATAGTTTTTATTACTTTTTTTTCTACAAAAGGGTTTATTATCCCTTAGATCATTCTATAGAAATAAATAAATAAAACTTATCTAATGTTTAATTATTATCACATTAATTAAATTATTCAATTACAACAAATTAATAATTTAATAATAAAAAGCCACAATAATTATATATTTTTATTAAAAATTTCATTATTCCCAAATTTAAAGAAATTTTAATTTGATAATAAATAATTAAACGATATAAAATTAGAAATAAATATTAAAAGATTTGATTCAATTAAATGTTTCAAACATTAAATCACTTTTAAACACAAGCCCCTTTCTTATCATTGTTTTTTTCGTTTCAAAAGTCAGGTAAATAAATAATAAAAAAATCGATTTTGTTGAATGTATCAATTAAAAACAAAATGAATTTCTTTTCCTAAAAACTGTTTCGTTAAAAAGTTTCTTTATAAACAAAGATATATCAGAAATCAAAATAAACAAAGAAAGATGTACATTATCTGTAAAATTACCAAAATATATCTTTAACTCATTCCCGAAATCAGCGCAAGAAAAAAAAACAAATTTATAAATTTTCCGTTTGTTTCTCGGAACAAAGCAAGTCAATAAGTCCCCTATAAAGCACTATCTTCTATCAAGCTCAAGGGACTTCACTTGACAAAAACATCAAAATTATCCAAAAATGCACTTATTTAACCAAATTTAACCACACAATAAAATTCAATTTATCTAAAAATTTCGAAAATCACGAGCAAAAAACATCTACAAAGGAAAAGAATATCAAGGTGTAAAAAAAAAACTAGATATCAAGAGGAGAAAGAACAGGTAAGAAAATAAAATCGCAAAAAGATTCCCAATTGCATAAAAAGTCGAGGAAAAATACGAGAAACGCTATCACTCCGCGAGATAAGGGAAAAAAATGCACTTTTCGCTGTCGGGTGTTTTTTCAACAATAGGGTTACCAACTAAACCGGAAGCACTTCCGTCAAGGTCCGAACTTTCGATCTGAGCTAAATTGAAAAATAAAAAAGAGAATTTCACGGCGTCCCGTTTTGGAAAAGTGGCCGAAACACGTCGGCTTTTGTCTTCCGGCCATTTTCCTAACCCCCCTCCGGACGACGCGGCGAGAATTTCGAGCGCGAGTGTCGCACAATTTTAGCGAAAAAAAAAAATGTTGACGCCAGTTTTACTTACCAGAATATTTATCTTCGAGTGTATTTTAAAGCGCAGTAGACGACTTGTGCCGTCCTCGCTGAATACGTCGATGCAAATATTGTCCGATTGTCCGCAGAGCCTGCAAATTCTTGAATCCTCCTCCTTGACCTCCATTTTTGTTTACGTTCAAGGCTGATTGACTGAGTGAGTGTTGAGCCTTTGCGAGGGCTTGGTTCCTTGAAAAATTCAGCCAGACTGTTGAGCCTCCCTCCCCCGGGAGGAAAACTCGACTTTTCACAGGCACGTTTCTCAATTATGAAGCGATTTCTTCCAAGAGCAAATCACGAGAAATAAAAAAAAAAAGCTTAAAAAAAAGACTAATTTTAATGGACTTGTGCAAACCCAGCGTGGCCGCCTTGATAGTTCTGAACGAACTGCGCCGCCATGTTGTAAACATAAAGGCGCAACTAGTTGACGGGGATTGGTCGATGGAGATGGGAAATGACCTATCATGTGGCGCGGGAAATGACGGGCATGACCAGGGTTGTGCAGTGACGCGTCACTCGAGGTTTTTTTACGTAATTTACAGGTATTTTACATACAGTACGCTTCCATTTAATTGACCTCGTCGGGAACGGATGATACATTTTAATTGACCCTTCCCACTCTTTACGCAAATACCAAAAACACTCTGCACGTGAGGGGAAATGTAACATTTCCCCTTACGTGCACATGAGTGGTAGGGATAATTTTGTTCATTTAAAATGTACGAAAAAGTTCAAATAAAATGGAAGTTCATTTAAAATGGAGGTCAATTAATTGGAAGCGTACTGTAAGTAAAATAACGTATTTTACCCCCCACTCCCAAAAAATACATTATGTGAAATATTATTGAGGTAATTTACTTGGTATTTCACCGTAAAGTACCACGTAATTTACCTAATGTATTTTACTAGCACAACCCTGGTCATGACGGACAATTGTCTGCAGAGAAGACCTAAACAGATAGAAATACGGTTACGGGACCAGAGCATGAGACAGAAAAGGACAGAAACAGTCTCTGTCCTTTATTATCTCATGCCCTGCTCCCGTAATCGTATTCGTTGTGCTTTGGCCTTAAGCATATAGAAATACGGTTACGGGACCAGAGCATGAGTTAGAAAAGGACAGAAACAGTCTCTGTCCTTTATTATCTCATGCCCTGCTTCCGTAACCGTATTCGTTGTGCGTTTGGCTAGAATTAAGAACGGTTATCATGAGTGCAGGGTTGTGCAGTGAGGCGTCACTCGAGATTTTTTACGTAATTTACAAGTATTTTACACCTAGGTTCATAAATGCCTTACCCCAGACCTCTCTCTCTTACTCACGTATTCTCATGCGCAGGGACAACTAGTTGTGGGTAAGGCATTTATGCACCTAGGTGTACATAAGTAAAATACCGTATTTTACCCCCCACTCCCAAAAAATACATTATGTAAAATATTATTGAGGTAATTTACTTGGTATTTTACTTGGTATTTTACCGTAAAGTACCACGTAATTTACCTAATGTATTTTACTAGCACAACCCTGCGTGAGTGCTATAGTTGCAAAAATCATCTCGGTAATTTTAAATCCGGTTACATTCTCAAGAATATTCTCCTTCCGGAGAATTTATGAACATTTTTTTAAAGCCTAACGCACAATGAATCGTAATCGCTAATCCTTAATCGTAATAATGAGGGGAAGCAGGACAGAGATATATGTCTGTCCTACTTCCTTTCATTCTTACGATTAAGGTTTAGCGATTACGATTCATTGTGCTTTAGGCTTATGTTTGAATGAACTCAACTTATTTTGAAACACAAATAATTTATTGAAATAAAAATGGATAAATGACAAAAATAACTATAATTCAATAAATTGTAAAAATTATTATTAAATATAACAATTATCAACAGAGTTTTATATAAATTATAAAAATTCTAATTTCTTATATCTAACTACAGTACGCTTCCATTTAATTGACCTCGTCGGGACCGGATGAAACATTTTAATTAACCCTTCCCACTCTTTTCACAAATACCAAAAACACTTTGCACGTGAGGGGAAATGTAACAATTCCCCTTAAGGTACGGCCAAACCTCGAGAGGCAAGGAGCCAACTTTTGTCTTTCTTACTCTAATGGCCTGTTTACACCTTCGAAAAAAAATTTTTTCGCATTGGAGGGAAGAGGACAGACTGTGTATCTGTCCTCTTTACTCTCATGCAAAAAAAATTTTTTTTCGAAGGTGTAAATAGGCCATAACTTACGGGAAGCAAGCCGGCTCCTTGCCTTCCGAGGTGTGGCCGTACCTTTACGTGCACATGTGTGGTAGGGATAATTTTGTTCATATAAAATGTACGAAAAAGTTCAAATAAAATGGAAGTTCATTTAAAATGGAGGTCAATTAAATGGAAGCTTACTGCAGATTAAACAGACGTTTGCTGGGGTGCGATTAATTTCTACACCTTATGTTATTAACAATTGTAAATATATTAAATATAATATTTAAAAAAATATTGTCAAATTTTGCATATTAATTGAATAAAAATCATGAAAACGACGGGTGCAGAAAATTTCCGAAAAACCTAAATGGTCGAGTTTCAAAAAGTCGAATCTCCAAACCGGTCAAATAATGAAATGATCGAATATCCAAATGATCGAATACCCAAAATGCCGAATGTCCATTTTTTCAAATTTCTAAATAATCGAATATTTAAATGTCCGAATTTACAAATTGTCGAAAGTCAATATTGTCGAATTTCCAAATTGTATATCCACTTTGTCGAATCTCCAAATGTTCGAATTTCTAAAAGGTCGTAGATTTTTTTCCATGTGAGATTCCAATCTATAAAATGTGTTGGTATAGTAGATTGGACAAGGACGCGAAATTTAAAATCATTATAGAAATTGCCTAACGCACAATGAATCGTAATCGCTAATCCTTAATCGTAAGAATGAGAGGAAGTAGGACAGACATATTTCTCTGTCCTGCTTCCTCTCATTCTTACGATTAATGATTAGCGATTACGATTCGTTGTGCTTTAGGCTATTGTTAAATTTCGCAAACTTGTCCAATCTAATATACCAACACATTTCATAGATAGGAAACTCACATGAAGAAAAAAGTTCGAACATTTAGAAATTCGAACATTTGGAGATTCGACAAAGTGGATATTTAACAATTTGGAAATTCGATAAAATGGACATTCGACAAAATTGAAATTCAACAATTTGGAAATTCGAACATTTGAATATTCGACAATTTAGAAATTCAACAAAGTGGATATTCGACAATTTGGTAATTCGACCGTTTGGAGATTCGACTTTTTCAAATTTGCCCATTTGGATATTCGAACTTTTGGGTTGTTGGGAAATTTCCTGCCAGGGACGTAACTACAAATATCGAGGCCCCCCGCAAATTTTTTCAGGAGGCTCCTCCCCCCCCCCCCAATATTTTTTCAAATAGTGTATAAATAATTTCGGTTAATATTTTTTATTTTTTATTATTTTTTTAAAAAAAATTTTTTGCATTAGGGTTATTGGGCTCGAGGCCCACCAGCAAGCCGAGGCCCCCCCCGCAATGCGGGGTTTTGCTGTATGGTAGTTACATCCCTGTTTCCTGCACTCGTTAAAGTCTATTTAACCCTATCACATCAAATTTTTGACATAACAAAAAAAAATCCGAAATTCGTCCACAAAATTTTAAAATCAAGAAAAAGTCAGATTTATTAGTCTAATTATGACTGCCTTATGTGTTTGGGGACGCTCAAGCCGAATCTAAAGTTCATTTAACCCCATCACGTTATACTTTTAACATAACCTAAAAAACCCCAAAACTTGACCCTAAAAACCGAAAGCAGTTATAGTAAGATTTATAAATCTAAATTCTTCTTGATTTCAAAATTTTCATGTCAATTTTTGGGTTTTTTTGAAGTTATGTCAAAAGTATGACGTTATGGGGTTATAATTGGACTTCAGATTCGGCTGCAGCCACCCCAAACATAAAGCAATCGCAGTCACACTTCAAAATCTGAAATTTTCTTGATTTCAAAATTTTGCTGTCAAATTTTTTGGGTTTTTTCAGGTTATGTCAAAAGTATGACGTGATGGGGTTAAGTGGACTTCAGATTCGACTTCAGCGACCCCAAAAACATAAAGTAGTTGAATAGTCATCGTCTGATCTCGAACTGAGAGCATCAATTTTTTTTTTTGGGTCTGTGTAATTTAAAATTGAAGAAAATAATTAGGATTTGAGAAAATAATTGAAAAAATACATAATATATTTTAAATAAAGAAACATTAAAGAGAATTTTAGAAAAATACTTGTGAGTTGGCCTGTAGTTTTAAGCCCTAAGCAGATTGAATACGCGTATGGAACCAGAGCATGAGATAGAACAGGACAGAGAATGTTTCTGTCCTTCTCTATCTCACGCTCTGTCCCGTATTCGATATGATACTAAATATGATACATACAGTACGCTTCCATTTAATTGACCTCGTCGGGACCGGATGAAACATTTTAATTGACCCTTCCCACTCTTTACACAAATACCAAAAACACTCTGCACGAGAAAGTTCAAATAAAATGGAAATTCATTTAAAATGGAGGTCAATTAAATGGAAGCGTTCTGTATATTTTCGAGTTTTTAAAACAATCGTAATATATTTTTAAAAATTTTTTGAACAATATGTTCTTACAAATCATAGAATATCAAGTCAGATTTCATTACATATTTCTCCAAAAATTGTAATAAACAATTTTCCTGTTTTACCGTAAAATTCGTAAATTTACTTGTAAGTTTGGTAAATTTACGGTCACTACCCATCACAAAAACCGCAGTCATGTAAACGGATCCTAATAACAATCGCTTTCCAACCCTGATTGCATTTTGACCACAAATTCCCTAGAAAGAACTAAATCATTCTAGTGACTTTGAGCCATGGAAAACATCTCCTATACTGTGATTCCTAACCTAAAAATCGTCGCGTCATTTTTTTGATCTCATCAGATCTCATCGAAAGCGCGCATGGCTCACGTCAATGTGTTATAATGTGTTAAATTCCATTCAATTTCCACTGAAAGAATCGAAAGTGAGTAAAACGGGGCTGAAACATACCAAATTTGACATTTGGAACAAAACAATTTGTTCCAATTAATGGTTCTTTGAAAATTGACGCTTATTCAGAACAGGTGAGTTCTTATTTTATATCTTGTTTTTTTTTATCAAAAGTGCTTATTTATTCATATGGCCCAGTTAAAGAGTACGATCCAGATTAATTAGATCGACTCTCTTTATGTAATTGACACGATGATGTAAGATTCTCCCACCGATTTGTGATAATGTGTTATTATTTCCCGTTATTTACAATTCACAACAACCTGCCATCAGCTGTTGGCTTCGTTTCAAAATTTCCGAGTTATTTTCATTCGGAAGATCTAAAGATCGAACATTTGACACTTTTGGCAAACTCGTCTTTACTGTTCCCATTCTCTCAATTGACTGTCGACCTGTATTTAGTTTCTTGCTCTTTTAAACAGCGTGAGTCAAAATTTTTTTTAGAAAAAGTTAAATAATTATCAATTTTTTGTTTTTTAATCATTTAACATTGTTATTTCTAATATTCGGAAATTTTATTATTAACTTTTTTTCGTTAATCTGTCCATCATTTTTCTATAAATTCGTGAATTAGTATTTTTTAATTGTTGAAATCTTTTTTTTTTTTAAATTCTCTAACCTCGAAAAACATTTATAAGGGAATAATTAAAATTATAGATTGTCGGTTTTCTGTTTATTGATTATAAAAATGTTTTAAATAAAAACATATTATTATTATTGTTATTTCAAAAAATTGGGTCATAAAAATTTAATAGCTTTCTAAAGTTTATTGTTGAAAATATTTATTTTTCAATCGAACACAAATTTATCCGAATTTTGACCTAACAGAATGTTCAGGTCACCGAATTCATATTAACAGAATTTTCATTTTACAGAAATCCTTTTAACCAACTTTTCATTTAAAAGAACTTCAATTTTAACGAATTTTAATTTAGAAGACTTTTTATTTTAAAGAATTTTAGGTAAATCGAATTTTTAAATACCAGAATATTCACTAGACAGAATCTTTATTTGCCCGAAATTGCAAATAGTCGAAAAAGTATCCGACAAAAATATTTTGGCGCGAATTTTGAAATTGACCAATTGCAATTTTCTTTATTTTCTTAAATGAATGGTATTTAAAAATTCGATTAAACTAAACTTCTGTAAAATAAAAATTCGTTTAAATTGGAATTATTTTAAATGAAAAGTTGGTTAAAAGGATTTCTGTAAAATGAAAATTCTGTTAAATATGAATTCGGTGACCTAAACATTCTGTTAGGTCAAAATTCGGATTAATTTATGTTTGATTGAAAAAAAGAAGATTCTTTCTAATGAAATTCTATGAAATAAATATTTTAAATAATTAATTTTAGAACTTAATCATAAGTGCCAAAATAATAACACATAATTTTATAAATAAAAAATTCATTTTTATTTTTCTTGTATAGAATTCTGGAAATTTTTATTGTGAAGATAAAATAATTGCATCTTTTAAAGATGGGAGAGACACCAAAATATTATGGAAGAAGAAGGAGTATTGTTCGTCGAATTGGCTCTTTTCTTCCCCTAAAACCTCCGCCAAAAATTTACGTTAGTGTAACTCCTCTTCATTCAATGACGAGTTCGATGATTAATGAAGAAAGCAGTAGCGATGTTCCAGGATCAAATGGTTTTGGACCCGGAAGGTATTTTATTCAGTAAATTAAAGAAAAAAAAATTCATTCAAATTTCAATAATGTCTTTTAATTTATTAACTATTTGCTTCAATATTTTATAAAATAATATTCAATATTATATTATAATATATTGTCTTTTATTTTCAATTTCTTTCGTAATTTTGAAGCATTTTCTCTTAAAATTTGATTATTTTCTTTGAAGTTTCTAATTATCAGGACTGTAATTGATTTGAATTGCATAATTTAAATGTACAAAATCGCAAAATATAAAAAAAAAATTTGTGGATAAATCTAGAAAATTTCAATTTTAATATTTTATTCTTTATAAAGTTTAAAAAATTGTGCTGATACAGATGATTAAAATACCTACGATATTCAAATTTTTGGTATGAAGATAACAAAAAAGAATATTAAATTTTTATATCTTAGAGTCATTATAATTAAAATAAATTCCAAACGTTAATTAAATCGTAATCCAATTTGTTCCAACTTTTAAATTTTAATTAATTCAAATTTAAATGCATATTAATTAATGCATAATAATAAAATATTATTAATTATTTTCCATATTCATAATAATCCTTTTTTTAATTCTTACAATAATTCTAAGAAATCATACTTTTTCGAAACTGTTTAATTTTTATCTTATAATTTCTTATTTTTACATAATGTATTAGATTTTTTCCCCTTTTACTTTCAATTGTATTTTTTTGTATTTGTCTTTTTATTTTAGAATTTTCTTTAATTTTTCTCTTTGTATGCAAATTATTTAATATTATTTTACACAATTTTGTTATTATAACGTTCACTAAACTTTTTATTTCGTTGAGTTTTATAATTATTTCCGTATTTTTAAAAATAAATACGCTCAAGTTTTTTATAAATTTAATCAATTTTTTTCATTTATTGTCTTTTTTTTGCGAGATTTTTTTCTTTCTTTTTAGATTTTCAATATTTCTCTAAATTTATTATTGAACATGTATTAAGTGTAATATTATAAAAATATAATTAGTTTAATTTTCTAAAATTTTTTATTTTTAAAGAATTTTTAAATTTTGTTTGTCGAATTTTTATTTGTCTTTATATACATTTTTTTATTTTATTTTTATTAATTCTAAATTTTTAGTAGATTCTTAGTAAATTTTTTAATTTTTTGTACTTTTTTGATTTTTTTTTTTACAATTTAGCAGATTAAGAAAAAAACATTTCACAATTTTCTTCCTATTTATCTAATTTTCTTGTTTTAAAAAGTTTTTTAATTCTTTCTTACATTTTCATTAATTTTTTAATATTTACATCATTTTTCTTTATCTTAGAAACGTTTTTTCTTTTTTTAAATTATTTATTTTTTATCTTGTTATTACGAATTTTTAAAAACATTTATTCTATGCTTTTATCTACATTTTTAAAATTTCTTATTTTTATATTATGTAAATTTAATCTTGTACTCAATATTCTCATTTAAAAAGCGTTCTTCTATTTCCTAGAATTTTTCTTTTGAAATTTTCCAAAATTCTCCAAATTTTCATTAATTCTTTTTCTTCAATTCTTTGTAAAATAATTCTCTAATTTTTCTAATTTTCTAATTATCTTCTTATTTCTTTTTTTAATTTAAAAAAAATGTCCGTAATTATTTTAATTTATTTATATCGCTCTTTCATTCTCGTGTTTTTCTTTTTGATTTTTCTTTATTTATTTAATAATGTCCATGACTTTCTTTATTTAAAAGAATTGTCTCTTTTTTTTAATAGACTGTTTTCTTAACTTTTTACGTTTCTATATTTTTTTTCAGTGGTCTTTTGTCAGCAAGCAAACCAGACCTTCTAGAGCCAATCAGCTTTGGATCCGAGGTTCGTCTGCTTGCTTTGGAACAAGAATTACAAGAATTAAGGGAACAAATATCGACAATTGTCAAAACTTCGAAACACGGACCTACACGCAATTTTGTCTCTGGTATTGTTTTTAAATTGACAAACACTTTTTTCTGTTTTTTGAAGTTTTATTCCCAATCTCGAGAGTTAAAATCGATATTCAATTTCGAGATAAATTTGTTTATTTTTACAATTAATCTAGCTTTATTTATAAAAATAAGAAGGAAAAATTGGAAATAATAGGGAAATATCTTTTTAAATTTCAGAACCGTCTCTCCTGAACGGAAAGGATAATGACGTAAGACCTCCGCCGCCGCCGCCTCCACCTTTACCACCGCCCACGACTCCCCATATTGCGAGAAGAGCAAGTTTACAAGATCATATTGTTGAAGAAAAAAAAAAACCACCTCTAAATCAACAGAAATCTATGGGCGATATTTTGAAAGATATTGATAAAATCAAGCTCAAACCAATTGCGAGGTAATTCTTGATTTAAACCCAATAAGGAAAATCAATCGTCTCAATTATTTTCCTACATTCTTGTCAAATTATATAATAGAGGCATTATATTTATGTTTCATCTACAAAAAACGATCGCAGGAAAGACTCTTTTTAAATAAAATTATTTTAATGACAATTAAATAATTCGTAAAATTTTGTGCACTATTTCGAATAAGAATTTAAGGTTCTTTCGATTGATCTTTAATCTTTTATAACTTTTTCTCAATTTCATAACAAAACTCCTGTTTGAAATTTAAAATCCTTGATATCTCAAAACACCCTTCCTCAAATTTTCTTGAAATTTGAAGCTGAGGTTAAATCTTAATATAAATTATCATTGTCCAAAAATTTAGATTTTAATATTTTGTGATAATAAAACTTTTTAAGATTTAATTATAATTACTAAGATTATAAGAATGTGTAAAATTTAGCTTTAAGTATAAAATTATATATTAAATATAAAGACGAATTTCACAAAATTAAAAAATACTTTTTTAATTGTTCGAAACTTTGTGACCGGGAATTTAATTTAATTAAAAAGTGGCCAACCTGATTCTCTTTCAAAACAGTGCACAAAATATTATGAATTATTTAATTTTCATAAAATTAATTTTTTTAAAAAAGAGCCTTTTTTTTATCATCTTTTGAAATGGAATGCCCCAGAAAAAATTTGGATTTATAAGGATACGTTTCACTTTTATTTTTGTTTCTAGATCGCCTGGTGGTCGTCCAGTAAAAATAAAACGAGAAAACAGTCCCTGCAATGATCTTCAGGATATTTTGAGAAAACGTTACCTCGCGATGCGATCACCCGAGAGTAGAGATTCATCCCTTAATCTCACCCTGGACGATTCTTTTAGCTAAACTTTTCTTTCCGTCACGTCCGATGATCCCTAGAATTTATTTTCAAACTTAACCGAAACTGAGACAATCAAGGTAATAATATTTTCCTTAGAAAGAGAAAAAAGAAATTTATTGATGGTCACAGTTTCGTTACACCCGAAACGAAAAAAACAAAAATCGCACTCGATTTTTATTTTTATTATTTACTTTTTTTTCTCTAGAGATTAGGAAAGAAACCTAGTCCTTAGGAGTGCCAAGTGTAAACTCCAAGTGGCCATAAAAAGCTGTGCATTTTCTCTTCTTGTCAAGAAGAGATTCAAGTCTCATTATCATTTAAAGAAAAGTCCCCTTGTAAAAAAGTCGCTTTTTACCCGCTGTACATAGAAAACGCTCTCCTCGTCGAAGCTCTTTCATTTATTTCATAATAAGGTAGATTTAGTTTATCAATCAAAAAATTCATTTGAATGATATTCTCTCAATCCTCCAGTTAATGAAAAATGGTACTTAAGTTTATTTCGAATTTATTCAATTTTATAAAAAAAGAAAAATCAGTCTCATAGGTTGTATTTTTTCAAATCTGATTTCTAATTCGAATGTTCATTTAATTTGTTCTTTTTCCCCTCATTTAAATTGCGGCCTTTTAATCCATTCACATCGAAGTGAACGCATTTTTTTTTGTGGACAATTTTTATTGACTTTAGTACATTTTATTGTTCTTAGAAACATTTAAAATATACTTTATCGTCTTAGGGGAATTAAAGTAGACTTTATTGCCCTAGGCAAGTAAAACACACTTAATTGTCTTAGGTAAAAAAATGCACTTTATTGCTCTAGGTTTAATAAAATATTCTTTATTGCCCTAGGTGAATAAAATACACTTTATTGACCTAAGTAATTAAAAGCGCGTGTTATAATCTGCTCTAAGCAGTCCTTCCAGTCAATTATTATTAATGATTTCAAAACAAATTTAATACTTAATTTCAGTTAGTTTTTCTCTGTTATTTTTTTCCTTGATTTAGATCTGATTTTTCAGTTCGAATGAGTTTTAAATTTGACTTTTGAATTGTGGTTTTTATCGATTATTTATTCTATTACAATTTTTGTAATAGAATAATCCTGGATTAATTGTAGACGAATCTCATATTTGACGATTTCCAGTAGAAACAAATGATTCCAGTTGAGAGACAATTTTTAGAGAAGCAGAAATGAAATTTCGATGATATTTTCGTCTGTTTAGTGTATTAATGAGAAATTTCCTGAATAGTGTGTTGATGATGAAAAAACATTTTTCTGAAAAAGTAAATTAAAAAAAAAACAAATATATATAAAGAATATCTCGCCTTGTGATAATGATAATTAAGTTGTATTCAATTTGAGTTGTTGAAATCCGTCATTTCGAGTACGATGTTCACCAAGAGGTGCAATGTTAATTTGTAATTATCGGCGCTTGAGCTCGTTAAAGGCTTTGGAGACTGATCGTGTTCCGCACTCTACATATAAATGAATGTACAGAGAAGTTTTATACCTCAAACTTTTATCAAAGACTCAAAAAATAAATGTTATTGTTATGCATACGAGAGATTTGTTATTATACATTTTCCTTTCTATGAAAAATGTTCAAATGATCATTTTTCTTTTTTTGGAAAAGTTATGACTATTGTCAGAATCAACCAGGGATAATGATAATAATAATAATAGTAATAATCATTTTTGGAAATAGCTTAAACTCTAAAAAGATTGCAGCACATTCTGAAGAAATCGAAGTTGCAAATTATCAAGCAGCATTTGAGAAGATACGCTCTATTGTAGTCATAAGAGAGAGTTTTAAACGACGGAATTATCATTTTCCATCTTATAAACCTTTTCATCTTCCTTTTTTTGTCTTTTAGCGCTTACAAACCGAAAAGGGTATATTTTGTCTCAATATACGTTTTATCCTAAAGTTACTAGATTCTAGTGACAAAAATATAGAATCTCTCAAGATTCTAGTAAACTTTGAATAGAACCTTAACAAATTCTAGGGTTTCGGCACTAGAATCTAGTAACTTTGGGATAAAAATGTATGTAAAATGTAATGAGAGAGAAAGATATATATCTACGTCTTTCTCTTTCTCATTACAACGCGTTGCTTTACGCGTCCATGGGATTTCATTCTCAAACGTTGCGTAATAATGAGAAAGAGGAAGACAAAGATATATTTACGTCTTTCTCTCTCTTACTATGACGCGACGTAACGTTTGACGCATCCATATGATTTCACCTAGAGATCCTCAAGGGAATTTCACCCTAATACGTACGTATTAAAAACGTATTAAAATTGCAGGTTTTAGGTTATGTTTACGAGTAAATTAGGATGAAATCACTTGGATTCGTCAAACGTTGCGTCGTAATGCATAAACAAAGAGATAGAAACATATCTTCCCTTCCAGCCAAAAAATCCACTAAAAAATGTCTAAAAAACAGAAGAACCAAATCCAAAGCTATTTATTATATAATTTTAAATAGTTGGCATTTTGAGGTTAGGCTTATTGTATTAGACGTATTAATGTCGACAGTATCGATTATTACAGGTAGGTGATCCCAAGTTACACCAAATTAGAATTTTGTCGAATGTCCAAATGGTCGAATATCCAAATCGCCGAATGTCCAAATTGTTGAAGATCCATTTTGTCTAATCTCTAAATAGTTGACTGTCCAAAAGTTCGAATTTTTTTTCATATGAGCTTCCTATCTATGAAATGTGTTGGTATAGTAGATTGGACAAGTGCGCGAAATTCAAAATAATTATGGAAATTTTTAATTTCGAGCACCTGTCCAATGTACTATACCAACACATTTCATAGATAGGAAACTCATTTTTAAAAAAATCGACCTTTTGGACTTTCGATAATTTGGAGATTCGACAATTCAAAAATTAGACAATTTGGATATTCAATAAAATGGACATTCGACATTTTGGAAATTCGACAATTCGACCATTTGTATATTCGATCATTTAGAGATCCTACAAAATAAATATTTGCCGTTTTGGATATTCGACAAAATGAATATTCGACTATTTGAAGATTTGATAATTTCGATATTCATCCTTTTATAAATTCGGCCATTTGAAATTGTGAGGGGTAAATGACGTATTTTACAAATGTAAACAAACTCACGTAATTCACGTCAAATACTCGAAGTTAGGGTAAAATCCTATGTGAGCAGAAAGCGCAAAACCGAAAGCAGAAAATCATAAGAGTGAGAGAGACAGACATATATCACTGACTTTCTCACTCTCATATTTTCTGCTTTTGGTTTTACGTTTTCTGCTCACATGAGATTTTACCCTTATGCTCAGGGTTGTGCATGTATTATACATGATGTATTTTACATAGGTTTTATACGTATAATACATGTGTATTATACATGAGAAATTGGAATTTAAGAAGGAGTGGGGGGTATTCTACGTATAATACGTATTTTACATAATGTAGGAAACCATGTATTATACGTAGAAAACCTCGAGTGACGCGTCACTGCACAACCCTGCTTATGCTAATCTTCCAGGGTTGTGCACGTAATATATCTCACGTTAATTACGTAGGGGTTTTGACGTATTTTACGTACGTTTATTACGTTCTGAATTTCCAACACAATGCATTTTTTGTTGGTGGGGGGTAAATGACGTATATTACAAAAGTAACAATTTCACGTAATTTACGTAAAATCTCGAAGTTACGCGTAACTTCCCAACTCTGGTAACTTCTCAACTCTGTGCGTCGTGTTCATTGTGAGTTGGCCTGTGGGCTTAAGCCCCAAGCACAATGAAAAATCTTAAATCGTAAGAATGAGAGGAAGTAGCACAGACATTTATCTCTGTTCTGCTTCCTCTCATTCTTACCATATACGATTTCAAGATTAAAGTTTCATTCTGCTTAGGGCTTTAAGCCCTAAGCAGATTGAATACGTGTATGGGACCAGAGCATGAGACAGAAAAGGACAGAAACAGTCTCTGTCCTTTTTTATCTCGTGATCCTGCTCCCGTAACCGTATTCATTGTGCTTTGGGCTTTACTGCGGTTTTTACCTTCGCTAAATTTATCTCCAGAGTCCAGACAAGACTGTCTATTTACCGACCGAGTAACCACGTAGTTTCTATCTCTGTCCCAAGATGACAGACCTTTAAAATTTAGCGGTCAATGAACGTTAATTTTTTTGTAGCAAATGAAGCGGGAACCTTAAGAAAGTTTCTTCCGCATAGTTTAATAACAAACCCACTCTTAAATCTCAGAAAAGTGTGTTGACATCGCGAAGGAACGTGCTTCTCAAAAAAACAAACGAAAAAAAGTTTGTGAAAACTTTGCAGCCCAAGATTTAGGCCAAGGTAATCAACTATTCTCTTAGAATCGGGTCGCAGTATTTAACCACTTAATAGAAATTCATTTTGCGGTTTCCCTCTTCAAAAATACAAGTTTTGTTTCTCTGTATTTTTTTTTTAACGAAGGTCATTTCACCTTTAAAGTTTAGAATCTTTTACCCAATTCACCGGTTAATTGCGAAGCAATTTTTTTTACACTATTCAATAAAATTGTTTTTCAAGATTTTGTTTTGGTCCTCAAGTTAAAATTGATCTCGAAACGAAATAATCGAAGCTGTTGCCGGAAATGTAGAAAAAAGACCGGATCCCCTTTAAGGGTTGGTTTTTGAAATTTGTTTATACTGAAATTGAGGTTAGGTTGATTACTGTTCGAATGTAAACAAGTCGGCCGGGGAAATTGTTTATTTTAATTAATTTCGAATGCATTTTGTGCAGTTTGTTCACAGCTTAGTTTGAGTGGAGTTTGTTTATTCTCGGGAAATTGTTTAAAGGAGGTTAAGCACATTTCTGACAAATATTATATACAGATCAAATAGAAGATAGGACAAGAGAAGGTTCAATAGGATTAGATATCTGTCCCTTATCAGGCGCACTTATTGACCGATTTTGTCCTTGTTTACACATATGTAACCCGAGTTTATCTCAAAATATTTGCAAAAGAGAATTTTTCTTTTCTTCCCTGAACCTTGTCGCAATTAGTGAATTTTCTTAATTGTCCTTTTTCACTGTTATTGACATAACCTATAAAATTGTGTGTTAATAAATTTATCAAATAATGATGAAATTTAATTACAATTTCGATAATAAACAGATAAAATAGTACCAGAAATATGACTACTGTCAGAATCAACCAGGAATATTATTATTATTATTGTTATCAGAAATAAACAAAATAATTATTGAAAATATTTGATTATTGTCAGAATCAACCAGGAATATTAATAGTAATAATAATGTAAATAATAAATAAAGTGAACAACAATGATTTGCGTAAAAATAATGAAAAAATTGACAAAGAAAATATGAAAAATATAGATATAAATAATGTTTTTAAAAACACTGAATAATTTTAAAAAATAGTAAATTATTAAAAGCAAAAAAATTTTGAAAAAGGGAAAAAATAGAAACTTCATAAAAAAATATATAATATAAATCGTTTTCAAAAGTAAATAAATTCATATTTTGTTATTTCGAGAAATTTAAACAAATGGGCGATTCCATGTCAAATTTACAGTCCACATTTTAAAATCGATTAAATCTATTTTTTATTTGTTCCTTATAAAAAAATATTAGATACGTATTTTTTTATAAGAGGCCAAATTTTTTAGTTATAAATTTTCAAAATTCTAGATTTTTAAAAATAGTCCTTTTTTTAATCATATATAACTCTGAACCTATTGAATTTAGAAAATTTTTGCCAGTACAAAAAAAGTTAGGTTTTTCTTCAACTTTTCAATAGTGTTTACAAAAAAAAGAAAATATTTATTTATCTATTTAATAGACTCCATAGAGAGGCAAATATGTATCATGAAAGACTGGAACAGGGTTGCCACAGGTCAGGGAATTCAGGGAAATCAGGGAAAAGTCAGGGAAACCGAAATGGGTCAGGGAAGTCAGGGAAAAGTCAGGGATTTTCATAAAAATACTGGAAAAATGCAAAGAATCTCTAAAATAGGTGAAAAATTATATTTTTCTGAAATTTACTAAACAAATTTTTGAAAGTCGTATTTTAAACATACTAAAAATAAATAATGTTTGCAATCTAAAAAATAATTATATTTCACAATTTATATAATAATTTACAAGTTTCTTTCTTTCATTCATTTATTCATTCTTTCTGTCCACACCTGAAATTTGTCACTAAATTTATTTTTAAAATTCTATATAATTCTTTACCTTTTTAAAACTTCGCCAATTTTTATACTCATAGCAATTTTAATTCCTTCAAACCTTAATTAATTTGAACTCGCATTGATTAAAAATTCAGCCAATTCCACACTTGAAAAATAAAATACTGAAGTGATTGTAAAATTTCTTGAATTTTTAAAAAAAAATTTCTATTATGATTCCAACTAAAATTTTCAACATTTTCATTACTTTTCAATTAACTTCAATTTTCAATTATTTTCATTATTTTTCAATTTCTTCGTTAAGTCTTAAATTTACTTTACGAAAATTTCAATTATCTTTTTTTTTTCAATTTACCATTATTTTCATCATAATGCAATCATTTTCTTCCACAGCACTTCAAATATATTTTGTATTTTTACCAATTATTTTTTTAAATTAAAATTATTTTCTTCGTTTTCAAGTTATGTATTTCATCTTAAACTTATTTGTCTCAATTTTTAATTATTTTCATTATACTTCAATTAATTTTCTCAAATTTGAATTTTTAATTAATTACCTCAACTTTGAATTGCTTTCTTCAATTTTTAATAATTTTTCTAGTGTTACATTTTGCAAGTATTTTCTCCAATTTTTCAACATTTTTATTATTTTTCGATTAATTTTCTAAAATTTCAGTTGCCTATTGATCCTAATTTAGAATTATCGTTGACTTACTTTACATTAATTTTTATCATTATTTTCTCTACTTTTTAATTATTTTAATTAGTTTTTCAATCTTCAATTATTGATTTTTTATTCATTTATTCATTAGTTAAATTACTGGCTCAAAGTTCTTTATTATCTGAATTCTAAATTACTGTCTTCAATTTTCAATTTTTAAAATTATTTTTCAATTATTTTTTGTTTTTTAAATAATTTTTGTAATTTTTTCAATTATTTCTCTCAAACTTTAATTACTTTTAAATGATTTTTCATTAATTTTCTTCTTATGCAATACTATTTTCTTCAACTTTTAATTAATTTTATTCAGTTCCAATTATTTTCCCATTTTATCGGTAGTAAAAACATTTTCTCCAAATTTTCGAATTTTTTTTTTCATTATTTATCATAATTTCTAAAATTGTTGTTCAAAATTTCAATTTATTTCTATTATTCAATATATATTCTGGAGTTATTTTTAATTAATTTCTGAGATATTCAATAATTTTATTGTAAACTCAATTATTTTCTTCTCTTTCATAGATATTTTGTAATTTTTTCAATTATTTCGTGTCAAATTTACATTATGATATTTAATTTTCTATTATTAATATATTTTTCAAATAATTTATAATATTATCAAGTATTTTTCTCAACTTTCAATTAGTTTCTTCAATTTGAGAATATTTCTGTGATTTTTAAATCATTTTCCCCAGTTTTTAATTGGTTTCATTATTTTTCAATGAATTTGCAAAATTTGTAATTATTTTCATTTTTTCCAGTATTTGAAGTCCAACTACATATTTTCAAATATGCCATTTTTTTAAATTTCAATTATATTATCTTTAATTTCTTTTTCCAATTCTAATTCATTGTATAATCTAGTTTTATAGTAAATATACGAAAAATTGGTTTTAAGAACTCAAAAAAGGTCAGGGAAAATTATAACAAAATATTTGTGGCAACCCTGTGGAATTTTTTGGAGTTTCGTTGGAAAAATTTAAAAGAATTTTGAGGAATGTTTTGTTTAATGCTGACAATGCGGCTTAATGTTAATAATTTATAATGAGTTATTGTAAATGATTCATTGTGAATTGTTAATTCTACATATTTTTTTTTTGTAAAGGGCTTTTTGCCCATTTATGTTCTCAAATAAATAAATAAATAAATAAAATATATATATTTTTTTAAAACAACACCATTTTTTAGAAGCAAATCCATTTTTTTAAATTTAGACCCGAATAACAAATTATTATTTTTTATTTATACATACCTCGAAATGTCAAGAACAATTTTACAAAAAGATTACGGTTGGCTAGAAGAGTATTATTAGTTAAAATTAATTTTCAAACTCTAGCTGTTATATATCTAAGTGCTGTACTGTACCTGTTTTGGTTATATTAATTCGATTTGACATTAAAAAAAAAGAAGAGATGCAGCTAAATTCAAGGTAAAACAATTTTTTTCAGTTTAAATAGGAACAGTACAGCACTTAGATATAACAGCTAGAGTTTGAAAATGAATTTAAACTAATAATACTCTTCTAGCCAACCAGAATCTTTTTGTAAAATGTTCTTGACATTTCGAGGTATGTATAAATGAAAAATAATAATTTGTTATTCGGGTCCAAATTTAAAAAAAATGGATTTGTTTCTAAAAAATTGTGTTTTTTTAATATATTTAATATATTTTTTTTCTTTTTTTGTAAAAAATTTATTTATATAAGAGTGTTTTTTTTTTGGGCGGAAACTTTTGAATTGGAAAATATTGACTGAAAAATATGATAATTTTTATAAAATAAATTAACATGCAAAATAATGAATTTTTTACAATAACTTATCAGTATTTACTGACAAATTTAAGCGACTTTAAAAGAAAATGTTATATCCTAATTTTTTTCTTATTTCAAACGTTTTAAATTTACATGAATTAAAAAAAGAGGTTTTAAACTATTATAAAACTCTTTATTTTCTTTTTATCACCAGACAATGGTGCGTTTTTATCAAGTTCTTAAGTAACTTGTTTCTTGTTAAAATATTCTTTTTCGAGATTTTAACGATGATGAATAATATACACGCACTGGCTATATTTCTCTTTTTCACGAAACTGCTTTACTCGTGTTTTAGATTTGTATTAATGCAGAAGGGATTTGGGGATTAGAGAATCAACTGTTGGTTGGAGATTTACCATATGCAGTGAGAATAATTGTATTTTCTTTCGCTTTTAGCAGAAAATCTGTTTATCAATTTTAACTTCGAAGCTGGCTTATCCAAAGCTCTATACGAATAATTAATCTTACTCTTAAATAAATTATTCACGATTAAATTTTAAGAGTAAATTAAAATATGTCAATTTTTTGTCATATAAATTAAGCACATAAAAGAAATTATTATTTAAATTTGTAAATTTTTTTAATTTGTAAGTTAATAAATAAAGTAAAATTTTGTAAATTTAATTGAAAGTGATAAAAGAGAATTTCTCGAGCTTCTAAGACGGAGGAAATGAATATTCTCTTGATTTCTCTGGGGATCGGGACGAAAATTAAAATATAAACTGGTTTCTATCTTATCAGTGAATCTCGGTTCCGTTAATTAAATGTAATTTATTTTTATTAACATTTATTTTAGAATTCATATTTCAATCATTGTAATTACATCTGATAGATGATTTTTAATCATTATGTATTTTAAAATGATTTTTTTAAATATTGGTTTAATTTAACTTTTTTTTACAGAAACTGTTTCGTTACGAGGATGACGCTTCCGTGCCTTCCGCTGGATATTGTTGTTCCACCAGGTGTTTTATCTCGACGTGGTGCACTCACACTAGCGACAATTTTCGAGGTAAGTTATTTTTGGATTCTTTGGAAAATTTAAATTCTACATAAAGAGCCAAATTTTTTGTAGGGTACACTTTTCAGAAAATTTTTGAATTAACGACAATCTTATACGAGGAAATTTTTACAATATTCTTAAGAGATACATACAATCTACTTGATGCAAGTTTTATAATTTTTACACCTTTATTAGAATATAAATCATATTATAAAAGTTTTATTTTTGTTAAATTTCCGAGAATATAATACTATTATTATTTAATTGGTACTATTATTGTTATTACTACTGTTAAGAATATATTGCATAAATTTTCTGCGGTAATTAAAAGGGGTAATAACGAATTTAGAGCCGCTTTGAAACGTAGGTAATAGGAAACCGTATAGTTGTAATCTCGAAAGGAGCATATCCATTATGAACGAGTTGGAAAATCACAACCCTGCCGCTCGGCCAGAGCAGAGGGTCTCTAAAGTTTAAAGTTAACTGTACATAAAACGCTTGAAAATGTCCTTGAAAAAGGTCAAAGTTCACGGACAGCTATTGGATGCTCTTATTTCGATTCCATTATCTGTGACGCTCCACGAGAGAAGGAAACTTTCGTTTTACATTAGTTGCCTATTTACGCGTAAATCGTTTCTCTACCATTCAAGAGATTGTGAAAATGATCTAAGAAGGGGATAGAACCAATCCTGGATTTGGTATGGCAGATACTACATAAGGTCCCTTCTCTCGTGGAGCGTCACATCTATTAAGGAGGTTATTTTGTAGAACTGAAAAAAAAAGTCTACAAAGGTTATAGCATCTGCGCCATTCCTAGAGTTGAAAAATCCTTAAATAATATTGTAAAATTAGGCAAGGATCCAGTATACCCGAATAGCATAATTGTTGAAGAACATTTCGATGGTTTAAACAAAACTTACAAACAGCTTTTACAAAAAAAATTACCAATTTCTTGATTAATTTTAACTCTACTTTTCTCAATTATTCTAATTTAGTGATTTGTTCTGATTTCTCAAAACAAGCCTGTAATCGTCACTATCATACTTTTTATTTTGTTTGACCCTGACCTAGGACCAGCAAACGCTTTGACAAAACACAGTCTGATGTTTTAAAATATTTGTAATAATTTTCCTAAAAGGTAAAAATCCCTTCTCAATATGTACATTCTGTGTTTGGTTCGTGTTAAAAAAATATTTACTAACAATGAAGAGCGACAAAACATGACCTTCTAAAATTGATGATTCTGATAATTTTTTTTCCTAAGAGACTTTGGTAGAGCATAAAACTGCACCAAAGAGGGTAATATTTTTTTTAATTTTCTTTTTATATAATGCTGGTTTTTAATTCAAGGGCAGAATGGTGATTAATGAGGTGTTGAATGTAGATAGAAATCATGAAATTGGAGAATGATTTGCTCGGAATTTGAGCTGATTTCCCATAAGCGTAGGTAATGATATACACAAGAGAACGGTTTTCAGGTGCGTGAAGTCCGGATCGATACTGCAAGCGACTCATTCCTGGGCCGCGGTCGCGACAAGCCCCTGCAACCAGCCATCCGCAGCACGCGATGGTTCTAAAATTAAATGACTCTGCCTTGGCTGATCTGCCCCTCGTGCGTTACACGTGTCTGCCACCCCATAATAAAACGATACAAGCTTCTTTGCTTTGAAAAACACATTAACGTGTCCAAGCGCAGAGTTAAATGCTCTGGAAGTAACAAAAAATCTCTTTCAGCTTCCTTTTGCTTGAAAATAAACCATTATTAAACATTGGCATTTTTTTTTATAAAAACCCAGTCGTCGATTTTAGGGGATAAGATTAACACAAATTCAAAATTTACGCACATGTCTGCCTGTCTGTCTGTAGACAATTTTTGACTAACTATAACTTGAGTAAAAATTGACGTATTGACTTCATCTTTGGACTCTTTTTAAGATGCTAGAACTATGGACTGAGTTTGTTGGGTACACATTTTCGATCAAAATTATCAAAAATAGAACATTTAAAAAAAAACAAATTTTCCAGTTTTTAACATTATTTTTAAGTGTATTTCTGCTCATAGAACTTAGTTTTGCATGTGTGGCTTTTTTGACAATTAATAGGTTTTAAGATTATTACAACTAATCATCATTTTTATCATTTTCATTATCATCATCATCATCATCATCATCATCATCATCATCATCATCATCATCATCATCATCATCATCATCATCATCGTCATAATCATCTTCATCATCATAAGGTTCATCAAGGTTATAATTCGCGCATCACGATGGGAATGAGACCAAATTTCAATTCCCATCACGAATAAATATGTACTTTGAAAATCTGAAAAGACAAAAATATTCTCGACTATATGCTTTAAAGCATTTTACATTAATTACATGCATAAATTGGCATCTTCATGCTCCAAAGAACTGAAAAACATCAAAAACAGAAGAAGCTCCATTCCCGGTATTTACAATTTTTCATCTCGAAGCAAATATTGACATTTTATTTGAAAATCAAGAGTGTAAAATTGGTAATTACCTAGAAAGAATATAAAATTATTTAATATTTTAATAGTAGAAGATATTGTGAAGAGTAGAAACATTTTTTTTAATTCTAATTTGAATCATCGTTGACTTGGAATTAATTTGTGTTATAAAAAGTTTTTGCCATTTAGTATCTGGACTATTGTTGATGTCTAAATTAATTCAAAAAAACATGCAGGATGTGAATGCTTTCTTTGAAAAATTGCCTACGCCGTTTCGGCCTCCGATTAAGCACCATCTTCAGGGTTTGTTCTTTATTTTAAATTTTTTATTCATGATTTGAAAAAGACGAAAATACATCAATGAAGATGTTTAATCTGACGCCGAAACGTCTGAGGCAATTTTTCCAAGAATTCAAATCCTGTATGTTTTTTTGAATTAATTTTGACGTCAACACCAATCCAGATCGTAAATGTCAAAAACTTTTTATAACACTGATATATTTCAATTATATAGTTATCAATACATTATTCTAACTTAAAACTACTTAATTTTGCATATGGCGTTTTTCAGCCACTTTACACATTATAAAATCAATACCGGTAAATTGGGAAGAATGGCGTTAACTCGATAATTGAATCTCACCCTCTGAACTTGGCCATTTATTGACTCAAGATGACCAGTCGAGAAATCTGAATGACCCCAGAGGAGTGTATTCCTGGTGTCTCGGTCGACCCCGACTTCGACCTCGGTCGGGTCACACCGACTTCTGTCGACGTCAGGCGATGAGACTCTTGTTCTGGTCGACCGCAAAACTCTTTCATCGATCTTAGCCTGGCAGTGTCCGCGCTTGCCAATTGGCGGCAGGACTCTCGCTTCAGCCAATCCGCTTGACGCTTAACACGTCCGTTGTCGGTCATTCTTAAAGCTCCGCAGTTTCTTGGACTTCTTTTTTGAAAAATAGCTCTGTGAAAATTTATCAAACGCCAGCCAAGTTGTCAGCATCGTCTTGATGATACCGTATTCCACTTGTCTCTCTTTCGGGAGACGTCGGGATGCACGACTTTGGGTGGTCCTCCACAATGTGCTCTCCCCCTACCCGGTGAGTTACGAAAACACTCGAATTAGCACGAATTCACACGAATCTTCACCTGATCCCAATACCAGTTGGCTGCCCTGATTTCGGCCAATCAAATCAGCTGATATTAACGTGATTTATTCAAGGCAGCCAACCGTGACGTTTAGACGTTTTCGGCACAACTAAATTCCCCTTATGCCCCTCAAGTCATGATAAATTATTTTCTATTTTTTGTCTTTTATCTGGAGGGTCAGAATTCCTGACCCTCTAATTTTTGTTGAGTCTAGGGCTTTTTTTCATTTATATATGTTTTGATGATGATACTAGAAAAAAGTATAAAGGGTTTTTCAAAGTTTGAATATTTTTCCAAATTATAAAGGGTAGATAGTTTTTTGCATCGTTTCGGAAAATAACCATTTTCTCATGTTTGAATGTACGGATTTTGATAAATTTTGTAAGAGAGATTAACAAGTCATGGTAGTTGAGATAAATGGTCAAAATTTAAACAAACAATGCATTTGATTGAAATAAGTTAGGGTTTTAATTTTTGAGGTTACAAATAAACAATGTTCTCCATCGATTTTACTTTTTTTTTTAAACAATCTTCTAGAGAAAAATTAAGATTTTATTTCAACAATAAAAAAGTGGGATTTTTTGAAACGATGCAAAAAACTTTGATCGTTTATAACTTTGGAAAATATTCAAATTTTGAAAAATGCTTTATAGGATTTTTTATTATCATCATGAACTATCTAAACATGTATGAATGAAAAACAATCCCTATTCCTAATTAAATATTTAAAATTTATTAAAATGGTGATTTTCTTGTGAACATAAAGTTATTAAAAATAAAAGTATTTACTAAGTAAAAAATATATTCCTTGAAGGGTTGAGATATTTTTATTTACTTATTTTTATTTTATTAGTTTTTTAATTTTCTGTATTTTTAATATTTTTGCAATTCTAGAGTCTAAAGAATGTTTCGCTTAAATTAAAAAAAGTCGAACATAGAAGTGCTTGATAAATTAAACAGTCTAAATATTTTATTTAACAGTTATATGCAAAGATCGTACTGCTACGAAAACTTTTTAATTTGCGTTTAAACGAAAGTTTCTATCCTATGACGAAATATGAAATATTTTCATTTTACCACTTATTGCTTTTTGTTTACTAATTCATTTATATAGAAATGTTACGAAAAAAATTCTACACAACAAATTAGACAATTCTGAATTTTCTCTTGAATATAAATATATTGTAATTTAATGTTTTTTTTAAATTACAGTTTCTAGAAAAGCAACGCAATTTTGGAAAATTGATTTCAGACTCTTCTGCGACTTTAAAAGCCCTCATTTAACAAGTTTCAAGCCATTTTAATCAATTTTTAAAACAATTTTCATGACATACTAAATTTGCCATTTTTGATTTTGAAAATCACATCTAATTCGTATTAAGCGATCTCAAAAAATGCGCAAATCACTTGTGCTTTGAAGCGACATCTACTCTGCCTTATCGACCCATCGTAAGTTTTTGCTGGGAAACTACTTTAGAAAAATAAATTTAAAAATTACTAACTAACGAAAATTTTACGAGGGAGAATTGTGGTGATAATATTTTTTTAGTTGTAATAAAGTAATATAAAATAATAATAATAATAATAATAATATAATAATAATGATAATAATAATGATAATAATAGTAATGATAAAGTTACTGATGAGCTTATTGTAAAATAACTCCTTTTGTAGGCAACAGGAAAATATCGAATATCTCTTCCGATATTTCCTATTTTTCATCTCCGGTAACTCGATAATGCTTCATGCAAATAACAACAGTATATACAGTTTCGCGCTAGCAGTAATGAGCCGCAAAATAATATACTGGCACAATACATTATCTCCCTTCAAAAGATTTTCTCGTATTCCACCAATTCAGTTCCGATTCTGTATTAATGGGATTTTATTTTTCATTTCTCAGAAAAAGTATTCAATGACTAATTTAAAAATCTAATTGGTCTAATTTTATTTTTCTCTTTTGCGGTTTTAGAAACGATTATAAAATTTATGTTAAATTGATTGATTAACAATAATTGGTTATATGCAAGTATCTGATGCATTAAATTAACTACACTAAAGCTTCACTTATTTTAACCCGGTCTACGCAAATCCATGACAAAAGTAGCACTTATTTTAACTTCCATGTACTTATAGAGATCTTTTCTGATTGGCTGATCCAATCAAAATGTTAGTTAGTTTGGACTGGTCGACAAGTTAAAATAAGTGAGACTTCGATCTGTTAAATTTTAATAATTAAAAAAATATTTATAATAATTACAATGATAATGGAAAAAACGAGTATTTTTTTGGCCTACTTAAAACTTCGAAATAAAGAGGAATCATGCATCTCTTGATAATCCCTAAGGAATTTTAGTTCCTCCCCTCTTTCTGATAAGTAACTTCTCCTGCTTTCCATCATCGTTTTTATGCCGCCTACACGTATCTTTGCCTTCGAAATTGCCAGCCGAGCTAAAAGATAAGGTTTTGCCTGAAAACGTCACATCGTCCATCCAAACTGAAATTCGATTTTCCCAGCTCCATTCGTCAGGTAGACGTGAGCTGGAAAACGGGTTGGATTTCCCTCTTGGGATGAATCTCTTCGTTGTTTCTTCAGATTTTATCTGACAGATAAAAAAAAAAATTTTTTTTTTTACCTTTAATTTCAAGTGTTGTAAACAAATTTTTGTTTATAAATTAAACCAAACTTTGTAGGATAAACGTAATTAGAGAAAAATAATAAGTATAATTTAATCACGAGCCAGACATAATGAAGGAAAGTAGAATTTTTGAATTATAATGAAAAAAGATATAGGTGTCTGACAACAATTTACTTGCTCTACTTGACTATGACGTCTGACAAAAACTGCCTATTCTACTCGACTGAAATAAGTGGAAATAAGTGTGGTCAGATAATAATGAGAGTGTGTCTGACGAAATATACACTTGAACTACTTCCGGCAAAGATCGCTCTTTAGAATTTTCAGTGGCGAGGAACAGACTTTGCAAACTTTTGACCTCATTTCTTCACGGAAAAATCCTCTGTCAACTCTTTTCTGAATTCACTAATTCCAAGAGGCTCTGATAAAAATCTTGCCAGCAAAAAATCTCTCATTTAATTTCGACAAATTAGGACTTTTTTTCATGAAGCTGAATTCACTCACTGACGATTCAAATAGACATGAACTTTTTTTTTCCAGTTTTATTAGAACTTCCTGAAATTAATTCATAGTGGAATTTTACCGAATTTAAAAAAAAAAAATTTCTGTATCTTTTTTGGGGGAAAAATATACTTCTCAATTTTACGAAAATTTACAAAATTTTCCAATATTTCGTGATAATTATCCATTCGCTTTATTTAAAAACATTTTTTAAGTACTTTTCTTCAACTCTAAAATCTAGTTTCAATTATGTTAAAAAAATAAAAAAAATATTTTATTCTTTTATCTTCAAGAAAAAAATGTTGCACAAAATTTTCACAAAAAATCTCCCTGATGATTTTCTGTATTTAAATCAGAGTTTTTTTGGACGGAAACTGAAGTAAAATGTTTTTCTTCTTGAAAACTTGAGATTCTTGCTTTAAATATACTAAAAAAATAAAAAAAATATTTTAAAACTTGTGCTATCTCCTGGAAAATTATTTCAAAGACAATTTTTATAAACCAAATGTCGCTGAGGACGTATGATTAAGTTCTAAAATTAATTATTTAGAAAATTTATTTCATCAAACATAAATTAATCCGAACTTTGACCTAACAGAATTTTTGGGTCACCGAATTCATATTTAACAGAATTTTCATTTTACAAAAATCCTTTTAATTAACTTTTCATTTAAAAGAATTTTTATTTAAATTAAAATATTCTATTTATTTTTTTAGTATAATTAAAACAAGAATTTCAAGTTTTCAAGAAGAAAAACATTTTACTTCAGTTTTTATTATTTTTCAATTAATTTCATAAATTGTCAGTTATTATCTCAAATTTAGATTATTGTCATCAATTTCACATAAAATAACCATTTTTCAATTATTTTATTTTGCTTAAAAATAAATTCTGTAATTTTTCTATTATTTTCTTCAATTAATAATTATTTTCATTATTTTTAAAAAATTCAATTATTTATCCGAAATTTCATTTCTCTTCTCCAATTTTTAGTTATTCTCTTTTTTTCAATTGATTTCTAAGATCTTTATGTATTTTTCTCAAATTTCAATTATTTTTTTTTTTTTTTAAAGAAAATTCAGTAATTTTTTCAAATATCACTCTTAAATGCCATTTATTTTTTACAACTTATCATTGTTTGTATCTTATTTCAATTATTTTCTTCAAGTTTCAACATTTAAAATCATTTTCCAATTATTTTCCAAAATTTATTTCCTTTAATTTCTGAAATTTTTTTAATTTTCCTTTATTTAAAATATTTTATGTAATTTTTAAAATTATTTTCTCAAAACGCCTGATAAAACAATAAACTTAGAAAATTGCAAATTGAATAGGAGCTTAAGTCCATACATATTTTCATAAAATATTTCCATAATTTTTTTTGTCCATAAATTTTTTATTAAGAACTACGTTAATTAAGTCAAAAACAAAAATTTTCATCGAAATTTTTTCTTTAATTTACTTTTAAGATTTTTAAGTCTAATTCTCAAATTTAAATTATTTTCTTCATGTTTAAAACATTTCTATGATTGTTTAAATTACTTTCCCCAATTTTTAAATGTTTTCATTATTTTTTTACAATTATTTCGCAAAATTTGCAATTACTTTATTTAATTTCAATTCTTTTTTCCAATTCTTTTTAATTCTAAAATTGTATTGCCCCAAAATAAATATTTATTTTATTTATATAAATTTATTTTAAAATGTAATATTTAAAATATTTACAATTGATGATAACACAAGATGTAGAAACTACAAATTACTACAATTAGTAAGGTTTTTGGAATTTTTTTTTTTTTTTTAGTGTCAGTTGGGGTTGAGTTCAAGGGGAAAAAGGAAATATAGTTAAGTTTAATTTTAAACACTGCACATAATTTAAAAGTTTTTAATCAATTATTGAAACTATTTCTCATGAATTATGTCGAAAATCAATCTGTGCAGTTTGAATTAGTTTGAATTTCACACTCTACGGATTGAAAGTATGTAAATTTTAATCTATATAGATATTTTAACTCTCTAAATCTGAATTAGTAGTTTTCTACTATGAATTAGTCAAATTCATGGCTCATTTTTCTCTAATTCATATAGTAGAAAATGACTAGTAGAAAACTACTAATTGAAATAGTGAAACTTTAATTTTAAAAAAAGTAGATTTTTTTACTAATTTAATTAGTAGTTTTCTACTAAGAATTAGTCAAATTCTTACTATTTTAATAGTAGCTCACTTGTCGCTAATTCATTAGTAGAAAACCACTAATTCAGATTTAGAGAGAATTTTTTCCGTGTAAAGTTTCTGTCCGATTTGTATTAAATTATGAATCTTGACAATTTTTCAGTGGGTTGAAAATTATCTTTAATCCTGGAAAGAATTCGAATTTTTAGAATGCTAGTAATTCAAATAATCGAGGCTGACTTTTTTTAATGAATATTTTTGAAATAGTTCCATTTCCGCGGTAGAAAGGTAGGAGACCCGAAGAGAGCAGAGACAGGGCAGGGCAGAGTGTATTGATCCAGGCTGTTGGCTGAGAGAGAATCAACGACAATCTATATACATAGCTCAGCTTTTCACGAGAAGAATGAACGAGCGAGTAAATCGATTTCCAAAAGAGGAAAAGAACCTTCTAGAATTCAGGAGCCTTTACTTTGTGACTTTTGACACATTTTTGTACACTAAAGACGTTTCTTTGTTGGTGCTTTCTCTCTCTCTCTCTCTCTCTCTCTTGAAGCGTGTCGACTCGCTTGACATTTCTGCCAAATTCAGCCTTAACTTCTCTCTCTCTCTCTCTCTCCACCCTTTATTTCCAATCTCACGTGAAAATCGTTTTGCTGGCAAAATCACCGTCGATTTTCTCCCCGAAAGAGTCGTTTTTTCTTATTTCAACCGGTTATTAACTCTCCCAAGACGCAATTTTACTCAAAGTTCCATAAAGACATGGGACAAAAAAAAAAGTCATTCGGACTTTTTCTGTTTTCTCGAAAACTATAAAAGTAGACGAGGGTGAATTAGAAATAAAATAAAACTGACTTTTGGGAAAAGGTGTTTTTCTTTGATAATATTTTATTTGCAGGAAAATTTTTTCCAATTTTCGATCATCTCTGCGTGTATCGTTCTCTCTCTTGTAATTTTCCTAAACCGGGGAGAGGGTATTCTCTACTTAAAAAGAAAATAGAGACGGTATTTAAATTCATATAACCATAAATCAGATAAGAATTTAGTCAGTTGGTTTCTTTTACGATTTCTTAATTCAAAACTCTATTTTAAATTTTATACCACTACTTATTGTTTCTATTGTTCGAATAATTTGATTTTAATTGGAATCTCTGATTTAGCTTTGTTTATAAAAAGATAATTTTATATTAGGTTTCATCATAGATTCTTTGAGACACTTGAGCAATTAACATTAAAAAATTAAATGAATATAATAATAATTTTAAGCATTTATTGGATTTTCATTTTAATTTAATTTCAAATCTAGAAATCGGAAAAAATAAACAAATTAATATTAATTATTTATTGATAAATTTTTCAAAATTTCTTTGACTAGTTATTTTTGTTGGTTTTTGTGTTTTTTATTTCACTAATGACAACTTTTTGCGAATTTATTATTAAACTTCTAATAATTTTCACGAAATTTTAATTACTTACACTTAAATCAACTTAAATCCACCTTATAATTATTTCTATTACTAAATTTTATCCAATTATCAGGGAAAAGTCAAGGATTTTCATCAAAAGAACTAGAAAAATTCAAAAAATCTCTAAAATGGATGAAAAATTATAATTTTTTTGCAATTTACCAAGTATAACAATTTACTATACTAATTTTTGGAAGTCATATTTTAAACAATAGTAAAAATAATTCATATTTGCAATTTGCAAACTAATTTCACATTCACAATTTTAAAGTAAACTAGCAAAATATAATGCGCGCAGGTGCGCGATTAGTTTTCCATATATTTTAGAAATTAAACTATATTAATAAATAAAACAAATCGATGAATAATATTTATATAATAAGGAGGGCTGCCAGTGGACTTGCAGACTGAAAATAGTGAAAAAAAGACTTTTTAAATTAAAAAGTGAGTAAATAATAAATTTTTAAGAGAAAAAAGTGAGTAAATAGTGAGCTTTTTATTAAAAAAAGTGAATAAGCAATATAGAGTTTGATATTAAATTAGGGGGCGCTAGCAGGAAAATCCATTCAAATTTGAAAAAAACAATTTGAATATCGCAAAAATAATTAAAATATGTAGAAAATAATTAAATAATGACAAAAATAATTCAATTTGAAAAAAAGTTGTAAATGACAAAATTAATTGAAAAATTGATTAAATATTAAAAAATGATGACAAAAATTGAAACGAAGTAATTGAAATTTGAAGTAAATAATTGAAAAGTTTTAAAAATAATTGAAGTTACAAAAAAATAATTAAAGAATGATAGAAATAATTAAAATTTGAAACAAAAGTTTGAGACTGGTGTAAAGAATAAAAATTTTCTCACAATAATTAAGGTATTGAAAAAATAAGAAAAACGTAAAAAAAACTAATTGAACACTGATATAAATAATTATAAAAGCTGGTGTAAAAATTACACTTTTTAGACAATAGTTGAAAAATTGAAAAAAATAATAGAATTAAAAAAAAAATTTAAAATTGAAAAAAAATAATTAAAAAATATCAAAAAATGCATATGTGTAGAAAATAGTTGAATAATGACAAAAATAACAGAAATTTAATAAAGAAAATTAATGAAAAATGAGAAAGATATTCAAAAATGGAGTACAAAAATAAAAAATTTAATACATTAATTAAAAAATTGTATAAAATAATTGAAAAATTAACGATATAATTAAAATGTGAAGAAACTAATTGAATAATGACATAAATAATTGAAAACTGATTTACAAAAGTTAATAAATTTATACATGACAATAATAAAAAGATTGAAGAAAATTACATTTAAAGAAAATAATTCCAAAATATCAAAAATATTTGAATATTGACAAAAATAGTTGTTGCTTGAAAAAATAATTGAGAAATGACAAAAGTAATTGATAATTTTAAAAAAATTAAAAATTTGAAGAGAATACTTGAAAACTTGACAAAATAATTGAAATATTGAAATAAATAATTCAAAACTGGTGTAAAAATTAAAAAAATATAGACAATAATTGTAAAGTTAAAAAAAATTATAAGTTTGAAGAAAATAATTGAAAATTGAAGAAATTAATTGAAGTTTAAGACAATAATTCAAAAGTGGTAAAAAAATTCAAATATGAAAAAAAAATTAAAGTTTGAAGAAAATAATTGAAAACAGGTGTAAGAAATTTAAAAGTTCATAACAATAAAAAAAAGTGAATAAAATAATTGCAATTTGTAAAAAATAATTGATAACTGGTGCATAAAATTAAAAATTTAAAGACAATACTTGAAAAATTGACCAAATAATTGAAATTTTAAAAAACTGATTGAATAATGACATAAATAATTGAAAGTTGGTATATAAATAAAAAATGTGTAGAGAATAATTGAAGTTTAAAGAAAATAATTGAAATTTGTTGAAATTAATTGAAAAACAATGTACAAATTTAATAAACTCATGACAATAATAAAAATAATAAAGAAATTACTATATTAAATATTAATAGGTCGCATTTAATAATTTGAATAAAATAATCATTGAAATTGGTAAAAAATAATTCTAAAATTGCAAAAATAATAGAAATATGAAGAAAATAATCATAAAATGACAAAAGTACTCGAATAATGACGAAATTAATTGAAATTTGAAGAAAATTATTAAGGCTTCCTCATCTGTATATTTTGTTTGTAAACTAAAACAATTTTAAAAATTTCTGATAAAGAGAATCTAAATTAATGATAAAAAGCAGGGACTAACTTCACTTTGGATTTTAAAACGTGGACAGAAAAAAAAGAATAAATATAAATAGTAACTAACTTCAGGAGTTTACGGAGATTATTATTATTTAATAATTAATATTCGTAAAATGAGTTCTAAGAACTCAAAAAACGTCAGGGAAAAAGAAAAAACTTAGTCTGGAAATCAGGGAAAAGTCAGGGAAAATTGTAATAATAAATTTAATTAATTTATTTGTATTTAAATTATCGGTAGTATTATTTGAAATGGTTTTACTTGATTTTCTAAACCACTTAATTTGGATGGCGCTCAGGAGTTCAACGAATTTGATAGTTCAGCCAATCATTTTTCTACGTGTGGTCATTTTCTCCACTAGTGACGAAAGTGGTTAATTTTAAAACAAGTAACTAAATGATCATTTTTCCCCACTAGAGATGAAAATGTATACATTATTGAAAAACAACTTTGGCGCGTGCTTATTGTTGTCAATAATAAAGAATAATAATAATAATAGCAATAAACGATACTTTAAATTCTAGTAAATTGGATTTTGCAATATATTGTCGACATAAATAATTAATGAAAGGTAATTACGCGCAACACATGGGAAAAAGCAAGCGTCGAAGTAAATCACAGAATGCTGTTTGAAGCAAATAAATCAAATGTGATTAATCTACAGATAATGAAAAATCATTATTTTCATTGTTAGCAATATTGTTTGTGTCACTCATCAAATAAAATGAAAATTTTGCCTTTCGTTTATCGGTATTTTGTTGAATTTAATTAATATACTTCTCATTTAACAATTTAGTACATTAATGACTATGATTACAATGAAATATTCTATATCTTGGACTGACAGTGACTCACTTTTCTAACTTTTACTTTTTTTTTATTTATTTATTTAAAAGTATTTTTTTTTCAATTGTTTTCTTCACATTTCTATTATTTTTTCCATTTTAGAATAATTTTCTACATATTTAAATTATTTTCTTCAAATTTTTTTTTTTCTTCAACTTTTCAATTATTGTCTATCAGTTTTTAATTTTTACACCAGATGCCAATAATTTATGCCATTATTCAATTAATTTCTTAACATTTCAATAATTTCAATTATTTCGTTTCAATTTTTCAATTTTTGATTTTTAATTAATTTTTCAAATAATTTGAATTTCTTTCCTGAATCTTTATATTATTGTCATGAATTTTTAAATTTTTTAAAATACTTTTTTCACTTCAAAACGTACTACTTACTCACTTTTTTAAATTAAAAAATCACTTTTTTACTATTTTCAATCTGCAAATCCGCTAACAGCCTTATAATTCTCCTACTTAATTTGGTTGTAAATTTTTAAAAATAGGACACTGTATACAGGGGATAATTGTAAGGATACAATTACTCTATTTTACAGATATTAGTAATATATCCAGAAAATTGAAATTTATATATAAAAGTTTGATATCACCGGTGAAAAATCGAATGAAGACGTAATATGCATTAAATTTATTATGCAGAAAGTGTGCAACTTGGAGATTAATCAACATTTTCAACTAATGGATTCCTGGGCACGAACGTCCAACTTTCCGGTTAGAAGTTACTTTCAGCTGACGTTATCACACGTGCAAATGTATTAACAACGTTCAATGCATTTTCTCAAGTGAATTAATTTTTTTTCTATTTTTTTTTTATATAGGACAAATTAGTCTGTAACAAAGAGACACTCACGAATTGGCACGCAGCCATGCTCTTGCGGAAGCCAATCTGCATTAGTTGCGGTTTATGGTGACAACATTCAAAGAGATGAAGGGCTGAAAATACCCTGGGTCACCTACAAAGATAATCTTCCTGCAAATGAATCGAAAATGGTTTACTTAAATTTATTTAGAAAAAAACTTTTTCCTTAAATAATGCTCGGAAATTTAATTTTAAAAATTATTTTATTGTTCTTTTTATAATTCTCCTTTTTTGTCTGCAGGTTTTAATAATTGTTTCAGATCTCAGACCGATGACCAAAAATCGACAGTAATCATCTTTAAAAAAATTGTTCTTTGAAAACTTGAAAAGACAAAAATATTCGCCTCTGAGTTTAAAATACTCTGAACTCTAATCATCAGTAAACAAAATCACTTTGATAATCTAAATAGACGTATATTGACCACTAGATTTGAAATACTTTAATCTCGAATCATCTGCAGGGTGTCTACATGAAAATTTAATGACAAAACCGGGCTTTGATTTTCATATTTATTTTTTTAATTCAAAAAATTTTTTTTTAGATATTTATAAGTCATATTTTTTTGTATAGTAAAGTTATATAGTATAGTGTAGTTTTAATTCATATTTTTTTAAACCATAAATTTAGCCTTAAATTTCAAGGGTTAATCTTAAATAAGTTGTATATAAAAGAAAATTAATTTTGAATAATTTGGTTTTTTAAATTTGGATGAGTTATGACCTTGAGAGTATTTTAAAAAAATATATATTTTTTTACGTATTAATTGAGTTAATGTGATAAATTATTCTGTAACTATTATTCAAACCTAAAAAATCAAAAAATTGTAAACTTTTTTATTCAACAATTATTTCCGGTTTTGTCATTTTAGTTTTAATTTTAAGCAGTCTGAATGAAAACATTTAAAAAGTCCTTCAATCTTTTAAGCAAAAATTAGTTTTTAAAATATTCAAACTCTTAAAAATGTTTTGCAGTTAAATAATTAATAATAATCTTAAAAATAATTTCTTTATACATTTTCTCTCAAATAATTTCCATAACTTTTTTATTCTAAAATTTTTTTTAATTTCTTTTGTAGAACTTTTTCTTATCTTTTTACATTTTGTTAATATTTTTCTCTGATTTTTTGTTTTCACATTCATAAAATTCTTAATACTTTCTAGTATTCATAATGTGTTTGCCTTTGATTAAAAATATTCTCTTCATGTTTCATAATTTCGGCTTAAATTTTCTTATTCTTTTTTATACATTATAACTTTGGACTTTAAATCATATTTTATCATTGAGATGTTTCTCATTTTGTCATAAGTAACGATTAAATTGGCTTTTCTAGAATACAAGATTTTAAGGATAATCCCGTTAAAAGGATTTTAAACGAGGCAAGCTTAAGAAACTTTTTTTAGAACTTTCTGATCGAAAGCAATTCTTTCTTTGAGACACTTTGTTTCCGGTTTTCTCTCTAGTTGGATTCTAATGGGATGAGTACAATTTTCTGATGTGACATCGAGCATCTACAAAGGAAAGTAATCTCTCGTTTCTACACCGGGACAAACGAGAGAAAAGAATTTGATCTGCAACTTAATCTGGGATCGAGAATTCAGGAAGTCCTAGAAATTTGCCCCGAACGGGAAAACTACAAATGGAGAACAATAAATCTCGTATAAAATTTATATGTCACTCCTCAGAGAGTTTACAGAGCTATCGATTTCTTTTAGTTCAAGTAAAACTAAATCCAATTGAATTTTTCAATCCTCGCTGGGACTGTTTGAACGTGAAACCTAAATATACCTTTGGGATTTAAGTTTCAAAAATAGAATTTCATTTTTTCTCATATTTTACTCTGTGTCTTTGGCTAGCTGACTTGAATTTTTTAAAAAAGCACTTGAAAGTCTTTAGGGGCCATTTATAAATTACGTAAGAGGTTTAGGGGAATGGTCCGCCATTTTGGAATTTGAAAACTGCACAAATTGTGATTTAATGATTTGGAAACAGATATGAGAAATTGGTTTAAAGACTAATTGGAATTCGATTTTCCTTGATAGAAAGGACGAAGAATGAGAAATCATTTTATCAAAAGAAAGGAATAACGTTAAATTCCAGAGACTCGTTAAGACGCCGACTAGACGCCTCTGAAAAGTGTTTCGTCTCTGCCAGCATCCTAGTGAGACGCCATGTTGAAAGCACTTTAAACCAATTTATTAGCTTCACATTTAATCACTCTCCACTCAGCTGAAATTTCCACTTTAGCATCGATTATTATTTAAGTTTCCTATCAAGTTTCTCTTTGGCATTTGGAAATAAAATAACATTTTTTTGGTACACATAAAATTGTGACTTGAATATTCAAGAAATGTATGTCATAAGTATTTTATTTCTACACGCATCAAAATGAAATTCTTCATGAAGTTGCGACATGTAAAATAAAAATTAAAACTCGATAAACAGAATGTCAAAAATTTGTATTCCGTTTTATTAAAACGAGGTTATTTATTCTCCCATGAAGAATAAAGAATAGTTCCACTGTGCTCAATAGACGAAATTGTATAAAAAAAAGTACGTCCCATGTCTTAATATGTCGTTTGTAGTATTTAATTAGAAGTAGCGTTGCCTATTATGAAACACTGTCTTTGTTGGTTTGAAATTGAATTCTAAAATAACTGTAAATTCACTTGAAGTGAAGGCAAAAGTCGCTTCGTGTCGCCAGAAAACAACTAGCACACAGGTGATGACACCGTTTCGTGTGAACATTGTTAACGCGCCGTACTCAAACGCGTAATAAAGTTTCTGGCATGAATAAACAGGATTCTCTATCTCTCACGACCCGGTGTTTATTCACCACCTGAAATGCGAGAAACAACAGGATGAGCTTCTGCGGTCACATTTTCACCGGAATGCGATTGCCAGGACTCATCTCGTGTTGACGTGATACGGAAACACCTGATGAAACTTTATTTCCTTGATAGCACAAACTTTGCGAAAGTAACAACAACGCCGAACATGATACACTCTCGGGATACCCAATCTAACAAACCGGAACGTGGCCCTAGTTTCGTTCCACAATTGCCACTTCCATTACAATTTTCTCCCTTTTCTTTTATTCTCGTGCACTTTTTCTGACCTTATCCCTCAGAGAAAAACTTTTGGCGCAGCAGTTGTCACAATCAAAACAACTCTGTACTCTGTTAAAAATCGGACAGAAATTTCACACTGGAAAGATTGAAATAAATGGACTTTCAATCATATTTGTGTATTTTAAAAAAGTTTAACGAGTGCTATTTGATATAGAATTATCCAAAAGCAACAAGTGTGTTATTAATAAAACAGAATTATCACTTAACAGCAGTTTAAAATAGGTATTATAATACTTACACTACCGGACAAAATTGTGGGCCCACTTAAAAAAATGGGATTAAAAACATGACAGTTTTAAAATGATGATAACTGTGTCAAATATTAACCAATTGGAATTTTTCATAGACCATTGGAAAGCTTATAAAATTTGACGATAAATGGTCCTATTTTAAAGCTTTTTCAATTAATAGAAACGGAATGTGATAAAGACAGGTTAATTTTTCGTTTTTTGGGAATTTTCATTGTTCAAGTTTGGTGGGCTGAATTTTCTAGAAAAGTAATTGGGAAAATGTGAAATTGAGCTGAATTAAACCTTAAACTATTAGCTTTAAAATAAGCGAAAGAAAATTAAAATATATTGATTGGTTCAAAAGTTTTGATCCGGATTCCTCTAAAAAAATAAGTGGAATCCTCTGAAACTGAGAGGATCCTGTCATTTCAAAACTATTTTCTTTTCGGTGTGCTCGGAAATTTAATTTCAAAAATGAATTTATTGTTCTTTTTTTAATGATCCTTTTCTGTCTGCAGGTTTTGATAATTGTTTCAGATCTCAGACCGATGACGAAAAATCGACAGTAATCATCTTTAAAAAAATTGTTTTTTGAAAACTTGAAAAGACAAAAATATTCGCCTCTGAGTTTAAAATACTCTGAACTCCAATCATCAGTAAAAAAATCACTTTGATAATCTAAATAGACGTATATTGACTACTAGATATGAAATACTTTAATCTCGAGTCAACTGCGAGGTGTCTACATGAAAATTTTATGACAAAACCGGGCTTTGATTTTTATATTTATTTTCTAAATTTAAAAAAGTTTTTTTTTAGATATTTATAGGTGATATTTTTAATTTTAGTATAGTTTTAAGTTTTACTTTTTTTAAACCATAAATTTAACATTAAATTTAATTTTTAGACCTTAAAATTTGTTTAATTACATGACTCTACAATTTTCAAGAATCAAATAATTATAATTAATAACTTTAAAAATAAAAAATAAGTTTTTAAAAAAGTTCACTTTAAAGTTTTGAATAATTTTAATTTATAAATTGTACTAAAAGTCAGAACTCGGAATTTCTATCAAAGCAGGAATTTAAAAACAATAATCTAGAGTAATTTTTAAAAATCCGTTTCTTATACTCTTTAAATTTTGTTATTTACACTTTTTAAAATACGTATGAGTTATAAAAAAGAATATTTTAAAATTATATATTTTTTCAGTTATTTAAAACAATAATTTTCCAAAGATTAATCGTAAATAAGTTGTATATAAAACATTTGACCAATTTTAAGTTACAAATTTTACTGCACTTTTAAATTACAAAAATTGCGACAAATTAAAAAAAATGCGAAAAGCAACTCGAAATTTTCTTTTTTAATTTTGAGAATTTTTTTTCAAAGTAAGAATCAATTTTGAATAATTTTTAAAAATCTGTCTTTATACTTCTTTTTTTAAGTTTGGTTGAGTTACAACCTTGAGAGTATTTTTAATAGAAACATATTTTTAATTATTAATTGACTTAATGTGATAAATTATTATTTAACTATTATTTGAAACTGAAAAAAGTAAAAATTGTAAACTTTTTTTATTCTAATTTCATGCAGTCTGAATGAAAACAGTAAAATAATCCTTTAACCAAAATCATTTTAAAAAAATCAACTTTTAAAAATTTTGAATTCTTAAAAAATTTTACATTAAAATATTTAAAATTAATCTTAATAATAATTTCTTTATAACAACTGTGTTATTATTAAAACAGAATTATCACTTAACAGCAGTTTAAAATAAATATTGAAATACTTACACTACCGGCAAAAATTATGGGCCCACTTACAAAAATGGGATTAAAAACATGACCGTCTTAAAATAATGATTACTCTGTCAGATATTAACTAATTAAAATTTTTCATAGACCATTGGAAAGCTTTTAAAATTTGACGATAAATGGTCCTATTTTAAAGCTTTTTCAATTAATAGAAACGGAATGTGATAAAGACAGGTTAATTTTTCGTTTTTTGGGAATTTTCATTGTTCAAGTTTGGCGGGCTGCATTTTCTAGAAAAGTAATTGGAAAAATTTTATTAATTTCTTCGGTTAAAGATCTTAATTGTTCAAAAATATTTATTTCATCTTTCTATCATGTTTGAAACTAGAATTTTAAGTTTTTAAAAATAAAAAAATTGTATTTCAATTTTCGGCTAAAAAAAACTCTGATTTGAATATAGAAGATCAGTAGCGACATTTGGTTTGTGAAAATATTATGTGACATTTTTTCTTGTATATTAAAAAATAAAATATTTATCTTATTTTTTTTATCATTTTTCTCCGTTCTATTAATTTTATGATTTTCTCTTTACGTTACATGCGCATTTTATGGTTTTTCTTTTCGGTTTTATGCGTTTTTCTTTATACATCGTGTGTTAGTACGGCAACGCATTTTTTAAATTTTGAACCTAATAGGTATAAAGCACTATCGTCATGCTTTTTTACGATTTTTCCTTTTGGTGTTTACGATTCTTTTTATATGAAAAAATACATATATTTTTGTGATTTTTCATTTTTGGTATTGCCATTCAATGTCGATAGATTATGATTTTATGACATTACAGTACTATTGTTGATACTATGCACTTGCCTTTTGACATCACTCATTGTCGTTTCTTTGAACAGCACTCGCTTCACTCACTTTCATTGTTTACCCTAATTATTCATTAACCTTGTTTTCTCAATTGTGTGTTTTGACATTCTACCAAATTCTCTTTATCACTTACTAATTACGATAAAACAATCCAATACACCAATAGTATAAAAAAACTGTTTTATTTTTGCTTTCTCATATATATATTTTATTTAATTCTTTAACATTATACATTTTTCATGTATAAAAAGTACAATGTGATTAATGTTTCATGAATAGAGATTTAAATCGGACAAAATCCTGATACAATTTTCTAATACAGTTGACCTTTATCACGTATTTTTCAGTCCATTTATTGACGTATGACATGAACTGATGGTTGATTGAAAACTTTTGTTGATCTCTCAATTCATTTTTATTATTAACGTAGGCCATGACCTTACGGTTGAACTGTATGGAAAGGTTGTGACGCCATAAGTGTCATACATCAATTTTACAAACTACATCGAGGGGAAGCTGAAAATTGACCTTAACGATATTATTGTTAATGCTATTATTACACAATCACTATTATATATACCCTTGTTTTTTATATATTCAACTTCTCAAATTTATTATTTATTTAAAGTATCTGTTATATTTAGAAACGTTAATAAATTATATTTAAAATATGAGTAAAATAAAAAATACGCACGGTTGTCTACTTGAAAAAAAAGTGTGTCTCAATTTTTTTTTTTACATTTTTATGTTGCTTATGCGAATAAAATGGAGTGCGAACCATTTCTGAGGTAAAATGTACATTTGGTTTGATAGGATGGAGTGACACGACTACGCCATTGGGTGTTAATGCGTTCCCGGAAGTTGAGGCTGAAGAAAGCCACGTTGGGTGCCACTTGAGTTGACAATGTCGTCACAACCCCTGAGGGCACGCTCACTCCTATGCCCGAGAGCATTAGATTGCTTTTGCTAACAAGATAAGACCCCACAGGAAACATATGAAAACGGAACACTCAGCAGCTAACCCAACAAGAGTTTCCTTTCCGAGTAGGATTTATGGATATTGCCCATTAAGATCCGCCAATAAATGCCTCAAAGCGCTACATTTTACAAGCACATCCGTTACGAGGCAATTTCTCGCTAAGATTCAATATTACATATTTAATGTTGCGTTTTCAAGTTTAACAACATTGCTACACTTCTACAATATTGAACTAGTAATATATTATCTCTTCATGAATATTAATATAAGGGCTTTCTTTCTCGATACGGCCACCCCATGCGAATTTTAATTTTTAGAAGGTTTTATTATAGCTTAACATTTTTTTGCCAGAACATCAATTTTTTGAGGTCGTATGGTGTTTATTTTCTCCACCTCTAAGAATTGAAAAATATCACGCATAATCGCTCAAAGACCTGTAAAAAATATATAAATTTTATACAAATGTTAATATTAGACTAAATAACTACGAGATTTAAATAAAATAGTTAATTGTATTAAAAAAAAAAATAATCGAACTTTACCGAGCATTATAATAAGGAACAAACGTTGAAATTCATACCCTACATACGAATTTAAAAAAGTTGACAAGTAGACAAAAACCTGCGATTTGCAAACTTTAAAAATCACTAACATTAAATATCTATAAAATTTACCTATAATAGCATCAAAAACCACCCTTTAAAATTAGCCCTTAATCACCATCCAAAGTCAGAATTGCTAAATTGGCTATATTTTGTAGATAATCTCATAAAACAAGATCTGTAATAATAGCATCATAAACCACCCTTTAAAATCAACTCTTATTCATTAATCCAAAAAATCGCTTAGATTGTATTCCTATTTACCTTAACATCTTCAGCATCTAAAACTACCAATTACAATTATTCCTTAATCACTAATCCAAAAAATAGACAAGTTTTTATTAAACAAATAAACTAAACAAATTTTGAAAGAATTCCCCGGCTTTGAAAATCGCTCAGAGTAATACCTATGAAACTTACCTCTAATAGCATCAAAAACCACTCATTAAAATCATCCCTTAATCAGTAATCCAAAATATTTACATTTTTTTATTAAACAAATAAACAATAAAAATGTTAAGAAAATTCCTCGGCTTTAAAAATTGCTTAAAATATATTCCTATCTACCTTAGCACCTTCATCATCAAAAACCACCCTATAAAATCATCCCTTAATTTTTAATCCAAAAAATGGACAAGTTTTTATTAAACAAATAAACTAAACAAATTTTGAAAGAATTCCCCGGCTTTGAAAATCGCTCAGAGTAATACCTATGAAACTTACCTCTAATAGCATCAAAAACCACTCATTAAAATCATCCCTTAATCAGTAATCCAAAATATTTACATTTTTTTATTAAACAAATAAACAATAAAAATGTTAAGAAAATTTCCCGGCTTTAAAAATCGCTCAGGATGTTTTTCTCTCTACCTTACCTCCTTCAGCATCAAAAACCACCCTTAAAAATAATCCCCTAATCTTGGTTCTTTCTGATGTTGTTAGGGGTAACTTTGATAGGTATTTATTCTGTTCGGTTTCAAACCTTAACAATTTTCTCAAAAAAAGTACTTATTAAAAAGTTACTTGTTAAAAAAAATTTTAATTTGTTGACTGGATATTAAGGAATGATACTAGAGGGTAGTTTTTAATGCTGGTGAGGTTAATTTCACATATTTTAAATCTTATCAATTTTTAAACCTTGTGAATCCTTCTTATCAGTATGTCATTTTTTTAAAAGAATATTAGTCAATTTTTATGAATTTCTGTTTAGGGGATGATTCTAAAGGGTGGTTTTTGATGCTCAAGGAGGTAAGGTAGAGAGAAATACATCCTGAGTGATTTTTAAAGCCGGGAAATTCTCTTAAAATTAGTTTAGTTTATTTGTTTAATAATAAATAAACATTTTTTGCATTAATGATTAAGGGTTGGTTTTGAAGGGGTGTTTTTTGATGCTGAATGGTGTAAGGTGGATACGAATACATTCTGAGCGATTTTTAAAGCCGGGGAATTCTCTCAAAATTGTTTTAATTGTTTAATAAAAAATTACCCTTTTTCGCATTAATTATTAAGTGTTGATTTTAAAGTCTGGTTTTTGATGCTGAAGAGGGTAAGGTAGATAGGAATATAATCTAAACAATTTTTAATGCCGGGGGATTCTCTCAACATTTTTTTTTGTTTATTTGTTTAATAAAAAGTTGTCCATTTTTTGGAATAGTGATTAAGGGATGATTTTAAAGGGTGGTTTTTGATGCTATTATGGGTAAATTTCATAAGTATTTATTGTTAATGACTTTTTAAATTTATGAATCCTCTAAAGTCGGCTTTTGTCTACTTGTTTAAGAATATTTGTCAATTAAAACGTGATATTTTTTAATCCGTAGGTGAAAATAAAAAACACCATACGACATTAAAAAATTGATATTTTTACGAGAATTTTAAACTGTAATAAATCCTTTTATCTTGAAAATTAAAATGCGCCCAGTCGTATTGAGAAAGAATGACCCATACGTAAATCGTCTAAAGTTCGAATTTCTGTGGATGATTTGATGTAACGAGAAGTCGATCTTCAGAAACATGAAGATTGAACATTGTAAGAGATTTGAGTCTTAATTGGAGACACAAAAAGAAGTTGGATAATTTTGTTGATGGTACTGCACCCTTTGAGTGTCCTCAGGAAGAGCTCAGAGGATCCTGGGGGAACTGGAGGTCGTCTGAGCTACTGCCTGTTAGTAAATATTACTTAACGTTATTACCTGTTCAGTGACGTCACTCAACGGATTAATAAACGAGGTCATTCGAGATGACGTGGCTCGACCATGTACTGTCGTGTGTATTACCTACTCGAGCCATATCGGTCACCTACAAATTCACCCATTTTACTTTTCTTCTTCCACCTTAGTCAACCAAAAATTTTTCCTTTTATCACATTTTACACAAAGTGAACACCGACAGAAACACGAAAGTGTTCTTAACCCATTAAATACCAAGCCAAAACTGGCCATATTATACTCAAACCAATTATTGGATTCATAGGCAAATGGAAGAAAAATTACCCCTATTTTTCTTCGTCATTTCTAATTGTTTATACATGATTTGTTTAGACAAATTTTTATAAAGTTCACTTTTTTGAAAAACAGTTAACGTTAATCGATTGTACGAGAAGAATAATGAAACTTTTGTTTTCATTGTTTTTTTCTACGATTGGTATTTTGTTTCTAAAATAATTATAAACAAATTGTGAATAGTCATTTAATCAAAAAAGGGTTCAGTCTAAAAGTCTACTGATGCATGTTTACTAAAACTATCTGTTGGATTTATAGGCAAATGGAAAACAAATTACTCCTATTTTTTTCGTCATTTTAAATTGTTTACACATGATTTGTTTAAACAAATTTTTTTAAAGTTCGCTTTTTTGAAAAACAATTAAAATTTATCGATTGTAGGGAAAATATGATGTAACTTTTCTATTTATTGCTTTTTTCTACGATCAGTATTTTGTTTATAAAATAATTATAAACAAATTGAGAATGCTGTTTTTTTATCAAAGAAGGTTCAGTCTAAAATTCTGCTAATGTATATTGAATGAAACTACCTATTGGATTCATAAACAAATGAAAAAGAATCTTTTTCCTAAATATTTTTATTTTGTACAATTGTTTATATATAATTTGTATAAACAAATTTTTCCTAATTCGCTTTTTCGAAAAACAATTAAAATTTAACAAGTAGGGGAAAAATGATAAATAAATATTTATAAACAAATTGAGATTGCGGTCATTTGCGAAAAGTAGGTTCAGTCTAAAATTCTGCTGATGTATATATGGAATAAAACTACCTATTGGATTCGTGGGCAAATGAAAAAAAAATATTTTCCTGTATTTTTTTATTTTGTACAATTGTTTATACATAACTTGTTTAAACAAAATTTTCTAAAGTTCGCTTCTTTAAAAAAAAGATAAAGTTTATCGATTATAAAGGAAATATTATGAAACTTTTCTATTTGCTGTTTTATTCTAAGAGCAGTATTTTGTTTATAAAATAATTATAAACAAATTAAGGATGGTCAAGGTGGGTTTAGCCTAAGCTTCTTTTGATACATATTTAATGAAAACTAACTATTGGTTTCGTAGGCAAATAAAGAAAATCATTTTCTAAATTTTTTATATTTTTTTATAATTGTTTATGTTTTTTTTTTACTTCAATGAGATAATTCAACATGATCTGGCAGAAGGTTATGTTTAGTTCCAAGTCTTGAACAGTCTCAATTTGTTGTAATTATTTTGCAAACTTTTGTTTAAACAAATTATGTATAAACAATTGTACGAAACAAAAATATTGAGGAAAAAGATTCTTCTTTATTTGTTTATGACTACAATAGGTAGTTTCTTTCAATATGCATCAGCAGAATCTTAGACTGAACCTACTTTGATCAAATGATTATTCTCAAGTTGTTTATAATTTTTTTATGAACAAAATACTGATCGTAGAAAAAATCGATGAATACAAAAGTTTCTTTATTTTTCTCGTACAATCGATTAACGTTAACTGTTTTTTAAAAAAAGCGAACCTTATAACAATTTGTTTAAACAAATTATGTATAAACAATTAGAAATGTCGAAAAAAATTAGAGGTAATTTTTTTCCATATGCCTATAAATCCAATCGATAGTTTTATTTAATATGCATTAGTAGAATTTTAGACTGAACCTACTTTTTGATTAAATGACTATTCTCAATTTGTTTATAATTATTTTATGAACAAAATACAGATTGTAGAAAAAAACAATAAATACAAAAGTTTCATTATTTTTCTCATACAATCGATTAACGTTAACTGTTTTTCAAAAAAGCGAACTTTAGAACAATTTGTTTAAACAAATTATGTATAAACAATTAGAAGTAACGAAACAAATAGCATTAATTTTTTTTCCATTTGTTTATAAATCGAATAATTGGTTTGAGTATAATATGACTAGGAAATAAATTTTATTTGAAAGAGGGAATAAATTTGTGATTAATCTCTAATAAAAATTTGCGTGGCTCGCCAATTGTCGAGGCGAGCTAAGCAAAATTAAGCAACCCATCGTCAAAAACTAAACGCGTCGTAAAGACAAGTAATAACTGTGACGATAAGCAAAATGGTTTTGTTTGTCGAATGCATGCGAGGTTGCGATTTTGTCGCACTTGTTTCTGCTGGTTTATTTTCACCGTGACACTCATTGGCTCCGTTCGGTGACGTATGTCTAAATCTTTTAGATCCCCCTTGAAAGCGCATTAAATTGTCTGCCAGCTAAAAATAATAATGAGACGTCCCTGTCAAAATATTGACCTTTAATGTCTATCAAATACATTCAAAATTCATCTCTTTGTCATTCTTACAAATTCTTACCAGTTTCTTTTCTTGCCATATTCTTTTCTTATTCAGAAAAATCAATTTTACAGCCACACCGAAAAAATGAAATTCTCAAAATAAAGGGATTCTGCTTAATTTGATGCAAATTTTCCTCTTATGGGCATTAAAGTATTTCTCTTTAATTCAATGGATTTTCCATAGGCCAACTTCATTAGTATCAAATTTATGTACATTAACCTTTTTTACTTATTGTTTAAAATGACAGTTATTACATCAATACACGAAAAATGTTAAATTTTAACACAAAAAATTAAACAAGAAATAATATCAGAGATTTTGTTAACCGGTGTCAATTTTCTCTCGCCTGACCAATTCCCTTTATCATCATAGTTGAGAAAGAGATGATAAATTATTCTCTCCTCAGTGATTACGAGTTTAACTCGCCTTTGTAATTATTTCCTTTACATTCATCTCTCCCTAACCTTGAATTTTCTTTATCAGTTGCGTAAGACCCAAGTCTTCTATTAAGAAAATTTTCTCTCTTATTTCCCGCTGTCAGAAACAAAACAATTCTACCTGTTCCTTTAAATTACACTATTGAAAATCCAATCATCTCGGGAAAATGTGAAGATATTTTCCCGTGCATGAAACGCATGTCCGGCATCTTTCTAGTGAAAAAATTCTTTAGATTATGTTCATCCCAGATAGCACGTAACCTTGCCGCAATGTTGCCGTGCAAGTTTTGCAATATTGCCGGGCAACATTGCAGCAAGGTTAAAATGTTCCACTTTGCCGAACCTTGCACAGTAAGCTTGCTGGAAGCTTGTCGCAAGATTGCACAGCAAGCTTGCAGCAAGGTTGCACGGTATTATTGTCGCAAGATTGCTCGGCAAGATTGCATGGTAAGCTTACCATGAAATCTTACCGAGCAATCTTGCGACAATATTACCAAGGTTGCAGCAACCTTGCACATTAACCTTGCAGCAAGCTTACCATGCAATCTTGCCGAGCAATCTTGCGACAATAATACCGTGCAACCTTGCTGCAAGCTTGCTATGCAACCTTGCGACAAGCTTCCAGCAAGCTTACTGTGCAAGGTTCGGCAAAGTGGGACATTTTAACCTTGCCGCAATGTTGCCCGGCAATATTGCAAAACTTGCACGGCAACATTGCGGCAAGGTTGCTGCAAGGTTGAAATGTCCCACCATGCCGAACCTTACACAGTAAGCTTGCTGGAAGCTTGTCGCAAGATTGCACCGCAAGCTTGCAGCAAGGTTGCACGGTAATATTGTCGCAAGATTGCTTGGTAAGTTTGCTGCAAGATTGCTGCAAGGTTAATGTGCAAGGTTGCTGCAACCTTGCTACAACCTTGCAGCAAGCTAACCATGTCGCAAGATTGCTTGGTAAACTTGCAGCAAGATTGCTGCAAGGTTAATGTGCAAGGTTGCTGCAACCTTGCTACAACCTTGCAGCAAGCTTACCATGCAATCTTGCCGAGCAATCTTGCGACAATATTACCGTGCAATCTTGCGACAAACTTCCAGCAAGCTTTCCTTGCAAGGTTCGGCAAGGTGGGACATTTTAACCTTACAGCAACCTTGCCGCAATGTTGCCCGGCAATATTGCAAAACTTGCACTGCAACATTGCGGCAAGGTTGCTGCAAGATTACGTGCTATCTGGGATATCTATTATCCAGATAGATCCCCTTAATTTGCTTTATAATACTGCCAAAACAAAGTTATCTAACTTTTATATTAGAGTTGCCAATTTATTTTTGGATGTTAATGGGTTTAAAATAAGATCCGAGTTCAAAAGCCGCGCAAGATGCATTGAGCGTGACGCATTCAGAAATACTCGATTTCTGGCAATAACTCCGTAAATTATTCTCGGTCTCGTGAAAAGAGTGGTTTATTGCAATAAACGTGAGCGCAGTCTGATTATACACATATGAAACGTGGTTATTTCGAGCAATCTTTTTGTGTCACACGTTCAACTGCTCATGATAGGCAGAGCACCGGAAAGTGACAGATTATCCAAGAATGCAAAAAACGACTTCTTTGTTTTTGTTTTTTTTATTTTTGTCACTGGAAAATGATTGTTTTGGGATATGGGAAAAACGGGATATTTATTTTTTCCGAAAGAGAAAAAGAGAGAGAGAGAGAGAGAGAGAGTAAACAACATTTTATACAAACTATTCACCGATTCTCACCTGAAACTTACGAAATTTTCAAATGTCAAACAACGAGGTGAAAACATGCGATTCTAGCCAATGAGGACTGACTTGAAAACAATCTAACTTTAGAGCAGCCAGCTGAGTGCGTGTTATCCTGGATCACGAACGATTATTTTTGACGATTTCGACACCCTTTTCCTACACAAAAGATTTTTATTATTAGTCACGTGTACTCTCTAAATCTGAAATTGTTAAAAACTACCATTTTAACAGTGAAAACTCGTTTACCATTTCAAATAGTAATTTTTTACTAATACTTTAGCAAAAAAAAACTACTAATTTAGTTAGTCAAAGTAATTTTAGGTTATATTAATCTACTAAAAGAATTAGTAGATTTCTATTTACTAATTACATTAGTTATTTTTTACTAATTAATTCGTTAAATTTAACTGCTGAATTAGTAGTTTTTTTTACTATTAATTAGTTATTTTTTACTAATTGAAAAAGAGAAAACTCGTTCACGATTTTAACCCCTAAATGGTAGATTTTAACTAATTAAGATATAGAGAGTATGCGGATAAATTTTTTGTATTTTGTTTCTACTCAAGTATCGGCAAAATACAAAAATTTTTTATTTATTTTCTATTTTCTTTCATTCTTTCGTTCTTATTTTAGATTTTATACTCTATTTTAGATCGTTTTGATCATTTGAAAAAAAAAATTCCAAAAACCTTACTAATTGAAGTAGTTTATAGTATTCTACATTTTGTGTTATCAACAATTATACATATTTTAAATATAGTATTTAAAAATCAATTTATATAAATAAAACAAATATTTATTTAGGACAAAATTAATAATATTAATTTCAATTTAATTCCTTAATTTTCAATTTATTTCTTTAATTTTTAATTATTTTCTTCAAATCTGAATTAGTTTTCTCAATTTCAATTGTATTCTTCGTTTTTCAAGTATTTTATTCAATATTCAATAATTCTCGAATTTTCTCAATTATCAATTATTTTTTTAAAATTTCAATACAATTCTTCAATTTTCAATTGCATTCTTCGTTTTTCAACTATTTTATTCAATATTTAATAATCCTCGAATTTTCTCAATTATTAATCGTTTTCTTGAAATTTCAATACAATTCTTAAATCTTCATTTATTTACTACAATTTTTCCCATAATTTTCATCAGTTTTCAATTGACAATTTATTATTCTCCTTCAATTTTATAATTATTCATTAATTTAACTTTTTCTTTGTTCAAATGCCGATTATTCTCATCATTTTTCCAGTTTTTTTCAGTTGTTAATTTTTTTTTTTAATAGTTTATTATTTATTTACTTCTTCAAATTTAAATTCCACTTTTTAATTTTCAATTATTTTCTTTAATATTAAATAATTATCGCCTTTTTTCTACTATTTTTTTTTATTATCATTAAGTTTCTTTAATTTAAAATACAGTTGTTCAATTATTTTTTAAAATTTTTAATTCCTTTTTTCAGTTTTCAATTGTTTTCTTCTACATTCATTAACTGCCGGATTTTTTCAATTTTTAAGTATATTCTTTAAATTGTAGTTCCATTCTTCAATTTTTAATTGCTTTCTTCAATTTTCAATATTTTTTCAATTTTAATTATTTCCTTTCATTTCCAATCCAGTTGTTAAATGTGCAATTATTTCCAACAATTATTCCTATAATTATATTAATTTTTCAATTTGCAATTATTTTCTTTAAATTTAACATTTCTTGTTTAATTTTTTCAATTAATTTTTTTTAAGTTGTCTATTAATCTAGTCATTTTCCTCATTTAGTTTTTAATTGACAATTATTATCGTTGTTTTTCATATATATTTTTTTCAATTTTTCAATTATTTTCGTCGCTTTTCATCAATTTCCTTTAATTATTAATTATTTTGCACAATTTTCAATTATTTCCTACAATTTGTTCAATTTTCAATTATTATCTTAAAGTTATATAATTATTTTTTGATTTCTTAATTTTTTTGCTTAGTTGTGTTTTTTGAATTTTTATTTGAATTCTCAATCATTTTCGACATTTTGTAATTTTTTTCAATTATTTCTTTATTTATTTAAGTACATATACGGGTCAACGAAAACCCATTAGAAAAAAAAAAGAATACAAATAAGTTGAAACACAGATTTGCCACATTATTATTGGTTTATATATAAAAGTCATAAAGAGATAATGAACTTCGCAAAATAAATTGATTGATTTGAATATATAAAAATAAAAAGTATTCACAGCCTAATTAACAATTATAGATAACAATTAACAATATTTATAACAATTATAACAATTATTATTGATAACAATTATCAATTATTTTTTCAAATTTAAATTTAATTCTTGAATTTCGAATCTATTTCTTAAACTGTCAATATATTTAATAAATTTTCAATGTATTTCCTTGATTTTTTATTATTTTCTTCAATTTCAATGATTTTTTTTTCGATTTTTAATCCAGTTGTCAAATGTTCCATTAATTTTATAATTTTCTTCATTTTTCAATTTGCAATTATTTTCTGTAAATTTAATATTTCTTGTTTTATTTTTGTATTTATTTTTTTCAGTTGTTGATTAATCTAGTCATTTTTCGTATTTTGTTTTTAGTTAACAATTATTTTCGTCCTTTTTTTATTTATTTCCTTCAATTATTGATTATTTTCCGCAATTTTCAATTATTTCCTGCAATTTTTTCAATTTTCAATAATTATCTTAAAAGTTTATAATTATTATTTGATTAAACAATTTTTTTGTTCAGTTGTGTATTAATCTAGTCATTTTTTGAATTTTGTTTTCAATTATCTATTATTTTTGTCATTTCGTAATTTTTTTTCAATTATGAATTATTTTTTCATATTTTAATTTAATTCTTAAATTTTCAATTTATTTCCTTGATTTTTTATTATTTTCTTCAATTTCAATATTCTTTTTCGATATTCAATCTAGTTGTTCAATTTGCAATTATTTCCAACAGTTTTTTAATCACCTTTTTTGATCGAAAAAAATCATTTTTTGCCAAAAATTTTTTTCATACTAAAAATACAATTTAATGAATACAAAAGTAATATTTCTTATCTAAAAATACATCGATTAACCTATATTATTTTGAAATTTGATAAAAAATTCGTAAAATAATAAATTAATTAATTTTCGTTACTTATTTGGTTAAGTTTTTTTTCAAAGATAGTTCACAATTTTCGGAGTATTAGAAAATAGCTGAGGAAACCTTGGAGCATTCAACCCTTCCAAATTTGTACACTGAGTATTTTAAAATTAGACCCGTTGCAATTAAACCGTTCCATTTATAGCTCCGAAGAGTAGAACGAGTCTTTAATTTTAGATTTCGGATTATAATTAAGGTTAATTAGGCGCTATTTTATTACGAAGTTGATAATAAACAGGGAACGAGAGAGCGGAGATGACGTGGAGACGACTGGGTGGAGGGAATTCGCTTCGTTGAGTAAATTCGTTCAAGTGGGATCCTCTAATTGGCGATAAGTGTTTCTGTAATTAATACTTCGCCAATTAACGATCCTCGAGTGCACTTTCACACTTTTGCGATTCTAGCAAAACCCACTCTAATCGATATTCCATGAAAGAATCGACTCACTTTTTGCACTCTTTTTTTTTTATTCTCATTTCATTTTTTTCATTCTTCTTTAACTTACTCTCCATTACCGCAGAGCTGCGTAAGCGAAACTGCGCCATTTTTATCGTCTGTAGCCAATAAAAATCAATGAAATGTGAAAGAGAATGGGAATCAATTCTTAATTGACTCGTTTGGAATTAAAATTGTTGACAATTGTTAGTAATGTCATTTTTGTGGTAATAAACTTTGAGTTTTGGGTAAATGTTGAGTTTAGGCTTCAAAATTTACTTTTTTCAAACAAGAAATAAAAAAATATCGTGTCACGATTTAGATAATTCGTCTTCTTCTCGTTATTACATGTGAACGGACCCTTATCTGCGTCATACAAACTTCAAATTATACGTAACTACTCAGCCCTGGCGAGTGACTGCAGTTTCAAAATGGCCGACAGTTTGTGATCTGGCCACATGTTTAATTTTAACTTTTAATTAATAGAAGAAAAAGAAGAAGAAGAACTTTGAATTAATGTGATTTGAATTATATTAAATTGAATATTGGGATTTTATTGTGAATTGAAATTATACGAATTGAATTGGCCCTTTGCAACATATTAGAAGAAATTTTATTGGAAAATTGTGAAACTTTTGACTGAAATTTCACTAATTTTTGAAATCTTCTTTACTTTTTCGATGATTTCTTAAAGATTACAGTAAGTTTAAGATGCAGTGGTAAAAACATTGACATTTTTCGATTTTTAAATAACCTCAAAATATTATACTTGTCAAAATAATTTTAATTTTACTTTTGATAGATTGTCCCTGAATCCGAATCAAAAAATAATTATATAACTTTAAGATAATAATTGAAAATTAAAAAAAATTGTAGGAAATAATTAATAATTAAAGGAAATTGATGAAAAGTGACGAGAATAATTAAAAAATTGAAGAAAAATGAGGCTAATAATTGTCAATTGAAAACCAAATTAGACAAATGACTAGATTAATAAATAATGGAAAAAAATAATTGACAAAATAAAACTAGAAATGTAAAATTTTAAGAAAATAATTTCAAATTGAAAAATTAAGATAATAATAGGAATAATTGGTGGAAATAATTACACATTTAACAACTGGATTGAAAAGAGAAAAAAATAATTAAAATATAACATAATAATTGGTAATTGAAAAAAAAACTACAAAATGATGAAAATAATTGACAATTGAAAACAAAATTCAAAAAATTGATAGATTAATATACAACCGAGCAAAATAATTTAAAAAATCAAAGAATAACTATAAGATTTTAAGATAATAATTGAAAAATGACGAGGATAATTTAAAAATTGAAGAAAATATATGTGAAAAATGACGATAATAATTGTCAAATGAAAACTAAATTAGAAAAATGACTAGATTAATAGACAACTTAAAAAAAATTAATTGAAAAATTAAACAAGAAATGTTACATTTAAAGAAAATAATTGCTAATTAAAAAATTAGTATAATTATAGGAATAATTGTTGGAAATAGTTGCACATTTAACAACTGGATTAGAAATGGAAAAAAATAATTAAAATTGAAATAAATGTCTAGAAAAAACGCTCTGCACACACACATACATCTGAACATTTGCTTAAAAATGAAAATTTACGCTTTTTGATGAAAATGAGTCTGTTTATGCTATTTTTGGAAAATCAAGAATCTTAACAATTACAAAGCATTCTCTAACAGAAAGCAAAAATTAAACAATAAATATTAAATTTAAACGAAATAGTTGAAAAATAATAGGAATAACTGTTGGAAATAATTTCAAATTGAACAACTAGATTGAAAATGGAACAAATAATAAAAAATCAAGGAAATAAATTGAAAATTTAAGAAATAAATGGAAAATTTAAGAATTAAATAAAAATTTGAAAAAGTAATTGATAATTGAAAAAAAAATTAAGAAATGACGAAAATAATAGATAATTGAAAACAAAATTTAAAAAATGGCTAGATTAATACACAACTAAACAAAAAAAAATTTTAATCAAATAATAATTATAAAATTTTAAGATAAAAATTGGAAACTGAAAAAATTGAAGAAAATAATTAATAATTGAAGGAAATAATTGAAAAATGACGAAAATAATTGTTAACTAAAAACAAAATACGAAAAATGACTAGATAAATAAAAAACTGAAAAAAATAAATGAAAAAATTAAACAAGAAATATTAAATTTACAGAAAATAATTGCAAATTGAAAAATGAAGAAAATTATAAAAATAATTGCACATTTAACAAGTGGATTAAAAATCGAAAAAAATAATTAAAATGGAAGAAAATAATAAAAAATCAAGGAAATACATTGAAAATTTATTAAATATACTGTCAGTTTAAGAAATAAATTGAACATTTGAGAATTAGATTAAAATTTAAAAAAATAATTAATAATTAAAAAAAATTACAAAATGGCGAAAATAATTGATAATTTAAATAAAAATTCAAAGAACACAACTGCACCAAAAAAATTTACAAATCAAAGAATAATTATAAAACTTTAAGATAATAATTGAGAATTGTGCAAAATAATTAATAATTAAAGAAAATTGATGAAAAGTGACGATAATAATTGTCAATTGAAAACCACATTAGAAAAAAGACTAGATTAATAAATAATGGAAAAAAATAATTGACAAAATAAAACAATAAATATTAAATTTTAAGAAAATAATTTCAAATTGAAAAATTAAGATAATAATAGGAATAATTGGTGGAAATAATTACACATTTAACAACTGGATTGAAAAACGAAAAAAATAATTAAAATATAAAAAAATAATTGGTAATTGAAAAAAAAAACTACAAAATGATGAAAATAATTGACAATTAAAAACAAAATTCAAAAAATTGCTAGATTAATATACAACCGAAAAAAAATAATTTAAAAAATCAAAGAATAACAATAAAATTTTAGATAATAATTGAAAATTGAGGAACATAATTAATAATTGAAGGAAATAGTTGAAAAACGACGAGAATAATTTAAAAATTGAAGAAAATAAATGTGAAAAATGACGATAATAATTGTGAATTGAAAAATTAAACAAGAAATGTTAAATTTAAAGAAAATAATTGCAAATTGAAAAATTAATATAATTATAGGAATAATTGTTGCAAATAATTGTACATTTAACAACTGTATTGGAAATGGAAAAAAATAATTAAAATTGAAAAAAAATAATTGAAAATTAAAGGAAGCAATTAAAAATTGAAGAATGGAATTGAAATTTAAAGAATATACTTAAAGATTAAATAAAAAGTCATTGAAAAGAGCCGAGAATGCGAAAATTAATGAATATAGAAGAAAACAATTGAAAACCGAAGAATGGAATTAAAAAGGAAAGAAAATAATTCAATTATATTTAAAATTAAAGAGGCTTAATGATAATCGAAAAAAATAATAGAAAATAGGCGATAATTTTTTAATATTGCAGAAAATAATTAAAAAGTAGAATTTATATTTGAAGAAAATAATTGAAAATTGAAAAGTTTTTAAAAATTATAGAAATATTAATTGTTGGAAATAATTGCACATTTGACAAGTGGATGAAAAATCGATAAAAATAATTCAAATTGAAAAAATATTTGCACTAACTTTTTTTCCCCTAAAATTAATTAAACTTTGCAGAAATGATTTTAGGTTTCTAGAATACGAAATCGGAGTTTTATTAATCATTTTTGTATTTTTCAAAAATTATAAACTTGGGATAAAGAAGATGAGAAAAACTGTCGCTTTTTCAGTCAGTTGCAAATATTTTGAAAAAGCGTAAAAGAAAAATTCTGTATGTGTGTGTAGTAATTTTTTTTATTGTGAGGATAACTCGAGAACGTTTCAACCGATTTTAATAAAATTTGCTCTATCAAGCTCCTAAATATCTAAATGTGGAAACCGGGATTTTTGAAAACGTTCAATCAAATTTTGTTAATTTAAACTAACAAATTAAATTTCAATTAAAAACATCAAAACATATAATTTTCCATAAAAAATTCATGATTTCCCTGTATTTTTGAAACTCAAATTCTTTTTCTCTTTTTAGTTTCTAAAATTTAAATTTTGTAACCACAGTTCCTCGGGTGAAAATGTTTTAGTTTGAAAAACAAATTGATTAACTCTAATAATGTTTTCTAAAAATGTTCCTAACCCAGTGAAAAAGTGACTTACTTAAAATTCTTATTTTACACAAAATAATCAAAGATTTACAAAATATTTTTCACTTGGTGTTCCAGAAAGTAATAAAATCATTTCTGCAAAGTTTCGTTAATTTAAAAAAAAAAAATAGTGAAAAATAGCCATACGAAAGATAATGAACCTTATATTATGATAAAGATTGTGGTTTTCTGAAATTCGAGAGTCCCAGGGGACATTTCTGGCGTTTGGACGAAATATGAGCGAATTCAATTTTAAAAAGGTACCTTGGTGAATTATTAATAATTTGACACCGCGTATAACTTATATCGGCGGACGTGACGAGACGCAGAGGGTTGGACAGATCCGGGGCTCACAGCCACCGGAACCGGTGCGCGCGCAATTCCCAGATACAGAGGCTAGCACCTTCCAACGAGGATTCAACCTTCAACGTTTGGCTCCTCCATTATTCCGGTACCTGTGCTCCGTTCCTCTTTCTAACAAGTCGCGGACCATCCCCCGGGCTCTGCCTTTCATACTGCGAACGTGGGGAGAAAATTCACCTGAGTCTCTCTCACACTAACACTAACCCTCACGCATACGTTCTTACTCACTCACACTCTATATATATATATCTCTCTATCCTTCTCTATCGCATAAAGAGAAGCACTCTTCCATTTGAATGTGTAGCCTCAGAGTAGCCTTGAGGATCGCGGATTTCGCGGTGAGACGAGACGCATGGGCAAGACCCTCTAGCAACCCCCTTTTTCACACTTCCGCTTCCTGGGAATCCGCAATGACGACTGACACTTTGAAAGACCGCTTTATCCGTATTTCATCTGTTTTTGACGCTTACGTGCAGACGCTTCTTTTTTAAAATGTCCGCTTTCCTTCTGGCTGAACAGAAAAAATTGACCCGCACTGTTTTGGACAATTTTTCATTAATAAATCTGTTGATGAAAGGCATAAGGGGTCGTCCATAAACTACGTAGCCTCATTTTTTGGAAAATTTAACCCCCCCCCCCCCCCTCCCCCCGCGAAGACACTGTTACATGTATTAGCGCCATTTTTTCCTCTTATCGTAGACAATAGCTTGACCCCCCCCTCCCCCTTAAAGTCCTATGTAGTTTATGGACGACTCCTAACAGCATAACTGACATTTTGTCAAACTAAATTATACGACGCGGGATTAATTTCTATAGTTTGTGTAGTACTTTTAATGAAGTTGTAAAATGGCGGAACATGCTGACTAGTTCTTACAAATTGATAAACAAAATTAACCATCCCCTAAAAACCACCCCTGAGGAAAAAAATCGAAAAAAATTTGAAAAATGTTTCTAATTTCTATAAAAAAGAGACTATTAAACTTCTAAACTGGTGGCAAATACTCAGGAATGTGCTTTCTAATTTTTCCAATTGGTAACCAGAATTATCATCCTCTAAAAACCACCCCTAAGAAAAAAAGTTAAAAAAAAATTTTAAAAAAATTATTAATTTTTACAACAAATTTTTACTGAAGTTCTAAAATAGCAGAAAATACACAGAAATATGTCCCTTAATTTTTCTGGTTGGTAACCAAAATTATCCTCTTCTAAAAACCACCCCTGAGGAAAAAAATCGAAAAAAAATTTGATAAAAATTATGAATTTCTAAAAAAAACAATTCTATTAAAGTTCTAAACTGGTGGGAAATACTCAGGAATATGCTCCCTGATTTTTCCAATTGATAATCAAAATCAGCATCCTCTAAAAACCACCCCTAAGGAAAAAAGTCGAAAAAAAATTTGAAAAAAATTATTAATTTTTACAACAAAAATCCAATAAAGTTCTGAAATGGCAGAAAATACTCAGGAATAAGCTCTCTATTTTTTCCAATTGGTAACCACAATTATCATCCCCAAAAAACCACCCCTAAGTAAAATAATCGAAAAAAACATGAAAAAGTTTCCAATTTCTATAAAAACAATTCTATTAAAGTTCTAAACTGGTGGGAAATACTCAGAAATATGCCCTCTAATGTTTCCATATAATAACCAGAATTATCATCCTCTAAAAACCACCCCTAAGGAAAAAAGTCAAAAAAAATTTGAAAAAAATTATCAATTTTTACAACAAAATTCTAATGAAGTTTTTAAATGGCAAAAAATACTCAGGAATATGCTCCCTATTTTTTTCAATTAGTAACCAGAATTATTATCCTTTCAAAACAATCCCTGAGGAAAAAAATCGAAAAAAAAATTGAAAAAATTATGAATTTTTACAACAAAAATCCAATGAAGTTTTTAAATGGCAAAAAATACTCAGGAATAAGCTCCCTATTTTTTTCCAATTAGTAACCAGAATTATTATCCTCTAAAAACCACCCCTGAGGAAAATAATCGAAAAAAAATTCAAAAAAATTATCAATTTTTACATCAAAATTCTAATGAAGTTCTAAAATGGCAGAAAATACACAGAAATATGTCCCTTAATTTTTCTAGTTGGTAACCAAAATTATCCTCTTCTAAAAACCACCCCTGAGGAAAAAAATCGAAAAAAAATTATTAGTTTTTCATCAAAATTCTAATGAAGTTCTAAAATGGCAGAAAATACACAGGAATTTGTTCCATAATTTTTCTAGATAATAACCAGAATTATCATCTTCTAAAAACCACCCCTGAGGAAAATAGTCGAAAAAAAATTGAAAAAATTGATCAATTTTAACAAAAAACTTTTATTGAAGTTCTAAAATTGTGGAGCATACTCGGAATCATTTTTCCTAATCTTTTCAGCCATTAAGGAACTTCATAGAATTGTTTTTATAGAAATTGAAAACTTTTTTTAAATTTTTTTTTCGATTATTTCTTCAAGACTTTTTTATAGGGGATGATAATTCTGGTTATCAATTGAAGAAATTAAGGACCATATTGCTGAATATTTTCTGCCATTTTAGAACTTAATTAGAATTTTTTGTATAAATTGATAATTTTTTTAAAATAATTTTTTTTATTATTTTCCCCAGGGGTGATTTTTAGAGGGTAATAATTCTGTTTATCAATTGAAAAAATTAGTGGGTATATTCCTGAGTATGTTTCGCCATATTAGAACTTCATTATAGAATTTGTTTGTAGAAGTTGGTAATTTTTTTAAAATTTTCTATTAATTATTTTCCTTATGGGTCGTTTTTAGGGGTTGATAATTCTGGTTATAAATTATATATTTTCTGTGATACATTTTCCAACAGTGCGAAAAAATGACATAAAAAAAGTATGACAGGAAATTTATGACAAGAACATTCTTTTCCTGTCATACTTTTTCAAAAGGGCGCCATGTAGGATCAGCCATTTTGAATTTTTAAAAACCGACATCATATTTGGTATCAGAGACCCCAAAAACCCTCCAGGTAACTAAATTCAACCGAATACGATATATTTTTAAAATTTATGTCCGCCATATTGGAATCGCCATTTTGAATGTCTAAACTCACTGTGGATTCGAAGTTAGTAAGTCAAAATACTACAGAGTATGTTATCCTTGTCAAGAAAATATTTTTTTTTCTTTTTTCTAGGAATTTTTGCGGAAAAATGTTTTTTTTTTGTCGTTTACTGATGGAACAGTTATTTTGAGGTTAAGTTTGACAATTTTTTTAATTAAAAAGTAAATAAAATAATTTAAATTTCAGATATATAATTAAAATGTTATTGGAAATTATCAAAATTGAGATAAGTAATTAAATATTCTGGAAATTAATTCAGAAATAATGAAAATGATTAAAGAATAATTAAGAAATGATTATAGAAGAAAATAATTGAAAGGATAATTAAATTTGCATTTATAATTCGATGCTAAAGAAGTTAATTGTATTTAATGTTGAAAAAAATAATTAAAATTGAAAAAGTGATTCAAAAAATTTTAAATTGAAGAAAATAATTAAAAATTAGTAAAAATAATTTGTAAAATTAGTTTTTATTGTTTTAAATAATTGAAATCATAGCAGAAAAGAATGATTAAAGTTTGAGGAAATTTTTAAAACACTTTAAATTTAGTATATTTGAAGCGTGGATTAATTGAATTTTTATTCAATGCAAGTTGAAATAAACGAAGTTTAAAGAAATTAAAATTGTCGTAAATTTAAAATTTGCCAACATTTTAAATAGGTGAAAAATTATAAAAAATTTTTAAACTTTTGTTTTAGTGAGAAACTTTATGTGTGGAAAGAATGAATGAATGAATGAAACTTGATATTATATATATATGTAGGTATAATTTGGGATACCAAAATTTCTCTTGTATTTAGGAATGCTTTTGAAAGTTTCATAAATGCAAAATAAGTTAATTGTTCCGTAGAAACTATTAAATAACATAATCGCTTTAATTCAAAACGCCTGTTTGTGGAATAGTTTTTTAGTACGATTTCTCTATATTTCGTTTTCATGATTTTTTTATTTTTTATTTACAACATATGTCAGAACACCTGCGTTTTGTAAATCGATGAAAATCAAACAGAATTTAAGCTGCATGATCAGTGAATTAAATAAACTTTGCTATAACTGAAAAAAACTGTTTTATCATGTGTTCGATAAGATCGCGTCAATTTCAAGGCTAGTAAAAACTAGTATTTGTGACCTATATGACATAAAATTTTACGAAAGAAAAAAATTTACTTGTTGATTCAAAAATTTCTGTTGTTAACTTTTTTCCATGCTCGATTCTTTATCTCTCATTCTGGAAATGTATCTAGGTCTCTTGTATGTAAATCCAGAGTAAATGCAATCGTTATCTTTACTAACATTTATCTTACGTGTCAAAAGACAAATGAGCAACGATAAAAATTAATTATACGCTTTCACTGGCTAGACCCTCAAAATGACCATTTATTTCAAGCAAAACTGATTTAACTGCAAATTTTATTATTTTATAGAAATTAAAATTATTAATTACCATAAATTATTACTTATCTTGAAAAATGTATTTAATGGAATAATTTAAAAAAAAATTAATTAAACACAGTTCAAGTCATAAAAATACGGCTACGATTGAACTTTTTAAAATGAGTTGGAAGCTTAATATATTTAATTACTCTTTTATATAATCCTATTAAAATGTTTAATTTGAATTAAAGCTCTCTAATTTTGCAATTAATTGAATAAACGAAATAAATAATCATCAATTGAGGTTGAAATGAAATTCAATTAGTTTAGAATTTATTTAAAAATAATGTTTGATAAGATAAGGTTTTAAACGAAATTAAATTTATCATAACTGTCGCGTAATTTTCTTCTCGTTGACTCTGACATGAAACGACCCAAAATTAATATTGACATAACTTTATTTCACTCGTTAGTTTTTCTCAAGTTTTAGTTTAATATTGACAAAAACGCTTTTATTTACATTAATTTATGCATTTTTACAATTTTTTACCATTTCATGAAAATTGACCTACAAATCAAAATTTTAAATTATAAATGACAAGTTATTTAAAGATACAATTTATTACATGCTTTTTGTTATTTGAAGAAAATTTATTATTATTTTTGTGTTTCTTTTCTATGCGCAGGTTGTGATAATTGATTCAGTACTCGGGCCGCTCACCAAAATTCGAACATCTAAAAAAAAAAGAAAACTTGGAAAGACAAAAATGTGCCATTGGACTTGACATACTCTCAACTTCAATCAACTCTAAAAAAAATTGTTTTTTGAAAACCAGAAAAGACAAAATTATTCGCAAATATATTTCGACTGAAACCATGGATTCAAATCGCCGATTCAAAACTACAGAAAAAAACAAAGCAATTATTTTCAAAATCTAAAAATAGACAAAATATTGTAAAATTAATTTAAAACTTAATGCTACTTAAAAAATGTAAATCAAGTTTTTTTTTTAAAAAAAGAAAAAATATTTTTCTTGCATGAATACTAAAAAATTGAGTTATTATAAAAATAGATTGTCAAAAATATCTTAAAATGTAAAAAAATAAAAATGGATAAAATTATTAGAAACAACATATTTTTTTGATTCAACTTAAAGAGTAGAAAACAGTTTAATTCAAAAATAGGAAATATTAACTGAAAGTTGGAATAGTCAAATAAAAATTGAGCAATTTACTACGAAATGAAGGACAGTAAACTGAAATATAAAAATAAGTAGAAATAAATTATTAACTTTGAAAGAATTATTCACACTTAAAACTTTGACTTATAACTCGTTAATAATATATAGTTATGTAGTAGAGATAAATCAATTCTTCAAATTGTAAAAAATGTATAAAATAACTGAGATGCAGAGTTTTTTTTTAAACTAAAAAAATGAAAATTTTAAAAATATGAAGAAAATAGAAAATAAATTTCAAACATTGTTAACAAAAATTGTAGAATGGAAGGAACAATATAATTGATTAATTAATTTTTTTATTTCAAATTATTTTATTTATTTTTATGTCAATTTTCTAATGTTAGCTAAACTATTTTTGAAGAAAAATTTAATTATTACTTTTGGACATTAGGGTTCAATTTATTGAATATATTTTAGCCTTTTTAAATCTTTTTTAATTTCCACTTTTTTTTAAATAAAATCTTTCTCGAGGGATGTTTACGTTTCCTCTTACTATCTGTTGGTCTACCTTTTACCGTGTTCGATCTGAGTTTCAGAGCCAAAGTTTGGTGGGTCTCTTATACATATATTTGATCTTGATGGTATCTTCGATGCCAGAAAAGAGGAAATAGTACTTTTCTTGCATTTCGTTTGTCAGCCCCTCAGACAAATCACATGTGTCATTCCTCATGAGTTATGGATGCAGGAATGAACCGGGGAAGAAAGAAAGATAAGATTGGGTAGTAGAGGAGAGAAAAGTCGTTTTGTATTCTTGCTGCGAAATAGAAAAAAAGCTGCCTGCAATCCAAGAAATGTGAAAATGTCGTGAGAAAAATGCGCTGGCACTCTACTGCTTTAATTTTCATGAAGACGCTCCCAAAATACAGAAATTCGAATCTGACCTCCGATTTGCAAAATTCAAAATAACGGATCACTAAAAGTAGGGTCAAAATTTATAACTAAAAAAAAAAAAAAAAAAAAAAGTTTGAACCTAACCTCAAAATCAATAAAATAGTACTTTTTGTTCAATAGAATCTAAAACCGACATAACATTTATACACTTCTTAGATCAATAGAAAGCTTAAATTATGCCCTTTAAAACGCTTTTTAAAAATTTTTTACGATGATTTTTTACGAAGATATGACGGTTTTATTTAAAATAACTGGAAGTTGATGTAATAATTGATAATGTAAATAATTGAAAATTGAAGAAAATAATGAAAATTTGAGATAAATAATTGAAATTTTCGGAATTAATCAACAAATAATCAAAATGATATAAGATTTGTGAAAATCATTGCAAATTAAAAAAAATAATTAGAAATTGACGAAAGTAATTGAAATTTGAGAAAAATAATTGAAGAATGATTAAAACATTGAAAAGTGGATACTATAACTAGGATTTGAGATAATAAATAAAAATTTAGGAAGCTAATTGAAAAATAAATACTATATCTAATTAAAAGGTGGAAAAAATAATTGCAAAAAGATAAAAAAAATTGACAAATGTGGTAAATAATTAAAAATTTAGGAATTTAATTAAGGAATAGTAAAAGTAATTGAAAATTGAAGAAATTGATTGCAAAATGATAACAATAATAATTAAAAATTGAAGAAAATTATTAAAAATTGGGAAAATATTTTAAAATCTAGCAAATTAATTGAAGAATAATGAAAATAATAAAAACTTAGACAAAATATTTGCAAAGCAATAAAAATAATTAAAAATTGAAGAAAATAGTTTTAATTTGTGAGAAATAATTGAAAAAATTACAACATATGTTTGTAATAAAAGAAAATATTTGCAGAATGATAAAAATAATGTAAATTGAAAAAATAACTGGAGTTTGAGATGAAAAATAAAAATATTAGAAAATTAATTAAAAAATTAATTAAAAAATCAATGAAAATGACAAAAAGTAATTGTAAAATGATATAAATAATTAAAAATTAAAGAAAATAAAAAAAATATTAAAAGTTATGAAACAATAAAAATTATTAAAAAATAATTTTAAAAAATACAGAATATGTATAAAGTAAAGAAAATTTTTAAATTGAGGAAAATATTAAAAACATTATAGAAATATCTAAAATTGAAGGAAATAATGGAAATTTGAGATGAATAATTGAAATTTTCGGAATTAATCAACAATCAAAATAATATAAAATTTGTGAAAATCGTTGCAAATTAAAAATAAAATTAAAAAATTGATGAACATAATTGAAATTTGAGAAAAATAATTGAAGAATTATTAAAGCATTGTAAAGTGGATACATTAACTTAGATATGAGATAATAAATAAAAATTTAGTAAATTAGTTGAAAAATAAATGCTATATCTAATTAAAAGGTGGATAAAATAATTGCAAAAAAAATAAAAAATTGAAAATTGAAAAAAATAATTGAAAAATGTGGTAAATAATTGAAAATTAAGGAATTTAATTAGGGAATAGTAAAAATAATGAAAATTGAATAAATTGATTGCAAAATGAACAAATGCCAAAAAGTAATTGAAAAATGATATAAATAATTGAAAATTGAGGAAAATAATGGAAATTTGAGATAAATAGTTAAAAGTTGCAGAAAAATTGAGGAATAGTAAAAATAATTAAAAATTGAAGAAATTGATTGCAAAATAATAACAATAATAATTGAGAATTGAAGAAAATTATTTTAATTTGTGAGAAATAATTGAAAAAATTACAACACATGTTTGTAATAAAAGAAAATATTTGCAGAATGTTAAAAATAATTGAAAATGACAAAAAGTAATTGAAAAATGGTAGAAATAATTAAAAATTGAAGAAAATAATAAAAGTTTGTAAAAAATAATTGATAAAAAATTACACAATACATATGAGATAAACAAGATTACTTGAAAAATGATAAAAATAATTAGAAATTAAAGATGATTATGGAAATTTATGAAAAAAATAGAAAATTACAGAATTTATTTGATATAAAAGAAAATGATTGCAAATATTAAAACTGAAAAAGTTTTATTTGAAAAAATTGAAGAATATAATTGAAACTTGCGGAAATTAAATTTTTAATTTTCGGGGGAAAATTAAAAAATAATAGAGATAATTAGAATAGAAGAAAAATTTTGAAAAATGATAAAAATAGTTAAGTCTAAAAATGTTCAGCATTTTTTACTCAAATTAAAATTTTTTTTTAAATAATCTAGTTATAAATATTAACAAATAAATTTATTACTCGAAATCAAATAAGATTGGCAATTTTTGCGTTAAGATAATTACACTAATTAAGAAAATCTTTAATTAATATTTTTGTTCCTTCCCTCACCTCGCGGTCAACATTAAGTGTACAGATAGCAAAAATTAACAAGTCACCACACCTGGTTTTAAGTAAAACATCATATCTTCGTTAAAAATTATCGTAGAACAGTTTTGAAAAAAGTGTTTTAAAGGTCATAATTCAAGCTTTTTATTGATCCTAGATAAATGTTAAGTCGAATTCAGATTCTATCGAACAAAAAGTGTCATTTTATTGATTTTGAGGTTAGGTCCAAACTCAAATCCCCTGGACCGATTCTGATGGCGGATTTGGATTCAGTGCATCAAAATCCATAGGAAAATTTGGGTTTCATATCCAGATCAAAGAACTTTATTTTTTGTGTGGGGCTAATCAAACATTGGGGGAAAATTGTTCAGGCTGGGATTTCTAAATGAAATGTAAATTGAACTTATCGTGCTATAGAGAAAGTTTTACGAGTAAAATAAAGCAGAGGAATCGTCATATCCTCATTGCCCCGAATGCAAGCAGAACTAGAAGCATAGGCAGAAAGGGATGAGTTTGTTGGAACTAGGGGTCAATGGCCGACAAGCAGTCGCGAGGGTTTGAACTACCACAAAGTGGTTCTCAACATGTTAACCTCAAATTGTCTATCTGCTCCAAATAATTTCAAATCGAGGCAGAATATTGATTTCTCTTATCGGATTTAACATTTATTTGATTTCGTTAACATCTCGAAACTCACAATTGGGACATTTATCTACTGCTCGTGACGAAACTTGAAGTATGATTGAACTGTTTTGTTCCCATAACCTCTTCAGAAACAAACTTCACATGTCCCTCTTGGCGTTTAAAATATTCTTTTGACACCATTCTCAAAGTTATTTCATCACCTTGTTTAAGTATTTTTCATTTTTTAATAATTTATTCATTATCAATACATTTATTTGTCGAATAAAAAATATTTGATGCCCCGATTCAATTTGAACGTATTAACGGGTCACATTGGGTATGAAAACATAAATCGAAAAATTGTGCAAAAAATTTTTATTTCATTTTGAGTCGAGATTGAGATTCTAATCTAAATTTTAAAAAGTGATGTTTAAACAATTGAAATTGAAAATTTGCATGTGTTATTGATCTCGTAATATCGGCCATTTGATATTGTCTGGCGTCTATCGTCAAATTAACGTATCAAGGTCCAGTTATTCCATCTCTCGACCCACTTAATTGAAGACTAATTTCACCGTTGCACGCCAATTAAAACGAACTATCTCCAGAATTATTCGATGAATTACATAGTTCCAGCGTCGCAGTCATGTGTCACTGGTCTTTTACAAAAATTTCTTTTTTTCTCCAAACAACAGCTTTATTTTGTTTCCGAGTTTTTTTTTTATTCCTAAATGAATGGGGAAAATCCATCCCTATAAAAAACCAGAGTTTCGCTCTAATTCTTTGATTTAGATAAACTTTGAAAAATCGTATAGGAAATGAGGATGACAAGAGTGATCTTGACAAATTTTCGGCTTTACGTTGTTTTCTGAAAGTTTGTTAAATTTATAAAAACCCTCGTTTTCCAAGAAAAAACCTAAACCACATTTGACATAATACAATTTGACATAAATTTTACATGATAAATTATGCCACATGAGATTTATGTCAAATGGTATTATGCCAAATGGGTTTTAGGCTAAATGCGTTTTAGGGGTCATCGGTAAAAAATGGCCCACCAATTTATGGAGGTTTTGACCCCCACCAGCTCCCCCCCTATGTATCTGATGCAAATAACAACCCCCCCCCCCTCTAAATGGAACGTTCACAAATTATTTATACCCCCCTAAAAATCAAAATTTTTTTTCTTATACATTAATTAAATCAAATTTTTTTTTTATCATATATATTTATTATCAGTAGTAATTAACGCGATTATAAAAATATATTTTATAATAATATTCAAATGATTTATTAAAATATATATTATATATATTGCGATGCAGAGACAAATCGTGGCAGAGCCGGAGCAAGCCCCAGACACTCCACCTGTTTTCAAAAATCAGTTCGATATTCTGGTTCCCCGATGGGGAACGTATCAGATATAACAAATAAATTATTATTATTATTATTATATAATATATAATATTAATTTTCAGAATTGTTTCTATTGCTGTCTTTTCAAACTGAAGTCTTAAAGATGAGAAAGAATAAAAATAAGAAATAGACCGAATGGCTTTTAGGATATATTCATGCGCCTCACATTTTTCTCATTTTTTTCAGGAACTATTTATTTCTCATTTTTAACTGATATGTTGTCATTTTTAAGGATAAATTTAAGGAACAATTTCAAAAAAAGATTTTAATAAAATTCTCTAGTCGATAACTGCCAAATCTGTCCAATAGCACGTGGAATGATAAAATTACTCATATTCTGCAGTCGAATGATGACTAGATTCTGCGAAGCGTGGCAAGGTGCATGTGCCAACGTAAACTTACGATATTGGGAAGACGTTGTGTTGAAGGGGTTCAGGGGGAGGGACGCGGAGTGATTATAAGAGTCAAAGTAGTGGGAGTCTCCTGAGGGTGGGAGTAATATGGGGGCGATTCTGAACGGAAAAGGGGTTGATTATTGATCTCCACCTCCAGCACTCGCTAGATTTTGGCCAGTGCTGACTCTTTGGAATTTAAAAATCCCTCCTTCATAGGCAATTAGGATCGTTACTGATTGCTAAAAAGCAAAATAGAGTCGGCAATTACTTATTTAGTCTTTTTAAAATTTTAAATTTTTTTTCTAACTGACAAATTTAAGATATTTATAGAATTCCTAATTTTTAAATTTTTTTTCTAGTTCTGAAATATATTTTAGCCACTTTCGAAAAAATATTCCAGATTTGTGCTTTTTAGGTCATATTTCTCGATTTTTTCACAGTCCCGCTTTGTTTATTAACTGCAGCATCTGTAGCGTTAAATAAATATTTCGATCAAACGGGATTCTCTTTTACTGACTGCAATCAAATAAAATCGACACTTTCTGACAAGTAACGTTTGATTTTTAAAATACGACATACGTTTTGAAATTTTATCGAATTTTTTTTTATCTTTTTTGTAATTCTTCAAAAAGTGTAGAACATAAGAGATAAAGACAAAATTTCATTTTCTAAATTTTACATTTTTTTGATCAAAATTTATGCAAGCTTCTATTATTCGAAAGGGACAATTATCCGTAATGTATCAATTCACCCAAATGTAAATTTCACCAATTACCAATTGTATAAATGTAAATTTATTGGATTTACTCTCTAAATGTGAATTAGTTAAAAATAACTAATTATTAGTAAAAAAAAATGACTAATTGTTAGTAAAAACATAGCTAAAAAATAGTTAAAATTCGACTAATTGAATTAGCAAACAGAATTCTACTAAAATATTTGTTATTTTGACATAACTTTAAAATGAATTTGACTAATAATTAGTTCTTTTTTACTAAATGGTAAGTAAAATTTTAACTATTTTTTAGTTATCTTTTTTACTAATAATTAGTTATTTGTCACAAATTGATGAAACAAAAAAGTTACAACAATGATTTTCTTCAATTTTCAATTGACAACTTAATATTCTCCTTCAGTTTTATAATTATTCTTTCATTTTTTCAATAATTTTGTTCTATTGTCGATTAATCTCGACATTTTTCGAACTTTTTTTACTTTTTTTTTCAATTGCGAAGTATTTTCCTTAATATTTAATTATTTAAGTCATTTAGTAGTTTTTCTTTTAATTATCAATTATTTTCTTACAATTTAAATTTAATTCTTTAATCTTCAATTTTTAATATTTTCTCCAATTATTATTCTTGTCATTTCTCAATTATTTCTTTCAATTGTTAATTATTTTCTACAATTTATAATTATTTCTTACAATTTTTTCAAATTTTTTTATTTTGTTGTTTATTAATCTAGCCATTTTTTCATTAAAAATTGAAAAATTTTCTTTTTAATTGTCATTTATTTTCGTCATTTTGTAATTTTTTTTAAGTATCAACTATTTTTTCAAATTTTAATTTAATTCTTAAATTTTCAATTTGTTTCTTAAATTTTTTATCATTTTCTTCAATTTTAATTATTTTTTTCAATTTTCAATATAGTTGTTAAATATACAATTATTTCCAACAATTATTCCTATAATTTTCTTAATTTTTCATTTTGCAACTATTTCTATTAGTTGTCTATTAATCTATAGTTATTTTTCGAATTTTGTTTTCAATTGACAATTATTTTCGTCATTTTTCACATATTTTTTTCAATTATTTATTATTCTGCGCAGTTTTCAATTATTTCCCACAATTTTTTCAATTATTCTCTTAAAATTTTATAATTATTTTTTAATTTTTTCAATTTTTTGTTCTGTTGTCTAATAATCTAGTCATTTTTCGAATTCTGTTTTCAATTGTCTATTATTTTCGTCATTTCTCAACTATTTCCATCAATTTTTCATTTATTCTGATCGTTTTCCAATTATTTCTTTCAACTATTAATTTTTTCCGCAATTTTTAATTATTTTCTAGAAATTTTTCAAATGTACAATTATTTTTCTTAAATTTTATAATTATTCTTTAATTTTTAAAATTGTTTTATTCTGCTGTCGATTATTCCCGACAGTTTTTTAATTTTTTTTCTTTTGTCAATTATTTTCCTAAAATTTTGATTTAATTTCTTAATCTTTAATTTAATTCTTCAAGTTTTAATTATTTTCTTCACTTCTCAATCATTATTTTCAATTATTTTTTTCAATTTTCAATAATTCTCGCCTTCTTTTAATTATTAATTATTTTTTCAAATTTTAATTCCATTCTTTAGTTTTCAATTCTTTTATTCTTTTATTATTTTTATTTCTTATATTCTTTTAATTTCAATTTCATTCTTCAATTTTCAATCTAGTTGTTAAATTTGTAATTATTTACAACAATTATTCCTATAATTTTCTTAATTTTTTTTGTTTCTAAATTTCTTAATTAAGAATTTTTCAATTATTTTTTTCAGTTGCCTATTGATCTAATCATTTATCGAATTTACTTTTTAATTGTTAACTTTTTTTGTCATTTTTTAGATAATATATTCTTTAATTTTGTAATTATTCTCGTAAATAATATGTATATATTATTCTTTTTTGTGTTTTTAGTACGAAATTGTTGATCAACTTTAATCTCAAAATTAAAAATATTACATCAAAAGTAAACTTAAAAATAATTTTGTTTTGAACTTGAAACCTTTTTAAAATGCCTTCAATTTTCTTCAAAGGTCACTCGATACCCTGATTGATATTTTATTATTCATTTAATTTGAATATTTTATATTTTTTTCGTTATAACTATCAAAAAAGTTATTAAAATAATTTTATATTTGGACCTTGAATTTTTGTGAAACTGGTCTGGAAAACGTGGAAAAGTCATGGAATTTCCAAATCATGTTTTTATGGCGACCCTGTTTTTATCCCCATATTTTTTGGTTGGGTATTAAGAATGTGCTTTTTTTAACCCCAAAATTTTCACTTACTTTTGAAGCGATGTTTTGGAAGCGTGCATTTTTAAATCCGGTTCTTAAAACTTATCCAAATCGAAATTTACCAACTTCTCAATTGGACAATTGATGACAATATTTGTCTAACACTTCCTGTTTTTTAACTGGAATTTTGAAGACGTCTTTCTTTAATCCTACTCTTTTCGCTCGTTTTTGGAATGTTTCCTCAACAAATTAATATCCCCAGTTTCTACAATCTTATACCATTCCCAGCGGGCAAAAAAAAACCAAAGGACGTCCTTAAGACATAAAAGCCGACATAGGGACGTCTTTTGGACATGTGTGCCCATTATTGCTAAATATACTTTAATTGACTGTTTTCTTATTAAGCATCCCCGAAATCAACCCCTTTTCATCCATTATTATTAAAATCCCTTCCCTGCTAAGAACAACACATAATTCAATCTACCAACAAACGGAATCGCAGTTTGGACAGAAAATTTCCAAATTGGATGTGAGAGGATCCCGAAGGATACAAGAGAGAAAAAGAGAGAGAGAGAGAGAGAGAAAGAGAAAGATAGAGAAAGAGCGGAAAGGTGGATGCGTTGATCTGATATCACATCAGTAGCCCGCTGGGATGAACTTGTGAGACACCCTTTATCTTTCTGTTTCTCTCGGGCGACTGCGAGCGAGGCACAGCGGGAGTATCCGAGTGGAGCCGAGGTAAAAGGACCCGCGAGCGTCGACCGAGCTTGGAGTTGGAGGCTCACGTCTCGATCTGAGCACAGTATCAGTCAGTGCGTGCTAAGCGGCCGGTCGGCGAGTGTCGTCGCTGGTCACAGCGCACTCCCACACTGACATCTGCTCAGTTCGCGAATACGTTTTCAAAGAGCGAGGCACGATTGTAATCAAGTACACGGCACCGGGCCTCGGGGCCCGGGGGCCTCGTTCGCGAAGCCTGTGACCATGACCCCAACACAGTCCAAGAAGTGCGACGATTAGTGACTTCTGCACCCGATTTACAACGGTAGGCAATAAGCCGGTCAAAGGTCTTGACACTTTCCGGCTCAAGACACAAAATCAAACGACAAGGACCTTCTCGATTGCTTTTCGACGTTCGTTGATTATTGTTGTGAGATGATTTTTTTAATAGGTTGGCATTGTTACATGCCACGGAACACGTTTCAGATGATTCTGATGTAAATTTTTGAATTGGGGTGCTGTTCAGGCACATGGATGTGGTTTTGATGAATTCACGTGACTTCCGGGTCATCAGGAGCAGTTATTGGACATTGTGGATTGGTTGTTGATGTGTTTTGATGACCCCTTTAGGTGACAATCAATTGTCGGAGATGTTAGGAGAAGATTGTGATGTTGTTTTCAATGGTTTATTACATTTGTGGATTTAATTTAATATTATGGTTCATCCCCGGAAGGAATGGGGTTTAGTGTGTTAGGGTTCGATAAAAATTGGATACTTTCCAATGTGTGTATAACAGTGTTTGGTGCATTAGGGTTAAGACAAAATCGGTTGTTTGATGCCGAAAGATCATCAGGTTTAACTAAAATAGGATGTTCGATTCATTAGGATCATCCCTTTTATCAAAAATTGCAAGAACAGTACATTAAGATCATATTTTTTATCAAAAATGGCATGAAAAGTATATTAGGATTATTCCGTTCGTCAAAAATTGGATTTTCAACTCGATAGGATTATTCCTTTCTTCAAAAATTGGATGTTCGACTCAATAGAATCATCCCTTTCATCAAAAGTTAGAGGTTCGAACCACTAAGAACATACCTATGATAAAAAATTGCTATTAGGATCATCCTTTTACATTGAAGTTCGATGTTCGACGCATTCGGATCATCTTTATCATCAAAAATTGCAACAACAGTACATTAGGATTATTCCTTTCGTCATAAATTGGATCTAGGACTCATTAGGATCATCCCTTTTATCAACTATTGTTTAAAATGTACCTAAGGATTATTCCTTTCATCAAAAACTAGATGAAGGACTCAATAGGATCATCCCTTTCAACTGAAGTCCAATGTTCCACACATTAGGATCGTTCTTTTTACCAAAAATTGCATGAACTGTACATTAAAATCATCCCTTTTATCAAAAATTGCAAAAACCGTAAATAAGGATCATCCTTTTTTCAAAAAATTGTATAAAAAGTACATAATGATTAATCCTTTTGTCAAAAATTGGATGTAGGACTCATTAGGACCATCCCTTTTATCGTTTATCAAAATCGGCATGAAAAGTACATAAGGCTTATTTCCTTTGTCAAAAACTGGATGCAGGACTCAATAGGATCATCCCTTTTAACTGAAGTTCAATGTTACGCACATTAGGATTATCCCTCTTATCAAAAATTGCAAGAACAGTACATTGGGATCATCCCTATTATCAAAAATAACAGGAAAAGTACATAAGGATTATTCCTTTTATCAAAAATTGGATGTTGGATTCCTCAGGATCATCCCTTTTAACTGAAGTTAGATGTTCGACGAATTAGGATAATCCCTTACTTTAAAAATTGCAAGAACATTACATTAGGGTCATCCCTTTTATCAAAATTGGCATGAAAAGTACATTAGGAATATTCTTTTTGATAAAAATTGGATGTTTGAGTCAATAGGTTTATCCCATTTAACGGAAGTTCGGTGTTCAACACATTAGGATTATTCCCTTTATCGAACATTGCAAAAACAGTACATTAGGTTCATCCCTTTTATTATAAATTGCATAAAAAGTACATTAGGATCATTCCTATTATCAAAAATGGCATGAGAAGTACATTAGGAATATTCCTTTTGTCAAACATTGTGTGGTACATGTGGTACCACACATTAGGAGCATCCCTTTTATCAAACATGGCAAAAAATGTACATTAGGTTCATCGCTTTTGTTAAAAATTGCATGAAATGTACATTAGTATTATTCCTTTCGTCAAAAATTGGTTGTAGGGCTCATTAGGATTATCCATTTTAACTAAAGTTAGATGTTCGACAAATTAAGATCATCCCTTTCTTTAAAAATTGTAAGAACAGTACATAAAGGTTATCCCTATTATCAAAAATGTCATGAAAAGTACATTAGGACTATTCCTTTCGTCCAAAATTGGATGTAGGACTCATTAGGATCATCCCTTTCAACTGTAGTTCGATTTTTGATAAATTAGGATTCATCCCTTTCTTCCAAAGTTGCAAGAACAGTACAATAGGGTCATCCCTTTTATGAAAATTGTCATGAAAAGTACATTAGGATTTTTTTTTCGTTAAGATGTGTATGTAGGATTTATTAGAATTATCTCTTTTTACTGAAGTTCGATTTTTGATCCATTAGGATCATCCCTTTTATCAAAAATTGCATCAACAGTACATTAGGATTATTCCTTTCGTCAAAAATTGTATGTTCGACTCAATAGGGTCATCCCTTTCATCATAGGTTGGATGTTTGACACATGATGCTCATTCCTTTCTTCAAAAAATTGGATACTGATCACAGTAGGATGACCCCTTTCATTAAAAATAAAAATTAAGATTTTCCCTTTTGTTACCAGTTTCATGTTTGGTATGTTAGGGTCATCAAAACTTAGATGTTCGGTTTAAGATTATGCAGTTAATATAGTGTTTGATACATTTGAATTATTCTTTTAAAAAAGAACTGAATTTTTCTAAAGGGACAAATTCTTGCTATCTTAAGGTAAACGTCACATGTTAATTATCGTTTATTAATGGATGTTTGATATAGAATGTATTTTTACAATCAAATATACCACTTGCTTATTGGTGCATTAAGTTTATACCTTTGGGTAAATAATCAATGTCTGAAATAATAGGGAAATTTTTTTTTGTATTCAAAGAAACTTCTGATGTAGGAAAAAATTGGTTTTTTATCGGGATGAATCTTTAGAATATCGAAGGGCGTTATTATATTCTTATGGATTTTGCTACGTCAAAGTTGGTTTTTACCATATTGAAATTATGTTTTACTTTATCAAAATTAGGTATTACAATTTTAAAGTTGATTTTTGTCATAGAAAGTTAAAATTTACCTTCTCTAAACTAGGTTTAACCACATCAAGCTTAATTTTCACTATTTTAAAGCTAGGTAATCTTTTTAAATCCATATGTAATCTTTTTAAATCAAATCTGTTGTTTGACAAACCAAGTTTAACCATGTTAATTTTTGACATCTTAAAATTAAGTTTTTCCGCTTCGAACTTAATTTTTCCATCTCGAAACTAAATTTAAACACTTGAAACTTGATGGTAGACGTCTAAAAATTAAGCTTTGCCATATCTTTATGAACATTACCACATAAAACATTTACTATGGCAAAACTAAGTTTGGCTACTCCAGCATGAATACTTTGCCACATCATATCTCATGTTTGACCTTTCAAAATTATATTTTACCACACCCAACTCAATTTGTACCATCGCAAGACTAATTTTTACCACATCTGTATGAACATTACCGCATCAATATGAACATTGCCGTATCAATATGAACATTACCACATCAAATTCAATATCATATCTTGATTTTAACCATCTCAAAACTAAGTTTTACAACTCCCAAACGAATATTATCACATCCACGTATGAATATTGACACACCCGTCACAGTTCGATGCATAATTTAATGTTTGGTATCTCAAAATTAAGTTCATGTGACAAAAACTAAATTCGAAACATCTTAAAACTGTTGCACCGTATCTTCTTATTTGAATCCTCTTTATATTGACTTAAAATGTTGTCTGTAAAATAAAAAATTTTTTACATGTAGTATATCCAGTTGCATTGTTGATCATAACAAATTCCATTTTTTTATATTCCGTATATCAAATACCATTGATCACAAAATGTTCGTCTACTCTTTAGTTGAAAATTGCTGATTATTTGATACTAAGAATGAAGGTTGCTCAAGTCCTTGCTCTCCGGTTTTTCAAGATTGATGGATTTGTGCTTCCCAAGAGGTGATGGACCTTTTATGAGATATCCAGCCTCTTTCACAAGGTTGATTCTTGACGAACGAGAAGATACGATTCTTTTCAAACTCTTGGAAATGACCAATTGTTTCACTTTCGATTTTTGGTCCAGCGGCGTTTTTCTGCCTCAATAGAAATCGAGTTCTGATAACAGTTTCTTTTTCTAGAATCCTTCATTTATTAAATCCCCTTCACCATTTGTTACATTACCAACCATTTGTCACTTGTGAAAAAGGGCGCTTTTGTTATCTTTAATCCAAACGCTTCACTTGGTTAAACTCTCGTATTGTGTCTTTGATTGCTACCTTTTTCTTTTGTTTGTCAAATCGGTGGTTTTTTTTATAACATTAGTCCTTTGTTTATAGATTTGATTCTATTATTGACAAATTGTTTGACTTTGTTTATAAACATGAGGCTTTTGTTTATAATTACCTGATTCTAAGAAGCTTGGGAATTGGGTAATATTTTCCGGGACGGGGTAATTATTCTGTTAGTCAAGTTGCTGGTTAAGGGGGTTGGTAGCGTAACTCGAATTAGATATCGTTTCATGAGTACTGCTTTAGAATTCATCTCGTCATAAAGATCTGAATGGCAATGGGCAGAAACATGGAACAATGGCACAAATTAGGTCGCATTAAGTACATTGTTGAATGCATGGATTCAAATTGCATCTCCACTTGCATATTGCTGAGGCAAGACTTCAGTAATTGGTCTTGAACAAGAGAAGAAGTCTACCTATACAAAACAAGGTATAAACTATCGCTGATGTGGATTATAATCAGCTATTGTATCCAGGGAAGCACTTTGTCAAGGACAATTTTGAGACCTTCTAGACACAGTTGTTTATCATCAACAACTAAATCTGCGCAGTTTCAGTTCTATAGTAACATTATTGTTATAGAATATACGGAATATTGTTTGTGATCCTTGCTAATTTAAGTCGGCGAACGTGAAAAGCACGAGAGCCTTGTCGTTTTCTGACAAATGTTTGTCGCAGATGTTTGGCAGTGATCGTCAAGGTAGGCGCCGATCCGTGACTTGATTGATAGAGGCAGGATTTATTATAGAATAGTGGACCTGCCGACGTAATGAGAGAGTGAGTGACGACGCCAGTTTAGTGATCATTTTTTTTCGAGAGAGAGATCGTGCAAGCCAAAACGAAGAAGACGCAGAAAAAAGAGGAGGTGCGAGGGACACGAAGTGGGAGGAGGTGGTGAGTAAGACGGCACGCATCAGAGACGCAAAATGTTTATGGTCGACAATGGTCCTGGTCGTGTTGTTGTCCGGGTCAGGGAAGCCTTTGCCAAGCACACAGCCAACTTATTATGCAGAATTCATTTCTATCGAGCTCCAATTCTGATGCTGAATTTTACATCATCTTCTTTAACCTACTCCGGTGGTTCTTTAACCTACTACACCAGAAATCAAAAATTGATAATTATTTGAAAAAACATGGGTACCAGGAAATAGCGTAGATGGGATATATCTCCGAATACCGGGGATCTCCGATTTTTTTGAAACTTGGTATCCCTATCTATTTTGATGCGCTGATTATGAAAATGATAATGAAAATTTGCGCAAATTTGATTATCATGGTAAAAACCATGAAATCGTGATTTTTTGATGTTAACTCTTAAAATACGCGAAATTTGAAAAAATGTTTTAAACAAAAGTTGTTAGTGTAGTTGAAATATACATTTTGGGTTTCTTACTTTTTTTCAAAAAAATGAATACTTTTCGAGAAAAATGCAAAAAGGGTCAATTACCATAAACACAGTCTGTACACAATACAGGGGGGTTGCATTGATTATAAACAAATTCTTACTTGTGCTTCTTAATCCTAAAAAAATTATTTTTTTTGGTAGTACAATTGTTAAAAGTTGTAGACAAAGCCATAAACAATTTTAAAACGTTATTTTCGATAAACAATTACTATTGTTATTAACATTTATATAAACAAATTCTGAATTGTTATATTTTATAACCGAGTGTGAAGTTTTTTTTTGCAATTGGTTGTTTTTCTTCTAAAAGATATTGTTGCTTGAAAACATATTGTATATCAGAAAATTTCGGTTATTAATAACAATTATAATAAACAATTTCTCATGTGTGTTATTTTATTTAAAAAAATTTTTTTTTATACAGTTGCTAAAGGATGCACTGAGAAATATAGAGAAAAATATTACAAAATTTATATTGTTAACAACATTTATTATAAACAAATTTACGTACCTGGTTTATTATTTATATTATTAATGTAAAATTATTAATATAAAATTATAATTTTATAAAAATATTCAATTCTATAAATTCTTTGTGTTGAAAAAAAAATTTTCTTAAATAAAAAAAAACACGCATGAGAAATTGTTATTTATAATTTTTATTAATAATCGAAATTTTTTAATATACAATATGTTTTCAAACAACAATTTCTTTTAGAAAAAAACAACCAATTTCAGTAAAAAAAACTTCACACTCGGTTATAAAATATAAAAATTCAGAATTTGTTTATATAAATGTTAATAACGATAGTCATTGTTTATCGAAAATAGCGTTTTAAAATTGTTAATGGGGTTGTCTACAACTTTAAACAATTGTACGCCAACAAAAGAATTTTTTTTTTAGAATTAAGAAGCACAGGTAAGAATTTATTTATAATCAATGTTTATAATTATTAAATCATAAGTTTATTGAATTTTTTTTCTATGAGTGTTATTACAATACTTTCTTAGGATACTAAGTTGAATTTTATTATTTTTTTAAAGATAAAAATTATTATAGCTCAAATAGACAATTTTGTCTGTATTTTTGTTTATTTATAAATTAAATAAACAAATAAATGAAAAATCGAAAATAACAGTTTTTAAAATAATGTTATACTGAGAAATTTTGAACAGAAAATTCTTATTTTAAACCATTGCAACCCCCCTGTATTGTGTACAGACTGTGTTTATGGTAATTGACAGTTTTTTGCAATTTTATCGAAAACTATTGTTTTCTTTGAAAAAAAGTAAAGAACATAAAATGCGTATTTTAATTACACTAACAACTTTTGTTAAAAATATTTTTTGAAATTTTGAGTATTTTTAGAGTTAACGGCAAAAAATCACGATTTTATGGTTTTTACCATGATAATCAAATTTGCGCCAATTTTCATTATCATTTTCGTAATCAACGCTTCAAATTCCTCATATAATTTCTGATATTAATTCTGATATAATTTCTGACGTTATTTCTGATATAATTTCTGACATCTTTTCCTATGTCTATTTCGATCAATTTATCTAAAAGATGAAACTAAAACATGTCGTCAACTTCTTAAATGGAATATTTTTTGTCAATTAATGAATAAACAGGGTGTCTACTAACCGGGAATTTAAATTGACCGGGAAAAACCGGAAATTGACCGGGAATTTTCCGTCAAACCGAAAAAAAATTTTCTGGGATAATAAATTCTTTTCAATTTTTAATTATTTTCTTCAATTTCCAATTATTTTCTTCCATTTGGAATTATTTTCATTAATTTAAAATTATTTCTTCATTTCTCAATTATTTTCTTCGATTTTCTTCAATTGTCAATTATTTTCATCAATTTCTAATTAATTAATTCAATTCTGAAATATTTTCTACGATTTTCAATTATTTTAATCAATTTTTAATTATTTTCTTCAACCATAAATTTTTTTTTGAATTGCCAATTATTTGATTCAATTTTTAATTATTTTAATCAATTTTTAATTATTTTCTTCAGATCTCAACTATTTCCTTCAATTTTTAATTATTTAATTTAATATTCAATAATTCTCGACTTTTTTTTAACTATTTTTTTCAATTACCATTTATTTATTTCACATCTCAATTACTCCTCCATTTTTCAATTATTTTCTTCTATAATCAATAATTCTCGGCTTTTTTTAAAACTTGAATTCAATTCATCAATTATTATTCAACAATTTTCATAAAATCACATTTTCTTCAATTTCAAATTATTTTCTACAATTTTTAATTAATTTCTTCAAATTACAATTACATTCTTCATTTTTTATTGTTTTTTTTTAAAATTATATAATTACTGGGTTGTTCAATTTCTTTTTTCTTCAATTATCACTTATTTTCCTCTACTTTCAATTTCATTGTTCAATTCTTGAATTATTTTCTTTAATTCTCAATTATAATTTTCGACATTCAATTCCATTCTTTAATTTTCAATTTTTTTTAATATTCAATAACTCTAGGCTTTTTACAATGATTTTTTTTAAATTCTCAATTATTTTCTTCAAATTTCAATTTTTTTCTTAAATTTCAATTATTTTCTTCAATTTTTAATTATTTTCATCAATTTTTCATTATTTTCTTCAGATCTCTATTATTTCTATCAATTTTTAATTATTTAATTTAATATTCAATAATTCTAGTCTTTTTACAATGATTTTTTTTAAATTCTCAATTAGTTTCTTCAATTTCCAATTATTTTTTCATATTTCTTTCAGTTTCTCAATTTCTTTCAATTTTCAATTTCTTCTCAATTTTCTTCAATATTTAACAATTCTCAGCTTTTTTAAATTATGTTTTTCTTTCAATTTTTATTTTAATTGATAATTGTTAAATTATTTTCATCAATTCGCAATTATTTCTGTCGATTTCTAAATTTTTCTGCTGTTTTCAAATATTGTCTTTAATTTTTAATTATTTTGTTCAATTTTTAATTGTTTATTTCAATATTCAGTAATCTCGACTTTTTTCAATTATGTTTTTTCAATTACCAGATATTTATTTCATGTTTCAAAACCTCGTTCAATTTTCAATAATTTTCTTCTATTTTCAATTTAATTGTTCAATTATTTTTTTTTAGTTCATAATTAATTTCTTTAAATAACAAGTCTATTCTTTAATTTTTAATGTTTTTTTCAATATTAAATAACTCCTGTCATTTTTCATTTTTTTTATAATTATAAATTATTTTCTTCTTTTTTCAATCCAATTGTTCAGTAATTTTCTTTAATTCTCAATTATTGTATTCGAATTTCAATTTATTTCTTCAATTTTGAATTATTAACTTAAATTTTAAATTATTTTTTTGGATTTTCTATCTAGTTGACCAATTTTCAATTATATTCTTTGAATTTAATAACCATTGTTCAATTTTTTCAATTATTGTTCAATTGTAGATTAATATTTACTCTTTTTTTTTTTAATTTTGTTTCTAATTGTCAAATATCTTTGTCATTTTTCAATTATTTCTTTCCATTATTAATTATCTCTTTTCATTATTAATTGTTTATTTTAATTCTTAATTATTATTTTCTTTGAATTTCAATTATTTTCTTCAATTATCAACTGTTATATTCAATTTTTGTAGCCATTTGTAGGTCTATTTATACTTAAAATTAGCAATGTGCCGTTGAAAGTTTCATTTTGAAACTTTCGTTTTGAAAGTTTCAAATCGTGAAACTTATGATCGATGAAACTTTTCATGAAATTTATCAAATTTGTAAATTATTAAAATTAAAGTAGAGAATATTTTTCCTGAAGATTTTATGTTAAAAGTGAGAACATAAAAATTGTAAAAATTACAAAAAAATACTCTTTTGTGCGAGATATTTCCATTTTAATTTACACAGAAATATTTATTATAAAAATTTAATGAATATAATTCTACTAGAAAAACTTATTCTTCACTATTTTTTGAGGCACTTTTTTAAAAAAAGTTTTTCTCCTTTTTTTAAAGAAATTTACAGAATTTATGATTAAATTTAACTAGAAATTTTTGCAAATCAAATAATGAAAATTAGGACAACAATTACAAAATTTAAGATAGAAACTGAAAAAAACGAAAATAATTTAAAAATGAAAACAAAACTCGAAAAATGTCTAGATAATTACACAATTTAAAAAGAATAATTTAAAAAATTAAACAAAAAAATATTAAAGTTAAACATGAAAATTAAAAATCGCCTAATTAATTGAAATTGAAAAACGAAGAAAATAATAAAAACTTCAAGAAATAAATTAAAAATTTAAGAATTGAATTGAAACTTGAAAAAATAATTATAATAATTGAAAAAAAATTATAAACGAACGAAAAAAAAAAAATTAAAATTCAGAACAAAATTCCAACAATGGCTAGATTAATACAAAACTAAGCAAAAAATAAATAATAAATAATAATTGTAAGAAATAGTTGAAAAGTGAATTAATTCACAATTTAAAAAATATAATTTTAAAAAATAAACAAATAATATTAAATTTAAACAAAATAATTTGAAAATTATGAAAATTATAGGAATAATTGTTGGAAGTAATTGAATATTGAACAACTATGTAGATTGAAAATTGAAAAAAATAATTTAAAAAAGAGGAAAAAAATTGAAAAATTAAGAAAATAATAAAAAATTGCAAAAAGGAATTGAAATTTTCAGAATAAAACTAAAAATTGAAAAAGCACAATAATTATTAAATGTAGAAGAAAATAAAATTTAAAAAATTTATTGGTACTCGGAAAAAATAATTGAAAAAAAGGCAAGGAATTTTTAATAATAAAGAAAATAATTAAAAAATGGAATCAAAATTTGAAGGAAATAGTGGAGAATTAAAAGAAATAGTCTTGCAATTGAAAAATTGAATTTAAATTTTAAAACAACTTTTATGAGTGAAAAAATAATTTAAAAAATCAGGGAATGAACCTGCAAATTATTATTATTATTATTTATTGTTTGAATGTAATTATATTTTTTTGAAAAATAAACAATTTATGGTTTCCTTTATTTAGCTGATTAATTAACTGATCCTTAATTTAAATGATTCAAATTTTACTAAAATACTTTATTTTAAGAAAATAATATAATTCGAAATATTTCTACTTCTAAAAATTTTGGTAATATTTTTAAATTTATAATGTTTTTTTGTGAACTCCTGCAAATTTGAGATTTTGAATATATATTTTAATATTAATATAACTACTTGCTATTAAAATTTGGCTAAGGCGTTTTGCTTTATTTAGAAAATATAACATTTTGAAATTTTTTATAAAAAAGGTTAAAGTTTAATTTGAATGAGTAATGTAAAATTGCTTTGTTTACTGTTTTATTCCCAAAATTAACCTTTTTGAAAACAAAAATTAAAAATATAATTTTTCAAAATAAAGCAATTTGTCTTCGCCAAATATTAATAAGAAGTTAGTTATATTAATATTAAAACATATTCAAAACCTCAAACTTATAAGATGTTTTATACGATGTTTATTATCTTAAAAATTTTGTATTAATTATTTCAATTATATTAAATAAATAATCATTCACGTATTTAAAGATCTTATTTTATTAATTAAAAATAAAGGAAAAATAATGTTATAACCATTAAAATTAAAGAAATAAATTTTTTTTAGAAATAAAACATTAAACTTAAAACATTTAGAGTAGTTTAATACTTAAGCAACTAACTTAGAAATATTAGAATTAACTTGAATAATTATTAACCAATATTATGCAAATTTAAATTTTAGCGCCATAGTAAGAGTACTGAGTTTGCGCAGAAGGTCCCAACCTCTATTTCGTGAAATAAAATGATTTTCAAAAATTATTTGCATTGAAATTTGATTTTTACAGTTAAAAAGACTAATTCAAAACGTAACTAAATAATTTTTAAACTATTAACTTTAAAAAATTAGACGTTATGGAGAAAGTTTCATAAGTTTCAATTAATTTGAAATTTTTCATTGAAACTTTCCCTGTAATAAGAGGGTTATTGAGCAAGCGTTTTGGCTAGTTGAGCAAGCCCTCTGCTCAATTGTCCTAACGAAATATGGACAATTGGGCTGGTTGCTCATTCACCCAATGCATTGAGTCCAATAATCCACAAGGTATTTCGAGCTTAAAACTGGAGAAAAAGCGACTTAATATTGATAAAACACTAAGAAACGTTAAATTAAGCATAAATACACAAAATTAGATAATAAAAATACGTATATTAAGAATAAATAACATTTTCGAAAAGACGTGATTTATTGACACACAGGGAGCAGAACACCTGACTAGCAGAATAGACGTAGCCAATCACAATTTAGTCTCTCGCGGTAGAAAGATTTTGATTGGCTACGTCTATTCTGCTAGTCAGGTGTTCTGCTCTCTGAGTGTCAATAAATCACGTCTTTTCGAAAATGTTATTTATTCTTAATATACGTATTTTTATTATCTAATTTTGTGTATTTATGCTTAATTTAACGTTTCTTAGTGTTTTATCAATATTAAGTCGCTTTTTCTCCAGTTTTAAGCTCGAAATACCTTGTGGATTATTGGACTCAATGCATTGGGTGAATGAGCAACCAGCCCAATTGTCCATATTTCGTTAGGACAATTGAGCAGAGGGCTTGCTCAACTAGCCAAAACGCTTGCTCAATAACCCTCTTATTACAGGGTTCAACTGAAAGTTTCAAAAATTATAAATTTCGGAAACGGCACATTGCTACTTAAAATAAATTTTAAGTTAACAAGAGAAAAAAGCGGGAATTTTATGGGACGAAATTAGTAGACACCTTGATAAATAAAAATGATATCAGAAATGACATCGGAACTGACATCAGAACTAATTTCCGATGTCAGATTTTTCGACAGGGTACTTATTAAAAAAAAACAAGTCCAGAACAATTGTAGTCCATTTTCCAAAAATTTTGGCGGGAATTTAAAAAACCGACAATTTGCTAGACACCCTGCTTTAAGTGAATGGCGTCTGCATTATGAGTTAATGATGTGCAAAGGCCTTCTTTTCCGCTCACGTGCACGGTATTTATAAAAGGGTTATTTTCGTCCCGTGCACGTTTTCCGGGGATTTACCTCTTCACACTGACCTTGGCACATATTTAATGGCGGGAAATCAATGGAGACCATAAGCCTTTGGTGGCTCGATGATGAGCCAGCGCTGAGCAAGATTTTATGATACGAAGGTCGTGGAAGCTGGGAGAAAAGTACAAAGAGGGACGAGGCAGCAGAAGCACAAGAGACGCAAAACTGGCGTCCAAGACACGTGACAAGGTTTCCCGTGGGACTCGGCCCCGTCGAAGGCCGAATGGAGGCTCATTGTCTAGCCGAGGAAGTGCAACCAGCATGCAATGCGGCTTATGCTCCGTTGTAGCCGATCTCTTTCGGAGAGCAATGTGCATCGCCGGTAGCAGAAGAGGCTCCGGGGAGTCCTGCTATCAGGAACTGACCTCAGATGTGCCGACCTGCCCCCAGCAGACCACCGTTACCACCGAAACGTGCCTCAAGTCGTCCTCCTTCACTGAAAAGGTCAAAGAAGTTGTTCAAGAGGTGAGAACTTTTAATTACCCGCCAAAAATGTTCGGCAAACTTTCTTGAGCAAGGTACTCTTTGTCCAATCCGCTTCACAACTTGAGGAAACAAATATTTTTTTTACTGATCATTTTCTCATGTAGGATCGAGGGGTTATAAAAATTAGCTATAATTCAACTCCATATTCTCGTATATTCCCATATATTCTATTAATTATTCTATTAATAGTGCGATTCCAGGTGGAATTTGCGTTATTTTCTGTCAGGGTAAAAAGTTATTAAGTAAAAACCATATAACTTTTAAGCAGCAAGATGAAATTCAATTATCCGAATGCTAAAATGCACTTACCTGTGTTCTTTTCAAGAATCCAGAAGAAATCAGCTTCACAGTTACTTCCTTGATATTTAATTTTAATAAATTATAAATGTAAACATTGGAGGTTGCTGTTGGTAAACAAATTAATATGGTTGCGCGCGAATTTTTATCTGAGAGGAATGAAGTCGTGGTTATACGAAGTCGCAGTGATGCCAACAATTGAAATCAAGTACAGCTGTGGAAAATATTGATATTGATTTGTTTACCAACAGAAATCTCCAATGTTTACATTTAGAATTTATTAAAATTATATATCAAGAAAGTAAATGTGAAGTTCATTTCTTTTGGAATCTTGAAAAGAACATAAATAAGTTCTAATACATAAGATTCATATTGATTTGTTTACTAACAGAAATCTCCAATGTTTACATTTATAATTTATTAAAATTAAACATCAAGGAAGTAACTGTGAAGCTGATTTCTTCTGGATTCTTGAAAAGAACACAGGTAAGTGCATTTTAGCATTCGGATAATTGAATTTCATCTTGCTGCTTAAAAGTTATATCATTTTTATTTAATAACTTTTTTAATATTCAAATTATAAAAAATTATCCTAAAAGAGAAATATTCCTTATATTTTTCTCGGCATTTTAAAAACGAGAAAACCTTCATATGACAGAACGGAAGATATTGTTGTTTCAATTTTTTTTCGAAATTTTAATTCTCGTAAACTAATTAATATTTTGACCTAAATAGTTATGTAAACCATTAGTCATATTAAATATAATAAAATTCTAAAGTTTCATTGCCCGCCGTTAATCTGACTAAAAATACCGTAAATTTCACTTGGAGTCAAAATTTTTTAAAAATCGCATAATAAAAGAAAATTGACAATTTGTAAACGAAATTTGAAAAATGGATAGAAAATTGCACAATTATTGAAAGAAAAAAATAAATTAAACAATAAATCTTAAATTCAGAGAAAATAATTCAAAAATTAAGAATAGAATAGGAATAACTGTTGGAAATAATGGAAAATTGAAAGACTGGGTTGAAAATCAAAGAAAATAATTGCAAATTGAAGAAAGTATTAGAAAATAAAGAAATAGATTGAAAATTTAAAAATTAAATTGAAATTTGAAAAAATAATTAATAATATTGAAAAAAAAATTACAAAAAGATAGACGAGAATAATTGCTAATTGAATAAAAAATTAAAAAACTGACTAGATTAATACATAATTAAAAACAATTTAAGATTAAACAATAAGAATTAAATTTCAAGAAAATAATTGCAGAAAAAAAATTAAAAAAATTATAGAAATAATTGTTGAAAATAGTTGTAAATTGAACAACTTGATTGAAAGTAGAAAAAACTGAAATTGAAGAAAATAATTGAAAATTAAAGAAAACAATTAAAAATTTAAGAAAATAATTAAGAATTTATGAATGGAATTGAAATTTAAAGATTATAATAAAAGATTGAAAAAAGTAACTGAAAAAAAGCGAGAATTATTGAATATATTGAAGAGAATTATTGCAAACTGAAAAATGGAATTGGAAATTTAAAAAAAGTTGAAAATTGCAGAAAATATTTTAACCCTCTCTAAATCTGAATTAGTGGTTTTCTACTAATGAATTAGCGAAAAGTGAGCTACTATTAAAATAGTAAGAATTTGACTAATTCTTAGTAGAAAACTACTAAGAATTAGTAGAAAACTACTAAGAATTAGTAGAAAACTACTAATTTTGTAGTAGAAAACTACTAATTAAATTAGTAAAAAATTCTACTTTCTTTAAAAGTAAAGTTTCACTATTTCAATTAGTAGTTTTCAACTAAGAATTAGTAGTTTTCTACTATATGAATTAGAGAAAAATGAGCCATGAATTTGACTAATTCATAGTAGTTTTCTACTAATTCTTAGTAGAAAACTACTAATTCAGATTTAGAGAGCCATTAAATTTAAAATTAAAGGAACTTATTAATAATAAAAAAAATTAACCAAATATGAGAATTTAAAAATATTAATGAAAATAATTAAAAACTGTAGAGAGTAATTCAAAATTTTAAAAAAGTAATTGAAAAAAACATTTAAAAATGACGAAATTAATTGACAATTGAAAAAAATCGCAAAATCGCAAAAATAATCGACAAGAGTGAAAAATAACAAAAAAATTTTAATAATTCTAAAATTTTAAGAGAATAAATAAAAATTGAAAAATTGTAGGTAATAATTAAAAGAAATAATTGAAAAATAATTAGAATATTTGCAAAATGTAAAAAAATTTCTGAAAAAAGACGAAAATAATTAACAATTAAAAAAAAAAAATTTTTAAATGGCTAGAATTATAAACAATTTTAGAAATTAAACAAAAAAATTAAATTTAAACTAAATAATTGAAAAATTAAGAAAATTACAGAAATAATTGTCAATTGAACAACTGATTGTGAGTTAAAAAAGAAAAAAAAAATTGAAATTGATGATGAATTGAATTGAAAACTGAAGAATTGATTGAAAATTAAAAAAAATGAATTGATAAGTGAAGAAAATAATTTAAATTTGAAGAATAGAATTAAAATTAGTAGTATTTATTATAATTGAACAACTGTATCTAAAATTAAAGAAATTTATTGATGTAGAAAAAAATAATTGATAAAAGTCAAGAAATTTTTATTATTGAAGAAAATAATTGAAAATTTAAAAATGGAATTGAAATTTCAAAAAGATAACAAGGAATTGAAGAAAATAGTTGTAGAAAATTGAAGAAAGAAAAAAAATTAAAGTAAATTGTTGAAACAAAATTTTAAAACAATTTTTATGATTGAAAAAATGAATTGAAAAAAGCCGAGAATTTTTTATTATTGAAGAGTTAGTTAAAAATGTTACAAATAATTAAAAAATTGAAAAAGATATTTATAAAACTTGATAATTATTAAAAGTAGAAGAAAAAGTTGAAAACTGAAAAATGGAATTAAATTTAAAAAAAAAATTGAGAATTGAAAGAAATATTTAAACATTTGAATTTAATATTAACTAAACTTATTGACAATTGAAAAAAAAAATAATTGACCAATGGCGGGATTTTTTTAATATTCAAGTAATAATTGAAAATTAAAAACTGGAATGAAAATTTGTAAAAGGTAATTGAGAATTGAAAAAAATACTTGTAGGAAATAAATCAAAATTGAAGAAATCAATTAGTAATTTTAGAAATGTATTGAAATTTCAAGAAAATAATTGATAATTGAAAAGAATGGAGTATTATTGAATATTGAAAAAAATAATTAAAAATTACAGAAAATAATTGAGAATTGATGAAAAAAATTAAAATTAAAAAATAAATAAATTAAAGATTATAAAGAATTGAATTTAAATATTAAGAAAATACGTAATTGCTAATTGAAAGAATGATTACAAAATGACGAAAATAATTGAGAAATCATGAAAATAATTGACAATCACCATTTTTCGATTTTTTTCAATTCTTAATTTTTCTTTTAATATTAATTATTTTCGTCATATTGTAATTTCTCTTTTAATTTTTAATTATTTCCTTAAAATTTCCATGCAATTCTTTAATTTCCAATTTATTTCCTCAATTTTTAATTATTTTCTTTAATTCTCAAATATTTTTTTTTACTATTTAGATTTTGTTATCGATTTTTAAGTAATTCCTCAATATTCAATAATTCTCGGATTTTTTCAATTATTATTTTTTACTCATAAAAATTGTTCTAAAATTTCAATCTAATTATTCAACTCTAGGACCTTTCTTTTTAATTCTCAGTTATTTTCTTTAAATTTAAATTCCACTTTCCAATTTTTAATTATTTTCTTTAATAATAAAAAAATTATCGACTTTTTTCTATTATTTTGTTCGATTATCATTAAGTTTCCTTAATTTGAATACTTTTAATTATTTTCTTTAATTTTTAATCCCATTCTTCAATTTTTATTTCCATTCTTCAAATTTCAATTGTTTTTTCTACATTTATTAATTCGCGTCCTTTTTCAATCAATCAATTTTTTTTCAAATTTTACGTATATTCTTTAAATTTTAAATCCATTCTTCAATTTTTAATTGCTTTCTTCAATTTTCAATTATTATTTACAATTTTAATTTATTTTTTTATTTTTAATGCAGTTGTTAAATGTGCAATTATGCCCAACAATTATTCCTATAATCTTCCTAATTTTTTCAATTTGCAATTATTTCCATTAAATTTTATAAATATTCTATAATTTTTTTAAATGTTTAAGATAAATTATGGTCCAAAAGTTTAGATTTTATTAAAGAGTGATTTTAGATTTTAATATTTTGTGATAATAAAAGTTTTTAAATTTTAATGATAATTAATAAGATTATGAGAATGTGTAAATTTTAGATTTAAGTATAAAGTTACATTTTAAATATAAAGGCGAATTTCGCAAAATTAAAAACACTGTTTTAATTGTCGGAAAATTTGCGACCGGGTAATCCAAAAAATTGTCCGAGAAAGAACCAGGAATTCAATTTTATAAAAAAAACTGTCCAACCTGTAAAAATAATGGTATATATTAAATCTCTGATACACCCTAAAAAAAAAACATGAAAAAACATAAACTTTTTAAATAAAAACTGTATTAATTAAAATGTTAATAACTCTTTAGATGATATAATTGTAATTGATGTTGAGTTTTTTTTTATTTTCTCATCACATGAGATTCTGCTCCGATGCAAAAGCAGAATTATACGTTTTTATAATTAATAACTTTAGCTTTAATTAAAATTTCTTCCTAACAATAAAAATTGCCGAACAACACTCGACATTTTCAACGGTTTTAATGAAAATTTCACGCAGTAAATATTGTTTCCAGTTTAACTCAATTTTTGACGGATTTCACTTTATTTTAACGAAATAATACTCTCTTTAAATTCAAGTGCAACATTAATCTGTGTATTAAAAAATGATAATAGTAATAATAATAAAACACAAAAAGAAGAAAATAAAGCAAAAAGTGTATAAAGTAAAATAGTTTGAGAAAAATCGCAAAAAATGTGTCGAGAGCTTTTTAAGAAAAAATAAAATAATGTCGGAAATTCTTTCATCTTGTATCGTTCATTTTATAAACCGTTATGCGACATTTTTTTTTTTTTTTAAGGAAACTTTGATCCGTTTTTTTTTTTGTTGAGTTACCCAGCTTCGAAAGAGCTTGATCGAGCTTTTAAATATCGTGAGCTTGAGGTTTAAAACTTGAACTTAAGGTCGCTTATAATCTTTTAATCTGGGGCTGAAAAGACACGGTAATAGAGACAACTTATCGTTGCCGTGCTCGTAAGTCAAGGGCCGTGATACGAATTTGCATTTTTCCTTCACCGGATTTTTTTTTTGGTATGGGTCACCCTTCACTTGGTACCAAACACCTATCACGCGATCCTTCCGGTGTTATTTTTGCCGTACTTTGGGGCGAAATTCATTACTGAAACATCAAACGTTTACTTTTCTCAAAAACCGTTCAACTTGTTGTCAGTCAGTTTATTTTCATCACAAAGAAAATTAATTTCCTGAAACAATTAACTTTGATGTCAGTTGGACTCGTACTGTGTAAAGAGTAAAGAGCCAAGAATTGGGTCGATGTCATTAGCCACCTAAAAAACACCCGAAACTTGAAAATCAATTTTCTACCAAATTTGTCCGCCATATTGGATCCGCCATTTTGAATTTTAGAAATCTGATATCAGATTCGGAATCAGCGACCCCAAAAACCCCCGAGTAACAAGTTTTGAGCAGATTCGAGGCATTTTTAAAAAAATGTATCCATGCGCGGAAGGGTGGGGGTAGGTCACACATTTTTGTAAATACGATGAAGGAAAAACGATCGAATGGATTTAATTAAAATTTGGTATACTTATTCTTTGTGTTCAAACTCACAATTACACACAGGGATTTTTTAAAATACGTATTAAAAAATTTTCTATTTGTTTTTTTTTTAAAAAGATAAAAAAAAAACTACAAAAAACTATTTTTGAAATTAAAAAAAAAAAATCTCGTATTTAAAATAATTAGAGATGAAAAATTGTTCAATTTTGCCTTGAAACTATTGTATACAATATTGTTTACACAATGAAATTGTTTGTTGACTTTAATCTTGAATGTTGATTGTCTACGGTCAATAATTGCCAAGTGGATGCTCATTCTAGTAAAGCTATTAATCACTGTCGGTGATTCTACGTTTCTTAATCACTATTTAGATTCGCGTCGTTTACACATGAAACGACTGTACACGCACACAGTTCTCACACTGTGCAAGAAAGAGATGCATGGATTATTTTGAGCCGTAGGTCAGGAGCGATTATCACGATAACTATTATCGTATGGTCTTAACATTACACAAAAGCTTTGAGGGAGAATTGACTTTTAATTTACGACCTGTTCGCGTGCTTTCTTAAACACCTACGGAAAGCATTTGTTCAAATCATCTGTCTATTTTGATTTTTTAAAATTGTTTAACACTTACTCGTTACTCGGCAAATCTTTAAATTTTACTTTTTTTAAAAGTCCAGTTTTTTTTAGTTTATTTTAAATATTTTTATTGTTGAATTTTGTTCACGAGAGGTAGTTTAATAAGAAGAAAAAAACTCGAGAAGATTCCTTGATTTTTGAAAACTTCTTCCCTGTTTAAAATACGCCTCAAAGTGGGCGTGGTTTTTAAAGGCACAACCTCTAGGTGGGCGTGGTTTTCAATGCAACGCCTAAAAGTGGACGGGGTCTTTAAACCACGCCTCCAAGTGGGTGTGTCCTTTTAAAACCACGCCCCTAAATTCATTTGGGTTTAAAAGCCACGCCCATAAATACTCTGCGGCAAGTTTTAATTATCTTCTGTAATTTCTTAAATTTTAATTCCTCTTTTCAATATTAAATCACTTTATTTATTTCTATCAATAAGAGTTACGTATTTTTAGTTTTTTTTAAATTGTTTGCAATATTTTTATTGTTGAATTTTGTTCACGAGATGTAGTTCAATAAGAACAAAAAATCTGATGATTTTTTAAAACCTCCTTCCTTTTTAGACCACGCCTTAAAGTAGGCGTGGTTTTTAAATGTACAACCCCCAAGTGGGCGTGGTTTTAAATGTACGCCTAAAAGTAGGCGAGGGGTTTCAAACCCCCACCTCTGAGTGGGCGTGCACTTTTGAAGACACGCCCCTAGTTATCTTCTGTAATTTCTTAAATTTAAATTCCTCTTTTCTATATTAAATCACTTTCTTTATTTCTGTCAATTATAGTTACGTATTTTCAGGTTTTTTTTCATTTTATAATTATTTTCATAAATTTTTAATCAATTTCTAGAATTAAGCAGTTTTTGTTGTTTTTTTGTATCGAAAAAAATTGTCAAATTGGTCATGTATCTAAGGTACTCGACTTGCAAATTTGACTCTTGGAGTTCGAATCCCAGTAAAAATGTTTTTTTTTTAATATTTTTTTCTTCTAAAGTAGTAAATATATCAAACTTTGATAAAATAGTTTAAAAAACATTCTTTAAAAAGACTAAAGCATTAAAAATAATTGCGTGAAGTTGAAAATAATTATTTTAAACTTTCAAATTTGATAAATTTAGTCGCGAATTAAAAAATTTCACACTTTTTATCAATTGTTAACACAACTATAATTGCCCATGTGGTTAGAGTTCTCGACTTGCAATTTTGACTCTCATGGTTCGAATCCCTGTAAGAATAGTTTTTTTCTTGATATTTTTTGCTTTTAAAGTAGTAAATATATCAAGTTTTGATAAACTATTTTTAAAAAAAACTCTTTAAAAATACTGAAACATTAGAAATAATTGTGTAAAATTTGCAATTATTATTTTAAACTTTCAAATTTGGTAAATTTAGTCGCGAATTGATAAATTCCATACTTTTTGCTTTTCTGCAATCAATCGCGAATACAACTATAATTGTCAACGTGGATACGGTTCTCGACTTGCAATTTTGACTCTCGGGGTTCAAATCCCAGTAAAATTAATTTTTGTTTTTTAATTCATTTGTTAAATAATTATATATTTTTAAATTTCTGCAACTGATCACAGCAAGTTTCTCATTTTCCAACGTGTCTAAAGGAACTAAACTTGCAATTCTGCCTCTCGGGGTTCAAAGCCAAAAAAAAATATATAAAAACAAATTCCTCACGATCCGCCATAATAATCATAAACTATAGACAATAAAAATTTTACTTTAAGTTATTTTCTTAAATTTTACATTTTTTTCTTCAAATTTCAATTATATATTCATTTTTGTATTTAATTTTAATTTTTATACTACCTCTAAGTGGGCGTGGCATTTCAAAAACACGCCCATAAGTAGGCGTGTCATTTTAAACCATCCCTCTAAGTGGGCGCGTCCTTTTTAAACCCCGCCCCTAATTATAAGTGGGCGTGGTCTTACTAAAAACATTATACTTCTATAATTATTATTTTTCCATTATTAACACATGCATTTTTTTAAAAGAACCTTAAATAATCCAAAATTACATTACCGTGTTTATTTTAATTTATTAAACAACGAATATATCTTTTTTATTTCATAATACTAATAATAACAGCAAAAATACACTAACTTGATAAAAAAAAATTTATTTTTAGTTATTTTCTTAAATTTTACATTCTTTTATTCAAATTTCAATTATATATTCATTTTTGTATTTAATTATAATTTTTATACTACCTCTAAGTGGGCGTGGCAGTTCAAAAACACGCCCATAAGTAGGTGTGTCATTTTTAACCCCTCCCCTAAGTCGGCCTGTCCTTTTAAGCCCCGCCCCTAATAATAAGTGAGCGTTTTCTTACTAAAAACATTATACTTCTATAATTATTATTTTTCCATTATTAACACATGCATTTTTTTAAAAGAACCTTAAATCATAAAAAATTATATTACCGTCTATTTTTGTAATTTATTAAACAACGAATATTTGTTTTTTATTTCATAATACTAATAGTAACAGCAAAAATACACTAACTTGATAAAAAGAAAATTATTTTTAGTTATTTTCTTAAATTTTACATTCTTTTCTTCAAATTTCAATTATATTTTTATGTTTATATTTAATTTTAATTTTTATACTACCTCTAAGTGGGCGTGGCAGTTCAAAAACACGCCCATAAGTAGGCTTGCCATTTTTAAACCCCGCCCCTAATTATAAGTGGGCGTGGTCTTATTAAAAAAAACAGTTTATCTCTATAATCATTATTTTTCCATTATCAGAACATACATTTAAAAAAAACAAGTTAAATAAATTATCCAAAATTATATTACCGTTTATTTTTAAAATTTGTTAAACAACGAATATTTTTTTTTATTTCATAGTACTAATAATAACAGCAAAAAAAAACACTAGCTTGATAAAAGTTTCTATTCACAAGTTATTTTGAAAATAAACTTCCTATGTTTCGTTTTTCCTCGACAATTGTCAATTTTATCTCGTTTAGAAAAATGTTATCAAACCAATGGAAGTGTAGTGGCAATATGTTTTCTAGTTTGTCGACTTTTGACAATCAGTGAATATTGAAAATAATGGAAAAAAATGGTTAATGAACGATAATCATAAACAATAAAGGAGCCTTGAATATTTAACATTCATCGAATTCGTGACTTGAAATATGTATTTGCCTTGAGTTGAAAATTTTTTATCGAAACAATCGACACTCAGAGAGGGTCGTCGGTTCGAGACGAGCTAATTCTAATGCAAATAGCTATCGCTCTATTATCTTGAAGCAGATGTTCTTTAAAGAGGCAACTTTATCCAAGAGCACTCTTAAAGAAATTTCTAAATCTCACGTCTATTTTCGTATTTTTTTTTCTCTCTTATTGATTGAATTTATTATGCTATATCTGATTTTTGGCTCATTTTTATAAGTAATAGTAAATTTAAAATTATTTTTATTGTTAAAAATTCAAAGAGTAAAAATTGGCACAGTATTAGCATATAATTGTGATTATAATAATTTTTAAAATTGTATATTAATTCAATTATGGATCGGATGGATTTAAAATTTTGAAGCGGAACTGTTTTTTTCAATTGAAAGTTTATAAAAACGTATTTGTCGGATGCTAAAGCGCAGCTATTCGAGAAGGTCGTTTGCGCAGTATCGACTATCGAGTCAATATGGTTGATAAACTCTGCGACAGTATAGTTATATTGAAGATAATAGTAGCAGTAGTACTAGCAATTTCATTCATGTTCCTAGAGCATTGCCTCGAGAAATTCCACCCGTATTGCCATACAGGAGACAATTTCATTTATGACTTAAAGTCTATTCCCAAAAATATTCTATTTGCCAGAATATATTTACATCTCGCTTGCCAAAAATTCACTTTATTTTACAAAATTATATTTCATTTCAGTATTTTCAAACAAATTTTAACATTTGTGATCAAAATTTATTACTTGGAGAGACTAAAATAGTAAAAAAAAATTTATTCTTACTGGGACTCGAACCCGGGAATTGAAGTTGCGAGTCGAGAACCTTAGCCACGTGGACAATTATAGTTGTATTCGCGCTTGATTGCAAAAAATCAAAAAGGGGAGAATTCTTCAATAAGTGACCGAATTTGCCAAATTTAAGCGTTTTTAATTATCATTGCAATTTTTACACAATTATTTCTAATGTTTTAATATTTGCAAAGAGTTGTTTTTTAATATTTCATCACAATTTGATACATTTACTACTTTAAGAGCAAAAAAAAAAAAGCACAAAAAAAAATTTCTTGCTGAGATTCGAACCATGAAAATCAGAATGGCAAGTCGAGTACCTTAGACACGTGACCAATTTGACAATTTTTTTAGATAGAAAGAAATGCTTAATTCTATGACGGACGAAAGATTTTTTCAAACTAAAAAGTTTGTAATTTTTATTTCGAACTTTACGCAAGTTATTTTGACGCTCAGTATTTTCGAATACTATTAAAATAATTTTGTTTTTGAAAATTTATTTAATTTTGATGGAAAATTGTTCGAACCCACACTTTAATTGAAGGATATAATTGTAATTTCAAGAAATCAATTAGAAATTTATAAGAGTAATTGAAAAATGTAAAAAAAGCTGAAAATATGTAACAATAATTTTGATAGAAATAAAAAAAGCGATTTAATATTGAAAAGAGGAATTAAAATTGAAAAAATAATTTAAGAATTTATAGAAAGTAATTAAAATTTGTGGCAAATTTAATATATTTACTACTTTAAGAAACAAAAAAAAAAGCAAAAAACTATTTTTCTTACTGGGATTCGAACCCTGAATATCAAAATTGCAAGTCGAACACCTTAGACACATGACCAATTGAACAATTTTTTTTTAAGTGCAAAACAACAAAAACTGCTTTATTCTAGAAGGGATGAACAAATTTTTCGAATGTGAAAGGTTAGGATTATTGTTGTGGACCTTAAGAGGTTATTTTTTATATTGTACTACTTTTAAACAGTTTTTAAAAAAATTGTTGGCAAATGTTAATACGTTTATATTTTTAAGAGAATGAAACGTAATAAAAAATCTTTTTACAGGGATTCGAACCTCAAAAGTCAAAATTGCATTAGTATTATATTATTATTGCTATTATTTTATTATTATTATTATTTCAAACCTAACCGAGTTTTTTATACTTCAGCAATTTTAAGCAGTTTTTTAAAATTTATATTCCTAATCTAATATATTTATAATTTTGGATAGTGTACATTACAAAAAAAAATTCCTTGATGGGATTCGAACCCCGAAAGTCAAAATCGGAATTCGAGCATCTTAGACACAAGACCAATTTAAGATATTTTTTTAGGATACAAATAGGCAAGAACTTCTTAATTTGTGACTTAATTTTTGGACGAATAAACTTAACAAAATCGGGAAATGATGATGATTATTATTATTATTATTATTATTATTATTATTATTGCAAACTTATCCAAATTATTTATACGTAAGCATTTTTAAAAAGTTTTTTAAGATTTGTATTCCTAAATTAATACATGTACTATTTCATATAGTTGACGATACGAAACAAAAGTTCCTCACTAGAATTATTATTATTATTGCAAACTTAACCGAGTTTTTTATACTTCATCATTTTTAAACAATTTTTTAAGATCTGTATTCCTAATTTAATATATTCATCAATTTATAAAGCGAAAATTAAAAAAAAAAATTTCCTTACTGGGATACGAACCTCGGAAGGCAAAATCGCAATTCGAGCATCTTAGACACAAGACCAATTTAAGATATTTTTTCAGGATACAAATAGCCAAGAACTTGTTAATTTGTGACTTAATTTGTTGACGAATAAACATGACAAAATCAGGAAATTAGTATTATTATTATTATTATTACTGCAAACTTATCCGAGTTATTTAAACTTTAGAATTTTTAAAAAGTTTTTTATGATTTGTATCCCTAATTTAATATATATATTATTTCTTATAATTGACGGTACAAAACATAATTCCCTCACTAGAATTATTATTATTATTATTATTATTATTATTATATTATTGCAAACTTAACCGAGTTTTTTATACTTCAGCATTTCAAACAATTTTTTAAAATCTGTATTTCTAATTTAATATATTCATCACTTCATATAGCGAATATTAGAAAAAAAAAATTTTCCTTACTGGGATTCGAACCCCGAAATTTAATGTTGCAGGTCGAGTACCATAGCCACATGGCCAATCTGTCAATTTTCTCGGCTAGTCACAAAATGTAAAAAGAGGTAGAATTAATTGTTTCTGGATCAAATTTTGAAGTTTATATTTATTATTACGAACTTTTGAAAAGTTTGTCAACTTCCAATGATGAGAAAGTTGATATCGAAGTGATATTGTTTAATTGCAGTGAGTTCTAAATTGCTTGGCTCCCGAAGGATTCTCCTTGCTTTTACTCGAAAAGGGGGACAATTAAGAAAACATTGAGGGTAACGACGATTTGTTAAGAATTGGAAGTAGCAAGAAGTTGACGTCAGTATCGACTTCTAAACCAGGTCAATCGCTGGTCCGATCCAACGAACGTGCCTCGCGTATGAATAAGAAATACCCAAGGGACTCGATCATTTTCACATTCCTTTTCATAACCTCATCTTGAATTAATTAATTTTTTCAAAATCTCGTTACATTTTACATCTCAAAATTTTTTTTATTTTTTTATTTCACATTTTATCACATTTCCTCATCCTAATTTCTTTCTCTTTTCTTAATAATTAAAATTTTTAATCGTGAACTAATACTAATTATCAATTAATTGAGTAATTAAGACTATTTTCTTAGGTTATGAACGAGAAAACACTTGTTTCAATAGCCAAAAGTGTACCAACCTACAAAATGTAACCAAATTGGCGCCACTGTCAAAAGGGCGCGAAATTTGAAATTCCATAATTCTCCTGTGCCGGAAATTATTTTAAAATTATTCTCCTGGGAGGTAATTAAAGTCGTATAAAAAAATTTCAAATTAATTTAAATCTAAATAAATAATAATCATAAAAACGCATTTTATGAAACAATGCTTTCAATTTCTTTTATAAAAAAAATTGCACAAGTGTGAAAATCACTTTTTGAGCTGTTCACGCTGAAAAGGGGAAAAAAGTACAAAGTATTATTAGTGACAAAATTCGCATCACGAGTGTCACTTCAATAGGGGACAAATTTAATAGACTGACAATTAGTCGAGGCTGTTCTGAATAACAATATAACTGTTTTTCTCTTCGTGAAAAAAAAAACTCTCCAACAAACTCATCCATTTGATGAGTGTTTTTATCACCGAGGCAATCATGACACTAAACAATTTTTCGTTTTTTATATCAATTGTTCGACGAGAGAAACATGAAAATATTTTTAAAAACGAATTTTTATCGTATTCAATTATCTTCACGTTAATTTTGTCATTTTATGAAAAAAAAAAAACATTATTTTCTTCAATCTATAAACTTCCAAATTCAATTAATATTTTATAATTAAATTCAAATTTCCCGCCATTTCCGTGGCGGGAAAGTTTAAATTGAGATTTTTTTTAATCAATTTTCTAGTTTTTTTTTTTAAGAGCTAAACTTTTTATTTCAAGATAGTGATGATTGATAAGAAGCTGAAGAAAGAAAAGTTGATAAATTAGATCGATGAAGGAAATGAAATGAAAGGTGAAGGGGAATCGATTTTGTTTTTTAAAGTGATCTTCTGTAGAAATGATAAATTTAATGGAAAATTGAATGAGACAAGGGCGAAAATCTTGACAGGATGAAAGTAGAAATTGTGAGAAGCAGCTAAGATTTCAATATCTGGCATTATTTTTTTTTTTGCTGATTCATCAAAAAAGATTTTCCTTTGTATCGACTAAAAACCCGTTGACGTGAGGACTCACTAACTCAGCATCAGAGTAGAATCCAAACGATTCCTCTTGGAATTCAATTGCGACGAATGAATGTCCTTGCGTTCTCAGGCGTAGAACCTTCTTTTCGCTTTTATTTCCACTTGACTTCTCACTTTATACAACTCAACTCAAAGAACGAAAATTCATCTTTAAAAAAAAAATTGTTTTTCGTAATTAAAACGAGAAAAAAAGTTTTCAATAACGAGACAAACAAAACTAATAATAGTTCCATGAATTTAAAATCAGATAAATTTTACTTGAAAGTGAGTTAAATTTAAATTTCGATTAATTGAAAAATGGAATGATTCTAGGATTAAATAAAAATATTTAATTATTTTAAAACTTGATGATTTTATTTTTTATAAATTTAAAATAATTAATTAAATTAAGATGAATTAGAAATGAATAATTGTTCATTTTGTTTATAAAATACTACAAAAATATAATGTTATTTTTCCCTTCTTCTTAAACAAAACACTTTTGATAAAATTCTACGAAAGTAGAATTGTAGAGAATGTTTCAAAAGAACAAAATGAGCCATTGTTTGACATAATTGAGTGAAAATGACTGCAATTCTGATTTGAGAAAAAACTCAAAATATTGAAAAATGCGCGAATACCAAAATGATATTTCAAAAATGTATATAACAAGATTTTGAAACAGAATTTTTTATTTTATCATCTAAAAATCTCTAAAAATTTCTGAAAAAAATGATTAAAAATTAAAGAAAATAATGAAAAAATAATATAAATACTTCTTCTATGAAGAAGCAATAATTTAAAATTTAAGAAAATAATTAAAACTTGAGAAAATTATTGAAAAAATTACATAATATATTTTAAATAAAGGAAAATTAAAGAAAATTTCAGAAAAATACTTGAAACTTTTAGAATTTTGTTGCAAAAAAAAGAAGGAAGTAATTAAAAAGTAGACAAAATAAATTAAAAAAAATAAACATAATTTAAAATTGAATAGAAAAATAAAAATATCAGATATAATTAAAAACTTTTTGGAAATTATTAAAAAAAAAAACGTAAGTAATTGAAAATTAAAGAAAAAAATAATATAAATAATTGAAATATCAGATAAATAGTCTAAAATTTGAAAATTATGGAAAGAATTGAAAATGATTAAAAATTGAAGAAAATAATAGGAAATTTGAGAAACATACTTACTTCAAAATCTAAGAAATAAATTTAAAAAATTAGAATAATGAAAAATTGGAGAAAATAGTTGAAAATTGAAAAAAGTTATTGGTATTGAGATAAATAATTAAAATTTCAGAAAATTAATTCAGAAATGATGAAAATAATAAAAAATTTAAGAAAATAATGAACAAATAATGTAAATAATTTTAAAAATTAAAGAAAATATTTAAGTTTTGTGAAATTAATTGAAAAATTACATAACATATTTTAAATAAAGGAAAATTATAGAAAATTTCAGAAAACTACGTATAACTTTTAAAAGTTCATTGCAAAAAAAAGAAGAAAGTAATTAAAAATTAGAGAAAATAAAAGAAAAAAATAAACATAATTTAAAATTGAAAAGAACAATTTTTAATTTAAGAGAAATAGGTAATATATTTTAAATAGAGGAAATTTAAAGAAAAATTCTTGAAATTTTTAGAAAAATTCATTGAAAAAAAAGAGAAAATAATTAAAAATTAGGAAAAATATAATTACAAAAGATAAACATAATTTTAAATTGAAGAGAACAATTTTTAATTTAAGAGAATTAATTGCAAAAAATACAGAACATACATAGAATACAAGAAACTCGTAGATATAATTGAAAATTGAATAGAAAAATGAAAATTTCAGATAAATAATTAAAAACTTTTTGGAAATTATGAAAAAGAACGTAAATAATTGAAAATTGAAGAAAATAATAAACAAATAATATAAATAATTGAAAATTGAGTTAAATAATTAAAATATCGGAAAAATAGTTTAAAATTTGGAAATTGAGAAGAGAATTGAAAATTATTAAAAATTGGATAAAATAATAGGAAATTTGAGAAAAATATTTAAAAACTGTAGAAAATAATTAAAAAATAAGAATAATTAAAATTTGGAGGAAATAATTGAAAAATGATTTTAAAATTTGAAACTTGGAGAAAATAGTTAAAATATGATAAAATCAATGATAAGTTGACAATAATGATTATTTTTGTATAAATACTTTGTAAGGTTCCCATAATGGTCCATTTTTTACTGTGGGATACATTATAAAATAAATAAAAATAAATAAATAAATAAAATAAAAATTGAAATTTCAGAAAAATACTTGGAAATCTAAAAAGTTAATTGAAAAAAGAGATTAATTAAAAATTGAAGAAAAGAATTAAAGACGGCTAAAATAATTTAAACTCAAGATAGTTAATAAAATTGTTTGCAAATTAGTAAAACAAATGAAAATAATTAAAAATTGAAGAAATTAATAGAAATTTGAGAAAAATACTTAAAAATCTTAAAAATCATATTTACAAAATGAGAATAATGGGTAATTAAGAATTTAGGGAAATCACTGAAAAATAATAAAAATAGTTTAAAATTGAAAGAAATGACTGAAATATAATGAAAATACTTAGAAATTTAAAAAAATAATTGAAATATGATGAAAGTAATTAAAACTTCAGATAAATAATTGAATTTTTTGAAAATTATGCAAAAAGAATGAAAATAATTAGAAATTGGAGAAAATATGTAATACGAAAATTAGAGAATTTATTTTTAAACAAAAGAAAATAATTGAAAAATCGTGTAAAAAGTTGAAAATTGAAGGCAATAATCTAAATTTGAGATAATAACTGAAAATTTAGGACATTAATTGAAAATTAATTACTATATTTAAAAGATGGAGAAAATAATTGCAAAATGATAAAAAGAAATGAATATTGAAGAAAATAATTGAAAATTGAGATATTTAAAAGTTTAGGATATTAATTCAGAAATAATGAAAATTATTAAAAATTGAAGATAATAATTGCAAAATGAAAATAATAATGACGAATTTAAAAAAGTAATTTCATCTTGCGATAAAAAATATTAAATTTATCAATAAATAATGAAATTGTTTCATTGTCGAAGAAAAAAGAATTAAAATTGAAAAAGTGATTGAAAATTTTTTAAAAAATAATTGAAATTTGCGAAAGATAGATTTAAGATTTAGGGAAAAAAGTGAGAAACAATGAAAATAATTAAAAATTGCAGAAAGTAATTGAAAAATGATAAAATAGTTTAAAATTGTAGTTTAAGTAATTGAAATCATAAGAAAGAAACTTGTAAATTATTACATATATATAATTCTTGCTTTTAACATTGAAATTCAAATAATTTCTAATTAGAATGACACTAGAGATTCTATTTTTGTAAATTGATTGAGAAAATTTGACTTAATTTGATAAATAAATAAAAAAACTTAAATTCTCATAAATTCTCGATTAGAAGAAACATCCGATCTGAAAAATTCAAATGTGGTTTTAAAGCTGATATATGTGGTTAGGCATTCCCCCTAATCTCGATAAAAAATATTAAAAACAAAAAAAATGGCGCCAATTAAAAAAAAATTCACAAAAAATGAGTATTTTTTTGTGTCATTTTTGAGTCGTTAAAAAACAAAAAAAAATAAAGTAGACAAGTAATGAGCCGATATGTAGGGGAGAGTCGGCCAAAATGCCTATAGTAAAGTTTAGAGCAAAAAAAAAAGTATTTAATTATAGTTTTGAAAAATATAAACCATCAAATATTTAGAAAACATCCTTTAAGAATATAATAATGTAGTCATTTTAAGTGTTTATTTCAGAAAAAATAGAAAAAAGAATTATTTAAATATTGATGTCAAAATTCGCCATTTTGACACACGACTGGGCAAATCGCCTGTGCACAAAAATATGGAAAAATATGAATAAAAGTAAACAATTTTTTTTTATGTATTTTCTATAATCAATTATCTTGTTTATATTAAGAAAAGAACTAGCTGTGAATACAAAAATATAATCTTTTTGTCATAAAACTAAAATTTTAATCCAAAGCAGACCGACAAAAAATGGAAATAAAGTCTATAACAAATAAATAAAGCTTCTACAATTATAAAAAAATCATACAAAAGTAAATTAAACACTATAATAAATTACAAAAATACCTGCTCGATTGAAAACTGCGTGAGTTTTAGGAAGAAAACGAAAATTTTGTCATTCAATGCCAACTGTGACAAGTTAATCCGCCATGATTCTTTATAGTCACGTGACAACACGTATCTCTCGTAATCTTATGTATTTTTTCTGCGCATGCGCACTTCTTTTGATTCATCCCGCGCTTATTTAAAACCATGTTTTAAAAATATATTAAAAATTATTCTTCAATGCATAATTATTATAATTATTATTAATATAAATGCATTAATTAATATAATTAATTTGTTAAAACACTGATTTTTTATACAGAAGCAGTAACAACTTGATATTTAGTTTCTACATCAAAATATACGTGTAACCCGAGAGATTTTCCGTATCATACGTATCTTGTTTAGAAGTTTTACAGCATATAGGCAATTTAACCAAGGCAATTTACCCAAAAACACACGATGTAATTAAACTAATTATTTTCATTTTAGAACTCATTTTTATTAATTAAGTCAAAGTGATTAGATAGTTAAATAATCAAGGATTAATTTTAAAAAAAAATTATGTACGTATGTGAGATAGAAGTGCATGTTTTCTAATCTTTAAAAATGAAAAAATTATCGTTGGAAAGCATCATTTTCACAATTCTTTAATAAATTATTTAATAATAAACTGATAAACATGAAACTTTACAGAAATCATCTTCACCTTAATATACTTCATAATTAAAAACAGTTACGATTAATATTTATTTTTGGCCAAGTTATTAACCATTGCCAATTTACCCAATTAGGCATTTTACCCGACTCTCCCCTATAACTTTTACATGCCTATAAGTATTTTATTTCTTTGAATTTTAATCTGCAATTTGGGAATTATATTTTTGAGGTAATGTAAACCACAAAAATAAAAAAAATCGATTTTTTGATCGATGCAAAGTATAATACTACCCACACAGCACCGGAAATTCCCTGAATTTTCCCTGAATATTCGTCAACATTTCTCGAATATTCGAACTTAATATTCAGGGAAGTTTCGTGGAAGCAGTAAAATGTCCGCCTAGAATAATATTGGGCGCGAAATTTCCCTGAAAATGTATTTCCAATTTTCAGGGAATTTCTGCCTCTTATATTCCTTGAATATTCAGGGAAAGTTAAAAAAAATTTCCAAAATTTTTTTTAATCTGGTAATTGATCAAAAAAATATGTTATATTCGACATCCGTGGGATTCTAGAAAATTAAAAACTACTGCGCAGCCGTAAGTGTCATAGAATCCAAGTTCGACCAGTGCGCATCAAGTTAAGTGAATATACGAATACTATGAATATTGGAGGAATGTTAGATGCGGAAATTCCCTGAAAATTAGAAATACATTTTCAGGGAAATTTCGCGCCCAATATTATTCTAGGCGGACATTTGACTGTTTCCACGAAACTTCCCTGAATATTTAGTTCGAATATTCGAGAAATGTAGACGAATATTCAGGGAAAATTCAGGGAATTTCCGGTGCTGTGTGGGTACCTTAATTAAAAGTTTCCTTTTTTTAATACTATGTAAAAGCAAAACTAGGTTTTATTGAATATTGTAGAGAGAATGAAGACTTAAACATCAATAAGTTTGTGGTATAGAGAGCCGATCCTCTTTGTGTATTTTCATTCCATAAATCACAAACATAACCTAAAATGTTTTTCCTTCTTATAGGTTTTTATATATCTAGAAAAAATGGAGTGCAATAAAACAATGGGAAAAAAAAGTGCGATAAGGAGGAGTGACGTTGATGGTCAAGAGGGATTGGGATGAGGAGGGGGAAGGGGGGAAAAGTAGTGGATTCTTTCATCCTTCTTGAAGGCATAACCCTATTTTGTTGGAACAGTGGCGTTCCGTCTACTTAACGCGATTGCTGCAAAGCTTTTGAGAGCAAGAGGCTCCTTTCAACTCCCTTAGGCCGCCACACCCCTATATGTTCCTGGTTAACTCGAGAGTGAGGGGTGGCGGGTTATACGTTCATGACGTCATAGAGTCTAGGGTCACGTGTTGGAATTCAGGTCGACTGTCTCTTTCTTTTTCTAATCATCCACACTGCGTATCTTTCTCTCTCTCTCTCTCTCTCTTCGCGATAGCTCTACATCTCTTCCAACTTTCTTGATGATAATTCACACCTCCCCCCTCCCTCTATATCCCTTCCTTAAGTTTTTCGAGTTTTTTGGCCGATTTTTATCACTGGAAAAACAAAAGTGAGTAGGTATTGTTTACATTTTGGTTGTATTAACCAACAAAAATGGTTAATTTAAACAGAGAAATGGTAAAGTTAACTATACGTTTTAATTTATTTAAAATGTTGTTTAATATTTTACATTTTAACCTCGATTTTAAAAGAAGAATGTAGAATTATTAGAACAATGATGTAGCGCATCTCGGGAAAAATGTTGTGCAATGAAAAAATATTGCATTGAAGGAAAGCTTATATTAGTCTATTTATTTTAAAAAAAAATGGAAAAATGCTGTAGTGATACTGGAAAAATAATGTAGAGCACTACTAAAAAAATGTTGTAGCACACTACTGGAAAAATGTAGCAATGCTGGAAAAATAATGTAGCGCACCAGGAAAAAAATGTTGTAGCAGTATTGGAAAAAGTCGTAGCGCATAACCAGAAAACTGTTGTAGTGCACAACTGAAAAAATTCTGTTGCTCAACTGGAAAAATGTAGCGTTATTAGAAACGCGATGTACGGCACCAGAAGAAAAATTTTGTACCATGAAAAAAATATTGCATCCAGGGAAACTTAAATTAGTGCATTTAATTAAAAAAAAAAGAAAAATGTAGTATAAGAAGTGAAAAAATGTAGCGCTACTAGAAAAATGCTGCAGTAATACTGGAGAAATAATCTAGGGGAACACTAAAAAAATGTTGTAGCACACTACTGGAAAAATGATGTAGCGCGTCCATTAAAAAAATGTTGTAACACCATTGTAAAAATTTTGTAGCGCACAAGCAGAAAAATGTTAAAGCGACTACTAAAAAAATGTAGCACACTACTGGAAAAAATGTAGTATTACTGGAAAAATGATGTAGCGCAACACTAGACAAAATGTTGTAGTGCATAATTAAAAATGTTGTAGCACCATTGTAAAAATGTAGAGCATAACTGGAGAAATGTAGTATTATTATAAAAGCGATGTAGCGCACCACTAAAAAAATGTTATAGCACCCCCCTAAAAAAAAGGTAGCATTACTGGAAAAATGATGTAGCAAACTACTAAAAAAATGTTGTAGCGCAAAACTGGAAAAATGTGGCATTAGGTACTGGAAAAATGATATAGTGAACCAATAAAAGAATGTTGTAGCACCATTATAAAAATGTTGTAGCGCGTAACTGGAGAAATGTAGTATTGTTATAAAAGCGATGTAACGCACCACAAGAAAAAATGTACCATGAATAAAAGACTGCATCACATGAAAGCTCTAATAAGTCCATTTCTTAAAAAAAATATGGTAAAATGTAATATAAGAAGTGGAAAAATATTGTAGCGCTAATGAAAAATGCTTCAGTACAACTTGTAAATTGATGTAGCGAACCAATAAAAAAATGTTGTAGCACCATTGTAAAAATGTTGCAGCGCACAACTGGAAAAATGTAGCATTACTAAAAAATGATGTAGCGCATCACTAAAAAAATGTTGTAGCGCAAAACTGGAAAAATGTGGCATTACTGGAAAAATGATGTAGCGCATGACTAGAAAAATGTTGTAGCGCAAAACTGGAAAAATGTGACACTACTGGAAAAATGATGTAGCGAAACAATATAAAAATTGTTGTAGCACCATTATAAATAATGTTGTAGCGTACAACTGAAGGGGTACAAGAAGGGGTAAAAATAACACTCGATTGTATTGTGACTTCTTCTTCACAAACTAATTCTATTCCACCTGAAATTAATAGGCGTAAATCATAATTAATTGTATTTTTAATGAGTCAGTTTACGTGGCCAGTCGCTAGTCAAGGTAGATTGATGCCTCGAGACTTAAAGTTAAATACTCTCAACAATTATATGTTATGCAAAACACCAACGAGGACGCATAAGTGAAGGTCTATCCTGTTTCTATACATTCAAAAATATAATTTTATTGATTTAAATTTGTTTTCTTAGCGCAAAAAGTAAAGACTTCTTTGTTTTTTATCATAATTGTTTCAATATATAAAAAATATTAGCAAAAAGTTTTATGAAAAAGTTAAGTTATTCTTAAATGATAACACATCTTGAAATCGGCAGCAGTTTTCTTTGCATACAATGATTCTTTGCATATAATTTTTGCATTAATTTTAATATTATAATTGAATAACAAATTTCGTTAATTTATTATTCTTATTTGCATTAAAAAAAAATTTATAGTTGTAAACGACCAAAAACAATGCAATGTTTAGTAATGGAAATAAATTGTATAAAAACTGTGATTTTGAGTAGAATACGTAACGTGTGTAAAAAAAATCACAATAGACAAATACGCGGAAAAATAAAAAATTATGTGTCAGTGTATTGACAGACACTGTCGTAAAATTAATAATCTCGTTAAAGAAACAATAATTCGAAGCGACTAGTTTACCCAGAAGAGAGTGAATTATCTAAATTCTAAGATTAACTATTCACTGTTTCGTGGCTGTTATGAAACCGGAAGCAGACCATTAAAATTGCAGCAAACCTGACACAGAAGCAACCGCTGCATTCAAAATGACTAATGAAATGAAATTTATGACATTGTCCAAATGCATACGACTTTGTGTAAAAACTATAGATGTTTTTGTTCTTATCAGATGATGAAATGTTACTTCAATCATGAAACTTGTATTTTTCACCATGAATACAAAAGTTGACAATTTTTTTGATATCGAGTAAATTTTCGGAATTAATAAACAAATAATCAAAATAATATAGAATTTGTGGAAATTATTACAAATTAATAGAAAAAATTAAAAATTGACGAACTCAATTGAAATTTGAGAAAAATATTTTAAAATCTGGAAAATTAATTAAATAATATTGAAAATAGTTAAAAATTCGTGAAAATATTTGCAAAGTAATAAAAATAATAGAAATTGAAAAAATTTTAGTTTCTTAAAAATAATTCAAAAAATTACAACATAAGTTTGTAATAAAAGAAAATTATTGCAGAAAAATAAAAGCAATTGTGAATCCACGCTTTTATAATAATAAATTTAAACTTATTTAAAAATGTCATCAATTTTTAACAATTCTTTTTTATTATGATTTCAATTATTTTCTAGAATTTTCATCTATTTTTATCATTTTTTAAAAATGTTCTTCAATTTCTATCTATTTTCATTATTTTTTAATTTTTCCCCTTAATTTTAAATTCAAAGTTTCCGCAAGTTTCAAGTATTTTCTTTAAGTTTTTCAAATAAAGCCTTTTCATTTTTAATTATTTCCTTCAATATCAAATTAGTTTCATTATTTATTTATTAAATCGGAATTAGTTAAGAACTACTATTTTAAGGGTGAAAAATCGTTTACCATGTCAAATAGTAATTTTTTACTAATAATTTAGTAAGAAACTACTAATTTAATTAGTCAAAGTAATTTTTAGATTATGTTAAACTACTAAAAAAAGTAGTAGATTTCAATTTCCTAATTACATTTGTTATTTTTTACTATTAAATTTGTTACATTTAACTACTGAATTAGTAGGTTTTTTTTAACTAATAATTAGTTATTTTTTACTAATTGAAAAAGAGAAAACTCGTTCACGATTTTAACATCTAAATAGTAGTTTTTTACTAATTCAGATTTAAAGAGTGTATTTCCTAAAAAAGATCGTTTGTGATAAAAAAAGCAATGAATTAAAGAAAATAAAGAAGTAATTAATTAATTAAAGAAAATCAATAATTGAATGTCTCCTTAGAAGAAAGTCGGGAAAAGTACGTGAAAGTAATGCCTGCTGCTTAATTGGACAATGCTAATGAAAAGGTCTATTAATAATGTAAAGTAATTAGCGAAGCTGGCAATTACATGGAAAGGCCAGGTTTTTAGTCTGTCTACTACCATTGCCTGAGTAAACATTTAAACTATTTTTAAACATGGAGCTTGACTCCAGCGACTCTTCTACTTAATGAAGTAGGTGTCCGGTGAAACAGTGTTCATGACAGTGGCTTTTTCATTCCCCTGAGTCTTCAACTTTCTTATTTTGTCGATTTTAACAAGAAAAAGTACTCTGCTCTTAACTTTTATAAACGAGAAACTTCTCCCTCTTTTGTATCCCCTGTTTAACTTAAATAAGAATCGCCTCCCTTGAATAAGGCGATTGTATTTTTATCCCGCTCTATAATTTCATCTTAAAGTTTATATATATTTTTTTTATTTCTTGTCTATATATGTATACATAGTTACATAAAAGTTTCCAGCGCCCAAGTCATTTTAAAACTTAATCTTCTCGTTTATCAGAAGTTACAAATTTGAAAATTGCTATTACAAGTTTTATAAAGTTGATGGAAAATCAATTCTGAATGTTATTTGCGCAGATTTTATGCAATCAGGTTCTTGTTCTTTTTAATGAATTCGATTATAGACTGTGATGACTACAAGTGGTATAAAATGTATAAAATGTTTTTTTTTTTGTTTGTAATGTAAGACTTTGTTTTTATAATTTCAATTTCGTGTATTATTTGTAATCAAATATTAAAAATTTGAATAGCGGCAGAACTTGATTAATATTTTTTAGGCAAAAAGAGAATTTTTTATGCGGGAAAATATTGTAGCGAAGTTGGAAAAATGATGTAGCGCAACACGCAAAAAAGGTTGTTGTGCACAATTGAAATTATTGTGTTACTCAACTGAAAAAATGTTGTAGCGCAACACTGAAAAAATACTATAGCGCCACTGGAAAAATGTAGCATTACGGGAAAAATGATGTAGCGCACAACTGGAATAAGTAAATAGAAATGTGATGTAGCGCACTACTACAAAAAATTTGTTGCTCAAAAATGAAAAAATGTTGTAGCGCACCACTAGAAAAATGTTGTAGTGCACAACTGGAAATATGATGTAGCGCACTACTAGAAAAACGTTGTAGCTCAAAAATGAAAAAATGTAGCGCAAAACTGGAAAATAGTAGCACTACTGGAAAAAATTTGTAGCTCAAAAATGAAAAAAATGTTGTGCCAAAAAATTGGAAAATGGTAGCATTACCGGAAAAGTGATGTAGCGCACTACTAGAAAAAAGTTGTAGCTCAAAAATTAAAAAATGTTGTAGCGCACAACGGGAAAAATGTAGCATTACTGAAAATGTGATGTAGCGCACTACTAGAAAAAAGTTGTAGCTCAAAAATGAAAAAATGTAGCGCAAAACTGGAAAACAGTAGCACCACTAGAAAAATGTTGTAGCACCATTGTAAAAATGTTGTAGTGCACAACTGGAAATATGATGTAGCGCACTACTAGAAAAAAGTTGTAGCGCACATCTGGAAAAATGTAGCATTACTAAAAATGTGATGTAGCGCACTACTAGAAAAAAGTTGTAGCTCAAAAATGAAAAAATGTAGCGCAAAACTGGAAAACAGTAGCACCACTAGAAAAATGTTGTAGCACCATTGTAAAAATGTTGTAGTGCACATCTGGAAATATGATGTAGCGCACTACTAAAAAAAAGTTGTAGCGCACATCTGGAAAAATGTAGCATTTCTGAAAATGTGATGTAGTGCACTACTAGAAAAAAGTTGTAGCTCAAAAATGAAAAAATGTAGCGCAAAACTGGAAAATAGTAGCACTACTAGAAAAAATTTGTAGCTCAAAAATGAAAAAAATGTTGTACCGAAAAATTGGAACATAGTAGCATTACCGGAAAAGTGATGTAGCGCACTTTATGAAAAAAGTTGTAGCTCAAAAATTAAAGAATGTTGTAGCGCTCAACGGGAAAAATGTAGCATTACTGAAAATGTGATTTAGTGCACTACTAGAAAAAAGTTGTAGCTCAAAAATGAAAAAATGTAGCCTAAAACTGGAAAATAGTAGCACTACTAGAAAAAATTTGTAGTTCAAAAATGAAAAATATGTACCGAAAAATTGGAAAATAGTAGCATTACCGGAAATGTGATGTAGCGCACTACTAGAAAAAAGTTGTAGCTCAAAAATGAAAAAATGTAGCGCAAAACTGGAAAACAGTAGCACCACTAGAAAAATGTTGTAGCACCATTGTAAAAATGTTGTAGTGCACAACTGGAAATATGATGTAGCGCACTACTAGAAAAAAGTTGTAGCGCACATCTGGAAAAATGTAGCATTTCTGAAAATGTGATGTAGCGCACTACTAGAAAAAATTTGTAGCTCAAAAATGAAAAAAATGTTGTACCGAAAAATTGGAACATAGTAGCATTAACGGAAAAGTGATGTAGCGCACTTTATGAAAAAAGTTGTAGCTCAAAAATTAAAGAATGTTGTAGCGCTACAGGAAAAATGTAGCATTACTGGAAAAATGTTGTAGCGCACCACTAAAAAAATGTTGTAACACAACTATAAAAATATTGTAGTGCACAACTAGAAAAATGATGTAGCGCATAACTAAAAGAAGATTGTAACTCACAACTGAAAATATTGTGTTCCTCCACTAAAAAAATATAGCATCATTAGAAAAAAGAGAAACTGTTTATAACTTTTTTAAAACATTTTAGGTTTTTTTTTAAATCATATTATAAGTCTCGATGAAAATACCAAATAGGTTTTCTGTTTCAATTATTAACATCAAACATTTAGAAAAAAGAAAGCTTCCTCTCTCAGGAAACAAAAATATTGTTTTTCATTTGTATCTTTTAAATACAAAAAAATCTGTTTTTGAAACAAGTTGCTAATAAATCGTGTTTTTTGTTTCAGAAACGAACAGAGATAATAGTGGATAGTTCGGACCAAAATGCCGTCTACATTCGAATATCCGGTAAGTGTACTTTTCTCATCGAAAAACCAAATTTCGCTTTTTTTTCAACTTCAATTTTTTGTCAAAAAAAAAACTGTCTTTTATTGTAAAAAATTCAGGATAAAAATACCTCCGAGAAATTTAAAAGTAAACATTTACATCGTATTATTTTTTTTAGATGGAAATATTTTTTTTTTTTTTTATTAGTGTAAACTTTCCTGTTGACGTTGAGAATGAGACTTGATACTTTTAGAGAGAATTATTCGTTTAAAAGGAAACAGTAGTATTGACAATAAGCGATAGCATCGTTCCACACATGGGACATTATCTATCAAGTGTCCCGGACAGAAAATTGATGGTTTTCCAATCGTTTTGAAATTTTCAGAAATCCTTATCCTGTGAAAGAGTGATTAATGCCTAAAATAGCAGCTCGATTGGATAAAATCAGACAAATGTAGTGGGGATTGAAAATTAATTTTTTTTTTAATTCAAGGAATTTGGTCGAAAATTGTAAAAATAAAAAATCATTAAATTTTGTTTTTAAATAAGTAAAGAAATTTGTAGTTTTTTTTTAAAAAAAAAGTCGTCTCGTAAATAAAAAAAAAAGAAACTATTTTAATCGGTTATTCTTTTCTGGGTCAGTACAAAATTTGAATATGACTGGAAAACCTTGATTCTCGTCTGGGACACTTGTGAAAGAGTACTATTACGTTTGTCAACAAGAATCTTTAATGCTGACGCATTTTTATCAAAATGGGCGTGTTTGCCCCAAAATCTTCTCGCTGTCGTAATAATTTTACGAAGCTTTACGAATCGCGCCAAAACAGTTTAATAAAGCTCTATTGTCAGCTGAGTAAACATTCAGGTCATCGACGTCCAAATACGTGAAAATATTTTCATCTTTCGATTACGTGTCACGGGGACATTCATTTTATTTGATTTGTTCTGTTTTATAATAATAGTGATAATTTTTGTAAATTAGACTAAAATTGTAATATTTTGCTGGAAATTATTTTTTCGATGGAGATAAGTCTCAATATGACTCAATTTATTTTTTTCTATTGGAAGCAATTCTCAACGCATGTAGATAAAAATATTTAATTAGAAACAAGTCTCAATTCTCTGTAAATTGAGACGTCTCAATACATATTCTCAATGAGACTAAGGATATAAAATATAATTTAATTAGAAGCAAGTCTCAATTTTTTATATATTGGGACAAGTCTCAATTCTCTATAAAATGAGACAAGACTCAATTCTCTATAAATTGAGACATTATCTCAGACAGAAATTATCTGTAAATTGAGACGTCTCAATACATCTCAATGAGACTAAGGATATAAAATATAATTTAATTAAAAACAAGTCTCAATTCTTCATAAATTGAGAAAAGAGTCAATTCTTTATAAATTGAGACAAAAATCATAACATTCTAATGAGACTAGAGATAAAAATATTTTTTAATTAGAAACTTTAACTCAATTTTTTATAAATTGTGAAACGTCTCAATTCTCCATAAACTGAGACAAGTCTCAATTCGTTGTAAATTGAAACAAGACTTAATTCTTTATAAATTAAGACAAAAATCTTAACATTGTAATGAGACTAAAGATAAAAATATTTTTTTATTTGAAACTTTGTCTCAATTGTCAATAAATGAAGACAAGTCTCAATATTGTAATCTTAACATTGTAATGAGACTAAAGATAAAAATATATTTAAATTTGAAACTTTGTCTCAATTCTCAATAAATGAAGACAAGTCTCAATTTTTTATAAATAGTGGCAAGTCTCAATTCCAAATAAATTGAGACAAAAGGTAATTCTTTATAAATTGAGACAAGACTTAATACATCTTAAGGAGACTAAAGATAAGAATATTATCTAACTAGCAAAATAAAACGCGCGCCAGCGCGTTATTATTTTTCATACATTTTAGAAATTATAAAATACAATTATAAATACAACAAATCGGTAAATAATATTTATCTAATATGAAGAAATAAATATTTTAAATATAATATTTAAAAATCAATTAATATAAATAAAATAAATATTTGTTTAGGACAAAATTTATAATATTTTAGAATTAAAAAGAATTGCAAAAAATAATTGAAATTAACAAAATAATTGCAAATTTTGCAAATTAATTGAAAAAAAATAATGAAATCAATTAAAAATTGGGGAAAGTAATTTAAACAATCATAGAAAAGTTTTAAACATAAAAAAATAATTTAAATTTGAGAAAATAATTAAAAAAAATTACATAAAATATTTTGAATAAAGGAAAGTTAAACAAAATTTAAGAAAAATACTTAAAACTTTCAGAAGTTCATTGAAATAAAAGAAAATAATTAAAAAATAGGGAAAATAAATGAAAAAAAGATAAACATAATTTTAAATTGAACAGAACAAGTTTTAATTAAAAATAAATAAGTAAAAACTTTTTGGCAATTATGAAAAAGAACGAGAAAAAATTGAAAAATGAATGAAATAATTCAACAGTCAGATAAATAGTTAAAATTGTTTGAAATTAAAAAACAAATGTAAAGAATTGAAAATTTTATTTAGGAAATAAATTTTGGAAAATATTTGACAAATGTTTTTAAATGTTAAAACTTGACGAATATAATTAAAATATAATACAAACAATGATAAGTTTTAAAAAAAACTAATGACATTTAAGTGTGATAATTGAAAAAATTACAGAATTTCTTTTAAATAATGAAAAAATAATTGAAATTTGAAAAAATACATGAAGATCTTAGAAATCAATTAAAAAAAAAGAAAATAACTAAAAATTGGAAAAAAGAATTAAAGAAAGCTAAAAGTAATTGAAATTTAGGATAATTAATACAAAATTTTTAAAATTGTGAAAACAAATGAAATAATTAAAAATTGAAGAAAATAATAGGAATTTTAGAAAAATACTTGAAAATTTTAGAAATTAATTTTATAAAATGAGAAAAACTAAAAATTGGAGAAAATTCTGGAAGAAAGCTGAAAATAATTAAAATGTACGATAATTAATAAAAAAAAAGTTTAAGTCTGATAACAAATGAAAATAATTTAAAATTGAAGAAAATATTTGAATTTTCAGAAAAATACTTAAAAATCTTAGAAAATAATTTTAGAAAATGAGAATAATAATTAAAAATCGAGGAAAATAATTGAAAAATGATAAAATTAATTCAAAATTGAGAAAAATAATAGAAATATGCTGAAAATAATTTAAGATTGAGAAATGAAATTGAATTATAGATATAGATTATAGACATTGAATTTAAGATTGAGAAATAAAATTGAGAAATAAAATTGAATTATGACAAAAATAATTTAAATATATGAAAAATTGAAAACAGTAGTTAATAAAATTTGAGAGAAATAATGGAAAAAATAGTAGGATATATGTTTAAAAAAAAGTAATAATTACAAAATTACTTTAAATTTTTAAACTAAAGAGAATAATTAAGAAATCGCAGAAATAATGAAAATTGATGAAAATAAATGCAATTTCGGATAAATCATTGAAATTTTTAAAAGTAATACCAAAATAATGAATATAATTATAAATTGATGAAAATCAAAAAAAAATTGCAGAATTTATTTTTAAGCAAAAGAAAATAATTAAAAAATCGTTATATAATGGAAAATTGATGACAATAATCTAAATTTGAGATTATTATTAAAACATGGACAGAAAAAGATGAATAAATATTAATAGTAACTAACTTCACTTCAGACTTTAAAACGTGGACAGAAAAAGATGAATAACTTCAGGAGTTTACGGAGATTATTATTATTTAATAATAATAATAATAATTAGAAACTATGTCTCAATTTTCTAAAAATGAAGTCAAGGCTCAATTTTTTATAAATTAAGCCATGTCTCAATTCTCCATAAACTGAGACAAGACTAAATTTTCTAAAAGTGAAACAAGACTTAATTCTTTATAAATTGAAACAAGACTCAATACATCTTAATGAGACTACAGATAAAAATATTATCTATAAGTTCATATGACTCAATACATCTTAATGAGACTAAGGATAAAAATATCATTTAATTAGAAGCAAATCTCAAATATTTATAATTTGGGACAAGTCTCAATTCTTTATAAATTGAGACAGGACTAAATTCTTTATAAATTGAGACAAGACTCAATAAATTTTAATTAGACTGAAGAAAAAAATATTTTTTACTTAGAAGCTTTGTGTCAATTCTCAATAAATGAAAACAAGTCTCAATTTTCTATAAATTGTGAAACTTCTTAATTCTCCATAAACTGAGACAAGTCTCAATTCTCTGTAAATTGAGACGTCTCAATACATCTCAATGAGACTAAGGATATAAAATATAATTTATTTAGAAGCAAGTCTCAATTTTTTTATATGTATATTAGGACAAGTCTCAATTCTCTATAAAATGAGACAAGACTCAATTCTCTATAAATTGAGGCAAGACTCAATTCTTTATAAATTAAGACAAGGCTCAATACATCTGAATGAGACTAAACATAAGAATATTATCTAATTAGAAACTTTGTCTCAATTTTCTATAAATGAAGACAAGTCTCAATTTTTTATAAATTGAGCCATGTCTTGATTCTTTATAAACTAAGACAAGTCTCAATTCTCTGGAAATTGAGACGTCTCAATACATCTCAATGAGACTAAGGATATAAAATATAATTTAATTAGAAGCAAGTCTCAATTTTTTATATATTGGGACAAGTCTCAATTTTTTATATATTGGGACAAGTCTCAATTCTTTATAAATTGAGACAAATCTCAATTTTCTATAAGTTGAGAGAAGACTCAAATATCTGTTAATTGAGACAAGACTTAATACATTCTAATGAGACTAAGCATAAAACTAGCATTTAATTAGAAACAAATCTCAATTTTTGATCAATTGGAACAAGTCTCAATATTCTATAAATTGGTACAAGACTCAATACATCCTAATGACACTAAATATAAAAATATTATTACATTTGAAACTTTGTTTTAATTCTCTGTAAATGGAAACAAGTCTCAATCCTCTACAAATTTATACAAGTCTCAAATATCAAAAAATTGAGAAAAGTCTCAATTCATCTCAATGAGACTAAAGATAAAAATATTATTTAATCAGATACAAGACTTGTCTCAATTACATGAACTTTTGATGAGACTTGTCTTAATGACATATAGACAGTGATCAGGGCCGGATTGGGAATTAAAAGCGGCCCGGGAAAAATATTCAAAGCGGCCCCTTTCTATATAATTGAAAATTTTTATTAACATTTAAAACTAAAATATAAAAATATTAAATTATTAAATTATTTTATTTAAACTTATCAATAATTTAATTATTTGGAATTTCTTGAACAGTAGCATTCTCTACTGCCATTTGTACGAAAGCAGCAGTAATTTCTTAGTTTAATGAACACCTCAATCTGGTTTTAACTAATTTTAAAGGACAAAAAATGGACAACTTCTATTAAACAAATATAATAAAAAAATTTTGAGAGAATTTCCTGTCTTTAAAAATTGCTCTGAATGTATTCCTATCTACCTTAACCCCTTCAGCATCAAAAACAACCCTTTAAAATCATTCCCTAATCTTCAATCAAGAAATGGACAATTTTTATTAAATAAATATAATAAAAAGTTTTTTAGCGAATTCCCCGGCTTTAAAAATCGCTCAGAATGAATTTCTATCTACTTTGCCCCCTTTAGCATAAAAAAAGTCGGCTTTCATTCACCTGAAAATCATTTTTTCAATATTTGAATACCCAATTACTTTCTTTAATTTACAATTATTTTCTTCAAATCTCAATTATTTTCTTCTATTCACAATTATTTTAATTAATTTTTAATCATGTTTTTCAATTTTCAAATATTCTCTTTAATATTCAATAATTTTCGGCTTCTTTCAATATTTTTATCAATTTTCAATTGTTTTCTTCAATATTCAATAATTCTCATTTTTTCAATTGTTTTTCCAGTTTTCAACTATTTTCTTCAATTTTCAAATATTTTCGGTTTTTTTCAATTATTCTTTTCAGTTTTCAAATATTCTCGTTTTTTCAATTATTTTTTCAGTTTTCAATTATTTTCTTCGATTTTCAAATATTGTCGGTTTTTCAATTATTTTTTTTCAGTTTTCAATTACTTTTTCAGTTTTCAAATATTCTCATTTTTTCAATTATTTTTCAGTTTTCAATTATTTACTTGAATTTTTAATTATTTCAGCCAATATTCAATAATTCTCGATTTTTTTTCAATTATTTTTTCAATTTTCACTTGTTTCCTTCAATAGGCAATTATTATCCAAGAATTTCAATCCAGTTCAATTTTTTATAATCCAATTAAATTTACAATTATTTTCTACAATTACTACAGTAATTTTCTTTCAATTTTTATTCATAGTTATTTCTGTTCTAAATTTTAATTTACATTCTTAACTTTTAAGATAATTCTGTTGAAATGTAAACTTTTTAATGTTGCAATTTTTCGAATTTTTTGCAATTGTCCTTTATTTTCGTCTTTTTTCAATTATTTTCTTTCATATTATTCAATTATTAATCATTTTCTTGAAATTTCAAATCAGTTCTTTAATTCTTTAATTATTTGTATCCAATCACAATTCTTGTCTTTTATTGATACTTTTTTTCATTTTCAATTATTCTCTCAATTTGGAAGTATTTTCTTCAAATTTTAATAAAGTTTAATTTTTCAAAAAGCAGTTAAACTTTCAATTGTTTCTAGAACTATTCCTATCATTTTCTTTCTTTTTTAGTTTTTTTTTAATTTCATGTTTATCTTTTTCTGTTTAAAATTATTTCTGTCAGTTTTTAATTTAATAATCTTGCCATGTTTAGAATTTTTTCCAATTGGCAATTATTTTCTTCAATATTTAATAATTCTCGGCTTTTTTCGATGATTTTTTCAATTAACAATATTTTTCTTGAACTTTCAATTCAATTTTTCAACTATCCTCTTAAATTCACAATTATTATTTTCTTTAATTTTGAATTTTTTTCTTCAATTTTCAACTATTTCTTCTAATTTGAAATTATTTTCTTCGATTTTCAACCAACTTTAACTTTTTGAAATCCCATTCAATTTTCAATTATTTGTTATAATTATTCCTACAGTTTTCTTCAGTTTTTAATTGTCAATTATTTTCTTAAATATTCACCAATCCTGGGCTTTTTCACTCTTTTATACTATTTATTTATTTATTAATATAGTAATTTGTAAATTATTTATTATCAATAATTTTTTTGAAATCTCAATTTAACTCCTTAATTCCTCAATTTTCCTGTCTAATTCACAATTATTTTCTTCATTTTTTAATTATTTTGGCAATTTTTAATATTATTTTCTTCTTATCAATTTGTGATTATTTCTTCAAATTTCAATCCAGGTCAATTTTTTAAAATTAAAATTTTTTTCAATTATTATTATTTCTGTAATTTTTTTCCTTTTTTAATTTCCAATTGTTTTTTTAAAATATTATATTTGTTCTTTAATTTTTTAAATTATTTTTGTCAATTGTCGATTTATTAATCTTGTCATTATTCCAATTTTTTTCATTTGTCAATTATTTTCGTCATTTTTTAGTTATTTTAGGTCGATATTATCAACTCGAGAACATTTTTGGATGGTCAAGAGATTTTGAGATCAATATCAATATTGCTCAAATATGATATCGTCTTGATATCGTAAAGCACTAAGAAATAATGGTCAAGAGAACAAAATAATTTAAAAAGTTAAAGATTAGTTATAAAATTTTTTGAGAATTATTGAGGATTAAAAAAATTGAAGGAGATAATTGAAAATTGAGGAATGTAATGGAAATTTAAAAAATGTAATTAAAAAATGAAAGAAGTAATTGAAAAAGTCTAGAATTCTTGAATATAGAAAAAAATAATAATTGAAAACTGAAGAATGGAATTGAAAATTGAAGAATGGAATTGAAAGTTGAAGATAATAATAAATAAGAATTGTAAAAAATAGTTGTAGAATTGAACAATTTAATTGAAATTCTACAATTTCTGTGATTGAAAGAACATAGAAAGAAGCCGAAAATGATTGAATGTTGTAAAATTAATTGAAAATAGAAAAGAGTAATTGAAAGTTAAATGAAATTTAATTACATAAATTAAATTATTAATTAGACCTACAAAAATACCGGCCCACCGGGATTTTTCCCGGTATCCTGAATGGCCAATCCGGGCCTGTCAGTGATTGAGACTTTTGTGAATTATACAAACAGTCATTGAGACCTATTTCAGTGATTGAGAATTCTCTCAATTATATCACAAATAATAACAATAATGAAAAACTTAAACTTCCAATTATAAATTTACAAGACATTTTCATAATTTTAACACTTATTGAGACAATTTGTTAAGATTTCTAATTTGTCTCAATAAAAATAATCCGTCTCAACAAATGTCTCAATGATGTTTTGTCAACCTAAAAATGTCTAGTAACATGTCATGTCTAGGAATTATTTTTATTAGATTTTGCCCAGTCTCAATGGAGTCTCAATGAGGTTGTATTTTTATATAAAGTCGGTCTACCGCGTGTAAACGAGTTTAAACTATATAAAGATTTGTTTAAGTGTACACAATTACACATGTAAGTGACATGTGTTGAGTTAAGCATTCTATGGCAATGGCCTCGTTAATATTTAACGAGACACGTAAGTCACGTTTCGCTTGAACCCGAAGCTCACTGCAAGCTAAATGAGCTCACTTTGGGATACATTTATCTCGCCACTACCTTTATCGATCAATAGCAGCCTACCTGCCTACCTACCTATCTTCAGAAATGGCACACGCGTCGTCTGGCACTAGATTCATTTGTCACAAAGACCTGGCACACGTGCCACTCATAAACAATAATTCAATTCGATCAATTTTGCACTTTTACTTTTTTTTAACTTTTCAATTGAAAATTGTCTCAATGCGTCTCAATAATATTGTTTAAAATTAGAAACAAGTCTCAATGTTTCTCAACTCGAATTCTCAAATAATAGGAAACAAGTCTCAATGTGTCTCAATTTTTACTTTCAGATAATTGCAAACAATGACTTTACCCTAATTATAAATAAATCTCAACATTTCTCAAATTGACATTTTTGCAATTGAAAACGTGTCTTAATTAAAATTTGTTCAACTAGGAAACAAGTCTCAATGAGTTTTAATTTTTCTCAACTCAATGTTTATCAATGTGCGTCAAATATGATTTTTTAACAAATGAAAACTTAATATTTTTAAATGTATCTCAATTTCAATTTTTATTTAATTGCAAACAATTCTCAATATTTCTCAAAGTGTGTCAAAAATGATTTTTTAAAAATTGAAAACAAGTCTTAACATTTCTAAATGTGTCTCAATTTCAATTTTTATTTAATTGTAAACAAGTCTTAATATTGATTCAAATATGTCTGAACTAAAATTTTTTCAATTGGGAAATAAGTCTCAATGGGTTTCAATTTTTCTCAACTCAATGTTATTTGGAAACAAGTCTCAATGTTTCTCAATGCTTCAAATATGATTTTTTAAAAGTTGAAAACAAGTCTCAATATTTCTCAAACTGAATTTTCTATAATTGAAAACATGTCTCAATATTGATTCAAATATGTCTGAATTAAAATTTTTTCAAATGGGAAACAAGTCTCAATAACTTGCAACTTTTGCTCAACTTAAATTATCTGTTAATGAGAAACAAGTCTCAATATTTCTCAATCTGAGTCAAATATGATTTCTTAAAAATTACTCCTAATATTTTTAAATGTGTCTCAATTTCAATTTTTATTTAATTTTAAACAAGTCTCGATATTTCTCATTACTTCTCAAATTTATTTGTTTTAATTAAAAACAAGTCTCAATATCTTTCTAATGTCAAATTGATTTTTTTTTAAATTAAAAACAAATCTTAATATGAATCTAGAAGTGTCTTAATTTAAATTTTTTACTTAAAAATAAGTCTCAATGAGTCTCAACTTTAAAAATATTTTTAAATTCCAAGTCTCTACGAATTTAGAAACAATAATAATAAATAAATAAAATTTTCTCAATTAAGCAATATTTCCTTCTTTTGTTTTTCTAGATAATAATTAATGTTTGTAAATCCCCAGATTTTTGAAATTCTTTAAAGTCGTATAAAACGATTTTTGGCAAAGTGTCAAATTGAAATTTATTTTTATTAAATTTAGATTGTTTGGGGGAAAAAAATGGGGACATAAAAAAGTTGGTCTTTTTTTTCAGATGAAGAGACAGCGGCGGCTTCGGAAACGTCGCCAACGCCTTCAGTCGCGAAATCGACACAAGAAGAATCCGATTCAATGCCGAGACGACTCTCAAATGAAAGCAGAACACTTTTGGAAAATCTGGACGTATCCAAAGATCGACCGAGACACTCGGGAAGATTTCTCACAATGCACAAAAGAAGACGTAAACGACTTATCACCAGGTCTTTGAATCAGGATTCCGGCATCTTAGACGACATTTTTCACGGACAAGTTGCTGTGAGTTTCGCAGTTTTTATGAAAATAAAAATAAAAAATAATATAGAGAATAACTAAAGAAATAAAAAGAAAAAATAAAAGTAAAAATGATTAAATATACGAGAAAATAAATTAAAATCAATTCCAATATTGGGAGAAATTGTCAATTTGTAGGTTATGTAATCTAAATCGTTTCTAATTGGCGATTTAAACAGCTAACGTTGCGCTCCTAACGGCCGACTTTGAACTAATATTTGTGTGACTCTCTATGGAACTTCATGTGTTTTGGCAGTGTTTTTATGTTTATTTTTTCAATTTTTAGAACATGTGTAATATTTTACTATAAACAATTTTGCAACGACTGAATAAATATCTAAATGAAATTACAAATGAAGATAAATTTTTGCGGAAAAGGGAAAAAAGAAACCGACGTAATTGTTGAATTTCCAAAGTGCTCGGTGTTAAAAAATAGTGAAAATAATTTTTTCCAAGTCGCCAATAATAGGCCTAACGCACAATGAATCGTAATCGCTAATACTTAATCGTAAGAATGAGAGGAAGTAGGACAGACATATATCTCTGTCCTGCTGAGAGGAAGCAGGACAGAGATATATGTCTGTCCTACTTCCTCTCATTCTTACGATTAAGGATTAGCGATTACGATTCATTGTGCGTTAGGCTATAGGCAATAATAGGAATAAAAACGAAAAAAAGTTTGAATGATACTGTATGAGTTTGCAATAATATTTCAAAAAAGGGTTACAATCACGATTCACGACTCGCAAGCTATAATTTTGTGATATTTTTTGGTTATGTATAAAGGCACGTTCACAGCTCCTGGCTGCCTGCCTGCAGGTTACCATGGCAACGTATTGAAAGTGAGCAAGAACAAATTTTCTCTCTTGCTCACTCTTATACGTTGCCATGGTAACCTGCAGGCAGGCAGCCAGGAACTGTGAACGTGCCTTTATACATAACCAAAAAATATCACAAAATTATAGCTTGCGAGTCGTGATTGTAATCCTTCTTTGAAATATTATTGCAAACTCATACATTATTATCATTCAAGCTGTTTTTGTTTTTATTCCTGTTGTAAAAAATAGTGATAATCATTTTTACCAAATTCTAATTGATTGTTTAAGACGCCATTAATAGGCAATAATAGGAATAAAAACGAAAAAAGCTTTATTGATAAGGTATGAGTTTGCAATAATATTTCAAACCCAATTATTGCAATCACGACTCGCAAGTTAGGGTGAAATCACATGAATGCGTCAAACGTTGCGTCATAATGAGAGAGAGGGAGACAAAGATATATTTACGTCTTTCTCTTTCTCATTAAGACGCAACGTTTGACGGTCTCAAGTGATTTCACCCTTATGATATTCTGATATTTTTTTATTATGTCTAAAGGTACGTTCACAGCTTCTGGCTGCCTGCAGGTTACCATGGCAACGTATGAGAGTGAGCAAGAGAGAAAATTTGTTCCCTCTTGCTCACTCTCATACGTTGCCATGGTAACCTGCAGACAGCCAGAAGCTGTGAACGTACCTTTAGTTCAAAGTCGTCTGCTAGGAGCGCAGCTTCAGCTGTTTGAATCACCAATAAAATGGCAATTTTTATTGAAATTCAACTTTTAATTAATTTTGAAAATAAAATCAATTACCCTTTTACCAAAACACTCTTAAAATTTATAAAGTTTTTTATTTTAAATACACGAAAATATATGGAGTAAGATTAACATTTTGGCCGAATTTTGCAAGATTGAAATAATTATAAAAAATGTTTTAAAATAGAATTCAAATAATATTTTCTGTTGATACACATTTAATTAAACTGGAATTCTTTTCCGTGTAAAATTTAACATTTTTTTAATTAAAAAAAATATATAATGGCGGATATCTAATGGCAAAGAATGGTCGATTTGTAAAAATTTTGTGTTTTTTCTCCCTTTTTTTTTGCATCGCTTTTTAATGAAAGAGTTTGGCCCGAGCTATTAATTACTGTTTCAGTGCGTTCGAGAATATTACGTTTGTGATAAATCGACGATTCATTGCCTTGCTTCCCGCACGTTATAAATGTAACTTTAAAACTCTTATCTTACTTTATTGCAATCATTTATTGCAGTGTGTTCTACAAAAGGCAGGAAACTGGCGGTTCAATGCTTTCACATTAGAGACTGTCACTGGAGGTACGAATTTTTCCAACTTTAATTTTTTTCCGTTTTTTTTTTCAATTTTTCATTCATGCTCAATTTTCTCCCGCCAATTTTCTTCTCCTTCATTTACTTTTTAAGTTTTTTGCCATTTTTTATATTTACATTTTTTTTTGCTTCTAAGTATTTATTTCTCAATTTTTTTGTATTTATTTTTTTTTTCAATTTTTCATTTTCAAGTCTTTTTTTCCTTCAATTCGTTTTCAATTTATTATCTTTCTTCTGAATTCTATTTTTAGTTTCTTGTATTTATATTACATTTTTTGTAATTATTGTTTTCAATTTTTAAAAAATTTTTTTTTTTTGATCGAATTGTTTACTTTTTTTATTATATTTAATTTCTTATTTTTTCTTTTTTTTTATATTTTCAATTTCTCACCTTCGTTTATAGTCCCGTTTTAATTATTTTTTCAATTTTTTGCATATTTTATATTCCAATTATTCAAATTATTTTTTAGTTCTAAGATTTTTTCTTTCCAGTATCTTCTTTCAATTTTTTCCTTTCAATTAATTTTTCGTTCATTTCTTTTTCTTCTCTCGTTCTTTTTTTGTTTTACGTTTTTTGTAGTACGATTTATTAATTCATTCACTGGAATTTCTTGTTACAATTTGTATTAAAAAAAAATTAGCAATTTTAATTCAATAAATTCTTTCTTATTTTTAAATATTAATTTACATTTTTTTGTAATTTTTTCTTTTTCAATAATTGTCTCATTTCAAATCTTTTTTTATTTCATTTTTCATCCTTCTTTATTTCAATTATTTCAATTATTTATCTTCTGAAATTTTTCTTCAGTTTCTTATATTTCCATTAATTTTTTTTTTCATTACCTTAACTTTTCCAATTTTTCTGAAATTTTCTGTAATACCATTTTTTGCATCAATTCTTATTCTTTTTCGATGTAATTTTTTCAATTTTTTGTATTTATTTTATTTTTAGTTTTTCATTTTTAAGTTTTTTTTCTTTAAATTTGTTTTTAATCATCTTTTTTCTAAATTTTATTTTTAGTTTCTTGTATTTTTTTAAAATTTTCTTTTAATTATTGTTTCAATTTGTTTTTATTTTTTGTTTGTTCGTACTATATATTTTATTTCCTCTTTACAATTTCTCTCATTTTTTCTTTTTTTTTCTTTCAAGTATGTTTTATTCATTCACTGGAATTTCTTCTTACAATTTTTATTTCTTTATTTCAATTCAATAAATTCTTTGTTATTTTTAAATATTAATTTACATTTTTTTGTTTTTTTATCTTTTTCAAATCTTTTTTCATTTTATTTTTCATTCTTTTTTATTTCTATTATTTATCTTTTGGAATTTTTCTGCAGTTTCTTATAATTTCCTTTTATTTTTCTTTAAATTATTTCTCTTTTCCAATTTTTCTCAATTTCCTGTACTTTAAATCCTTTTTTATTTCAATTTTTTTTGCTTTCAATTTTTGGTCTCTATTAATCTTTTTTTCAGTTTTTTAATACTATTTTTAGCTTTCGATTTTTATTCTTTTTCAATTTTTTGTATTTATTTCTTTTTACAATTTTTCATTTTCAAGTGTTTCTTTCTTTAAATTTGTTTTCAATCTATCATCTTTCTTCTAAATTTTATTTTTAGTTTCCTGTATTTAAATATTAAATTTTCTTGTAATTATTGTTTTCAATTTTTTTTTTTAATTTTTGTTTGTTCGAATTGTTTATTTTTTTTCAATTTCTCTCATTTCTCTCAATTTTTCCTTTTTTTTCTCTCTCAATTTTTTCCTTTCAATTAATTTTTCGTTTGCATATTTTTCTTCTTTCGTTTTTTTATTGTTCGTTTCTTAATGTTATAATTATTCACTGGAATTTCTTGTTACAATTTTAATTTCTTTATTTCAATTCAATAATTTCTTTCTTATTTTTAAATATAAATTTACATTTTTTTGTATTTTTTTTCTTTTTCAATAATTGTCTCTTTTCAATTCTTTTTTTATTTCATTTTTCATCCCTTTTTTTTAATTATTTCAACTATTTATCTTCTGGAATTTTTTTTTCAGTTTCTTACAATTTAAGAAAATTAAAATTAATTAAAATTAATTGAATTTTCTTCAATTATTTCTCGTTTTCAATTTTTGTCAATTTCCCACATTTCAATCTTTTTTTATTTTAAATTTTTTTCTACTTTAAATTTTCTTTGTTTCTAAATTATTTCACTTCTCATTTTTTACCAAGTTTTATAATTCCAACAACTGTTGTTTTTTTCTCGTTCACAAGCAAAATATTTTTAATTTCAAATTGTCAAATACAATAATTTTGAAATTTTATTTTACATGTTAATTGAATATTTTGTTCTCAAAAGCAAAATTATTCTTCTGTAAACTATAAATTTTCATCGAATTCCCGAGGATCTCTTTTTTGTGAAATCTTTTTTTAACAGTTGACAATTTATTTTTGGTCAGATTCGCTTTGAACATTTATTTCTGTCTTGAAATTCAAGCGGCAATATTTGCTCGTAACAAGAGAAGAAGAAAAATTGACTCGATTAATATTATTTATAATGAGAGATTTTATTTTTCATCGCTTTTTAACTTTTTATTTTCTCAGCTGTCGTTTCGTAACTATTTTTTTAAAAAAAAAACTCTCTCTTTCGTAAATAAATTTTTTTTTTATAAACTATTTACAATTCCTCTTATTTTTTACGCCTTAAGTAATAATAATAAAAAAAAATACAAAATTTCGACAATTTTCTTTTTAATTTTTATCCCAATTTTTTGGTGCTTTTTTTTTCTTAATTTCAATTCTCGTTTGAAAATTGTATTTAATTGATGCTAATTATTGATAATTACATTTGCAGGTCGTTCATTGCCAGTGTTGTGCGTGCATCTTTTTCATTGGTACGGACTTATTCAAATCTTCAACTTGGACGTTGTCAGAGTGTGGAAGCTATTCAGTGAGTATTAATTAGCATAAGTGGAAGATAGTGGTCCATTTGAGAATTATAAATAGAAACATTCGCAGCCTCCTGTCCACGAGTTGCTTTCTAAGCGCAATACTTGCCGAAGAAACAATATTTACGATCCTTTAATGACGCTTTTTATCACGAAATAAACGAAAAAAAAGACAAAAATATAAAATTTATACTTTATAGTTTTTATCAAAATGGACAATCGAAAAATAAACCAATTTTCATTAATAATTCAAAATTAATCCATCATCTATTTTAATGGACTTTGTCCTCTTCAAACTGACTATTTTCTATCTCACTTTTCATCTCGCAAACGATCCGTGTAATTAATTAAAAATAATACGCAGTTATTTTTCAATTGTAACTTATTCCATTTTACAAATTTACAAATTTATTCTCAAATTTCAATAGCTTAACAAAATTTGCTTTAAATAGACATTTTATGGAATAATTTATGTGTTTATTTTAATTTTATGTATTAATTATTTATGCAATTTTTAATTTGTTTTCTTTAATGAATTTTTTTTAATCTCTGTTTTTCTGTCAAAAATTTCGTCTTTAAATATTTTTCAACAATTTTTTCGTCTTTTCTTTTACATTACTTAGAAATAAATAAAATTCTGTTGTAGCTCGTTTACAGGGAAATAAAGAAATAACAATTTTTTTTAAAATTAATTTACTGCTTATAATTTATTTATACCAATTTTACAAATATGTAAATGTAATATACTTTTTATCGCAAAAATTATATATTTTTTTTTTAGTTTTTGAGCATCAAAGATATTTTATCCTATCGTATATATTTTATTCGTAAAAGACAAAAAAATGTCTATCTTCAAGAATTTTTTTAATTTTGTTTTTATTGGATTTTCTCTTTGCTTACTTTATATTTATTATTGCTTTTTTTGTATTAATTTTTTTTAATTTAAAATTTCAAAAATATTAACAGTAAATGTCTTCTTTCTTTAAAAAAAAAAATTATTTCGATTATTTCAATTATTTATTGATTACCTATTTATTGAATATTATTAATACTTTTATTCAATTTTTTCCGTATTATATTCTTGTATTTTTTTATATTATCAATCTTTTTAATTATTATATTTTTGGTCTCATTTTATTTTATTTTGTTTAATCATCTTCTTTGAACTCCGGATATAATTTTTTTATTTATGGTATTTCTTAAAATTTGTTAAAAAATGTTCTCTTTAAAATTTTTTGTTTATTTTGTATCGTTTACACTCAGTTTGTTTTTTATTTCCATTTTGTTTATTTTACTTTATTTTTTATGATAAATTTATTTATTTCTAATTTATTATTTCCAAACACAAAATAACATAAATATTCTTCTTTTACAATTTACAGTTTTTCATTTTTGGGACATTTTTTTTAAAAATTGTTATTTCTCTAAAAAACTAGCTGTTTTTCTAAATTTTTAATAATTCTTCGAATTTTTCATTTTTTTTTTAATTCTTATTTATTTCTTCGTTTTTTCTGTTTCGAATGATCAAGAAATATTATTTTTTATTTATATTTTTTAATTCTATTGACATCTTTGTACTTTCTTCATTGTTTGGATCTACATTTATTTTCTAAATACTAAATTTTCTCTTGTTCTACAAAAAATTTTCTTCCATGGTGTGTTTTGTTTCAATTTTATTTCCACCATTTTCTTGTTTTTTTTTTTTTCGTATTAAAATTCATTCTTCTTATTATTTTTCTTTAACTTTTTTCTGTATTTCTGTTTTATTTCTTTTGTTTTTTCTTCTTTTTGTTTGTTTCTTTTTATTTATTTCGTTTTGTTTCTTTTTCAGTCGCCTTCTTTTGAACTTTGATTTTTTTTTTTCTTACTTTATGAATTTGTCCAAAAATTTTGTTAATTGTTTTTTAGTTTTCTCTTAAAATTTTTCTTTCTAAATTTCTTCTCACTTGTATTTTCACCAATACTTTTATTCAAGTAGTATTCTAAAATTAATATTTTTTCGCAAATTATATTAATTAAAATATTTTCTTTCTTCCTGAAAAAAAATTTTGTTCCATTTTCAAATTTCTGTCTCTTTGTATTTTTTCTAATTCTCAAATTTCATCACATTTTCTTCAATTTTCAATCAAATTTAAATTATTCAATGTATTTTTTCTTAATCTTTGGCTTTTTTATTTTTTAACTGCTTCTTCTTATTATTTCTTAATTTTTTGTTTTTTAATTGATTTTTTTCACTATTTTCATTATTTTTAACTAGTCTCTTTTTCCTGATCTTTATGTTTTCTTTTTGTTTGTTTATTTATTTATTTATTTATTTACTGTTGTTTGGTTTCTCTTTTCACTCTTTTTATTTTTTTCATTCTCTTTTTGCTTTTTTTTTTCTTCACTTGTTTCCTTTTTCTCTTTCTCTATTTTTTTATTATAAGTTTCTAAATTGATATGTTTTCCTATCTTCTCAATTTTTTTCGTGTTTTTTTCTAGTTTCATTTTTTTTATTTTTCTGATACCAATTTTTTTCTATTGTTTCTCTTTGTTGCCAGAAGGCAAATTTTTGTATTTAATATCCTTTTTTATTTCAATTTTTTGTCTCTTTTAAGCTATTAGTCTCTTTTAATCTCCTTTTCATTTTTTTAATACCATATTTTGCTTTCAATTTTTATTCTTTTTCTATTTACTTTTTTCAATTTTTAGTATTTATACTTTTTTTCAGTTTTTCATTTTCAAGTGTTTCTTTCTTATAATTTGTTTTCAATTTATTATCTTTCTTCTGAATTTTATTTTATTGTATTTATATTAAATTTTCTTGTAATTATTGTTTTCAATTTTTTTTTTAATTTTTGTTTGTTCGAATTGTTTATTTTTTTCCTTTTTTTTTCAATTTCTCTCATTTCTCTCAATTTTTCCTTTTTTTTCTTTCAATTTTTTCCTTTCAATTAATTTTTCGTTTATATATTTTTCTTCTTTCGTTCTTTCTTTTTTTTATTATTTATTTATTTATTTATTTATTTATTCAAAATACATCCCTGCAGTATTATCTCTCTTCTGAATTTTATTTTTAGTTTCTTGTATTTTTATTAAATTTTCTTGTAATTATTTTTTTCCTGTCTGTTTATTTCTCTTCTATCTCTTCTATCTCTTCTTTCTTTATATTTTTCTTTCTGCTTTTTTATTTAATCTTCTTTATTTATTTTCTGTATTTTTATTAATTTAATTACTTTTTCTGCCTTTTTTTTTATTTTCATGTAATTTTTGCCTTTAAGTATTTATTTCTCAATTTGTTGTATTTATTTTTTTTCAATTTTTCATTTTCAAGTGTTTCTTTCTTTAAATTTGTTTTCAATTTATTATCTTTCTTCTGAATTTTATTTTTAGTTTCTTGTATTTATATTAAATTTTCTTGTAATTCTTGTTTTTAATTTTTTTTGTTCGAATTGTTTATTTTATTTCCTTTTTTTCAATTTATCTAATTTCTCTCAATTTTTCTTCTTTTTTTCTATTCAAGTTTTTTCATTCAATTAATTTTTCGTTTATATTTTTTTCTTTTTTTCGTTCTTTTGTTGTTCGTTTTTTGTAGTATGTTTTATTTATTCACTGCAATTTCTTGTTACAATGTTTATTTCTTTATTTCAATTCAATAAAATTTAAAGTAAAATTAAAGAAATTAAAATTACAGCATTAATTTACATTGTTTTGTATTTTTTTCCTTTAAACATTTTTCATCCTTTTTTATTTCAATTATTTCATTTATTTATCCTCTAAATTTTTTCTTCATCTTCTTATATTTCCATTTATTTTTCTTTCAATTCTTTCTTTTTTCCCATTTTTCCCAATTTTCTGTATTTTTTATCCTTTTTTATTACAATTTTTTTTTTCTTTCAACCTATTGGCCTCTTTTAATCTCCTTTTCAGTTTTTCAATACCATTTTGTGCTTTCAATTTTTATTCTCTTTCTATTTACTTTTTTCAAATTTTAATATTTATACTTTTTTTCAATTTTTCCTTTTCAAGTGCTTTTTGCATTATTATTTATATAATTACTTTGTCAGTTTTTTAAAACATTTTTTTTTAGTGTCTTCATCTATTTCTAACCTAAAAATTATTCACCTCTAATTTGTTTCCATTTTTCCCTCCAAAAGTTTCACATTATTCTTCGTCTATTTCTAACCTAAAAATTATTCACTTCTAATTTGTTTCTATTTTTCCCTCCAAAGTTTTTAGATTATTCTGGAAAATTTTTCCCAGTCATTTCCACTAGAAACTCCCTTTTATTTTACGAGATGAAAAATATTTCCTTTTTCTTCGAATGTAATTGAAAATCAGGGAAGAAAAATTCACTTATGAAACTGGAAAGGAAATGAGGGTGTTTTCTCTCTTTCTCGTAAAATGTAAATTCTGACTCTTGGGTCACGATTTGTGGGAAACGTCATCGAGAGTTTGATCAAGAGACGAGGTCCAGGTCGGAAACGATTCGTCGTGTTAAATATTCAACGAAGCCAAGTCCCGCAAGAGAAATGGTTCCTTTATGCCGCGTATCGGTATTTATAGCTCAAGTCAGTATAGGTGTACTTATTATTTATTTATTCTGTCAAAGATTTACATACAAGGAGGATTTATGCTCTCGTTCCTCTAGACCAACTCCCGAGCTTACACTTTCCTCCTCAACTAAAATCTCCTTCCAGGAGAGAAAATCTCATTTTCCCAGTTGCTTTCATCTTTTCAGAAAAATTTCCCGCTTTCGCGAGTTCTCAATCAGAAGAAAAAAATTCCATTTGAAAAAATACTCTAAAGCCCTCTGTCACGCTTCTTCCTTATTTCATGCTAATATTCGTCAATATTTCAATTTATCATTTTTTCTATAATTTGGTTTTTTTTTAAAAAAGGAAAGAAAAAAAAAGAATAGAAAAAATACTAAATACCTATAGAAGGACAAACGACAAAGTTCCATTTTAAAAGAGGCGTTTAGAATGAGATTCGAGGAATTTTAAAAATTGTTGTCTAATCAGTTTATTTTTTTTTTTTTTTTGCAGGTTTGATAGAAGAAGGTTATCACAGTACAAATCCATACCATAATAGTATACACGCCACTGATGTGACGCAAGCGATGCACTGCTTCCTACAAGAGGAGAAAGTAAGTTTAAACTATTCTTTTATTTAGGGGGGAAATTAAAAAAAAAAAATCCTACAAGCAGTGGCGTAACTGTTAAAGGGCAAAGTGGGGCAACCCTAATAAACCCTTTTTATAATAATAAAAAAAAAAAAAAAAACCTTAATAATTATAGTAATTTGTAGTTTCTACATCTTGTGTTATCGACAATTATAAATATTTTAAATATAATATTTAAAGATGAATTTATATAAATAAAATAAATATTTATTTAGGACAAATTTTTTTTCAGAAAAATACTTATAACATTCAGAAGTTCAATGAAATAAAAGAAAATAATTAAAAATAAAAAAATAAACATAATTTAAAATTGAATAGAACAAATTTTAATTAAACAGAAATAAGTGAAAACTTTTTGGAAATTATGAAAAAAAAAAACGAGAAAAAGAACGAAAGTAATTGAAAATTGAAGAAAATAATATAAAAAATAATCAAAATAATTAAAAATTCAATGAAATAATTGAAATGTCAGATAAATAGTTTAAAATTTTTGAAATTATAAAATAATGTAAAAAAATTGAAAATTGAAGGAAATAAATTTTGGAAAATAATTGAAAAATGATTTTAAACTTTAAAACTTGAAGAAAATAATTAAGATTTGATACAAACAATGATAAGTTGTAAAAAATAAATGATATTTAAATGTGATAATTGAAAAAATTACAGAATTGTTTTTAAATATAGAAAAAATAATTTAAATTTGAGAAAAATACATAAAGATCTTAAAAATCAATTGAAAAAAAAATGAATAACTAAAAATTGGATAAAATAATTGAAAATTGAAAAAATATTAATTGAAAATTGAGATAAATAAACTAAAATTGAAAAAAATAATCAAAATTTGAGAAAATAATTTAAAAAATTACATAAAATATTTTAAGGAAGGAAAGTTAAAGAAAATATCAGAAACATACTCATAACTTTCATTGAAATAAAAGAAAATAGTTAAAAATTAGAGAAAATAATATAAATAATTGAAAATTAAATGAAATAATTTAAATATCAGAAAAATAGCTTAATATTTTTTAAATTATAAAACAAATGTAAAAAAATTGAAAATTGAAGGAAATAAAGTTTGGAAAATAATTAAAAATTAATTTTGAATTTTGAAACTTGAAAAAAGTAATTGAAATATAATACAGACAATGTTAAGTTTTAAAAAATAAATGCCATTTAAGTTGTGATAATTGAAAAAATTACAGAATTTTTTTTAAATAAAGAAAAAATAATTTAAATTTGAGAAAAATACATGAACATCTTAGAAATCAATTAAAAAAAAACTGAATAACTAAAAATTGGATAAAATAATTGAAAATTGAAAAAATATTAATTGAAAATTGAGATAAATAAATTAAAATTGAAAAAAAAATAATTAAAATTTGAGAAAATAATTTAAAAAAGGAAAATTAAAGAAAATATCAGAAAAATACTCATAACTTTTAGACGTTCATTGAAATAAAAGAAAATAATTCAAAATTAGAAGAAATAAATGAAAAATAATGAACGTAATTTAATTTTGAAGAGAGAAAGTTTTAATTAAACAGAAATAAGTAAAAACTTTTTGGGAATTATGAAACAGAACAAGAAAAAGAACGAAAGTAATTGAAAATTGAAGAATATAATATAAAAAATATTATAAATAATTGAAAATTGAATGAAATAATTTAAATGTCAGAAAAATAGATTAATATTTTTTAAATTATAAAACAAATGTAAAGAATTGAAAATTGAAGGAAATAAATTTTGGGAAAAATAATTGATAATTACAGAATTTTTTTTTAAATAAAGAAAAAATAATTGAAATTTGAGAAAAATACATAGGTCTTGGAAATCAATTGAAAAAAAAAAATAAGTAAAATTTAGAGAAGATAATGGAAAATTGAAAAAAAAAAAAAATTGAAAATTGAGATAAATAAATTAAAAATGAAAAAAATAATCGAAATTTGAGAAAACAATTGAAAAAATTACATAAAATATTTTAAAAAAGAAAAGTTAAAGAAAATTTCAGAAAAATACTTAAAATTTTCAGAAGTTCATTGAAATAAAAAAAAAATAATTAAAAATTAGAGGAATTTATTTATTTATTTATTTATTGAAACATAAACGGGAAAAGTTCCCTTTATTACATAAAAAGAGAAAAGAAAAAAGAAAAATAATAAGTAAAACAAAAAGATAAATGTAATTGTTAACAAAAAATCATAAATTATAAATAAGTATGCATATAAACATAAATTATAATTTTAATCGGAATAAATAAAAAAATAATAAACATAATTCAAAATTGAAGAGAACAAGTTTTAATTAAAGAGAAATAAGTAAAAACTTTTTGGAAATTATAAAAAAAAACGAGAAAAAGAACGAAAGTAATTGAAAATTGAAAAAAATAATATAAATAATTAAAAATTGAATGAAACAATTGAACTGTCAGAAAAATAGCTTAATATTTTTTAAATTATAAATCAAATGTAAAGAATTGAAAATTGAAAAAAAATTAATTGAAAATTGAGATAAATAAATTAAAATTGAAAAAAATAATTAAAATTTGAGAAAATAATAAAAAAAATTACATAAAATATTTTAAAAAAGGAAAGTTAATGAAAATATCAGAAAAATACTCATAGCTTTCAGAAGTTCATTAAAATAAAATAAAATAATTAAAAATTAGAGAAAATAAATGAAAAAAGATAAATATATATTTTAAAATTGAATAGAACAAGTTTTAATTAAACAGAAATAAGTAAAAACTTTTTGAAATTTATGAAAAAAACGAGAAAAAGAACGAAAGTAATTGAAAATTGAAGAAAATAATATAAATAATTGAAAATTGAATAAAATAATTGAAATGTCAGATAAATAGTTTCAAATTTTTGAAATTATAAAACAAATGTAAGGAATTGGAAATTGAAAGAGATACATTTTGGAAAATAATTGAAAAAATTACTAAAAATATTTTAAAAAAGGAAAGTTAAAGAAAATATCAGAAAACTGTAGAAAATAATATAAAAAATAATATAAATATGTAATTGAAAATTGAATGAAATAATTGAAATGTATAATAAATAGTTTAAAATTTTGAAAATTATAAAACAAATGTAAATAATCGAAAAATGAAGGAAATAAGTTTGGAAAATAATTGAAAGATGATTTTGAACTTTGAAACTTGAAGAAATTAATTGAAATATGATACAAACAATGATAAGTTGTAAAAAATAAATGACATTTAAGTGTGATAATTAAAAAAATTACAGAATTTTTTTTAAATAAAAAAAAATAATTGAAATTTGAGAAAAATACATAAAGATCTTAGAAATCAATTGAAAAAAAAGAAAATAACTAAAAATTGGAGAAAAGAATTGAAGAAAGCTAAATATGCTGAAAATAATTTAAAATTGAGACTGATTGAGAAAAATAATTGAAATATGATGAAAATAATTTAAATGTGAAAAATTGAAAACAGTAAATAAAATTTGAGAGAAATAATTGAAAAAGTCATAGAATATATTTTAAAAAAATGATAATTACAAAATTACTTAAAAAATTTTAATTAAACAGAATAATTAAAATAATCTTTGAAATAACGAAAATTGGTGAAAATAATTGAAATTTCCGATAAATAATTGAAATTTTTAAAAATAACGCCAAAATAATGAAAGTAATTATAAATTAAAGAAAATAGTCGAATAGTTGTAGAATTTATTTTTAAGCGAAAGAAAATAATTAAAAAATCGTTATATTATGGATAATTGATGACAATATTCTAAATTTGAGATAATAACTGAAAATTTAGGAAAATAATTGAAAAATAATAAAAATATTAAAAGATGGAGAAAATAATTGCAAAATAATAAAAAGAAATAAAAAGTGAAGAAAATAATTGAAAATTGAGATATATAATTGAAAGTTCAAGAAATTAAATTAGATATTATAAAAATGATTAAAAATTGAAAATAGTAATTGCAAAATTGCAAAAAATATTGGTAAATTAAAAAAATGAATTTAAATTTGCGGTATGTAATATAAAATGTAGAAATAAATAATTAAATTGATTGAATGTCAAGGGAAAAATAATTAAAATTGAAAAAGTGATTGAAAAAACTAAACAAAATAATTGAAATTTGAAAAAGTTAAATTTGAGATTTACGGAAACAATTTAAAAATAATTAAAAATTGCAGAAAATATTTTAAAAAAATGAAATAAAATAATAAAAATTTGCAGTTTAAGTAATTGAAATCTTAATAGAAAAGAATTATTAAAAATTAAAAAAAAATTAAAATCACTTTAAATTTAGTATATTTAAATCGTCGATTAATTGAACTTGTAATCAATGCATTAACTGAAATTTGAAGAAATTAAAATTGCTATAAATTTAAAATTTGAGAAAATTTTAAAAAGGTAAAATATGAGTCAAAATTTTGAAAGAAAAAAACATCTAGTGACAAATGTCAGGTGTGGACAGAATTAATGAATGAATTAATTAATTAAACTTGTAAATTATTATATTGGGGCCCCATTTTCTTTTTTGCCCCAGGGCCCTAGCCTTCTCAGTTACGCCACTGCCTACAAGCAGAGAAAGTTGAAACAATTAAACTTTTTTCTTGTAGAAAATAAAATAATAACAATTGTAAAATTTTTTATTTTAATTTATTACACTATCGATAAAGAAAATTTGCTTTTAAATTTAAATGGAAAGGTATTAAAAAAAACTTTGAACTCCTTGGATTCAATTTAGACGAGAGATTGGGAAAAATAAAATAAATTTCTTTGTTGCAGATAAAGGCACACTTGAGTGACCTGGAAATAATGGCTTCTCTGATCGCTGCCGTGACCCACGACCTCGATCATCCAGGGGTCAACCAGCCCTTTTTGGTCGCTACGAGCAATCACCTAGCTGCTCTCTACGAGGTATTGTTTTTTTTTCGCTTCTTCTTATTCTCTTAATTTATATATTTTTTCTATTTTTCTTCTCTTTTTTTCATATTTTGTATATTTTTTCTTTTTCTGCTTTCCTCTACCAATTTTTTCCTCTATCTTTCTGTTTTCTTTTTAATTTTTTTTTCTATTCTTTTCTCAATTTATTTTTCTGCTTTCATATTTGTTTTTTCAAATTTTTTTCTTTATTTCCTTTTCTTGAATTAAATTTAATCAGTTCTCGGCGTCAAATATCCGGCTTGAAATGTCTTAACCGCTCTGAAAAACATCGTGAAAGTGGCTCCCCATCTAAACGCTAACCGCGCACGATATTGCTCAACCTTTCTGACTGCATTTTTCTTCATTTTCTAATTAATATTAATTTTCAATCATTTTCAAATATCTTGTGACACCTTTTCGAATTTTTTCTTCAACTTTGAATAATGAACTTTAACTTTTTGGAATATATTCTTTTTTCGCATATTTTTTCTTCAATTCTGAATTATTTTCTTGAATTACTAATTATATCTTTAATTATTAATTATTTGGGGTGAAAAGCGACTTCCTAGTTTGAGGAGTAAAAAAATTTATCTTTTTTTTTAATTTCCGCTAATTGAAAATTATGTTTCGATATCTCATAATTATGTAAAATGAAAATTATGCAAAGTAAAAATAGTATTAAATTATATTTCGGTAAAATAATTATAATAATAAATAAAGATTCGTCGAAGTAATATTTAATCGAAGGTAATTTTAATAAAAAGTCCTATTTAAGACAATTTAATAAAAAATTGTTAAAATGTTTAAAAATATAAGATAAAAAAAATATTTTTCGGCGTTTTTGTAGTATAAATACATTTGTTATCAATTATTTGCTTCATTCGTAAATGCTAAAAAATTACTGAGATATTTAGTATAGGTTAGAAAGTTCTGTCAGAGTCATTTTTTATTTCATTTTTAAGTACAAATTAAATAATTGACAACATTCGAAAAAAGAACAAAAATGATAATTGCAGTGCAAAACTGAAATGACGTTACTTGTTTTTTTTTTACTTTTAGGTTATGTTGACTACTATATTTATAAAAAAAATCCATGATTTCTTTATTTTCTAAATAGGGTTTCACCCCGTTTTTCAAGTCGTATTAATTAATTAAGATTAATAATAATTTCTTTATTTTCAGAACACTTCAGTTTTGGAAAATCACCACTGGAGGTCAGCCATAGGCTGTCTTTTGGAAAGCGGCGTTTTGGAACAACTGCCAAATGAAATCAGACCAGAACTTCAGCATCACATCAGCTCTTTAATTCTCGCGACTGACATCACGAGGCAACAAGAATTTTTAACTCGTTTTAAGGTGAGATTGAAACAAGTGTTGAGCGGTAAAAGTTAACCTAAAAAAAAATCAGGCAAGTGCGAGTTAGACTCGTACTAAAACCGAGGGTTTCGTACCCCGAAAAAAAAACTTATTGAATAAAATAACCTCTAGTGAATCGGAGTTATTTTTAATAAGTGATTTCCTATTAATACAAAATTTATGGAAAATGGAATCGATTTTCACAATTTTGAATATTACAATAGTGCTATCTCTTTCTCTCTCATGTAATACCCCCTCCAAAAACCTTGTCTTGATCCGCTACTGTTATGAATCATTTTGGAAATTTTGAGGTTAGATCGTCATATTTTACACAAAATTTAGAATTTTTAATTAACTGAGCTACTTAAATAAATTATGTACAGGACTGTTTGATTTAATAATACTTTTTAAAATTGAACGAAACAAAAGAATTTTTAATATAATGCATTTTTGATCAAAAATGGACCCTATCTTCAAAAATATTTGTCTTATAGAGTTCAAATTTTGTACACGAATGTATTGTCAGGTGTAGATTACATGAAAATTATAGGGAACGTGATGTTAATAGCGAGGTCAAGGAAAAATCGAGAGATTTTAGCCAATATCCATATGGTGGCAAGGGGGGGGGGGGAGGATATGATTTTTGACAAAGTCTTTCCAATAGGTTCCGTGCGTACATTTGTAGTGTATGTAACCCTAAAAAAAAAAAAATAATTAGGGAAAAGAAGGAAATAATATTAATAACCAAAGTTTTATTTTCTGATTGATTTCAGACTTACCTAGATGATGAGCTGCTGGACATGAAACAAGGCGAGGATCGTCACTTCATTCTCCAAATTGCCCTAAAATGCGCCGACATATCGAATCCCTGCAGGCCTTGGGACATCTCCAGAAAATGGTCCTACAAAGTCTGTGAAGAGTTCTTCCGACAAGGCGATTACGAGCGACAATTGAGTCTCCCGGTGACGCCATTGTGCGATCGTCAAAGTACAAGTATCCCGAAAATTCAGGTCGGTTTCTTTAAATTCGTCGTCGCGCCGCTTTACGAAGAGTGGCACAGATTCCTCCGCGACGGACTCAGTATTAGCCTCATGAAGTACCTTCGGAGCAATCAGAAAAGGTTCTCTTCTCTTTTGCTTGGTTTAACGTCAACCCCTTTTTTTGCTTTTATTTACTGTAATTTCAATTCCAGATGGGAGACAATGATCCAGCAGGAAACGGCCGAGGAGACAAAGACAGAGGTCTCGGAGTTGGAGGAAGAGAAGGTTCTGAGTTCAGAGGAAGACACGGCTCATGATGATGACTCGGGTAGCATCGACTTCGTAATATCAACGCAACCCTCTTCCATAACTCGCAGACCGAGTCTGCCGGTTAAAACTGAAACGCAGAGGGCAGGAAGACGTCACTCGGTTCCAATCAGTGTCTCAAAATCTCTGCTGACTCCAGCACGAGCAACAGTAAGACGAGAGAGTCTCCCGATCGCCAACATGAAGCTGAAGAATCCTCTTATCAGATTCGAGGACCATCTGTCACGTCCCGGTCGAAGTTCCCTCTCGTTGTTCTCTTCCAAGAGCAGTCTTCTGGGCTCTTCAAACTCCAACAATGCCGACAGACCGGTCAGCGCAGAGAATCTTTTACCTGAACCGAGTATCGCCAGCATTACCAACAGCACCGAAGCCTCGAGATTGAGCTCGGTCCTCCAACCCGATAATCAGCGCCCGCAAAAGCAGCTCACCCGACAACAAACCTTCCCTCCACTCCAGCCTTACGTCCGAATGAGGTAAAATTTATTCCACTGACGCACTTTTACTAATTTTATTTAAAATCTCTCACTATTACGAGGCGAATATTCCCTAATACCCATTTAGCCTAAAATTCATTCAGTCTAAATCTCATTTAACCTAAAATGAACACAGCCTAAAACACAATTAACCTAAAATCAACCACGGAGTTAGCTCAGTTGGTTAAGGTCCTGGACTCTACGGTCGCGCCAAGTCAAGCGTCAAGCTTGCTTGGTTCGCGCCCCGGGGAGCCTGGGATTTTTTCCGGCTGTGAGATAACTTCAGTGGAAGGTAAAGACGTCGAGGTATAATGATATGTACTGTCGGTAATCGACCTGTGAAGATCACTAGAACTCGACTGTCGATAAACCGGTTGTACTCAGGAGAAGTTTATCTACAGTTTTCCCTCTCCACTGGCCAGCAAACCCAATATACCGGATGGTCCAGGCAAATGGGAGTACTCCTAATTTCAAGCCGTTCTGTAGACGCAAAAACACTTAGGGAATATATACAAAGTACTGAATTCTAGAAACTCTCTACTAGGGACACTCATTGGGCCTGTGAGGTCGTTAAAACGAGTGTATAATAACTAAACAATAATAAAAAAAATTAACCTAAAATTCATTCAGCCTAAATCCCGTTTAGCCTAAAATGCATTCAGCCTAAATCTCATTTAACCTAAATTGTATTCAGCCTAAATCACATTCAACCTAAAATTCATTCAACCTAAATTCCATTTAACATAAATCTCATTTAACCTAAAATGCATTCAGCCTAACTGCCTAAAACTCATTTAACCTAAAACTCATTTAGCCTAAAACCCATTCAACATAAATGTCATTTAACCTAAATCCCATTTAACCTAAAATGAATTCAGCCTAAATATCATGCAACCTAAAATTCATTCAACCTAAATTCCATTTAACCTAAAATGCATTCAGCCTAAATCCCGTTTAACCTAAAATGCATTCAGCCTAAAACCCATTTAACCTAAAATTCATTCAACCTAAATCTCATTTAACCTAAAATTCATTCAACCTAAATCTCATTTAACCTAAATTCTATTTAACCTAAAATTCATTCAACCTAAAATGAACACAGCCTAAAACACATTTAGCCTAAAATGCATTCAGCCTGAATCCCGTTTAGCCTAAAATGCATTCAGCCTAAATCCCGTTTAACCTAAAATGCATTCAGCCTAAATCCCATTTAACCTAAAATGCATTCAGCCTAACTGCCTAAAACCCATTTAATCTAAAACTCATTTAGCCTAAAACCCATTTAACATAAATCTCATTTAATCTAAATCCCATTTAACCTTAAGTGAATTCAGCCTAAATCTCATGTAACCTAAAATGCATTCAACCTAAATCCCATTGAACCTAAAATGCATTCAGCCTGAAACGCATTTAACCATAAAATTCATTCAACCTAAATCTGATTTAACCTAAATTCTGTTTAACCTAAAATTCATTCAACCTAAAGTCTATTTAACCTAAAATGCATTCAGCCTAAATTCCATTAAACCTAAAATATACATTCAGCCTAAAACCATTTGTCCTAAATCCCATTGAACCTAAATTTTATATTATAAATTAGGTTCAATGAAATTTAGGAAAAATTATTTTAGACTATATGCATTTTAGGTTCAATGGAATTTAGGCTGAATGCATTTTAGGTTAAATAGAATTTAGGTTAAATGAGATTTAGGTGATTTAGGTTACGTAGGTTTTAGGCTGAATGTATTTTAGGTTAAATGGGATTTACGTTAAAATAGTTTTAGATTGAATGCATTTTAGGTTAATTAAGAATTAAATTAAAATTTGAAAAATAATTGATAATAAAAAAAAATTACAAAATGACGAAAATAATTGACTATTGAAAACAAAATTCATAAAATGGCTAGATTAATACAGAGCCAAACAAAATAATTTAAAAAATGAAAGAATAATTATAAAATTTTAGGATAGGTACTAATTGAAAAATTAAAAAATATTAGAAAATAATTGAAAATTGCGGAAAATTATTAATAATTGAAGGAAATAAAACAAGAAATACTAAATTTAGAGAAAATAATTGCAAATCGAAAAATTATAAAATTATAGGTATAAATGTTGGACATAGTTACAAATTGAACAACTGGATTGAAAATCGAAGAAAGTAATTAAAATTGAAAAAATAATTGAAAATTGAAGAAAGCAATAAGAAATTATTATTTAGGAATTAATTGAAAACGATTAATGCAATTAAAAATTAAAGACAATATTTGTAAATTGAAGGAAATAATTAAAACTTAAAGAAATAAATTGATAATCAAAGAATTAAATTGCGGAAAAAAAATAATAATCATTGAAGGGAATAGTTGAAAAATGATGAGAATAAGTGAAAAATTAAAGAAAGTATGTGAAAAATTACGAAAATAATTGTCAAGTGAAAAGAAAATTAGAAAAATTACTAGAATAATAGGCAATTGAAAAAGATAATTGAAAAAATAAAACAAGAAATACTAAATTTCAAGAAAATAATTGCAAATTGAAAAATTTTCGAAAATTATAAGAATAATTGTTGGAAATAATTGCAAATTGAACAACTGGATTGAAAATCGAAAAAAATAATTAAAAATTGATGAATGGAATTAAATTTTAAAGAATATACTTAAAATTGAAAAAAAGTAATTAAAAAAAACGGAGAATTAATGAACATAGAAGAAAACAATTAAAAACTGAAGAATGGAATTAAAAATTATAGAAACTAATTGAACAATTGTATTTAAAATAAATAAACTTAATAATTATTTTATTTTTTTATTGACATGAATTTTTAAATTCCTTACACTAGTTTTCAATTATTTTCTTCAAAATTCAATCATTTTCTTCAGTCTTTTTATTATTGTCATGAATTTATTCATTTTTCACATCGCTTTAAATTATTTTCTACAAACTTTAATTACTTTCTTCATATTTATTTGTTGTTGTTGACATTCGTCAATCATTCTCTTCAAATTTCAATTATTTTCTTCAAACTTTAATATTAATTTCTTCAACTTTCAATTATTTTCCTCTAGCTTCTAATATTTTTTTTTTAATCTTTTCATTATTGTAATAAATTTCTTAATTTTTACACCAGTTTTCAACTATTTACGTCATTCAATTAGTTTTTTTCCATTTCAATTATATCGTTAATTTTTCAATTATTTTATAGAATTTTTAAATTAATGTATTAAATATTTTAATTTTTAACTCCATTTTTAACTTATATTTTTTATTCATTTTTGTTTCCAAATTTCAGTTATTTTTGTCATTTTTAATCTCTTTTCTACATAGGGGAGACCGTCCAACAGTAGATAATGTCAAACAGTAGATAATTTTAATTTTCTAGAAACCTGTTTTAAAATTTTAATTCAACTCATCATAATAAGATTTTAGGAATAAAATAAGGTTACCTAACCAAGTTTTTTTTAAACAATATGAATATTATTCATATTTATAAATATTTTAACACTTTTTATAAATCAGTATAATTTCTAACAGTTTAGATAATCAACAGTAGATAATCTATTTCAGAATCGCGGCACAACTGTCAGAAGTCGTGGTTATGTTTTAAATAAATTAGTTACTATACAAGGGATACAAAAATTTATGAGATATTTATTTTTCTTCGTTTCAAATTTCCTGCTCTTTTAAGCTCTTAGGTTTGGTAGGCGTGTTCCAAAGAAGTGGAAATTTATCGTATTTCTCATATTTCAGTTAAATACTTAAAATAATCTACTTTTATGCAAACAAATTGATTTTATTTTGAAGAAATCTCTTCAAGAAATTGTATTATGTATAAAAAAAACTGCTAAAAAATTTGTTTTCTTTAAATAGGAGCCGATTATCTACTGTTGGCAGGAGGTTCCATTTCAACTGGTTGTTTATCGTGTTAAAAAAGTATTTAAAATGAAGGAGAGATTAATTTTAGGCTCATTTTGCTTTCTGCATTACTTACTTGAATATATTAGCTTCATTTTAGCGTTAAGAATTCTTTTAATAACTTCAGCTTGAAATAATTACACCTATAAGAAATTTTTACTATCTACTATTGGCCGGTCTCCCCTATATACATTTTTTAATTGTTTTCTTCAAGTTTCAATTATTTTATTGATATTAATTCATTTATATAAATTATTATTATTATATACATTATATAAAAATTTCTTTGGTTTCTCTAATACTTGGATTTTTTAAAGGTACATGTCCACAACAGCGGAAATGAGCCAGTGCTGCGAAATTCTCATGGAGGCTGATAGTCCCTCGTCTTCCTCTCCAAGTCCCACGAAAGAAGAACCCTGTCCGGGTGGACACTGCGGAACTCCACCGGAAGAGGTCGCTGAATCGAAGGAGAAAATCGAAACCCCAGAGGTGTTCGAAGCACCAGACACACTTGCCAGTATTGCCGCCGTAGTCTTCGAAACACACAACATGCAGGTTCTGAGGTCCGAGGAATCCAAGCTTCGTCATCGGAGACCATGCTCTGCTCAAGATCTCAATTCGACACCAATGTTCTGCGCATCCTTGAAAAGATCCAGGTACGATTAACAACTTCCAAGTTAGTTTTCTCCCCTAAAACAGTTCCTGTACATTTTTAACTTTTCTTGTAATTATTCTCCAGGACGGCCGTTATGTCGGAAGTGTCCGATCCGACAGGATCAAGACCTGAGTCGAGATCTGCACACGACACGAAATCCAGCTGTGAGATTTCAATTAGCGAGGATATGCAGACGTTTTCCACGTCGACCAAGTCTGATCGCTATGGTGACCAGCAGGACGCGAGGATCCAGTGGGTGGACCCAGAGCCTCGAAGGTACTCGACTCCGGTGGCCAGTTTTCCGAAAAAGCCGATCCCAGCCGGGGGAAGAAGATTTACTGCGATACCAGTCACTTCCGAGGCCGGACCTCACAAAGTGTTCTTCATCGGAAGTCCGCCGGATTCACCGCCGAGGATCAAGAGCGTCTCCTCGTCCAGTGACAGTGGCAGCGATCCTAGAAGAAGTAGCGGTGGCTCCAGCAGCGACTGCGTCTCCGTCGGTAGCAAACGAGACGCGGATTCGGCCCGGGAGAAAGGTCCCAAGATCCCCAAGCTGAGTCTTGATTCCCAGATGAAGGAGAACGTCGACCCGAGGGAAGAGACCTCTAAGACTCACGGGCGCCGAAGTAGTCAAGTGAGTTAGGACTTTATCCACTAGAGGAATTAATTTAACCTTAATTCATCTAAGGCTTTTTATTGAAATTTAACTAGTAATGAAAATAAAGTCCATTAAACATTTAAATTGATTATAAATACAGGGATTGGCTAGGAGAAGGGGATCAGCGCCAGTCGGTTTGATTTCGAGACTCGATGACATTTCTGCTCCTTCAGTTACCACGATCACTGATCAGTACACTAGACGCGGTTCTGTTCCAATGGACGTTTCTTGGCAGCAGAGTAAGGAATTAATATACTTTCAATGAAATTAGTTTGATGAGTAAGAATCTATTTGGGTTTATTCACATTTGCAGATGGATCGTCAAATAGATCGGCACTAGGTCCCCGGGAAGGAAATCTCCCGCCGCCCAGAAGAGCGAGTCTTCCTCAGGAAACGAGTCTTGGAAATCTGCTGGGTCATTTCATTGCTAATTCAGGTAAGCGGGACTGATTTGGCGAGGAGACTTGAGCAGTGTTAATGATATTTCATTCCTTGATTAATGAAGCGTGACGTCACATGTTGGTAACTTAATATTTACACCATCTAATGAAACAATTTAAGTTAGCGGTTGTAAGGATGTTTATAATTTAAATTAATATTTAGTGTCAGTGGATGAACGAGACGAGAGATACCTTGGTATATTGTCCTGGTTGGTAGATTGTGAAAGACTGGAGAGTTGCCAAGGAGTTAATCAGGTCATAGATTCATGACCTTTAGAATGAATGCAGCAGATCAAGAAGACAAGAAGATTAGTGATTTGAGAGGCACTTAATGAGCAGCGTGCACTTATATGGAGGGTGCTCAGCAAAAAAAGGGTTCTTTTTAAAGACAAATCGTAAAATTGAATTCTACAGTCTTGTAGTTCAAAGGGAAAAACTTTTTCTCCTATAGACAATTTTTTGGACTGTTCTGAAATGTTCAATGTTTATCCGAGAGATGGAGCTAGCCCTCCTTATTAAATCCGATATTTTATTCAGGTTTCATCAGGGTTCTATCCGGATTACCAAAATTTTGCCACATGGTTTTTATATGGTTTCCATATGAATCCTATCTGTTTTGTATCTGAACCCTTAAATTACTTTCAATCATCTTTTATCTGGTTCTTATAGCAATTGTACTTGTTTAGTATCCCAGTTATATCTGGGTTTTAGCAGGGTCTTTCAAATTCCGCTATTCGGTCCCTGTATGGGTTTTATAAGGTTTCTATCTATTTTTTATCCGGATACAAAACAGATAAAAAGTGAATAGAATCCGAATAAAACCCTTAACAGATTTAAGATCGACATTTGTGTTATATTTTTATATTTGTTCCGGATTAAACCCGTATAGAAGCGTATATAATGCCACCAATGTTTTTTATTTCAATTTTATACCCCGGATAAAACCCGACTTCAACCTTACTTGATTCGTAGATTTTAAATGGTTACCGAATAAAAACCAGATTCAACCAACTAGAACCCGAACTGGGTTTTATCTGGTTTCTATTCGGATTTTATCTGTTTCTTTTCGGATTTTTTTAACAGGGAGGAGTATTAAATTTGTGTATAAAATCAGCTATGTATATTATTTCTAATTCTTAGATAAAATTAAATTCAAATTTAGGGATTCTGTTGGTATTTTCCTAAAAATGTACAAATTTCATTTTATACACAATTTTATTACTCCTAGCTCCCTCTTTTGGATTAACACTGAACCGTGTAAACACTTGGAACAATTGAGAATTGTAAATCATAAATAAGTGCAACATAGAGAGTAAACTCATTTACCAAAAAAGTTTTGTCGAAATGTCGTTTTGTCCAAATGTCTTTTCGTCCAAATGTCGTTTCGACACAAGAAGCCTTTCTTCTCTTTTTACCTATTGACGTAGACAACTGTCAAAACTATAAAGCAAAAAAAAAATGGGGATTCATTTTAAAGAAAAATCGCGAACTTGAATCCTGCAACCCTGAAGTTCAAGGGAAGAAGATATTGCTAGTAGTTATAGAGAATAACGAAATGTTAGGTTAGCGTGCGGGAAATTAATTCTAGAAGAGAAATGTATGGGAAATTAATTCCAGATTCTTCCTAACCTATTTTAAGTCCTCTACATAAATTCAATGCTACAATGCAAGGCTACTTATTACTACACCAACATATGACGTCACACTCATATCGCTATAACAAAAATCAAGTAATTTCTCTAACTGTGCGTTTATGTTACAGAAGAGCGCGAGAACTGTTCGATAAACAACAACAATAACAACAACAACAGCTCAAGCAACAACAACGGTAACAGATTGTCGGAAGGTGGCTCCCTCGTAGTGCCGGGAATGCCGTCACCTCGTCGTGGATCCGTTCCCGCCGACATATCAGAGCTGCGTCGCGACCTCTTTGGCAGGAACAGCGTCAACGGGAAATCTCGTAATCGAAAGAAGGTCCTGAGGCGCAGGAGTAGCGGGGGACCGGAAATGTTCGCCGGCGGGAACGGCGACGGGAACGAGAATCTCTGGCCCAAGTCGAGGAGGGATTCCGTGAAACGTGACTCAATTCCGGAGCCTGTGGTCAAGCGACGGGGATCTCTGCCAATAGATGTCGTTCCTGTTTCTCATGTCGGTCGGTACATTCATAGGTAGAGCAGAATCCGCGAGGTGGCGCTCTCAGACAATTCTTTTAGCACTTCCGCTTTTTTAATTCCAAAGCACGCTCAGCATTTTTTCGCTTTTTCACCAGAGCCTAACGAACGATCGCTCTTTGCCCGACGAGACCTACCTGATCTTAGGAAATAAAGAAGAGATTATTAAAAATAATGGAAAAGCAATTAGAAAATGATGGGGAAAAATTAGGGATTGGAAGCATTTAGATAAGATTGAGAAGAGAGGAAATAATTAAGGGGAAATTCAGAGAGGGGTACATTTGAGAAAGAAGGAGAGAGTAAATAAAGTGGTAGGTGACCTTTTGGAGAGAATAAAAGATTTTTGGTAGGCGAGTCGGAATTTAAAGAGGAAATCGTTCGTAGGCTGGATCTGATGGAAACGCTATCTGTGTACGACAGGATCAGCAACGGGACTCCGAAGATCTAGCCTCTGGAGGCTCTAGCGTTCACTAGATGGAGCAGCGACCTCGAATCAGCGCTGATTGCCGCATCCAGCCAACAGATGTAGCTCTAGCATCGACTCGAGTCAAAATCTCCAATCTCGCCAACATTTTCTTTCCAAGGTCCCAGTTCTCTAAGCGTACGAGGAATCAGCCTGGAATTTAACAAAGAACTGCAAATTGTCGAGATATTCGAATTGAATCTTGTTTAGGAAAAAGCGTTTTGTAAAAAAAATATTGGAATCTCCTTTGGAAGTGTAGCATGTAGTTACCAAAAATCTCATCGAAATAACGGAGATTCCAATACGGCAAAGAATTATTTTCCTTTGAAATTGTCACTCTTTTCTGTCTTAGATTCAAATTTGAAATCTTTGAAAGCGTCCAAACTCCGGAAAATTGAAAGCCTCGAAAATTACAAAAAAGCTCAAACATGCAAACCCAATAATTTAAAAGATGTTTTTAATTGTACATAAATTTCTGTAAATAGTCCTGTTTTAGAGCAATCACACTTTTCATTTCAAACACAATTTGCAGTACTTTTGACTTTCGTCTGTTTTGAAACATTTTTTAAACCGAATTTACTGAATGATCTTTATTTCACTAGAAATTATAGAAATTATATCATTTTCATTTAAGCTTCAAAGGTCGGATTTTTTTTTATGATTTTAAAAAACAAGAAAATCTTTTGAAAAACAATTTTCGAGGATTTTCGCGCCAAATTGATCTGTGCCATAAAAAAAAAACAATTTGTCTGAAAATTTGTGGCTCAAAGAGGCAAAAAAATTGTCAAACAAGTAGAAAATGAATTCCTTTGACCGAAATACACACAGGGTTCATACAGATTAACGATTTTTTAATATTAAAAAAAAAGACAAAAAATATAAAAATGCCTAGGTACGGAGAAGGAGAAAAGACTGGTAGAGAAAATCGTGGCTATAGAAATTAGACGTTGAAACGGAGAAAAGTCAAAGTAGTTGACGAATCGAGTTCGAAGTGACAATTTTGCTCATAGTTAGGAAAGTTTTGAATCTTAAAAGGTCGTTTTTTACGATTTATCACCTCGATTTTTTATTTTTTAATTTTCGACGCGCTGCTACGAAAAAAGGATTCGAAGAAGAAAAAAATTTAAGGCAAAGGGGATTAATCCATCCAAAATATTCAATAAAAACTGATTTTGATTTCTCTACATCAAAAGGAAACTTATAATCAAGGTAAAAGTATCTCTAAACCTAACCTATAATTTTTTGCTTCCTATGACCCTTCCTTCGCATATCGTGTCATTTAATTTTTTTCTATTCTCCTTTCTCTTTTTCTAGTTCACATTATCGTCTTCTTAATAATAAAATCTTGAATTTTCAAGGAAATCGAGGTGAGAGATCGATTTTAAACGATTTTCGGTGAGATTTATTCAGAATTAAAGATAACAAAAGCTATTGAAGCTGGCTCTAGTAAAAATATACTCAGTTCCAGAAAAAAAAGCGCAAACCTTAGACATTCCTTAAAAGGTGCATAGTTCTTGGGTAATAATTACATTATTAAAGTAACGATTGTAATTAATATCGGCACATTCATTCGTCATCCTCATCATCATCGTTGTTGTAATAATAAAAAAACAAACAAAAAGAAAAAAAAGGAAACGAGAAAAACGTTCATGTAGATAGTGAATCGACCTCAAAACTTAGATAGAAACCGTTGTTTAATGTTACTATCTTTTATTTATTGTTTATTATTATTATAGAAATATACCCGCGTATAATAAGTTTCCTTTTCAATTTATCGGTTCCACGTCTTCTTCATTAAAAAATAACTTTAATCTAGAAATTTCACTGTCTCTAACATTTCAATTTATAATTTATAGTTTTTTTGTTCGATTTTCTTTTCTTTTTTCAACACAATAGAAATTAATCTCTATCTTGATAAGCAACTCTTTCGACTGCCTTTCCTCTCGCAATAGAAGCGATACCCTTCGTCTGTTAAACTGTCCGAAAGTAAAATTTATGTCAACTAGAAAAACTGTAATGATTATCAACTATAAGTAACTGGAACTAATAATCAATGTCAGTATAGATTAGCGATCTTTTTTTTAAAATGACTAGAAAACTCGATTTTTATGGTTGAATGTAAATCCACGACTAAATCCCTTGTTTAACTAATTAATGTCCAAATGGACACATTTTATCATCAATTTAATGTTTCTTTTCCTTTTTTTATAAATCTCCTTTTCTTCTTCCTTTTGCTCCTTTTTCCAGTTCCAATAAGTCAGGAAAAAAATGACAGAAAAAATGACAGAAAGAATACCAGGAGTTATTATTGGAAAGTTTTTTCCGATTTTTCTCCTGTAGAGTATTTTAATAGCCTAACGCACAATGAATCGTAATCGCTAATCCTTAATCGTAAGAATGAGAGGAAGTAGGACAGACATATATCTCTGTCCTGCTTTCTCTCATTATTACGATTAAGGATTAGCGATTACGATTCGTTGTGCTTTAGGCTAATGTTATGTCACTAATCAAAAAGGTTAGGTCATTTTGTCAAGAAGATTAGGCTCAGACCCAAATATTTTCTCTCTTGCTCACTCTCATACGTTGCCATGGTAACCTGCAGGCAGCCAAAAGCTGTGACCGTACCTTAATAGGATTTGCAATATAAAAAAATATAATCATATTTCTTATCTGCTTTATTTTTAAAAGACAAACAAATAGTGAAAAACTCAAAATAGGTTAGAAAGTTCTGTCAGTGTGATTGTTTATTTGACTTCTAAATACAAATTAAATAATTCACAAAGAATATAAATATATTACTAACATGTAAAAAACATATTCTATCTTCTAATAGCAATAATTTATTCAATTTTAAAATAAATTAGTCTTTAATACATTTTATATTAGATATCCCTTTATATGTAAATTTGGGTCTGAACCAAATATTCCCGACAAAATAACCTAACTTTCTTGACTTGTGACGTCACGTTAAAATACTCTATTCTTCTCTTTTGTCCTCTCCGTTTAATTTAAAGTCCCTTTTTCTGAATAATTAAACAAAAACACAGTCTGTGCGACTCTAATCACATAAATGACACAAAACATCAATTTTTAAATTTGTATTTTTCATGTCGAAAAATGCGCTCCAGTTGGACATTAATGGGTTAATCTCATTTCATTAACATAAACAACGAAACAAGAGTTTCGATTTTCAGACCGAGTTTAAAAAACAAACGAAAAATTCAATTAAAATTTGAAAATCGAATTTCTCCGTTTCCGTGAATTTTGCAGGGTCTTTATTGCGAAACAGACCAATAAAAGGGACTAAAAACAGTTAAATCCTTATAACATAATTAATAATAATTAATAAAATTATATTATTGGATAAAATTGTATCAATTAATATAATTATTTATTTATGTAATTGTATCAAATTATACGATTATTCATACTTACTCAATTATATCAATTGAAAGAATTATGTAAATTAATATAATTATATTAACGAGTTCGCTAATTCTATACACGATAACTCTCCGAGCACTACTTTTTGATCAATTTAAAGCACTTATAGATAAATGTAAACCTACGCTGTCTCTAGAAAATGAAAATGTTTACTCTGAATTTGTCAATCCCGTGACTTTCATTCTCGCAAATTGTTTCAAACCTGGTGAAAAGAAAACAAAAATCTTTAGTTTTTTATGTAACACGTCGCTGCCAATACTTTTTATAAGAAATTAAACAAATTATCATCTGTTCGCAAAGAATTTTCTATTTAAAATTCTATAAAGAGTCTTCCTCACTGTAAATTATTTCAAGTGTTTCATCGCTTAGAAAATAATCATCTCTAAAAATTCCTTGGAGTTAACTAAAAAATGAAATTATGAACAAAAAATAAAGTAACAATAAATAAGAAACATAGATTAAAAGCAATAAATTTTTCAACTCCAGCGAATTCTAGGGAAATTAGACAAAAAATTTAGCACTTTTAAGAATGTTTAAACATTTTGATACGTTTGTTAATAATTCTAGGAGTTAATATTATCGAATTTTTTCACACGCGATGTTAAACGTGATAATAATTAATTTTTTAAATAAAAATATTTTAACTTTCTTAAGTATTTTAGCTGTTTTTAAAATGAAAGTATTTAAAGTAATTTTTAAAATTTTTCAGTCAAAATAATTGAAATTTTATCACCACGATTTTCACCAGGATCCCAAAAATAAAATTCATTTTAAAGGGATAATTATATTGTCGATGTGCATTGAATGCGTATGAATGTTACAAAAGAAATTTTTTGCGATTAAATATGTGTGTAAACGTTGAGAAAAAAAACCAGTCCACAGCGTTTTCGGTACAATATTTGTAAAAAAAAAAAACAATTTTACAACCGGGACTCAATTTCGGAGAAACTTTGTCCAGGAATTAGAAAAAGAATAGAGAAAAGAATTAATTATAACCGAGAAATCAAAATCTAAACAAAGATCAAATTTTTGTTTTCTTATTGTCAAAGTTGCTCCAAAAAATGAAAAGTCCCTCACTTTAGGTTCGAATTGTTTGAAAAGACTGAAAAAATTGTTTTTTCAGAACAAGGGTCTCTTTTTTTTTAAAGAAAAATGTTTAATTTTTAGAAAAAGATTTTCTTTCAATTCCCAATCAAGAAATTGTTGAAAATTGGCTTCTTGAAACTGCCCAAAGTGAAGCGAAAATCTCGCAAATAGTATTGGAGATGTCAATTATGGGGAAAAAGAATACGGCAAAAAAATGAAAGGAAACGCAGATCTGATGATAAAACAAAGTCATTGTATATTTTCTATATAATATTGACTGTAGATAATCAGTGCGTTAGCTGCGATTAAACGATGTGTTCTTATTATTAATTATTCGTAATTGTAATGCTGCGACGACACGTAGAGTTAGTGAGAGTGAGAGTGAAAGTGAGAGAATTTGTTTATAGTTTCCCTTCCACGGAGAAGACTATAATATGTGGCGACTATTAAAAGGCCTATTGCATTCGTTAGTAGACCACGATAGAATTTGAATCTCCCTGATAATTTATTCTGTCCTTTTATTGAGTTTTAATTTAATTGAATGAAGCCCATGAGATACCCTGTAGAATATATACATACATATATAAATAAATATAAATATTACACGCTGGAAGTACGAAATGACGTGTGTAAACCCGTTTTATTTATTAAAAGTACTCGTAAAATATTAGTGGATTTGTTATTCTTGATTTCCTGTCATTCTTTTGTTCAAGAAGCTGATTTAGAATTATTTTAGTATTGGATTTATTTATTTTTCAGGTAGAAAAGTTGGTGAGTATGTTTTGCGCATTTGTAGAGTGCAATGAACAACACTGAGCAGCTAAAAAATGATCAAAGAACTTGTGCGCAGCTAAAGAGTGTGCAGAAAATTTCTGCGCAGCTAGAGAATGCGCAGAAAGCTTATATGCAACTGGAACATGCGCAGAAGACGTTTATGATGCTGGAGAATGCGCAATTACAGTTAAGTATTCTAATAAATAAAATAATCGTAACTCTAAGATTCTTAAATATTGCTGTTGCTATCAATAGTAGGTGGTTGAGGTTACCGAAACTGAAATATGTTTAAAATGTTCATTTATTCAATTTCCAAATTTTACATGTTTGGACAAACCAAACCATTTATATTATTAGATGCATTTATTTATTATTTGTAAGACTTCAAAAGTTGCTTTGATTAGACTCCAGTTTTTTGTTTTATCCAGTCTCGATAATATGCTGTACTGGTAAACAGTCCGGGAACTTTTATATCCGTCCTGGAAAGACTAACAACTCCAGCTACCATTTTATTATTAATAATCAACGGTCCACCAGAATCTCCCTGAATTACAAAAAGCAACATTTTTTATTTTAATTATTTGTACACACAATTTTAAGTATTAATATTTAATTAAAAATAACTCTTTTGTGGTTGTTGTAAGGCGATTTTATACCTCTTGCATCCTGAGTTTTTGCAATGTGATAGAAAAGGACAGAAAAATTAGGTAAAGGTACCGTCTCTGTCAGTGGGAAGCGTAAACCATGCGATAGAAAGAAATAAACAGAAATCACTTTCTCTTCACTCATATGGTTTCAGCTTTACGACTTGCTGCATTGTGATTGGGGCTTAAGGCTTATGTTACACGGGCAAGGTCTTTATAGATATCAGGTTGGTTTTTGCGCAAATATAATTATTCTAATAACTTTTAGAGCGCAGTCACATGAAGCAGAATAACAGAATGCAGAATAGACTATTTACCCAATCAAAATTTAAGGTGAAATCCTATGTGAGCAGAAAGAATAAAACCGACAGCAAAAAATCATGAGAGTGAGAGAGATAGATTGATATCGCTGACTCTCACTCTCATCGTTTTCTGCTCAAATGGAATTTCACCCTTAGTCTTTAGCGGCAAATATTACTCTACTGCTAGAGACTACATTTTAATTGGCTAAAGTCTATTCTGATAATCTGCTATTCTGCTCCATGTGACTGCCCCTTCAATGCACATAATCTAACCTAAATACCCTTGTATGGGATAAAGCACAACGAATCGTAATAATGAGAGAAAGCAGGACAGAGATATATGTCTGTCCTACTTCCTCTCATTCTTACGATTAAGAATTAGCGATTACGATTGATTGTGCGTTAGGCTTATTAAACCTCTTCCATATCAGATCGCTGCGTCAAACGTTGCGTCGTAATGAGATAAAGGGAGACAAAGATGTAATTATTTCTCTCTCTTTCTTATTACGACGCATCGTTTCACGCATCCATCTGATTTCACCCTAAGTTTTTGCAATGTGATAGAAAAAGACAGAAATATTGTCTATCCTTTTCTATCACATTGCAAAAACTCAGTTTGGAAAAGATGTAGTACAAAGGCCTTTAGGTTAGATTATGGGTATTAAAAGTTACTAGAATGATTATACGCGCGCATAAACTAACCTGATGTTTATAAAAACCATGTCGTGTGACATAAGTCTTAAGCCCTGATCACAGTGCAGCAAGGCGTAAAGCTCAAACCATGTGAGTAAGAGAGAAGGTGATATCTATTTATCTCTTTCTATCACATGGTTTTACGCTTTCCGCCGACAGAGACGGTACCTTTACCTAATTTTCCACATTAAGTTAAAAAATTTAAATTAAATCATGCAAATTTGTAAATAAAAGATAAAATTATATCCAAACCTGGCAAATATTTGGTATTTTGCCATCATCACTTTTTGGCGGGCCATAACATAAAATGCTATCTTTGTTGATGTACGTATCCTCATAGTTTTTCAAAACTTTTCCACACTCGAATTTCGTTACATTTGCATAAAGTAATTTTGGACTTGTAGATCCACGCTTTATGAAAAAACAAACATAATTATAGGTAATTACAATATATACTAATCTCAGGGTTCGGTCACTCGACTTTTGAAAAAACCATTTTTATCTTTCTCTATCCCATGACAGTGGCACAATTTTGTCTCACTCTTCATTTCCTGGTTTTAGAAAAACTAAGAAAATTTAGAATAAGGGTGAAATAACATGGTTGCGTCAAACGTTGCGTCATAATGAGAAAGAGAGAGAGAGACAAAGATATATTTACGTCTTTCTCATTACGACGCAACGTTTAATGCATCCGTCTGATTTCACCCTTAGAGTGGGACAAACTTATGCCACTGTCATGGGAGAGAGAAAGATAAGAATGATTTTTTCAAAAGTCGTGTGACCGTACCCTTAGTCAGAAAAAACACTTGCTGAATTATTATCATTGTCATTTTTATGAAAAAATATTTTTGTAATTACCAGCTGTGTGCAGCCCCAACCAGCAATCTTTGCATGTTTTTCTTTGATAACTTGTTTACTTTTTGGTAATTTTGCAGCTTGAGTAACATCATCAAATTCGAAAGGAGGAGTGACCTTCAAAACAGAAATGTCATAACCATCCAATTTATCCTTTCCTTTAAATTGTTCATGAACGTGATATTCAGTGATGTTATGATATTTTGGTGGTTTCTTATCCTGCGATATCATTTCCCTAGTATAAGTCGTTCCACTGATAATTAAGAAATATTTGATTTTTGTAGGATCGTCCTTTCTAAAATATTTTAAAACACATTTAGTAGATTGTTTTTCATTTTACTAGCAATCGTTACAAACAGTTAATTTGAGAAAACCCTAATAAGGCCTATCATTTTTTTCTATTATTTTTTTGCGTCGGCAAAAAAATGATAGAAAATTGTAGGTAAAAAAGTGGTTAACGATTATGGGTAAAGCTACGTTTACACCTTTTGTAAAAAAATTTCATACAGGAAAATCTACACTGGAGCAAGAGAGAAAGACTGTGTATCTGTCTCTCTTACTCTATAATAGAATTTTCTCGAACTGGACAAGTTTTTCCAAAAGTGTGAGTGCAGCTTTATAATCGTCCGCCATATTTGTATGAAATTGTAAGAAGGGAAAACTATATTTTAAAATTCCATAGTTCTTGAACAACAGGTTAGTTCATATATATCATCTTTTCGATGACTCATTATTTTTATATTTAAGGGATTAAAACAAATTTTTTTTATTCATTTAAGATACAGATAATGTAAAAAAATAGAATACACGTTACATAATAATATATTATTTAAAACTAATTACTTACATTTCTAAGAAACAATGAGCAGCAGAAACTACCCAATCTTTGCTGATTATTGCTGCACCACATATTGCATGATTATTTGCACCATGAAGTGAAAGTTCAACCTGTAAAAAAAAATTCAAACTACAATCTATCAATATTAATAATTGAATATTATTAAATATCCTAAAAATATTCTTTATAATTATTTTCTTTTATAGATACAAATATAATTATATTATCGTTTTCATACTTGTATAAACATGGAAAATATTATTTTATTCATATATATATATATATATGTTTAATAAAAAGAAACTAAAGAATAAAATAATACGAAAGTTACAAAATTAAAATAAAAATAAAATTCAATGTTCAAAAATCAATTATTTTAAAATTTCTTACCAAAAAAGGAAATTGTGTGATATCAGCTTCAGTTCCACTTAAAATTCTGTTTTGCCCAAAAACGCCATAATTTGCTGTTTGAAAATTAAAAAAAAGTATTTTAAATAATTTAAATTTTGCGGTCAGATGCAGCTGGGAAAAAAGCTGTTATATTATTAGACATATGTTTGAGTCACAAATAATTTATATTTTAATAACAATTACTAAAATATCTAAAATACTGATTTTTCAAATAAACCATTTTTTGAAAGTTAAAATAAATTAATTAAAATAATTAAAACGAAATTTTAAGGTAAAAAATATAATACTTACTTGCCAAAAGCAATTGGCAGAAAATAAACTTAAATTTGAAAATAAGGTTGGACATTTTTTCAAATCAGTTAAAAAAGTTGCTTTTGACAAGCATTCGGTTCTTTTATAGCTAAAATTTATCTTCAGTGACGTAATTAATAGACAAGAATTTTTTTTTTTTACTTATCAACCTTTTTGTATATAAAATAAAATAATTTTATAATTACTAGTTTGACCAACTTGGACAGAACAGCAAAAACAATTTTTTACCTAGAATTATATGCGATAATGTTTTATATAGGAAAATTATTATTATATTTTATTATAAGTTATAATTACAAGTAATAAAGATACAGTTACGTTTTCCAGTGTTTGCTGATAGTTCATTTTTAAAACTAAAAAGAAAGAATACATTTTTTAAAAAATTATTTTACATGAGTATGTACAAGAAATAATCATTTCCGTATTTATTTAAAAAAAAAGAGCACTAAAAAACCTTTTATTTAAAATAAAACTCACCCACACAGCACCTGAAATTCCCTGAATTTCCCCTGAATATTGGTCCACATTTCCCGAATATTCGAACCTAATATTCAGGGAAGTTTCGTGGAAGCATCAAAATGTCCGCCATAAAGAATATTGGACGCTAAATTTCCCTGAAAATGTATTTCTAATTTTCAGGGAATTTCCGCATCTAATATTCCTTCAATATTCACAGTATTCGTAAATCTTCTGTACATGATGCGCAATGGTCGAACTTGGTTTCTGTGACACTTACGGCTGCGCAGTAGTTTTTAATGTTCTAGAATCCTACGGGTGCCAAATATGATATACAATTTTTATCAATTACCAGATCAAAAAAATTTTGGAAATTTTTTTTAACTTTCCCTGAATATTCTAGGAATATTAGATGCGGAAATTCCCTGAAAATTAGAAATACATTTTCAGGGAAATTTAGCGTCCAATATTCTTTATGGCGGACATTTTGATGCTTCCACGAAACTTCCCTGAATATTAGGTTCGAATATTCGGGAAATGTGGACCAATATTCAGGGGAAATTCAGGGAATTTCTGGTGCTGTGTGGGCATATTGGTGGATTATTTTTTTATACTTTATAAATTGAAAGTAATTGAAAAAACAAAATTTTTGTTTAAATCAATTTATTTGTTGACACTTAAAGTTTGTCACTAGATGTTTTTTATTTTAAATTTTTACATTATATTTCACCTTTTCAAAATGTTCGCAAATTTTAAATTTAGAACAATTTTAATTATTGAAAATTTCTGTTAATTTCAACTTGCATTGATTAAAAATTCAATTAATGTACGCTTATATACTAAATTTGAAGTGATTACAAAATTACAGAAATTTTTTTTATCATTTTTCAATCAATTTCTGCAATTTTTAATTATTTTAATTATTTCTCATTTTTTCCCCCAATAAATCGTAAATCCACCTTTCGCAAATTTAAATTATTTTCTTTAATTTTTTCCATCCCTTTTTCAGTTTTACTTATTTTTTCTTCGACTATAAAACAATTTTATTATTTATTGCTAAATTTTATATTATTTATTGCACATTTTAACTCATTCTTTTAATTTATCATTATTATTTCCATTTTGAAATTATTATCTTCAATTTTCAATCATTTTTTTTTGCAATTATTTCTCCTAAATGAAAAATTTCTCTCTTCAATTTTAAATAAGTTTATTCAATTATTTTCTCGAATATTAATAATTTTCTTCAAATTTAAATTATTTATATTACTTCTTAAATAATTTTTAATCGTTTTAATTATTTCTGAATTAATGTCTTAATTTTTAAACTATTTATCTCAATTTCAATTTTTTTTTTAAAATTTTTAATTACTTTCTCCAATTTTTCATTTTTCTCTATCTTTGTCAAATAATTTCTCAGATTTTCAAGCATTTTTCTTAAATAACAATTTTTTTTTTATTTAAAAGAATTCTGCATTTTTGTCAATTATTTATTACAAAATTTATTTATTTTTTTCAATTTATCATTGATTTTTTTTAAATTTCAATTATCTTGTTCAAGTTTTAAATTTTAAAATCATTTTTAAATTATTTTCCCTAATTTTTATATATTTTTATTTTTAAAATTATATTTTAAGCTTTTTAAACATTTTACTCAAATTCCCTATTTTTTTCTTCGTTCTTTAATTATTTTCATTTTTTTTTCATAATTTCCAAAATTGTAAACTATTAAAAATTAATTCTGTAATTTTTCTATTACTTTTTCCAATTTATAATTATTTTTAATCTTTTGGCATAATTTTCAAAATTTTCATTTATCTGAAAATTTAATTATTTTTCTCATATTTCCATTTTTTTTCTCAATCGTAAATTATTTTCATCATATTTCAATTATCTTTTTCAATTTTTAATTGTTTTCATCATTTTTCAACTATTATTTTCCTTCATTTTTAATTATAATTCTCATTTTGTAAAATTATTTTGTAAGATTATTATATATTTTTCACAAGTTTTATTTATTTTCTTTCATTTTTAATTATTTTCATTTCTTTTCATATATAGTTTACGAAATTTTTGATTTATTATTTTAAATTTCAATTATTTTAACTTTTCTTCCATTCTTTTCTTCAATCTTTAAATTATTCTTATTTTTTTAAATTATTTCGCAGATTTTCAAGTATTTTTTTTCTGAAATTTCAATTATTTTTTTTAATTAAAAAAATTCTGCAATTTTTTCACTTATTTAATTAAAGTTTTATTTATTTTTTTCAACTTATCATTGTCTTTGTCTTATCTTATTTCAATTATTTTCTCCAATTACAATTGTTTTCTTCAATTTAAAATTACTTATATTTATTTCTTCATTATTTTCTTCAATTTTTAATCGTTTTCATTATTTCTGAATAAATTTCCTATTTTTTTAATTATTTATCTCAATTTCAATAATTTTTTTTCAATTTTTAATTATTTATTACAATTTTTCATTATTCTAATGTTTTTCAATAATTTTCTCAGAATTTCAATTATTTTTCTCAATTTTCAATTTTTATTTTATTTAAAAAATTCTCCGATTTTTTCAATTATTTATCAGAAATTTTATTCTTTTTTTTTTTAACTTATCATTGTTTTTTTCATACTTTAGTTATCTTCATCAAGTTCTAAGTTTTAAAATAATTTTTAAATTATTTTCCCCAATTTTTATGAATTCTTATTATATTTAAATTATTTTCTAAGATTTTTGAATATTTTCCACAATTTCCCCATTTTTTTCTTCAATTTTTAATTATTTTCAATTTTTTTCACAATTTCTAAAATTTTAAACTAATAATCCTGAAATTTCAGTTACTTAATTCAATGTTCAATTATATATTTATGATTTGTTTGTATTTTATGTATATTCTGAATTTTTTAAAATTATTTCTCTTAAAATTGCTTTCTTCAATTTTAAATGATATGTATCTTTTTTCAATTAATTTGTTAAATTTGAAATTTTTTATGTTATTTCTTCATTATTTTCTTCAATTTTTCATTGTTTTCATTATTTCTGAATAAATTTCCTAATTTTTAAATTAATTATCTCAATTTTAATTACTTTTTTTAATTTTCTATTATTCCCCCTAATTTTTAATTATTCTAATTTTTTTCAATTAATTTCTCAAATTTAAGTTATTTCTATTTATTTAAAAAAATTCTGCAATTTTTTCAATTATTTATTACAAATTGTTTTTATTTTTTCAACTTATTGTTTTTTATATATTTTTTAAATTAAAAGTAAATTAAAAGTTGCTGTCTTCAATTTTAAATTAGGTATATATATAATATATATATATATATATTTTTTTCAATTATTTTCTTCAATTTTAAATTATTTATATTATTTCTACATTATTTTCTTTAACTTTAAATCGTTTTAATTATTTCTGAATTAATTTCCTATTTTTTTAATTATTTACCTGATTTTTAATTATTTTTTTTTAATTTTTTAATTATTTTCTCCAATTTTTCATTATTCTGATTTTTTTCAATTAATTTATCAGATTTTCAAGTATTTTTCTCAAATTTCAATTATTCTTTTTTTATTTAAAAACATTTCTATTATTGTTTTTAATTACTTTAGCTAATTTTTAATTGTTTTCATATTTTTTCAATTAATTTGAAAATTTTTTTAATTCTACACGTAAAGAAATTATTTTCAAATTTTTTTTCATAATTTCAACAATTTTAAACTATGTATCTAATATTTCGATTATTTTTTTTTATATTAATTTCTTTTTATCATTTTGCAATTATTTTCTCTATCTTTTCATTATTTTCATTATTTTCGAATTAATTTCCTAAATTTTTAGTTAATAACTTAAAATTAGATTAATGTCTTTAATTTTCAATTTTTCAATCGATTTTTCAATTATTTCCCTCAATTTTTAATATTTATTATCAGTTTGTAAAATTATTTTTTAAGATTATTAAATATTTTTATCAAGTTTCAATTATTTTCTTTAATTTTTAAATTATTTTCATTTTCTTTCACAATTTACAAAATTTTTTATTTTTCATCTTAAATTTCAATAATTTTTATCTTTCTTCAATTCTTTTCTTTAATTTTTCATTATTCTAATTTTTTTCAATTAATTTCCCAGATTTTAAGGTATTTTTCTCTAATTTTTTAATATTTTACTCCAATTACCCATTTTTTGCTTCAATTTTTAATTATTTTTATTATTTCTTTATTATTTTCTTTAATTTTTAATCGTTTTCATTATTTCTGAATTAATTTCCTAATTTTTTAATTATTTATATCAATTTCAATAATTTTTTTTGTTTTGAATTTTTAATTAGTTTCTCCAACTTTTCAATATTTTAATTTTTTCCAATTAAGGTTAAGGAAAAAGGATTATTTTAAGGTTATATTAACCATGAATGTAGTTAAATTGTTAAATTTACCATTTCCATAGTTAACTCAACAATTTATATTGGTTAATATAACCAAATTGTAAATACCAATTTCTTTTGTTTTTTCAATGTAAAATTTTATAAATTTTTGCCGTATGTAAATAAAACTCGTTTTATTCAATTTCAAATATTATATTTAAAATACTTATAATTGTCGATAACACAAGGCGGAGAAACTAATCGCAGCTTGCGTTTTATAACCTAGTTATTAACATTAATCTAAAAACCTAATAAAACATTAATAATATCAGTATTATTTATTCATTTATTTATAAATACATAGACGATCAAAAGACAAGAAAAAACGACATTTCCTACAATAATATAACATAAAAATAATATTTATTTTTTATTATTATCTAGAAACAAAAATATTCCAAGAAATGTCAAATTTTACATTCTCCCGCGTTTTTGGCGCCATTAAGTGAGCACTGCTGCCAATCTGACGGATCGACAAGTCCGTTGCGTCATATTGCGCACTAGGCCGACAACTGGCGTAGGCCGTCTCGTAAATAACATTTGAAAGACACATGTCTCGTCGCGCTGTAAAAGAAATTTTTTCCAAAACAGTGTTTCCCTCGTGAACAAGTGGTCTCGTGAAATGCGAGCAGTGTCAGCTCAATTTACGTGAAATCTCGTGACCATCCGTTGACGTATTCGTGCGCGCTCGGTAGGTCAAAATGGCGTGAGTGCCTTGGCCTGTTTTAGGTTATAATCGTCTTATCGCGAAACAAGAACACGGGACACAATTCAAAGTGCTTTGAGTGCTTGTTTTAGTGCATTTTGGAAGTATTGTTGCATGAGTTATGAGGACGGAATGCCCGCAGGCGGTAACAGTCGTTTCCGTGGTTACCCAGCGCGGATGTCCGAGCGCCAACAGCTCGCACTTCTTCTGCAAATGACCTCTCAGGATATCGTTTCAGGTAAAAATTCCCATCAAATTAATCACAGAAATCTCCCGCGCTTTATTCTCGCAATCGTTAATTTGCCCAAACCCAAAAAAAGGCTCAACTATTGGCCAAAACAATGCCCATTGTTTTTGACTCCTGTCGAGAAATTCGTTAACGAGTTACTTCCGGTTGAATGTTTTCGGGTAAATTGAATAAACAGAGAGGATTATTGATCTGAAAGAGTGTTTTTTTTATTTTTTTTGGAAATTTGACGTCAGTTTTTCGAGAATTTGAGGTGAGGCTGTGATTTTCTCAGTCGCAGTGCTGCCAACTTGAAAGTGTGTGACAGGTGAAAATACCCGCGAAAGCAGCCGGAAATAAATTAAGTGGGGGGTTGTAACGTTATTGTTTACATGACAGTGTTCCCGCCAAAAAAAAACCACGTTTCTTGATTCGGAGAATAAGAAATTTGGGAGAATTTCGAACAATCTCATGAATTTAAGGAGATTTTAAGGAACTGAACATTTTTTTTGTTGATAATAATCGGGTTTTTTATTTGTCTAAACGTATAAAAGTTTCTTTTTTTTGTGGTACATTGCTTATTTTCCATAAGCTTCAAAACAAAGTTGTTTTTACAAAAACGAAATATTTTGTTTTTGGAAACCAAAAAAATGTAAACTATCTTTTTATTTCGGTTTTTCTTTAAACTTCTTTTTATTAAAATTTATATATTACCATTAAACAAAATTTTTTATAAAAAAATAATGTAAAAATTTTTTATTTAAAAAAAAATTATTTAAATTAATATGTAGTTAAATAATTAAGATTTAATGAATTACAATAATTTTATAATTTAATAATTAAAGATTTTTAAAAATAGAATTTGAAAGTAAATTTTATTTAGGTATTAAGATAACTGCAATTTTATTAATCCCCATTTTTTATAGAATTAAAATTAATTAAGCAATATAAATGTTTTTCTACTTAAATAAATAAATAATAACAAAATAACGACATTAAATGATATTTTAAAATAAAAATTACAATTTCAAGATTTGGAATTTAAGAATAAATACAAATTTACTGACTGAAAGTATAAATTTTTTTTCTAGGTGGAAATAAACCTGAAAATACAAGTTCGCAAAGTACATCAAAGGCGTCTCCATTGCAGCAACAAAGAGGATCCAAAAATCGATGGTCAAGTAAAAATGGCGAGTCTCCTTCAAGTACCGTTAATCGAAAAGACGAGTTTCGAATGCGACCAATTGTCAATGGATATGATAATACCAAGGAATCTGTCGGTATGTGATTTAAAACCAATATTTAATTTTATTAATTGCAATATTCATGTTTTTTATCATGCAGTATTTTTATAATTGTTAATTTCCTTAATTAAATTCCATTAAATTAGAAGGAGAAATAAATTTATCATCATAAAATTTGTATGTAATGAAGCTGTATAAATATTCAAAGAAATATCACATATTGTATCATTTTTTGTTACTATAATATTGTTTAACAAGGAAAGATCACTAATTTTATATTCACTTTGACTAATTTATTTTTACGTTACAGAAGTTTTTTTTTTTTTTTGAAAATTCAGCATGAAGAATGAGACTATTTATGACAAGATGCTTGTAATGATGTGACATGTATTTTAAAACTGTTCGACGAGTTATTATGAACGAAAATTTGTTTATTAGACTGATGATAATGACAAATCATTATCCAAATTCGAGCTCTGCTAATTCGCAAATAAGAAAGAAGATTTTTTCTGAAGTACCATTTCTTATGTATTTGAATGTACTCTTTCGAAATATGTCACCGAAAATTAAATTTAAATTAATAAATAATAATTATAAATAAATAAATTAATTTTTAAAGTATCGAGTGAACTTTTTAAGTAGTTTCTGGTGGGCAAAAAAATTTTGTTTACATGAAACTTATGTTTTTTCAATAAAAAAACATTTCAAAATTGTGTTTTTTTGCAAAAAAGTAATTGAAAAAATGTTTTAAAACAATTTTCGGTGACATATTTCGAAAGAGCACATTCAAATACGTATAAGAAATGGTACTTCAAAAAAAAAAAATCTTTCTTGTTTGCGAATTAGCAGAGCTCAAATTTGGACTAAAAAATCTGTGCATTTGGGCGTTAATGGGTTAATTTCATTAATAAATAAATCTATAATTTTCAACAGTTATCAATATACAATTAATCTCTTTAAATTTTATAACTATTTTATTATTTTATTTTATTTTATTAAAGTAAATCCAACAGTCACAAAGACCAATTACAGGATTATCAATTAATTTACAAAGAAAAATGGCACATTATAATAATAATAATAATTAAGGTATCGGGTTCGTGTTAATTAAATGGACGACAGCAGCTAAGAAAGAATTAAGAGAATTGGTATCTTCAATATAAAATGGTTCAAACCCTCGCAAGAGATACTGAAGAACAGCAATCGGAATTTCAGGCAACAAATATTGGCTATTAATCAGACCATGTATAACTTTAAACAAGAATAATAACGCATCAATTTCTCTACGACTCTTAAGTGGGTTTTCATAAAAACGCTGACAGAGTTGGGTATAGTCAGATCCCTGGGATAGCATTGATACGTATTTTTGATAGTGTAGCAATTTTAAAAATCTTTTTTGACATTTGTCAATAGCAGAAGACAAATAGTCAGGTAAATTACGGAAAATAACTAAGCAATAAATTAATTTATAATTATTTTAAAAATTATTTTGTTCTGTTGTCGATTATTTTCGCCATTCTTCTAATTTTTCTTTCGATTGTCAATTACTTTCCTCATTTCTCAATTGTTTTCTTTAATATTTAATTATTATAGTCATTTTCTAATTGTCCTTTCAATTATCACCTATTTTCGTAAAATTTCAATTTAATTCTCTAATCTTCGATTTATTTCTTTAATTTTTAATTATTTTTATCAATACTCAATTATTTTCTTTAATTTTCTTAATTTTTCAATTTACAATTATTTTTTTTTAAATTTAATATTTCTTGTTTAATTTTGTCATTTATTTTTTTCAGTTGCCTTTCAATCTAGTCATTTTTTTGAACTTTGTTTTCAATTGTCAATTATTTTCGCCGTTTTGTAATTGGTTTTTTAAATAATCATTTATTTTTTCATATATTAAGTTAATTCTTAAATTTTTAATTTATTTATTCAATTCTGAAATATTTTCTATAATTTTCAATTATTTCTATCGATTTTCAATTAATTCTTCAATATTCGATAATTCTCGGATATTTTCAATTATTTTTTTCACTCATAAAAATTGTTTTAAAATTTTAATTCAATTATTCAAGTCTAGAACTATTCTCTTTAATTCTCAGTTAATTTAAATTTAAAGTTAAAGTTTTTATTTTCATTTATTTTATTTAATATTAAAAATTTATCGCCTTTTTTCTATTATATTTTTCGATTGTCATTGAGTTTCTTTAATTTGTAATAAAAGTGTTTAATTATTTTCTTCAGTTTTTAATTCAATTCAAATTTTATTTCTATTCTTCTGTTTTCAAATGTTTTCTTCTATATTTATTAATCCTCGGTTTTTTTTCAATTTTTAAGTATTGTCTTTTAATTTCAATTTAATTCTTCGATTTTCAATTCTTTGTTTCAATTTTACTTATTTTTTCGATTTTCAATCCAGTTGTTAAATGTGCAATTATTTCCAACAACTATTCTTATAATTTTCTTAAATTTTCAATTTGCATTTATTATCTTTAAATTTAATATTTCTTGTTAAATTTTAAAAAAAATTTTTAGTTATCTATTAATCTAGTCACTTTTTGATTTCAAAATTTATTTCCACTTGTCAATTATTGTCGTCATTTTGTAATTTCTTTTCTATTCTCAAACGGTTTCTTTAATTTTCAATTTTTTCTATTGATTTTCAATTAATTCCTCAATATCCAAAATTCTCCGATGTTTTCAACTGTGTTTTTCACTCATAAAAATTGTTTTTAATTTTTAATTCAATTATTTAATTCTTGAGCTACTCTCTTCAATTCTCAGTTATTTTCTTAAAATTTAAATTCCATTTTTCAAATTTGATTTTTTTCCTTTAATATTAAATAATTATCTTCTTTTTTTATTATTTTTTTCGATTATGATTATGTTTCTTTAATTTTAAATACAATTGTTCAATTATTTTTTTTAATTTTCAATTCTATTCTTAATTTTTTTTTCCATTAATCAGTTTTCAATTGTTTTCTTCTATATTCATTAATATTTTATCAATTTTTAAGTATATTCTTTAAATTTCAATTAAAATCTTCAATTTTTAGTTGCTTCCATCAATTTTCAATTATTTTTTTTAATTTTACTTATTTTTTTCGATTTTCAATCCAGTTGTTAAATGTGCATTTCCAATAATTTTCTTAATTTTTCAATTTGCATTTATTTTCTTTAAATTTAATATTTCTTGTTAAATTTAAAAAAAAATTCAGTTATCTATAAATCTAGTCATTTTTCGAATTTTGTTTTCAAATAACATTTATTTTTGTCATTTTACACATATTTTCTTTAATTTTTTAATTATTCTCGTCATTTTTCAATTATTTCTTTCAATTATTAATTATTTTCTGCAATTTTAAATTACTTAATACAATTTAAATTACTTTGTTTTTCGGTTGTATATTAATCTAGCCATTTTTTAAAATTTGTTTCCAATTGTCAATTATTTTCTTCATCTTGTAATTTTTTTTTAAATTATGAATTATTTTTCAAATTTTAATTTAATTCTTAATTTTTCATTTTATTTTCTAAATTTTTTATTGTTTTCTTCAATTTTAATTACTTTTTTTCAAAATTGTGTAATTATGTAGCCATTTTTTGAATTTTGTTTTCAACTGTGAATTACTTTTCTCATTTTTCAAATATATGTCAATTTTGTAATTTTCATTATTTGAATTTACAAAAATTTACAGTTGTAAATTACCAACAACAATACAAAGTTTTTTAATATTGCTAATGGAATTAAATAATACGTAATTCTTGTTAAATCTTTAAGATAAATTATTGTCCAAAAATTTAGATTTTAATATTTTGTGATAATAAAACTTTTTAAGCTTTAATTATAATTAATAAGATTATAAGAAAGTGTAAACTTTAAATTTCAGTATAAAGTTATATTTTAAACATAAAGACGAATGTAAATGTTGAAAAACAAATTTTCATTTTTCTTAGTGAAACCTACTTAAAAATTGATTATACCACATAAAATATCATTAAAGTGGCTACAAAAATCATCCCTAACATTCAACGTATTTTTAAAACAGAATTTTAAATATTTCACAAATTTAAAAACTAAAGTAGGGCGGTCATTTTTAAACGAAATGTCCCCATTCTTGTGGAGAGAGGGTTGGGAGGCTTTAATTCTGATTATCAATTAAGAAATGAGCGGTCACCGATGAGATCTTCTATTCTGGAAATACCATCATAACCAGTTAAAATTTTCTTATTTCAAGCAATAGTTTTTTTGTCGATTAAAATAATACATTTAAATTTACATTATTCTAAAATTTCAATTCTAAAACTTTCGTAATATAAAAATACACTAAAATAAGTTTCAAAAGAATAGTTAATTAAAAAAGCACCAAAATAAATTAATAAAACAGATTAAAAACTTTTATAAAAAACAATCTATTGTCAATTATCTGAGAAACAAAATAGCTCTTTAGAAATTTCTAATTCAAACCGAGTTGCAAAATAAATCAAGTCCATCGTCACTCCTGTGATAAATTATATTAATACTCTAACAAGTCAATAAGCGAACTATGACGCAATTACTTTTTTAATACGCTATGATCTATGTTTTCTTTAAAAGGCGCTAAAAAAAATTCCAACAGCCAAAAAAATTGTAAATATGATTATTTTATCCCATTTTCTTTTGCGCGCAAATTAAAAATTTATTTTGTTATTTTTTCGTCCCTTCATTATCGTTTGAAGTGAAATTTTACGATTTTGACGCGTCGATCGGCAATCTGGAAATCTCTCTTATCAACATGATCGGAATTTGTCACGGAAAGCGATTTGCCCTCTGAAACCGGATTTTTCGTGTCTCGACTTTTTCCTCTCGCTTCAGTAGGTACTTATTTTTTGTATTTATACTCTTTTATGGCCTGCTCCTTCATTCGAGGAAAAGTCATTACAAAATCGTGTGCCATTGGTCGGTAGGACGTGATGTGCCTTCAGAGGTGTCTCTGGAAGTCTGGACGTCTGGACACAGGTGCCTGACATCCCATCAGGCACTAGGGTCAGACAGGGATAGTTGTATCCTAGTGGTCGACTCGGGAGGGGCGACAGACTACTCGCAAAGATCAATACTCCGGACAGGGCCGCATCTCCTGCAATCATCGCTCAAATTTATTGCTTAATTTTTTTTTTTTTTTTTTTTTAATAAAAAAACATCAACTTAATAGAACAATTGTTAAAAAAATAATTTTTATCCTCTTAATTTCGTCAAGGACTGCATCTCGAAAATTGTGCATATGAGCACAATTCAAAAATTTGCAAAATCACAACTACCTTGTTAAACTAGGCAAAGACCCGACAAAAAAATGGAATAAAAATGGTGTAGTTTATAAAATTTCTTGTAAAAACTGCAGTGCTGTATATTACGCGGAAACGAAAAGAGCTCTGCAAGAACGTATAAATGCGAAAAACAAAAACTTAAATCAAGTCATTGTATAAAAAACCAACATAAATTTGACTTTGATAACGTTACAATTAAAATTGTGGATGTTGAACAAGACTGGAAAAGACGTACATTATCAGAAATGTTATTTATCAATCATGACTCTAATAGTATAAATAAAAAAGAAAATAATAATAATTTAAGCAATACCTATGAAAAACTGTTACAAAAAATAGTAATATAATTTAAACCTATTGGTGATGAATTTCTTTCCTTAACAATTATTTTTTTTATTAATAACCACTCGATCTGTTAACAAGTATTTTTCAAATATTTTCCCCAGCATCTAAAATATAATTTTGAAAATAAAATATAAATTAAATATTGTAATAATTCCCACGAGGTTTATATAATGTTATATAATTGTTATTACTGACGCCAAATTCATTATTATCGATCGTCTAGTTTCAATGCAACAGACCTTACGTAATGTGTTTCGCTTGACCTTCGCATTCAAATTTGTTTTTTGTGTCGAGAAATTCCATTCCAAAAAACAAAGCCGAGATTCTATTTACTTTAAATCTACATTTTGTGAAAAATAGTAAGACCTGAAATAGTTTTTAATAATAATATTTTTCTCTAATACTATTAAATAATCGAGCAATTTTTTTTCCTAAAATAGACTGTAATTTCTTGAAGTTATTTTATATTAATTGTAATGATTTGGCTACTTTTGAATTTAACGGTCGGTTTGAAAAAAGGGTGTGCAATAGAGGAGTGAATTAATGAAAAAATAAAGTCACAGGGCGTCGCTTTAGATTAATTTGATGCAAAATTCCCGAGGGGTTCGTAAGCCAGTAAATCTGGCAACCGGAACTTTCCATCTGAGATTAAAACGGTGTAATAACATGCAAGTTAGTCTGAGATCTTAATAATCTATCGGCTTTAAGCACGCGGGCGGCGCCCCGAGGTGTCTTTTCCGTTCTTCGAGTTCCAGCTGAAATCTTCATTCGCTTTAATTACATCGTATCTTTTGAGTTTTGGACGTTTACCTTAAGTTAAATGTATTTGTAAAAGTAACCCGTGTCTAAACTGCCTAAATTGTTCCTTTCACGATTTGTAATGAGTTTTCTTAAAACTGAAATCTTACTCTTATTTTAGTACAAAAAGAATAAAAAGTAATCTTAATTGTTGATGATTGATAAAAGGATTGTGTTGAGGTATCTTAACTGACATTTTAAATTTATGTTTATTTAATTATATAAACTCCCAACTGTGAGCCCTAATTTTAAAATTTACTAGTTAAACTAACAGAATGTATAGAAGTTTAAATGCATCCCTACCAAAATTTTGATATTGCACTGAACAAACGAAATGGTTTTTTTTTTAATGTGTTAGACATGAGAATCATTTATGTAATTCATATTAATGAATATGACGTGTATAATGACATTAACCACAATGACCATGTGCATGATAACATTAATGCCGTCAATGACATGTTTATTAATTTTAATGTCATTGCCGACATCGTAATAAAATTAATGTCAATGACGACATGTATAATAACAATAAGACATCTTTAATGTTATTGTACATCTCTTTAAAACGTATACATGTAATTAATATCATTAATGATATTATTCATGTCATTAAACACATTATTCATGTCATTGTTGTCATTAATGTTATGTAAATAATATTATTATTCATAACGTACACGTCACATTAATGCCATTCTACACACGATCAATACTATTATACATCTCAATCACAAATTTTTTATACTTTTCATTATACCACAGCTTTTACGCACGAAATTTCAATTTAATATTTTTCTCTCTACTTTATCGACTTTCTGATTCTTAATACTATCGAAGTCCAATGAAAAGAAACATGTTACATTGTAACTTTGATTGGAGACAGGATGGTACTCGATAGGTACTTTATTTCGCGTGAATAAAAAGTGGACAATGACTCGAGCGGATATGCGGTCTCGGGGCTTCAACTTATATTTAGACCTTCGAGTCATGTTGTTATTTAATAGGCTTTCTGTAGCTCGCTCTTATTAAGCAAATCTATTAATTTACCCATTGCCCAAAATTTCTCTTTTTTATCATCACATAAGCACATATTTTTCGAAATGTTTCTACATATTCAGAAATCCTTGAGAATATCAAACAATTTCGAAAAACATGTGAATTGTGAAGGAAATTTTTCCCGAAATGACAATAGATTTTTATCTGTGAATGATTTTGAAAAAAAAAACTTTATCTCTTTTGAGAGAATTCTTTGTCATTGACCTGCTATTATCGCTACAATATAAGAATTCGAATTTTTGCACGTTGAATCTAATCATCTGTAAATAAACTCAGGGACAAGTTTCTGTATAGTACAGAATAAATTTTTAGAATTACTTTAAAATTTCGATTTTGTTTATCAAGAAAGTTGAAAGGCTGATAATTTCTTTTAATAAAAAAAGGAAGCTTAATTACTCATATTTGTTAGTTGACAATAATATTTATTCAATTTTTTGAATTTACCACTGGAGTTGATTGCAAATTTATTGGAAAGGAATAAAATATTCATCGATCAGGGGTCCGTGTCTCATCTCCCGGGGATAGAATTTCTCCGCGAAGAATATTATTCCACTCATCTCGATTTCGAGTACAGTTGACTAGGTACTGCAGCAGAAAATTGCGAAATTTTAAAAATATTTTAATTCAAACCCGAGAATACATTTTCACATTGAATATTCCTGAAATTGTTTGAGCTATTGAAAATTGCACGTGTGTCGAGACGTTTCTTTAGAATCATTTTATTGAATATTCGACGTCTCTAGAATTGATAAAAAGAGCTCGTTCCCGTAGAAACGAATTGCGTAACCTTGCCTTCAGGGCCAGACACTGTCTTATTGTTAGGCATGAAATTCAACTATTTAGTTAATTGAAAAAATGTTTGTGAAACAATTTTTACGAAAAAATACGTATAATTTTTTCGCCTCGGTTTTCACGGAAGATGGTTTCAAATACTTGAAATAATAGGAGAGAATTTTAGTTTAACTTTAGTTAGTTGATAATAAAATGAGGTAGAAGATGACAAATTTTACCAGGGAATGTATTTTGAATTTTGATCACAACTCGTTGGCAAAATCTCGCAGATGGGAAAAAATTAACCGAAAGTTTAATTACTTTAGAACAATATATCTCTCTGGGATTCATTGAACCGAACCTACAGAAGCGAAATCGGTGCGTGACGCTTATATCTTGTTCTATCGGAAATCCATAACAGGGTTGTACCCAATGAAAGGTTTCAGGGGGACGAATCGACTCGGCAGTGTTGACCATTGACGAGACATTCACTCGGAATCGAATTCACCTTCTTCGAATTCGAAAACGACCTCTTAAAATGCTGCCTTGGACCGGTCGAACCGGCATCCACTTCGGCACATCCTCTTTAACTTAACGCTTTTCGCATGTGTAAATATTCCAGACTCGTTCTTGCCACCAGTAAGCTACATGTCAGCCTCAAACCCTTTACTTTTCTTCACTCATCGCACTCTCCTTTGATCATTTAGGACTTTCTTTATTCCATTTAGAACTTTCCTCACAGTTTCCTTACTCCTCAGGATCATTCTTGCTTTCTCGGCAATTTTGATACGTTGCTTCTTTTTAAAACTTAATGCTTCCTTAGCTAATTATATTAATTTACGATAAAGGCTAAATCGTATCCCTATCTTCATCCCCTAAAATTCATTAGAACAAAGAAATTGGTCAATTTTGACCTTTGTTAGCATCTTTTTGGTGAATTTGTCCAATGCATCTTTTTATTTCGGTAGGTCCTGGTTAATTTAGAATGATTTTGAGGGCGTGGTTAAAGAAATAAAAAAGCACTTAAGATTGGGGATTTTCCCTGAGAGTTATAAAAAGAATCCCTTTTAGAATTCGCCGGTGACGTTATGATGTTCCTGACAAGAATTTTTCTGATCTTCAGTTTTTGGCCAGTTTATATTAATAATTAAAGAGAATATCTTCTGTTTAAAGCCAGTTATTTTATTTCAGGAAAAGCACACATATATATATATATATGTGTGTTCTATCTACAAGGATAGACATTTTTGTTAAGACTTTTTGAAGTTCCAGAAGGATGATGCTATTTCGAGGACGCCTCTTGAAAGTGAAAGACTACCCTTAAAGATATTGGATCACGTAATTTGATCCATCCCTTTGTCTTGGCGAGTCTAATCCATCTTTTTATAAGATTTACCCATTTCTTTTGTCGATATTTCTTCTATCGACAAAATCCAGTGTCTAATAAACCAGGTTCAATCACCTATACGAAATTGTACAAATAATCATTTCTTTTTGTAAACTTGAGCAAAGTAACCATGTCACAGCAGGAACAAATTTTCTTTTTTATCGCCGAATAACATTCAACATCTGTTACTAATTTAAAAAATATGAATTCGAAATAAAGATAAGGCTGCCAAAGTTTTGCCATTGTGGTTTTTAGATCGGGGTAGGGTCGCAGATTGCGCGAGGTATGGCAAAAGAGAGGTGGGGTCGGAGGGTGTAAGGTCTTCTCTTTGGAGTAGTGCGGGAGGCGGAGCCAGTCGACGACTCAGTAACGCAACATGGCCTCCAGTTCGCGAGGGGCCGTGTTCGCAAGCACATCGAGCGCGTTCGCGTACGGTGTTTCCCCGGCGAACCGCCAGATGACACCACTCCCGATTTAAATACACATTATCCGGCAATAAAACCAGTCTCCTGCCGAGAAATTACATTTGTCGAAAAATTATACATGTCTCGTTGAGCGGCATTAAAATTCCCCCCATTATTGCACAAATTGGCACCCAATAATTTTCCGCGGCTCCCCTCGTGAACTCCCAAGTGTTGCATCACGTATATTTCCTCAATAGGATCAAGTAGATGGATTCTCTTTTTACGCGACAGATCATCTCAGACGAGGCTTTTGCCATTAATTTGCCAAGTTTTGCAATTGTCCCGATCTAAGGACTTGGACTGGATCCAATAACGTGATTAACCGGGAATCTAACCTAAATCCCTTGGGTGTTAAGGTTGGTGATTATTTGTTGAGTTGGGGGTTAATTATTGTCGACGGGAATCATAAGGAGACACGTGTTGTGATTTTTGATGAAATGGATGCTTTAAAATTTGCTTTATTTTGCCAGAAATCACTGGGGCTAGTTCGCCGGAAGAAGGGACAACAGTCACGACTGCAGACAGTCCACGTTCTCCTTCCGAGATTAGCGCCGCAGCGCTATCCACCGATCAACCGGAGCATTATCAACATTATCAGCAACGCTCCGCTGGCACTGCTGTTGCTGCAGAGGACAGTGGCGCCCCCTGTGAGATGCGGAGGACACCACCGCAAAACAAAGGTAAGCGACAGTTGCAAGTATCATTCTATGACTTGGTACATCTTGTTAAGCAAGAACCAGTCATCTTTTGACTTCTTGCTCCTAAGCATCTACTACAAAAACGACTTTTTATTAGAAACTTTAGTTTCTTTATGCAATGATACTATAGAAAAACCAACTTCTTGTGTTAATAACAGTTATGACTTTGTTGACAAAATTAAAAATATAACAATTATTTAGACGTTACATCATTATTCACGAATGTCAGTGCTGAACAAGTGATTGACAGTATTGCAAAGCGCTATCATTAAATTTCAAATAGCTTCAACATTCCATTCATTGATTTAGTTGAAGCTATTCAATTTTTATTTGATAACACTTATTTTATTTTTAATGACAAATTTTGTAACAGATACCCATTTCGGGATTGTTTGCGGATATCGTTATGACAGATTTGGAAGATGATACTTTGACATGCACCCCCAAAGATAAAATTAATGAAATCATTGGTATTTTTAATAACTATAATAACAGACTTCTATTTACGTATGAAATTGGAAACAAGGATTCCATTCATTTTCTCGATGTAAAAATGATAAAAGTTGACAATTTAATTATTACTGACTGGTACGGAAAACCTACCTCTTCCGGCAGATTATTGAATTTTTAATCGCAACACCCTTTCTCTAAAAAAAATTGAAATAATGCTTAATTTAACTGACTGTGCTATAGAACTTTCAAACAATAACTTCCCTAATGAAAACATTAAGTTAAAAAAAAGAGTTTCTTTGGAAACAATTATCTTTCTTTTCTCATTGATAAATATATTACAAAATGGATTCAAACTATCAAATCTAACAACAACAAAAGTTTTCTTTATCACAGAATGCCTAAAATATTTTTTCCTTACCACAACTAATTATTTGAAAAAATGTCTTCTACTTTAAAAAACTACAATATTCTATCGATTTATACTAAGAATAGAAACCAAAAGGATGGTTGAGATTGACACAAAAAATCAAAAACTAATGTTTTTGCTTGTCACAGGGATCACAGGTTGTCCCCTATTCACCTTTTTTCCCCTATTTGAAAATTTTGCACCTATTTCCCCTATTTTAAAGAATTGTCCCCTATTTACCCTTTTTCTAATTTTCAGTATTAAAGTTTATAGTTATAGCCAAAATCGATAGAAAATCCCCATTAAAAATACATGAAAAAAATAACCTTTTAAAAAAAAAACCCCAACTTTTTGAATTTATAAGCTAAAAATATTTTATGTCATAAATTTCTTCATTTTTAGCCATATTTTAAGATATGATGTTTAAAGAAATTAAATTTTCAAAATGTCGGATGTTACAAAAAATATGTAGAAATAATACATTGCAATATGTGCAATCTTTTATCACATAAATATTCAAGGAAATTCAACAAGTCTTATTTGGAGATTTTTGAGGTCGCAAATAAAGATTCCGATGTTAAAAATTAATTTTTCAAAATTTTGTATATACATTCAAAATTGTGACTTTCCATATTTTCGAATTAATCATCTTGAATCACGATTACCGAGGATTTTCAAGGCCTCTCAAATGACAAATCTCGTGTAAAAAAATCAGTTTTAAAAAAAATTACATTACATCATCAATTTTTTAAATACAGTCTACAAATATTTAATTTCTACAGCTCTTTTCAATTATCTTTTTCATTTTTTCGAATATCAATTATTTTCTTCAGTCTTTAAATTCTTGTCAGGAATATTTAAATTTATTACACAAGTTTTCATTTATTTTTGTCATTTTTAAATTATTTTTTTAAAATTTCAATTATATTCTAAAATCCATAAATTATTGCCAAGAACATTAATATTTTCTACACAAGTTTCAATTTACTTTTGCCATTTTTTAATTATTTGTTTAAAAATTTGAATTACTTTTGTCATATTTCTCAGTATTTTCGTTATTTTAAAATTATTTTCTTCATATTTCTATTATTTTTGTCATTTTAGAATTATTTTATAAAAATTTCAATTGTTATATTCAATTTTTTTTGTCATGAATTTTTAAATTTTATACCAGTTTTAATTTATTTTCTTCAAATTTGAAAAATTGTCTTCATTCTTTTTATTGTTACGAATTTATTAATTTTTTACAACTTTTTCAATTACTTTCTACACGTTTCAATCATTTTTTAGAAACTTTAATTACTTTCTTCGTATTTAAATTTTTTGACATTTTTTAATTAGTCTATTAAATTACAATTATTTTCTTTAAACTTTAAATTATTGCCATAAATTTTTTAATTCATTACACCAATTTTCACTTATTTTTGTAATATTTCAAATATTTTCTTAAAATTTAAATTACGTTTTTAATCTTTATTTTATTTGCAGAAATATTTAAATTTTCTACACAAATTTCAATTTAGTTTTCTTATTCTTTAATTATTTTCTTCAAATTTCAATTATTTTTGTCATTTTCCAAATAACAATTTTGTTTATTGTTAAGAAATTAAAAAAAATTTACACAAGTTTTAAATAAATTTCTTTATATTTCAATCATTTTCTTTATCCTTTTATTATTCTCATGAATTTATTAATTTTTTACAACTCTTCCAATTATTTTTTCAATTATTTCTACAAATTACAATTACTTTCCTTATATTTAAATTTTATGACATTTTTGAATTATTGTCTTCAAATTTCAATTTTTTTCTTCAGACTTCAATTAATTTCTTAAACTTTAAATTATTTTTCTCAAACTTCCAATATTTTTTTCAATTGTTCAATTATTGTCTATAATTTTTTAATTTTCAAACCAGCTTTCAATTATTTATCTCGCTATTCAATTAGTTTCTTAATATTTCAATTGTTTCGTCAATTTTTCAAGTATTGTCTTCAAATTTATATTTTTTCACACTTTTTTCAATTATTTTCTACAAATTTCTTTCCTCATATTTAAATTTTATGACATTTTTGAATTTTTCTCTTTAAATTTCAATTATTTTCTTCAAACGTCAATTAATATCTTCAACTTTTAATTATTTTCCTCAAACTTCTAATATTTTTTCAATTTTTCAATAATGATTATCTATAAATTTTCAATTCTTTACATCAGTTATCAATTATTTTTGTCATTTCTCAATTATTTTTTTCAACCTACAATTATTTTTGTCATCATTAAAATATTTTTGACATTTTGGAATTATTTTCTTTAAATGTCATTTTCTTTAATATTATTATTATTGTTGTCTTTAAATTTTTAATTTTAATACTAGCTTTCAATTTTTTTATGACATTATTCAATTAGTTTATTCACGTTTCAATTATGTCCTTAATTTTTCAATTAATGTAATACATTTTTTACTTTTTACTTCATTTTTTGAATTATATTTCTCATTAATTTTTTTTCCAAAATTCAGCTTTTTTTTGGTAATATTTCAATTGTTTTCTACATATTTTCTACACATGTAAATTTTTTTATCATTTTTTAAATTAATTTCTTTTATGTTTTAATTATTATTTTTCGTCAAATTTTACTTATTTTTGTCATTCTTCAATTATTTTCTTGTAATTACCAGTATTTTTTAAATTTTTTAATTATTTTCTTTAAATTTCAATTATTTTGTTTTAAATTTTAAATTTTTGTCTTCATTACTTGATTTTTAATTAGTTTTCTCATTTAACAAATTTTTTTTTCAAATTTGATATTGGGGAGCCCTGATTAATTATTTGCCTGCTGGCGGGCTCCAAATTAATATCAGTAATATTTTGTTTATTATTGCAAATTATTGTTTATTTACTTTTTTCACTTAAAAATTCCCTATTTATTCACTTTTTTTAAATATAAAAGTCACTTTTATGTACTATTTTTAATCTATAAGTCCGCTGGCAGCCCTGTATATTCTTTCCACATTTAAAATTTGTAAATAAAAATGTCCTAAAAAATCTTCAAGTACATAAGTTGAAGCACATTTTCTGTCCCCTTTTTGTCCCCTATTTTTGAAAAAACTCGTACCTATTCACCTTTTTCAATAACAATAGGTCCTGTGATCCCTGTTGTCACAAAAATAGTTTCAAACACAATTTTGATTGGGATAATTTCTCATTACTCGATGGAGAACCAAATCTTAACAAACGTTTGACAAAAGAACCCTATTAATAGGAAAGATGATGTTAGAAATTTGAGCAATATTTACCTTCAGTTCTTAACAACTCATAAAGGGGAATTATAAAAAATCTGTTTGTTTGAATAAATTATAAAATTAAATAAAGTTTATAATTTCTTAAAAAGCAAAAAACTGCGCGACGCTTAACATTTTTCTGATCTCGCATAACTTCAATCCTAAGTGATATTTGTTTACTGTTTTTTTTTTAAGATGTGCCCATCTTTTCTTTAAAAAAATAATTAGCTATCTAAAGTCTTTACTGTTGATAATTTTATCAAGTTTTATATCAAGTTTTCAATATCGTTTTATCATTCCGCAGCAGAAAATATGCAATGGTTCTGATTAATTTTAATTTGCAAATCTTGTTTCCGTTCTGTATTGCTTGATAAGTCTTATCAACTGCTGTCTTCCTTTGGATAGATAAATGTTTTTAAAATACCGAGATATCATTTTTACGCACACTATCTTAGTCGGCGATAATCTAAAAATATGATCATCTCTGTCATTCTTTGTTAAATGACGGGCTGTTTTTGACAAGTATTTATTTACTTGTATCTTTTTCAAAGTACGAAGAAAAAGTTCCTTTTTTTTTTAAAGCAAATTGGTAAATTTAAATATTTAGTTTAGCTTCAAATTATCTATTTTGCATCCCTTGTCTGAAAATTTTGAGCTTATACTCCGTTATTTCGTTATTTTCCAGCAGGGAGGGGGAAATTGGGTACATTATGATTTTTAAAATTAAATAATACCATCGAATTCGCATGAAATTAGTTACTCGGGTTTTTTTGCGGCCTTTGATTACGAATCTGCAACTAGTTTTAAATAAATTCAAAATGGCGGACAATTGAAAAAAGGTCCGCCATATTGGATCCGCCATTTTGAATTTTAAAAAACTGTTTGCAGATTCGTAATCAGACCCCGAAAACTGCTTAGTAGCTAGATTCAAGTAAGTTTAATGAATTTAATAATTTTTGACATTTTAGTGTTTTTTCGGCAGTCTAAAGGTTAATAATTTACCTTATAACTTATACTTTTATCAAATTTAAAGTATTTTTTTTTATTTGAAAATTGTGTAATTATATTTTTTAATTAAATTTATTTTCCCTACAACTTTGTAGTTTTGTTATATCCAAATAATAATTATTTATTATCCAAATATAATTCATTCAATAATCCAATTAAGAGCGAAAAGAAAATAAAATTTAAAATAAATAAAGTTATTTAATCTAATTGAAAAAAAATGAGAAAGCAATGTACATTTTGTAAAACCTCGGGAAATCACAATAAAAGAAAAATGTGTTTCTCATTTTACAACAAATCTTTTAAATAAAGTAGCACGATATTTGATGACTATTAATAGAATTGATAAATGGAATTTAATATGTGCTTATTATGAAAGGTGCTCTGTTTTTCTCAAGTCGATTACCCGGTTGCGACGTGACTGGAAATTAAAGTAGCATTTTCTTGGCGATATCGGTCACGATAATGCAAATATGCAATGCGATTAACTCGCAGAACAAGCCCTGTCCCGTAAAGCGCTCACATTTTTCTCAAAGCTGCACGACACAGTTTCTCAACATATTTTAAAATATATATATTTACTCCACGGACGTCTTTCTCGTGATGAAAACAATGGAAGTGGCTTTCTTTTTAAATAATATTTCAAAATAAGGATGTTGAATCATTAAAGAAACTTTTAAATTCCCAACTACTTGTGTTTCGCTTTAATAATGGGCTTATTTTAAAATTCGGTAGAGTCTTTTTTCACTCTACGTCTCAATTTTGAAATTAGATAGATAAATTGGAGGAATAATAAGAAGAAAGGAGAGGAAGGGTAAAAATTGTTGAAGAAAAATAAGAGGAGGAAGAATCTTCTTGATTATTATCTTCTTCCTTGTCTGGTTTCTCTTTTCCCTAAAAAAATGAGAAGAAAGTTGAAGAAAAACAAATCTTTCTTTTCCTCCTCTTCTTACTTTTTTCTACCCCCTCTTCTTCCTCCTAAAAAAAGTGAAAGGAAGTAGAAGAAAAGTAAAAATAGAAGGAGGAGGGATCTTCCCTTTTCTCTTAATAATCATCTTCTTCCTTGTCCGTTTCTTCTTTTCCCTATGAAGAAGGAAATAAAGTTGAAGGAAAATAAATCTTTCTTTTCCTCCTCTTCTTCATTTTTTCTTTCTTTTAATAGACATTAAAGGAAGTAGAATAAAATCAAAAATAGGAGGAAGAAGAATCTTCCCTTTTCTCTTGAACCATTATCTTCTTCCTTGTTCATTTCCTTTTTTCCTTATGAAGAAGGGAATAAAGTTGAAGAAAAATAAATCTTTCTTTTCTTCCTCTTCTTACTTTTTTCTACCTCTTCTTCTTCCTCCTAAAAGAAATGAAAGGAAGTAGAAGAAAAGCAAAAATAGGAGGATAAGGGAGCTTCTTCCCTCTTTTCTTAGTCCTCATCTTTTTCTTCCTTGTCTGTTTTTCCGTTTTCTCTTTTCCTCAGGAGGAAGGAAAGAAAGTTGAAAAATAAAAAGAGGAGGGTTCGGTTCCTTTTTTCCCTATGAAGAAGGGAATAAAGTTGAAGAAAAATAAATCTTTCTTCTCCTCCCCCTCTTCTTCATTTCTTCTTTTAAGAGATATGAAAGAAAGTAGAAGAAAATCAAAAATAGGAGGAGGAGGAATCTTCCTTTTTCTCTCAAACCATTATCTTCTTCCTTGTTCGTTTCCTCTTTTCCCTCTGAAGAAAGGAATAAAGTTAAAGAAAAATAAATCTTTCTTTTCCTCCTCTTCTTACTTTTTTCTACTTCCTCTTCTTCCTTTTTTCTTCCTTCTAAAAGAAATGAAAGGAAGTAGAAGAAAAGCAAAAATAGGAGGATAAGGGAGCTTCTTTCTTCTTCTTTTTTTGGTCTTTCTCTTTTTCTTCCTTGTCCGTTTCTTCCGTTATCTCTTTTCCTCAAAAAGAAGAAAAGGAAGTTGAAAAAAAAGAGAAGGAGGAAAAAAAATATCCTTCTTCCTCTTCTTCATGTCCCTCTTTTTTTCTTCTTTTTACTCCTTTATTTTTTCTTTCTTCTCATCTTCTTCCCTCTTTTTCCTAATCGAAAAAAGTCGTAGAATGTCTCTCTTTTTCCTTCTTCTCTTTAACCTGAGGAAAAAAGTGTAAGAAAAAAAAGAGAAGGGAGGAAAAATGAAGATGAAGAAATAGAAGGAAACAAAGTAAAAGAAAATAAAAATTAAAAGAGATAAGGGAAAAAAGAGAAGAGAATCAAAATACGGAATATAAAAAGGAGATAAACAAATAAAATTTTAAACACTAAGGAAGTAATAAATTAATTGAAAAATTAAATTTACTGACGTGCTATGCTAAATGCAAATAAAGATGAGTTCTAATTTTAAATTTTCCCTAATATCTGTATCTCTTCTCAGAGCAATGAGTCATTTTCATTAGAATTAGAATCGGCCTGGTGTTGAGATTTTACGTTCCTTTATTCCAACTGAACTGATACCGTTTCTCTCTATCATAAAATAATTTATTTAACAGCTTGTTAAATGCGCAACATTTTTTCCATATTAGTGACTTAAAATTGGCGGAAATTAAGTTTAAATTAAATTCATTAAAATTACAATTGATAAATTTTCATTTTTTAGCCATAATTACCTAATAATAATTCAAATTCTAAGATTAATTATTATCTAAATAAAACATCATTAACAGTTAATTTTTCTATTTCAAAAAGCAAAATAATGACTTCAAACATAACCTCATTAATTTTAAAAAATCTTTTGTTCAAATGCCGATTATTCTCACCATTTTTCGATTTTTTTTTCAATTGTAAATTTTTTTTTTTAATAGATAATTATTTTCTTCAATATTTAATTATTTTAGTCATTGTGTAATTTTTCTTTCAATTATCAATATGTTCTTGAAAATTCCATTAAATTCTTTAATTACTATTTCTTCAATTTTTAAATATTTTCTTTAATTTTAAATTATTTTTATCGATTTATAATTAATTCCTCAATATTCAATAATTCTCGGATATTTTCTATTACTTTTTTCACTCATAAAAATTGTTTTAAAATTCAATTCCAATCTTTAATTTTTTTTCAATCTTTAATTATTATTTTTTAATATTAGAAAATAATTGCCTTTTTTCTATTCTTTATTTCGATTATCGTTAAGTTTCTTTAATTTTAAATACAATTGTTTAATTATATTCTTTAACTAGCAAAATATATCGCGCGCAAGAGCGCGATTAGTTTTCCATATGTTTTAGAAATTAAACTATAATAATAAATAAAACAAATTGATATTATTATATTTATCTATAATAAGAAAGGCTGCCAGTGGACTTGCAAATTGAAATAGTGAAAAGAGGACTTTTTAATTTAAAAAAACTGAGTAAATAATGAGTTTTTAAGTGAAAAAAGTGAATTTTTAAATAAAAAAAGTGATTAAATAGTAAGTTTTTAAATAAAAAAAAAAATGAATAAGCAATATAGAGTTTGATATTACTAATATTAAATTGGGGGGCGCCAGCAGGAAAAGCCATTCAAATTTGAAAAAAACAATTTGAAAATCGCAAAAATAATTGAAATGTGTAGAAAATAATTAAATAATGACAAAAATAATTCAATTTGAAAAAAAGTTGTAAATGACTAAACTAATTGAAAAATTGATTAAAAATAAAAAAATGATGACAAAAATTGAAACGAAATATAGTTGGAATTTGAAGTAAATAATTAAAAAGTTTCAAAAATAATTGAAGTTACAAAAAATTAATTAAAGAATGACAAAAATAATTAAAAATTGAAACAAAAGTTTAAGACTGGTTAAAAAAATTTAAATTTTCAGACAATAATTGAGATATTAAAAATATATAAAATGTACAGAAACTAATTGAATAATGACACAAATAATTATAAAAGCTGGTGTAAAAATTACACTTTTTAGACAAATAGTTGAAAAATTGAAAAAAATAACAGAATTTTCAAGAAAATAATTGAAATTTGAAAAAAATAATTAAAAAATGAAGTCAAAAAATAAAAAATTGAATACATTATTTGAAAAATTGTATAAAATAATTGAACAATAAACGATATCATTAAAATGTGAGGATAATTGAATAATGACATAAATAATTGAAAACTGATCTTCAAAAGTTAATAAATTCATGACAATAATAAAAAAATTGAAGAAAATGGTATTTAAAGAAATAATTAAAAAATGTCAAAAATATTTTAATATTGACAAAAATAGTTGTAATTTGAAAAAATAATTGAGAAATGATAAAAATAATTGATAATTTTAAAAAAATTCAAATTTGAAGAAAATACTTCAAAACTTGACAAAACAATTAAAATATTGAAATAAATAATTCAAAACTGATGTAAAAATTAAAAAAATTATAGACAATAATTGTAAAGTTAAAGAAAATATTATAAGTTTGAGGAAAATAATTGAAAGTTGAAGAAATTAATTGAAGTTTGAAGACAATAATTGAAATTTGAAGCAAATAATTCAAAAATGGCAAAAAAATTCAAATATGGAAAAAATTATTAAAGTTTGAAGAAAATAACTGAAAAAGATGTAAAAAAATTAATAAATTCCTGACATTAATAAAAATAGTGATGAAAATAATTGAAAACAGGTGTAAAAAAATTTAAAAGTTCATGACAATAATTGAACTTGTGTTGAAATTTTAGATATTCCTGGCAATAATTTAAAGATTAAAGAACATAATTGAAATTTAAAAAAAATAATTGAAATTACAAAAAGATAATTGAACAATAACAAAAATAATTGTAATTTGAAAAAAGAATTGATAACTGGTGCATAAAATTAAAAGTTTAAAGATAATACTTGAAAATTGACCAAACAATAGAAATCTTAAGAAACTTGATTGAATAATGAAATAATTGAAAGCTGGTGTATAAATAAAAAATTTATATTAAATAATTGAAGCTTAAAGAAAATAATTGAAATTTGTTGAAATTAATTGATAAAAAATGTACAAATTTAATAAATTCATGACAATAATAAAAATAATGAAGAAAAGTATTGAAATTTGTAGAAAATAATTGAAAACTAATATTATAAATTTAAAAATTCGTGGCAATAAAAAAAATTGAATTTATTTATTTATTTATTTACGGGCAAAAGCCCATTACAATATAAAATTTAAAAAAATTTTCCAAGTAACAATAAAATTAAAATTTGATATAACAATAATAATTACTATATTAAATATTAATAGTTCGCATTCAATAATTTGAATAAAATAATAATTGAAATTTGTAGGAAATAATTCTAAAATTGCAAAAATAATAGAAATATGAATAAAATAAACGTATAATGACAAAAATACTTGAATAATGACAAAAGTAATTGAAATTTGAAGAAAATTATTGAAAATTAACAAAAGTAGAATAGAAACTGGTGTTGACTATTTAAATATTCCTGGCAATAATTTAAAGAAAGAAAAAAATAATTGAAATGTCGAGAAAATAATTGAAAATTAACAGAAGTAAATGAAAACTTGTGAAATAAATTTAAATATTTATGACAATAATTTAAAGTCAGAAGAGAATAATTGAAATTTGAAAAAATTAAATTCAGAATTGCAAAAATTTTTGAAAATTGACAAAAATACTTTAATGTTGACAAAAGTATATAAAAATGACAAAAATAATTGAAAAGAGGTGTAGAAATTACGTATTTGTAAATTGTAATTAAAAAATTGACGATGTAATTGGAATATGAACAAACTAATTGATTTATAAGGTAAATTTTTAATCAGGCACCTAATATTAGAAGACACCCCCCCTCCCCCCCCCCCCGGGTTGAAATAGACATTTTATTAAAAAAGTGAGAAAAGTGAGGTTTTTTTAAAAAGTTAGAGCAATTTTAAAAAAAAGTCAGTAACTTGATGAAAGTTTCGGAACTTCAAAAATGGTTTAAAAAAAAGTTACAGAATAATTTAAACTGTATTTAATTTTTTAATTTTAAATTTTTCCAATATATTAAAATAACGTACTTTGAATTTTTAAGGCTACCTCATCTGCATATTTTGTCTGTAAACTAAAACAAATTTTTTCTGATAAAGAGAATCAAAATTAATGGAAAAAAAAGGCAGGGACTAACTTTACTTTAAATTTTAAAACATGGAGAGCAAAAAAATGAATAAATATAAAAACTAAACCAACTTCACTTGAAGTTTTAAAACGTGGACAGAAAAAAATGAATAAATATAAATAGTAACTAACTTCAGGCGTTTACGGAGATTATTATTATTTAATAATTGTCCTAAAAAATTTAGATTTTTATATTTTATGATAATAAAACTTTTTAAGCTTCAATTATAACTAATAAGAGTAAAAGAATCTGTCAATTTTAAACTTAACTATAAAATTATAATTTGAATATAAAGTCAAATTTCCCAAAATTGAAAGTACCGTTTTAATTGTTCGAAAATTTGTGACCGGGAATTTAATTTTATGAAAAAAGTATCCACCCTGATAGCAGGGATCACAGGTTGTCCCCTATTCACCTTTTTTCCCCTATTTTAAAATTTTGCACCTATTTCCCCTATTTTAAAGAATTGTTCCCTATTTCCCCTTTTTCTAATTTTCAGTATTAAAGTATATAGTTATAGTCAAAATCGATAGAAAATCCCCATTAAAAATACATAATGAAAAATAACCTTTTAAAAAAATTTCCCAACTTTTTTAATTTATAAGCTAAAAATATTCTATGTCATCAATTTCTTCATTTTTAGCCATATTTTAAAATATGATGTTTAAAGAAATTAAATTATCAAAATGTCGTATGTTACAAAAAATATGTAGAAATAATACAGGAAATTCAACAAAATTTCAAAATTTTGGATATACATTCAAAATTGTGACTTTCCATATTTTCGAATTAATCATCTTGAATCACGATTGCCGAGAATTTTCGAGGCTTTCAAAATGACAAATCTCGTGTAAAAAATTCAGTTTTCAAAAAAATTACATTACATCATCAATTTTTTAAATATACAGTCTACAAGTATTTAATTTCTGCATCTCTTTTCAATCATCTTTTTCATTTTTAAAGTACTTTTGTCAATTTTCAAGTATTTCTAAGATTTTGAATTTCATTTTTTCGAATATCAATTATTTTCTTCAGTGTTTAAATTCTTGTCAGGAATAGTTAAATTTATTACACAAGTTTTCATTTATTTTTGTCATATTTAAATTATTTTCTTAAAATTTCAATTATATTCAAAAATCAATAAATTATTGCCAAGAATATTTAAATTTTCTACACAAGTTTCAATCTACTTTTGTCAATTTTTAATTATTTGTTTAAAATTTTTAATTACTTTTTGCATATTTCTTAGTATTTTCGTTAATTTCAAATTATTTTCTTCATATTTCTATTATTTTTGTCATTTTAGAATTATTTTATAAAAATTTCTATTGTTACATTCAATTTTTTTTGTCATGAATTTTTAAATTTTACACCAGTTTTAATTTATTTTCTTCAAATTTTAAAAATTGTCTTCATTCTTTTTATTATTGTCACGAATTTATTAATTTTTTACAACTTTTTCAGTTATTTTCTACACATTTCAATCATTTTCTAGAAACTTTAATTACTTTCTTCTTATTTAAATTTTTTGACATTTTTTAATTAGTCTATTAAATTACAATTATTTTCTTTAAACTTTAAATTATTGAGAGAAATATTTAAATTTTCTACACAAATTTCAATTTAGTTTTGTTATTTTTTACTTATTTTCTTCAAATTTCAATTACTTTTGTTATTATTCAATTATTTTTGTCATTTTCCAAATATTTTCTTCATATTTTTATTATTTTTGACGTTTTAAAATTATTTTTAATAAATTTAAATTAGTTTATTCAATTTTGTTTATTGTCAAGAAATTAAAAAAAAAATACACCAGTTTTAAATAAATTTCTTCAAATTTCAATCATTTTCTTTATCCTTTTTATTATTCTCATGAATTTATTAATTTTTTACAACTTTTTCAATTATTTTTTTAATTATTTCTACAAATTACAATTACATTCGTTATATTTAAATTTTATGAGATTTTTGAATTATTGTCTTCAAATTTTAATTTTTTTCTTCAGACTTCAATTAATTTCTTAAACTTTCAATTATTTTCCTCAAAGTTCCAATATTTTTTTCAATTGTTCAATTATTGTCTATAATTTTTAAATTTTCAAACCAGCTTTCAATTATTTATCTCCTTATTCAATTAGTTTTTTAATATTTTAATTATTTCGTCAATCTTTCAAGTATTGTCTTCAAATTTATATTTTTTCACACTTTTTTCAATTATTTTCTACACATTTCAATTCCTTTCCTCATATTTAATTTTTTTTGTTGTTGACATTTTTGAATTATTCTCTTTAAATTTTAATTATTTTCTTCAAACGTCAATTAATATCTTCAACTTTTAATTATAATATTAATTATAATATTATAATATATAATTATTATAATATAATTATGATATTAATTTAATAATTAATATGTATAAATATTATATTTAATTATAAACTTTTAATATTTTTTTTAATTTTTCAATAATTATTGTCTATAAATTTTTAATTCTTTACATCAGTTATCAATTATTATTATCATTTCTCAATTATTTTTTTCAAACTACAATTATTTTTGTCATTATTCAAATATTTTTGACATTTTGGAATTATTTTCTTTAATATTTTTATTATTGTTGCCTATAAATTTTTAATTTTAACACTAGCTTTCAATTATTTATGCCATTATTCAATTAGTTTCTTCACGTTTCAATAATGTCCTTAATTTTTCAATTAATGTAATACACTTTTTATTTTTTACTTCATTTTTTGAATTATATTTCTCATTAAGTTTTTCCAAAATATAGTTTTTTTTGGTAATTTTTCAACTGATTTCTACATATTTTCTACATATGTAAATTTATTTTATCTTTTTTTAAATTATTTTCTTTTAAGTTTGAATCATTATTTTTCGTCAAATTTTACTTATTTTTGTCATTTTTCAATTATTTTCGTGTAATTACAAGTGTTCTTTAAATTTTTCAAATATTTTCTTTAAATTTCAATTATTTTATTTTAAATTTAAAATTTTTGTCTTCATTTCTTGATTTTTAATTAATTGTTTCAAATTTGATATTGGAAGCACTGATTAATTATTGCGGGCCCCAAATTAATATCAGTAATATTTTGTTTTTTATTGCAAATTATTGTTTATTCACTTTTTTCACTTAAAAACTCCCTATTTATTCTCCATTTTAAATTAAAAAGTCACTTTTTTGTACTATTTTCAATCCACAAGTTCACTGGCAGCCCTGTATAATGTTTCCATATTTAAAATTTGTAAATAAAAAAGTCCTAAAAAGTCTTTAAGTATGCATAAGTTAAAGCAAATTTTCTATCCCCTTTTTGTCCCCTATTTTTGAAAAAATTTGCACCTATTCACCTTTTTCAATAGCAATAGGTCCTGTGATCCCTGTGATAGGACCCTGATAGGGTCCAGTTTCGTGTGACAAAATGTAAATGACCTCTACAATTTTCAAACAGCTGTAAAAGCCAGGTAAAATGCGATTTAGAGAACAATCAATGCGCCTCATTTAAAAGGCACGAATTGTACGAATATCTCGAAGCGAGGAAAATTCTTGAACGGAAAAAGGCGACAAGCCAAAAGTAGAAAAGATCGACTTAAAGTTTAGTGGGAGGGAGACGAAAGATTGTCGAAACTTGTGGAAGGGAGAAATAAAGTGTAGGAGGCAGAAGGTGCGTCAAACTAAAATCTCGTTTTTCCCTTTTAGAAATCCTACTAAAAAAAAAATAAAAAAAATCTTCATTTAATCGGATAATTCCCGTTTTTTTTTCTTATAAGAAATTTCTTCTTCTTATTCGCCTCTTAGTCCTCTTCTTTGCTGGACACGCGCTCGTGTCCCCTCGCCACTTCTCGTGAAAGTTCGTGTCCCAGGTTACGAGCATTTTAACAAGCAGCCGGAGACGATGACGCCAGTGGACAAGTGCAAGTGTACTGCCCGTGTAACTGCACCGATCTCTTTTTAAAAAAAAAAAAGTCCCTGCTAAAAAGATGCGACTTTTGTCCGGGGCAAAGTGACCTCGGCAAAGTGACACTAGTCGACAATCTCTGTCCGAGGCATTTTTCTTAATTGAAGAATTCGCCGACACTTGAAGCACTGCCAGTCGTCGAACAATATGAGTTTGCGCCCTGAATTATCTACCGGGTGATGCTCAAGTTAACGGCCAAGACACAAGAGACTTGAGGATCCAGAGCAAACACGTGCTTTCGCGCGCAGACTCCACTCCAGTTTATCGTATACGTGTCCGACTCGGGCTACTCGAAACAACTCGCTCCGAACTCACCTACTGCCAGGTATCAACATCTGCCATTCTCCGAGTTCAGCAAGTTCACTCCACTCGAGATAAGGCAACTTATTCTTGATCTTGAAATCAAATTGATACTCCGGATTTCTGATCGTGACACCCCGAGTATCGAGAATTTAATGCCACAAACTTGAATCCGTCAAGTAAGTAACAATTGTTTACATTCTGGGTTAAGAAGATTTTTTTGATTTTATCGAAAAAAGAAACTGATTGTGATTGAAATTGAAGAAGGATTTGAGAAGAAAAAATTTTATTTTAATGATTAGTGGTTTTATAAACAATAATAATGTGTTTCTTAACAAAGCGGTTAATTTATTTAAAAGATTGAGCCTTGAGATGATTTACATTCAAAATGATAATAATGGCATAAATTATGGAACTGGTATTCAAGGTCCGAGTGATTCTATCATAATTTTGTTTCTATTTTCTTTATTTTGTTTCTAGGGTAATTTTATTATCTATTGTTTTTTTTTTTGGTGTATTTTATATTCTCTATTTTTGCCATCTTGGAGTTTAAATTTGAAAATTGTAAAGCGGAAAATAATAAATTGAGTAAACTATATGAATAAGTTTATAAACAGCATGACATTTTATTTAAATTATGTAAAATGGGTGAAAATTGTTAGCAAGGTGGCCACGTGTCAGTAAAGTCAGGGATATGACAGGGAAAAAGTTTTTTGTCAGGGAAATTAAAGAAATTGAGACGGACCATAGTGCGGTCAAAGTTACTATTTTTTTTTTTTGACAAAAATCTTTAGACAAACTCAAAAATGAATCGATTCTTTCCTTTTTTTTTTTTTTTTTTTGAAAATACTTATAAATGTTTGTACAATAATGCTTAACTACTAAACTAACTTAAGCTTAACTATTGTTTAGACAATCTAAAAATTGTTTGTAAACATTCTAAATTGTGTTAGGACTCTAGGCCAATAGTGACGAATTAATTTTACAAAAGAAACGAATTCTAAATATGTAATGCAAATTTTTGAAGTGATTATATCGAAATACCTTGAAATCACTCTAAAAAAAATGTTTTTTTTTTTATATTTTATAAAGTTATGACATTTTTTTTTTTTTTAAAAAAACTAAGAAGTACATGGGGGTAAGATTCAATATAAATGAATACCCCAGTATTTCGTAGAATTTTACGAAATACTGTAGGATTGTTCACGTTAAATCTTAATCCACTATACTTCGTAGTATTCTACGAAATGCTAGGGGATTCTTTTATATTCAATCTAACCCCCCCCCCTGTAGTTTACCCCTGTAAAATTTTACGGAATACTGGGGGATTGATTACATAAAATCTTAACCCCCTGTACTTCACAGAATTTTACGAAATACTGGGGTATTCTTTTATATTGAATCTTACCCCCCCCCCCCTCCTGTAATTTATAAAATTCTTCAATGATTCTTTTATATTATTACTTACCCCCCCTTCTCAGTATTTCGTAAAATTCTACAAAATACTGGGGGATTCTTTTATATTAAATCTTACCCCCCCCCCTGTAATTCATAGAATTCTTCAATGATTCTTTTATATTATTTATTACCCCCCTCCCCAGTATTTCGTAAAATTCTACAAAATACTGGGGGATTCTTCTATATTCAATCTTACCCCCCCCCCCCCTGTACTTTACCCCTGTAGAATTTTACGGAATACTGGGGGATTGATTACATAAAATCTTAACCCCCTGTACTTCATAGAATTTTACGAAATACTGGGGTATTCTTTTATATTAAATCTTACCCCCCCCCCTCCTGTAATTTATAGAATTCTTCAATGATTCTTTTTATTATTACTTACCCCCCCCCCCCTTCTCAGTATTTCGTAAAATTCTACAAAATACTGGGGGATTCTTTTATATGAAATCTTACCCCCCCCCCCCCTGTACTTTACCCCTGTAGAATTTTACGGAATACTGGGGGATTGATTACATAAAATCTTAACCCCCTGTACTTCACAGAATTGTACGAAATACTGGGGTATTCTTTTATATTAAATCTTACCCCCCCCCCCCTCCTGTAATTTATAGAATTCTTCAATGATTCTTTTATATTATTACTTACCCCCCCTTCTCAGTATTTCGTAAAATTCTACAAAATACTGGGGGATTCTTTTATATGAAATCTTACCTTCCCTGTACTTCGTAGAATTCTACAAATTGTTAGGTTATATAATGTTTCTGGTGGTATTTTATATTCTCTATTTTTGCTATCTCGAAGTTTAAATTTGAAAATTGTAAAGCGGAAAATAATAAAGTAAACTAAATGATCCCTTTATAAATTGCATGACATTTCATTTAAATTATGTATAATGTAAGTAAAATAGGTGGAAATTGTTAGGTTATATAATAATAGTATAAATATAAATTAATGCATTCGTAAATTCTATGAAATAGGGGGGGGGGGGTAAGATTTAATATAAAAGAATCTTGTAGAATTCTACGAAGTACAGGGGGTGTAAGATTTAATATAAAAGAATCCACCAGTATTTCGTAGAATTCTATAAAAGAGAGGGGGGGTAAGTTTTATTATATTTATTAAAATAAAATTAATTTTGAAAGTGGTAAAGCGGAAAATAATAAATAAGGTAAACTAAATGACTACTTAAAAAATAACATGACATTTTATCTAAATTATGTAAAATGGGTGGAAATTGTTAGGTTTAATTAAATTAAATTAAATTATTTTAATTAAATTGTTAGATAAATTAATGCATTGTTAAATTCTATTAAATACGGAGGGGGGGGGGGTAAGATTTAATATAAAAGAACGAAATACTGGGGGATTCTTTTATATTAAATCTTACCCCGCCCCCTGTACTTCGTAGAATTTTACAATGATTCTTTTATATTATAACTTATCCCCCCCCCCTCTCCCAGTATTTCGTAAAATTCTACGAAATACTGGGGGATTCTTTTATATTAAATCTTACCCCTCCTGGACTTCGTAGAATTCTACAAGATCCTTTCATATTATATTTTTACTCCCCCCCCCCCCCCCGTATTTCATAGAATTTAACAATGCACTAATTTATATTAATATTTATATTATTATATTATATAACCTAACAATTTTTACCCATTTTGCTTTCATTTTACATAATTTAACCTACCTCTTCACAACCTGCCCCGCTTTTTTACTGTTGGTCTTTTAAAAAACAGTGTAAAATTATCTCATCTTTTTTTTTAAAAAAAACCCCATTAAAAATCTTGCATTTTGTTCCCTTCGAAAAAAAATTTTAGAAAGATTTAAGCACTCTATTTTGCATTTTTTCTGCCATATTGGATCCGCCATTTTGAATTTTGAAAAATAATGCACAGATTCGTGATATGCGACCCAAAAGACCCCTATGCACCAATTTTAATAAATTTTGAATTTTCGACCGCCATATTGGATCCGCCATTTTGAATTTTGAAAAATTATTATTAAACTAGCAAAATATACGCGCGCTACAGCGCGCGAGAATGACGTTTTGCATTTGTTACTAATTTAAATATAAAAAGTATGAACTTTTTTATATTAGATAATTTATTATTAAATTAAATAAAAATATAACTCATTTTTTACTGTTACATAATTATTATTTAAATTTTATTAAATCAGAAAAAGAGTTTTGTTCTTTAAACTATGATTTGTTCCGTCAAATGCATTTCTTAAAAGTTAATTATTATTATTAATATACATCCTAATACATAATTGATTTAATTATAAAATAATAATAAAAAATTTTTAAATAATAAAAGTAATCCGATTTAGTTTAAATTAATTTTATTAGATCCTAAACAAATTAAACAAAAATTTTATTTTAACATATAATTATTATTTTAGTCCAGTTTAATAAGAAAGATAAGGTTTGTTAAAAGAGGTATGATTTTTTTGAGTTGAATGTTTATTAGCATTTCTTGACCCATAAATGCAAAAAAATGATTAATCAAAAAGTAAACAATAAAAGTTTATAGCAAAAAGGAAACGAGAAAAACGTAATGAATTATTTATTTTGAAATATACTAACATTATATTCAAAATTCTATACAAATTTCAATTGTTCCAAACGTCTATTAATCAAAGTTTCTTATTCTTAAATTTTCTTTAAACAATATAAATTTCAATTACTAACTTCTCTAGGTGCAAATTAATCGTCAAAACTTTTATCAACACAGATTTTAATTTTTCCAAATTTAAAATATTTTCCAACTTTTATAGATTCAAACTCTAATTATTTTAAACTTCAATTAAGCAAAATTTTAATATTTAACCAAAGTTTTAAGAGACATATATAATCCAATTTCACTTTGATTCTCAACAATGTAAACAAAATGTATTTTAACTTTATTATATATTTATAAACTAAATATTTTAAATTTAATTTTATTAATGCAATTTTAAAATGTGTTTCAAACTTTAAGAGCTTGTGATGGAGAATGATGTCAGTATAGTCACATGACCCAAAGCCAAAATTTCTCAGCGATTTTTCTGTATAAAACTAATGAATATTTTTATATAAAACATAGTATAGAATTATATAAAATATCAACCGGAAGATCTTTCTGACTCTAGCGTGTGTTCTCATTTTGACTAAAAAGTTAATTTTATAAAATTGTTCAAAATTAGAAAAAACTCAAACAGTTAATTTTGGGTCAAACTCCAAATAAGTTAGGGGTACGCAGACCTTTCAGGTGATATTTTAGGTAATTCGACAAAATTGCATTGAAAAATATTCAGTACCTAGTTCTAGAGAAAACCGCTGAAAAATTTTGTTTGTGGGTCATGTGGTCAATGATCAATCTATCACATCCTCTTAATTATTAGGAACTTGGAATTATTTGAATTTTATTATTAATAAATTTGAATTATTATTAAAAACTTTTAATGCTTCAATTTTTAATCATTCTATGTTTTAATTATCATATCAACTTTAAATAATTTCAAATTCTAACAATATACATATTAAAATAATTTCAAACTTAAACCAATTTCTAAAAACGTTTTAATTGTAAAAAATTTACATACATTAAAACTAAAATAAATCCAAATTTTCTGATTAATTTTATAATTTTAGTCTTTCCAAAAAAAGTTAATTCTTTTATAGTAAAAACTGTATTTCAGTCTATCTCATTTTCTGTTAATCTAGTTAAACTATAATTAGATTTATAGTTGAGTCAGAATTTATGAAGTGGCCCCCTATTTCACCAACATTGACAAAAGATAAAAGTCAATACATTTTTTTGTAGTATTAACTAACACAAATTAGTTGCTAAAATGGTTTTTGAAAATTTTGAAAATTTAAAAAGTTATAAACAATTATAATTTTATGTACCCTATTTTTGAAAAATTCATAGTTTAAAGAGTTCAAATTAAAAATGAACATTAATACCCGGAGTTTACTGACAATAATTGTAACTTTTAAGTACCATAACTGATGTACCAAAAAAAAATTTTTTTTATGAAAATTTTTTTATTTTTAATAAACAAATTACATTATTTTCCTGTTCCAAATCGCAAATTAAAGTTTTCCTTTGAGATTACGAAACTCCATACATTCAAGAAGATGTTCATGCAAAAAAATTTTGGTATTCTTTAATATTAAAAAAATTACATGGTTTTTTGTTGCGCGCCCTGTTACGCTTGAGTGCAGTGCACCGGCCGCGACGCGACGCCACGGCAGTGGAACAAAACCGGCTTTTCGTGGACAAATTAACTTGTAGGTCAGAATTCTTGACGGATTAACATGTATTTTTTTTTAATTTACAGCTTATTAAATTGCGCTAAGAACTATTGTGGCCGACTTGTTTAATTATTGCTTGTGTCAAAATTTATTAACAATTAAGCAATAAATAATTAAATATATTTTTTAAAATTTTATCTAAAAGCTTTGAAATTCAAAGAAAGTACACTTTCTTACAATTATAGTTCAAAAATAAACAATTTCTGTCATAAGTATTTGTTATAAACAATTCTTATAAATAATTAAGCAATTTTTAATTTTGTTGAATTAAAAAAATTTGTTTAGAGTAAGTGCCTGAATTCGTTCTTCATAAATTGACATTTGCTAGAATGTAATTAAATAGCAATAAATTCATTGGTTATAAACAATTACGCAACAATTCATAATTTTTATAAATTAAAAATTCTTTTTTATCACACTTACATCAAAAGTTAGATTTTACGGCTTGTTTGGAAACCTTTAAGAGCTCATTTCACGGCCTAGGCCGTAAAGTAAATGAACTCGCAATCTGATTGGCTGATGCTGGTCAGCTGACCTTTACTTTATGGTACAGTTGCCCAAACTGGCCCAAACGTCACGGCTGTTCACGGGTTTCGCCGCCCTCCGGGGGCATTTCTAAGTCTGTCGACCTACTCCCACCTAGAAATGCCCCCTGAAGCCGTTTTTTACGATAATCACCTCTCCCTAGGTTCGAATTTTCAGTTTTTTGTGTGATAAAAAATGTTATATGACACTTGGACCCTTTCGGCACTTAAGTTCTCGTGTATCGTACAACTCGCCACAGCCACATCAGAGCCTCGGCTACTTTTCGGTGGAGCCTCGGCTTCATATCTTCACTTCACCTCGGCTTCGCCTCGGCTACGTTCGGTGAAGCCTCGTCACCACCTCTACTTCGCCTCGGCTGCGATTGGACTTAGGCTCGTATTACGATACTTACTCGTACTATAAAGTGCCATTTCAGGTCCTTGTGTCATAAATAACTATTTTAGACTATTTGTCTGAATTTGTTCTTCATAAATGAACATTTGGCAGAATGTGATTAAATGTCAATAATTTTATTTGTTATAAAAATTTTTGATAAACAATTAAGCAACAATCCATACTTTTGATTATTTTTATATTTATAACAAATAAAATTATTGACATTTAGATACATTATGCCAAATGTGCATTTATAAAGAACGTATTCAGGCACTTAGTCTAAAAAAGAATATTTAAATCATCAAAAATACGGATTGTTGCTTAATTGTTTATAAAAATAGTTTATAACTAATGAGTTAATTGCTATTTAGTTACATTCTAGCAAATGTCAATTTATGAAGAACGAATTCAGGCACTTACTCTAAACAATTTTTTTTAATTCAACAAAATTAAAAATTAAAAATTGCTTAATTATTTATAAGAATTGTTTATAACAAATACTTATGACAGAAATTGTTTATTTTTGAACTATAATTGTAAGAAAGTGTACTTTCTTTGAATTTCAAAGCTTTTAGATAAAATTTTAAAAAATATATTTAATTATTTATTGCTTAATTGTTAATAAATTTTGACACAAGCAATAATTAAACAAGTCGGCCACAATAGTTCTTAGCGCAATTTAATAAGCTGTAAATTAAAAAAAAATACATGTTAATCCGTCAAGAATTCTGACCTACAAGTTAATTTGTCCACGAAAAGCCGGTTTTGTTCCACTGCCGTGGCGTCGCGTCGCGGCCGGTGCACTGCACTCAAGCGTAACAGGGCGCGCAACAAAAAACCATGTAATTTTTTTAATATTAAAGAATACCAAAATTTTTTTGCATGAACATCTTCTTGAATGTATGGAGTTTCGTAATCTCAAAGGAAAACTTTAATTTGCGATTTGGAACAGGAAAATAATGTAATTTGTTTATTAAAAATAAAAAAATTTTCATAAAAAAAATTTTTTTTTGGTACATCAGTTATGGTACTTAAAAGTTACAATTATTGTCAGTAAACTCCGGGTATTAATGTTCATTTTTAATTTGAACTCTTTAAACTATGAATTTTTCAAAAATAGGGTACATAAAATTATAATTGTTTATAACTTTTTAAATTTTCAAAATTTTCAAAAACCATTTTAGCAACTAATTTGTGTTAGTTAATACTACAAAAAAATGTATTGACTTTTATCTTCTGTCAATGTTGGTGAAATAGGGGGCCACTTTATAAATTCTGACTCAATTGTCTTTAATTTTAAATGTATAATTAAATTGAATATTAAAGCAGTTTAATCATTTACTCACGCAATAAAAAATAATAATTTTTAGATAAAAATACTAAATTTTTTCAAAAGTAATTTAATGCAGTACCCATTTTTCTTTAAAAATTAATAGCGCAAAAAAGCTTCAAGAGTCAAACCACTGTCTTTCAACTAAAGCTCGTCGCTGACATATTTTAATAAATATTAAAACCCATATTATATGTATTATTGATGTGTCTAAATTCAAGTTCTGAAGTTGTTTTAGATAATTTTTTTATTTTCCAGCCGTAAATTGTAATTAAAGAAGCAAGTGTCAAGAAAAATTGGCGTTTTTAATGCATATTTCAAATATTTTTTATTTAGAAAGAAAACATTTTATTCTCATATTGTAAAGAAAATATGTTTAATTAACATCCAAATATTTATTTTATTTAATGTTATTTTGTATATAATGAATAATGATAAGAATAATAATAAAATCAATTTAAAGTTGATCAAAAGGCTGTCACTTTTAACCATTTTTAAAAATCTATTTTTTAGAAACCTTCTTAATAAATATTATTCAAACTTACCATAATTATTAATTTATACACTTTAATCATGTTTTCACTAGATTCAAGACAAATATTTATTTTATTACTAAATAATACCATCTTAAAACTTGAGAAGTAACCCCAAAACACAAAATTTTTAATCTTATATAAGTTTTTCTGGATGCAATTAACAAATTATTTCTTTTCACATATCTAAGTTTTTATAAAATCTTCAACATATTAAATTTTAGAGAGAGTAATTTGCTCAGTTTATGAATTATTATTCAAGTTTAAAATGTACAAAATACACTCTAAAGTTTGACAATCTGATATTTATTTTAAATTCAAAATTATTTTTGTCAATAATTTTAACGACAAATGTAAGAGTGTATTTTGTTCAATGAAAAATATGGTTTTTTCATTACATTTTTAAACTTTAATAATTCATAAACTGAGCAAATTACCCTCGCGAAAATTTAATATGTTGAATATTTTATAAAAACTTAGATATGTAAAAAGTGTTAATTTTTTAATATCATCCAGAAGAAACTTATATAAGATTAAAAATGTGTTTTGGGGTTAATTCCGGAATTTTAAGGTGGTATTATTTAGCAATAAAATAAATATCTGTCTTGAATCTAATGAAAATATAATTAAAGTGCATAAATTAATCATTATCGTAAGCGACCACCTTTGGTCGAAAGTCAGTGGTTTGACCCTTAAACTAAAGAAAAAAAAGTTCTCAAAAGGAAAGCAAATAATCAAAAAGGTAATTGAAAACCTTAAGCAATGTTTAAAACCTGTGCATAGCTTATTTTTCAATGATATAATTCATAATATTTCATTCTTTATTATTGTTTTTATTGTATTTTTTAGAATTAATTAAAAGCTCGAAATAGGTGTAAACAGAATCAAAGACTGAATGAATGAATAAATGATAATAAAATTTTATTATTTCATATCTTCAAATCATTTATGAAATTTCATAGAAATATTAGATTTTCTGAATTAAAACAACCAATATTCAATTTACTCAAAATATTTAAGAAAAACTTAATTTTACATAATAAGAACTTAAATAAATTTTGTTTAACATAAATTAAATTAAAATTGTAAAAAAATGTTAAATACAAAGCAGGTTATATACCTGCATAATGTATATATTTTAATCTTGTTTTCTTTTTTAATCCTATTATTAAAATTTTATTAGTTTATTTTAAAAATTTACCAATTTTATAGTTATGTAAGTCCATTGACTTTTGTCTGAGGACTGTTGCGGACATATTATTAAAAAAAATTGTTCCACAACACTTGAAACTTGAATATTTCCTGATTTCATTGGTCATAATATTATAGTGTAAATTGTATTTCTTATAATGTAATTATTAATCAAAAACCTTAAATTTTTGCAATTTTTTAAAAACATTATTATTCAAAAACTATTTGATATTATCTATTGGAACTTACCAGAAACATAAAATGCTTAATTTTTAATATATTAATGTTGATATTTTTATTAAAAAAGGATTATTTTAAAATAATATCTAAATTAGAAAAATTTTTACTTCGAAAAATTTCACAATCCTTTTCAGCTTACAAATTTTTTGTGGAACCTCCTACAAATGGAGAAAATGGAAAAGAACTGGTGGTATAAATATCTAGATTTCTATTTTTCAATTGATATTTTAAACTTTAGGCAGGTTGTAATAATGCTTGTCTAATTTGAATTACAAGTTGAATAGAGCGATGTGAAATTGGTCTATACTAACTTCAAGTTTTAGAAATAACCTTTTTAAGTATAAAATTTCAATATTTTATATCTCAAAAACGAAGTAAAACACGTTCATAAAATTTTAATAATAAGTAAATTTTATTAATATGTAATCAAATATTTACAAAAGCTGAAATTTGTAGGAGGCTCAGTAAAAAAGTTGTAAGCTGAAAATAATTGTAAAATTTTTCAAAGTGAAAATTTTTCTAATTTAAATATTATTTTAAAATAATCCTTTTTTAATAAAAATATCAACAATAAAATATTAAAAATTAAGCATTTTATGTTTCTGGTAAGTTCCAATAGATAATATTAAATAGTTTTTGAATGATAATGTTTTTAAAAAAATGCAAAAATTTAAGGTTTTTGATTAATAATTGCATTAAAAGAAATACAATTTACCCTTTAATATTATGACCAATGAAACCAGCAAATATTAAAGTTTCAAGTGTTCTGGAACAATATTTTTTTTAAAATAAGTCCGCAACAGTTCTCAGACGAAAGACAATGGACTTACCTAATTGACACAAACGAAAAACGTAACCTATTTTCAACTACATAACAAATTTCAAAACCAAGAAGCAAAACATTATTAAAAAACAATTGAATAGAAAAACGACCAACTTCAGGTGTGGACAGAATGAATGAAAGAATGAATGAAATTGCGGATTATTATTATAGATTCGTAGTATACCAAAAAAAAAAACCCTAAAATTCACCTAAATCGTCTCATTATTTTACAAGGGCTTTAAATTCCATTACTAAGCAAGTTTCCAGATCCATAAATGGGTATTTGTCTATCTGTGTGTGTTTGCATTTGTTTGTGTCCCATTTTTTTGTCGCATTGATATCTCGAGAATGCTTTGACCGAATTTAATAAAATTTGGTAGGGTTATTCTACACATTATTATCTAAATTTGCACACACGGATTTTTCAAAATACCCAACAAAATTTGGGTATTTTCAAAAATTCCTGTGTCAAAATTTTGATATTTATGAGCTCAATAAGACATCCAAATTTGATTGAAATACGTTAATGCGTTCTCGAGATATCCTATCGACATAAAATTTATACACACACACACACACATCTGGAGATTTGCTTAAAAATGAAAATTTACGCTTTTTAGATTAAAATAAGTAGAAATTTTTATTTGGTGTTATTTTGTCAGATTTTAAAGGATTTTTCTCTTTATTTTTTTCTAAAATTTCATTAAATTCTCAATTAAAACTAAACATTTTTTTAAAAAAAATAAATTTACTTATTTTCTTATATCGTTTTTTTCTAAAAAACTTGAACATAAATTTAAAGTGCAATTAAAGTCACTGCTGTCGTCAGCAGTATTTTGATATTGAAATCACTCTGACGTATCGGTCAAAGAATTTACTGTAAGTTAAACATTAACCACTCTCTAGTGATAAGATTCACTCGCATGCAAAAACTTTCAAAGATTAGATAATATGTCTTTTGTTTTAGTTGAAAAAAAAACTAATTTTTGCACGTTTACGTGATAATTTTGCAACTGAAATTAATTATTATAATTTTTTTTCTTTTGTATTTAAGAAAAAGTCGACACTTAAACTTCCAGTTGTACTTTTGAAGCATTTATGTTCGAGATTTTAAAACAAAAAATTGAATCAATTATTCGGGAGCGGGAGGGGGCGGGAATTATATTCCATAGAAAAAAAGTTCTGTAATTGTTGTGTGAAACTTTTAGTTGGAATTGTGTGAGAAAAAGTGAATTCACTATAATTAAACGTTGATGCAATCGACGGAAGCAAGGACCGTTTGTTTCTATGAATATTTTCAAGGCACAAATCCAAGTTCGTAATTCAATGCAATTTAACCGCCTCTGATTGTGCGACCTTGCAATTTTTTTTTTCTCAATTTGTGTCACTGGACATCTCAATTCGGAAAATTCTCTTGAAAATGACGAATTTTCAAATAAAAAATGACTATTTTTAAAATTTTAAAAAATCACTGAAACTTAAGAGGGGGGAATAAAACTATGCAAAAAAATACAGTCGCAAGAAATTGACGAGATTAAATAATTTACAAATTAAAGAAATTAGAAAACGAAACATTTAATTGATATATTGTAATTTAAATTCAATTATTGTTTATGCAAAAAAAAAAAGTGAAAGAAAAATATTCCGTTGAATTTCTTGATAAAAGTTGAGAATTAACATGAGTTGCATTCTCGGAAAGAGTTCAGAAAGAATCTCGAAAGGAATGAGAACTGGTCCTTGTTTTCACAAGGGAACTCGTTTTTATCCCGAGGACTTTGATTAATGATCGAGAAATCATAATTCTAAGTGGTGGGCAATTTCGTGTAATTTTTATTAATTTTTTGTAATTTTTATAAAATAATTAATTTTCGTTTTTTTTTTAATTACAGTTGACAGATTGGGACCCGGGCAATCTGGGAACTCGCCGAGAGTGACTCTTCGCCTTAATCAGGTGCGGGGCACGAGGGATGAAAAGAAAAACAGTTCTAATCCCCGCCAGGGTGGTGTGAACGCACAGGTACAATTTTAATTATTTATGTGTATTTACCTAATAATAGACTCTTTTTGTATTAAATTTTTAATGAAAAAGACAGTTTTAAATTTCCAAAAATGTAAAAAATAATTTATTTCGTTGATTTTCAAGTGAAAAAGGCATTTTTCCGATTTTTAAGACGTTAAAAATCATTTCGAACTTGTTTGAAATAGTTTCGGACAAGTTCCAGACAGTTTCGAACTAGTTTCAGACAGTTTCGAATTAGTTGCGTACAGTTCTGAACTAGTTTCAAACAGGTTTGAACCAGTTGCAAATAGTTTTCAACTAGATCCAAACAGTTACGAACAAAGAGTTTCAAAGAGTTTTGAAGCAGTCTAAAACAGTTTTCAACTAGTTTTGAATTAGTTTCAAACAGTTTCAAATTAGTTTTAAACAGTTTCATATTGAAAGCAAACAGCTTTGAACTAGTATTAAGCTGTTCCAAACAGTTTTGAGTACAATTTTGAACTAGTTACAAAAAAATGTTTAATTAGTTAGAAACAGTTTTGATCTAGTTACAAACAGTTTTCAACTAATTATGAACTATAATTTTAAACAGTTTCGTACTTGTTCCAAACAATTTCAAACTAGTTTCAAAAAGTTTCCAACTAGTTTTAAATAGCATTAAACTAGTTTGAAACTGACATCAAACTGTTTTGAGTACAATTTCAAACTAGTTTCAACAAATTTCGAACAAGTTCTAAAACAGTTTTGATCTAGTTTTAAACAGTTTTCAACTAGTTTTGATGTAGTTTTTCTCACTTTGGAACTAGTTTTAAACAAGTTCTGAACAGTTTCCGAACTAGTTTAAAACGGTTTTCATTTTATTATAAACTAAATTTATTTTAAATAATTTATAAAAATTTCGAATTGATTGTTAATTAGTTTCATACAGTTATAAACTGGTTTTTAACTAGTTCTTAACAGATTAAAGCAAGTTCCAAACTAGTTCAAAATAATTATAAACTAGCTCTTAGCAGATTCCTAATAACTTCGAGTTTGTTTTGAACTAGTTTTGAAATAGTTGTAAACTAGTTTTAAAGTAGTCCTAAACCAGTTTTTAACTAGTTTCTTACAATTTTGAATTATAGTTGGAAAATAGTATCAAACAGTTCCAAACTAGTTTGTAACTGGTTTCTTACAATTTTGAATTATAGTTTTAAAATAGTTTCAAAGAGTTCCAAACTTGTATTACAGTAGTTTTGGACAGTTCCAAACTAGTTTTTAACTGTTTTCTTTCAATTTTGAATTATAGTTGTAAAATAGTTTCAAACATTTTTTAACTAGTTTGTAACTGGTTTCTTACAATTTTGAATTATAAATAAAAAGAAATAAATAATATTGTAAAATAGTTTCAAACGAGTCGCATGAATATTCCCTGAATCTCATTTAGCCTAAATCCCATTAAGCCTAAAATCAAAAAGCCTAAAATGCATTCAGCCAAAATTCCATTTAACCTAAATTGCATTTAACCTAAATTTCATTTAACCTAATTCGCGTGTAACCTAAATTCCATTAAACCTAAATTTCATTTTACCTAAATCCCATTCAATCTAAATTCCATTTAACCTAAATCTCATTTAACATAAATTCCACTTAACCTAAATCCCATTTAACCTAAATTCCATTTAACCTAAATTCCATTTAACCTAAATCCCATTTAACCTAAATTCCTTTAACCTAAAACGCATTCAGCCTAAATCTCACTTCACCTAAATCCCATTTAAACTAAATGTCATTTAACCTAAATTCCATTTAACCTAAATCCCATTTAACCTAAAACGCATTTAGTCTAAATTCCATTTAACCTAAAATGCATTCAGCCTAAATCTCACTTCACCTAAATCCCATTTAACCTAAATCTCATTTAACCTAAATTCCACTTAATCTAAATCCCATTTAACCTAAAACGCATTTAGTCTAAATTCCATTTAACCTAAATTCCATTTAACCTAAAACGCATTGAGCCTAAATCTCACTTCATCTAAATCCCATTTAACCTAAAACTTTACTTGATTCAACTATATTTATCCTTAAATTAAAAAAAATTTTAGGTTCAATGGGATTTAGGTGAAGTGAGATTTAGGCTCAATGCGTTTTAGGTTAAATGGAATTTAGACTAAATGCGTTTTAGGTTAAATGGGATTTAGATTAAGTGGAATTTAGGTTAAATGAGATTCAGGTTAAATGGGATTTAGGTGAAGTGAGATTTAGGCTGAATGCATTTTAGGTTGAATGGAATTTAGACTAAATGGGATTTAGGTTAAATGGAATTTAGGTTAAATGGAATTTAGGTTAAATAGGATTTAGGTTAAGTGGAATTTATGTTAAATGAGATTTAGGTTAAATGGGATTTAGGTGAAGTGAGATTTAGGCTGAATGCATTTTAGGTTAAATGGAATTTAGACTAAATGCGTTTTAGGTTAAATGGGATTTAGTTTTATTGGAATTTAGGTTAAATGGGATTTAGGCTGAATGCATTTTAGGTTAAATGGAATTTAGACTAAATGCGTTTTAGGTTAAATGGGATTTCTGTTAAGTGGAATTTAGGTTAAATGAGATTTAGGTTAAATGGGATTTAGGTGAAGTGAGATTTAGGCTGAATGCGTTTTAGGTTAAATGGAATTTAGGTTAAATGGGATTTAGGTTAAATGGAATTTAGGTTAAATGGGATTTAGGTTAAGTGGAATTTATGTTAAATGAGATTTAGGTTAAATGGGATTTAGGTTAAATGGGATTTAGGTTAAATGGGATTTAGGTTAAATGGAATTTAGGTTAAATGGAATTTCGGTAAAATGAGATTTAGGTTAAATGAGATTTAGATTAAATAGAATTTAGATTGAATGGGATTTAGGTTAAATGGAATTTAGGTTAAATAGGATTTAGGTTAAGTGGAATTTATGTTAAATGAGATTTAGGTTAAATGGGATTTAGGTGAAGTGAGATTTAGGCTGAATGCATTTTAGGTTAAATGGAATTTAGACTAAATGCGTTTTAGGTTAAATGGGATTTAGGTTTAGTGGAATTTAGGTTAAATGGGATTTAGGCTGAATGCATTTTAGGTTAAATGGAATTTAGACTAAATGCGTTTTAGGTTAAATGGGATTTCTGTTAAGTGGAATTTAAGTTAAATGAGATTTAGGTTAAATGGGATTTAGGTGAAGTGAGATTTAGGCTGAATGCGTTTTAGGTTAAATGGAATTTAGGTTAAATGGGATTTAGGTTAAATGGAATTTAGGTTAAATGGGATTTAGGTTAAGTGGAATTTATGTTAAATGAGATTTAGGTTAAATGGGATTTAGGTTAAATGGGATTTAGGTTAAATGGAATTTAGGTTAAATGGAATTTAGGTTAAATGGAATTTCGGTAAAATGAGATTTAGGTTAAATGAGATTTAGATTAAATAGAATTTAGATTGAATGGGATTTAGGTAAAATGAAATTTAGGTTAAACGCGATTTAGGTTAAATGAAATTTAGGTTAAATGCAATTTAGGTTAAATGGAATTTTGGCTGAATGCATTTTAGGCTTTTTGATTTTAGGCTTAATGGGATTTAGGCTGAATGAGATTTAGGGAATATTCATGCGCCTCTTTCAAACAGTTCCAAAATAGTTTTTAACTGTTTCCTTTCAATTTTGAATTATAGTTGTAAAATAGTTTGAAACATTTTTCAACTAGTTTGAAACAGTTCCAAACTAGTTTTTAAGTAGTTCTAAACTTATTTTAAAGTAGTTCTTAACTTGTTTTAAAGTAGTTTTAAACAGTTCCAAACTATTTCAAAACACTTCAAAATAATTTTTTAAGTTGTTCCTTTCAATTTTGAATTATAGTTGTAAAATAGTTTCAGTCAGTTCCAAACTAGTTTTTAAGTAGTACAAAACTTGTTTTAAAGTAGTTTTAAACAGTTAAAAACTAGTTTTTACTTGGTTTCTTTTAATTTTGAATTATAAATTTAAAATAGTTTTAAACAGTTCCAAACTTGTTTTAAAGTATTTTATACAGTTCCAAACTAGTTTATAACTGGTTCCTTTCAATTTCGAATTATAGTTGTAAAATAGTTTCAAACAGTTCCAAACTAGTTTGTAACTGGTTTCTTACTATTTTGAATTATAGTCTTAAAGTAGTTTCAAACAGTTCCAAACTAGTTTTTAAGTAGTTCTAAATTGGTTTTGAATTATTTTTAAACAGTTCCAAACTAGTTTAAAGTAGTTTTTAACTTGTTGTTAATTATTTTAAACAGTTCAAACTAGTTTTTAACTGATTTCTTTAAATTTTGAATTATAGTTGTAAAATAGTTTCAAACTAGTTTTAAAGTAGTTATAAGCAGTTTTGAACTAGCTGGAATTAGTTTTGACCTGATTTTAAATCGTTTTGTAACTAGTATCAATCTATTTAAAATATAATTTTGAACTGGATTTAAATAGTTCTTAACCAGTTTAAAACAGTTTTGTTCTAATTTTCAAACAGTTTAGAACTTGTTTCAAATAGTTTTCAAATTTTTTTAAATAATCTTAAACTAGTTTTTTGCTGTTTTAATTAATTCCAAACTATTTTCTAAGTAAAAATATGTCTTTTTAATGAAATTTTCAAAATAAATCTTCCTTATAATTGAGTATGATATAAATAAAGGTAATTGAGAATAAAAGAATCAATAATTCTAAAACTATGACTTTTTTGTTTTTTAGGGACAAAGTCAAATGGAGGGATCCTCGAAAGCATCGAATGCATCGTCGACAAGTGGCAATGCCATTTCGCCGAATTCAAATAGCGGCGGAAATTCGAGTTGGTCAGTCGACAACAACGACGTGTACGAGTTTAAAAGCTCGAAGGAGGCAACACCAGTTAGAGGTTCGAGCTCATCGCCCAATCCCGACAAAGAGAAGGACGCAAAGACTTCCGGAAATCAAGGCCAGAGCGGAAACGCGGCCTCGAGTTCCGGATCCACGTCCAATTCCGGGGAAACTTGCACAACTTCTGGCGTTGACGAGGCTGCAATTTCAAACTCGCCCTCCTCGAAACGCGCTTTCGAGGGTGACGCCGTCGACGAACAGGACGACGAGAATCGCAAAAAGAAGAGAAAGGACGCGGAAAATCCCAAAGATAATGCTAAAGGCACCGCTTCCGGAAGACAAACTGTCGGACGAAATAATGCCAATGCGGGCGAAAAGGTAGATTTTGGTTATTGGAAGATTAAAAAAAAATTGTCACCAAATTTATTTCAATTCAGTCAAGCTTCACTTATTTTAACCAGGTCCACGCAAATTTATGGGAAAAGTCGCACTTATTTTAACTTCCACGTAGTTATCTCTGATTGGCTGGTCCAATTCGCAGCAACCAATGAAAATAATAGTTTTGATTGGTCGCCAAGTTAAAATAAGTGAGACTTATTGAAATAAATGCGACTTTAAATTAGCGTGACTTTAAATAAGTGAGGTTTCAGTGTATAAAGATTTTAATTTTTAAAGTCGGAACTCTCGTTTATTTAAATTTAAAAAAAAATCTTAATAGCTTTTTAGTACTTAGGATATCTTATTCTGTTTTTACTGCCAGAAAGAGTTGTTAGCCCTCTTTAAGTTTGCGTTAATAATTAGAAATTGAAGTAATTAATTGAGAAAAGAGAAGAAAATGATTTAAATGACGACACTTTTTAAAAAATAATAATAATTGAGTATTGAGAAAAGTAATTGAAAAAATTTAAGGATATAATTACAATTTAAAGAAAATCAATTAAAAATAATGAAATAAATTGAAAATTGAAGACGAAAAAACATTTAAATCTGTGAAGAGTATAATTAAAAATTTGCAACCAAAAATTTTCAAAATTAAAGGATATTATTAAATTTAAAAAATGAATTTAAAATTGAAGAATATAATTCGGAAGACGAAAATGATTTAAAATAGAAGAAAATAATTAAGAAACTAAAGAATATTATAAATCGAAGAAAAAATATAAATGAAGGGAAATAATTGAAAACATTGGAGGATATAATTAAAAATTGATTTAAAAAAATTCACAAAGTGAATATAATTGGATTTTGAAAAATTAATTTAATTTTCACGAATGGAATTAAACATTGACGAAAGTCATTTATAAGTGATGAAATAAATTGAAAATAAAAGATAGATAAATGAAGAAAATAATGTAATAGTTAAAGGATATTGACGGAAAACATTTTAAAACAATTCACGAATATAATTGAATTTTTGAGAAATTAATTACAAATTGATTAATACAATTGGAAATAATTCAAAATAAGGGGAAAAATTGAAGACCATATTTGAAAGAGAATAAAGTAATTGAAAAATAAAGAAAATAATTAAAATATGTAAAATATTTGAAAACTGAAAAAAAAAAAATTAAAATTTCAAGAAAATAGATAAAAATTTAATAATTGTAAACAATATAATTTTGAAATTGAAGAACGAGAAAAATAATTGAAAATATTAAAATGAATAATTGAAAATTGCATTAATATTTAGAAGTTAAAGTAGTCCGTTTAAAAAACTTATTTGAAGAAAATTATTAAAAAATAACGAAAGAAATTTAAAATCAAAAACATTAAATGATACATGAACAAAAATTTAATATACCAAAAAAAAAAAATGATTGAAAAATTTGATAGATTTAACTGAAATTAAACAAAATAATTTTAAATTGAAGAATATACTTTAAATTTCAAAAATCAAGTGAAAAATGAAAAATACAGTTGGGCCTCGACGAAAATAAATGAAAATTAAAGAAAGTAATTAAAGGTTTAATCAACATTATTGAAATTGAGTAAAACTATTGAAAACTGAGGAAAATAATTGAAAACATTCAAGAAAATAATTGAAAATGGAGGAAATTCACCGAAATTTGAAGAAAAATATTTGAAAAAATCGAGAAATACATTTGAAATAGAAGAAAATAATTGTAAATCGAAGAAGAAAATTAAAACGTTCAAAAAACACGTTTGACATTTCAAGAAATTAAATAAAAAATTGGAGGTAATACTTGAAAAAATGAAGCAGTATATTTTTAATGTTGAAAAATGAAGGAAATTAATATAAATGATTATAATTCAAGCAGAATTTAATATCTTCAATGGCCCTAGAAACCCTAGACAAAAATAATATATTTTTGAAAAATGAAATAGAATTTTTGAATAATTAATAATAGATACAATTAATATAATTTTACAATTTGCAAAAAAATTCTTGAATAATTAATAATAAATACAGTTAATATAATTTGTAATTTAGTACAAACTGTAAAATTATATTAATTGTATTTATTATTAATTTTTCAAATAATTCTATTTTGTTTTTCAAAAAAATTTATTTTTTTTGTCTAGGGTGTCTAGTTCCAGTGAATATCTTAAATTCTACTTGAATTATAGTCATTTATATTCTTTTCTTTTCATTTTTCAACATTAAAAATATACGACTTTAATGTATCAACTATTACATTTTTTTTATTTCTTAAAAGGGTTAATCGTATTTTTCAAATGTTTCAATATTCTTCTTCTATTTACAATTATTTTCCTCTATTTCAAATGTACTTCTCGCTTTTTATAAATATTTTTCTTCAGATTTCGGTTATTGTCCTGAATTTTTAATTATTATCATCAATTTTGAATAATGTTGATCAAACTTTCAATTATTATCTTCAATTTTCAAATATTTTCGTCGAGGTTCAACTGTATTTTTTAATTTTCATTTGGTTTCTCATATGTCAATTATATTCTTCAATTTAAAAATATTTTTTTTTAATTTCAGTTAAATCTTTCAAATTTTTCAATCATTTCTTTTTTTGTTTTATTACATTTTTGTTTATGTATTAATTATTGTTTTTGATTTTTAATTTCTTTCGTTATATTTGAGTCTATTTCTTCAAATAACAGTTATATTCTTCAATTTTTTAAATTAGTTTTATACTCAAATAATATTAGCATTTTTTAATCAGTTTCATAATTTGAATGATTTTCTCTATTTTTTAAATTAACTACTTTAACTTCTAATTATTAACCCAATTTTCAATAATCCATTTCAATATTTTCAATTAATGTTCTCCTTATAAAATTATTTTTCTCGTTCTTCAATTCCAAAATTGTATCGTTATTTTGTTTATATTATTTTATTAAATTTTTATCTATTCTCTTAAAATTCCAATTTTATTTTTTATTTTTCGAATATCTTACATATTTTAATTATTCTCTTCATTTTTTAATTACTTTATTATCTTTCAAATATTTTCTTCAATTTTTCCCCTTATTTTTAATTATTTTCAATTGTATTCTTCAATTTCTAATTGATTTCTCAAAATTAAATTATATTCTCGAATTTTTCAAATGTTTTCCGTCAATATCTTTTAATTATTACATTATTTTCTTCATTCATCTATCTTTTATTTTCAATTTATTTCATCACTTTTTAATTATTTTCGTCAATATTTAATTCCATTCTTCAAAATTAAATTACTTTTTAAAAATCCAATTATATTCTTTAATTTGTGAATTTTTTTAAATCAATTTTTAATTATATCCTCAAATGTTTTCAATTATTTCCCTCCATTTATATTTTTTCTTCAATTTATAATAACATTCTTCAGTTTCTTAATTATTCTCTTCTATTTTGAATCATTTTCGTGTTCTGAATTATATTCTTCAATTTTAAATTCATTTCTCAAAATTAATAATATCCTTCAATTTTGAAAATTTTTGGTTACAAATTTTTTAATTATATTCTTCAAAGATTTGAATCTTTTTTTGTTTATAATTTATTGTCTTCAATTTTTAATTTATTTCGTTATTTTTCATTGATTTTTTTTTTAAATTGTATTTATATCATTGAATTTTTTTAATTAATTTTCTTAATACTCAATTATTTTTAATATTTTTTAACAAGCGTCGTCATTTGAATTATTTTCTTCTCTTTTTTTAATTAATTACTTCAATTTCTAATTATTAAGGCAAACTTCAATTTCAATATTTTCAATTATTGCCTTCTATTTTCAAGTATTTTTTTCGTTTTTCAATTCTGAAGTTTCTTTTTTTTTCTTTTAGCTTCAATAATTTTTACAATTTTTGATTTATTTTCTTAACATGTCGAATTTTAATTTTTAAATGTTTCAATTTATTTTTTAATTATTTTCTTAAATTTCAATTATTTTCTTTAATTTTGAGCATGGAATTTTGAATTATGTTTGTAAATTTTGAATTATGTTTTTCAAATTTTCAATTATGTTCTTCAAATTTTCAATTAACTTCTTCAGTGCTTGATTATTTTTATTTTATTTCTTATTAGCTTCGTCATTTTTTAATTATTATCTTCTTTCTGCAATGAATTTCTTCAATTTCTTTATTCTGTTTTTAAAACCTTCAATACTTTTAATTTTATTAATCAATTTTCTATCATTTTCTTCGAATTTTATGTTCTTTAATTTTTCAGTTAACTGGTTTAATACATATTTATTTTTCTACTATCTTCGTTATTTTTCAATTATTATTCCTTTAATTGTCAATTATTTTAATTATATTAAAATAAATTATTTTATTTTAAATTAAAATCTCTCTAAATTTTAATTATATACTTTAATTTTTTTCTAGAAAACGCCTATTTTATTTTTCAATCTTTTCGAGTTTTAATTTTCTTCTTTTCAGTGTACAAAGTTTTTCATGTTTTCAATCTATTTTTCAATTATTCTCTTCATTTTTCAATTACTTTCCTTAATTTTCAATTATATTCTTTAATTTTAAATTATGTTCTTCAAATTTTCAATTAACTTCTTCAATATATAATTATTTTTATTATAATTCAAATTAACTTCTTCATTTTTTAATCATTATTTATCTTCTTTCGGCAATGAATTTCTTCAATTCTTAATGATTATATTCCAAATTAAAAATTTTTTTTCAATATTTCTTTTGCTCAAGATTCAATATTTCTTTGTTTCAATTATTATATTAGTTTCTTTTTTTTTTCTTTCTTGCAATGTTAATTTAAATCATTCATTGTTTCTATTAATTTTTTTGCATTATTTGCTTCAATTTCTTTATTATTTTTTCAAAAACTCTATAATACTTTTAATTGCATTGATCAATTACAATTACAAATCAATTTTCAATTATTTTTTTCGAATTTTATAATCTTCAATTTTTCAATCAACTTGTTTAATACATAATTATTTTTTTTACTATCTTCGTCATTTTTCAATTTCATTTCATTTCAATTGTTTTCTCTAAACTTTAACTATCTATTTACAATTTTTTTAATTTTCATTAATTCATTTTCTTTCATTTTTAATTGTTTTCTCTAAATTTCAATTATATACTTCAATTTTTGTTTTCAATTATTTTAATAAAAAATTTTTTCTACAAAGTGTCCATTTTATGTTTCAATCTTTTTGACTAATAATTTTCTTCTTTTCAGTGCACAAAAGCGGGAAAGCAGGGAGTGGGCGCAACTTCAGGGAAAAATAACCAAAGCTCGAGTGCGACGAGCGCCGATCGAAAAAGTCCAAGTGCTTCAACGGCGAGCAGTCCGAAACCCTCGAGTGGTGCAGCGACGGCGTCCAATCCAAAAACAGCAACCCCAGCGCCTCCAGAGTCTGACGGCGAGGACGATCGTTCAAAATCAGACTCGAATTCAGCGCCGAAAGTGCCGCCTTTAAAGATTGTCATTCCACAGAGCACGACCTCGGAACAAGAACAGGGAAATCGGAACGGGAAGAATACCTCCAACAGGAGTCATCAACTTCCTTATGTCGTTGCCAGCTCCAACAGCAACGACTCGACTGAGAAAGATCAGAATCAGTCGGCCAGTGGGACGACAAGTCCGACCGAAGGTGGATCCACGTCAAAAAGCGAGGACAAAAAAGATTTTAGCGGCGCTTTACACGGAGAGGAAAGGTCCACGCATCATCAGAGAGTACTCAGAAGTTCACATCGGTTAGTGCAGAATTGTTTCCTTATCGAGGACAAAATTTCTATTTAAATTTGTCCCTCTTAAAGGACTAATTTAGTAATGAATTGATTTACACTAAAGCTTCACTTATTTTAACCCGGTCCACGCAAATCGATGAAAAAAGTCGCACTTATTTTAACTTCTACGTAGAATTGCAGAATTGTCACAAAAAAATTCCATTTGAATTTTGAAAATTCCATTACTTTTCCAGGTTATCCAGAACATTTTCACAAAAATTCCAGGTTCAAATATAAAATTAGTTTAAGAACTTTTTTGAGAGTTACAACAAAAAAAAATATTCAAATTAAATGAATAATCAATCAGGGTATCGAGTGACTTTTGAAGAAAATTAAAGGCATTTTAAAAAGGTTTCAAGGTCAAAATAATTTTTTTTTCTCAGTTTACTTTTGATGTAATATTTTTAATTTTAAGATTGAAGTTGATCAACAATTTCGTACTGAAATTCCATGACCAAATACAAAATAAGTAGCATTAACACGCGCCAAAGGGTGTGAGAAACTTTGCATTATTGTTAGTCATTTAAAACTATAAATTTTTGCAAACGCAATAAATAATGAAAATTACAAAATTGAAAAAAATATATGAAAAATAACCAAAAAAATTAAGAATTAAAAACAAAATTCGATAAATGATTAGATCAATAGGCAACTGAAAGAAAAATTAAACAAGAAATATTAAATTAAAAAATTCAGAAACAAGAAAAATTAAGAAAATTGTAGGAATAATTGTTGTAAATAATTACAAATTGAACAACTGGAAAATTGAAAAAGCTGAGAATTATGGAATATAAAAAAAAATTAAAAACTGAAGAATGGAATTGAAATTTAAAGAAAATAATAAACAAAATGAGAAAATAAATTGAAAATTTAAGAATTAAATTAAAATTTGAAAAAATAAATGATAATTAAAAAAACGTGAAAAATATTGAATATTCAATAAAAAAAAAATTGAAAATTGAAAACTGAAATTTCTAATTAAAAATAATAATTGAGAATTAAAGAAAATAAGTAGAACTTGAAGAATGAAATTAAAATTTTATGAGAATAATTGACAAATGAAAAAAAAAATTAGAAAACTGTCGAGAATAATCGACAACAGAATAAAATAATTTTCAAAATTGTAGAATAATTATAAAATTTATGAAAAATAATTGTACATTGAAAAATTTGTAGAGAATAATTGAAAATTGCGGAAAAAATTAATAATTGAAAGAAATAATTGAAAAACGAGCAGAATAAATGAAAAATTGTAGAAAATATTTGAAAAATGACGAAAATAATACACAATTGAAAACAAAATTAGAAAAATAACTAGATTAATGGACAACAAAACAAAAAAATTAAAGAATAATTATAAAATTTTAAGAGAATAATTGAAAAAATTGTGGGAAATGATGATAAATTGTAGAAAATAAATAATAATTGAAAGTAATAATTGAGAAATGACGAGAATAATAATTGAAGAAAATATTAAAAATTGAAGACTAAAGAATTAAATTAAAATTCTAAGAAAATAATTGATAATTCAAAGAAAAATTACAAAATGACGAAAATAATTGAAAAATGAGGAAAGTAATCATCCGAAAGCTGTTGAGAATAATCGACAACAGAACAAAATAATTAAAAAAATTAATGAATAATTATAAAATTTAAGGAGAATAATTTTATATTGAAAATGACTTTCTATTCATGATTTTAATTAATGAAGTTTCACAGGAAATCAGTTGAAAATGACTAAATTGTCATTAATTTTTTACTGATAGATAGATGGAAATGATTGTCTAATTTAGTAACAGCATTGAAAATTTGAATTATTTTCTATTGATCAATCAGTAAAAAATTTATAACAATTTAGTCATTTTCAACTAATTTCCTGTGAAACTTCATTGCTTGAATATAAAATTATTCTCCTTAAATTTTATAATTATTCATTAATTTTTTTAATTATTTTGTTCTGTTGTCGATTATTCTGAAAAGCTTTCGAATTTGTTTGGCAATTGTCAATTATTTTCCTCATTTCTCAATTATTTTCGTCATTTTGTAATTTTTCTTTTAATTATCAATTATTTTCTTAACATTTCAATTTAATTCTTTAATTTTCAATTTATTTCCTCCATTTTCAATTATTTTTTTCAATTCTCAGTTATTTTCTTCAATTTCCAATTATTTTATTCAATATTCAATAATTCTCGTCTTTTTCCAATTATCAATCATTTTTTTGAAATTTCAATACAATTCTTTAATTATCTTCTTCAATTTTAATTTATTTTCTAAAAATTTTTCTATAATTTTCTTCAGTTTTTAATTGACAACTTAATATTCAATTCTCCTTCAATTTTATAATTATTCTTTAATTTTTTCAATAATTTTATTCTATTGTCCATTAATCTCGCCATTTTTCGAATTTTTTTATACTTTTTTTTTCAATTGTCAAGTCTTTTTTTTAATATTTAGTAATTTTTCTTTTAATTATCAATTATTTTCTTACAATTTAAATTTAATTCTTTAATCTTCAATTTATTTCTTCAATTTTTAATATTTTCTCCAATTATTATTCTCGTCATTTCTTCGTTATTTCTTTCAATTATTAATTATTTTCTACAATTTATAATTATTTCCCACAATTATTTCAATTATTCTCTTAAAATTTTATACTTATTCTTTAATTTTTTTAATTTTTTTTTTCTGTTGACTATTAATCTAGTCATTTTTCTAATTTGGTTTTCAATTGTGTATTATTTTCGTCATTTTTCAAATATTTTCTACAATTTTTCATTTATTCGGCTCGTTTTTCAATTATTTCTTTCAATTTTTAATTCTCTCCGCAATTTTCAATTATTTTCTACAAATTTTTCAATGTGCAATTATTTTTCATAAATTTTATAATTATTCTTCAATTTTGAAAATTATTTTATTCTATTGTCGATTATTCTCAACAGTTTTCTAATTTTTTTTTCATTTGTCAATTATTATCCTAAAATTTTAATTGATTTCCTTAATCTTTAGTTTCATTCTTTAAGTTTTAATTATTTTCTTCACTTCTCAATTATTATTTTCAATTTGAAATTGCAGTCTTCAATTTTCAATTATTTTATTCAATATTCAATAATTCCCACCATTTTTTTAATTATAAAGTATTTTTTCAAATTTGAATTTAATTTTTAAATTTTCAATTTATTTCTTCATTTTTTTATTTTCTTCAAATTTCAATTCTATTCTTCATATTTTAACTATTTTCTTCTATATTCCATAATTCTCAGCATTTTTAATTACTTTTTCAATTTTTAATTACATTAATTACATTAATTAATGCGAATATTGAAGTGAATAATTAAAAATTGCATTAATAATTAAAAGTTAAAGTAGTTGATTTAAAAAGTAGAGAAAATAATCAAATAATGAAATAATATTAAAAAAAAATTTTAATTGAAGAATACAGTTGGACATCAAAGAAAATAATTGAAAAATAAAGAAAATAATTTAAAGTTTAATCAACATTATTGAAATTTGAGTTAAACTGTTTGAAAACTGGGAAAAATAATTGACAAAATTAAAGAAAATAATTTAATATTGAGGAAAATAACAGAAATTTGAAGAGAAATATTTGAAAAAAGTCAAGGAATATATTTGAAATAGATGAAAATAATTGTTAATTGAAGAAGAAAATTGAAACATTAAAAAAAACACGATTTTACAATTTTTGTAAAATTATTTTAATTTCTTTCATTTTTCAACATTAAAACTAGCTTCTTTATTTTTTCAAGTATAGCGATTTTTTATTAAAATTCTTGAAAAGTCAATAGTGTTTTTTTTAAATGTTTCAATGTTCTTCTTCTATTTACGATTATTTTCTTCTAATTCATATATATTCCTCGATTTTTTCAAATATATTTCTTCAAATTTCGTTTATTTCCCTTAATTTACAATTATTTTCCTTCAATTTCATTAACAATTATTTTCGTCAGTTTTCAATTGTTTTACTCAATTTTCAGAAATATTGATTAAACCTTCAAATATTTTGAAAATTCAAATATTTTCAAATATTATTTTCTACAGTTTTTAATTGTTTTACTCAATTTTCAGAAATATTGATTAAACCTTCGAATATTTTGTTTAATTTTCAATTATTTTTTTCTGTATTTTTCTATTTTCACTGGATTTTAATTATTTTATTCTGTTTCAAATATTCACTTCAATTTTTCTCCTTACTTTCAATTATTTTCAATTGTATTCTTCAATTTCTAATTGAATTCTTAAAATTCAATTACATTCTTGAATTTTATAAATGTTTTTCATTTATATCCTTTAATTATTACATTATTTTCTTTAATTATCAATATATTTTATCACTTTTAAATTATTTTCGTCAATGTTTAATTCCATTCTTTAAAATTAAATTAATTTTTCAAAATCTAAGTATATTCGTCAGTTTTTGTTAATCAATTTTCAACTGTATCCTTAAATGTTTTTAGTTTTTTCCCTTTATTTATATTTTTTCTTTGAATTATAATTATATTCTTCAGTTTCTCAATTATTTTCTTCAATTTTAAATGAGTTTCGTCTTCTGAATTACATTCTTCAATTTTGAAAAATGTGGGTTACAAATTTTTAATTAGGTATAGTCTTCAAGATTTTAATCTTTTTCCGTTTATCACTTATTGTCTTTAATTTCTCAATTTATTTCGTTATTTTTCATTGATTTTCGTTAAATTCTAATTACATCCTTGAATTTTTTTCAATTTATTTTCCTAATACTAAATTACTTTTAATTTTTTTAAATAAGTGTCGTCGTTTAAATCATTTTCTTCTCTTTTTTCAATTAATAACTTCAATTTTTAATTATTAATGCAAACTTAAAGAGGACTGAAAACTCTTTCAGGCCATAAAAAGGAATATAACCCAATTACTTTAAAAGTTATTACACTTATAAGATTTTTTTCCTAATATTTAAATAAACGAGAGTTTCGATTTAAAAAATTAAAATCTTTATACACTAAAGCTTCACTTATTTTAACCCGGTCCACGCAAATCCCAGAGAAAAGTCGCACTTATTTTAACTTCCACGTAGTTAAAGAGAACTTCTCTGATTAGCTGGTCCATTTCGCAGCAACCAATGAAAATATTAATCAGTTTTGATTGGTCGCCAAGTTAAAATAAGTGAGACTTTGAATTATTCAAATAAATGCGACCTAAAATAAGCGAGACTTTAAATAAGTGAAGTTTCAATGTCTTCTGATCTGGGAAATTACAAAATTTTTTATTATGAATTTTGCCTTTTTTTGCAGCGGAAATGGTGGCAACGGAACAACAAACTCAAAGGAGTCTTCGAGCACGTCGTCGGGTAACGGGAATTACTCAAATTCGTCACCTTTGCCAGCCGCTTCGGCGGATCGTTCCAATAATTCTTCGCCTCAGCCGACGCCGGAAGTCGGCACTTCTGAATCGAATAAAGCTGCGTCCACAGAATCGGCGACTTCCTCGAATACAAAGACAGGCGCGACTTTAGAAAAGTCGGAAAAAAATAGTGATAATGTAAAGACGCAGAAGGATGGAAACGAAACATCGGAAAGTGCATCGTCGATGTCATCGACCACAACCAGCAGTGTTTCAACACCAGCGCCTGTTGAGCTTCATCCCAGGAAAAGGAAGATGAAGCCGAGCAAGGAGTCGCAACAGGCCTCAATCACAGCTTCCAGTGAAACTTCGGAAGCGATTAGTTCTGGTCCAGAAGTCCATCCGCACGATCAACCAATCACCAACTGCTACCAGCTGTTTCTTAACATTAGAAAACAGGTATTAATTAAATTTAAAAAAATAAAAAAAACGAGTTTTTAAAATCTGGATTACACATTTAGGATTATAGGAAAAACCCACTTGTATCGAATTTGAAGAGACCGGGAAAAATATCCGATATAGAAAGGAATCTGATACACCCGAGAAAATGATATAATGTCTTATAATGTTTATAATTATAATGAAAGCTTAAATATTATAAAAATTACGAAATTGAAGAATATATTTGAAAAAAGACCAAAAAAGTTAACAGTTGAAAACAAAATTCGAAAAATGGCTACATAATTACAGAATTAAAAAGAATAGGTAAAAAAAATTAAACCATAAATGTTAAATTTAAAGAAAACAGTGGGAAATAATTGCAAACTGAACAACTGGATTGAAAATCGACAAAAAAAATTGAAATTAAAGAAAATAATAAAAAATTGAGAAAATAAATTGAAAAGTTTACGAATTACATAAAAAATTGAAATAGTGAATCATAATTGAAAAAAATTTACAAAATGACGAAAATAATTGACAATTGAAAGAACAAAATTACAAAAATGGATAGATTAATACATAACCGAACAAAATAATTTAAAAAATCAAAGAATAATTATACAATTTTAAGATAATAATTGAAAATTGAAGAAAAAATTGTAGGAAATAATTGAAAATTCCGGAAAATAGTTAATAATTGAAAGAAATATGTGAAAAATGACGAGAATAATTGTTAATTAAAAAATTCAAAAAATGACTAGATTAATAGACAACTGAAATAAATAATTGAAAAAATTAAACAAAAAATATTAAATTTATAGAAAACAATTGCAAATTGAAAAATTAAGAAAATGACAGAAATAAAAATTATTATTGGAAATAATTGCACATTTAACAATTGGATTGAAAATTGAAGAAAATAATAAAAAATTGTGGAAATAAATTGAAAAATTTAAGAATTAAATTAAAAATTGAAAAAATGAATCATAATTGAAAAAAAAATTACAAAATAATGAAAATAATTGCAAATTGAAAAAAAATTCAAAAAATGGCTAATTTAATACACAACCGAACAAATTACTTTAAAAAATCAAAGAATAATTATAAAATTTTAAGATAATAATTTAAAATTGAAAAGATGGTAGAAAATAATTGAAAATTGAGGAAAATAATTAATAATTGAAGAAAATAGTTGAAAAATGTCGAGAATAATTAAAAATTTAAAGAAAATAATTGCAAAATGAAAAAATTAAGAAAAATATAGGAATAATTGTTAGAAATAATGGCAAATTTAACAACTGGATTGAAAATCGAAGAAAGCAATTAAAAATTAAAGATTGGAATTGAAATTAAAAAAATATACTTAAAAACTGAAAAAAACAGTAAATGAAGAAAGCCGAGAATTAATAAATATAGAAAAAAAAACAAATTAAACTATAGAATAGAATTAAAAATTGAAGAATCGAATAAAAAATTAAAGAAAATAATTGAAAAATTGTATTTAAAATTAAAGAAACTTAATGATAATCGAAAATAAAGAATAGAAAAAAAGTGATAATTCATATATATTTAAGAAAATAGTTGAAAATTGAAAAGTGGAATTTTTTTAAATTTGAAGAAAATAACTGAGAATTAAAAAGAATTAATTCTAGACTTGTGTAATTGAATTGAAATTTTAAAACAATTTTTATGAGTTATAAAAAGCAATTGAAAAAATCCGAGAATTATTAAATATTGAGGAATTAATTGAAAATCGATAAAAATAATTGAAAGTTCAAAAGAATATTTGGAAACTGAAAAAAATAATTAAAAATTGAAGAAAAAAATCGAAAATTACAGAATTATATGGAAAGTTCAAGAAAATAATTGATAATTAAAAGAATAATTACAATATGACGAAAATATTTAAATATTGACGAAAATAATTAACTATTAAAAAATAATAATTAACAATTGAAAAAACAATTTCGAAAAATGGTGAGAATAATCGGCATTCAAACAAAATTTTTTTTTTAAATTAATGAATAATCATGAAATTGAAGGAGAATAATAAATTGTTAATTGAAAACTGATGAAAATGATGGGAAAAAAATGTAGAAAATAAATTAAACTTGAATAAATCAATTGGAAATTAAAAATAGTATTGAAATTTCAATAAAATAATTGATAATAATAAAGAAAATGCGAGAATTCTTGAATATTGAATAAAACAATTGAAAAACGAAGTATGCAGTTTAAAAATGGAGAATTGAAAAAATAATAAAAAATTAAAGAAATAAATTAAAAATTGACTAACTGCATTGAAAATGAAAAAAAAAAGTAATAATAATTGAAATTGGAGAAAATAAATTGTCAATTTAAGAAATAAATTAAAAAAATTAAAAATTAAATTAAAAATTGAAAAAATGAATCATAATTGAAGAAAAATTACAATATAACGAAAATAATTGACAATTGAAAAAACAAAATTCCAAAAATGGATAGATTAATACATAACCGAACAAAATAATTAAAAAAATCAAAGAATAATTATAAAATTTTACGATAATAATGGAAATAGTTGAAAAATGACGAGAATAATTGAAAAATTGAAGAAAATATGTGAAAAATAACGAAAATAATTGTCAATTGAAAGAAAAATTCGAAAAATGACTAGATTAATAAGCAAATGAATAAAATAATTGAAAAAATTAAACAAGAAATATTAAATTTAAAGAAAATAATTGCAAATTAGAAAATTAAGAATATTAGGAATAATTGTTGGATATATTTGCACATTTAACAACTGGATTGAAAATCGGAAAAAAAATTAAATATTGAAGCAATTAAAAATTAAAGAAAATAATTGAAGAATTGTATTTAAAATTAACAAAACTTAATGATAATCAAAAAAAATAATAAAAGAAAAGCGATAATTTTTTAGTATTAAAGAAAATAATTAAAAATTGAAAAGTGGAATATAAATTTGAATATAATAACTGAGAATTGAAAAGAATAGTTCTAAAATTAAATAATTGAATTGAAAATTTAAAACAATTGTTATCAGTGAAAAAACTAATTTAAAAAATCCGAGAGTTATTGAAAATTGAGGAAATAATTGAAAATCGATGAAAATAATTGTAAATAAAAGAAAATATTTGAGAATTAAAAGAGAAATTACAATGTGAAGAAAATAATTAACTATTAAACAAAATAATTATTAATTGAAAAAACAAAATTTGAAAAATGGTGAGAATAATCGGCATTAGGGCATAAAAATTTTTTACATTAATGAATAGTCATAAAATGGAAAAAGAAAAATAAATTGTCTATTGAAAACTGATGAAAATTGTAGAAAATAAATGAGAATTGAAGAAATCAATTGGACATTGAAAAATTTTATTGAAATTTCAAGAAAATAGTTCATAAGAATTGAGAAAATTCGAGAATTATTGAATACTAAATTAACTGTAAAAAGAAAAATGGAATAGAAAATTGAAGAAAATGATTAAAAATGAAAGAAATAAATGGAGATTAAAGAATTAAATTGAAATTTTAAGAAAATAGTTGATAATTGAAAGAAAAATTACAAAATGACTAAACTAATTAAATATTAAAGAAAATAATTGAGAAAGGGGGGAAATAATTGATAATCGAAAGATTTAAAATCCGTAAAATTCATTTTTGGCAAATATTTTATAAAATTAATAATAAAACAGAATTGTTTCCTTCCATAGTTTAATAATAAACCAAATATAAATGATCAAAAGGAAGGTGAAAGAATAAACATTGGGAAAAAAAAAAGAATTTTCTTTTTTATTCTTTCACCTTCCTTTTGATCATTTATATTTGGTTTATTATTTTATAAAATTATTTGTATTTGCTTAGAAATTTTAATTTTTCAGCTGAGGTGCACCGAACAAAGGTTATTTTGACAGCTGTGATAAATAAATTCAAAATAATTTAATTGATTTATTTTAATCGATTTTCTATGTAAAAAAGTCCAAAATAACAGGTATAGACTTTTTAACTTACTTGTCAAATGTCAAAATTCACAATCTTTTCATTACATTTTTCTTGAAATTTTGTGAATATTAAAAAATTTATTACTACTTAATATGAAGTACTTTCAATGTACTTTCATACGATGAGTTGACTTTTTAATTTAATTATGTGAAATATGAAAAATGTTACCTTGAATGTTGAAATTTCCAGGATTTTCGGTGATTTTGAACATTTGTAACTCCTCAGGTGCAAAATTAAAAAATCTAATTTTTCGTCTTAATTTTGAAGTTAGACCTGGTTTCCTTATAAATTTTGCCGATGGATTTAGATCAATTTTACAGTTTTATTCGGTTTGAAAAATCAGTTTCCAAAAACGAAATTCAAGGAAGTATAGTTTTATGAAACTGACGTTAGCAGATCTGAATATAGATTTATTTATTTAAATTCAAATTTAAGTTTGTAAATAAGATGTAATTATTGAAATTTATGAAAATTATGATTGTTAACAATAATTTAAGAGAACAGAAAATTTTTCCGATCTAAGCGGGAATTCGATAAATGTGAGTTACACTGTATTAACAATTAAAGTGTAAATTTAAATTTTTATTTAAATTTTATTTTATTTATTAACAATTGTCATCATTTCTCTTTTTCTTTTTTTAGATTGAAAGCAGAAGAAAAGGTCTGTTTCCAGTTCAACCGAAACCCCCTCAGGGTTTTAAGGATTATTTAATGAATCGTTGTACATATGTGCTTGCGGGAAATCGTGAAACGGAACCCAGTGTTAATATTCCTGCTGGACTGCTGCAGCCCATGAAGGATTTCTTTGTCGATCAGGAGAAAGATAGACATCGACTGAGAATGCAACACGTTGTGGAAAAGGAGAAACTAGTCTTGTCGGTTGAGCAGGAAATTCTTAGGGTACATGGCAGAGCGGCGCGCGCCCTGGCTAATCAATCGCTTCCTTTTTCCGTTTGTACAATACTTAAGGATGAAGAGGTTTATAATGTTATTACTCCTGAACAGGAAGAGAAAGATAGAAACGCGAGAAGCCGATATAATGGGAGATTATTCTTGAGCTGGCTCCAGGATGTTGATGACAAGTGGGAAAAAATCAAGGTGAGATATTAAAAATTTTAGTCCTCGGGTGAAAACCTTTTCTAGACAAAAGGCTTTATTATGGCTTAAAATTTTCTTCAAAACATCAATTTTTTTAATGATGTTTGGTATTTTTTATTTGCACCTAAGGGTTGAAAAATATCACGCATAATCTCTCAAAAACCTGCAAAAAAATATATAAATTGTGCGAAAAATAAACGAAAAACTAAAAGTTATTAGTCTAAATAACTATGACATTTCAATAAAACAGTTAATAGCATTAAAAAAAATATTCAAACCTTACCAAGCATTGTATAAGGAGCAATCCTTAGAAATAATCGCCTAAACACAAATTCATAAAAATTGACAAATATTCTTAAAAAAGTAGAAAATTTATTTAATTTCGAGTACATTTTCGGAATTCATAAACAATTAATCAAAATAATATAAAAATTGTGAAAATTAAAAGGTGGACAAAATAATTGCAAAAAAATAAAAGAAGATTAAAATTAAAAGAAATAATTGACAATTGAGATAAATAATTGAAAATTTTGGAATTTAATTGAGGGATAGTAAAAATAATTAAAAATTGAGGAGAATTACTAAAATTTGAGACAAATATTTTAAAATCTAGAAAATTAATTGAATAATACTGAAAATAATTAAAAATTCGTGAAAATATTAGCAAAGTAATAAAAATAATAGAAATTGAAGAAAATAATTTTAGTTTGTTAAAAATAATTGAAAAAATTACAACATAAATTTGTAATAAAAGAAAATTATTGCAAAAAAATAAAAGCAATTGTGAATTGAAAAAATAACTGGGATCTGAGATAAATAATAAAAAAAATTAGAGAATTTAAAATAATTGCAAAGGACAAAAACTAATCGAAAAAAGATAAAAATAATTTAAAATCGAAGAATTTAATAAAAATTTGTAAAAAAATAATTGTAAAAATTATAGAATATATTTGAGATAAACAAAACTTTTTGAAAATGGATAAAAATAATTGGAAATTATAGTTAATTGTGGAAATTTTTAGAAAAAAATTGAGAAAATTACAGATTTTATTTGATATAAATGAAAGTGATTGAAAATCTAAGAACATCATTTAAATACTTGAAAAATACAACTAAAATATTTAAAAACAATAAATAAAAATTTAATTAAAATTAATAGATTATGCAACAAGTTTTTTAATATTGAAAATTATTTGGAAAATAATTATGAAAAACGATGAATATAGTAAAACTGATAATTAAATTAACAAATTTGATAAATTATGTCCTTCCATTATTTGGCATTACAAATTGACATTAATAATTCGATATTGAAGAAATTAATTGTAATTGGAAGAAAAAAATTACAATATATTTGAAAAACAAAAATCATATTTTATAAAAATAATTGAAAAATGACGAAAGAAATTGAAAATTAATTTATTAATAATGAAACTAATTTGAAATTGAAGGAAATAATTCAAACTGATAAAGTTTTATTTGAAAAAATTAAAGAAAATAATTGAAACTTGTGGAAATTTTGAATTAAAAATTTAGGGGTAAAATTGACAAATAATTAAAATGATTAGAAATTGAAAGAAATTTTTAAAAAATGATAAAAATAGTTGGAATTTGTAGATATTAATTGCAATTTTAGAAAAATATTTTTAAAAAACACAAATATTTGTTAAGTAACAGAAAGTACCTTATTATAAAAAGATTTCAAGAATTTTTGAATTTAGGCAAATAATTAAATTATAGAAATAGTACAAAATTATTGAAGAAAATAAAGGAAATTTGAGATAAATAATTGAAATTTTCGGAATTAATCAACAAATATTCAAAATAATATAAAAATTGTAAAAATAATTGCAAATAAAAAAACAGTAGGTAATTAAAAATTGTCGAAGTAATTGAAATTTGAGAAAAATAGTTGAAAAAATTACAACATAAATATGTAATAAAAAAACATTATTGCAGAAAAATAAAAATAATTTTGAACTGAAAAATTAACTGGAATTAGAGATAAATATTACAAAGAATTAGAAAATGAATGGAAAAATATTTGGAAATGACAAAAAGTAATTAAAAAATGATAGAATTAATTAAAAATTGTAGAAAGCAATGGAAATTTAAGATAAATAATTGAAATTTTCGGAATTAATCAACAAATATTCAAAATAATACAAAAATTGTGAAAATAATTGCAAATAACAAAAAACAAATTAAAAATTGTCAAAATAATTGAATTTTGAAAAAATTATTAAAGAATGTTTAAAACATTGAAAAGTGGATAGATTAACTTTTAAAATGATATCAATAATAATTGAAAATCGAAGAAAATGATTAAAATTTGAGAAAAATATTTTTTAAAAATCTAGGAAATTAATTGAAGAATAATGAAAGTAATACAAAATTCGAGAAAATATTTGCAAAGTAATAAAAATAATTAAAAATTGAAGAAAATAATTTAAAAAATTATAATTTATAATTGCAGAATGATGAAAATAATTGTAAATTGATAAAATTACTAGAATTTGAGATAATTATAAAAAAATTAGAATACTTCCTCAATGAGAAAGCAATAATCAAGAAAAAAATTAAAAAAGATTAAGTAATTGAAAATTAATTGAAAAATAAATTTAATATAAAAATAATTGATTAAAAATTAATTTAATCCACGCTTTGAGAATAATAAATTTAAAATTATTTTCAAATTTCATCAATTTTTAACAATTTTTTTCTATTATGATTTAATTTATTTGATACAATTTTCATCTATTTTTATTATTTTTTAAAAATTTTCTTCAATTTCCAATTATTTTAATTATTATTTTTTAATTTTTCTCCTAAATTTTAAATTCAATTTCTGCAAGTTTCAATTATTTTCTAATATATAGCAAATAATCTGAAAATTAATTTGCCATTATTAAAGAATTTTCAGATTTATACGAAAACCATGAATTTTTTTCTAAAATTGTCCTGGAATTTTCTCAAATTTTTTTTTTAAAAGCTGTAAAAGTCATGGATATTTTAATCCAGACTTCTGTAGCAATCATGTAATTATTGTCATGAATATTTAAATTTTCTACACAAGTTTCAATTTATTTTTGTCATTTTTCAATTATTTTCTTCAAACTTAAATTACTAATGTCAATGTTCAAGTATTTTTGCTATTTATCAATTATTTTCTACATATTTCTATTATTTTTGCCATTTTAAAATTGTTTTCTACAAATTTCAATTATTTAATTCAATTTTTTTATTTTCATGAATTTTAAAATTTTTTCACCAGTTTCAAATTATTTTCTTCAAACAATCATTTCCGTAATTTGTTTTATTATTGTCATGAATTTATTTATTTTTTATATCTTTTTCAATTATTTTCTACAAAGTTTAGTTATGATTCTGAAACTTAAATTACTTTCTACATAATTTAATTTTTTTTACACCTTTTTAAACAAATTTTCTTCAAATTTCAATTATTTTTGTCATTTTTCAATGATTTTTTTTGTAACTTCAATTACTTTTTAAACTTTTCAATTATTTCGTTTCAATTTTTGTCATAATTTTTTTTTATTTTAAATCAAGTTTTCAATTAGTTTTGTCATTTTACAATTTTTTTCCAAATGTGAATTATTTTGGTCATTAATTTTTTAATTATTTTCTTCATGTTTCTATTATTTTTGCTATTATTGAATTATTTTCCACTTATTTCAATTATTATATTCAATTTTTTTAATTGTCATGAATTTTTAAATTTCTTACATCATTTTTCAATTATTTTCTTCAAATTTCACTCATTTTCTTCATTTTTTTTTATTATTGTCAGAAATTATTAATTTTTTACAACTTTTTCAATTATTTTCTATACGTTTAAATTATTTTTTTTCAAACATTAATTACTTTCTTCATATTTAAAGTTTTTTTTTTTTTGACATTTTTCAATTATTTTCTACAAATTTCAATTATTATCCTCAAGCTTTTAATATTTTTTTTCAATTTTTCAATTATTGTGTATAAATTTCTAATTTTTATATCAGATTTCAACTATTTATGTCACTATTAATTAGTTTCTTCGCATTTCAATTATATAGTTAATTTTTCAATTATCTTATACAATTTTTCAATTAATGTATTATTTTTTTTTTTTCAAATTTCAATTATTTTTGACATTTTTTAACTGTTTTTTAATCTAATATATAATTTTTTCTGTCATATTTTAATTGTTTTCTTCAAGTTTCAATTATTTTTTTGAACTTACAATTTGTGTCATTATTTAATTAGTTTCTTCACATTTTAATTATTTTGTCAATATCTCAATTATCGTACTCAAAATTTTATTTTTTAGACCAGTCTCAAAATTTTTTTTTTCAAGTTTTAATGATTTTTGTTATTTTTAAATTATTTTCTTCAAAATTTAATTAATTTCTTGATATTGTTATTATATTATTGTTATTATTATTTATTATGAAATAAATAAATATTTAGGTTTCTTTAATATTTTCGAATTATTGTCTTCAAATTTCAATCATTTTCTTCAAACTTTTTTTTTTATTTATTTATTTATACTTTAATTAATTTCTTTAACTTTGAATTATTTTCCTTAAACTCTTAATATTCTGTTCAATTGTTCAATTATTGTTTATAATTTTTTTATTTTTACATTAGTTTTTATTTATTTATGTCATTCAATCAGTTAATTGAATTAACTAAAATTAATAATTAATTTGCGATTATTAAAGAATTTTCAGATTTATACAAAGAGAATGAATTTTTTTGAAAATTGTCCTGGAATTTATTTATTGTCATGAATTTTTACATTTTCTTCAATTTTATTCATTTTTCAATTACTTTCTACAAATTTCAATTATTAGCTTCAAACTTTAATTACTTTCTTCATATTTAAATTTGTTTGCCATTCTTGAATTATTCTCTTCAAATTAATTTTTTTTTTAACATTTCAATTGTTTTGGCAGTTTTTCAATTATTGTCTTTAAATTTTTACACTAGTTATCAATTATTTTTGTCATTATTCATATTTTTTACATTTTGAAATTATTTTCTTTCAATTTTTCAAGTATTGCCCTCAAATTTTTTACATTGTAATATAACGTTTATCAATTTAAAATTTTTTAAACAAATTATTTCAATAAACAAACTTTCCTCGATTTGATTTTCATCAGAATTTTGTCTCATCGACAAGAATTCAAAACTGTAGTTATTTTAAATTGACCTTAATCAAATTTATTCAAAGAAAAAAAATTAATAAAAGGATACTGTTTTTTAATTTCAGGAAGCAATGTTATTGCGTCATCACAACGAGGCGGAATCGTTGCACGCAGTGCAGAGAATGGACTGGGAATGGAAACTCAAGGACATTGGCCTCTGCGAATTTAAGGCAACGCCTCAAATTGAAGATCTCCACGTACCGATGGTGCATGTTGCCGATGACTTTGATCTTTTACCAACATAGTGTCATTAAACTGTACAAATTGTCAACACAACCTACTGTTAATTTATCCCATTACGTTCTTATCGTCGAATCAATTTCGAGGATATAATCTGTGATCTCTGTCGATATAAGAGCATTGTTCATTCATGCAGTTGACGCCAATTATCTCACTCAATTTCCTTGTTAAAAGTCTCTGTACCCAGTGAAAAGAAATTGTTTTTTTCTTTTTTTTTTCTCGTGCGATAATTCGCGTCAACTGCTGAATCATAGAATCTGGTTCTTTTTATACAAAAAAAAAAAAAAAAAACGAGGCTGCATTTGAAGTCATCCACGACCTGTATTATCGCAATACATGCATATTTTTTTACAAATCGCATCTTTAATTTTCCTTTGTCAAACATATCATCACTCTTTTGTTTATCCTTTCATCTTCAGTCACAACTTGTACATATTTTGTAACTAGCCATTGACTTCAGTGTAAAAAGCATCATATGGTGAGAGGAGGAAGTAAAATAAAGTTTAAGAGAACTTTCCAACGAATTTTTTTATTGTTTACTGTCTCGATTATTTACTAGCTTCGGCTGCCTTCTCACTGCCTTCCGGTGTCTCCAGTTTCAAGTCGATTGGCTGATCAAAGCCCATGATTCTCTTGTAGTGGATCAGATCGGTAAATGACTCGGGAGTCAGGAATAAAGGAGTCTTTTTTATCAAACACGAGGTGAACATTCCCGGCACTTCGGGAACAAACACATCCTTTGGCTGGAAATTAATCTGGAAAATTGTATTTTTTCAAAAAATGCAAAAGAAATCTCTGTCAAATTTTGCCCCTTGTTTTATCACTTTCCATTTTTGGTTTCAACGGGATTTTTTTGGCCCCAGATTTGTAAGCAGCGCCCCCAAAAAACCCCTAAGTAAAGTTTGACTAAATTAAACAGAATTAAAAAGAATTGCAAAGAAAAAAATTGAAATTAAACAAAATAATTGCAAATTTTGCAAATTAATTGAAAATAAATAATGAAATCAATTAAAAATTGGGGAAAGTAATTTAAACAATCTTAGAAATGTTTTAATCTAAAAAAAATGGAAATTCAAGGAAATAAATTTTGGAAAATAATTGAAAAATAATCTTAAAATTTGAAACTTGAAGAAAATATTTGAAATATGATACAAACAATGATAAGTTGTAAAAAATAATGAAATTTTAGTTAAAAAATTACAAACATTTTTTTTAAATAAAAAAAAATAATTTAAATTTGAGAAAACTACATGAAGATCCTAGAAATTAATTGAAAAAATAAGAATACATAAAAATTGAAGAAAGCTAAAAATAATTGAAATATACGATATTTTTAAAAAAAAATTGGAAATTATGAAAAGAAATGACAATAATTAAAATTTGAAGAACGTAATTGAAATTTTAGAAATCTTAAAAAGTAACTTTAGAAAATGAGAACAATAATTAACAATCGAGATAAATAATTAAAAAACGATCAAAATTATTCAAAATTAAAATAAATAAATTAAATTTGAAATATATAATTGAAAAAATGCAGCATTTTTTACAAATTAGAAATAATAATAAAAATAATATAATAATGATAATAAATAATTGAAATTTGAGAGAAATAATTGAAAAAATTACAGAATTTTTTTGATGTCAAAAAATTCATTGAAATTTCAGAAAAAAACTCGCAACTCTTAGAAATTCATTGAAAAAAAAAAGAAAATAATTAAAAACTAGAGAAAATGATTGAAAAAGGATTTTAAAGTTTGAAACTTAAGGAGGTTTATCCAAAAAACCAATTTCTACAGATTCCTATAAAATTTTAATGACATAATAAATGCATTACTTTACATGTACTGTTATAATTTTATTGAATTTTACCGTTCTGTTTTTAAGATATAAATTCATAAAGTTGGGACTTTTACATGGAAAAAGTAACAAAACGCGCAAAATGATTATATTTTAATTAATTAAAAAAACACGGTTCTACAAATTTTTTTAAAAAACTAATATATTTTAAACTGTAATAGAATACAACTTTTACAATAATATTTAATTAATTTACCGTTCCGTTGTTAAGAAAATGTTATTTAATGGTAGTAATCCTTCACTTTTTTGAAATAATCAGGAAGAAAAAATTTTAAAAAGTTGGAATTTTCAACAGAAAATTTTTTTTTCAATGAAATTTGTTTGTGTAATGATTTTAACTACAAAATACTATTTAGAAACCAAATTATAAGACAAAATGAAATTAAAAAAATATTGACTATCATGGTCCGATAGAATGAGAACCGCTTGAGGGTATAAGCGTCTTTAAAGAAAATAATTGAAATATGATAAAACAATAAAAGTTGAAAATTGAAATAAATAAATGAAATTTAAAATAAATAGTTGAAAAAATGCAGCATTTTTTATAAAATAAACAAAATTAATTGAAATTGTAGAAAAATACTAGAAAATCTTAGAAATTTATAAAAAAAAATTAGAATAATTACAAATTGAAGAAAAGAATTGAAGAAAGCTGAAATAAATTGAAATTTAAAAAAATTAATAATGAGTTTTTGGATATTATGAAAATAACTGAAAAAAATGACAAATTGAAGAAAATAATTGAAATATGATACAGACAATGATAAGTTGTAAAAAATAATAACCTTTGAGTGAAATAATTTAAAACATTACACAATTTTTTTTGGAATAAAAAAAAAATTAAAGTTTGGAAAAGCTACATAAAGATCTTAAAAATTAATTGAAAAGAATGAGAATAACTAAAATTGAAGAAAACTGAAAATAATTGAAATTTACGATAATTTCAAAAAAAAATTGGAAATTATGAAAACAAATAAAAATAATTAAAATTTGAAGAAAATAATTGAAATTTTAGAAAAATACTTAAAAATCTTAAAAAGTTATTTTAAAAAAATAAAATAATAATTAACAATCGAGGTAAATAATTAAAAAATGATAAAAATTATTCAAAATTGAAACAAATTGAAATAAATCAACATTGAAATTTTGTCCTAGTTTCCTGGGAAAAAATAAATGAATTCTAATTCTAAATAAATTAAATTTGAAATATATAATTGAAATTTGAGAGAAATAATTGAAAAAATTACAGAATTTTGTTGATGTAAAAAAATTAATTGAAATTTCAGAAAAATACCTGAAAATCTTATAAATTAATTGAAAAAAATGAGAATAATTAAAAATTGAAGAAAATAATTGAAATTTTAGAAAAATACTTAAAAAGAAGATGATTGAAAAAGGATTTTAAAATTTTAAACTGGAAAAAAATAATTGAGATATGATAAAACAATGAAAGTTGAAAATTAAAAAAAAAATAAATAAAATTTGAAATAAATAGTTGAAAAAATGTAGAATTTTTTATAAAATAGACAAAAATAGTTGAAATTTCAGAAAAATACTTGAAAATCTTAGAAATTTATAAAAAAAAATTAGAATAATTACAAATTGAAGAAAGCTAAAAATAATTGAAATATACGATAATTAATAAAAAATATTTGAAAGTTTTAAAAATAACTGAAAACAATTAAAAATTAAAGAAAATAATTGAAATTTGATTTTAAAATTTGCAACTTGAAAAAAAAATTGAAGGATTATACGAACAATGATAAGTTGTAAAAAATAATGACATTTGAGTGAAATAATTGAAAAAATTACAGAATTCTTTGAATAAAAAAAAAAAATTTGAAATTTGAGAAAACTATATGAAGATCTTAGAAGTTAATTAAAAAAATGAGAATAACTAAAAATTGTAGAAAATATTGAAGAAAGCTAAAAATAATTGAAATTTACGATAATTAATAAAAAAATAATTTAAATTTTAGAAAAATACTTAAAAATCTTAAAATAGTGATTTTAGAAAATGAGAATAATTATTAACAATCGAGAAAAATGATTGAAGAATGATAAAAATTATACAAAATTGAAAAAAATAATTGAAACATGCTGAAAATAATTTAAGATTGAGAAAACAAATAGAAATATGATAAAAATATTTTAAATAAAGTATGAGATAAATAACAATAATTACAGAAAAAAAGCATAGAATATAAGATTAAAGAAAATAAATTCAAAGTTGTTTAAAATTTTGTAATTAAAGAAAATGATTAAAAAATCGCAGAAATTAATTGAAAAATAATGAAAATATTCAAAGATGGAGAAAATAATTGCAAAATAAAAAAAACATGAAAATTAAACAAAATAATTGGCAATTGAGATATAAATATTTAAAAGTTAGGAATAAATTCAGAAATTATTAAAAATTAAAAATAATAATTGCAAAATAGAAAAGAGTAATTAAAAATTGAAAAAATTTGCAAATCACTTCAAATTTAGTATATTTGAAACGTGGATTAATTGAACTTTCAATCATTATAATTTCACATTAACTGAAATTTGAAGAAATTAAAATTGCTAATAATTAAAAATTTTAGAACATTTTAAAAAGGAATTAGGAGTTTTTTCGTTAAAACCAAAAATGGACAGTTTGAGGGGGGGGGGGGATAAAATTTGACAAAAAATGTCCCAAATGTATAAATTATTGACAAAAAAAAAATAAAAATTGGATGTTTGCGAACCTGATTTTCCTTCAGGAACATTGTGTAAGTCGAGGCGATATATTTATCTTCTAATGGTAAATATTTTATACTAGTGATGTACTTTTTCGTAATTGTGTGAAGAAGAATTGGTGTTGCGATTGCAAAGAAACCAAAAAACACCGATACACCAACAAGTGTTATCATACTGTTGGTCTGGGCCATTTTTTGATAAATTACTGGCTGTGCCATTATGCCGAGAAAAGACGTGAACAGGGAGAAAACTTTTATATTACGAATTTGTCGGGTTAAAATTCCAGAATACACCTGTATCGATGGAGCAACTTCTACAGCTGCTTTCGACGAAAAGTGCCTCGATTTGAAACATGTGGTTACCTGAAGAAATAAATTTTATTTTATTTTTTTGTATTTTGCAGGCTTCACAATATTTTAGGGGAAATAGGGGAAATATACAAAAAAAAAGGGAACTTTTAGGATACTTTAAAAACTTAATAAATAAACAAAAATAAATTATGTACAGTAGAACCTCGTTATTTTATTTGGGTAAAACCAAATTACAAAGTTGTAGGATAACAAAAATAAAATTACAAAATTTTCAAATTATTAAAAAAAATAATAGCAAATAACTACAAACTGTGGAAAGTAATTGAAAACTGATAAATAGTGATTCGAAATTATAGAAAATGTATGCAGAAGTTTAGAAATAATTGAAAATTTAAGATAATAATTGAAACATAAATGATGAGAATAATGAGGAATAATAATTTTTTAATCTCATTTTTTAATGATAAAAAATGAGGAAAATAATTGACAATTGAAGAACATAATTAAGAAATGAGAAAAATAATTTGAAAGAGTACAGAATATATATGAACTAAGAGAAAATAATTGAAAAAAAATAAGAATAATGGTAAATTAAAAAAAAAACATTTAAAATTTAGGAAATTAATTAAAAAATGATGAACATAGTCAAAAATTGGACAAAAACAATTAAAAGATTATAAAACTAATCAAAATTAAAATAAAAAATACAAATTTGAGGTAAATAATTGAAAATTGAGAAAATGATTGAAAATTAAAAAAATTAATTTAAAAATGATGAGAATAATTGAAAGAAAAAACTCAAAATTGATTAAAAGAATTGAGAATTTAGAAAAAAAATTAGAAAATTTAGGAAACTAATTAAAAAATGATGAAGGTAATTCAAATAGAAGAAATTAATAAAAAGTTTATGAGACAAATTGAAATAAAAGAATTGAAATTTAAGATTAATAATTGAAGATTAAGTAAATCAAATTGAAAATAATTTTAGAAATTCAAAATTCGAGAAAAAAAATCACAAAATTATAGGAATAATTGAAAATTAACAAAATATTTCAGAATTGAAGAAAACAATTAAGAATTGAAAAGAATAATTGATAAAATTATAGAATATATAAAAAATTAGAGGAAATAATTGAAAAATGGCAAAAATAAAGATAAATTTTTTTAAATAATTGAAATTTGAGATAAATAATTGAAAATTTAGAGAATAAATTACAAAAAGATAAACATAAGAAAAAATTGGAAAAAAAATTAAAAGATTATAAAACTAATCAAAATTAAAATAAAAAATACAAATTTGAGGTAAATAATTGAAAATTAAAATAAAACAAATTAAAAATAATTCAAAAAATTACAAATAAATTCAAGACAATAATTGAAAATTGAGAAAATGATTGAAAATTGAAAAAATTAATTCAAAAATGATGAGAATAATTGAAAGAAAAAACTCAAAATTGTTTAAAAGAATTGAGAATTTAGAAAAAAAATGAGAAAATTTAGGAAACTAATTAAAAAATGATGAAGGTAATTTAAAATTGAAGAAATTAATAAAAAGTTTATGAGACAAATTGAAATAAAAGAATTGAAATTTAAGATTAATAATTCAAGATTAAGTAAATCAAATTGAAAATAATTTTAGAAATTCAAAATTCGAGAAGAAAAATCACAAAATTATAGGAATAATTGAAAATTAAGAAAATATTTCAGAATTGAAGAAAACAATTAAGAATTGGAAAGAATAATTAATAAAATTATAGAATATATAAAAAATTAGAGGAAATAATTGAAAAATGGCAAAAATAATGATAAATTTTTTTAAATAATTGAAATTTGAGATAAGTAATTGAAATTTAGAGAATAAATTACAAAAAGATGAACATAAGAAAAAATTGAAAAAAAAACAACTAAAAGATTATTATAATTAGAAAACTAATTAAAAAGTGATGAAGGTAATTTAAAATTAAAGAAATTAATAAAAAGTTTAGGAAACAAATTGAACATTAAAATAAAAGAATTGAAATTTAAGATTAATAATTGAAGATTAAGTAAATCAATTTGAAAATAATTTAAGAAATTCAAAATTCGAAAAAAAAATGACAAAATTATAGGAATAATTGAAAATTAAGAAAGTATTTAAGAATTGAAACAAACAATTGAGAATTGAGAAGAATAATTTTAAAAAATTACAGAATATATATCAAGTTAAAGGAAATAATTAAAAAATGGCAAAAATAATGATAAATTTTTTAAAAGAATTAAAATCTTAGATAAATAATTGAAATTTAAGAAATTAATTAAAAAAATATTAAAATAATTAAAAATTAGAAAAAAGCAATTATAAGATTATAAAACTAATCAAAATTAAAATAAAGAATACAAATTTGATGTAAATGATTAAAGATTTAATAAATCAAATTAAAAATAATTGAAAAAATTAAAAATTGTTTCTATAATTGCAAAATTATAGCTACAACTTTAAATTAAAGATAATAATTGAAAAAATTTTAAATTGATTAAAACAATCGAGAATTGAGAAAAATAATTGAAAATTTAGGAAACTAAGTAAAAATTATAAATGTAATTTAAAATCGAAGAAATCAATGAAAAAGTTATAAAACCAATTGAACATTGAAATAAAAGAATTGAAATTTAAGATTAATAATTGAAGATTAAGTAATTCAAATTGAAAATAATTTTAAAAATTAAAAATTCGATAACAAAAATTGTAAAATTATAGAAATAATTGAAAATTGAAGACAGTAATTGAACATTAAGAAAGTATTTAAGAATTGAAACAAACAATTGAGAATTGAGAAGAATAATTGAAAAAAATTACAGAATATATATCAAGTTAAAGGAAATAATTAAAAAATGGCAAAAATAATGATAAATTTTTTAAAAGAATTAAAATCTGAGATAAATAATTGAAAATTTAGGAAACTAAGTAAAAATTATAAATGTAATTTAAAATCGAAGAAATCAATGAAAAAGTTATAAAACAAATTGAACATTGAAATAAAAGAATTGAAATTTAAGATTAATAATTAAAGATTAAGTAAATCAATTTAAAAATAATTTTAGAAATTTAAAATTTGATAAAAAAAACACAAAATTATATAAATAATTGAAAATTAAGGAAATATTTGAGAATTGAAACAAACAATTGAGAATTGAAAAGAATAATTGAAAAAATTACAGAATATAAATCAAATTAAAGGAAATAATTGAAAAATGGCAAAAATAATGATAAAAGTTTGAAAATAATTGAAATTTGAGATAAATAATTGAAAATTTAGGAAATTATTTACAAAATACCGAAAGTAAAAGTAAAATTGAAAAAAATAATTGAAAAATTCATTAAATTTTTTTTTTAATCAATTGAAATATGAAATAAATAATTAAAAGTTCAGTTGGTAAATCAGTTAAAAAATAATTTAAAAAATTATAATTTGGTGAAAAAAATTGAAAAATTACAGAAATTAATTGAAAAATTATGTAAATAATTGAAAAATAATACAAATAACTGAAATTTGAGATAAATAAATGAAATATGTAAAAAGTGTGTATGAAAAAATAGTTTTCAAAACTAAAAATTCTAGAAAATATTTTTATAATTATAGAAATACCTAATTGAAAATTAAAGAATATGAATAAAATTTATGAAAAATAAGTGATAAAAGTACAAAATTTAATAAGTAGAAAAAGTAATTGAAATTTGAAGAAAATAATTGACAGTTTATGAAATTAGTCAAATAATAATACAAATAAGTATGAATGGTAGGAAAAAATTAAAAAATGATAAAAATAATTGTAAAAGGAAGACAATAATTAAAATCTGAGATGGACTGAAAATTCAGGAAATGTATTAAAATATAATTTAATAAATTACAAATTGGAGAAAATAATTTAAAAATAATTGAAGATTTTTATATTTTTATATTGTTTTTTGTTAGAAACATTCTAATAAAAATAATTCTAAGAAATAATTCTAATAAAAATATTTAATGGTTTTATGATTCTAATAACAATTGATGTTAAAAATTAAGTTATTTAGAAATTTATTTACTAATGTTTTATTACATGCTTATATAATCAAAATTTTTTAAAAAGTGAATAAATTTATTGTAATTTTCCTGGTAGATTTTGATAGTAGTTATATGTATGATTATTATTATTATTCCTGGTTGATATTAACAATAGTCATATTCTTATTTTTAAAAGTATTTGAATTATTTAAATATCAACTCTAATAATAAATATTCTAAACTGAAAAAATCATCACTTGTTTGCTTTATTGTAAACAAACAATAAAGTAATCGATAATTTAAATTAAATAAACAAAAGTATTGAAGATAAACAGAATTTTGAAACTAAATTTAGAAAGTAAAGTTTTACAAATACAATTTGTATTTTTTTAAAAAATTGTTTAGTTTTACTATTTTTAAAAATTACGATTACTATTATTGTTATTAATTTGATATAGAATTGGAAAATTGATTTAGAAACGATATAAAAACTAACCTTAATTCTATTGTCGTTATATTTTGTATTTACAAGACAAGTATATTTTGAATGACTGATTTCTACACAATATCGTCTGCCACAATTGTTCACCCATGTTCTTAATAATAATGACATTTGTAATGTATTTTTTTGTCAAATTAATCTAAAATCCATGAAAATTGACAAAATTAACAAATACAAGAATATACAACTTTTCAGAGATGGGTAGGTTTTGTTAAGTATTCGTTGTAACCAGTGATGGGTAGTGACCGTAAATTTACAAAATTTACCGAATTTACAAGTAAATTTACCAATTTTACGGTAAATCAGGTAAATCACTTTTTCTGATCTTTACATAAACTCGTTTGACTGAACATTTAATGTGTGAGAGCATTTAAAATAAGTTACTTTAAATCTCGGCCTAAAGATTAATGAGCGCCCCCTGCAACTTAAGGTCCCAATCAGAACGCTCAATTAGAATAAATTCCATTGTAAAACATACTCTTATTGGTTGAACGCTTTCCGTTTTCTGCTTTGACGCTGTCATGGGACGGGACCTTTAGGGCGCAATTACATGTCTGCGTCGAACGCTGCGTTTTTGCGTTGAATAGTAAGAGAGAGAAAGACAGAAATATAGTCACATCTTTCTCCCTCTCACCATTCAACGCAAAAACGCAACGTTCGACGCAGACATACATGCGTTGAATGGTGAGAGGGAGAAAGATGTGACTATATTTCTGTCTTTCTCTCTCTTACTATTCAACGCAAAAACGCAGCGTTCGACGCAGACATATAATTGCGCCCTTAGTCATGATAAAGGGTGAAGTCACATTTGAAGGACTAAATTATCAGGGGATTCGAATAGACCAATTAGAAAATACTTTCCAATGTGACCAATTATCTGATTAGTCTATTCGAATCCACTGATACCCTAGCCTTTTGTATCTGACTTCACCCTAACGACACATTTATCCATGCAGTTACCTACGGGCTGCTTCGTCGTAACTACACAACCCTGATTTGACCAACCTTGTAGTTCGTGTGTTCGTGGTGTCACGCCATTTTTCATTTATCTTTGGAACAGATAAGTTTAAAAAACGAATTGTTTGTTCGCGGGCTTTAATATCGTTCCTGATAAAAAAAAATTCTTTTGCTTTGTTTAAAATCGAGTTAGTCTATGAAAATTAGTTGAAAAATATAAACAAAAAACTTAATGTTTAATACTTAAAGTAGATTTAAAATATAACCTCTTTTCAGTTATTGTTTATCAAACAGTTTTTCAGCTTTTGTCTTCGGGAGTGTAGTTATATTAATACATAATTGTTTTTGCAGTGCGTCAATTTAAAATGTGCGTGATTTTTTTCAGACCCAACAGATACTTGCTAATTGTAAGTTTTATTTTTTAATTACTTCAATATTTTTAAGCAGATTATAAAAATATATACTAGGAAATAAAATCAAGAACTTTATTTTTATACATTTTTGACCTACTTTTATGTAAAAAGTCTAGAATTAAGTTATAATAATTAGAAACAAATTATATATAAGTTTACAAGGGGTGCAACATAACCTAAAAAAAGTAACTGTCATTAATAATTAAATGTTTTTTAAGTTGATTTTCAATCTTCTTATTTTAAAATAACTTAGAAACCTTATTAGTAATTATATCGAGTTATTTACTTAAGCTAAAAAATGTAATTTTAATTTTTTAATAAATATAGATTTCAGTAAAGTTTCAGTGTTACACTTTTGAATTAGTTGAATAATTTCTACAAAAAATATTTTTTTTAGCTCTTTCTTTTTTTATTGTACTCGGGACTATCTACAGAAAAAATTTCATAAAGTTAAAATGATCAAAAAAAAATTTGAGGCTATTTTTTACAGAAATCCTTTAGATTTATAAATAGATTTATAAATGTTTATAAATAATTATTAATTAACTATTTTGTGAATAATGTGCTTCTTAATAATGAGGAACTTTTATATCATTCCAAAGTTTGTAACATTTTATAAATATTTGTTGGTGTGTATAAAATGTCAATAATATTGATTTTATTGTTTATAACTTAATATAATTGCATTTTTATAAAATTTGCACTTAAATAAAGAAAATCGTTTTTTTATTTTTCATTTTTAAAGTTAAACAGTCCTGCCATAGGGGTCATCCATAAAGAACGTTCCATTGTAGGGGAAGGGGGGTCAAAAAGAGCAACAAATAAAAACAATTAAAATGAAAGACAGCAATATTTCGGGACTAAAGCGACACTTAAGAAATTTACATCCTCAAGAGTATCAAGAAACGTATCCTGATACGGAAAAATTTATTCTAGTAATAAGCTGAAGTACAATTTTTTTACTAGCATATACAGGACACAAATTTCAACCAAAAAATTTATAAAATTTTAAAGACATTATTTTGACATGAAAATAATTTTTAAAATCTTAAAAAAATTTATTATACTACTTTCTTCTGAAAGTTATTGACAATTATAACATTGCGGTATATTTTATATAGCTGTCTTTGATATCAAGATATAAACCATAATTTTTCTATATTTTTGGTGCGGGGCTTGACAGAAGAGCTTTGTAAATATTAAATCCGCGTTCGACAAATAATTTTTTCTTCATTTAACATTATGAATATTCTGATACTATTAATAAATTAATATATATTAATAGCATATTTTTTCAAATAAAATAAAAGCTAAAAAATTATAATTTTCCTAATATATACCAATATTGATCTGTATATCAGCATATTTTATTTGAGTATCTCTGTATATTTTCTTATTTTGCTTCATTGAAATGTCAATTCATTAATAAATTGAAATCCAGGAGAGATAATAATTCTACTTTATTTGTATTTTCTTATAATAGTTTCAGTTTTTAAAGAACATGCGCTGAGTACTAAACAGCAAATGTTTGAATAAAAAAGATTTTTTAAAATTATAAAATAATTTAAATATACCTAGTATAAAATAAAATGTGAAATAACATCTAAGACAAATTGGAAATCATGAAAATGTATTTTATTTAATAGGCAGTAGAACACTATAAACCAACATCATTAATTTTTTTGCTTAAACGTAATTAATTACATAATAGTTTAGTTTCGATGCCAATCTATTCAGAGCTTAATGTACATATAATTTTTTCATTTGCAGCTACATTTCAGTAAATTATAAAAATTGAGTAAATTATAACATTTAAATATTCTCCAATTCTTTTGTCAATCGTAGCAAAACTGTCTCTTTATAAATTTGTGTCGTCATATCCGCCAATACTACTGTGTAAGTTGACTTTCCATTTTTTTTAAAAACATCCTTTTTTATAACTCGAAAAAAATTAATATTTGGAGGAATAACATACACAGGATGTCCTACTCCAAAATAGTTTTTTATATTTGCCAAACCATATTGATTGTTTAATGATATTTGATAATAAACAACATTATCAATAAAATCACCATGATTTTTCGGAATCTCTGTTTCTGATGTATGTTGCAAGAATTGAAACTGAAACTGTTCTCCTGACTTTAAATTCTCAATCGTGCTGATTTCAATATCTGAAGTTAATTGTTTTCTTCCAAAAAGTTTCAATTTATTTTGTTTACCATTATCGTATAACTGCCTAATACACAGCCTTAAAATTGCATTTTTGTATTGTTTTGCTACAATTGGATTATATATATTCACCATGTGGTTTAATCCCAATTTTAGTATCACATAATCTTCAAGAATAACATCCTTATGAATGTATTGGGTGTTTTCGTAATATTTAAACTCCTTATCCAAATAAGACCCCTGGTGGCCATGATACATTGCCTTAACTCTTTCCTTTGCATTAATAAACTCAGATGCATCATATAAATTGGCTCTGTGCAATACATCGTCAACTTTCTCTATATTTTTTATTCTTAAAGCTAAACAGCGCGGCATATGAACAAAATGCCTGGAAAAATGTTCTGCAAACTGTTCAAAATTTGGGAATCTTGATGAAGAACTTAGCTCATTTCGTAATGCATAAGTTTTTAACATGTTTTCAGCTGTTTCTATTTTGCATAAAGGTACTTTTAAAGATATTGTTTCAGCAACTTGCTCAATTTTTTTAAGTCTACTGGTTTTTTCTGTTTTTACAAGTTTTGACTGAATCTGTAAAGACTTGTCTTTTATCCATTTTTCCAAATCAACAGATATTTCCTTCATCTCTATAAACAACATTTTCTTATCTGCCATTGTTTTTGTACTTGTGACATGGAAGTTAATATCGGGAAAAACAATGTATTGATTCTTGTAATCCAAAGAGTTGTGAACAACGTTTGCATCTAAAATGCGGAATGGGTTCTCTATTTCCATTCGATACAAAATTTTAGTACCTTCTGTTACTGTAATTGCTTCTAATGATTCTTTCTTTGTCGCAAAGGTAATATCATTAAAAAAAACGTTCTCCCTTGCAATTCATTTAATACTGCAGGAATATTCGACTGCATTTCGGTTTTTTCAAACCACAGTACCTTTGGTGGATTTATCATATTTTCTTTCATTTGTTGAATTGCGTATAAGTTAAGTTCAAATTAACTGCCCTTTTTTTGACCGAAATTTAACTTACAATCAGAAATTAATTTTTGTATATCCTTATTTAATCTAAAATCAGATAGCTGTAATTGATGAACTGTACTTACAATTGTATGTGTACGATCCGTTAGTTCTGTTACTTTCGAAATTTCTTTAAAATTTGAAACCATATGCCTAAGTCTTCCGTGCAATAAATAGGGGTTAAGTTTAGTTATGGAACCTTTGAGACTCTTTTGTACTATTTTCGGTTGCCGAATCTCTTCTACGATTTTTGAAATATCGTCGTTGGTTTGTTTCTTAATGCCTTTTGTATTTTCTAATTTACTTCCTGCTTTCGAGGTCGAAGGTACTGAGAAAGGATCCTTATTTTTTTCCAGTTCATTCATAACATTTACATCGTTCTTATATTCTGAAACCTTGGATAAATCATGGGTATTTTGTGTTTGTCTGGGTATATCACTTATGTAACTAGTTGCAGGTGGCTTTCCAAGACTTACATCGTTATCAAAAACATCTAGAAAGTCGAATATATCATCATCGATCTCTGGTGCTTTTTCAACATCTTCTACAACTTTTGACACGTCATAAGTCTCATCTAAAAATCTTGTTCCTGTTTCATCTTTTACTATGTGTTTTTTATGTTTGTTTTCGATATTTGGTATATCTTCGGCTTTTCTCTTAAATTCATTGTTATTGGTCAATTCAGTTCTTCCTTTAGAAGTTCCTGGTTCTGCATAAACATCTACAGAAGCAGAGTGAACTGGAAGGTTTTCATCGACTGCATTTAAAGGATTTATTCGACCTTCCTGGTTTTTTAGTGTAAATTTCATGTCAGTTGTCAAAGGGTAAACCTGATAATCACGTAAAATTTTCTCTTCAGTGCCTATTTTTTTAAAAAATAGTGCAAAATTATGAACACGCTGAATTAAATTATCCCGAGGGTCTTCTAGATTCAGATTCATGTCTCCTTTTTTTCCAGTTTTTACATTAAAAGGTTGATAAGTCAATGTGTTGTCAGCTTTCTTGGATGAAACGGCAAATATTTGAAATGGGTTTTTATCGGATACGGTTCTTAATTCAGCGATTTCGTCCATTGTTTTTAAGCAGGTCGGACCAACAAATTCTTTTCCTCTTTGATCAACGTATCTCACTACTTTATGTTGATTGATATTCCCTACATTTATAGGTATCATTCCTGTTTTATCTAAAAAGGAACTCTTTAGTGTGTTCGATATTAATGATCTTGACATTAGTTTCAATGATGCTTTGGACTTAATCAAGAACGGAACTTCGCGAACCATTGTCGCAAGTAATTTGAACAATTTAAAACTTAAAAAGGGTCCGTACCTGACAATATTGTAGAACAACTCAAAACCAGGATCGAACAAAGAAAGAACCCAATGGGAAATTGCCAATGATCACCATTGGCTAAATAATGGTCCCATGATTGGCGGCCAACAGTTTTTTCTTGGCAAACTATTGGCAACCAATATTGGACCACAGTTGGCCAATCCTTGGGATGATAACGGGTTTGCCAGTCATTGGCAGCCATCATTGGTTCAATATTGGTTGCCAATGATAATGCCAATAAATAAAATTTTTTAAATTAACAATATTAAAATCTATATTTTTATATTGTTAATTTATTTATTGTTTAAAAATTTTTTTTTTTTTAATAAATATTTTAATTTATTTATTAATGCATGTCAAGTATTGGTACAATAATTGGCTTTCAATATTGGTCCATCCTTGGGAGCCAATGAATAACCAACAATCTTATTTTTACAACTCTATATGGAAACAGAGTTGTTAATTTAATCTTCAGCCAATATTTGACAATGAAGATTTGAGTGTTGGACACATTAGAAATGTATTTTCAGAGGTACGGGATCAGGCCTTATATAAAAGAGCTGAAGAAACTCGATCGTGAGAGAGGCTGACCGATGCGCGCCCTATGCCAGTTTCCGAAACCACAAACGCGTGAGAATCCTCGGCGCGCAGACGCGGCATAGATGCGGCGGGAAACTTCCACTATTTGAATTTGAATTTTTTATGCATTTAATCAAAAACAAGAAAAGAAATATAATAATACAAAAATTATACAAATTCTTAAATTTGTAAAGTTTTCTGATTGATATTAAAAAGTAATACGCTTAATTATAAAGAAATACTTATAATAAATATCCTTCATAAATAATTGTTCAATTCTTGAAGATTTGAAAAACTCTTAAAGGTGTGTCCTAAGGTTAAAAATTATTGTTCTAAATCTACTTTAATCGATTTTCATGTTATAGAAATTATTTAAATAAATTAATTAGTTTTAAAGAAATCAGAAAGAAATTAAATTGATGAAAAAATAAACATTTAATATTAAAAATAATATTAATAAAAATAATCACATTAAAACTTTGCTTGTAAAATAAACAAAACGAAAAATTTAAAATTAAAAAATTAATGAACAATTACAAAATATTAAAGAAGACTTTAATTTTATTAAAATGTAAACTTAAGTCACATAAATACAAATATTCATGTAAGTATTTAAATTTTAAATTCACCATTTTTTCTGTTTAAATTTAAAGTAAAATTTAACAAATTGTAAAGAATGATAGTTAATAAATATTTAACTTTATTTGTTATTCTTTTCGTTTTTCACATGCAAAAAATAATCATTTTTTTTTATAAAACTAAGAAACAAATTCTCTAAATTTGAATACAAATTAAAAATGAAAAAAATTTAATATATGTAAAAAAATTTTAAATTTGAATCATTTAATTAAATAATTTATTTTAACAAAATGACTTTCTAAATATAACTATCCACAATATATAAAAAATATGAGCAAAAAAAATCAAAATTGGTTTTTAAAAATAAAAAAATAAACTTTTTAAAGTTCAAAATAAATTAAATTTTTTTTAAATTTTGTTATTCTAAAATTAATATTAAACTTGAATAATAATTTTCAATACAATTACTTAAAGTTAGTTTTCAAAAAATTCAATTATCATTAAAATGAATCTTTCCAAATAATAAAACTTAAACAGAAAGAATTAATGGTTTCTTTTAAATTAAAGAAATAATAGAGCATTAAACATAGTTAATTTAATATTTTGAATACTATTAAAAAAAATTTAACTTTAAAAAAATTAATGATATCAAAAATATTATTTTTCGATCGTAATTTAAAAAAAAAATTCATTTTAATTTAGCTTTATTGAACAGTGTTGATTTTTAAATTTTAAAATTTGTGTCTAGGTATTAAGCTTTAAATTAGATAACATCTTATTTTTTTTCATGTCCATATCTTTTATTAAAATTAAATTAAAATTTGTTTTTAAAAATAAAATATAAACAATTTAAAGTTTAAAGTTGAATTGAAAATTTTTTAAAATTCGTTATATTAAAATTATAATATTAATCTTAAATAATAATTTCAAATATAATTACTTAAAGTTAGTTTCCAAAAACTTGAATTAATTTTAAAACGAATCTTTACAAATAGTAAAACTTGAACAGAAAAAATTAAAGGTTTCTTTAAAATTAAAGAAATAATAAAGCATTAAACATGGTTAATTTAATGTTTTGAATATTATTAAAAAAAAATTAAGTTTAAAAAATTTAATGACATCAAAAATATTATTTTTTATCTTAATTTTAAAAAAAAATTCATATTAATTTAACTTTATAAAACAGTGTTGATTTTTAAATTTTAAATTTTTAAATTTGAGTCTAGGTATTAAGCTTTAAACTAGTTTACATCTTATTTTCTTTTTTGTCCATATCTTTTATTAAAATTAAATTAAAATTTGTTTTTAAAAATAAAATATAAACTTTTTAAAGTTTAAAGTTGAATTGAAAATTATTTAAAATTCGTTATATTAAAATTAAGATTAATCTTAAATAATAATTTCAAATATAATTACTTAAAGTTAGTTTCCAAAAACTTGAATTAATTTTAAAATTACGAATCTTTACAAATAGTAAAACTTGAACAGAAAAAATTAAAGGTTTTAAATACTATTAAAAAAAATTTAAGTTTAAAAAAATTAATGACATCAGAAATATTATTTTTCGATCTTAATTTAAAAAAAAAATTCATATTAATTTAGCTTTATAAAACAGTATTGATTTTTAAATTTTAAATTTTAAAATTTGTGTCTAGGTATTAAGCTTTAAATTAGTTTACATCCTATTTTCTTTTATGTCCATATCTTTTATTAAAATTAAATTAAAATTTGTTTTTAAAAATAAAATATAAACTTTTTAAAGTTTAAAGTTGAATTAAAAATATTTTAAAATTCGTTATATTAAAATTAATATTAATCTTAAATAATATTTTCAAATATAATTACTTAAAGTTAGTTTCCAAAAACTTAAATTAATTTTAAAACGAATCTTTACAAATAGTAAAACTTGAACAGAAAAAATTAAAGGTTTCGTTTAAATTAAAGAAATAATAGAGCATTAAACATGGTTAATTAAAATTTTGGAATAAAATTAAAAAAAAATTAAGTTTAAAAAAATTAATGATATCAAAAATTTTAAAATTTTAAAGTAAACATTTCGAATATTATTAAAAATGTGCTCAGAAAGTAAAAACTTTGTTTAAAATTTTTTAAACTTTTAAGTTAAACTGGAAATAAGATGTGAACTAAATTAAACATTTCTATACAAATTTAAATTTTAAAACTCAATGCCGTTTTGTAATAGCTAAATTAATATAAGTTACATTTTTTAATTAGGATCGAAAAATAATATTTTTGATATCATTAATTTTTTTAAAGTTAAATTTTTTTTAATAGTATTCAAAATATTAAATTAACTATGTTTAATGCTCTATTATTTCTTTAATTTAAAAGAAACCATTAATTCTTTCTGTTTAAGTTTTATTATTTGGAAAGATTCATTTTAATGATAATTGAATATTTTGAAAACTAACTTTAAGTAATTGTATTGAAAATTATTATTCAAGTTTAATATTAATTTTAGAATAACAAAATTTAAAAAAAATTTAATTTATTTTGAACTTTAAAAAGTTTATTTTTTTATTTTTAAAAACCAATTTTGATTTTTTTTGCTCATATTTTTTATATATTGTGGATAGTTATATTTAGAAAGTCATTTTGTTAAAATAAATTATTTAATTAAATGATTCAAATTTAAAATTTTTTTACATATATTAAATTTTTTTCATTTTTAATTTGTATTCAAATTTAGAGAATTTGTTTCTTAGTTTTATAAAAAAAAATGATTATTTTTTGCATGTGAAAAACGAAAAGAATAACAAATAAAGTTAAATATTTATTAACTATCATTCTTTACAATTTGTTAAATTTTACTTTAAATTTAAACAGAAAAAATGGTGAATTTAAAATTTAAATACTTACATGAATATTTGTATTTATGTGACTTAAGTTTACATTTTAATAAAATTAAAGTCTTCTTTAATATTTTGTAATTGTTCATTAATTTTTTAATTTTAAATTTTTCGTTCTGTTTATTTTACAAGCAAAGTTTTAATGTGATTATTTTTATTAATATTATTTTTAATATTAAATGTTTATTTTTTCATCAATTTAATTTCTTTCTGATTTCTTTAAAACTAATTAATTTATTTAAATAATTTCTATAACATGAAAATCGATTAAAGTAGATTTAGAACAATAATTTTTAACCTTAGGACACACCTTTAAGAGTTTTTCAAATCTTCAAGAATTGAACAATTATTTATGGAGGATATTTATTATAAGTATTTCTTTATAATTAAGCGTATTACTTTTTAATAACAATCAGAAAACTATACAAATTTAAGAATTTGTATAATTTTTGTATTATTATATTTCTTTTCTTGTTTTTGATTAAATGCATAAAAAATTCAAATTCAAATAGTGGAAGTTTCCCGCCGCATCTATGCCGCGTCTGCGCGCCGAGGATTCTCACGCGTTTGTGGTTTCGGAAACTGGCATAGGGCGCGCATCGGTCAGCCTCTCTCACGATCGAGTTTCTTCAGCTCTTTTATATAAGGCCTGATCCCGTACCTCTGAAAATACATTTCTAATGTGTCCAACACTCAAATCTTCATTGTCAAATATTGGCTGAAGATTAAATTAACAACTCTGTTTCCATATAGAGTTGTAAAAATAAGATTGTTGGTTATTCATTGGCTCCCAAGGATGGACCAATATTGAAAGCCAATTATTGTACCAATACTTGACATGCATTAATAAATAAATTAAAATATTTATTAAAAAAAAAAAAAATTTTTTAAACAATAAATAAATTAACAATATAAAAATATAGATTTTAATATTGTTAATTTAAAAAATTTTATTTATTGGCATTATCATTGGCAACCAATATTGAACCAATGATGGCTGCCAATGACTGGCAAACCCGTTATCATCCCAAGGATTGGCCAACTGTGGTCCAATATTGGTTGCCAATAGTTTGCCAAGAAAAAACTGTTGGCCGCCAATCATGGGACCATTATTTAGCCAATGGTGATCATTGGCAATTTCCCATTTGGTTTATATTGATTCTTACGAATCTCTTGCATGGAATCTAAAAACTTTTAATTATTTTTAAAAAAAAATTCTTAAAATAGCAAAGATAAGGGTATTTTATTTTTGATGAATCTGCAGGTTTTTCAGACCTAAAATATGCAAAAAAATATAGCTTACTGGTAACATGAAAATTTGAATGAGTCAAAACAAGTGGTGGTACCTCTTTTAAAGAAAATAATTTAAATTTGATAAATCAATCTTTTTATAAATCAATTTTTATAATCAGCTATCCATTATTATTAAAGTATTCCGAATTTTACTATTATAAATCAATAATTAAAAAAAAAAGATAATTATGTATAAGTGGTTTTAAGGATTTTTTATTTTAATTAGTTACAAAGTATCATCTTAATGGACTTTAAAATTGTTGTTAAATACTTTGTTATCACTGTTTAAAAGAAACAATTATTTAGAGTGGAGTTTAATTGCAAAAAAACTTTTAATTAAAGAGATGGCACACTTCTAAATAATTACAGTATAATTATTTATTGAGTATAAATACTGCAACAAGTTAAGCTTGAAAACATTAAGCGATTCACATTCTATTGAAAACAAGTTCAAGTTTAGAGTTTTTACTAAAAATTGAAATCATGAGTCTCTCAAGAAGTCTTGTATTCCTTTTCGTCGTTGTTGCAGTCGCTGTTGGAAGCACTCAAGCTTGTATGGACAGTTTGCGTAAGTATAAAATAATGACTAATTTGTATTAATAATAATAATTATATTAATAGAAAAAGTTAATTAGATTAAACAACAATAAAATCAAACAAACGCTGGGTTTTAAAAAATGTTATAAACATACAATTTATGCTTCTGCATTCGTTTTAATAAGTTTTAAAAATCATGAATTGTTTCATTATAAAATTTTTTTTTCTTTAAACATGGTGTACTTAAAAAGCCAAAAAAAGATTGCACTACAAAGAGAAGTACTTTGAATACAGTACTACAAAGATGCTTAAAAATTCTTTAAAACCTGAAAATTCAAGTTTTAAGTATAATATAAAAATTAATACCACAAGAAAATATATACTTTTGAGTTAAAAAAAACATTTTTTAAAATTTATATTGGTTATTTTCAAAAATCCCTGTGTCGGAATTTAGATATAATTAAAAATTATGATTCTACGAGATTTGATTAAAATGTATCAAACTGTTATCAAAATATCCTATCGACAAAAATGCGCGACACATATAAATCTAGACATTTATTTAAAATATTTTTCTAGAAAATGTATTTTCAGACGAAAAGTGAATCTATTGTTTGATACAAAGTATAAATTTTGTTTTATCATTATGTGATTTATTATATTTTGTCATTTATTGTATTATTATAATTTATTTTTATATTATTGTTTTTACAAATTTATGTACATGTATAATGTTAATATATATGTGTAGAGGGATGTACTATGGGCAAAAGATCAGCTGCTGATCAAGCCATGGAAAATCAGAATTAACTGGGTAAGGATGAAGGCTTAATATGGATTTAAAAATATTATTTCAATTGATATTAAAATTAAAATACTATAATCTACATACAAATAATGAATTTAAAAAATCTTTTTCAATTTTCCAGATGATCCAGAATTGAAGATGGGTTAAAATTTAAAAACCCTTATAAATCAGCTTCATGTATATGTTTATATGATTTGAAGCATTAATAAAAACTGTTAAAAATTACTTGACTGATTTCAATCAATTTTTACCTTCTCCCCCCTACAATTTTTGTTAAAATATCTTAACCTCAATTTTTGCTTGAAAATATTAGTAGATTTATTTTTATTATAGTTACAATGTATTATTAATACAATAATTCAGTTAACATTTTCATACATTGATTTATACAGAACTTTGGTAATATTTGACACAAAGATTATTTCCATAAGAATTTTTTAAACGTTTTTTAACGCTTTCTCTAACCAACTATTGTTTACAATTTTTTGTAGACATTGAAATCATTTAGAAAATGATTATAATAAGATACAATCCAGGAAAATAATTGAAACATAAGAAATTTATTCAAAATTTCTTTTCAAAATTTTTTTTTTCTTATAATAATTTTAAGTTTATAATTTTTGTACCAACTACTGTAAAATGGGATATTTACCCGTATATTTTCTAAATAAATAAATAAATAAATAAATAAATAAATAAAAATTGCAAAAAGCAATTGAAATTGAACTAAATAATTGAAAATTTTGCAAGTTAACTGAAATAAATAATAAAATCAATTAAAAATTGGGTAAAGTAATTTTAAAAATCATAGAAATGTTCTAAAAAAAAGAAAATAATTTAAAACTAAGAATTATAATTGAAAATTATAAAAATGAATTGAAAAAATTAAATAATGAAAAATTAGAGAAAATAATTGAAAATTGAAAAACAAATGATTATTGATTGTCAAAAAAATAAATATTCAAAAACTTTGTGTAGACAATAAGACAATGGTTAAACTAGAACGACATTTTGGCATCAACTGTAATTGGATTTTTATAAAACTTACTGGTCGATATTTTTTGGGGCCGCTAACTATAAATTGGAGGTTAGTTTTTCAAAATTCAAAATGGTGGATTCAATATGGCGGTCGAAATTTCATAAATTGTTTATGAATTTTGTCGAATTATGATAAAAACTTGAGAAGGTAATTATCCCCTTTAGTAAGTTTTCTGAATAATAGGAACAGAAAACTTTGTAAAAAAATTTTTTTTTTTTTTTGCCAAAACCAAGTGCCAGAAAAATGAGAATTGTCAAAATGCATAGTATTTTGTCGAGTTTTGACAAAAACTCGATAAATAGCGTTAAATTAAAAAAACCCAGAAGCTAATTACCTGTTTCCGAGAGTTTTTTAAATAATAGGAACAGAAATTTTGTTTAAAAATTTTTTTTTTGCAAAAACTAGGTGCCGGGAAAATGAGAATTTGACTGGACACAACATAATCTGGGAAATTAATTATCTTTATTTTAAATTTTTTTAAGTAATTTTGTCATTATTTTCTCTTTTGAAACATATTTTTCGATTTTTTCAATTATTTCCTTGAAATTTTACTTACTGTTTTCAATTTTTCATATTTAAACTATTTCTATCATATTTCAATTTTTTTTCTCAATCTTAAATTATTGTAAGAATATTTCAATAACTTTTTAAATATCTTAATTATTTTCTTCAATTGTTAATTAATATTATACACATTTTCTAAAATTATTTTCAAAGATTTTTAAGTATTTTCGAAAAATTTCAATTATTTTAATCAATTTTTGATTATTTCTGCAATTTCTTAATTATTCTCTTTAATTAAAATTTTCTAAGTAATTTTGTAATTATTTTCTCTTTATAAACATATATTTTTCGTTTTTTTTCAATTGTTTCCCTCAAATTGAATTTACTGTCTTCAATTTTTTATATTTAAACTATTTCTATCATATTTCAATTTTTTTTCTCAATCTTAAATTATTTTTAGCATATTTCAATTACTTTTTTCAATATTAAATTAATTTTATCATTTTTCAATTATTTTCCTCGATTGTTAATTATTATTATCATTTTCTATAATTGATTATTTTCTTACATTTTTTAGTATTTTTCTAAAATTTTAATTTATTTTTTTCAATTTTTATTTATTTCAATTTGACTTCTTAACTTTCAAAATTTTTATATTAATTATCGAAGGTTTCAATTATTTTTAGCTCTCTTCAATTCTTTTCTACAATTTTGAGTTATCCCCTTTTTTCAATTAATTTTTAAGATCTTCATGTATTTTTCTCAAATTTTAATTATTTTTTTTATTTTTGTGACGAACCGATTATTTATTTAAAATATTAATAGTTGTTTGTATTTAATATTTTAATAAATAGCAGATCGTAGCAAATAATCAATTTAGTTTTAACTCGTCACGGAGTGGTAAATGAGCCAAGTCTCTATTCTATTAGTTCAGAATATTTCAGTTTTCAATGAGAATGGAAAGGAGAATTTGGTCTGGAATTTCACACAATAATTACGACAAATTTTATATTTTAACCCTTTTTAAAATTTATTGGACAACTTGTATATTAAAAAAAAATTACAATGATCTTAAATTCTCTGAATACGCCAAAACAAATTCCGCAATTTAGACAAAAGATTTAATGTGTGTTAGTGATAAAATTAACGATACTTAACGATACCAAATTTTTGATGCGAAAGTTCTTCTTCAATGGTGACGATGAGATTCAAGTAGATATGTGGAATGAAAATTATTGGAAAGCACGTTGGAAATATATTCAAATTCTCACAGAAATTTTATCATTTTGTTATAAATTTTAAACTTTAAATACTACCGACGAATGACCGGTCGGGCAAATTCTTTAAATATTTAATGTTCACCGATTTTAATTTTTTTCAAATTATACCCGGAAAAATCAGCAAATTGAAAACCGTTGGGTCTAATTCTAAAGGACAAGTTTCTTTATTTTTATGTTTTTTTAAAATGTGACTTCGGAAAATTTATGAAACTTGAGAAATAAACGTTTACACATTCCGAATTGACTTTTTATCCAAATTTTAAAATTCAAACATACCCGGCAAATCAATTCGAAAATTTCGCGAAATGACTCACGAATTTTGGACCGTGGTGATGCTCTATACTTTCTCAATTTTTATGGGATATTTTGATTTTACGTTCACGTTGACCCTTCGTAAATTGGAACGATTTAAGTACGCGACGGGCGATTACTTTTTCAGAGCCGCGAACTGTTTCTCGATCGACGGGTGTTATAGTTGTGCGACCAGACAATTTCTTTAATTAATTTCTACACCTTGGTTCTTAGTTGAAAATCGCAGAATTGCAAGTTTACCCTGCGAAACTCTGTTGCCGGGTTGCTTCATTCGGATTTACTTGTCAATTCAGCACCCCTCGAACATTGGGACCGGGTGCAGTGTCATTACTCTTCTTTGCTTTGCAATTTTTATAAATTTGCGAAACAAAGATTCCGGTAATTTATTTTGAAAATCTGGTCGACTTTATTTGTTCCAATTTTCATTGTTTACCGATTTTTGCCATTTTCCGGGCCTAAGAAATCAATTTTTGCCTATTTGAATTCATCGTCATCTTATCGTATTTAACTTAATGTTTAATAAATTTTCCTTTGCAAAATTACATAAATTGAATTATTTTTATAATTTATTTAAAATTCTTGCATTGTCAGCTCAACTCCCACGGAATGCTGCCACATAGGCGCTTACATGTGTGTGAGTTGAGTCTTCTTTCGCTGTGACATTTCTTGTGAATGCTTTTCTTTTGATTTATTTAAAATTGTGGTGGCGAGATTTTATACAGTACACGATATTTAAATTTTTTTTTTTTTTAACTATTGCCCAAACGTATTTATTCGAATTTAAATTATCCATCTCCATACAATTGCGTACATACGCACATGTATACAACCATATGCATACACACATACATTTTAGCTGTATACATGTATCTTGTTGTTATGTTTTTGTATTATTTATTATTTAATTTATAGTTTCTAGTACATAAATAGAGTTGTAATTTTATCAACGGCTTTGTTCCAAAATTACTACCGGTAGAATAATATAATTACAATGGTAATATTAGTATAAAAATTTTCCTAATTTGTTATCTCTGATTATTAAATTGTCATACTCCAGAAATTTAATCGGTTTTATTATTAAGATAATTTTTATAATTATATTATTCTATCGAACCCAAAAAAAAATAAGTAAAGGGTGTACCCCTTACAAATCACCCCCTTTTTATGATCACCGTCCCCTGGTGATCTGTAACAAAATTTTTTTTCTAAGGAATGAAATCTAGTTGGCCCTTGGAATATACTAGATTTGTTCGTGCTTTTAATGCCTAGTTGTTTCCGGCGTTATCTTGGTTTTGGGTTTCAATGATTCTTATTTCTGCTTTGGTCTTGGCGTTAGATGAGATTCAAAGAGCTCCTTTGGATTAGTCTGGTGCATTATTTCTTTGTAGTCGGTTCGTTTAAAATTTTTAGAGTTTTTTTTCAAAAGTTTCATGTCGGGTTCGTTTTTTTTTAAAAAATTTCTGATGGCTTCAGTGGATGTTGGCGCCGAGTTGAGTTTGCTTTCTCGGTTACGGGAATTATACGCGGATGAGCCCGTTATATTGCAATTATTGGAAGAGTGCGGAATGGTGAAAATTCGGTGTGAGTTGCCGACGTTTCCAATTGCGAGCCTTTTCGCAAATTGGGAGTGGTCGAAAAATAAAGTGAGGTCGTGCATCCAGGAGTTGGGGAGGCTGTGGGTGCTTGGAAGTAAAATTCCGCCTTTTTCTTACGAGTAAGTACTTAAATTTATTAATTTTATTTCGCGCATCCCTACAGCGGGGATGATAGTTTATTAACTAAACACCTAAAATCAAAATTTTTATCCTCTTTGACTCTTTTCATTTTAAAAGAGCTTTTTATTTTTTTTCAGGAGGAAAAAAAATCAAATTAATATTTTTAAAGTAAATTTTTATTTAGGGCAAAATTTTAGTATTTTTGAATAAAAAAAAAAAAAGGGATTGCGAAAATTAATTTAAATTCAGCTAAATGATTGCAAATTTTTGCAAATTAATTGGAAAAAAAGTTTACGTAAATTAAAATTTGGGAAATTAATTTAAAGGGTCCTCCAAATGTTTTAAATATAAAGAAAGAATTTAGATTTGGGAGTCTTAAAAGTAAATTAAATCAAGGTTGAATAATGAAAATTTGATAAATTAATTGAAGATTGAAAAAAAACCATGGTTAAAACTTTAGGATAAATAAATTGAGATAAAAGAATAAAAAAATTAAAGAAAATAATTAGATTTTTGGAAAATATTTGGAAACATTACATAGCATATTTTGAATAAATGGAAGTTAAACAAAATTTGAGGAAAATACTTGAAACTTTCAGAAGTTTATTAAAATAGAGGAAAATAATGAAGAATTAGAGAGGAAAAAAAAATAGACATAGTTTAAGATTTGACAGAACAAGTTTTAATTAAAGTAGAACTTTTTGGCAATTACGAAAAGAACGACAAAAAGATCGAAAGTTAATGCAATTTGAGGATTATAGTGTAAAAAAAAAATACTTTAACAAAAGAACCATTTAAAAGTCAGATAAATGGCTAAAAAAAAATTGAAATTCTGGTAATAAATGGGAATCATTAAAATTGAAAAAAACAACATTCGAATTTTCAGAAAAATACTCAGAAATTTTAGAAAAGGATTTTTAGAAAATAAGAATAATAGTTGACAATCAAGGAAAAAATGATAAAATTAGTCAAAAAAAATTTGAAAGGTGCTGAAATTAATTTAAATTTGGGTAGGTTTTGAGTTATGATAAATTTAATTTAAATGAGGAATTGGAAACATTCAATAGAATTTGGAATAATTAACTGGGAATTTCGTAGAATATGTTTTTTTTTTAAAAAAATATTAATTACAAAATTACTAAAACATGTTAATTAAAATGAATAAAAAGAAAATCGCAGAAATACCGAAATTAAATGAAAATAATTGCAATATTGGGTAAGCAATTGAAAATTAAAATAAGGCCACAATAATGAATATAATTATAGATTGATGCAAATCAAGAAAAACCGCAATTTTATTTAATGAAGGTCAAGTAGATTTAGATTTGGTCGGTTTACATCCTGCCAAAATGACATCTTTTGATGTACGGTTTTCAAATAAAGCATAGATCATATAAAAAATTTTCTTTTTTGTATTATTTTTAGATTTGATTTTATTTCTGGTTCCTTGTGATTTTGAAATTGACCTGATTCTAATCTTTTTGTTTTGAGTTCTTTTGTGTATGTCGCGATCCGACGGCTCGTTCGAACTCACTTGACGCTTCGGAATAATATAAAACGTCGGCCGGGTACTTCTATCTGTCATCGCCGTTTTATTTACGGTTTCCCTTTACGTCCCTTCTCTGCACTTGACTTTTATGGGTTTGAAAGGACACAATTTGTAATGACAGGAATTAAGATTAACTGAATTATAGTTTTCACTATTTTGTAATAGGCTTTTGTCAAGTTCGTTAGGCTAAAGAATTTTACTAAAATCTATATTGAAATCCCAAAATTTTCTCAAAACACTAGTTGCAAACGTTAAACTCGAAAAATGAAAATTTTATTTATTAGCCAAAGTTTGAATTGATAAAAGAATTTAGGATTGATAATTTTGGGTATTAATTTATTAAAGCTTGGATTAAATTAGAGTTAGAATCAATTCAAAATTTCCGGATTTCTATAAATTGAAATTACTAGTTTTTAGATTTGCGTAAGATTACGGGTTCCATTGTTCCCAATTTTTTTTTGTTAGGCTTTAATAGTATGAATTGCAATTACGAACTTTGGATTATTGGATGTAGACAAAAAGGAATAATTACAATTAGTAACCAACTTCAAGAGTTTACGGAGATTGTTATTAGTTAAAATAACAATCCGCAAGATACATTCATTCTTGGCTGTCCGCACCTGAAGTCTGTCACTTAGATATATATTTTTGTTTGTTTGTTTGTTTTAAATCAGTTGCGTTTGAAAAAAAATGCATCTTTAAATCAAAATTAGGGTCTACTTTGATAAAAGTCGACTTAACTGCATTAACAGATAATAGATTAATTGAAATATAGATTTACTAAATTTTTTTTTTTTTTAACTGAAACTTCCATACACTAAAATTATTAGTAAATTAAAATTTCCTTCTATCAATATAAATTAACTTGAAATGTTCTTGTGATTAAATTAATTGATATTTAGATCATTGAAAATTTATGTCATTAAAATTTTGAAATAAATATTTTTAGTGAAGATCTATTAATAAAGAATCAATATATTTAAAGTTTAATTTAATGAATTTTGGATTCATATACATTTCTATTGGTTATTAGGCTTTAAATTATCTAAACTTTAATCAATCCTTGCCTTTTTATTATTCCGATTATTAATAACTAAACATTTGAACCTTTCACAATTTTAACTTTAATAAAAATTTTTTTTTTGTAATTATAAATTTCACTTATTTTCAAATTCCATTAGACCCAATTTTCGTTGATTCAAATTATAGTCTAAATTATTATTTTCGAAATTTTGACTTATTAAAGCTTTAATATACGATGGAAAAAAAATTTTCCTTTTTGTATAATTAGAAGGTTTTGTATATAATGGTTAGTGTTAGGAATAATTTAAATATGCATTATTAGATTTTGAAAATATGTAAAGTTTATAGCAGTTCAATTTTGAATCGATTCAACTTCTCATTAATCAAAATTTAAAAGGAAAAAAAAAAATTAAATATAAGTCTTAAGATTTTAACAAATAAAATTCTGAATTAGTTACAGTCTAAATAGATTTGAGTCAACATTTCGTTAAAAAGAAATAAATGTTATGGAAAAAAAAATTATTATATTGATGTATTTAATTACATTGTTGTAATAAAAAGTTTGCTGTCATATTTTTGCTAAAATTAAAACATGTTTTGAGTACCACATTTCTCGCTGAAATACATCAAATCCATTCCGTTGGATGGGGAAAAAAACTGCTTATGAAATACATATATCTATCTCAAACAAAACTAACTGTTCTGAATCAAAAAAAATAAAAAATAAAAAGACTACTTTATTTAATAAAATTGTTTTGGAGGAAAAGAAACAATACCATTTTGTCAAAGAAAACTTGAATTATTAATATAACCCCTTTTTCCTTTTACTATATTAAAAGAGCTTTTAATTTTTGTTAATAATATAAAGTATTATTAATTCTATAAAAAAAAAAGACTTCGAATCTTAATAGTGTAGTGTAAGAAGAGTAGATAAAATTTTCCTTTCTTTTAGTTTTGTGGTCTCGATCCCAGATTGGGAACCGTGTCCCTCGCCCACCATGGAGTTGCTACGATCACCCACCCCAGATGTTCGATTGATGGTTCCTGGCCCTGATCATGGGCATTTTATATGGAGTCAGGAGTATGTGTTTTGCCAGGGTGAACGGGAATTTTTACATCGAGGCTATTGGAGGCCGGTAAGAGTGTTTAATCAAGTTCGATATGTGATAATTTTTATGTTCGTAATTTAACAATAAAATTTTACCTCTGATTTATTAGTTTGGTTTACAGGTTGTTTATGAGTGAATTTAGGGGTCATTAAATTGATAAAAGTAAAGAAAAGTTTTTCCCTTTTTGTTGTTTATTTTTAGTTTGGGCTTGATTTGAGATTAGCTTATGGTTAATTAAAATTATTAGATAGGAAATGTTAGACAATGATATGGGAAAAAAAACATAAACTTTTGAATTGAGCAGATTATTTTATCATTTGTCTTTTAGGTATAGGTGGAAAAAAAAAAGGTGGGGGAAATTTGTCTCTTAATTGTTGTTAGGAACGGAATTCGTGAACTAGCGCGGATTTGGTTTTCGGATTTCAACAAATTAAAATTTTTCAGGAATCGTTTCGACATCCGATGGCCTTTTCCATCAACGGGGCGTCTGTGGAGTATTTGGTGAGCATGGGGGAAGATGCTCGCCAAATGTCATATGGAGAGCTACCCCGAAATTTTTTTGAATTTCCGGCCGTTCCCGTGGAGCCAGCAATGATTCTAGTTCACGTGGTGGAATTTCTGCCCAAAGGGGTTAGAACTAGGGCGGAAGTGGTAAGGAGCTCTTTGAATTTTTTTTTTTTTCAAATTCCCGATTTCAATGTATAGTACATGAGGCTTTAGATGCGAATATTTTGAGGTTATAATAACTGTAAAAAAAATTTCTTTTTCCAGAGGACGCGTTTCAGGGTCGATAGACTGTATACGCCCTGTTGGACTTGCGCTAAGGCGGGGCGGCGCTAATTTCATTCCTCAGTTAAATCCCTTTTTTTTTTGTTTTTATTTATTTATTTTTTTTTTTATTTTGATTAATACTTTGTTACCTTATTTTATTTTTATACTACTATCCCATTCACTTATTTTTAATTAGAGTTGTAACTTTATAACATTCCGTATTTGGAATAAAAGTTTTATATTCTTAATTCTATTGTGACAATTTATTCCTTCCCTTATTATACTTAAAATTCTATTTTAATTTATCCTGAGATATAGTTTGCTCTTATTTTATTGAACAAAATTTTATAACTTTTAAAAAAAATTTTAGATTTTTGAAAATTTTTGATGAAGTTTACATTCTAAATTTCTTTTCTAACGTAAAATTCATTTATGATATTGCGATATCTTGCGTGGGAACTGAACGCTGTGGAGTTCTTGAGAAAAAGATGGAGGGTTCTTCTGACTTTGAAGTTGAAGGATTTTCCAGTACTTCCACAACGATCTCTTTTTTCACGTCTGTATGCAACGGATCTGGGCGGCTGTTTCCTGGTTCTTCTGTCTGGTGCGGTAAGTCGATTGAGGTTTCAGTAAATTTTGGTTTTGGCATGGTGTAATATATCTGGCTTAAATTATTTTCTAAATTGTGTAACTTGTTTTTCTTCTTTTTGCAGGTGAAGATCTTGGCGAGTAGGTGCAGGATTTGTTCTCGGAATGCGCAAATGAGGACTATAATTCCTATTATAGTCAGTATTCCGAATGTGGTATGGGTAAGGTTTCGATACTCGTTGTTGGCTACTTTGTGATTGCTCAGGAGTTTCCATTGTTTTTCCAACTCTCCTAGGGCCAGGTCAGTTTCGTCTTCGGTCCACAGCAGGGGAGTCCGTAGCGATTTGGTATAGTTGAAAATTTCTAAGGATTCTTTTGATTGTAATAATAATTCAGGTGATACTTTTTCGATGTCTAAGGTTATCTCGGGTTCATATACATACTCCAGTGGGTCTTCTTTCAGGATAAGAGCTGCTAGCGTTACTTTATCAGTTTTGAGTTGGCATCCTCTCCTTAGTTGGATTAATCCGGTTTCGATTAATTCAATTTCTTTTGTTGATTCCTTGGTACAGGTGAGGTAGGCTGTTTCTGGTTGGCTGAGCGAGAACAACCATCCTCCGAAAGTTGCAATTGAGGTCCAGTATGGTTGTACGTTATTTGATATCCTGATATCACATGTTTTTAGTGCTGCTACTGTTGGTTGTCGTAGTAACTCTATTTCACATGATTTGACTAATACGGCATCGTATATTGGCTGACTAGGATGGCAGATATATTTTCCTCTTGTGCGAACACAGGCTTGAATTGTGTCCTCGGACAAATACAGATAGTGCCGTTTGTCTCCGTCTAATGCTAGGTATTTTGCGCGGGGTATTATATAGGCTCGTCCAGTTCCATTGTTCAGTATCCTTTGGTTGATTGGTATAGGGTGCATTCGGAAAAGTTGATACTTGTTTCTTGCCAGAAGTGGGATGTCCAAGGCTATATATAGTTTTTCATTGTGGATTCGAGCAGATACAGGTGAGATGTGAGTTAGATCGACTAAATTAGCTTGTTGTAAGGCTAGTGGAAATTCGAAATCAGGAAGCATATCTTGGATTTCTCTGGAGATGTTCCTCAATTGTGCAGTCGAAACTAACGCTGGGTGTAGTTTGCCTTCTTGAGCTGAACGAATAACGGACAGCAGTTGTTCGGTGGCTTTCTGATGATCATCGATAGAATGCTCGAACGTCAGTGCAACTTGTGTAAGAGCTGATCCATAGAGGTTTAGGCTGATTTGGTCCTGGAATTCGGTAAGGTTGTTTGTGAGTCCAATCAGTTGTTGTTTTATAGATCCTATTTCCGAATCGTATTGAGATGTCTGTTGATGCAACTTATGTAATTCGGATCGTACAAGATGGGTTTGCTCTCCCATCAGTCTGGAGATGTTGTTTTGGACTCGATTTAACTCTTCTATCTCTTGGTCATACCTTTCTCCGTCGTCATAATTAAGTATTCCTGCTGTTGGTCCTGCGATTTTTCCAATAAATCCGAACCAGGGTACGTTTCGTTTCTTCCTGTGCAACGTCGAGGGCTGTTCCTGTGAGTCGCGGGATTGAGTATATTGGGCCAACTCTTCTATAGCTTCGAAAAGTGTTTCTTGTTGTTTTCTTGCTCCTTCTAATTTCCTCTTGAGTCTTTGGTATCCAAGTTCTTCGTAACATTTGAATTGAGCGGTAAGCAGACAGTGTTCCAAAATTTCTGCCAGTCTCCGTGTGCAATCAGATAAGAATTCTCGAGATCGTGTGGTTTCCAAGAAAAATGTTGTCCTCCAAAGAGCAGCCGTGTGTTGCAGGCTTTCCAACTTTTCAAAATATAATCCAGTGGTTTTGTTAAATTGAATTAGTGAATAAGAGTTGTCCTTGTCGTTCCTTTGCGTATCGATTCCTAAGATTAGGTTTCCCAAATAAAGTCCCAAAATCATATACTTCATGGTTAACCTGAAAAGAGTTACATTAGATCTATTCTAAATTAAATAAAATATCGATTTTAAAATTTTTGGAGCAAGCTCCCCTTTTGGCTAACTCATCTGCTCTTTCGTTTCCAAAACATCCGCTATGAGCAGACTCATAAAACCATTTAACTTCTACTTGATCGAGAGTCCTTTCAAGGTTCTCGAATTCTGATTTATTCTTGACTTGTTGCTTGGAAGAGGTTTTCCAGCTTCCAGTTTCCCATTTTGGCAGCCATTGAGTGTAACCATTAATCAGAAATTGGGAGTCACTATGAATTCCCAATTTCTGTATTTTATTTGTTTTTGCTAAATTAACAGCTGTTATAACTGCTTCAATTTCGGCGGAATTATTGGTCTGTCTTCCTGAGGCTGGTTTGGAAACGTTAAGAGGATGGTTTTCGCCGAACCAAACTCCGATACCAGCTGTTGCAAAATCTTTTCCGTTTCGGAAACAAGACCCGTCAGTATAGACGTGGACGAATCCGTGTCTATCCATCAGAAATCCGTTTTCAGAAAGTTGCAAAGATTTATCTAGTCATAAATAGGCTATTTTAAGCTTATCGGCATGTTTGGTTATACGACTGCCGTCCTCGGCTTCCAATAGTACATTATTGTTTTCGGTAAATCCTATGACCTTGTAAAGACCTTCGTAGTAAGAATCAAATTTGCCAGATCTTACTTCGATTTTTGCCCTTACAAAATCTCCAATTTTCGCGTTTAATGGCTTGCTCTTTCGGTCATAAAGCTCTTTACTTTTATTTTTCGAATCAATAATGTTCTTAGCCGCAAGACGTCGTATTTCTTGCATTCTCATAATCAGATCTTTTAGGTACGACCCGTATGTCTCGAGTTTTTCTTCATCAGGAAAAGATGAAGGGGTTCTAGCAGGCCTACCAAAAACAATTTCAAAAGGTGTGAAATTTGTGGCCTCATGCACTGAGGTATTGTAGGAGAACATGGCGAATGGGAGGAGTCTGTCCCAGTCGTCATATTTATTCGCGTACATTTTTATGTATTCAGTTAGGACTATATGGCTTCTTTCTAACGCGCCGTTAGTTTGCGGTCTATATCCCGATGTGGTAACTTGCTGGACGTTAAAAATTTTACAAAGTTTCCGCAGTAACCTACTAATAAAAGTTTTTCCTCTATCGGTTAGGATGCACCTCGGTGCACCATGGTTGCAAAATAAATTCGTCGCTAAGGCATAAGCGATGGTAGTAGCGCTTAAATCCGGAATAGCTACCGCTCGGCAATACTTACTCAGATGGTCTTGCATGGTTAGTATGTGACGATTCCCGTTAGGAGTGGTGGGTAGAATGCCTACGGTATCTATTGAGACCTTATCGAAGGTGTCTAGTGGGGTGTCCGTGATGAGCATCGGTTCTTGTGTCGTTACTCTGGTTAGCTTTTGTTCAGCGCAATTGGGGCATTTTCGGATAAATTCGACCACGTCTTTCCGGAGTTGTGGCCAAGTATAACGCTGTTTGATCCTACGATAGGTTTTGGTCACTCCCTTGTGGCCGCCTATCGTACTGTTATGACATTCTTCCAAAATTTTCTGTCTTACTTCCTCTGGCGGGATTATTATTTTTCCGTAGCAGATAATAATTTTGATCGGGTGGTTTTGGAAGATGGTTGTGAGCAACTCTGTCAAAGTGTTGCGAGGTAGATCATCGCAAAAATTCGCGTAACGAGCGATTCTGAATTGCCTTGTATGGTTGAGGATCATAATTTTCGCTAAGTTTTGTAATCCGTACTCTAAATCTTTAAGTTTTAAAGTGTCGGAATGTTTTTCTTTTACGACGACCGAGTATATCTTGTTTTTACCCTTAGGGGTCAAAATGACTTGTCCTATTCTTGGTTTCTTTTCCTTTAGTTCGTGCGCATCCAAGTCTCCGAGTGCTATTAGCAATTTTGACGTAGAAGTGACTAATTCACAGTCACAGGAAATAAAATGGACTAGATTGTCCTTCTTGTACGTCATTGGTTCGCGGCTGATTTCTAAGAATAAATTTTTTGGAATGGCCTCGTTATCTTTTGAGCTAGTTATAGTTCCTAAATTTTCCGTGGAATCTATATAAGGCATGGGGATGTCTATCGTTTTAGGAGTGGAAAGGATTTCAGGATCCAAGTGTAGATCGGGGTTTGATGGTTTTTCTTTAGGGAATCCGACCTGTAGACGTTTGGGTATTCCTCTTTTTCCGATCGTGGCTTGATGATTGTTCGAGGTGCTAGCTTCCGGTTCCTCTGAGGTTTCAAGTATTTTATCTGTCGACGGAACATAGGGCGTTGAGCGGGCTGACGGACCAAAGGTTGACATTGGGGTTGCGAAGGTCACCCCCTTTTTAGGCAAAGGTGCTAAAACATCTTCGTCGTCGGATCCTAGTTCCGCCTCGATTTTGCTATCTTCCTTTCCCGTCTCTTCCAGGTTGGTGGTTGGCTGTTGCTCTTGTGAAGATTCTCCCTTAGGGCTGTCATTTATTTTCAAATCAGCCTGTTCTATTAAGCTCCCGATTTCGCGTAGTTCCTGTGCAACCTTGTCAACGGCGTTGTCAATATCCCTTCCTAATTCTGCGGGGTCAAATTGGTTGAAAATAGAGTCCTCGTGGTCGGGGTCATCATTGGATTCGCCGCTCAGATCATTGGGAATTCCCGCGAGGTCTAAATAATCCGTATCCCAGTACCAAGAACGATGCGGAGGATTTGATATTGTTTCGTCAAATCGATTTATTGATTTCTGAATTTCTGCAACGAATTCTGGGTCCAGGACGTCTTCCTCCTTATCGAAATCTGAGTCATCGCTTTCACTACTGCTCGGTGGTGGAGAGGCATAGATTAGGATGTCATCGGAGTCCATTGGTAGGTTGGGAGCTTCCGGTACAGGAGTTTCTTCGACGTCACTCTTTTCCTCATTTGTTTGGATCTCAGGATTTGAGACCTTGACTGGATTCTCCTTCGTGTTAAAGGTTGGGGGAAGGTTAAGGTCTGGTAAACAACTAAACCGATGCCTCTGTACTGGGGTTTCTGGGTCTGATAAAACATTGTTATCTTCCTCCGATTCAGTATTAGATTCTTCTTCGTCTGATAGTTCTGAGTAGGATTTTCTTTCAGATTCTCTAGTTCTAAGTCTATTGGTAATAGTTTCTTCTTCCTTGGAGGGTAGAAGATTTGAACTGGAGACTTCTGGTTTATTTTTGGAGCCCTTTGGTCGACCGCGCCCTTTCTTTTGCTCCGTGGAGGGTATTTTTGACGTGCTTGGAGTGGGTTCCTGAATTGGGTTTTCTTGTGGAGGGAGAGTGTCGGCGCGTGTCAAGGGTGGTTTTGGAATTCGAGATTGAGGAATCCTTTTGGTTTGAAATCCTGGATCTGAATGTATCCTGGTTTGTCTAGGAGCGAAGTTACGACGGATTCCTTCTCTAGCTGTTTGCTTGGCAGCCCTATCTTGAGCCTTTAGGGGGTAGGATTTTATACCTAAAGAGCGAATGTGCACGGGGAATCCATCTTGCTCCAGACAACTTGCGAGTTCTCCGATTGTTGCTTCTTTTTCGTCCTCTGCACAGGATTCGATATCGCCGTCGTTAGAAATTGAATCCTGTCTCGCTGGATTATTGGAAATAGCTGGTAACCACCGGTTAATTTTCCCGGGTTTACATTCGAATGTGTATTCGAATTCCTGTAACCTAGTCAGCCATTTTGATAATCTTCCAACGGGAGTTCTGGCTTGGTCGATCCACTTGACAGGTTCGTGATCGCAGGCAAGGGTAAATTTTCTTCCGTATAAGTAAGGACGGAAATTTTCCAGCGCGAAAATTACAGCTAGACATTCTTTTTCTGTTTGGGTATAATTGCATTCGTTGGCATTAAATACCCTCGAATAGTAAGAAATAGGTAGATCCACGCCATCTTTCATCTGGGTTAGGACTGCTCCGACGGCGACGTCTGATGCGTCAGTAGTTAGTCGAAAAGGTTCTTCGAAATTTGGGTATATCAGTATAGGGTCTGAACATAATTTATTCCTAAGGATGTTAAAACTTTCTTCTTCTCTGTCGCTCCAAAGAAAAGTTTTATCTTTCTTGAGTAGGTTGAATAAAGGTTTTGCTATGTCCGAGAAATTTCCGATAAACCTTCGGTAATAACCAGCAATTCCTAAGAATTCTCGGACAGACCGTTCGTTTTTAGGAGTTGGGAAATTTTGTATGGCGGTTAGTTTACTAGGATCGGCTTTGATTCCGTCCCGATTGATAATGTGGCCTAAATAAGCCACTTCCGTTCTTAAGAATTGACATTTTTCTGGTTGAAGGACTAGGTTCGCTTCACGCAGCCTCTCAAGTAATCGTTCGACTATCTTATCATGTTCTTCCAAGGATGTAGAGAAGATGATAATATCGTCAAGGTAAACAAAAATTTCAGAGTACTGCATTCCGTACAGAACCTCGTCCATTAACCTTTGAAAAGTCGCTGGGGCATTTTTAATCCCCATGGGCATCCGTTGGTATTCGTGATGTCCTCGCCTTGTGGAAAAGGCTGTCTTATGTCTGTCCTTAGGGTCGGTTCCTATTTGGTGGAAACCTGAGGCAAGATCTAGAACGGAAAAATATTGGGCATTTCCGAGGCGTTCAAGAATTGTATTTATGCTTGGTAGTGGGTATGCATCCCCGACGGTTTTTTCGTTTAATGCTCGAAAATCCGTTACGACACGCCATTTTACGTTTCCTTTTGAATCTGCCTTCTTTGGTACTATGAGGACAGGTGCATTGTACGGGGAGGTAGAGCCTGTGATAACACCATCCTTATACATTTTATTTATGTGTTCCTCTACAAGTTCTTCTTGTTTTTGGGGCTGACGATATTGTTTTATTTTTATCGGAATATCATCAAGCGTAGGAATTCGATGTTGGACTCTGGTGGTGATAGGTAATTTATCGCCAGGAAGTTTGAATCGATCATGACCACTCCTTATCCACTTATGTAAATATCCTAATTCCTCAGGATTTAAGTGGGAGGAGGGGAGTTTCTCGACCAATTCTTTGATTCGAGCCTCGGCGCTATAGAGCTGAGGTTCGCACATTGATTCCTCATCACTATGTTCGTATCCATAGTCGAAAGGAAACAATTCTTGTGGCGGAATGTCGAGCTCAACGTCATGCTCCCTAGTGTTGATTGCTAACACTTGGCAAGTTCCGTCTCGATTGGTCGTGATGGCATCACCGATAAAAACTCCCTTATATGCCCTTATTAAAGGTAAATATCCCTCGCGAGCATTGTTTTTCAGTGGAATTGGGATTTGTTGTCGCATCCTAGCTTTAACGGTAAGGATTCTTGGAAAGGGCTTGATTTCTGGGGCTTGTTCTTCCCGAGCTCTGATGGATTCTGGGTCCACGAATGGAATTGGGTCAATGGGTTTCGAACTCGTAATTAGAGCGTTGTGATGAAACGAGACGTTGGATCTCTCCTGTCGAAGGAAACATCGTCCCAAAATTCCTTGGACCGAGATGGGAAATTGTGGTTTGACTACATGGAAGATCGTAGGCTTGCCGAGGACTTCTAATTCGCATGTTCCTAATGTATATGCGCGCGTCAGAGTGACTCCGGTTATTACCGAAATTTCGTTTGTTCTTATTCTCACTCTATCGTCGAGGGCAGTTATTTTGATAAGGTTTACGTCAGCGCCTGTATCAATAAGAAATTTTCCGTGCCCTTCATGTAGGTCTGGAATATCTAATTTCACAACTGGGGATTCTGTTATGTTCACGCTAATGGAATGGCTTACTGATTCTCTAGAAATCGGACCGCTGGTGGACGCTCTTGGTTTGGTTGACTCGCCGTCGCGTCGATTCGTCGAGTACGTTCGGAGTTTAAAGATTCCTCTTGTTGGGGCACGAAGGAGGAGTAAGATTGGTGGTTGTTCGAATTTGGTCCGGAGTAAGGATCGTTCCGATGAGGGGAATCTTGTCTCCTAAGAATACCATGGATTGGAGGATCGTAGCTGCGATTGTCGCGCCTGTAACCTGGGCTAGGAAACCGATTGTGTTCCTGTTGCTGTCTGCCGTTAGAATTATCTCGATAATAGCCATTTTCCTGTCGGGAGTATCTTTCCGGAGATTGATAGCGGCCAGGACTGTTATAGTTTCGCCTGCTGGCATTTTGGTTCCAGTTTCTTGCATTAGGATCGTACAGACGAACGTCTTCTGCCGGATGACGATTAGAACGGGGATCAAAATCATGACGTCTGCTTAGAAATTGTTCTTCACGCGATTGGTGGGTAACGCGATAGGAGTTATGCGAAGAGTTTCGACGTTCGACCGCGGATTTAGCAAATTTCAAAGCATCAGATAGGGTCAAAGGGTCACGAGCATCAACGGAAGATGATAGTTCATCTGGCATACCTCGGATGAAAGCTCGAAGTGCTGATTGTTTAATAGGTATCATTGTGGTAGAGGCTACCTCGACCGTATGTGCAGATTCTAAAGCGGCTTGAGCTCCGCTGAGATAGGAATGTAACCTGTCATAATATTCATTGATAGTTTCATTTCGTCGCATAATGATATTATAAATCTCATTAAAGTAAAAGTCGAATGGTTTGCCAGGAGCAAAACGTTCTTTCAGAAGGTCGATTATGTCGGTGATTTTGTCGAAAGTTCTGTTCCTAGTACATTCGCGCGCAGGGCCTGTTAATTTTCCTAAGACTGCAGTTATTAGGGAGGTTTCACACGAAGCAGGGACGTATGTAGCTGCATTTATCACATCCTGAAGAAAATCACGGAGGAGAATATTTTTCCCGTCAAACTGAGGAATGTGAGTGGATGCCTGCTGAATTGCTAGGGTGCTTGCTATTGAGTGCGCGACTTGCATGGCGGAGTTTTCCGGCGTTGCATTTTGTTCTTGATTATTTCTTGTATTTCGCGTGTTAGGTTGGAAACCGATATCTCCCCGAGAACTGTACAGGTCAGCGACCGAAGATGCATTTCCATCTGTCGGAGTATTCGTGGAGCTATCCCGGTGTCCGTTATGTTCGTTTTCGTTCGCCATGTTCTCCAAAAATGGTAATTTATAATTTAAAAGTTTTTCTATCGGTTGCATACAAATTCACTTTGGGGTCGTACCTAATTTGTAGTTCGTGATTTTGACATTTGTTAGTTATTTTTAGTAAAAAAAATATTTTCGTTTTGTATTGACGTATTCAAAAAAAAAAAACCAGAAAAGGTATGTGTTCACTCTCGTTCGCCCCAGGTTTTCAGTTCGCTTCTATTGATTCGACTAACGATCTCAAAATTTCGTCGAAGCTTTCTTCTTTCTCGAAATTTTCCTGCGCGGGAGACAAAGGTTTTACACAATTAATTTTTACTAAATTTCGAGCGATGGCACGTTCGTAACGTTCCCGAACCTTTTTACCTGCTCGAGATTTACGTTTGGTTACTTTTGGTGTCGTTGACCCGGTGTCAAACATTTATATAAAAAAAACTATCAAGTTTTATTGACTCGACTTTTCCTATGACTCGCGCTCAAAAAAAAAACTTTCGAAATTTATTGTCTCGATGTTATTAAGAAGGAACGATTATTTACCTGATTATAAAGAATAAAACAAGTTAACAATCGGATGGTCAAAATTTGAACATAGCCTGTTTGTTATGGCTCATGTAACAAATTCGTTTTTCCTTTTATTCTAACATCCAGCTCAGTAAAAAAAAATCGAAGTTCGAACTAGAAATATACCCAAGGGTGAGGAAAGAAAATGAAATCTCCCTTTGACAATTTAAACTTTTTCGGCGCTTTTACGTTTCTTTGTTGCGCTTAATGTTTTTTTCTGCATCTAAAAGTAATTTTTCAAAAAGTTCAGAAAATTCTTGCCATGATCCTAATTCTTTTGGCAAATTTTGAAATTCAGGACTACAGGGTGGTTCTACACGGTTTGATTTGGTTTCCGACGAAATTTCACTTGTTTCTGTGGGATGTGCAGCTTCTGCCTGTTTTAGAGCTTTCTTTGTTCTGTTTCGGACTTGTCTACCGCCTCGACGCTTATTCTTTCCCGATTTTTGTCCAGGATTATTAGGAATTTGAAACATGTGTCTGCTTTATCTTGATTTTTTTCCGATATTTGGTTTTATTCAAACCTTTAAGATACTTGCTATAATTGTTCCGCCGAAAAATGCGTAAAGCAGGCCAAACAATTACGACGACCAAGTCTAGTCACTCAAGGGCCTAGAAGGCTCAGGTTTGATAATCTTGGGCAACTTAAAGGTTTCAAAAGGTTTAATAGAATTTTATTATGTTTTTCCTTAAGAAAAAGAAAATCATGCAATCTTAATTATTTCGCCAAAAAATGCATAAAGCAGGCCAAATAATTAAATGCTCAGTTAAAATCTTCGAGTGTAAAAGAAAAGAAACGCATGCACATTATGACTTTGTTCAGAGTAACGAGATTACAAACAATAAGATCCTGTATTTGATTTATTACCAGTGTAAATTATTCCGCCAGAAAAAAAATGCGTAAAGCAGGCCAAATAATTTTAAAACTCTTAATTTAAATTATTCAAACGCCAATGAGGCGTAGGCCTAATTTAAATATTGGCATAAAATTTCAAAACAAACAGATCTTTTAGTTATTTCCTTATGACATATATGAGAATGTCGGATCGTATTTCCGCAACGCGCGAAGAAAGCAATGTCAAGGACAGAAGTTACACTTCGTAAAATACTAACGATTTTTCGCTAAATTTTCCATTAAAATTTCAGCATACAAAATTCTCTTTCAATTCTCAAAGCAAACAGTGAAACCTGATCCCACCGCTGCCACCATTTTTATTTGTGACGAACCGATTATTTATTTAAAATATTAATAGTTGTTTGTATTTAATATTTTAATAAATAGCAGATCGTAGCAAATAATCAATTTAGTTTTAACTCGTCACGGAGTGGTAAATGAGCCAAGTCTCTATTCTATTAGTTCAGAATATTTCAGTTTTCAATGAGAATGGAAAGGAGAATTTGGTCTGGAATTTCACACAATAATTACGACAAATTTTATATTTTAACCCTTTTTAAAATTTATTGGACAACTTGTATATTAAAAAAAAATTACAATGATCTTAAATTCTCTGAATACGCCAAAACAAATTCCGCAATTTAGACAAAAGATTTAATGTGTGTTAGTGATAAAATTAACGATACTTAACGATACCAAATTTTTGATGCGAAAGTTCTTCTTCAATGGTGACGATGAGATTCAAGTAGATATGTGGAATGAAAATTATTGGAAAGCACGTTGGAAATATATTCAAATTCTCACAGAAATTTTATCATTTTGTTATAAATTTTAAACTTTAAATACTACCGACGAATGACCGGTCGGGCAAATTCTTTAAATATTTAATGTTCACCGATTTTAATTTTTTTCAAATTATACCCGGAAAAATCAGCAAATTGAAAACCGTTGGGTCTAATTCTAAAGGACAAGTTTCTTTATTTTTATGTTTTTTTAAAATGTGACTTCGGAAAATTTATGAAACTTGAGAAATAAACGTTTACACATTCCGAATTGACTTTTTATCCAAATTTTAAAATTCAAACATACCCGGCAAATCAATTCGAAAATTTCGCGAAATGACTCACGAATTTTGGACCGTGGTGATGCTCTATACTTTCTCAATTTTTATGGGATATTTTGATTTTACGTTCACGTTGACCCTTCGTAAATTGGAACGATTTAAGTACGCGACGGGCGATTACTTTTTCAGAGCCGCGAACTGTTTCTCGATCGACGGGTGTTATAGTTGTGCGACCAGACAATTTCTTTAATTAATTTCTACACCTTGGTTCTTAGTTGAAAATCGCAGAATTGCAAGTTTACCCTGCGAAACTCTGTTGCCGGGTTGCTTCATTCGGATTTACTTGTCAATTCAGCACCCCTCGAACATTGGGACCGGGTGCAGTGTCATTACTCTTCTTTGCTTTGCAATTTTTATAAATTTGCGAAACAAAGATTCCGGTAATTTATTTTGAAAATCTGGTCGACTTTATTTGTTCCAATTTTCATTGTTTACCGATTTTTGCCATTTTCCGGGCCTAAGAAATCAATTTTTGCCTATTTGAATTCATCGTCATCTTATCGTATTTAACTTAATGTTTAATAAATTTTCCTTTGCAAAATTACATAAATTGAATTATTTTTATAATTTATTTAAAATTCTTGCATTGTCAGCTCAACTCCCACGGAATGCTGCCACATAGGCGCTTACATGTGTGTGAGTTGAGTCTTCTTTCGCTGTGACATTTCTTGTGAATGCTTTTCTTTTGATTTATTTAAAATTGTGGTGGCGAGATTTTATACAGTACACGATATTTAAATTTTTTTTTTTTTTTACTATTGCCCAAACGTATTTATTCGAATTTAAATTATCCATCTCCATACAATTGCGTACATACGCACATGTATACAACCATATGCATACACACATACATTTTAGCTGTATACATGTATCTTGTTGTTATGTTTTTGTATTATTTATTATTTAATTTATAGTTTCTAGTACATAAATAGAGTTGTAATTTTATCAACGGCTTTGTTCCAAAATTACTACCGGTAGAATAATATAATTACAATGGTAATATTAGTATAAAAATTTTCCTAATTTGTTATCTCTGATTATTAAATTGTCATACTCCAGAAATTTAATCGGTTTTATTATTAAGATAATTTTTATAATTATATTATTCTATCGAACCCAAAAAAAAATAAGTAAAGGGTGTACCCCTTACAATTTTAAATAAATTCTTTAATTTTTTCAATTATTTCTCTTAAATGTTATTTATTTTTTACAACTCATCATTGTTTTTATCATATTTTAATTATTTTCTTTAAGTTTCAAATTTTAAAATATTTTTTCAATTATTTTCCAAACTTTATCTCTTTCAATTTTTAATTTTTTTCCTTTTCTTTTATAGTTTACAACGTTTTAAACCATTTACCTAACATTTCAATTTTTTATATTATATTTTAATTTATTTTCTTCAATTTTCAATTAGTTTCATTTTTTTCACAATTTCCAAAAAGTTTTTAATTATTTCTCTTAAATTAAATATTTTTCTCTTCAATTTTACATTACGTTTATCTTTTTACAATTATTTTCTCTAATTTTTAGTTATTTTCTTTTTTTTTCAAGGAACTTCTAAAAGTTTGAAGTATTTTTCTGAAATTTTCTTTAACTTTCTTTTATTTAAAATACATTATGTAATTTTTTCAATTAATGTCTCAAATTTTAATTATTTTTTTTTTAATTTTCAATCATTTGTTTTTCAATTTTTAAGTATTTTCTCTAATTTTTTATTATTCAATTTTTTAATTCATTTTTATAATTTTCAATTACTTTTCTTAGTTTTAAATTATTTTCTTTATTTTTAGAACATTTCTATGATTTTTAAAATTACTTTACCCAATTTTTAATTGATTTCATTATTTATTTCAGTTAATTTGCAACATTTTCAAATTATTTAGTTTAATTTCAATTAATTTTTGCAATTTAGAATAAATTTCTCATGTTTCAATTATTTTCCTGGATTGTTTCTTATTATTATCATTTTCTAAATGATTTCAATGTCTACAAAAAATTGTAAACAATAGTTGGTTAGAGAAAGCGTTAAAAAAACGTTTAAAAAATTCTTATGGAAATAATCTTCATCTCAAATATTACCAAAGTTCGGTATAAATCGATGTATGAAAATGTTTACTAAATTGTATCAATAGAAACCTTGTTACTACCTATAATCAAAATAAATCTACGAATATTTTCAAGCAAAAATTGAGGTTTAGATATTTTAACAAAAATTGTAAAGGAGAGAAGGTGAAAATTGATTGAAATCAGTCAAGTAAATTTTCACAGTTTTTATTAATGCTTCAAATCATAAAAACATATACATGAAACTGATGGATAAGGGTTTTTAAATTTTAACCCATCTTCGATTCTGGATCATCTGGAAAAAGACAAAGATTTTTTAAATTCATTATTTGTGTGTAGCTTATTGTATTTTAATTTTAATATCAATTGAAATAATATTTTTAAATCCATATTAAGCCTTCATCCTTACCCAGTTAATTCTGATTTTCCATGGCTTGATCAGCAGCTGATCTTTTGCCCATAGTACATCCCTCTACACATATATATTAACATTATACATGTACATAAATTTGTATAAACAATAATATAAAAATAAATTATAATAATACAATAAATGACAAAATATAATAAATCACATAATGATAAAACAAAATTTATACTTTGTATCAAACAATAGATTCACCTTTCTTCTGAAAATACATTTTCTAGTAAAATATTTTAAACAAATGTCTAGATGTATATGTGTCGCGCATTTTTGTTTATAGGATATTTTGATAACAGTTTGATACATTTTAATCAAATCTCGTAGAATCATAATTTTTAATTATATCTAAATTCCGACACAGGGATTTTTGAAAATAACCAATATAAATTTTAAAAAATGTTTTTTTTAACTCAAAAGTATATATTTTCTTGTGGTATTAATTTTTATATTATACTTAAAACTTGAATTTTCAGGTTTTAAAGAATTTTTAAGCATCTTTGTAGTACTGTATTCAAAGTACTTCTCTTTGTAGTGCAATCTTTTTTTGGCTTTTTAAGTACACCATGTTTAAAGAAAAAAAAATTTTATAATGAAACAATTCATGATTTTTAAAACTTATTAAAACGAATGCAGAAGCATAAATTGTATGTTTATAACATTTTTTAAAACCCAGCGTTTGTTTGATTTTATTGTTGTTTAATCTAATTAACTTTTTCTATTAATATAATTATTATTATTAATACAAATTAGTCATTATTTTATACTTACGCAAACTGTCCATACAAGCTTGAGTGCTTCCAACAGCAACTGCAACAACGACGAAAAGGAATACAAGACTTCTTGAGAGACTCATGATTTCAATTTTTAGTAAAAACTCTTAACTTGAACTTGTTTTCAATAGAATGTGAATCACTTAATGTTTTCAAGCTTAACTTGTTGCAGTATTTATACTCAATAAATAATTATACTGCAATTATTTAGAAGTGTGCCATCTCTTCAATTAAAAGTTTTTTTGCAATTAAATTCTACTCTAAATAATTGTTTCGTTTAAACAATGATAACAAAGTATTTATCAACAATTTTAAAGTCCATTAAGATGATACTTTGTAACTAATTAAAATAAAAATATCCTTAAAACCACTTATACATAATTATCTTTTTTTTTAATTATTGATTTATAATAGTAAAATTCGGAATACTTTAATAATAATGGATAGCTGATTGTAAAAATAGTTTTCTAAAAAGATTGATTCATCAAATTTAAATTATATTCTTTAAAAAAGGCACCACCACTGGTTTTAACTTATTTAAATTTTCATGTTCCCAGTAAGCTATATTTTTTTGCATCTTTTAGGTCTTAAAAACCTTAATTTAAAGACCTTAAGTTCTTAATTAAGCTTAATTATTCAAATACTTTTACAATTTTTATTATTTTTCAATGGCACTTGTTTTTTACGCTTTTATATTGATTCTTTCAAATCTCTCGCATAAAATCTAAAAACTTTTAATTATTTTTAAAAAAAAATTCTAAAATGGCAAAAATTAAGATATTTTATTTTTAATGAATTTGCAGGTTTTTAAGACCTAAAAGATGCAAAAAAATATAGCTTACTGGGAACATGAAAATTTAAATGGGTTAAAACCAGTGGTGGTGCCTTTTTTAAAGAATATAATTTAAATTTGATGAATCAATCTTTTTATAAAACTATTTTTACAATCAGCTATCCATTATTATTAAAGTATTCCGAATTTTACTATTATAAATCAATAATTTAAAAAAAAAGATAATTATGTATAAGTGGTTTTAAGGATTTTTTTATTTTAATTAGTTACAAAGTATCATCTTCATGGACTTTAAAATTGTTGATAAATACTTTCCCGCGAACAAATGGTCAGTATGGGCAAAATCTAAAATAGTATGGGGCAAGACACGAACTGACTTTCATCAAACTTGACCAGACAATGGGACAAGTATGGGATCATGCCGAATCCCACACTACTAGTATGGCATCGATTTTTTAATTTAAACAATATCATAAAGAATAATTATGGCAATATGGAAAATTACCAAAAATGAATTATCCATTTGCTATACTAGCAGCATGGGAAATATGAAGTATGGTAACTATATGCTTATGGACCACACACCATTCCTGTTATAATGACAAAATTACAGCAACTACATAAATCATTTATACAGTCAATGATGATACTTTTAATATAGGAAATTGAAACAAATTGGGTATAGTCCGCAGCACATACTTTTACAAGTTTCCCATAGTTTGAATATGGAAAATTGTCAAAAAAGTTTAAAAATCAAACACCTACTTGTAGTACGGATATGGTTGATATCCAATACTTCTAGAATGGTCAATTAAAAAGTTTAGTTATATTACATACCTAACATTCACTTATCCATGAACCATACTTGCAAAGCGGAAAACTTAGAAGTATGGTAACTATCCATGTCCCATACGTAAAGTATGGGAAACTTAGAAGTACGAAGGTTATCAGTATACCATTCTCGCAGTATAAAAAATTAACAAGAATGGATTATCCATGAGCCATACTTGCAATATGGGAAACTTAGAAGTATGGTAAATATCCATGTCCCATACTTGAAATATGGGATATTAACAAGCATGGAAATTATCCTTATCCCATACTTTAAGTATGGGAAACCAAAATAGTACGACTATTATCAATATGCCATTCTCGCAGTATGGGAAATTAACAAGAATGGATTATTCATGTCCCATACTTGCAACATGGGAAGTTTAGAAGTATTGTAAATATCTATATCCTACACTTAAAATATGGGATATTTACAAGCATGGCAATTATCCATGTCCCATACTTGAAATATGGGATATTAACAAGCAAGGAAAGTATAGGATCAGGATAATTTCTATGCTTGTTAATATCGCATATTTCAAGTATGGGACATGGATAATTGCCATGCTTGTAAATATCCCATATTTTAAGTGTAGGATATCGATATTTACAATACTTCTAAACTTCCCATATTGCAAGTATGGGACATGAATAATTCATTCTTGTTAATTTTCCATACTGCGAGACTGAGATATTGATAATAGCCGTACTACTTCGGTTTCTCATACTTAAAGTATGGGATAGGGATAATTTCCCTGCTTGTTAATATCCCATATTTCAAGTATGGGACATGGATAATTGCCATGCTTGTAAATATCCCATATTTTAAGTGTAGGATATAGATATTTACAATACTTCTAAACTTCCCATGTTGCAAGTATGGGACATGAATAATCCATTCTTGTTAATTTCCCATACTGCAAAACTGAGATATTGATAATAGCCGTACTACTTCGGTTTCTCATACTTAAAGTATGGGATAGGGATAATTTCCTTGCTTCTTAATATCCCATATTTCAAGTATGGGACATGGATAATTGACACGCTTGTTAAAATCTCATATTTTAAGTATAGGATATAGATATTTACAATACTTTTAAATTTCCCATATTGCAGGTATGGGACATGAATAATCCATTCTTGTTAATTTCCCATACTGCGAGAATGGCATATTGATAATAGTCGTACTATTTTGGTTTCCCATACTTAAAGTATGGGATAAGGATAATTTCCATGCTTGTTAATATCCCATATTTCAAGTATGGGACATGGATATTTACCATACTTCTAAGTTTCCCATATTGCAAGTATGGCTCATGGATAATCCATTCTTGTTAATTTTTTATACTGCGAGAATGGTATACTGATAACCTTCGTACTTCTAAGTTTCCCATACTTTACGTATGGGACATGGATAGTTACCATACTTCTAAGTTTTCCGCTTTGCAAGTATGGTTCATGGATAAGTGAATGTTAGGTATGTAATATAACTAAACTTTTTAATTGACCATTCTAGAAGTATTGGATATCAACCATATCCGTACTACAAGTAGGTGTTTGATTTTTAAACTTTTTTGACAATTTTCCATATTCAAACTATGGGAAACTTGTAAAAGTATGTGCTGCGGACTATACCCAATTTGTTTCAATTTCCTATATTAAAAGTATCATCATTGACTGTATAAATGATTTATGTAGTTGCTGTAATTTTGTCATTATAACAGGAATGGTGTGTGGTCCATAAGCATATAGTTACCATACTTCATATTTCCCATGCTGCTAGTATAGCAAATGGATAATTCATTTTTGGTAATTTTCCATATTGCCATAATTATTCTTTATGATATTGTTTAAATTGAAAAATCGATGCCATACTAGTAGTGTGGGATTCGGCATGATCCCATACTTGTCCCATTGTCTGGTCAAGTTTGAGGAAAGTCAGTTCGTGTCTTGCCCCATACTATTTTAGATTTTGCCCATACTGACCATTTGTTCGCGGGTTGTTATCATTGTTTAAACGAAACAATTATTTAGAGTAGAATTTAATTGCAAAAAAACTTTTAATTGAAGAGATGGCACACTTCTAAATAATTGCAGTATAATTATTTATTGAGTATAAATACTGCAACAAGTTAAGCTTGAAAATATTAAGTGTTTCACATTCTATTGAAAACAAGTTCAAGTTTAGAATTTTTACTACAAATTGAAATCATGAGTCTCTCAAGAAGTCTTGTATTCCTTTTCGTCGTTGTTGCAGTCGCTGTTGGAAGCACTCAAGCTTGTATGGACAGTTTGCGTAAGTATAAAATAATAACTAATTTGTATTAATAATAATAATTATATTAATAGAAAAAGTTAATTAGATTAAACAACAATAAAATAGAAACAAACCCTTGGTTTTAAAAAATGTTATAAAATTACAATTTATGCTTCTGGATTCGTTTCAATAAGTTTTAAAATCATGAATTGTTTCATTAAAAAAAATTTTTTTCTTTATACATGGTGTACTTAAAAAGCCAAAAAAAGATTACACTACAAAGAGAAGTACTTTGAATAAAGTACTACAAAGATGCTTAAAAATTCTTTAAAACCTGAAAATTCAAGTTTTAAGTATAATATAAAAATTAATACCACAAGAAAATATATACTTTTGAGTTAAAAAAACAATTTTTAAATTTTATATTGGTTATTTTCAAAAACCCTGTGTCAGAATTTAGATATAATTAAAAATTATGATTCTACCAGATTTGATTAAAATGTATCAAACTGTTATCAAAATATCCTATCGACAAAAATGCGCGACACATATACATCTAGACATTAGTTTAAAATATTTTTTTAGAAAATGTATTTTCAGACGAAAAGTGAATCTATTGTTTGATACAAAGTATAAATTTTGTTTTATCATTATGTGATTTATTATATTTTGTCATTTATTGTATTATCATAACTTATTTTTATATTATTGTTTTTACAAATTTATGTACATGTATAATGTTAATATATATGTGTAGAGGGATGTACTATGGGCAAAAGATCAGCTGCTGATCAAGCCATGGAAAATCAGAATTAACTGGGTAAGGATGAAGGCTTAATATGGATTTAAAAATATTATTTCAATTGATTTTAAAATTAAAATAGAATAAGCTACACACAAATAGTGAATTTAAAAAATCTTTGTCATTTTCCAGATGATCCAGAATCGAAGATGGGTTAAAATTTAAAAACCCTTATCAATCAGCTTCATGTATATGTTTTTATGAATTGAAGCATTAATAAAAACTGTTAAAAATTACTTGACTGATTTCAATCAATTTTCACCTTCTCTCCCTTACAATTTTTGTTAAAATATCTAAACCTCAATTTTTTGCTTGAAAATATTTGTAGATTTATTTTTATTATAGTTACAATGTATTATTGATACAATTTAGTAAACATTTTCATACATTGATTTATACCGAACTTTGGTAATATTTGACACAAAGATTATTTCCATAAGAATTTTTTAAACGTTTTTTTAACGCTTTCTCTAACCAACTATTGTTTACAATTTTTTGTAGACATTGAAATCATTAAGAAAATGATAATAATAAGAAACAATCTAGGAAAATAATTGAAACATGAGAAATTTATTCAAAATTGCAAAAATTAATTGAAATTAAACTAAATAATTTGAAAATTTTGCAAATTAACTGAAATAAATAATGAAATCAATTAAAAATTGGGTAAAGTAATTTTAAAAATCATAGATATGTTTTAAAAATAAAGAAAATAATTTAAAACTAAGAAAAATAATTGAAAATTATAAAAATGAATTGAAAAAATTGAATAATAAAAAATTAGAGAAAATACTTAAAAATTGAAAAACAAATGATTGAAAATTAAAAAAAAAATAATTAAAATTTGAGACATTAATTGAAAAAATTGCATAATGTATTTTAAATAAAGGAAAGTTAAAGAAAATTTCAGAAAAATACTTCAAACTTTTAGAAGTTCCTTGAATAATTGAAAAAATATTTTAAAATTTGAAACTTGTAGAAAATAATTAAAATATGATAAAAACAATGATGAGTTGTAAAAAATAAATAACATTTAAGAGAAATAATTGAAAAAATTAAAGAATTTATTTAAAATAAAAAAAATAATTAAAATTTGAGAAAAATACATGAAGATCTTAAGAATTAATTGAAAAAAAGGGGATAACTAAAAATTGTAGAAAAGAATTGAAGAGAGCTAAAAATAATTGAAACCTTCGATAATTAATATAAAAATTTTGAAAGTTAAGAAGTCAAATTGAAATAATTAAAAACTGAAAAAAATAAATTAAAATTTTAGAAAAATACTAAAAAATGTAAGAAAATAATCAATTATAGAAAATGATAATAATAATTAACAATCGAGGAAAATAATTGAAAAATGATAAAATTAATTTAAAATTGAAAAAAGTAATTGAAATATGCTAAACATAATTTAAGATTGAAAAAAAAAATTGAAATATGATAAAAATAGTTTAAATCTAAAAAATTGAAAACAGTAAATTCAATTTGAGGGAAATAATTGAAAAATATATGTTTATAAAGAGAAAATAATTACAAAATTACTTAAAAAATTTTAATTCAAGAGAATAATTAAGAAATTGCAGAAATAATCGAAAATTGATTAAAATAATTGAAATTTTTCGAAAATACTTAAAAATCTTAGAAAATAATTTTAGAAAATGTGAATAATATTAATTAACAATCGAAGAAAATAATTAAGATATTTAAAAAGTTATTGAAATATTCTTACAATAATTTAAGATTGAGAAAAAAAATTGAAATATGATAGAAATAGTTTAAATATGAAAAATTGAAAACAGTAAGTAAAATTTCAAGGAAATAATTGAAAAAATCGAAAAATATGTTTCAAAAGAGAAAATAATGACAAAATTACTTAAAAAATTAAAAATAAAGATAATTAATTACCCAGATTAGTTGTGTCCAGTCAAATTCTCATTTTCCTGGCACCTAGTTTTTGCAAAAAAAAATTTTTTAAACAAAATTTCTGTTCCTATTATTTAAAAAACTCTCGGAAAAAGGTAATTAGCTTTTGGGTTTTTTTTAATTTAACGCTATTTATCGAGTTTTTGTCAAAATTCGACAAAATACTATGCATTTTGACAATTCTCATTTTTCTGGCACCTGGTTTTGGCAAAAAAAAAAAAAAATTTTTTACAAAGTTTTCTGTTCCTATTATTCAGAAAACTTACTAATGGGGATAATTACCTTCTCAAGTTTTTATCATATTTCGACAAAAATCATAAACTATTTTTGAAATTTCGACCGCCATATTGAATCCACCATTTTGAATTTTGAATCTTTAACTTTCCTTTATTTAAAATACATTATGTAATTTTTGCAATTAATGTCTTAAATTTTAATTTTTTTTTTCAATTTTCAATCATTTGTTTTTCAATTTTTAAGTATTTTCTCTAATTTTTTATTATTCAATTTTTTCAATTCATTGTTATAATTATCAATTATTTTTCTTTGTTTTAAATTATTTTCTTTATTTTTAGAACATTTCTATGATTTTTAAAATTACTTTACCCAATTTTTAATTGATTTCATTATTTATTTCAGTTAATTTGCAAAATTTTCAAATTATTTAGTTTAATTTCAATTAATTTTTTGCAATTTTGTATAAATTTCTCATGTTTCAATTATTTTCCTGGATTGTTTCTTATTATTATCATTTTCTAAATGATTTTATTGTCTACAAAAAATGTAAACAATAGTTGGTTAGAGAAAGCGTTAAAAAACGTTTAAAAAATTCTTATGGAAATAATCTTTGTGTCAAATATTACCAAAGTTCGGTATAAATCAATGTATGAAAATATTAACTGAATTATTGTATCAATAATACATTGTAACTATAATAAAAATAAATCTACGAATATTTTCAAGCAAAAATTGAGGTTTGATATTTTAACAAAAATTGTAAGGGAGAGAAGGTGAAAATTGATTGAAATCAGTCAAGTAATTTTTAACAGTTTTTATTAATGCTTCAAATCATATAAACATATACATGAAGCTGATGGATAAGGGTTTTTAAATTTTAACCCATCTTCAATTCTGGATCATCTGGAAAATTGAAAAAGATTTTTTAAATTCATTATTTGTATGTAGATTATTGTATTTTAATTTTAAAATCAATTGAAATAATATTTTTAAATCCATATTAAGCCTTCATCCTTACCCAGTTAATTCTGATTTTCCATGGCTTGATCAGCAGCTGATCTTTTGCCCATAGTACATCCCTCTACACATATATATTAACATTATACATGTACATAAATTTGTAAAAACAATAATATAAAAATAAATTATAATAATACAATAAATGACAAAATATAATAAATCACATAATGATAAAACAAAATTTATACTTTGTATCAAACAATAGATTCACTTTTCGTCTGAAAATACATTTTCTAGAAAAATATTTTAAACAAATGTCTAGATGTATATGTGTGGCGAATTTTTCTCGAGAGGATATTTTGATAACAGTTTGATACATTTTAATCAAATCTGGTAGAATCATAATTTTTTATTATATCTAAATTCCGACACAGGGATTTTTGAAAATAACCAATATAAATTTTAAAAAATGTTTTTTTTAACTCAAAAGTATATTTTTTATTTTGGTATTAATTTTTATATTATACTTAAAACTCGAATTTTCAAGTTTTAAAGAATTTTTAAGCATCTTTGTAGTAATTTGTTCAATGTACTTCTCTTTGTAGTGTAATATTTTTTTGGCTTTTTAAGTACACCATGTTTAAACAAAAAAAATTTTTCTTTTAATGAAACAATTCATGATTTTTAAAACTTATTGAAACGAATCCAGAAGCATAAATTGTATTTTTATAACATTTTTTAAAACCAAGCGTTTGTTTGATTTTATTGTTGTTTAATCTAATTAACTTTTTCTATTAATATAATTATTATTATTAATACAAATTAGTTATTATTTTATACTTACGCAAACTGTCCATACAAGCTTGAGTGCTTCCAACAGCGACTGCAACAACGACGAAAAGGAATACAAGACTTCTTGAGAGACTCATGATTTCAATTTTTAGTAAAAACTCTAAACTTGAACTTGTTTTCAATGGAATGTGAATCGCTTAATGTTTTCAAGCTTAACTTGTTGCAGTATTTATACTCAATAAATAATTATTCTGCAATTATTTAGAAGTGTCGCATCTCTTTAATTAAAAATTTTTTTGCAATTAAACTCCACTCTAAATAATTGTTTCTTTTAAACAGTGATAACAAAGTATTTAACAACAATTTTAAAGTCCATTAAGATGATACTTTGTAACTAATTAAAAAAAAAAAAATCCTTAAAACCACTTATACATAATTATCTTTTTTTTTAATTATTGATTTATAATAGTAAAATTCGGAATACTTTAATAATATTGGATAGCTGATTGTAAAAATAGTTTTATAAAAAGATTGATTCATCAAATTAAAATTATATTCATTAAAAAAGGCACCACCACTGGTTTTAACCCATTTAAATTTTCATGTTCCCAGTAAGCTATATTTTTTTGCATCTTTTAGGTCTGAAAAACCTGCAGATTCATCAAATATAAAATACCCTTAACTTTGCTAATTTAAGAATTTTTTTTTAAAAATAATTAAAAGTTTTTAGATTCCATGCAAGAGATTCGTAAGAATCAATATAAAAGCGTAAAAAACAAGTGCTATTGAAAAATAATAAAAATTGTTAAAGTATTTGAATAATTAAGGATAGACACCCATGAAATATGAACATATTTTATTAGTACTAGTTAAAAATTCAGAATTTATACTCTTGACCCCCTTGTATGTTTTTATTACCCAATTAATGCAAGAAATAAAATGTAGCTTAAAAAAAGTTGATGAAGTTTTGTTTTTATTTATTTACTTTCCAATTTAGTCAGTGATGTTGTTTCAATTTTAAATAATTTTTTTACTATTTAAAATAAATTCTATATAATTTTTTCAATTATTTTATGTAGTTAACAATTTTAAATTGGTTGTCGTTATGTTTAGATGATTTTAATACTTTTTTATTGTTTTTTAAAGTGTGAATTTTTTATTCTTCATTTTTGAAGTGATTTTATTTATTTTTCAAACATATTGTTTAAATTGTAAATCATATTTTCCGCTTCGTCCTTCAATTTTCTTTTAAATTTAATTAATTCTTTAATTTTTTTCCACTTTGTTGTTTACTTTATTTTATATTTTGTATCTTACAATTTTTTTTTAAAAATACCACAAATCGCTTTCAACTATTTTAACAATTTATAGATATTTCATATATCTTTAAAATTATATTATTACTTTTTTTCTATTCTTTGGAAATGTTATCTAACACTAGAATCATTTTCTTTCAAATTTTTTTCTTTCTTCTTCACTTTTCTTCATTTTAATCCAATCTTCCCTATTTTCGTGTAATTTTTTTAACTAAATTTTAGTCACTTATTTTATCTTTTATTTTTTCTACTTCAAGTTAATGTTTCCCTAACATACACATTTCTTACAATTTCTTTTTATAGATTTTTTTCTCATTTCTTTTAAATTAAAATGACTTTCTCCTAAATAAGTTATCATGTTCATTACTCTTTCAAACTTGCAAATAATTCTCTTTATTATGCAATAATCAATGTATTTTATTATTAAATTTCTTGGCCTCTTTTCAATTTCCTGTTTTTTGATTTCTAAAAAAATCAAAACAATTGTATAAAATATTATTATATATTATCTATTATATATTATGCATTTATTTTAAGTAATAAATCGTCCATAAAACAAAAACTATAATCATGTTTAAGTGTTTTGAAAATATTTTTATTTAAATTAATTACAAAGAATCTTCTTAATGGACTTTTAATTTGTTGTTAAATATTTTATTATCATTGTTTAAAAGAAACAATTATTTAGAGTGGAATTTAATTGCAAAAAGCTTTTTATTGAAGAGATGCCACACTTCTAAATAATTGCAGTATAATTATTTATTGAGTATAAATACTGCAACAAGTTAAGCTTGAAAATATTAAGTGTTTCACATTCTATTGAAAACAAGTTCAAGTTTAGAGTTTTTACTAAAAATTGAAATCATGAGTCTCTCAAGAAGTCTTGTATTCCTTTTCGTCGTTGTTGCAGTTGCTGTTGGAAGCACTCAAGCTTGTATGGACAGTTTGCGTAAGTATAAAATAATAACCATTTTGTATTAATAATAATAATTATATTAATAGAAAAAGTCAATTGAACTAAACAACATTAAAATAGAAACAAACCCTAGGTTTTAAAAAATGTTATAAAAATACAATTTATTCATTTGGATTCTTTTCAATAAGTTTTAATAATCATGTATAGTTTGATTTAAAACATTTTTTTACTTAAACATAGTGTACTTAAAACGCTAAAAAAGATTACAGTCCAAAAAGAAGTACCTTGAATAAATGACTACAAAAATGCTTAAAAATTCTCTATAACTTAAAAATTCAAGTTTTAAATATAATATAAAAATTAATACCACTAGAAAATTTACTTTTGAGTTAAAAATGTTTTTTTAAAATACATATTAGTTATTTTCAAAAATCCCTGTGAGAAAATTAAAATATGAATGAAAATTATGGTCCTACCATATTTTATTAAAATCTATCAAACTATTAAAAAATATTCTGTCGACTAAAATGCGTGACACACATACATCTAGACATTTGCTTAAAATATTTTCCTAGAAAATATGTTTTAAAACATAAAGTGAATCTATTGTTCGATAGAAAGTATAAATTTTGTTTTACTAAATTATAATATTTATTATGTTATTACATTTATTATATTATTATAATTTATTTTTATATTATTGTTTTTACAAATTTATATATATGTATAATGTTAATATATATGTGTAGAGGGATGTACAATGGGCAAAAGATCAGCTGCTGATCAAGCCATGGAAAATCAGAATTAACTGGGTAAGAATGAAGGCTTAATATGGATTCAAAAAAATTATTTCATTTGATTTTAGAAATTTAGAATAGGTAATGCTACACACAAAGAATAATTTTAAAAAAGCTTTGTCAATTTTCTAGATAATCCAGAATCGAAGATGGGGTAAAATTTAAAAACCCTTATCAATCAGCTTCATGTCTATGTAAATGGAAGCATTAATAAAAACTGTAAAAAATTACTTGAATGATTTTAATCAACCTAATACTGTGCTATCCTAAAAATGTATTTCCGATAAAAAAATTAATTTGAATATTCATTCCTTTTTATCATTTTACAATTAATTTTTCCATATTATAATTATCTTTAAATTAATTTATTGAATTTTCAGTTATTTTTTAAAATTTAGACTATTCTCTTCAATTTTCAATTTTTTTTTAACGATTTTAGAAATTATATTCTTTTGCTTAAAAATAAATTCTGTACATTTTCTATTATTTTCTCCACATTTCTAATTATTTTCATTCTTTTGGCATAACTTTCAAAACTTTCATTGACTCTTTTTATTTAAAAAAAATTTAGCAATTTTTAAAATTATTTAGTTTAACTTTTATTTATTTTTTCAACTTTTTATTGTTTTTATCATAATTCAATTATTTTCTAAGATTTGAAAATATTTTTCTTCAATTATTAATTATTTTCAATTTCTTTTTTAATATCTAACATTTTTAACTGTTGATCTGATATTTCAATTATTGAATTCAATTTTAAATTATTCATATTTTTTTTTATTATTTTATTCAATTCTCAATTACTTACGTTCTTTTTCATAATTTCCAAACAATTTTTAATTAGTTATCTGAAATTTACATTAATTTATTCAATTTTCAATTACATCTCTGGTTTTTTTGTACTTTATGCATATTTTGAATTTTTTGCAATTATTTCTCTTAAATTAAGATTTTTTGGCTTCAATTTTAAATTGTATTCTATTTTTCATTTATTTTCTCTAATTTTTAATTTTTTTTTGTTTCAATGAACTTAAAAAATTTTCAAATATTTTTCTGAAATTTTCTTTAACTTTTCTTTTTTTAAAACAAATTATGTAGGTAATTTTTTCAATTATTTTCTCAAATTTTAAATTATTTTTTTTATTTTCTTTAATTTTTGATCATTTTCATTATTTCTGAATTAATTTCCTAAATTTTAAATTATTTATCTCAATTTCAATCATTTTTTTTTTACTTTTCAATTATTTTCTCAAATTTTAAATTAATTTTTTTATTTTCTTTAATTTTCAATCATTTTCATTATTTCTGAATTAATTTCCTAAATTTTAAACTATTTATCTCAATTTCAATCATTTTTTTTTAATTTTCAATTATTTTCCCCAATTTTTCAATATCCTAATTTTTTTAAAATTTATTTCTAAAATTATCAAGTACTTTTCTTAAATTTCAATTATTAGCTTTATCTTTAATTTCTGAATTAAATTAAGTTTTCGAAATTTTCAAATTAAAATCACAAGTAATTATAAATTTGCCATTAAATTATTAGTTGGAATTTATAAATTAAAATTATTCCTACTTTTCTTTAATTTTTTTTAAGTTATTCTTATTTCCTATTATTAATTTAAAAAATAATAAAAAATAATAATAATTATAATAATGTTGAAATAATTTTAAATTACATCTTTAATTAAGAACAAGAAATTAAAATTTTTATATAAAATAAGTTTCTTTATTATTTCCTTTTATTAATTGTACAATTATAATAATTTTGAAAGAATTGCAACTTTCAGATAAACAATTTTTAATAATAAAATAAATTTAAAATTAATTATATTTCATGTATAAATGAATTGTAATTGATAATAATTAAATATAGTTTTTGCTTTTCATTAATATCTTAAATTAAAAAAATAGTAAGAAATAATATTTGTTTTTTGTTGAAAAATTTCTAATTAAAATTTCAGATTATTGAAAAATTATTATTTTCTTTTATTAATTTTATAAATAATAACAATCATAATTAAAAATTCGTATATTTAATAAAATCTATTTCCTATAATATTATTATCATTTTTTTTTTCGCAAATTTTGAATTATTCTCACGCTCAGATATTTTTCAATTTTTCCAATTATTATAATCCATTGTTCATTTGTCAATTTTATAATAGTTTTATTTTTCATTCTAATTCTTTCAATAAATTTTTTTGTATAAAATATATTCTATAATTTTTTTCAATTATTTCTTTCAGGTTAACAATTGTAAAATTGTTTTCGTTCTGTTTTCATGATTTGAATAATTTAAATTGTTCGACTAAAAATGTCAATATTCTATTCTTCATTTTGGAAATGATTTTACTTATTATATGTTGAAAATTTTTTAAAAATCTAGCTCCTTCCATAATTTTTAGTATTTTATATCGACAATTTTTTACGGTTTTTTGTTACAATTTTGAAAAAAATTAAGTATGGATTTAAGAAACTTTTAATTTACAAAAAAGAAAAATTGAAAATTCCCAAAAAGAATCTCATTAAATCTTTTTTCACATGAGAACCTGTGCTGACATCTAACGTCGTCCTCTTGATTCTTTGAATCGCATGGTAACGCTTACGACAATTGAAATCATCACATGGTATTCAGAAATTTAGTTTAAAGATAATGTTTTCGTTTGGTACAGTCGGAGACTTTAATGCCTGCTCTTCCGGCCACAAAATTCTCCATTAAATTTCTAAAATTCGTGTCATTTCTGTATTGTTTATTCCGTGCCTTAATATTTCCACCATAGGCATAGAATAAAGCAATATAGAAACTATACGAATTTTAGAAATTTCTTAACGGATTTTTTGATCGATGGGAAAAACATTAACGTCTTTATCTAGACGATTGGCGCCATCTTGAAAAGGTAATTTACATTTTTCATAAAACTATAGAGACGCAAGTTACGTAAAATAACTGAAATGTAAATTTATTTACGTAGTTTTATCTTTATAACCCAGAAGCTAAATTCCCACCTTTGCAAAAACTTGTCCAGTTTGGGAAAATCCTATTGGAGTGAGAAATTTAAGTTGAGGTCATATGACTTTTCGAAAAACAATTCTCATCTTTCTCTCTCTCATGAAAGTGTCGTAAGTTTTTTTACACTCTTTATTTTCCTCTTTTGGAAATACTAAGGAAATGTAAAGTGAGACAAACTTATGCAACTGTTTTGGAAGAGAGAATGATAAGAATCGATTTTCCAAAATTCGTGTGGCCTTATCCCCAAGGTATTTTCCCATTACACACAGTCTATCTCTCTTACTCCAATGTAGTTTTCTTGGACAAATTTTCACAGACGGTTGTGAATGTACCTTAAGGTTGCAGTCTCAGGGCGCAATTACATGTCTGCGTCGAACGCGGCGTTCTTGCGTTGAATGGTGAAAGAGAGGAGGACAGAAATATAGTCATATCTTTGTCACTCTCATCATTCAACGCAAGAACGCAACGTTCGACGCAGACATGTAATTCCGCCCTCAGGGTAAAATCCTATGTGAGCAGAAAGCGTAAAACCGAAAGCAGAAAATATGAGAGTGAGAGAGGTAGGTAGATATCACTGTCTTTCTCACTCTCATATTTTCTGCTTTCGGTTGTAATGTAGATTTTCCAGTTGGAAACAATTTTACTTAAGGTGTGAACGCACCCTAAGGTTGCAGTCCCATGTCTACGATTCGTGTTTCGTTAAAATAAGATAGAAAAAGAGAAAGTATATCTTTGTCCTATTCTTTCTAATTACAACACAACTCAAAATGCAGTAATGAGATTGCGGCCTCAGCTCCTTTATAACAGAGTCTGTCTCTCTTACTCCAATTTAGATTTACACTTGGACAAATTTTCACCGTAGTTTGTGAACGCACCTTAAGGTTGCAGTCCCATAGCCAGAGTTGAGAAGTTACGCGTAACTTCGAGTTTTTACGTAAATTACGTGAGTTTTTTACAACATAACCTAAAACCTGCAATTTTACAATTCAGGCTGTGACATAAAGATGTTTTGGAACTTTTTTTCAATTGATTACTACATTTTGGCACAATTAACTTACAAATAATTAGAAAAATAGCACTGAAATATACATTCATGTTTTTTTGAGGTTATGAGAGTGGGTTCATGCTACTGTAGCAGGCTGTGTTATTTGCCTAGGTATTTTACCATTTTTTACGTAACTTACCCAATTCAGGTAATTTACCTGTCATTTACTCAATATCAGGGTTATGCTAGTAAAATACCTTTTAGGTAAATTACGTGGTACTTTACCGTAAAATACCTAGTAAATTACCCCAATAATATTTTACATACTGTATTTGGTTAGATTGGGGGGTAAAATACGGTATTTTACTTATGTAAAATACCTGTAAATTACGTAAAAAAACCTCGAGGACGCGTCACTTCACAACCCTGCTCAAGATTTCTGAAAAGCCCATCATTGGCCGTAATGCAACCGTTCGTTGCAGTATGTTACGTCGTTAACGTAACAAACGTAGAAAACCTTAAGTTTGTTACACTTACCCATCCCTGTGTGGAAGAATAAAATCATATTGCACGTACCCATCTCTGGCCATGAAATTGGCGCGCAGCAATTTTACGTTCACAACCCTGCTCACGACCCATCCCTTGTTTAAATTTCGCCGTCCAGGAGCAGACGCCGCAATGCCTAGACGCGGAACGCGAAGCAGACGGTTTGATTTGCTTATCAGTTGTGATTCTATCGTTGTGTGAGAAGGTTGAGTGTTTTCCATCATTAAAAACGGCGTCCCGGTGAGTTTCTCATTGATTTTCTATTAAAGTTCAAACTGCAAAAGTAACAATTACAATTCATTTTAAAACTTTGTCTTATGTTTGATTTCATTCACGTGTTGAAAAAGTAAAACATCTACTTTTTATGTTTACAAATATTTTCAGTTTATTTTGCCTTCGTAACGAGTACGTCTTTATTTTGATTCCCTCTCTTTTGCCTGAATAGTGAATGTATCAAAATAAATAACATTTTACTAAAATTGCACAAATGTTGGTGCAAAATAACAGAAAATTAAAAACCGACTTTTATTTTCAATTGTGAGAAGGACATTTTTTTAAAATAAATTTTCAAAATCTAGTCGTACGTAGTGATAATAAAAACAATGAATTAAAATTTTGTTTTTTTAGTTTATTTACTCTTTTAGAGTAAAATTAAGTCATATTTAGGCAAAAATTGTTACATTTAAGGGAAGCATTGAAAAAATTAGAAAAAGTGAAATTGATTCTATGAAAATGTAGACTTTTAAGTGCGTTTTCAAATTTAATATTTCTTTGGATTTAAATGTCCATATTTTGAGCTATAAAACGAAAAGAGCTATTTAATCGTTTTTGATTATTTAATGCTTTTTTCTTAAAAAATAAGCTTTTCTACCAAGCCGAGAAGAAAATTTAAAAAAAAATTTTCAATAAGATGTAATATTTGATATTTTTTATTTAATTAATTTATATTATTTTAAATATTATTTTATCTCTCATTAATAATTTTTATATTATTGAAAACTCCTGTAATATTACCATAATTTTTATATAAAATTAAAACGTTTCGAATAGTTTAATGTATTTTTATGCTTTTTTCTCTTGTTTTTTTTTTTAGAATCAGTAAACAATTTTTGTTAAATTTATTTATTATTAATTTTGTTAATTTTTTCACACTTGAATCTTGTTAAACGTGTTTTTTTTAAATAAATTAATTCGTGGTAGAATTTTATTTTTTAATTAATTTAATATTTAATATTAATATTAACTAATTATTAATTAATATTAATAAATAATTAACAATTCATTTTGACTCTCGCTTTTTTCGCAGCAAAATCAAAAATAAAATTATACCACGAAAAGAATGCATTTATTAATAACGAACGTTTCGCAAACATGAAGTGAATTATGTTTTAGTCGAAAATTGTTTTCTGGTTTAAAAAAAAAAAACATCAACGAGATAAACAAGAGAATATAAAATAAAATACATTAAAAAAATGTTATTTACCTAAAATAATATATTACTATAATACAAAATAGTTTTAAATAATAATTCTCAACTCGGTAAATAAATAATAAAATTGAATTAAGTAAAAAATTTACATTTGAATGGCAAATAAAGATTAATTTTTTTATAAGGATAATATTTCTATTATTATTTATAAAATAAATCCCGAAGAGAAAGTCGGATGACTTTGAAACGTTGGAATAAGAACAGAATTTTCCTCTTTTTCAATTCTCTTTTGTCCAAAATGATTCTCAAGTTTTTTAATATTAAAATATTCTTGACATCTTATATACCGAGTAATGTAAATTCATAAGAATTTTATTTATTATTATTATTATATAAATTATATATTAATTTTCAATATTTTTATTACTCAGCAAATATTCTTCAAATGCGGGAAATGTAGTTAAAACAAAAAATGAAGTAAGTCATAAAAAAATTTTAAACCTAATTATTATCTCTTTACTTTTGCTATAATTATACATTTCATTTTTAGGAGAAAAATGTTAAATAATCCATTTTTTTTTTACAATAAAACGTGAAAAAGATTTTAGAAATGAAAAGCTAGAAACGAGAGTTAAAATGAAGAGACCGCGACTCTTGGAAGTATATAAATATTTATTTTGCAAAGTGGAGATTTTTCAGGAACATTGTTTTGGCAGGGATCCAAGATTAGTGATTAATTCTGAGAAATTAATGAGTTTTGTCTATTAAAGGCACAGGGGAAAAAAATTTTATTACAATTTTATTTGCGCCTCTGCAGCAGTAAAATGTTGAAGTGGCACGGAATATTCGTCTCTTTTCAAGCTTTTATCATCCTCTCGTCAGAGCTTTTTTTTTTTTTTTTTTTTAAATTTCCCCGTACGATATTACGTTTTAATTATAATATAATAATTCGACTTTCTCGGAAAATTCCAATAGTCTAAAAATCCTGATTTTTGGAAATGAATTAAAAAAAAAAAAGTTGAAATTTAATTACTGATCAGGGCCAATTTCAATCACGACTCTAAAATAACTGTCAAGGCTAAAGTTAACTTTCCAATACAGCCCACTCTGTTTTAAATATTGATGCGATTGTTTCTTCTATTTTTAACCCCATCGTTTTTATAATTGCAGAAAAAGTAAAGGTCTTGCTAACGAGAGAATTGTGGGTCAATCGTTGTCAGTCTGGGTTTATAATTATCACGAAAACTTGATCTAGATTTATAATTGAAAAAAAAAAAAAAAATTTTTTTTTACCTTTATAATCACTCGAAGTTCGATAGCATAAATTTGAAAAAAAAAATGTTTTGTTCTAGAATCGGGACAAAATCCGGGTCATTTTATGTGGTGATATATTTTTATTTTTCGCATTTCACTGATCATTTCAATTAATTTCCAGGTGATTGGAGAACGTGTTCCGTTTCAATGAATCTTCTCGGTGCTCACGTCTTCTGCCTTTGTCTACTATCGAGTATCTCAATCACTTGAGAAATCAAACTCAGAGACAAATAGGAAGCAAAATACGATTTCAAGATTTTCTTTTTAGAACTTGGATTCCCACGAGACAATTTTTCGAATTAGGTTATTCTTGTCTATTTCGATCTCTTTTGTCGAAATGATTTATCTTAATGAAGCAGTTTTGTTTTTCGAAGGAAAAAGTAGTTTTGCTGGTTTTAAAAATAAACGAGGCGCAAAATGCTTTTACTTGATAATTTTTGTTTAAAAAAGATTTTTTATGAGGAAGCTCTGTGATGGTTAAGATTTTCGATTTTACAAAGAAGGGTCTTAATTGACTCGTTTTCATCGGAACAAGGCGAATTTTCATTTTTAAGCAAATTTCCAGATGGGTGTAACTTTTTTTGTCGTCAGGATATCTCGAGAACGCTTCAACGGATTTCAATAAAATTTGGATGGCTTGTTAAGCTCTTAAATATCTAAATTTAGACACAGGAATTTTTTAAAATACCCAATCACATTTTTTAGCACCCTTTTTCATCGAAAAAATTGTTTTTTGCAAAAGAAAAATACAGGGAATCTTTTCATCGTCAACAGGAATCACAAAATTTGGTAAAAAAATTACTAAAAATTACAAGTTTAACATATTAAAAGTTCATTAAAATCGAATTGATCGTTTTGGAAATATTAAAAGTTAAATATAATAATATAATAATATCAGAGCTCATAAGATGACCACATGTCATAACAATCCAAATAATAAGGACAATTGCAATTTAGCAAATATGTATTTTTAATAATTAACAACATGTGCAATTTATTTATTTATTATTGTCTATGATTTTAAAAAAATGACGAAATGTTTTAAATAAATGACTGTTGAAATAAAACTGATGTGCTATATCTTTTTGAAGTATAATAATAGTATTAATTTAAAAAAAAGATAAAATATGAAAAGATTTATTCACCTAAAAGTTAATAAAAGTTTATAGTTATAAAAGTTAAATTAAGTTATAAATTAATTTAAATTTTATTTTAATTAAAGTTGTACATATTAAACTTATAATTCAAATTCTTACAATAATTAAGGGGTTCGAAAATTGATCAATAAACAAATTTCAATAAATTTTAAATATAAAAAATAAAGATTTGTTTAATAAAATTAATAAAGTTAGTATAAATATAATATTTTCAAAAACCTATTAACATTATTAGTTTTTTTTTATTAATTAATAAAATTTGAATAAAATTAAAGAAAATTTTTAATCCTATATAAGAAACGAGTACTGAAGGTAAGCGTTAAAAGTTAACGGAAAAGCGTTAACAGTTAACGAAAAAGGATATTTTTATACCTGGTTCCTTGGTTGGAGAAAGAAGGTATTTGTTAAAAGTTTACGAAAAAGGAAACTCAGCTCATTATACAAATTACCTTGAAATTTAAATTTTATTTCTTAATACAAACAATAGACTACCTGCAGGGTGTCATTATCCTTCGATCAAACCCTTGTATAATGAGGGTCAATGGCTTTAGAGAAAAAGAGAAAAAATTTTCAAGTTTTAATGAAAAGAGAGAAATAAAATTGAATTCTAAAATTTTGCCTCATTATTAAAATATTCTTTAAATTAAAATTTTTCTTTCTAAATACAAACAATAGACTAAATAAGCCAATCGTTTTTTAAGCCAACCCTTGCATAATGAGTGTTATAATTGGTTTTGGAAAAGAGAAAAAATTTTCGAGCTTCAACGAAAAGAGAGTTAAATACATTAGTGCGTGGTATAGAAGTACATGGTAGTGAAAGTTATCAATGAATATAACTTGAGTGTGTATAATGTGAAAGTGAATGATGCTACTTATTGTGTATTTTTTATTAAGTGTTTATAATAGAAATGTGTTTAATGTGAAAGTGTATAGTATTAATATGCTTATTGTTTATTAAGAGCATGTGTTGAATAGTTCTTATTACGGTGAGCAAAATGTGTTTATTAAAGAAATGAACTGTAAGTGATAAATAATAAATAATAAAATGACTCTAATAGTAAATATACAGTAAAAATTAAATGTGAAAAGTGACAGTGATTCAAATGAAAGTGTGCAAAATGTGTTGACTAAAATAACAATAATTATAAAGTGTTAAAATTTTTTATTTCCTTCTTATTTTCAATAAAGTTAGTGTTATGAAATGCTAAAAATTTTTTCCAATTTGTCCAAAAAACGCGATTGTGGATATATTAAACAAGTGATTAATAACTGTTTAATAAATAAATTAATTGTGAATGTTTAAAAAATAATAAAGTTATTATAATGTTACTAAAGAGTCGTTACAGTGTAAAAGAAGTGTTAATAATATAATTATATAAAAGAGGTGAGATAAAGATATGAGACAATAATATGAAATAAACAGATGATACAATGAGAGAAATAAGGTAAAAATTATTTTAAGAAAGAATAAAATTTGGCGTGCGCTTTAGCGCGCGCTTTTTTTCTAGTAATATAAATATCAGTTTTTGAAGGATTAAACTAAATTCAAGTTAATTGAATTTAATTTGTTTATATCTTAAAATTGGATTATTAAAATTAATAGAGTTAATCCTAAAATTTCTTTACAAGCAATAATTAATAAATAAGTAGTAATAAAATATATTCTATATTAATAAATAATAGATAATTATATATTATATAATTAACCTTCTTTTACAATTAAAAAAAATCTTTAGAGTCTTTTATAAATTATATTACACTTTTGGGGAGAGGGGAGGATTTACACGTTTAAAAACCTTCATAAAAATTGGAAATTTATAATTGTTATTCTAATTTATAAAAAAAATCCTCTTCACAAAATAGTTTCAATTTTTTTCCAGTTATTAAGTTAATTATTCTTTCTTATTTTCATGAAAAATTAATCCTTTTTGCCAATTTGTTAAAATTAAAATATTTTTTTAACTTCTAAATATATTTTTCTCTTTTTAATTTTATTCAATTTTGTTATTTAATTTTTAGTTTTATTAGATTATTAAATATTGTTTTAATTTTTCACTTTTAAGCCAAAAAAAAACCCTTACATTTTAAAATAGGTTCAAAGAATTTGAATTTGCAGAATTTTGTTTCTCTTAATTTTTCCTAACTTTAAAGGGGGGGGGGGGGAGGGGGCGGATTTTATTTATTCAGATTTAAATTTTCTTTCAGATACACTCGTTTTTTTGTGGATTATTTCCATTAAAATTTTTTTTTTATTTTGTCAAATTGAATATTTTTAACTATATGAATTATGAATTAATTAAACATTTCCTAAAATGAACATCCTTTAAAAAAAAATTAAACTCAAGTGGCAGAACATTGTATTTTCTTTCTCGAGAGTAAAGTTAACTCTCTCGGAAATTATCAAGTCTCTAATTTAAAAGTAGTGAAGTTAAATCTAAAAAATTATCATATCTTGTTTTTAACTCTATATTGTACAGATAATTTCTAAGTAAAAAGAACAAATTTTATCCATTCTTTTTTTTCGTCACGCAATTACAAATAACACAATCGTTCCCCAATTACAGTTAAAATGATTAATTTACCAAATTTTTCGACTTACTAACAATAAAGTTTTTGCAAGGCTTGTCTAAGAACTTTCGCAGGTCCATCTGTCTTTTCTTTGGCTGGTTTCTTTTTCCTCTCTTTTTCTACTCAAACTCGTCCATTACTTACTTTATAAGTGAGCTTTTTTATCTCACGCTCACTTATACGATCGATTTTCTTCAAGAGTCAGAAAAGAGCGATTCATTGCTTTGAAAAAGATTGTTTCCTTTTAAGTAATTTCAAAAATGATTTTTCATCCCAGAGCGTCTTCAATTTCATTGATTCATTTCCAATATATATATAATCTCTGTTCTCGAAATTCCGTAACGCCTATCCCATTAGTTGATTCCAACTTTAATATCTTTTCATCGGTTGAACTTTTTTCGATTTTTGTTTAAATCTAATTTCTAATCTTTTAAATATTGAAAGCCTCATTATATTAGCCTAAAAATAAACAATTAAAAAGAAAAATAATAAAAAGAAGTTATATGTATGAGTATATGCGTTTTCATGAGTTTTTTTAATGAGTTTACATCAGTTGATTATAAGTTTTCATGAGTTGATTATAACTTTCATGAGTTCCTTTTACGAGTTTACATGAGTTGATTATAAGTTTTCATAAGTTTCTTTTATGAGTTTGCCTGAGTTGATTATGCCTCTTCATGAGTTTTTTTTAAAATTTGTGTTCATGTGATGAGTTTATGTGTTTACAGGAGATAAATTTTTGACATGCCGGGAAAAGTAAAATGTAGAAAGAATCCTTCCCCCACAGCACCGAAAATTTCCTGACAATTTATTTAAGATTCATTTGCAAACTTCGGAGGAGACTTCGAAGGAGAAAAGTGGTCATGGTGGAGTCCTTTTTGAAAGAATGTTCAAATTTCCAAAAGAATTAAAATCTTTATTAGATGGATCACATATTAAATCTAATCATTTTAAAAATAACGTACGAAGTTACGATAATTCTTTTTATTTCCATTTGTTAAATGACAAAATTGTTAAATTTATACCAATACCTCCGGAACCGTTTTGTTTTAAAATTCAGGGTCAGATTTATTATCAAATAAACAGTGCTTTATATCCAGAAGAAGAAGAGAATCCATCATATGGTTAAATGTTTATTTATGATGCTAAGGAAGCAATTGATTATAGATCGAATCAAAATAATGAACTTGATATTGAAATTCTAACTCTCATTGAAACAACTATGAAAAATTTTACTGTTTTCGCTAAATCATATAAGTTGGTGTTAGAGGTTGTAAAGATGGAAGAAGAATTAGCTAAGGAATATATATATTTCATCCTTTTGTGTCCAAAGGTTTTAAACAAAAAAATGTAGGTTAAAGAAAAAATGAGTTACTAGAGCAGATTATTTAAAGTATGTTATAGCTATAAGAGATGAATTTAATCCCTATTTATTAGGTGGAAGATTGTTTCAGCAATGGTTAGTGGATAATTATGTTAAAATGGAAAAAGATAGATTACCGTATTTTAGAGACAATAAGAGCAAACTCTTATAAAGGTTTAATAGAGCATTTAAAACATCGAGCTAATTAATGGTGCAATTACTTTTAGTATAGGAATCAATATTTTAAGCTTATTCGTGTAATTATTGAAAAATGTTTAGTTTTGTAGAGTTCAAACAAATAAATATTAAAGTTTACGAAACACGCTTTTTTTCTAGTCTATATACTATCGCTATTATATTTTCATATTTGTTATCGTGTCTAGTATCTTGATATTGATAATTCAAGCTCAAAAATCAATTTGTTGATGGAGTTTGACGCTTTTTCGTTCTTTTAATAAAATCCACGCCTCGCTTTCTATAGAGAGGATTTTATGAAAGGTTGTTGTTGCAGTGAAGTTGGAGCGTTAAAGGCTTAACTGCAGATATTGCGATCAGAACTTTTCGCTTCATAGAACAGCGCTGCATCGGCAATAACACACATGTTGCATCGACATCAAAGTTCTTTGAACTAAAGGCCACACAGAGAGCTCGCTGAAGCAATATAATCAACACAATAGAAACGTTTCGTATTTCTTTTTTTTTTCAACAGGATATAGGAAATACTTTTTTTTTCACTAAATTAAATGACTCAGATTGAGTGAAAAGTAAAGCCACTAGATCAAATTTGTTGAAGGCTCTACTTTTCAATCACAATTAATGGGAAAATTGAAATGTCAGATTAATTTCTCACTCGGGTATGTGGAAAATTAAAGAAGGTCGAAGTAAGTCTTTATGTGCATATAAGTGTGTATAAATACATACAAATACTTATTTCACTTTCCTTACGCACATACGTGTATGACAATTGCAATTTAGCAAATGACGTAAAATAAATTACTGTTGTAAAGAAAACTGATGAGCAATATCTTTGGAAAAAAGATACGTGTATTATGTACTTGTGTATGTTTGTATATATGTATGTATAATGTATATATGATTCTCATTTTAAAGAAATATGTTTAAAAATGACAAAATTTCATTGTCATGCAATTGTGTAATGTAAAGTAACAGTTGAATCGATAGGAAAACATTGGTAATTCAATTTAGTGCTTACTCGGTTGCTTTCTCTATTTGTTTGTTTCAATTGTTTATTCAACAAGCAAATAAATGCAAACGGATCGAATAAGAGGACAGCCCGTTAATGATGTGACACAACCTGTTCAGTCATTGTCCAATAAAATAAAAGTTGGAACCCCGACAAATATCAACTTTTTTTTAATTAAATACTGCTCTTGTATTAAATTCGGTTAGTTTATGTAAGGACATACATCAATACGTTCATGCCTTCATATACATACCATATATGGATACATACATACATACATACATACATACATACATGGGTCAAACCGTTACCGTTACACATTTTTATGGGTTCTAATGGTTTTTATAGTTTTTACTAAGATAATCATATTTGCGAGAATTTTCACTATTATTTTTGTAATCATATAAATATTTATACTAACCTTTTTGCCAAATATTAATTTGGACATATATTGTAATCTACCAAAATTCTCTGGTCATTTCAGCAAATAAATCCAGGTAGTTGGGAATCTAAACATCAGATGGGCTACAATGAGAATAATGTGGAAATCTTAATACCAACAGCTCGACCAATAAACACAAGCCGCACCGCTACGGAGGGTTATTAAATAATTTTAAACCTACAGTTTGCTAAATATTTATATGGATATAAATCGAAACCCAACCGGAGCGTGCTGTAAAAAATTTTGCAGCCCAAAGAAAAACGAATTTTTTTGACAACATTACTCAAATTTTAATATACACACATACACAACCTATTCACACACACACACACACACACACACACACACACACACACACACACATAACAAGTTTTATTGAAAACATTGAATTTATGTTATATTTTTCTGAACAGAAATTAAATTCTTAGATATTAAAGTTTAAAAAAATGATAATTTGTTAAAGAGAAACGATATTTTATAATCAGTTAGTAATGAAATTTCGAAGTGATATTCACTTTTTCAAATGATACGGCAGTTTTAATGTTAACAGATGAGATTGCTACAATATCTCAACTGTAATGCAAACTTGCTGCATCGTTGTTAGGTGCCGGTTTGGTTGTTCAGTGATGGCGGTCAGTCTGTGGTCAGACAATCAGTGCATTCAATATCAAACAATAAACAGTGAATATTCAACTCAGATTCTACGCATTTCTAGCTATTAATAATGATTGTTTTACAAAATTCAATACACTTAAAAAGGTTGCTTAATTTAAATTTAACACTGTAGTACAATTATAACCCTTCTTTATAATCCGGATCATAAATAATTTTCATTTTTAACGAAGACTTAATAATTCCATTATCACTTATTATGAATTCTTATCAAGAAATCCTAGAAAAAAACTTATTTCATTAATTATTAAATGACTCGAGACACAATTTTTCGAACATAAAAATACTTTGAAAAATTCTGAGAAAAACATGTCGAATGACATAATGGGTCTGTGTTCTTTTTATAATGGGATAAATTGTAATTACTTTAACCCGAAGATCAAATTGAATGTCGTTTAACGATTAGTTTTAACAAGCTTGTTTGATCACAAAAGAATAAAAAAAATGCATGCTCGCGATTTAATTCAATCGACTTTGCGCGCCGAGTTCATCAATACCGATTATTCTCATTAATCGTTTAACAATACCGGAAAAAAGACGATGTCAACAGTCAGCTCGAAAATTATTCTCACCAGCTCTCAATATGAAAAAAAAAGAAGAATGCTTTGGAAAAATGTGAATTAGACAAACAAACGCTTTTCATTATTTTTTCACGGCACAATTGTGAGTTATCGTCAATAATCGTTAATCGTTAATATATGACAATATAATAACAATTAAAATAATATACTAATAATAATAATAACAATATCATGTAAATATAAATTTTTATTGTTTTTTATTTATTCAAAAAGAACGCAAAAATAAAATACAACATAAAAAAATATACAGTTAGACCTTTAATCAATTATATTTAATTCAATACAACTAAATGTATTCGTCTATATAAAAATTAGAAATTAAAGAATATTATAATGTACATGTTGCAATATGAATATTTAAATATTTCACGTTAACTGAGAATAAACGATTAATAAATAATACAAATTTTAATAATTGGCTTTTGAAAATAGAAACTGGTAGATTTTCTAACAAATTTGAAGGAGATTATGAAGTAGTAATACTGACCAAAGAAATATTGTGTAATGATGATTTAGTAACAGAAATATATGGAAGCAATAGAAGTTTAGGTAATTGTGAACTTTATGAAAAAGTAATATTAGCTACACATAATAATGACGCATTTGATTTAAATAATAAAATTCTTGAAAATATCCCTGGAGAATCAAGAGAATGTTTAAGTATAGATTCTGCAGAAGTTGATGATGAATACAATGTATCAAATTCAAGAGTACCAATTGAATTTTTAAATACTTTTAAAATTACACCTCATAAATTAAAATTAAAAATTGAAGCAATTGTGATGCTTTTAAGAAGCATAAATTAGGAGAACGGTCTTTGCAATAGTACAAGATTAAGAATAAAATAAAATAAAAATGAAAAATTATTCTATTCATGCAATAATAATAATAATAATAATAAAATTGTCATTTTACCAATAATCATATTAACCCCTTCTCTTGAAGAAGTACCATTTTAAATGTCTTGAAAACAATTCCCAATAAGGTTAGGGTTTGCCTTAACAATAAATAAATTACAAGAACAATCTTTTAGAAAAGTAGGACTTTATCTTCCATTTTCTGTATTTTTTATGTATTTTATCTCGAGTTGAAACAAAAGAAAAATTTAAAAATTCAGTTATCTCAAAGTTTTTCTATTACAAAAAAAATGAAAAAAATGGCGATACAAAAGAAATATATATAAGAAACATTGTATTTATGATTTTAGATTAAATCTAATAATATATATTAGATACTAAATACCAAAGATTATTCGAATCAATTGTTATAATTATAATATACCAATAATAATAATAATAATAATAATATACTAATAGATATAATAATAATAATAACAATATAATATAATAATAATAATGATAAAGTCAATCAATTATTTAATATTTAATTTAACAAAGGAAACTAGTTACCATCACTTGGTAAAAGGTTCTATTAAAAAATGCATTGTTACCAAGTTATATGAAACAATTCTTTTTTAAAAGAGGCTAATAAAGATTTTTTCTCTGCAAAGAGTTAATTAAAATTTTCTATAGTGGAAATTTAATTAAAAGCTTCTATAAAACGAGGGATAAAGAATATTGATGATAAATAAAACAAGAATACAAAAAATGAAGGATTTTATTAATATATGTGAATATAGATACAAAAAGAGGATATTTCTTTTTAATAAAATTAAGAGGTTCTACTGACATTGGTATTCAATATTTAAATCATGTGCTTATATAGATTAAGGGGGACGTGAAAAATAAGTAATAGAGAGCTTGATGAGACTTTGAGAAATAGACTTTTGCTAGAGACATTTTCCTTGTCATAACACGCACATAAACACAACACACACACACATATATATATATATATATATATTGCTAAAAGCTTCAGGACTATGTGTTTATTTTAATTGTCTCCTCTATAATCCTATATTAATCAATCATTATGATTTATGATGGTACAAATTTATCTCTGGAAGAGCTTTGTGCTTAGAAGTTTCTTTATTTTTATAACTAACATAATAATGATGAATTATTGTCATCAATATTTAGTTTTTGATATGAATTGTACACTAAAAAAATATGATTCCATTAACCCCCAAATGGTTAGAAGGATTACTACTTTTTTTAGGTTACATTAACCATGAATGTAGTTAACTATACTATTAGCAAGCAAAATGTAACAATTTTATTGTTATAGCATTTATAAAAAAGAAGATAGTAATACACATACACACACACACATATATATATATGTATAATATATCCATTTTCATAAAGATGTCAAAGTACAATTTTTCCACCCGATTGATGATACGGGAAACTAACTGGTGCCCTATCAGAATCTTATACTGAAGTTCGGGAGTAAAAGTCGAGATACGCGGGAAGCGTTTGGGGTCAAAAGTTCACAGGTTCACCTGCAGCCCAGCAGAGTTCGATCCTGAGAATTCATTTAGTAATGCTACATATAAACTGAAACTTTTACAATTTATGTATATAAGTATTACACGCCACAAGTCGCTATATCTTTTCTCATCAGAAAATTGAAATTATAAACTTCAAATGTCCTTCACTTCTGGCATTAAACTCAAACCACAAGAAAAAGAATTTTGACTAGAAAAAAGTTTCAGTTTTTATTTAACTGAGAATGGTATGGGAATGTTTTTTTTTATTTTTAATTTAATGAAAAAGTATTTGTAAATTTATGTAACGGGATGTGTAATACATAAAATAAATATATATTATGTATATTTATATTTATAGGCATATATTGTATACACTGTACATATATACACACATCTTCATAAATACATTCGTACTTGAATATACTCATAGATACATATATACGTATATATACTAACATACATCGATACAAACACACATGCCTAATTACACGCATATATAATTATACATAAATGTGTAGTAGTTTTTATCAACAGACATCTCGATAGGAGATTTAATTACACTAAGTCGCAAGTTTTCCCAGCGATAGCATGGTGAGGATGGTTATCAGTCATTTTGCTCAGTGCCTATATAGATTAGGGAAGAGAAGTGGCTGAGATGACTATACCTAACTCCTGGCTTAATTAACTTATCTGGATTAGAGTTAGGGATTGAACTAACAATGGGATATACATTTTACCCACATGTGTGGTAATCGATGTCATGTCAAAATCGAAATGCCCCCAGAATCTCAATGTGTATGTATCACATGTCCCAATAATTGATTCCCCAACTTAGAATCTCAAATAATCATTTCCGGAAATGGACAAGTTTCTTAGTCAAGGATAAAAGCATTGAAATAATTATAATCCTAAAAAGTTCCTATCACGGGAATATAGAGTTATAAGGCAATGTAGCTGACAGATGCAAAGGGAAGTGAGAAAATAATTGAGAATTTCTGACTATTATGATTGTGATTAGTTCGACAGTATATCTATAAATATATAATTATAATAAAGTGTATTTATGAATTGACTTATTTTCAATGGACACGTGTGGAGACTGATATCTGGAAATAACTCCTATCCTACCATCGTCTCACCGCCTCACTCCAAAATCCAATAATGTAACATGCGTGCCAGCTCGACTCGAGTGCGTTCTTTCCAGCGAACACAAGAGAATTCTAGCGTATTAAAAAGAAAAAACGGGAAAAACTTCTTTTTCCCTTTTAAGGCAACAGGCTTCCTTTTTACTCAAACTCTCATTTGAAAAATAGGCTTCGTGCAGAAACTTTTTCTCATGATTCATACAGTCCCGGGAACCTAATCGATTGAAATAGATAGATGATAAATAAAAATATCAGGGTGGTTACTTGACCGGGACATTTGTTATTAAACCCGGAATTTATACGTGGATCTAAAATTTCTGAGAAATTTGATCGAAAATCAATTTTTTTCATATATCACAAATCTTTAATAACAATAATAATAAAATTTTAAATTTTGACATGTTTTAATAAGTTTATGATTTTAACTAATCAGGTAAAAACTAGTATTTTCGTAATTTTATTTTTCTGAATTATTGTTATTAACGAATTAAAAAAAAAATTTTGTGGTTTTTTATAACCAAATGGTGTTTGTTTTTAATAAATATAGCCTGATGAGTTTGGCAAATATTGACCAACGAAACGTTGCTTGATGACACGGAACTACTGAATTTTTTATTTACGTCACCTTCCCATGATCATTTAATCTTTTACACATATTAACCATGAAAGAATGTAATTCTTACTTAATGATAAAAATAATAATAATTAAATAAATAAAAAAAAAGTTTTTTCATTCCTTCATTCACTTTTTGCCTGTTCACACCTGAAGTTTGGCACATAGATATTTTTTGTTTTAATTCAGATACTTTTCAAAATACGAATTTAAATTGTTTAAAATTAAAATTTATAATTATCAGTTCAAATAATTTTAATTTTATTAACAAATAAATCTATACTTTTTTCTATAATTTGCAACAGTTAATATTTTTTAATTATTTTGCAATGTTGTCGTTTATTCTCGCCAGTTTTTGAATTTTTCTTTCGATTGTTAATTATTTTCCTCGTTTCTCAATTATTTTCTTTAATATTTAGAGATAATTTAGGCATTTTGTAATTTTTCTTTTAATTATCAACTATTTTCTTAAAATTTCAATTTGATTCTTTAATCTTCAATTTATTTCTGTAATTTTTAATTATTTCTTTAATTTTAAATTATTTTCTTCAATTCTCAATTATATTCTTCAATTTTAAATTAATTTTTAAATTCATTCTCGCATTTTCTCAATTAACAATTATTTTCTTGAAATTTCTATAGAATTCTTTAATTTCCCATTGATTTCTTCAATTTTCATTTATTTTCTACAATTTTTTTCATAATTTTCATCAGTCTGCAATTGACAATTTATTATTCTCCTTCAATTTTATGATTATACATTAATTTTAAAAAAAATTTTGTTCGAATGCCGATTCTCTCACCAATTTTCAAGTTTTTTTTAATTGCAAATTATTTTTTTTTAATAGTTCATTATCTACGTGAATATTTAATTATTTTCGTCAAATTGTAATTTTTCGTTTAATTATTAATTGTATTCTTGAAATTTTCATTTCAATTATTTTTTTCACCCATAACTTCTCATAAATTGTCAGTTATATTTTTCAAATTTAAAATTTAATTCTCAATTTTCAATTATTGTCATTTTTTAACTATTTCCTTCAATTATTAATTACTTTCCTCAACTTCCAATTATTTCCGACAATTTTTTCAAAATTTTAATTATCATCTTAAAATTTTATAATTATTCTTTGATTTTTAAAATTTTTTTTGTTCGGTTGTGTGTTAATAGACATTTTTTGAATTTTGTTTCAATTGTCAATTATTATCGTCATTTTGTAATTTTTTTCAATTATCAATCATTTTTCAAATTTTAGTTTAATTCTTAAATTTTCAGTTGATTTCTTTAATTTACATTTCTTTTCTACAATTTTCTCCATAATTTTTTATCAGTTTGAAATTGACAATTTATTTTTCACCTTCATTCTCAAGGTTTCGTGGTTCGGGACCGAAACCCTTATAGTGAGACTTTGTCGTCCGTCCATCGTTCACAGCCAATAGCTGTCCATTTGCTGTTGTGTGCGAGAAAGAGGGAGTTAGTGAGAGAGAGACAGGTATACGTAAGTTACCTTGTGTTACGTAAGTTACTGTAAACTACGTAAGTTACTGCGAGTTACGTAAGTTACCGTGAGTTACATAAGTTACCGCAAGTAACGTAAGTTACCGAAAACTACGCAAGTTACTGCGAGTTACGTAAGGTACCGTAAGTTACGTAAGTTACCGTAAACTACGCAAGTTACTGCGAGTTACGTAAGTTACCGTAAATTACATAAGTTACCACGAGTTACTTAAGTTACCTCAAGTTACGTAAGTTACCGTGAGATACGTAAGTTATCTTGTGTTACGTAAGTTACCACGAGTTACATAAGTTAAGCAAGTTACGTAAGTTACCGTGAAATACGTAAGTTACTGCGAGTTACGTAAGTTACCGTGAGTTACGTAAGTTACGTTAGTGAGAGTGTAAGAGAGAGAAGACGAGGTTTTTTCAGTTTTTTATGATTATTTATTAATAAAAAAACTTTTTTTGTTTAAATGGTGATTATTCTCACCTTTTTTCGATTTTTTTTCAATTGTTAATTATTTTTTTAAATAGTTAATTATCTACTTCAATATTTAATTTTATCGTCATATCATAATTTTTTTTTATTTATCAATTATTTGCTTGAAATTTACATTTAAATTTTTAATTTTCAATCTATTTCTTCAATTTTTAATTATTTTCTTCTAGTCTCAAATATTTTCTTTAATTTTCAATTATTTTTATCGACTTCAATTAATTCCTCAATATTTAATTATTCTTGGATTTTTACAATTATTTATTCAATCATAAATTTTTTTTTTAAAATTTCAATTCTATTATTCAATTCTAGAACTATTCTCTTCAATTTTCAATTATTTTCTTTAATTTTAAGTACAATTCATAAGTAGGATGAATTAATCAATCATTGTTGAATTTTTTTCTTTAATTTTTAATTCCATTCTTCAGTTATTCATGAATTCTCGGCTTTTTTTTAATTTTAACGAATATTGTTTACATTTAAATTCCATTCTTTAAGTTTTATTTGCTTTCTTCAATTTTCTATTAATTTTTTCAATTTTAATAATTTTATTTTTTTTATTTTTAATCCAATTGTTAAACTAGCAATTATTTTCAACAATTATTCCTATAATTTTTTTAATTTTTCAATTTGCAATTATTTTCTTTAAATTTAATATTTCTTGTTTATTTTTTTAAATTATTTATTTCAGTTGTCTATTAGTCTAGTCATTTTTCGAATTTTGTTTTTAATTGACAATTATTTCCTCATTTTCACATATTTTTTTTGATTTTTTAAATTATTTTGTTGGGTTGTGTATTTTTTTTAAAACTATTTCTCTCAATTATTTTTAATTATTTAAATTTATATTCTAAATATAAAGGCGAATTTTTTCAGAATTAAAAATACTGTTTTAATTGTTTAAAAATTTGTAACAGGAAAATCCAAAAAAATTGACCAGAAAAACCGGGAATTTAATTTCATAAAAAAAGTGGTCACCCTGATATATATACAGATACATAAAATATGAGTAGATTCGATAATCTTTTAAATTTGTGAGTAAACATTTTTTTTTATTGTTTATAAGCGTAATTTATGGATTTTAAAAAAGTAATGAAATGTTTTAAAAGACATACAGAATAATGTTGACATATAGAATCAAACATAAATTTTTTTTGAAAAAAATGACAAATTAATAATTTCAATGAATTATTTCATTGAGTAAAATGTCAAATTATCACTTATAGAAGTAATTTAGGAGACACGTGCAATAATGCAATGTATGTTCGTAAAGTAATTTTGTACTAAACTTGCAACTATCTAATAATTTGTATAATAATGTGGTGCCTAATTTAATTATGTGACGTTACTACAATGTGACAATACATTATACTAACTAATATGTATATTGTATACACTGCGTAATAAAGTGAATAATTAATATGCTACGTACATTAATTTGAATGTTCCATCAAATAATTTTTCGAATTAAAAAAATACGAGTTTATGAAAAATACGGATTTTTTGGTTTTTTTTTTCTTCACTGTAATATACCGTACCTTTATTATAAAATATATAAAAAGACGGACGGACAGATGGACGAAAGAGCATCAAAATCTCGCTTTGACCCTTATCCATAGTTTTTTGATTAAACAAATCATAATTTTTTCTAACCAATCCATAGGCACTTTAAAATCACAATTTTACTATTTAAAATTGACAAATTAGAGTTTTAAAATTGTTTTAAGCACTTTCAGAAATTTTACTTTTATATTTAAACTCTAATGTTTCGTTGCTGTACATCAAAGACAGTTTGCCAGCGCTTCAATTAATCTAATTGAAGACCTTCGCTACCGCCGGTAAAAAATTATTAGATATTATGAAACTTTGTCGATAAATAAAAAAAACTAATGTAGGAAATACGAGGAAGCAAAAAATTGATAAAATGAAAATAAAAAGTTTCAACTCAGTAACGATTTTATAGTAAATTTTTTTCTACACTGTGTTATACCATACCTTTGTTATAAAATATAGAAAGACGGACGGACGGACAGACATCAAAATCTCGCTTTGACCCTTGTTTACAAATTTAACTTAACCTATAAATAAATTGAATTGTATCCTTAAAAAAAATTCTCGTAATAAATTGCCAGTTATTGACAGTTTCGGTTATTGTAATATTATATCTTATAATTTTACCAAGTTTTGTGAAAATCGATAAACTCTGCGAGTCTACTTTTATTTTTTATTTTTTTTTTTTTGGTCGTCGAGATGCTCAAATAACAACAAAAGAATGATAAAATGGAACAGAGCAATGACAGAAGGAATGTAACAAAAGAATAATACAAATTGCAAAAGTTATTGTGAGTTAGCATTGCACTGTAAATTTCCTTTTTTGCATTTTAGAGCATTGTTTTTGAATTGTGAAAAGCATTAACTGCCGGTTATTGTTGTTTCTTTGCCAATCGCTGTACACAATTCAAATGGATTTATTACGTTTTATTTGATGATATTTTTGCACGATTAGTGAACAGAAAACAAATTCTAACCAATAAATAAATTCTCTTTTGATCTATTTTTAATGGGTATATTCCTCTTGAAATGAAACAAAATTTCTTTCTCTTTTGTCAACTAATTCTAATTGTTAGTATACTTTTTATATCGAGGTTAAAGCAAATGCACTTGATCTACTTATCATCTGAAAAATAAAAGCTGAAGGACTCATTAAGAAAATTACTCTATGGAAATATATATATATATATATATATGTATATAAAATATGCAGAAGCAATTTTTGAAACTTCTTTTCTTATCTTTTTTTCCAATCATTTTATTTAACATAATTGTCATTCAAGTACAATTTTCATTATCAAGATAATTGTTTAAGATTTGCCCGAATTATCATTACAGTCAATTTTTTATTTTTCGAAATATTGCCATAAACCATGTAACATAGAAATACTTTAGGAAATTCGTGTAAGTGTGTATTCGCCTTAAAAAATGGCGCCAAATTTGAAATTAGAATCTAGACAATTCTAGTTGGATAAAAATTGTTACAAAATTGTATTCGGAAACTTGATTTCAAGTCATTAGAACATTATTTAAATTAAAATCTAATATCTTGAGTTATTTTTATTTGATGGATATTTTCTTCAATTTTTGGCGTTCTTTAGGTAAAAGTTCGATGAGCAGGGACATATGTCAGTTAATAATGAGCTTTAAGAAGTCTTTAATGCATTTCCTAAGTGCACTTTGCTTGGCATCCCAGTATCTGTCAGTCGAGAGTAACGTAATTATGCGAACCTTGCCCATCGTGTCGCAGTGAGCACACTTATACTTCAAAGTAATTTTCATGTTCACATGAACGCCTGTCAGGCATTTTTATTGGCAGATTTCAGCTCTTGGACGTCGACATTTTATTTTCAAAAATTCAACAACTCCTGCACTGATTTTATAAAAATTTCATGCATCCAACGAGTGACAGTTTGAATTTGTAGTTTTGCATTTGGCAGTAGGATATTGGGAAAATGTTGAAAAATCAGAACCAAAATAAGGCGTTGTGTTGACGTAAAAATTATAATAATGTTTAAAACAAGATTCAAATTGTTATAAATTGCTAACAATTATTTAAAACTGTTTACAAAAGTTGGGAAAAACTATTTAGAAACAACTTCAAACTGTTTTCAAAAAGTTTAAAACAGTTTAGAACAAATAAAATTACTCAAAACTGTTCGGAACCTGTTTTAACTGATTAGAAATATTTAAAACCACTTAAAATTGTCTACAACTATTTTAACTTGTTAAAAACTTCTTATAACTTGGTTAGAACTAATTTAAAACTGTTGCGAATTGCTTAGTACTAATAAAAAAAAACTGCAAAACCATTGAAAGATTCAATAAAAAATTTTCAAACCAATTCAAAACAGTCTACAAGTAGTACAAAACTGTTTAAAATTACTTAAAACTGTTTCTAACCAGTTTTAAACTGTTTAGAACCATCTAAAACTAGTTTGAAAAGAATTTGGAACTGTCTAAAACTAGTTAGAAATCTCTGTTAAAAACTAGTTTAAAACTGTTTAAAACCAATTAAAAAATTTTGTAAAATAGTTGAAAACTGTTCTTAAAACATGTTCGAAACTGTTTGAAACCTGTTTGGACTTGTTTTAAAATATTTCAAAATTGTTTAAAATTATTTTAAACCCCTTTGAAAAACTAGTTAAAAAATACTTTGAAACTGTCTCTGACTAGTTCAAAACTAGTTCGAAACTGTTTCAAACACGTTCTAAACTGTTCGGAACTTGTTCAAAACTGTTTTAAGCAGGTTTGAACCTGTTTTAAATATATTTAAAATATTTACAATTTATTTAAATCTATTTTTAAGTGATTCAAAATAGTTTAAAGATATTTAAGAGTACTTTAAACTGATTCGAGGAAATTTAAGACTATTTAGAACTATCTAAAAATCTTTTAATTTGTTAAGAACTGTTTAGAATAATTTAAAACTGTTTGAAACTTATTTAAAATGGTTTGGAACTACTTAAAAAAATTTATAACTGTTTTGAACTTGTTTATAACCATTTATAAGTAGTTCACAATTATTTACAACTTGTTAAAAACCTTTTAGAATTTGTTTAAATTGGTCTAAATTTTGGAAAACCGTTTTAAATTATTTAGAACTTGTTTATAAACATTTGTAGTTAGTTCATAACTGTTTAGAATTTAAAAAAATGTTCTATAAGTTCTTTTAATCTGTTAGAACCATTTAAAATGGTTCAGAACTGATTTAAACTGGTTAAAATAAATTAAAAACCGTTCAGAACTTGTTTAGACAGGATTAAAAAATTGAAAACTATTTTTAATTTTTTAGAACTTCTACATAAACTTTTATAATTAGTTCATAACTGTTCAGAATTTTTAAAAAACTGGTTAGAATTTGTTTAATCTGATTAGAACCATTGAAAACTGTTAAGAACTTATTTAAATTAGTTAAAATAAATTAAAAACCGTTCAGAACTTGTTTAGACTGGTTTAAAAAATTTTAAATCCTTTTAAATCATTTAAAACTTATTTATAAACATTTATATATAGTTCATAACAGTTCAGAATTTTTAAAAAACTGGTTAGAACCTTTTAAAATTGTTCAGAACCTATTTAAACTAGTTAAAATAAATTAAAACCTGTTTAGAACTTGTTTAGGCTAGTTTAAAAAATGTTAAATCATTTTAAATCATTTAGAACTTATTTATAAACATTTATAATTAGTTTATAACTGTTCAGAATTTTTAAAAAGGTGGTTAGAGCCATTTAAAACTGTTCAAAACTTATTTAAACTAGTTTAAATAAATTGCAAACCGTTCAGAACTTGTTTAGGCTGGTTTAAAACTTATTAATAAACAATTATAATTAATTTAAAACTGGTTAGAATTTTTAAAAAAACTGGTTGGAACCATTTAAAATGGTTCAGAACTTATTTAAAATGGTTAAAATAAATTAAAAACCATTCAGAACTTGTTCAGACTGGTTTAAATAATGTAAAATCATTTTAAATCATTTAGAGCTTATTTATAAACATTTATAATTAGTTTATAACTGTTCAGAATTTTTAAAAAGGTGGTTAGAGCCATTTAAAACTGTTCAAAACTTATTTAAACTAGTTTAAATAAATTGCAAACCGTTCAGAACTTGTTTAGGCTGGTTTAAAAAATTTTAAATCAGTTTAAATCGTTTAAAACTTATTAATAAACAATTATAATTAGTTTAAAACTGGTTAGAATTTTTAAAAAAACTGGTTGGAACTATTTAAAATGGTTCAGAACTTATTTAAAATGGTTAAAATAAATTAAAAACCGTTCAGAACTTGTTCAGACTGGTTTAAAAAATGTAAAATCATTTTAAATCATTTAGAGCTTATTTATAAACATTTATAATTAGTTTATAACTGTTTAGAATTTTTAAAAAACTGGTTGTAACTAGTTTAAACTAGTTAAAACTATGTAATAATGTCAAAAACTTGTTTTAAACTGTTTTAAAATAGTAAAAATCAGTTTAGAACTTGTTTTAAATTGTTTTGATGTATTTTAAAATTAGTTTAAAATTCCTAATAATTATTTTTAATTAATTTAATAAAATTAAAATTATTTAAATGTATTTTTGACTTTTTAAAACCTGTTTTAAACTGTTTAAAACTTTTTAAAACCTTTTTAAAACCTTTTTAAAACTGCTTAGAACCTGTTTCAAACATTTTACATTAAAATTATGTAAAACTTGTTTATAAACATTTGTAAATTAGTTCATAACTGTTTAGAATTAAAAAAAATGCTCTATAAGTTCTTTTAATCTGTTAGAACCGTTTAAAATGGTTCAGAACTTATTTAAACTGGTTAAAATAAATTGAAAACCGTTCAGAACTTGTTTAAACAAGTTTTAAAAAATTGAAAACTATTTTTAATTTTTTACAACTTATATATTAACATTTATAATTAGTTCATAACTGTTTAGAATTTTTAAAAAACTGATTAGAATTTGTTTAAACTGGTTAGAATCATTTAAAACTGTTAAAAACTTATTTAAACCAGTTAAAATAAATTAAAACCCGTTCAGAACTTGTTTAGACTGGTTTAAAAAATGTAAAATCATTTTAGATCATTTAGAACTTATTTATAAACATTTATAATTAGTTATAACTGTTTAGAATTTTTAAAAAACTTGTTTTAAACTGTTTTAAAATAGTAAAAATCAGTTTAGAACTTGTTTTAAATTGTTTTAATGTATTTTAAAATTGGTTCAAAATTCCTTATAATTATTTTTAAGTAATTTAATAAAATTAAAATTATTTAAATCTATTTTTGACTTTTTAAAACCTGTTTTAAACTGTTTAAAACTTTTTTGAAAACCTTTTTAAAACTGCTTAGAACCTGTTTCAAACATTTTACATTAAAATTATTTAAAACTTGTTTATAAACATTTGTAAATTAGTTCATAACTGTTTAGAATTAAAAAAAATACTCTATAAGTTCTTTTAATCTGTTAGAACCGTTTAAAATGGTTCAGAACTTATTTAAACAGGTTAAAATAAATTAAAAACCGTTCAGAACTTGTTTACACAGGATTAAAAAATTGAAAACTATTTTTAATTTTTTACAACTTATATATTAACATTTATAATTAGTTCATAACTGTTTAGAATTTTTAAAAAACTAGTTAGAATTTGTTTGAACTGGTTAGAATCATTTAAAACTGTTAAAAACTTATTTAAACCAGTTAAAATAAATTAAAAACCATTCAGAACTTGTTTAGACTGGTTTAAAAAATTTAAAATTATTTTAAATCATTTAGAACTTATTTATAAACATTTATATATAGTTCATAACAGTTCAGAATTTTTAAAAAACTAGTTAGAACCTTTTAAAATTGTTCAGAAACTATTTAAACTAGTTAAAATAAATTAAAACCTGTTCAGAACTTGTTTAGGCTGGTTTAAAAAATGTTAAATCATTTTAAATCATTTAGAACTTATTTATAAACATTAATAATTAGTTTATAACTGTTCAGAATTTTTGAAACACTGGTTAGAGCCATTTAAAACTGTTCAAAACTTATTTAAACTAGTTAAAATAAATTAAAACCTGTTCAGAACTTGTTTAGGCTGGTTTAAAACTTATTAATAAACAATTATAATTAATTTAAAACTGGTTAGAATTTTTAAAAAAACTGGTTGGAACCATTTAAAATGGTTCAGAACTTATTTAAACTGGTTAAAATAAATTAAAACCCATTCAGAACTTGTTTAGACTGGTTTAAAAAATGTAAAATCATTTTAGATCATTTAGAACTTATTTATAAACATTTATAATTAGTTATAACTGTTTAGAATTTTTATAAAACTGGTTGTAACTAGTTTAAACTAATTAAAACTATTTAATACTGTCAAAAACTTGTTTTAAAACTTTTTCAAAATTGTTAAAATCAGTTTAGAACTTGTTTTAAATTGTTTTAATGTATTTTAAAATTGGTTTAAAATTCCTTATAATTATTTTTAAGTAATTTAATAAAATTTAAATTATTTAAATCTATTTTTGACTTTTTAAAACCTGTTTTAAACTGTTTAAAACATTTTAAAACCTTTTTAAAACTGCTTAGAACCTGTTTCAAACATTTTACATTAAAATTATTTAAAACTTGTTTATAAACATTTGTAAATTAGTTCATAACTGTTTAGAATTAAAAAAAATGCTCTATAAGTTCTTTTAATCTGTTAGAACCGTTTAAAATGGTTCAGAACTTGTTTAAACAGGTTAAAATAAATTGAAAACCGTTCAGAACTTGTTTAAACAAGTTTTAAAAAATTGAAAACTATTTTGAATTTTTTACAACTTATATATTAACATTTATAATTAGTTCATAACTGTTTAGAATTTTTAAAAAACTGGTTAGAATTTGTTTAAACTGGTTAGAATCATTTAAAACTGTTAAAACTTATTTAAACCAGTTAAAATAAATTAAAACCCGTTCAGAACTTATTTAGACTGGTTTAAAAAATTTCAAATCATTTTAAATTATTTAGAACTTATTTATAAACATTTATAATTAGTTTATAACTGTTTAGAATTTTTAAAAAACTAGTTAGAACTTGTTTAAACTGGTTAAAACTATTTTAAACTGTCAAAAACTTGTTTTAAACTGGTTAAAAGTAGTTAAAACCTGTTTATAGCTATTTTCAAATTGTTTCAAAGTTTTTTAAATCTATTTAGAAATAAACTTAAAAATGAGAACTTGTTTAAATCAGTTAAAACATTTTTAATTATTTGAAATGGTTAAAAACATGTTTTAAACTTTTTCAAAATAGTTAAAATCAGTTAAGAACCTGTTTTAAATTGTTTTAATGTTTCTTGAAACTGGTTAAAATTCCTAATAATTATTTTTAATTAATTTAATAAAATTAAAATTATTTAAAACTTGTTTTAAACTGTTTAAAACTTTTTTAAATCTTTTAAAAACTGCTTGGAACCTGTTTCAAACATTTTATATTAAAATTATTTAAAACTTGTTTAAACACAATTTTTATCATTAAAGCATGTTTCAGAACGGATTTAAAAATCGATACAAAATAAAAAGGTTGAAATTAATCAATAGAGCGGAATATGCACAGATTATGGAAATGATTAAAGAGACTCTTTAAATGTTGTTTGTCTTACTTTTTGAATTAATTACAAATCTCTTATTATTTGACAATATTTTCATTCACTTACTTTTATTAAAGGAATTTATTTTTACAAATAATGACTTGAAAAATAATTCATAAATATTAACTTTAGACATTGTTAAATATTGTGTAATATATATATATGTATATATATATATATATATATATATATTTATTTATTTATATGTTTATATGGATGTATGTATGTGTGTGTGTGTGTTTTAGATGATTAATTTACACAAAAATCAAAATCACAAAGCATACGTTCACTGATTATAAATTTTTGATTCTAACAACAGATTCCCATGTCAATAACATTGTAATGGAAAATGCAGATTTCTTAATTAAAATGTAAATTCCTCCGAGTTAGTCGAAGGGTATCTTAAATATTCTAAACACATTCTAAACTCTCGTACTGCGACACATACGTCGAGAAAAACAAGTAATTTTCCACAATTTATCATTTACTTTCCGGAAATTGAAACATTTACAAAAACCAACGAAAATAACTCTTAAAATAATTATCATCTTTTATTAAATTTTCATTCGTTAATTAAAAAAAAAAAGTTGTAAATTTTTACAATACAGTGAAAGAAACGCAAAATTTAATTTTACAATTCTGAAATAGTTATTTAAAAAATATTTTTATTTCTCAATATAAAACTGGAAATAAAAATTTAATACGTTAAATATTGATGGAATTTCGCTCTCATCATTAATTTTCAAATGGGACGTGAGAAAACGTTAAAAAGAAGTCTGATAAAATTTTTTCCACGTTTTTTTTCCCTTTCTAAGCATTTAACGCTCCGCATAAAAAGCTAAGTAGACTGCCGGGCACTTTTCTCGCTTTGAGAAAAAAAAGCTCATATCTTGTTAAAAGATTGTTAAGAAGGAAAATCCCATCTTATCAAAACACGATAACTTTTTACTGTACTCTTGTTCTTTTTAATTTATGCGTGACCTAATTGCAGCTTTATTAAATAACTATTGTGTCGAGCCACACAAGTTTATTGTTATATTATAATAATAATATTGAAGATGAAAAAAAACCCGAGTTCTTTGGTACTTTTAACTAATAAAAAATTTACTTTCTTTTTGCCTTTTTTTTATAGAAAACAAACTTTTGTTTGTCTAGAAATACCTTAGACTAGATTCTGATCAAATATTCATATCTATGTGAGTGTGCGTGTGTGCGTGTCGCACTTTTTTCTGAACACGATAACTCAAAAACGGTTTAACGGATTTTCGTAAAATTTGGTATGGTTGTAGTTTTTATCAAATTGAGAGACTTGACACAAGGGTTTTTGAAAATAATAAAAAAATAATTTTTAATTGCCTTTTTAAAAAATTGAAATTTTGACAAATTTTTTTTTTTTTATAATTGTGTTTTATGGTTACGTTTACCATTCGTAACATTCTGAATATCGTGAAAATAACTGAATCCAGGTAAAATAAAAATTAGAATTAAAATTTGGCGAAAATGTATGTTCATGTAGAGAACCGGTTGAGAATTAGAATTAGAGAGATTAGCAGATGTTAAAGCTGGTTTTAGTAAATTTCAGTAAGCTTAAGTAAGACAGTCGACTATACCTATATATGTGTGTGTGTTGTACGTTTTACTTGGTTTCAACGTCTAACAAGAGCCTAAATCTAGAGTATGCGAAATAACAGTAAACCCAGACTCCTGCTCACTCCACAGTTCAGATAATCCTTTTAATTAAATTTCTCCGAATTTCGACAAAATACCCTTACTCATTCAACCAAAACAAAATGTCAAAAAGAATTCTAAAATGTAAATATTTTAACTCACAAAAGGCAAACTCGAATCTTTTTCTACTTTAAAACAAAATTGTTCCTTTCAATCCCAAAAATAAAAAAAAAACTCTGGTCCTAACCCCCTTTAACCTCATATTTTTTTTATAGAAACAAAAAGTCGAATATCTATTTTTTAAACTGAAGGAACTCAAGGAAAACGGACTCAAATCTTTTTCCAATTTACAACAAAATTGTAAGTTTAATCTCAAAAATAAAAAAACTTTGTCCCCAGCCCCCTATGACCCCCTTATTTTTTTTATATAATCAAAAAGTCGAATTTTTTTTTTTCAAACTGAAAAAACTCAAACAAGAAAAATTCGTATCTTTTTCTACTTTGCAGTGAAAATGTTCCAATTCACCCCAAATATAAGAAAACTTTGGTCCCAACCCCTCTTTGACCCCCTTATTTTTTTGTAAAATCAAAAAGTCGGATTTCTAATTTTCAAACTAAAGAAACTCAAAGAAGGCAAACTAGAGTCTTTTTCCATTTTACACCAAAAATGTTCCATTTCACACCAAAAAAATAAAAAAAATTTGTCTTCAGCCCCCTTTAACCCTCTTATTTTTTATTGAATCTAAAAGTCGAAATTCTGATTTTCAAACTGGAAAAAAAACGTAGAAGACAAACTCGAATCCATTTCAACCTGAAAATAAGAAAACTTTGTCTTCAGCCCCCTTTGGCCCCCTTATTTTTTTTTTTTTTATAGAATCAAAAAGTCGAATTTCTAATTTTCAAACTGAAAAAACTCAAAGAAGGCAAATTTGAATCTTTTTCTACTTTACAGAGAAAATGTTCCAATTCACCCCAAATATAAGAAAACTTTGGTCCCAACCCCCTTTGACACCCTTATTTTTATATAGAATCAGAAAGACGAAATTCTGATTTTCAAACTGAAAAAACTAGTAGAAAACCAACTCGAAGCTCTTTTTTCACTTTACAGTAAAAATATTGCCTTTGACCCCAAAAATAAAAAAACTTTGTCTTCAGCCCCCTTTGGCCCCCTTATTTTTTATAAAGAATCAAAAAGTCGAATTTCTAATTTTCCAACTGCAGGAACTCTAGGAAGGCAAACTAGAATCTTTTTACATTTTACCTCGAAAATAAAAAAGCTTTCTCCCCAGCCTTCTTTGACCCCCTTAATTTTTTATAGAATCAAAAAGTCGAATTTCTAAGTTTTAAAATGATAAAACTCACAAAAGGCATGCTCGAATCTTTTTCCACTTCAAAACACAATTGTGCCTTTTAATTCCAAAAATGAAAAAAATTTGGTCTCAACCCCTCTTCGACCCCCTTATTTTTTTATAAAATCAAAAAGTCGGAATTCTAATTTTTAAACTGAAAAAACTCAAAGGAGGCAAACTAGAATCTTTTTCCATTTTACATAAAAAATGTTTTATTTAACCCCAAAAATAAAAAAGTTTGGCTCCCAGCCCCTCTTTGGACCCCTTATTTTTTGTAAAATCAGAAAGTCGAATTTCTAATTTTCAAACTTAAAAAAACTCAAAAAAGGCAAACTTGAATCTTTTTCTACTTTCGATTAAAAATCTTCCATTTTACCCCAAAAATAAGAAAATTTTGGTCCCAACCCGATTTGACCCCCTCATTTTTTTTATAGAATCTAAAAGTCGAATTTTTCATTTTCAAACTGAAAAAACTTAAAGATGATAATCTCGAATCATTTAATACTTTACAACAAAATTGTACCATTCAATTCTGAAAATAAAAAAACTTTGGTCCTAATCCTTTTTGACCCCCTTATTTTTTATAGAATCAAAAAGTCGAAATTCTGATTTTCAAACTAAAAAATTTCGTAGCAGACAAACTTGAATCTCTTTTATCACTTTACAGTAAAAATATTCCATTTCCCTTTATAAATAAAAAAACTTTGGTCCCCAACCCCCTTTGATCCCCTTTTTTTATAGAATGAAAAAGTCTAAATTTGGTTTTTCAAAATGAAAAACTCGTATAAAGCAAACTTGAATGTTTTTACACTTTACACCAAGCTTGTTATTTTTAATCCTAGAAATGAGGAAAACTCTTTGACCTCCCTTTTTTTTTATAGAAGCAAATAGTCGAAATTTTTATTTTCTAACTGAAAAATCTCGAAGAAGACAGACGCGAATCTTTGTCCAATATACAGCAAAAATGTTCCTTCTAATCCCAAAAATGAAAAAACTTTGATCCTAACTCACGAAAACCCCCTCATTTTTAAAATTTTTTATAGAATCCAAAATTTGAAATTTGGATTTTCGAACTAAAAAACTTAAAGAAGGCAAAATCCAATGTTTTCCTATTTTACATCAAAATTGTTCCTTTGCAACCAAAAAAGGAAAAAAATTTGTTCTTACTCCCGAAGAACCCCCTCGTTTTTGTGGTAAAAAAAAATTAAAATTTTTTATTAGAACCAAACTTTTTTTTATTTTTGCGTTGAAAAGAATCATTTTTACTATAAAGTGAAAAAAGAGACTCAAGATTGTCTTCGATGAGTTTTTTCAGTTTGAAAATAAAAATTTCGAGTTTTTGCTTCTATAAAAAAAAATAGGGGGAGTCAAAGGGAGTTGGGGCTAAAGTTTTTTTATTACTGGGATTAAAAGTAACAATCTTGGTCTAAAATAGAAAAAGATTCGAATTTGTCTTATGTCTTATACGAGTTTTCTTATTTTGAAAAAAAATTTCGACTTTTTGATTCTATAAAAAATAGAGGGGGGGGGTCTCCGCAAGTTGGGACCAAAGTTTTTTTATTTGCGGGGTGAAATAAAACTTTTTGCTGTTAAGTGGAAAAAGATTTGAGTTTGCCCTCTTTGAGTTTTTTCGGTTTGAAAATAAAAAATTCGATTTTTTGATTCTATAAAAAAATAAGGGGGTCAAAGGGGGCTGGGACCAAAGTGTTTTTATTTTTGGGATTAAAAGAAAGGGACAATTTTGTTGTAAAGTGGAAAAAGATTCGAGTTTTTCGGTTTGAAAATTAGAAATTCGACTTTTTGATTCTATAAAAAATAAGGGGGTTAAAGGGGGCTATGACCAAATTTTTTTTTATTTTTGGGATTAAAAGGGACAATTTTGTTGTAAAGTGGACAAAGATTCGAGTTTGCCTTCGAGATTTTTCAGTTTGAAAATTAGAAATTCGACTTTTTGATTCTATAAAAAAATAAGGGGGTCAAAGGGGGCTAAGACCAAAGTTTTTTTTTTGAGGTGCAATGGAACATTTTTATTGTAAAGTGTAAAAAGATTCAATTTTGCCTTCTTAGAGTTTCTTCAGTTTAAAAATCAGTATTTCGACTTTTTGCTTCTATGAAAAAATAAGGGGGTCAAAGGGGGCTGGGACCAAAGTTTTTTTTATTTTTGGGATTGAAATGAACAACTGTACTGCAAAGTGGAAAAAGATTCGAGTTTGCCTTCTTCGAGTTTTTTTAGTTTGAAAATCAAAATTTCGACTTTCTGATTCTATAAAAAAATGGGGGGTCTCCGGGGTTAAGTTTTAAGTTTTTTCTTCTTTGGAGTGAAAAGCAACATTTGTGCCATGAAGTGAAAAAAGATTCCACTTAGCCTTTTTTGATTTTTTCTACTTTAATGAAGAATATAAAAATTTCTTATCAGCGGGTTTCTTTGGGGGGTTCCAAATCTTGTCACCCCCATTTTTTTTTTTTTTTTTGGGAAAAATAAACAATTTCCCTAGGGGGGGGGGGGGCAAACTGTTTTTAGTTCCTCGTATAGAAATTTTTTTATAGGAATTTTTTCCGTGTGTGCTTTTACCCCCTAGAAACACAAAATTAATAATTTTTTTTTTATCTAAAACATATTTTTCCAGTACTTTAAAACAAACAGCGCTGCAGCGTCGGCAGCAGTTGAAATTTTTTCTTTAAATTCTCGTACATGAAAAAAAAAAAAAATGCAGAAATTTATCCAAACAATAAGTTACTATTAATTTTCCGGTCATAAACAAAAATTGGGTCAATCGTTAATTCTCCACTTGTAAGCCAATGATTGACAAGTGATTGATCGTCAATATTAAATTACTTGACAATTTCAAGTGACATTTATAATGTGGTGAAAGGTGTCAAAATTTAATCAAGGACAAATTTCGTCAAATATAGATAGAGATGAATTTAGAAATTTTGGTGAAAGACAATTTTAGTATTGGCGCCCAACGTGGGGCATTTTAATAATTCAAGATAATTATTTTCAGCGTCTATTTTCACTGGGGGAAAATTGATTTTTGACGCCTATACCTGCAAGCAGGTTTCAATAGAAATCACTTGAAATCAATTACTTGACGATTGATTAGATTTCTAATTAAATGGGTGTCAGAATTGTGTTATGATCAATAGGGACTAATAATTCCTTGATCCTGCATCTCAATGGCATTTACTCTTTTTTTTATAGATAACGTTGTTTTATGAATATGTTCCCAGTTCACCACTAGTAGAGCACTCAATCTTTTCGTATATCTGATCCATAACTATTAAGCCCACCCATCGATCGTCAATTTTCCCCTATGCCTGCGTTTCAAGAGTGATTCTGACGTTTTTTTTTATCACAACTATATTATTCCAAATCACAGACTTTCATTTATCTGAAAATCCTCTTGTTTCGAAAAATATCCATGCGATCTGATATATATATATAGTTGTCTCTTAATTTGATTGGCTTAATTGAGGGTTTTTTTTTTTTTTTTTTTTTTTTTTTTTTTTTTTTTTAATTAATACAAAACAAGTTTAGGAGAAGAAAAAACGCATTTACGCACATTTTTGGGAGAAAAATAACACAAATCGTTTATTAAATATAAATTTTATTAATTGGGACGTATGATTAAGTTCTAAAATTTTAATTTAGAAGAATTTTCATTTTACAGAATTTTAAGTTAATCGAATTTTTAAATGACGGAATATTCATTTGACCGAATCTTCATTTATTCGAAATTGTATTAGGACGAATTGACATTTGATAGAAAACTTAAAACGTAGAAAGTTCATTTGTCAGAAATTGAATATAAAAAAAATTCCCATTGGTCAATTTTGAAATTCGCGCCAAAATATTTCTGTCCGATGCTTTTTTCGGCCATTTGCAATTTATGACAAATGAACTTTCTACGTTTTAAGCTTTCTATCAAATGTCAATACGTACTAATACAATTTTGGATAAATGAATATTCTGTCATTTAAAAATTCGATTAACTTAAAATTCTGTAACATAAAAATTCTTCTAAATTAAAATTCGTTTAAATTGAAATTCTTTTAAATGAAAATTCGGTTAAATTTGAATTCGGTGAGCTAAAAATTGTATTAGGTAACAATTCGAATTCATTTAAATTGGATTGAAAATAAATTCGAAAATATGAAATTTCGGCTACAAGAAAACTCTATGAAATGAAATTCTGTGAAATGAAAATTCTAAATAATTAATTTTAGAACTTAATCATGCGTTCCTTATTATTGAAATATACATTTATTGAATATAAATATAAATAATATAAAATATAATATTTAAATAAATAAAAAAAATTTTATTTATGTAGAACGATATTTATAAAATTTAAGAATTAAAGAAAAACTTGCAAGAAATAATTGAAATTTACAGAAATAATTGCAAATTTTGCAAAATAATTTTTAAAAAAACGGATAATGAAAGCAATTGGAAATTAGGTGAAATAATTTTAAAATCGTAGAAATGTTTCAAAATTGAAGAAAATAATTAAAATTTGAGAAAAAAGAATTGAAAATTGAAAAAAATAATTGAAATTTAAGGTAAATAATTGAAAATCGAGGAAATTAATTCAGAAATAATAATTGGAAAATATAGTTTAAAAATAATATTAGAGAATTTAAAATTAAAGAAAATAATGGAAATATGATAAAAACAATGAGAAATTAAAAGAAACAAAGGAAATATAAGAGATATAATTGTAAATAATTACAGAATAAAAAAATTGTAAAATGATTAAAATAATTGAAAATTAAATAAAGTAATTTAAAATGTCAGAGAAATGATTGCAAAAATTGCAAAATATACATGTAATACAAAAAATAGTAGAAACATTTGACAATTGAATAAAAATATTGAAATTCGACAAAAAAAAAAAAATGCAGAAATGATTAAAAACAGTGAAAGTAATTGAAAATGAGGAAATAATTAAAAAATCATACACATGTTTTGAAATCAAAGAAAATAATTGAAATTTGAGAAAAATAGTTGAAAAATGACAAAATAATTGAAATATGAGATAAATAATTGAAATTTTATAGGAGATTAATTTTAAATGTCAGAGAAATAATTGTAAAAAATACAAAATATACTTGAGATACAAAAAACCATAGAAATAATTAAAAATTGAATAAAATAATTGAAATTCGACAAAAATTAAAAAAAAAATGAGAAATAAATGGAAAACAGTGAAAGTAATTGAAAATTAGGAAATCATTGGAAAAGTATACAAATGTTTTGAAATCAAAGAAAATAATTGAAATTTGAGAAAAATAATTGAAAAATGACAAAATAATTGAAATTTGAGATAAATAATTGAAAATTGAGAAAATAATTGAAATTTGAGATAAATAATTGAAAATTTAGGAGATTAGTTTTAAATGTCAGAGAAATAATTGAAAAAATTACAAAATATACTTGAAATACAAAAAACCGTAGAAATAATTGAGAATTGAATAAAAGAATTGAAGTTCGACCAAAATACTAACAAAAATCTAGAAATTAATGGAAAAGTGTGAGAGTAATTGAAAATAAGGGAAATAATTAAAAAATCATACAAATGTTTTGAAATCAAAGAAAATAATTGAATTTTGAGAAAAATAATTGAAAAATGATAAAATAATTAAAATTTGAGATAAATAATTGAAAATTGACAAAATAATTGAAATTTGAGATAAATAATTGAAAATTTAGGAGATTAATTTGAAACTTCAGAGAAATAATTGCAAAAATTACAAAATATACTTGAAATACAAAACATCATCAAATTAATTGAAAATTGAATAAAATAATTGAAATTCGACAAACATACTAACAAATATCAAGAACTGAATGGAAAAGAGTGAGAGTAATTGAAAATTAGGGAAATAATTAAAAAATCATACAAATGTTTTGAAATCAAAGAAAATAATTGAAATTTGAGAAAAATAATTGAAAAATGACAAAATAATTAAAATTTGAGATAAATAATTGAAAATTGAGAAAATAATTGAAATTTGAGATAAATAATTGAAAATTTAGGAGATTAATTTGAAACCTCAGAGAAATAATTGCAAAAATTAGAAAATATACTTGAAATACAAAACATCATAAAATTAATTGAAAATTGAATAAAATAATTGAAATTCGACAAAAATACTAACAAATATCAAGAACTGAATGGAAAAGAGTGAGAGTAATTGAAAATTAGGGAAATAATTAAAAAATCATACAAATGTTTTGAAATCAAAGAAAATAATTGAAATTTGAGAAAAATAATTAAAAAATGACAAAATAATTAAAATTTGAGATAAATAATTGAAAATTGACAGAATAATTGAAATTTGAGATAAATAATTGAAAATTTAGGAGATTAATTGGAAACCTCAGAGAAATAATTGCAAAAATTACAAAATATACTTGAAATACAAAAAACCATAGAAATAATTGAAAATTGAATAAAATAATTAAAGTTCGACCAAAATACTAACAAAAATCCAGAAATTAATGGAAAAGTGTGAGAGCAAGTGAAAATTAGGGAAATAATTGAAAATCATACAAAATTTTTGAAATCGAAAAAAATAATTGAAATTTGAGAACAATAATTGCAAAAATACAGAATATGCATGAAATACAATACATCATAAAATTAATTGAAAATTGAATAAATTAATTGAAATTCGACAAAAATATTAACAAATATCCAGAAATGAATGGAAAAGAGTGAGAGTAATTAAAAATTAAGAGAAATAATTAAAAAATGATATGAAAAATTAAAAATGTAAGAAAATAATTGAAACTTGAGAAAAAGAATTGAATGAATTACAGAATATATATGATATAAAAGAGAATAATTGAAACTAGCGTAACAACCCTCGCTCGCTAACGCTCGCTCGTTTTTTATTTCTTTTATATATTTCTTTACTTTATGTATTCTTGAACATATATATAAATCTATAAATTTATAAATTTTAATAATCTATATTCTAATTCATATTAAGTCGATGCGGCCAATTTTTAAAAGAATATGATAATTGAATAACTTAAAAAGTAGTAAATTGTAATATGTATTATGTAATAATAATATATATTTTTAAATTGTTTTATAATTAATTATTAATTTTTTTTAGAAATATAAAATTAATTTTTAAAATTTTATTTGCTTTATTTTAAAAATAATATCTAGTATTCTCAAAAAGATTGTTTTAAAAAATATTGCCAGTAATAATGATAATAATACTAAATATTAATTAATAACAAATTATAACTTCCTAACATTAAAAAAAAGGCGTTTGAAAAAAGTATAAATACATAAAATCGATTGCATCTATAAACAACTAACTAAAAAATATCTTGATAAAAAAATTATAATTTAAAAAGCAATATAATAGAAAGGTTCTAAAAAATATATTTCGAATACAACAAGAAACAAAGAAGTAATAATAATAAAAGATGAAAACATATGTGCAGTAGCTTTTTAACAGACTTATACATGCGCAAAAGCTCCAAAAGGCAGTTACGCATGCGCAGTACTTTCCTATGAACGATACTTGTTACAGTAACAAAGAAAAATTAATGTCAAAAAATGTAATTGTCAAAGCAAATAGAGAAACAAGTTAACAAAAAAGTTAAAAACATTGCGTAAAGTATATAGTAATGCGCAATAGGTTCCTATGCCAGTAAAGCATGCGCAGTAGTTTTCTATGAACAAAAAACATGCGCAGTTGTAAAAATGTGAAGTATAAATGACATTTTAACTATTCTAAGGTAAAAAAATGTAGAAAAATGTGTAAACAAAAAAGTTCCATGTAATGCGTAAAACCTATAATTTATAAGAGTAAATTGCACAAAACGCAGCTGTGGTGCACTACTGCGCAAGTGCAACAATATGTTGTGCATAAAAAAATGTTCAGTTTAACATGTTTGACACGAATAATGCCAGTGCGCATTGTTACAAACTCTAATAACATGATAAATTGAACATTTTTGTAAGTAACCTATTGGAAAAAGTAGGTGAACTTTGAAGTCTGTACGACGATGAACGAAGTTTTCTCGGTATCATATTAATATAATAGAAGATTACAACGTACAATTTTATGAATATTGGGAGAACTTTCAAACTCTTTATTCTCAATAAATAAGTAAATTTTCACAAAACTTTTTTAAACACTAATTATATGGAAGATTTTCTGACAGTATGTTAAATATTTATTACCCCCCCCCCCCCCCCGGTACCCCTAGAAAATGGTTTTTAAAAGTATGAAAAATTGAAAACTTTCAGATCAAAATTTGTTACATTTTATAAATATTTTAAAGAAAAAAAGAATAAAATTAATAAAATTAAATACACTTTTAATGTTTTTATTATTTTTTATATTCAATAATATAAATTTTTCTATTAAATTTCTTGAATTCCAATATTTAGATTGAATTTTGAATATTCTTTTCTATTATGGGTCATTAATTACAATAATAATGAAAAAAAAAAACAATTTTAACCAATTTTTTAAATAAAGGTACCTTTGCGCATGTGCAGTTATCATGTTACCGTGTTACGCGTGCGCAATAATAAAACGGATTTTTACTGCGCACTTATTAAAAAAAGTATGCTATATGTACTGAAAATGTACTTATCTGATAAAGTCCCGCACTGCGCATGCGTAATTTTTGAATTTAATTAGAGCCAATGTGTGACTATCACTGTGCATGATTGCGCATGTGTAACAGCAATACAAAACAACTGCGCATGTGAAATGTTTGTTAAGTAGTGCGCACGTTTGCACAGCTGTGGTGCACTACTGCGCATGTGCAACAATATGTTGTGCATAAAAAAATGTTCAGTTTAACATGTTTGACACGAATAGTGCCAGTGCGCATTGTTACAAACTATAATAACATGGTAAAATGAACATTTTTGTAAGTAACCTATTGGAAAAAGTAGGTGAACTTTGAAGTCTGTTCGACGATGAACGAAGTTTTCTCGGTATCGTATTAATATAATAGAAGATTACCACGTACAATTTTATGAATATTGGGAGAACTTTCAAACTCTTTATTCTCAATAAATAAGTAAATTTTCACAAAACTTTTTTAAACACTAATTATATGGAAGATTTTCTGACAGTATGTTAAATATTTATTACCCCCCCCTCCCCCCGGTACCCCTAGAAAATGGTTTTTAAAAGTATGAAAAATTGAAAACTTTCAGATCAAAATTTGTTACATTTTATAAATATTTTAAAGAAAAAAAAAATAAAATTAATAAAATTAAATACACTTTTAATGTTTTTATTATTTTTTATATTCAATAATATAAATTTTTCTATTAAATTTCTTGAATTCCAATGTTTATATTGAATTTTGAATATTCTTTTCTATTATGGGTCATTAATTACAATAATAATGAAAAAAAAAACAATTTTAACCAATTTTTTAAATAAAGGTACCTTTGCGCATGTGCAGTTATCATGTTACCGTGTTACGCATGCGCAATAATAAAACGTATTTTTACTGCGCACTTATTAAAAAAAGTATGCTATATGTACTGAAAATGTACTTTTCTGGTAAAGTACCGCACTGCGCATGCGTAATTTTTGAATTTAATTAGAGCTCATGTGTGACTATCACTGTGCATGATTGCGCATGTGCAACAGCAATACAAAACAACTGCGCATGTAAAATGTTTGTTAAGTAGTGCGCACGTTTACACAGCTGTGGTGCACTACTGCGCATGTGCAACAATATGTTGTGCATAAAAAAATGTTCAGTTTAACATGTTTGACACGAATAGTGCCAGTGCGCATTGTTACAAACTATAATAACATGGTAAAATGAACATTTTTGTAAGTAACCTATTGGAAAAAGTAGGTGAACTTTGAAGTCTGTTCGACGATGAACGAAGTTTTCTCGGTATCGTATTAATATAATAGAAGATTACCACGTACAATTTTATGAATATTGGGAGAACTTTCAAACTCATTATTCTCAATAAATAAGTAAATTTTTACAAAACTTTTTTAAACACTAATTATATGGAAGATTTTCTGACAGTATGTTAAATATTTATTACCCCCCCTCCCCCCGGTACCCCTAGAAAATGGTTTTTAAAAGTATGAAAAATTGAAAACTTTCAGATCAAAATTTGTTACATTTTATAAATATTTTAAAGAAAAAAAGAATAAAATTAAATACACTTTTAATGTTTTTATTATTTTTTATATTCAATAATATAAATTTTTCTATTAAATTTCTTGAATTCCAATATTTAGATTGAATTTTGAATATTCTTTTCTATTATGGGTCATTAATTACAATAATAATGAAAAAAAAACAATTTTAACCAATTTTTTAAATAAAGGTACCTTTGCGCATGTGCAGTTATCATGTTACTGTGTTACGCGTGCGCAATAATAAAACGGATTTTTACTGCGCACTTATTAAAAAAAGTATGCTATATGTACTGAAAATGTACTTATCTAGTAAAGTACCGCACTGCGCATGCGTAATTTTTGAATTTAATTAGAGCTCATGTGTGACTATCACTGTGCATGATTGCGCATGTGTAACAGCAATACAAAAGAACTGCGCATGTGAAATGTTTGTTAAGTATTGCGCACGTTTACACAGCTGTGGTGCACTACTGCGCATGTGCAACAATATGTTGTGCATAAAAAAATGTTCAGTTTAACATGTTTGACACGAATAGTGCCAGTGCGCATTGTTACAAACTATAATAACATGGTAAAATGAACATTTTTGTAAGTAACCTATTGGAAAAAGTAGGTGAACTTTGAAGTCTGTTCCACTATGAACGAAGTTTTCTCGGTATCGTATTAATATAATAGAAGATTACCACGTACAATTTTATGAATATTGGGAGAACTTTCAAACTCTTTATTCTCAATAAATAAGTAAATTTTTACAAAACTTTTTTAAACACTAATTATATGGAAGATTTTCTGACAGTATGTTAAATATTTATTACCCCCCCACCCCCCGGTACCCCTAGAAAATGGTTTTTAAAAGTATAAAAAATTGAAAACTTTTAGATCAAAATTTGTTACACTTTATAAATATTTTAAAGAGAAAAAGAATAAAATTAATAAAATTAAATACACTTTTAATGTTTTTATTATTTTTTATATTATTAATATAAATTTTTCTATTAAATTTCTTGAATTCCACTATTTAGATTGAATTTTGAATATTCTTTTCTATTGTGGGTCATTAATTACAATAATAATGAAAAAAAAAACAATTTTAACCAATTTTTTAAAGAAAGGTACCTTTGCACATGTGCAGTTATCATGTTACCGTGTTACGCATGCGCAATAATAAAACGGATTTTTACTGCGCACTAATTAAAAAAAGTATGCTATATGTACTGAAATTGTACTTATCTGGTAAAGTACCGCACTGCGCATGCGTAATTTTTGAATTTAATTAGAGCTCATGTGTGACTATCACTGTGCATGATTGCGCATGTGTTACAGCAATACAAAACAACTGCGCATGTGAAATGTTTGTTAAGTAGTGCGCACGTTTACACAGCTGTGGTGCACTACTGCGCATGTGCAACAATATGTTGTGCATAAAAAAATGTTCAGTTTAACATGTTTGACACGAATAGTGCCAGTGCGCATTGTTACAAACTATAATAACATGGTAAAATGAACATTTTTGTAAGTAACCTATTGGAAAAAGTAGGTGAACTTTGAAGTCTGTTCGACGATGAACGAAGTTTTCTCGGTATCGTATTAATATAATAGAAGATTACCACGTACAATTTTATGAATATTGGGAGAACTTTCAAACTCTTTATTCTCAATAAATAAGTAAATTTTCACAAAACTTTTTTAAACACTAATTATATGGAAGATTTTCTGACAGTATGTTAAATATTTATTACCCCCCCCTCCCCCCGGTACCCCTAGAAAATGGTTTTTAAAAGTATGAAAAATTGAAAACTTTCAGATCAAAATTTGTTACACTTTATAAATATTTTAAAGAGAAAAAGAATAAAATTAATAAAATTAAATACACTTTTAATGTTTTTATTATTTTTTATATTATTAATATAAATTTTTCTATTAAATTTCTTGAATTCCAATATTTAGATTGAATTTTGAATATTCTTTTCTATTGTGGGTCATTAATTACAATAATAATGAAAAAAAAAACAATTTTAAACAATTTTTTAAAGAAAGGTACCTTCGCACATGTGCAGTTATCATGTTACCGTGTTACGCATGCGCAATAATAAAACGGATTTTTACTGCGCACTAATTAAAAAAAGTATGCTATATGTACTGAAATTGTACTTATCTGGTAAAGTACCGCACTGCGCATGCGTAATTTTTGAATTTAATTAGAGCTCATGTGTGACTATCACTGTGCATGATTGCGCATGTGTTACAGCAATACAAAACAACTGCGCATGTGAAATGTTTGTTAAGTAGTGCGCACGTTTACACAGCTGTGGTGCACTACTGTGCATGTGCAACAATATGTTGTGCATAAAAAAATGTTCAGTTTAACATGTTTGACACGAATAGTGCCAGTGCGCATTGTTACAAACTATAATAACATGGTAAAATGAACATTTTTGTAAGTAACCTATTGGAAAAAGTAGGTGAACTTTGAAGTCTGTTCGACGATGAACGAAGTTTTCTCGGTATCGTATTAATATAATAGAAGATTACCACGTACAATTTTATGAATATTGGGAGAAATTTCAAACTCTTTATTCTCAATAAATAAGTAAATTTTCACAAAACTTTTTTAAACACTAATTATATGGAAGATTTTCTGACAGTATGTTAAATATTTATTACCCCCCCCCTCCCCCCGGTACCCCTAGAAAATGGTTTTTAAAAGTATGAAAAATTGAAAACTTTCAGATCAAAATTTGTAACACTTTATAAATATTTTAAAGAGAAAAAGAATAAAATTAATAAAATTAAATACACTTTTAATGTTTTTATTATTTTTTATATTATTAATATAAATTTTTCTATTAAATTTCTTGAATTCCAATATTTAGATTGAATTTTGAATATTCTTTTCTATTGTGGGTCATTAATTACAATAATAATGAAAAAAAAAACAATTTTAACCAATTTTTTAAAGAAAGGTACCTTTGCACATGTGCAGTTATCATGTTACCGTGTTACGCATGCGCAATAATAAAACGGATTTTTACTGCGCACTAATTAAAAAAAGTATGCTATATGTACTGAAATTGTACTTATCTGGTAAAGTACCGCACTGCGCATGCGTAATTTTTGAATTTAATTAGAGCTCATGTGTGACTATCACTGTGCATGATTGCGCATGTGTTACAGCAATACAAAACAACTGCGCATGTGAAATGTTTGTTAAGTAGTGCGCACGTTTACACAGCTGTGGTGCACTACTGTGCATGTGCAACAATATGTTGTGCATAAAAAAATGTTCAGTTTAACATGTTTGACACGAATAGTTCCAGTGCGCATTGTTACAAACTATAATAACATGGTAAAATGAACATTTTTGTAAGTAATCTATTGGAAAAAGTAGGTGAACTTTGAAGTCTGTACGACGATGAACGAAGTTTTTTCAGTATCGTATTAATATAATAGAAGATTACCACGTACAATTTTATGAATATTGGGAGAACTTTCAAACTCTTTATTCTCAATAAATAAGTAAATTTTTACAAAACTTTTTTAAACACTAATTATTTGGAAGATTTTCTGACAGTATGTTAAATATTTATTACCCCCCCCCCCCCCCGGTACCCCTAGAAAATGGTTTTTAAAAGTATGAAAAATTGAAAACTTTCAGATCAAAATTTGTTACATTTTATAAATATTTTAAAGAAAAAAAGATTAAAATTAATAAAATTAAATACACTTTTAATGTTTTTATTATTTTTTATATTCAATAATATAAATTTTTCTATTAAATTTCTTGAATTCCAATATTTAGATTGAATTTTAAATATTCTTTTCTATTATGGGTCATTAATTACAATAATAATTAAAAAAAAAAAGCAATTTTAACCAATTTTTTAAATAAAGGTACCTTTGCGCATGTGCAGTTATCATGTTACCGTGTTACGCATGCGCAACAATAAAACGGATTTTTACTGCGCACTTATTAAAAAAAGTATGCTATATGTACTGAAAATGTACTTATCTGGTAAAGTACCGCACTGCGCATGCGTAATATTTGAATTTAATTAGAGCTCATGTGTGACTATCACTGTGCATGATTGCGCATGTGTAACAGCAATACAAAACAACTGCGCATGTGAAATGTTTGTTAAGTAGTGTGCACGTTTACACAGCTGTGGTGCACTACTGCGCATGTGCAACAATATGTTGTGCATAAAAAAATGTTCAGTTTAACATGTTTGACACGAATAGTGCCAGTGCGCATTGTTACAAACTATAATAACATGGTAAAATGAACATTTTTGTAAGTAACCTATTGGAAAAAGTAGGTGAACTTTGAAGTCTGTTCGACGATGAACGAAGTTTTCTCGGTATCGTATTAATATAATAGAAGATATGATTAAAACAATGATTAGTCGAAAAAAATAAAATTTTAGGGAAACAATTAAAAAATTACGGAATTTATTTAAAATTTGAAAAAATAATTGAAATAATTGAATTGTGAAAAAAATAATTGAAATTAAAGAAAAATACTTAATACTTTTAGAAAATAATTTTGTTTAATGAGAATAGTTCAGAAGTGGGTGAAGTAATTGAAAAATGATAAAAATAATTGGAAATTGAAGAAAATAATTGAAATATGATAAAAACAATAAGAAATTGAAAATAGTAAATGAAATTTGACACAAAGAATTGAAAAAGTGACAGAATATATAATTATGTTAAATAAAGAAAATAATTGAAAAATTATTTTAAAATGTTTGAATTAAAGAGAATAATTGAAAACCCGTAGAAATAATTAAAAATTGAAGAAGATAATTGAAATTTCAGATAAATAATTGCAAATTTTAAATGTTATGAAAAAGAATGAAAATAATTCAAAGTTAGAGAAAATATTTGAAAAATGATGGAAATAATTGAAAAAATTACAGAATATTTTTGAAATGAAAGAGAATAAATGAAAAATCATATTAAAAATTAAAAATTGAAGATAATAATCTAAATTTAAGATATAAACTGAAAATTGAGGGAATTAATTGAAAAATAATACAAATAGTTAAAAAAAAGTGGAGAAAATAATTGCATTGTGATAAAATGAAATGGAATTTGAATAAAAATAATTGAAAATTGTGCTAATTAATTAAAAATTCAGAAAAGTAATTCAGGAATAATCAAAATAATTAAATTGAAGAAAATAATTCCAAAATTGTAAATTAAAAAATAATAATTTAAATTTGGTATAAATAATTGAATATTTAAGAACATTATTCAAATAATTGAAAAACACAATTAACGTTTCAAGAAAATAAATAAAAATTGATGCAAAAAATCAGGTTTCTTTTAATACTGAAGAATAATTAAAAAAATTATTATAGAAGAAGAATAATTGACAATATTAAAAAAATAATTGAATTTGCATTTATATTTTGATTCTGATAATGAAATTAATTTAATATTGAAAAAATATTTAAAATTAAAGAATTAATTGAAAAAATTAAAGAAAATAATTGAAATGTGTTGAAGGTGAATTTACGATTAAGGGGAAAAAATTGAAAAATTGAAGAAACTACTTTGAAAGTATAGTAAGAAATAATGTAAAGTTGTTATAAATAATTGAAATTATAATAGAAAAGTATTATTGAAAATTAAAGAATTTTTTTAATCATTTTAAATTTAAAATATATGCGTAGATTAATTGAATTTTTATAATCAAGACAATTTTAAATTAATTGAAATTTTAAAAAATTAAAATTATTATAAATTTCAAACATGACAAAATTTTAAATTGATAAAAATTATAGTTTAAAAAAATTTTCGAAATTGTTCGTAACCAGTTTGTAACTGTTTGAAACAAGTTCGAAATAATTTGTAACTAGTTAAAAAATATTTAGAATGCGATTAGAACCAGAAATGCGACAATGTACAACTGACATGACGGACGGACAGACAGACGGACAATTTTGTTATAAAAGTTGTAGCCCTCTTCACGAAACCCAAAAAATTTTTCTATGTTTCCACACAATAATTATCATAATTTTTTTCTATTTTTTATCATTCTCAAAAGCTTTTCCGTGTCATTTTCAATTATACATCAAGAATGAATGTCTCTGGCAGTTCTATTGCTTTGAGACAGTTGGATAATAAAACTTTTTTTATGAAGGTTGAGTGAAATTTTCTGAATCGTCTCAATAAAGAATTCTCTTTTATTTCTGGATTTCTTATGTCCTTTCTCTCGTTTTTTTTTTTTTATTTCTTTTAGCAAGAAAAGTGTAAGGTTACTCTGAATCGAGTTCTTTCGCATTTTTCACATTCCTAAATCATACCAACAATTCCTTTGGGAATTCAAGTTTTCTGATAACCTGCCTGTACAGTATTTATATCGCTTGAACAAAACAGAACCTTTGCCCTTGACGTGAATTCGACTTTTGTCACTTTGTTTCAAATATAATATCATTGTTATTCGCTATCAGAAATATTTTGAAACTATTTTTAATAATTTTATTAAAAATCCGAAATACTTTCGGCATTAACAATTATTGTAAGAAAATTGTTGTTATTTATCATTATCTTTAAAAATATTAAAAATATAAAAAAAAGTTTTGTACAAAAGTTGTAGGTCTTATTATTATACATATTTTATGTAAAATACATTTTTTCGTAAAAAACAATATTTTTCGAGAAAAAAGCAATAAATTTTGGCCTTGTAAAAAATGTGTTTATTACTGTGTTAAAAGGCGTTTTTAAATATATAATATTTAATATATAAATATATTATTTTATAATATATATATAAAGACGATTTATAATCTAAAAGATTCCCCCGGTACCCCGGAAAAATTATATTACATTTTTATATAAAAAGGCATCTTTATAACAGAGTAAAAAAAAAAACACTATTTTTATAAGGCCAAAGTTTTTTGCGCTTTTCTCGACAAATATTGGTTTTTATGAGAAACTTTATTCTACATAAATCATGTATGATGATGAGACCTACAACTTTTGTAGAAAATATTTTTTTATCTTTTTAATATTTTTAATATTAAAGAATATTAATATTAGAATTTTTAATATTCAGAAAGAATTCTTTATTTAAGAAACTAATTTTTCATGGATTTTTTGTATTTTTTACCATGAAAATTAAATTTGCGTCAATTTTAATTATCAATTTTTATTTCTTTATATTATTTTGCAATTATTTTCTCCATCTTTTAACATTTTCATTATTTTTCAATTTATTTCCAAAATTTTCAGTTATTATCTCAAATTTAGATTCAATATTCAATTTTTTAAACTATTTTTCAATTTTTTTTTTTTTTTGCTTAAAAACAAACTCAGTAATTTTATATTATTTTCTGTGATTTTTAGTTATTTTCATTCTTTTGGCATAATTTTCAAAAATTTTAAATATTTATCTAAAATTTCAATTCTTATTTTTATTAATTTTGAATTATTTCTGCGATTTTTTAATTAATCTCTATAAATAGATTTTTTAAGTGATTTTGTAATTATTCCAATTATTTCTCTCAAATTTTATTTACTTTTCGCAATTATAAATTATTTTTATCATATTTAACTTTTTTTTCTCAATCAGCATATTGCAATAATTTTCTCAATTTTGTATTAATTTGATCATTCTTCATATATTTTCCTCGATTGTTATTTTCTAAAATTTTTAAGTATTTTTCTAAGATTTCAATTATTTTCTTCAATTTTTAATTATTTTCATTTGCATTCATTTATTTTCTCTAATTTTTAATAATTTTCCTTTTTTCCAATGAACTTCTGAAAGTTTTAAGTATTTTTTTGAAATTCTATGTAACTTTGCTTCATTTAGAAAATATTATATAATTTTTAAATTATTTTCATTAATTTTAATTATTTTTTTCAATTGTGTATTATTTATCTCAATTTTTAATAATTTTTTTTTCAATTTTCAATTATTTTCCCTAATTTTTTTATTATTTAATTTTTTTCAATTTATTTTTAGGATTTTCAAGTAATTTTCTCAAATTTATATTATTTTCTTTATTCTTTAAACATTTCTATGATTTTTTCAATTATTTATCTCAAATTTTATTTACTGTTTTAAATCTTTTATATTTAAATTATTTTCATCATACATTTTAATTATTTTTCTCAACCTTAAATTTTTTTCAGCATATTTCAATTTTTTTTTTAATTTTGAATTAATTTTATCATTTTTCAATTATTTTCCTCGATTGTTAACTATTATTCTCATTTTCTAAAGTTATTTTTACAATTTTTAAGTATTGTTCTAAAATTTCAATTATTTTCTTCAATTTTTAATTATATTAAATTGTTTTCATAATTTCCAAATTTTTTTATTAATTATCGTAAATTTAATTTATTTTTACCTTAATTCTTTTCTCCAATTTTTAGTTATTATTTTTTTTTTAATTGATTTCAAATATCTTCATGTAATTTTCTCAAATTTCAATTATTTTTTTATTTAAAAAAAATTATGTAATTTTTTCAATTATTTCACTCAAATGTCATTTATTTTTTACAATTTATCATTGTTTGTATCATATTTCAATTATTTTCTTCAAGTTTAAAATTGTAAAATCATTTTTCAATTATTTTCCAAAATTTATGACCTTCAATTTTCAATTATTATCATTTTTTTTATAATTTCAAAAATTTTAAACTATTTATCTGAGATTTCAATTGTTTCATTCAATTTTCAATGATTTGTATAATTTTTTTCATCATTTTCTTCAATTTTCAATTACTTTCGTTCTTTTTGTTATTTCCAAAAAGTTTCAAATTATTTCTGTTTAATTAAAAATTATTTTTTTCAATTTTCAATTAATTTTTCTAATTTTTTATTATTTAATTGTTTTCAATTTATTTGTAAGATTTACGAGTAATTTTTTCAAATTTAAATTATTTTCTTTACTTTTAAAACATTTCTATGATTTTTTCAATTATTTATTGTTTTCAATCTTACATATTTAAATTATATTCAATATATATTTCAATTATTTTTTCATTTTTCAATTATTTTCCTCGATTGTTATTTTCTAAAATTTTTTAAGTATTTTTCTAACATTTCAATTATTTTCTTCAATTTTAAATTATTTTCATTTGCTTTCATAATTTTGAAATTTTTTTTTAATCAATTAATATTTAATCAAATATTTAATCCATTTATCTAAGATGTCAATTATTTTATTCAATTTTCAATTATTTGAGTGATTTTTTATATTGTTTTTTTCTAATTTTCAATTACTATCGTTCTTTTTCGTATTTTCCAAAATGATTTTAATTATTTCTCTTTAATTAAAAATTATTCTTTTCAATTTTAAAGTATGTTTATCTTATTTCATTTATTTTCTCTAATTTTCAATTATTTTCTTTTTTTTCAATGAACTTCGAAAGTTTTTAGTATTTTTCTGAAATTTTCTTTAACTTCCCTTTATTTAAAATATATTATGTAATTTTTTTCTATTATTTTTCAAATTTTAATTATTTTTCCAATTTTTTTTAATTATTTATTCCGATTTTCAATTATTTTGTTTAATTTTTATTTCTTTTTATTATTTTGCAATTATTTTCTCCGATTTTTAAATATTTTTATACTTTTGGCATAATTTTCAAGATTTTCAGTTATTTATCTGAAATTTCAATTATTATTTTCATCAATTTTGGATTATTTCTGCGATTTTTTGATAAATCTCTTTAATTAGAATTTTTAAGTAATTTTGTAATTGTTTTCTCTTTTTAAAAATATATTTTTTAATTTTTTCAATTATTTTTCTCAAATTTTATTTATATTTTTCAATCTTTCATACTTAAATTATATTCAATATATTTCAATTATTTTTCTTAATCTTAAATTATTTTCAGCATATTTCAATGATTTTTTCAATTTTGAATTAATTTTATTATTTTTCAATTATTTTCTTCAATTTTCAAATTGTAAAATCATTTTTCAATTATTTTCCAAAATTTACATCCTTCAATTTTCAATTTTTTTTCATTTCTTTCATAATTTTCAAAATTGTTATCCATTCTTTTGAGATTTCAATTCTTTCATTCAAGTTTCAATTATATATATGACTTTTTTATATTATTTTCTTCAATTTTCAATTACTTTCGTTCTTTTTCGTAATTTCCAAAAAGATTTTAATTATTTCTCTTTAATTAAAAATTATTCTTTTCAATTTTAAATTATGTTTATCTTGTTTCATTTATTATCTCTTATTTTTAATTATTTTCTTTTTTTTCAATTATCTTCTAAAATTTTGAAGTATTTTTCTTAAATTTTTCTTTAACTGTCCTTTTTCAAAATATATTATGTAATTTTTGCAATTATTTTCTCAATTTTTAATTATTATTTTCAATTTCATATTATTTTTTCTCAATTTTCAATAATTTTTTTTTCAATTTTTAATTACTTTTTTCCTAATTTTTCATTACCTAATTGCTTTCGATTTATTTGTAAGATTTTCAAGTAATTTTCTCAAGTTTATATTATTTTCTTTACTTTTAAAACATATCTATGATTTTTAAAATTACTTTCCCCGGTTTTTAATTGCTTTCATTTTTTTCAATTAATTTGCATAATTTGCAATTATTTTGTTTAATTTTAATTATTTTATGCATTTTTTTTTTATTTTCGATATGCATGTATTTCAAATTGAATTTCATAAACATGCATATGAAGCACAATACAGAAAATTTCTAACATATTGTATACATTCTTAATTTCAGAATATATTTTTTCCTGTAATATATTTGAAATTTCATCATCAATTAGTCAAGACAGAAGTGTCTGTTTGACGTAATTGATTTTCTTTTCAAAAGAATAACATTTCATTCTTGCATATATTGTTTAAGAGAATTGTATCGAACAGTAACAGTGCAGCTTGTTTATAGCATTTCTGCATTTGTCAAGGAACAAAGGATCCTTTGTACTCTGACTTCCTTTCTTGAAATGATATACGACTACTGTTATATACGTAAAATTCAATGTAACTACATTGACATTTCAAAAAAAAAAATAAAAAAAATAAAAAAACCTCTCAAATCCAACTGAAGAGCTTCCCTTGAATTTCAAAAGAAAAAGTTTATTGCGTGAATTTTTTTAAAAATTGCATCCTTTCAAATTTTAATCCTCGACTCTGAAAATTGCATCCTTTCAAATTTTAATCCTCGACTTTAAATTTATATATAACTTTGTTTCAATATAAAAATATATAAAAACTTTTTTTGTTTGTTTTTTTTTTTTTCTAAAAGTCTCTATTTTGAATGAAATAACTTTTAGTGCGCGAGCTTTAAGCTGAATTGGCAAAAATGCGAAAAAATACATTTATCATGTGAAAAATGAATCGCGCAGGGAATAAGAAATGTTTCAAATAATTTTAGAAGCTTTCAGAAGCTGTCATGTGTACTTTTAAGTTCCCACAAAGCTATACTTGACGAAAATGGACGTGAGAGACAACTATCAACTTCCTCCATTTTCCAAAGAGAAAATCTCATTTTCCATTATTATTGTAAATATAACGTGAGAACTTTATTGGGGTTACACTTGTTACTCCCGTCATGAAAATTTTCTCTTTTATTCCAGTCGAGATAGACGAGTAAAATATTACAATAGTTTTATGCCAAAGGTATAAACGTGACTCTTTATATTTGACTGTTTTACTTTTACCGACTTTTTTTTTTTTTTGCTATCCTTTTATTACTATTTTTTACTCCCGTTTTAGCTTCCTTTACTTTTTTTACCTTTTTTCTCTCGTTTCCCTTTTTTTTTACTCTTTTTTTGTCATAAAACTTTTTTGTTTATTTTTGCTATAGAGGAAGTTTTGTTAAAATTTTCGATTTTGGAAAAAGTAGCCTAAATCGACTCATTTTTAGATAAAAAGTGTAAATTTTGGTTTTTAAGCAAATGCCTAGATGAGTGTGTGTGTGTGTATGTGTTAGTGTGTGTGTTTGTGTGTGTGTGTGTGTTAGTGTGTAGCTTTTTTATGTCGCTAAAATATCTCGTAAACGCTTAAACGGATTTCAATAAAATTTGGATGATTTATTAAACTCATAAATATCTAAATTTTGACACAGGGATTTTTGAAAATACCCAACCTAATTTTTTTTAACATGATTTTTCATAAAAATTTGTTTTTTTGACAAAAAAAATTTTCACCCTCAAAATACAATTCAGGGTTTTACTTTTGTCAAATAAAAGTATTTTTTGTTAATTTTAAAGTATTTTTGCGATTTTGAATTAAATTTTTTGAAATATCAATTATTTTCTTCAGACTTTGGACTATTGTCATAAATATTCAATTTTTTTTTTACACAAATTTCCATTTATTTTTATCATTTTTTCAATTATTTTCTTAAAATTTCAATTCTGTTCTTCAATCTTTAAATTATTGTCAGGAATATTTAAATTTCTGCTACACAAGTTTAAATTTACTTACACTATTTTTCAATTATTTTCTTCAAATTTCAATTAAGAATTAAATAAAATATGTGAAAAATGACGAAATAATAGTAAATTAAAAACAAAATTCGAAAAATGACTAGATTAATAGACAACTGATAAAAATAATTGAAAAAATCAAAGAATAATTATATACAATTTTAAGATAATAATTGATAATTGAAAATTGAATAAGGCAATTAAAATTGAAGAATGGAATTTAAATTTAAAGAATATACTTAATAATTGAAAAAAAGTAATTACAAAAAGCAGAGAACTGATGAATATAGAAGACAACAATTGAAAGCTAAAGAAAATAATAAAAAATTTATGAAATAAATTGAAAAATTTAGAAATAATTGGAAATTTTAAGAATTAAATTAAAATTTGGAAAAATAATTGACAATTAAAAAAAAAATTAAAAAATGACGAAAATAATTGATAATTGAAAACAAAATTTAAAAATGGCTAGATTAACACACAACCGAACAAAATAATTTAAAAAAATCAAAGTATAATCTATAATTATAAAATTTTAAGAAAATAATTGATAATTGAAAACAAAATTAAAAAATGGCTAGATTAACACACCGAACAAAATAATTTAAAAAATCAAAGAATAATTAGAACATTTTAAGATAATAATTAAAAATTGAAAAAATTGTAGAAAATAATAAAAAAATTGGGGAAAATCATTAGTAATTAAAAGAAATAGTTGAAAAATAACGAGAATAACTAAAAAATTGAAGAAAATATGTAAAAAATGACGAAATAATTGACACTTGAAAAATCGAAAAAAAAACTAGATTGGCATAAATTTATTAACTTTTACACGGGTTTTCATCATTTATGTCATTATTCAATTAGTCTTTTAGATTTCAATTATATCCTCGATTATATCGGTAATTTTTCAATTATTTTCTACAATTTTGCAATTAATGTATAAAGTTTTTCTTACTAGATTTCTGAATTTTATTTCTCATTTTTCACTGATTTTTCAAAATTTCAATTATTTGTTGACTTCTTTTCATTTTTAATCAACTTTTCAATTAGTTTTTTTCATTTTACATTTTTTTTCAAATTTGAATTATATTTGTCCTTCTTCAAATATTTTCTTCACATTTTAATTGTTTTCTTGTTATTTCAATTATTTTTTAAACTTTTCAATTATTTTCTTTAATTTTTATTTATTTACTTAACATATACAAATTTAAAACTATTTATTTTCAGTTATTCAATTCTTGTGTTCCTTTCTTGATTATTAATCAATTTTTCAATTAGTTCTATCATTTCACAATTTTTTTTATTTGAATTATTTTTGTATTTTTTCTATTATTTTCTTATAATTTCAATTATTTTTAAAACTTTTCAATTATTTTCTTCAATTTTTATTTAATTATTTATTTATTTATCATATACAAATTTAGAATCATTTCTTTTCGATTTTTCAATTTTTGTCTTCATTTTAAATAATTTTTAAATTTTTTAATTATTTTCTTCAATTTTCAATTATTTTGATTCAGTCTTACAATTTTTGTCTTCGTTTTTTGATTTTTAATCTATTTTTTTAACTAATTTGATCATTTTTCAATTTTTTATTAAATTTAAATTATTTTTGTCATTCTTCAATTATTTTCATCACATTTTAATTATTTTGTTGTTATTTCAATTATTTTTTAAACTTTTCAATTATTTTTTTCAATTTTTATTTATTTATTTATTTAACATTTACAAATTTAAAATTATTTATTTTCAGTTATTCAATTTTTGTCTTCCTTTTTTGATTATTAATCAATTTTTCAATTAGTTCTATCATTTCACAATTTTTTTTTATTTGAATTATTTTTGTCTTTCTTCAATTATTTTAAAAATTTTTCAATTATTTTCTTCAATTTTTATTTATTTATTTATTTATTTAACGTATACAAATTTAGAATCATTTCTTTTCGGTTTTTCTATTTTTGTCTACATTTTAAATAATTTTTAAACTTTTAAATTATTTTCTTCAATTTTCAATTATTTCGATTCTGTCTTACAATTTTTGTCTTCGTTTTTTGATTTTTAATCTATTTTTTATTTAATTAGGTCATTTTTCAATTTTATTGAATTTAAATTATCTTTGTCATTCTTCAATTATTTTCTTCACATTTTAATTATTTTCTTGTAATTTTAATTATTTTTTAAACTTTTCAATTATTTTCTTTAATTTTTATTTATTTATTTATTTATTTATTCAGCATATACAAATTTAGAATCATTTCTTTTCGATTTTTCAATTTTTGTCTTCTTTTTTTGATTATTAATCAATTTTTCAATTAGTTCTGTAATTTCACAATTTCTTTTTATTTGAATTATTTTTGTCATTCTTCAATTATTTTCTTGCAATTTCAATTATTTTTGAAACTTTTCAATTACTTTCTTCAATTTTTATTTATTTAGATAAAGTTAGATAAATTATTATTTAGCATATACAAATTTAGAATTATTTCCTTTCGGTTTTTCAATTTTTGTCTTCATTTTTTTATTATTAATTAATTTTTTAATTATTTTTGTCATTTTTCAATTATTTTTGAAACTTTTCGATTATTTTCTTCAATATTTATTTATTAATTTATTTAGCATATATAAATTTAGAATTATTTCTTGTCAGTTTTCCAATGTTTTTCTTCATTTTTTTATTATAATTCAATTTTTCAATTAGTTCTGTCATTTCATAATATTTTTTTTTATTTGAATTATTTTTGTCATTTTTCAATTTTTTATTTTTGTAATTTCAATTAGTTTTTAAACTTTTTAAATATTTTCTTGTAATTTCAATTATTTTTGGTACTTTTTGATTATTTTCTTGAATTTTCATTTATTTATTTATTTAGCATATACAAATTTAGAATTATTTTTTTTCAGTTTTTAAATTTTTGTCTTTATTTTTTGATTATTATTCAATTTTTCAATTACTTTTTGTCATTTTACAATTTTTTTTTAAATTTGAATTATTTCTGTCATTTTTCAATTCTTTTTTGTAATTTCAAATAATTGTTAACCTTTTTAATTATTTTCTCCAATTTTCAATTATTTCGATTTAGTCGGACAAATTTTGTCTTCGTTTTTTGATTTTTAATCAATTTTTAATTACTTTTGTCATTTTACAATTTTTTTTTAAATTTGAATTATTTTTGTCATTCTTCAATTATTTTCTTCACATTTTAATTATTTTCTTGTAATTTTAATTATTTTTTAAACTTTTCAATTATTTTCTTCAATTTTTATTTTTTTATTAATTTATTTATTTAGCGTATACAAATTGAGAATCATTTCTTTTCGGTTGTTCAATTTTGTCTTCATTTCTTGATTATTAATGAATTTTTCAATTGGATCTGTCTTTTAACAATTGTTCTATCAACTTGAATTATTTTTGTCATTCTTCAATTATTTACTATTCCCATTGTAATTATTTTGTCAATGACTCAATTATTGTACTCCAAATTTTTATTTTTTACACCAGTTTCAAATTCATTTTTTTAAGTTTTAATTATTTTTGTCATTCTTCAATCTTGTAATTTCAATTACTTTTTAAACTTTTCAATTATTTTCTTCAAAATTTCAATTAATTTTTCATTATTCAAGTATTTTTGTCATTTTCCAATTATTTGCTTTTATTATTTCTTTTATTTTTGCCATTTTGGAATTGTCTTTTTATTATTGTTATGAATTTAATTATATTTTACACCTTCTTCAATTATTTTCTACTTATTTCAATTATTTTCTTTATATTTTAATTATTTTCTTCATATGTAAATTTTTTTGCAATTTTTGAATTATTCTCTTTAATATTTCAATTATTTTCTTTAAACTTTAAATAATTTCTTTAAATTTGAATTATTCCCCTCAAACTTCTAAAATATTTTTTTCAATTATTCAATTATTGTCTACAAATTTTTAATTTTTACACCAGCTTTCAATTATTACGTTTGTTATTTTTCAATTATTTTCTTCAAATTTCAATCAATTTTGTCATTATTCATACATTTCTGACATTTTTCATTTATTTTTTTTTTTTTCATATAATTCTATTATTTTTGTTTTTGTGAAATTATTTTCTACAAATTTCAATTATTTTATTAAATTTTTTGTAACTGTCATGTATTTTGGAATTTTTTACATTAGTTTTAAATTATTTTCTTCAAATTTCAAACATTTTCTTCTTTCTTTTATTATTGTCATGAATTTCTTAGTTTTTTTTACACCTATTTCAATTATTTTCTACAAATTTCAATTATTTTATTAAAATTTTTTTACTGTCATGAATTTTTAAATTTGTTACACCAGTTTTAAATTATTTTCTTCAAGCTTCAGTTATTTTCTTTATTCTTTTTATTATTCCTCAGGAATTTCAAATTTTTTTACATCTTATTCAATTATTTGTTACTAATTTCAATTATTTTCTTCAAATTTTAATTGCTTTCTTTATATTAAATTTTTCAGCCATTCTTGAATTATTCTCCTTAAATTTCAATTCTTTTCTCCAAACTTCAATTAATTTTTTCAACTTTCAATTATTTTCCTCAAACTTCTAACATTTTTTTTCAATTTTTCAATTATTGTCCATAAATTTTTAAGTTTTACGCAAGCATTTGTGCATCAAAGTTTGTTTATTTATAAAAATGGTTTAAACATTTTTTTTTACCGTTTTTACTGTGTTTTAGAGTGCAATAAATAAAAACAAAGCCTGAAATATTTTTTCTTGTATATTATTTATTTAACTAATTTGAAAGTAAAACACTGAAATTTTACAAAAATGGAGATTAAAATGATTTCTTTGGATTTGTATTATTTTATTATTATTATTATTATTATTATTATTATAGATGTTGTGTTTACACAATATATAAAAATCAATTTTATTGTTTTTAATCAATTCACATTAAACTTTCAATGCACTTAAACACAAAAAATTCTCCGTGCGAAATGTACTGTTTTTTTTTTTTTTTTACCAGCGGGATTTCATGTTTATTATTATTTTCTTTTTCTCTTTTTTATTACACGACTGGAAAACTTTTTCCAGTTTCCCAGGCAGCGAGCATTCAAATAGGATTTATCCTTGCAATATTTGAATAGTTTTGCTTCACAAAAAGACGAAAAAACTGTGTATTCCTCGACCCTCTAAACGAGAAGTGCGTCTTTTATGTTGCATTAATACTATAGACTTAAAAATAAAACAAATTTTTATCAAGCAATTGTCCTTTTTATCAAATTTTTTAAATACACGAATTTTTTTTTTTAATATACGAATATGAATTCCGCGACCTGAAAATTCTGTTATATAAAAATTGTGATTTATGTCACAATCAACTTTTGTTTAAAACCGCCTTTTAACCGAATGCAACATTTTAGCTCCATTCTTTGTGATTGTAATATCGTCTAACCCTTTCTTTATATAAAGACTGTGTTTTTCTTTTACTTTGTTGATGAAAGTATTTCTCAAGATGTGCCAGAAAAGTGTCGAATTGATTAAGCAAAGTGCACTCAAGAAAATTTGTGCTCAAATTTTCCATAACGAAGCGCCAAAGGTGCCATTGTAGTGAATTAAATCAACATCGGTTAATTTCACTAATTGTACGTATCACGTTTGACCTGGATTCATTTTACGTTGAAATGCCTGAATACTTGGAAACAGAATCCTCTCGACTTGGTTGTACGGCCTCGACGCTTTACTTATACTTAGAGTTTGATTTGAGCTGCTTTATCTACATAAAACGTCAGCTTCATCTTCCTGTTAATATTTGTCATGATGCACACGCAATTATCTTGATCTAATTTATATTACAGTCATAAATACGTATAGTGTACTTTTACATCATTATCTTCATTTTTTTTTCTACGAATTATGCATATTTATTTTTACAAACTTTTAACCTTCTTTATCCGGGTTGAAAATAACACCCATGTTTTACAATTATTTATTATTAACAATGGTTTAAAATACGGAAAACTATAGGTGTAAATTATATGTGGGAAATAGTTGTGGGACTTTGTGTAAACCTATGCCAATGAACGTGTTTAAACAAATTTTAAATTGATGAAAATAATACAAAGATTTAGGAAAGACATTCAAATTTGAAGAAAATAACTCGAAAATAGGGGGAAAAAATTGAAGTATGAAAAAAATAATTGAAAAATGACAGAAATAATTCGAATTTGAAAAAAAATTGTAAAATGTTAAAAAGTAATTAAAAATTTGATCAAAAATCAAAAAATGAAGACAAAAATTGAAAACTGAAAAGAAATAATTCAAAATTGGTACATGTTAAATAAATAAATAAAAGTTGAAGAAAAAAATTGAAAAGTTTCAAAAATAATTGAAGTTGCAAGAAAATAATTGAAATATTAAGAAAATACTTGAAAAATTACAAAAACTATTCCAAATTCAAAACAAAAATTGTAAAATGAGAAAACAAATTGAAAAATTGATTAAAAATCAAAAAATGAGACAAAAATTGAAAAACTGAAACGAAATAATTGAAAATTGAAGACAATGAATGAACAGTTTAAAATTAATTGAAATTACAAGAAAATATTTGAGGATGGACAAAAATAATTAAAATTTAAAAGAATTTACTTTAAAACTGGTGTATTTAATAAAAAAAATTTGACTACAATAATTGAGATATTGATAAAATAATTAAAATGTGAAGCTACTAATTAAAGAATGACAAAAATAATTTAAATTTGACAAAAAAAAAAATTTAAAATGACGAAAATAATTTATTTGAAAATACATACGGGTCAATAAACCCATTAAGAAAATACAAAAATTGAAAAATTGATTAATAATCAAAAAATGAAGACAAAAATTAAAAAACCGAAAACAAATAATTCTAACTTTGTATATGCTAAATAAATAAATAAAAATTGAAGAAAATAATTGAAAAGTCTAAAAAATAATTGAAATTACAAGAAAATAATACAAATATGAAGAAAAAAATTGAAAAATGACAAAAATAATTCAAATTTGAAACAAAAATTGTAAAAATTAAGACAAAAAATTGTAAAACCGAAAAGAAATAATTCAAAATTTGTATATGTTAAATAAATAAATAAGTAAATAAAAATTGAAGAAAGGAATTGAAAAGTTTCAAAAGTAATTGAAGTTGCAAGAAAATAATTCAAATATGAAGAAAATAATTGAAAAATGACAAAAATAATTTAAATTTGAAATAAAAATTGTAAAATGAGAAAACAAATTGAAAAATTGATTAAAAATAAAAACATGAGACAAAAATTGAAAAACTGAAACGAAATAATTAATAATTGAAGAAAATAAATGAAAAGTTTCAAATAATTGAAATTACAAGAAAATAATTGAAGATTGACAAAAATAATTAAGGTTTGAAAGAATTTAATTTAAAACTGGTGTAATCAATGAAAATTTTGACTGCAATAATTGAGATATTGATAAAATAATTAAAATGTGAAGCAACTAATTAAAGAATGACAAAAATAATTTAAATTTGACAAAAAAATTGTAAAATGACGAAAATAATTGAAAAACTGATTAATAATCGAAAAATGAAGACAAGAATTGAAAAACTGAAAAGAAATAATTCTAAATTTGTTACATGTTAAATAAATAAATAAATAAAACTTGAAGAAAAAAATTGGAAAGTTTCAAAAATAATTGAAGTTGCAAGAAAATAATTCAAATATGAAGAAAATAATTGAAAAATGTCAAAAATAATTCAAATTTGAAACAAAAATTGTAAAATGAGAAAACAAATTGAAAAATTGATTAAAAATCAAAAAATGAAGACAAAAATTGAAAAACTGAAACGAAATAATTGAAAATTGAAGAAAATAAATGAAAAGTTTCAAATAATTGAAATTACAAGAAAATATTTGAAGAATGACAAAAATAATTAAAATTTGAAAGAATTTTTTTTAAAACTGGTGTAATTAATTAAAATTTTGACTACAATAATTGAGATATTGACAAAATAATTAAAATGTGAAGCAACTAATTAAAAAATGACAAAAATAAATTGAATTTGACAAAAAAATTGTAAAATGTCGAAAATAATTTAAAAACTGATTAATAATCGAAAAATGAAGACAAGAATTGAAAAACTGAAAAGAAATAATTCTAAATTTGTATATGATTAATAAATAAGTAAATAAATAAAAAATGAAGAAATTAATTGAAAAGTTTCAAAAATAATTGAAATTACAAGAAAATAATTAAAATGTGAAGAAAATAATAATTGAAGAATGAAAAAAATAATTCAAATTAAAAATAAATTGCAAAATGACAAAACTAATTGAAAAATTGATTAAAAATAAAAAAATTAAGGCAAAAATTGAAAAACCGAAACGAAGTGATCGAAAATTGAAGAGAATAATTGAAAAATGACAAAAGTAATTAAAATTGGAAAAAAATTAATTTCAGGAAGAATCAAAAATTCAAATATTGAGTACAGTAAATGAGATATTGAGGAAATTATTAAAATGTGAAGAAAATACATAATTGAAGAATTATAAAAATAAGTCAAATAAAAAAAAATGTGAAATGACAGAACTAATTGAAAAATTAATTAAAAATCCAAAAATGAAGACAAACATTTAAAAACTGATACGAAGTAATTGAAATTTGAAGAGAATAATTGAAATTACATGAAAATAAATGAAAAATAATTAAAATTTGAAGAATTAAATTTGAGGCTGGGGTTAAAAAATAAAATTGTTAGTACAATATATAATTGAGATATTGACAAAATAATTTAAATCTGATGAAACTAATTGAAAAATGACAAAAATAGTTCAAATTTATAGAAAAATTAATATAATTTATGTGTATGTTTATGTATTAAATAAATAAATAAATAAATAATAACAAAACTAATTGAAAAGTTGATTTAAAATCAAAAAACATATAGACAAACATTGAAAAACTGAAACGAAAAAATTGAAAATTAAAAAAATAAATGAACAGTTTTAAAATAATTGAAATTACAAGAAAATAATTAAAGAATGACAAAAATAATATAAATTTGACAAAAAAATTGTAAAATGGCAAGACTAATTGATAAATTGATTAATAATCAAAAAATGAAGACAAGAATTGAAAACCTTAAAAGAAAAAATTCTAAATTTGTATATGCTTAATAAATAAATAAAAATTGATGAAAATAATTGAAAGCTTTAAAAAATAATTGAAATTACAAGAAAATAATTCAAATTTAAAAACAATTGTAAAAAGACAAAACTAATTGAAAAATTAATTAAAAATCAAAAAACGAAGACAAACATTGAAAAATCTGAAAAGAAATAATTGATATTGAATAAAATAATTGAATTTTCAATTATTTTCTCTAATATTTAATCCTTTTTTTTTAGTTTTTCTTTCAATTCTTCAGTTTTTAATTGTTTTCTTCTATATTTATCAATTCTCGGCTTTTTTCAATAAAAATTTATTTATTTATTCAATTTTTCTTTTTTTATCTTTTTTAATTGCTTCCTTCAATTGTAAATTAATTTTGTCAATTTTCAATTATTATCTTAAAATTTTATAATTATTCTTTGATTTTTTAATATATTTTGTTGAATTGTGTATTAATCTATCCATTTTTTTTAATTTTGTTCTTAAATGTCAATTATTTTTCGTCGTTTTTGTAATTTTTTGTTCAATTATCAATTATGTTTTCAAATTTTAATTTAATTTTTAAAATTTCAATTTATTTACTTAATTTTTAGGGTTTTGTGGTTCGGAACCGAAACATTCATAGTGAGACTTTGTCGTCCGTCCGTCCGTCCGTCGTTCACAGCCAATAGCTGTTAATTTTAGGTTTTGAGCGAGAGAGAGAGGAAGATAGTCAGAGACAGAGACAAAGATACGTTAGTTACCGGAGGTTACCCCGAGTTACGTAAGTAAACGTAAAAGTTACCGTGAGTTACGTACGTTACCGTTGAAGTTACCGAGAGTTACGTAGGTTACAATGAGTTACGTAAGCTACAGTAAAAATTACCGCGAGTTACATAAGCTATCGTTAAAGTTACCGCGAGTTACGTAAGTTACGTACGTTACAGAGGGTTACGTAGGTCCGTGAGTTATGCAGGTTACTGAGAGTTACGTAGGTTACAATGAGTTACGTAAGCTACAGTAAAAATTACCGCGAGTTACATAAGCTATCGTTAAAGTTACCGCGAGTTACGTAAGTTACGTAAGTTACCGAGGGTTACGTAGGTCCGTGAGTTATGTAGGTTACTGAGAGTTACGTAGATCAGTAAGTTACCGTAAAAGTTACCGCGAGTAACGTAAGTTACCGTAAAAGTTACTGCGAGTTACGTAAGTTACGTAAGTTACCGAGGGTTAGGTAGGTCAGTGAGTTATGTAGGTTACTGAGAGTTACGTAGATCCGTAAGTTACCGTAAAAGTTACCGCGAGTTACTCAAGTTACCGTAAAAGTTACTGCGAGTTACCAAGGGTTACGTAGGCCCGTGAGTTATGTAAGTTACCGAGAGTTACGTAAGTTATCGTAAAAGTTACCGCAAGTTATGCTGGTTACTGCGAGAAACGTAAGTTACGTAAGTTATCGAGATTTACGTAGGTTCGTGAGTTATGTAAGTTACTGAGAGTTACGTAGGTCCGTTAGTTACCGAGAGTTACGTAGGTTACAGTGAGTGACGTAAGCTACAGTAAAAATTACCGCGAGTTACATAAGTTATCGTTAAAGTTACCGCGAGTTACGTAAGTTACGTACGTTACAGAGGGTTACGTAGGTCCGTGAGTTATGCAGGTTACTGAGAGTTACGTAGGTCAGTAAGTTACCGTAAAAGTTACCGCGAGTTACGTAAGTTACCGTAAAAGTTACTGCGAGTTACGTAAGTTACCGAGGGTTACGTAGGTCCGTGAGTTATGTAGGTTACTGAGAGTTACGTAGATCCGTAAGTTACCGTAAAAGTTACTGCGAGTTACCGAGGGTTACGTAGGCCCGTAAGTTATGTAAGTTACCGAGAGTTACGTAAGTTATCTTAAAAGTTACCGCAAGTTATGCAGGTTACTGCGAGAAACGTAAGTTACGTAAGTTATCGAGATTTACGTAGGTTCGTGAGTTATGTAAGTTACTGAGAGTTACGTAGGTCCGTTAGTTACCGAGAGTTACGTAGCCCCGTGAATTACGTAAGTTACATCGAGTTACGTAAGTTACCGCGAGTTACGTAAGTTACCGCGAGTTACGTAAGTTACCGTAAAAGTTACCACGAGTTAAGTAAGTTGTTGGCTTTACCGTAAATTACGTAAGTCACCGTAAGATGCGTAAGTTATCGTAAAAGTTACCTTGAAATACGTAACTTACCGCGAGATACCCTCGATTGTAGGCTCATTGCGCCTGCTTTCTGTGCTGTTTATTTATTATTCTTTTCAATTTCAATTATTTCCAACATTTATTTCTATAATTATTCAACTATTTTGTTTAAATTTAATATTTATTGTCTAATTTTTTAGACTAGTCGAATTGCTCAAAATTAAAAATACTGTTTTAATTGTTGGAAAATTTGTGACCGGGAAAATGACCGGAAATTTTATTTTTTAAAAAAAAAGTGTCCACCCTGATTTCGTGCTAGAGGTATTAAAAAAATATAAAATGACAGATTTTTGCGATAAGATAGTGCATGCCGTGGGCTATTACTATAATATATGGTATTAATTCTCGATTGCCCAATCATAATACATATCATACAATTGCTGTAGCTCGGGTAAGCCCTATTCATTGTAATACGACTATCAGAGTGCTATTGTGCACACTACGTGTTCGTATGCTATATAGAAACGTGCTTCAGCATATGTTAATTATTACACATTCTAATCTAGAAATTGCTTGCAATCAATAATTTCAAATTAAATCGATATTAACGCCCGATGATAATGAATTTTCACATATATTAATATATTTTACATTACGTGCCATCCAAGAGTGTAGGTCTCATCGCTTTATCGGTTTTCTCAACTATTTTCGTCCCTAAGTCCTTATTCAATCGATATCTTTCTTTTATGTCAAGAATTTCCCCTTAATTGAAGTAAGAAGACGTTGTCAATTAATCATCTCCTTACCTCTCACAAAATAAATGATCTTAATTTTTTTTTTTTTTGCATTTTTTGTGTCTTCAATTATTATTGGTTATATATCCTCTATATTCATTCATTACTTTATGCTAATTGTAATTTTGTCTTTCGGGTTGTTTTTCTTGCAAAAGAGACGAATTTCATTTTCAGTTGGCCCCTCATTTGCAGGTAGGACAATGGATATGAGGGGCCAACTGACAATGAAGTTAGATTCTTTTGAAACTGAGACTACTGTGACATCTGCGAACTAAATTTTGAAATAATAGCTGAAAAAGAAGGAAGAATTACCAAAAAGTGGAAAATATTTTGAAACTTGAGAAAAGTGACTTGAAAATTGGAAATAAGTAGATAATGGACAACAAAAAGAATTCTTTTTTTTAAACAACTAAAAAGGGAAAAATTAATTGTTCAAAAAATTCTGGATATAAATTATTACTTATTATTATTAAATAGTACAAAATTTATTAATTTTCAGTAGAAAACAACTAATTTGAAAGTGAAATATCTACTAACTAAATTGTTTAAACAAATTATAATTGTTTAGTTTCAATTTTTTTATCAAATTAGACTATAGAGTTTTCAATTTTTTTTAATTCTGAAACTTTCTTTTCTAAATGATACCAATTATCAACAACAATCTGAAAATAAAAATTATTTGAATTGTTTAAAAAAATTGTTATTGTTTAATTTCAAATTTTTATAAACTACAGAATTGCAACCTTCTCTCAATTTTGCAATTTTTTCTCAATATTGCAACTTTTCAAACAGAATGATACCAATCACTAACAACAAATAAAAAATAACAATTCTACATATTGTTTAAACAAATTATAATTGTTTAATTTTAACTTTTTATCAAATGAAACTACAGAGTTGCAATTTTTTCTGAATTTCAAACTTTTTAAGCTTATTAATACCAAATAATAACAACAATTTTAAAATAATATTTCGATTAATTGCTTAAACAAACTATTATTGTTTAAATTCAATTTTTTATTAAATTAAGCTATAAAGCTGCAATTTGACTGTAAGACGTTATCATCGATTAATAACTTTTAACATTTTATTATTATCAAAATGTTCTGAAAATGTAGCTAAAAAAGTTGCAAAATGGATAAAAAATGCAACTTTGTAACTTAATTTAAGAAACAGTTGATATTAAACAATTATTAATTGTTTAAACAATTGTTAGAGTTCTTTTTTTAAACTTGTTGTTATTAATTGGTGTTAATAAGCTTTTAAAGTTTCAAAATTAAGTAAAAAATTGGAACTCTGCAGCTTGATCTGATAAAAAGTTGAAATTAAACAAATATAATTTGTTTAAACAATATTTAGAATTGTTATTTTTAATTTTCTGTTAGTGATTGGCATCATTCAGTTAAAAAAGTTGAAAAATTGAGAGAAGGTTATTGAGAAAAGTTCTGTTGCTTAATTTAATAAAAAGTTGAAATTAAACAATAATAATTTGTTTAAACAATTGATACAATTTTTATTTTTAGTTTTTTGTTAGTAATTGTTTACATTTATCTTGACAAATTGCACAATTGGGAAAAACTTGCAACTCTGTAGTTCAATTAAATATGTAGAATTGGAAAATAGATTGAAATTAAACATTAATAAATTGTTAAACAATTTGTAGAGTTTTTATTTTTTTGTTGATAATTGGTATCAGTTAGCTGAAAAAGTTGCAAAATTGAGAAAAAAACTGCAATTTTGTAACTTAATTTGAGAAAAAGTTGAAATAAAACAATAATTAATTGTTTAAACAATTGTTGGAATTCTTTTTTAAATTTTATGTTATTAATTGGTATTAATAAGCTTGAAAAGTTTCAAAATTGAGAAAAAAATTCAAATCTATAGCATAATTTGTTAAAAAGTTGAAATTAAACAATTATAATTTGTTTAAACAATATTTAGAATTGTTTTTTTAAATTTGTTGTTAGTGATTGGTCTCATTCAGCTTAAAAAGTTGAAAAATGGAGAAAAAGTTGTTACTCTGTAGTTTTTTATTTTTTTTTTATTAAAAACATGAAAGAAAACAATAATAATTTGTTTAAACAATTGATACAATTTTTATTTTTAGTTTATTGTTAGTAATTGTTTACACTTGTCTTGACAAATTGCACAATTGGGAAAAACTTGCATCTCTGTAGTTCAATTTAATATGTAGACTTGGAAAATAGATTGAAATTAAACATTAATAAATTGTTAAACAATTTGTAAAATTTTTATTTTTATTTTTTTGTTTATAACTGGTATCAGTTTGCTGAAAAAGTTGCAAAACTGAGAAAAAACTGCAATTTTGTAACTTAATTTGAGAATAAGTTGAAATTAATTAATAACAATTTGTTTAAACAATTCGAAGAAATTTTATTTTGACTTTTTATTGATAATTGGTATTAGTTAGCCGAAAAATTTGAGAAAAAACTGCAATTCCGTAACTTAATTTGAGAAAAATTTGATATTAAACAATAAAAAATTGTTTAAACAATTCTTGGAATTCTTTTTTTAATTTGATGTTATTAATTGGTATTAATAAGCTTAAAAAGTTTCAAAATTGAGAAAAAAATTTAAATCTATAGCATAATTTGTTAAAAAGTTGAAATTAAACAATTTTATTTTGTTTAAACAATATTTAGAATTGTTTTCTTTTTAAAATTTGTTGTTTGTGTTGATCTTATTCAGCTTAAAAAGTTGAAAAATGTAGAAAAATCTGCAACTTGTAACCTAATTTGAGAAAAAATTGTAGTTAAACAATAACAATTTGTTTAAACAATTCGAAGAATTTTTATTTTTAGATTGTTGTTGATAATTGGTATTATTTACCTAAAAAAGTTCCAAAATTAAGAAAAAATTGCACCTTTTTCCTTAGTTTGATAAAAAGTTGAAACAAAACAATTATAATTTGTTTAAACAATTGGTAGAATTTTTATTTTCAGTTTGATGTTAGTAATTGATTACATTTGTCTTTAAAAGTTGCGAAAAAGTTTCAATTCCATAGATTAAATTGATTAAAAGTTGAAATTAAACAATTTTAATTTGTTTAACAAATATATAGAATTGTTATTTTTAATTTATTGTCAGTGATTGTTATCATTCGTCTTTAAAAGTTGAAAAATGGAGAATAAATTGCAACTCTACTTTAATTTAATAAAAAGTTGAAATTAAACAATAACAATTTGTTTAAAAAAATTATCTATTACCTAAAACAATTCTGAAAAGTTTATATTTTTGCTATTTATTGAATATGCTACAAAAAACTGTCCAAAAAATATCTAAAAATATTTTTTAACACTTGTTTTTGTATTTTTGCCTTATAATGGTTTTTGGCTGATCCATAAAAAATAGTTAATATTAAAAAACTGTGAAATAAACAATTTGGCATTATTCTTTAAAGTCTCCTAAAGAAAAACGAAGTTTGTCGATTCAATAATATTGATTTTCAAAGATTCTGTACCATTTCTGCGAAAAAGTTTTTTTTTCCCCCAATGCATTTTACACGGAAAACTTGGAGCGCTTTCAGGGGCCTCTAAAAATGTTTTGATTTCCAATAAAATAACAGAATTCCAACTTTATTTTTTTTTTGGACTATACATCTTAAATACCGTTTTAAAATAAACTAAAAGTATAGTCACGTTTGAAATAATAATAAAGACAATTGTTAAAACGTATATTGATCGGTTTATTTGAATTTTGAGTGTCGCATATACAATAACACCTGAATGGCATAAAGCGGCGTGCATTTGTCGTCGCGAATCCTTTTGTGATTAATCGTAACAAGCTAACGAGCGATTACACTTACTGGATTTATGATCTATTTCAACACAAGAGTCCTGATTCAAATTGTGTTTGTCATAATATATGCGCCAGTTACTCTGGAAAATTGTGAATCATGTGCTAAACTCGTGTACTCCTATTTGTCATATCTCTCAGCTAAAAGCAAAACTACCATTCCCAGTCACTTTTATCGATTTAATTTTGTCTATTTTCAAATACGTGCAAAATATGCATTTCAATAATCATAATAAACGTGCTCCCTTCTTCTCCAAACTTATTTTGTGAAAAAGAAAAATTGTAGTATTTTTATGACGTTGAGCGCCATTTTAATTATAATTATAATTAATTATATTTTGTTCTGTTGGCGATTTTATTCTCGTCAGTTTTAGAATTTGTTTTCAATATTATCAATTATTATCTTAAATATTCAATTATTTTCGTCATTTTGTAGTTTTTTCTACAATTTTCAATTATTATAATACGCAACTTCAATTTAATTCTTTAACTTTCAAATTATATCTACAATAATTTTAATTATTTTCCTCAATTTTAAAGATTTTTTTAAAATATTTTCATCGATTATTATCAATTAATTCCACAATTAAATAATAATAATCTCGGTAAAATCCTGAAGTTAGTATGTATTTATATTTATTCATATTTTTCTGTCCACGTTTTAAAGTCTGAAGTGAAATTAGTTAGTATTAATATTTATTCATATTTTTCTGTCCACATTTTAAAAACTGAAATGAATTATTTTGTAATTACTTTTAAAAATTTCAATTATTTATCCGATATTGCAATTATTTTCATCAATTTTCGTTATTTCTGCGATTTTTTAATCATTCTCTTTAATTAAAATTTCTTAAGTAATTTTGTAATTATTATTCTTTTTTTAAACATATACTCTATGATTTTTTCAGTTATTTCTCTCAAATTTTATTGAATGTTTTCAATTTTTCATATTTAAATTATTTTCATCATAATTCAATTTTCTTTCTTAATCTTAAATTATTTTCAGCATATTTCAATTATTTTCTTCAATTTTAAATTAATTTTATCATTTTTCAATTATTTTTCTAGATTGTTAATTATTATTCTCATTTTCTAAAATTATTTTCTAAGATTTTTAAGTATTTTTCTGAAAATTCAAATATTTTCTTCAATTTTTAATTATTTTCATTTGTTATCATAATTTAATTTTTTTTTCATTAATTATCGTAAATTTCAATTATTTTTAGCTTTCTTCCAGACTTTTCTCCAATTTTTAGTTTTTTTTTTCATTTTATAAAATTAATTTCTAAAATTTTAAAGTATTTTTCTCAAATTTCTATTATTTTCTTCACATGTTTTAATCGTTTTTATTTGTTTTCATAATTTCCAAAAAATTTTAATAATTATCGTAAATTTTAATTATTTTAAGCATTCTTCCAGTCTTTTCTCCAATTTTTAGTTATTCTGATTTCCTAAAATTATTTTCTAAGATTTTTAAGACTTTTTCTAAAATTTCAATCGTTTTCTTCAATTTTTAATTATTTTTATTTGTTTTCATAATTTCCAAAAAATTTTAATAATTATCGTAAATTTCAATTATTTTTATCATTCTTCCAGTCTTTTCTCCAATTTTTAGTTATTCTGATTTCCTAAAATTATTTTCTAAGATTTTTAAGACTTTTTCTAAAATTGCAATTGTTTTCTTCAATTTTCAAATATTTTTATTTGTTTTCATAATTTCAAAATTTGTTGATTAATTATCGTAAATTTTAATTACTTTTAGCTTATTTTTTCAATTCTTTTCTCCAATTTTTAGTTATTTTCTTTTTTTTAATTGAATTCTAAAATCTTGATGTATTTTTTTCAAATTTCAATTTTTTTTCTTTATTAAAAAAAAATTCTGTTGTTTTTTCAATTATCACACTTAAATTTCTTTTATTTTTTACAACTTATCATTGTTTGTATCATATTTTAATTATTTTCATCAAGTTTTAAAATTTAAAAACATTTTTCAATTATTTTCCAAAATTTATTCCCTTCAATTTTCAATTCTTTACATTTGTTTCATAATTTCAAAAATTGTTAACTATTTATCTGACTTTTCAATTATTTTATTATTTATATTATTTTTTATATTATTTTCTTCAATTTTCAATTACTTTCGTTCTTTTTCTCGTTCTTCTTCATAATTGCTAAAAAGTTTTTACTTATTTCTCTTTAATTAAAACTTGTTCTGTTCAATTTTAAATTATTTTTATCTTTTTTCGTTTATTTTCTCTAATTTTTAATTATTTTCTTTTATTTCAATGAACTTTTGAAAGTTTTAAGTATTTTTCTCATATTTTGTTTAACTTTCCTTTATTTAAAATATTTTATGTAATTTATTTAATTATTTTCTCAAATTTTAATTATTTCTTTAAATTTTAATTTATTTATCTCAATTTTTAACCATGTTTTTTCAATTTTCTATTATTTTCTCTAATTTTTCATTATACAATTTTGTTTTAATTTACTTTTAAGATCTCAAGTATTTTTCTCAAATTTAAATTATTTTCTTTATGTTTAAAACATTTTTATGATTGTTTAAATTACTTTCCCCAATTTTTAATTCATTTCATTTTTCTTCAATTCATTTCCAAAATTTGCAATTATTTTGTTTAATTTCAATTATTTTTTGCAATTCTTTTTAATTCTAAAATATAAATTTTGTCCTAAATAAATATTTATTTTATTTATATTAATTGATTTTTAAATATTATATTTAAAATATTTATTTCTTCTTATTAGATAAATAGTATTTACCGATTTTTTGTATTTATCATTGTATTTTATAATCTTTAAAATGTATGAAAAAAATTTTATTTTGCTAGTATTTAATAATTCTCGGATGTTTTCAATTATTACTTTAATATTAAAAAATTTCCGCCTTTCATCAATTTTTTTTTCAATTATCAATAAGTTTATTTAATATTAAATTCAATTGTTGAAATATTTCTTTCAATTCTCAATTTTTTTTTTAATTTAGTAATTCCATTTTTCAGTTTTCAGTTTTTTCTTCTACATTCAATAACTTTTTCAATTTTAAATTATATTTTTCTAATTTCAATTCCATTATGAAATTTTCAATTATTTTCTTTAATAATAAAAAATTTTCGACTTATATCAATTATTTTTCTCTACATCAATAAATTTCGTGAATTTTAGATAAAGTTGTTCAATTATATTCTACAAATTTTAATTTCATTCTTCAATTCCATTCTTCAAATTTAAATTATTTTGTTCAAAAATCAATTTTTTTATATTTTCAATCAATTCTTCAATATTGAATAATTCTCTGTTTTCAAAATTTTTTTTAACAATCATAAAAAATGTTTTAATCAGTAATGCAGATTTCTCCTTTTCCGACTGTGAAAAGTCGTGTTTTTGTGAGGGGTACCATCAGCCGGTAAAGCAGAACACCCTGTAGAAGCACGACTTTTTTAGTCGGTAATGTAGAAGTATGAGTTACCTAACCACTTACCGACAGTGGGTAATGCAGATTTCTATTTTTATGGATGCAAAAGTCGTGTTTCTGTGGGGGTGCCATCAGTCGGTAAAACAGAAACTTCAGCAGAAACACAACTTTTCGCAGTTGGTAAAGTAGAAATCTAAGTTACCTAAGCACTTACCGACAGTCGGTAATGCAGATTTTTATTTTATGGATGCAAAAGTCGTGTTTCTGTGGAAGTACCATCAGTCGGTAAAACAGAAACTTCAGCAGAAACACCACTTTTCGCAGTTGGTAAAGTAGAAATCTACATTGCCGGCGGTCGGTAAGTGGTCCCATACCGACACAGGTATACTGCTTATAATTCTTTACCCATTTTCGAATTTCATATAAAAATTGTCAATTTTCTCTTATTTTGCAAATTTTTTTTTATTTTTACTCCAACAATTTTTTTTAATTAAAGTAATGTTTCCACATATTTAAATAATTTTTCGTTTAATGAATAAATGAAACTAGTATAAAAGCCAGAAACGAGATGTTAATTAATACAAAAAATTCTCGAAATTAAAATTCATGAATGTTGAAATATTTTATAGTACTCTTTAGACTTTCAGTATTTTAAAAAAAAACGAAAAAACCATAAAATTTATCAGAAGTTTGAAGATTATTTGGGAATACTAAAAAACATTTCCATCTTAAATGTAAATGCGTCAAAGTTTCAACCGAAAATATCTCGATGAGTTATTAACGGCCGACTGAGCCATGGAGCTTGTAATTAATTTCCTGCTTGCAAAAGTTGTAGTGGGCAAAAAGTGAAAACAGCCGGCTGTCATGTCGATTCGAATCATATTTCAAATAAAAGCTCTCACCAGTTTTTTTGCTTAAAAAAAAACATCGAGTACAACATCAGAGTGAAAAAGTAGTGTCTTTTAAAAAAAAAAGTAGAATTTTATATATTGCGGGAATAACGGTATTCTTTTAAATAAATTGACAATTTCCATTACTTTCTACACATTGTAACTGTACTTTATAACTATACACTATAATATATCTAAAATACGACAATAATATAATTATATCACATTTTGAATTAAAAACTATTTTCGGCTAAAGTTTCCGGGAAATGTTCATGTATAAAAAATGTTCAATTTATTTTTTAAAAAAAATAAAGCAAAAAGTTTGAAAAAGTTGAAATAACGTTTAAAGTGCGAGGAAATATGAAAGGCCGCACATTTTGTTGAATATCCGGTGTCATATCAAATGTGTATATATATGCGATACGCCACTTTGGCAAAACAGGCTTCTGCATGCCTTTGTTGTCCGGAGCATGATAGGATATCACGGAATATAGCAGGGAATGGGTTGATTAAACGAAGGGATTGAAATTTGACTACCGAAATTTCATCCCAGATGATACCATCACAGACTCTTGTGTATTTGTGTTTTCAATATCCTGCATATCCACACTATAGAAATACAAAATTCTACTTTTTTCCATGAGAAAAGTTACTGTTATTCATTTCTGCACATGTATATATCGTTAAACTAGGTCTAATTTTGCCTAAAAATTGTATTTCTAGATTATTTTTTACGTTTCGTTAATTTATCCAAAATTTTTGATTGATTGGTAGATTATTTTTTAGTTGGCCCCTCATCATAATGGAATTGCGTGTATTTCAGGGGCCAACAAAAAGTTTTTCTCGGTTATAGCTGCCATTTCGAAAGAAAAAAAATGTATAGAAGGTGTACATGTGTCATGAGAGTGATTGTTGAGAATAGGGTAGGTGTTCTGGGATTGGTCGATGAGCCGAGGCTGACTAAAAGCTAAAAGCAGCTAAAAGGACGACGCGGCGTAGCTAATGCTTATAACCCAGGGAAGCGGGTCACAGGTGTACAAGGTGGGGTTGAACGTTCAAGCCACCCGAGACAAGAACACTTTCCATAATGCGATTTCTACTCATATCAATAACTAACCTCCGTTCAGGGTTTTTTACATTTTCTTCAGTTTTAAGAAAAATTTCTCACCTACTTTCTAAATTTAAATTTAACGAAAAAAAACTGATTGATAGAGATTTCTTTCCAATTTCGATCAAATTCTAATAATTACTGAATTTTACGGTAATTTTTGGCAAAATCTTGATATCATTCCGGAATCTTAAAATGCAGCGAATTTATCGGGAATGCCAATTAAGATTTCAGTTTCCACTAGAATTCAGTCAAAATTTCATTAGAATTTACAAAAAAAGTTTTTTGCTGAATTTCAAAATTCCGGCAACTGTAAAAAATTCGACAAAAATTTAAATGTAATTTTCACTTAATTGCAATTAATTTCTAACGGAATTCCCATGTATTGCCGAAAATTATTATAATTCAACTATTTATTTAAATTACGCTAATTATTAACAATCCAACTTAAATTCGAATTAAATAACGTTAATTTTTACGAAATAACAACAAAAATTTTCATGTAATTTCAATTAAATTGCAATTAATTTCTAACGAAATTTCCATGTAATTCCGAAAGTTATAATAATTCTGGTAATTATTTAGATTCCGGTAATTATTAGCAATCCGACATAAATTCGAATCTAATAACATTAATTCCTACGAATTTATAACAAAAATTCAAATCGTACTTTTTATTTAATTGCTATTAATTTCTAACGGAATTTACATATATTTCCGAAAATTATTATAATTCTGATAATTATTTAAATTACAATAATTATAAGATTGTGACATAAATTGGATTCGAATAACCTTAATTCCTGCGAAATTACAACAAAAATTCAAATACAATTTTTATCAAATTGCGAGGGAATTGAGATTATTTTATAAAAAATTCCTATGTATTTCCGAAAATTATTATAATTTAACTATTTATTTAAATTCTCCTAATTATCAACAATCCGATATAAATTCGAATCAAATAACGTTAATTCATACGAAATGAGAACAAATTTGTTGTAATTTCTCAGGAATTAAGGTTATTCGAATCAAATTTATTTCGAATTCTTATAATCATCGTAATTTAAATAATTATCAGAATTATAATAATTTTCGGAAATTCATGGAAATTCCGTTAGAAATTAATTGCAATTAAATAAAAAAAAAACATTTGAATTTTTGTTCTATTGTCATCGGAATTAACGTTATTTGATTCGGATTTATGTCGGATTGTTAATAATTAACGAATTTTAATTAATTAGTAGAATTATAATAAGTTTTGAAAATAAATGGGAATTCCGTTAGAAATTAATCTCAATTCCCTCGCAATTTAATAAAAATTACATTTGAATTTTTTGTCACAATTTCGTAGGAATTAAAGTTATTCGATTCGAATTAATGTCTGATTTTTTTAATAAAAGTTACATTTTATTTTTTGTTGTAATTTCGCATAAATTAAGGTTATTCTATTCAAATTTATGTCGCATTCTTAATAGTTACCGGAATTTAAATAATTACCAGAATTTTCATAACTTTCGGAAATACATGAGAATTCTGTTAAAAATTATTCGCAATTCTCTCGCAATTAAATAAAAATTATATTTGAATTTTTGTTGTAATTTCGTAGGAATTAAGGTTATTTGATTCAAATTTATGTCAGATTGTTAATAATTACCGGAAATTAAATAATTATAAGAATTCTAATATTTTTCGGAAATCCATGGAAATTCCGTTATAAATTAATTGCAATTAAATAAGAATTAAATTTGAATTTTCTTTGGAATTTTACAGGAATTAATGTAATTTAATTTGCATTTATGTCGGATTTTTATAATTACTGGGATTTAAATCATTATTAGAATTATAATAATTTTCGGAAATACGTGGGAATTTTGTTAGAAATAAATTGTAATTCTCTCGCAATTAAACAAAAATTGCATTTGAATTTTGGTTGTATTTTCGCAGAAATTAACTCTCTAAATCTGAATTAGTGATTTTCTTCTAACGAATTAACGAGAAACCGGTTACTGTTAAATAGTAAAAAATTTCACTAATTTTGAGTAGAAAACTACTAATTTGAAAGTGGAATATCTACCTATTAATTCGGGGAATTTAAATAAATAGTAATTTAATTTAATTTTAATTTTCGAAAAAACATGGGAATTTTGATTGAAATTAATCGCAATTTTGTAAAAATTACATTATAATTTTTGTTGTAATTTCGCAGGAATTAAAGTTATTCGAATCAAATTTATATCGGATTCTTATAATTATCGGAATTTAAATAATTATCAGAATTATAATAATTTTCGGATACGCATGGAAATTCCGTTAGAAATTAATTGCAGTTAAATAAAAAATACATTTTGAATTATTGTTGTAATGTCGTCGGAACTAACGTTATTTGATTTGGATTTATGTCGGAATGTAAACAATTACCGGAATTAATTTAATTAGTAGAATTATAATAATTTTCGAAAATAATTCAAATGTAATAAAAATTACAGTTGAATTTTAATTCAAATTACTTTTTTTTTTAATTGTGAGGGACTTGCGATTATTTTAAACCAAATTCCCATGTATTTACGATAATTATTAAAATTCTACTATTTATTTAAATTCTTCTAATTATCAACAATCCGATTTAAATTTGAATCATAAAACGTTAATTCGTACGAAATTATGTATTTCCGAAAATTAGTATAATTTTAATAACTATTTAAATTCCTGTATTTATAAAAATCCGACATAACTTCGAATTCAAAAACCTTTATTTCTGCAAAATAACTTCTTCTTCTTCAAATAACGTTAATGCCTACGAAATTACAACAAAAATTCAAATGTAAGTTTTATTTGATTGCAATTAATTTCTAACGTAATTTTTATTTATTTCCTGAATTTTATATAATTCTACTATTTTTTTAGATTCCGATAATTAATTATTTCAATTCCTTCGAAATCCCAACAAACTTTTGACGAAATTCGGATTGTAACATAATTCCAATTAATTATACGAGTTATAATCGAAATTCCATTGTAAGATATAGTTTTAAATGGAAACAGAATTCTCATAAAATGTTGGTAAATATTGAAATTCCGAAAGACTACTATTGGACTTTTGCCTAAATTCTGACGAAATTCTGTCTGCATAATAAAAAACGGAATTCCCTTACAATTTTGCTATCTATTCGAATTTTGGTAATTATCAAAATTCCAAATTTAGAATTAAGAATTAAAATCGATTTTCAATCGAATTTTGGTAATTATGTCAGTTCCAATGGTATTTACTCTAATTATTTAACTATAACGGTAATCATTGAATTTGCACCAAAAATCCAAATGTAATTTCGACGAATTTCTAATAGTTTTTTAAATTCCTATACGAATGTCCAAAAAAGTTATATCTTTCATTTCAATGAAATTTCGACTTAATTCCAACGGAATTCGATCTTAATTCTAATGAGGGTATTTCAAGTTGATTCAAACTTGATCGTCAGTATTATCTAATTTTTTAAAATTAGTTTAAAAAATATGAAACCATAGTATGCTTTTTCCACTTTTTGTTTAATTTCGGTACATTCGTTTCCCTTTAACGCTTTACGCTAAAACTCGGTATTTTTACTGCCTCTAAAGTATACATGTCACTTTATTACATTTCACGTCCTATTAAACCATTTTAACATCTTTTGTTAAAGCAATGACAAACAAGCTTTTTCCAAAAAGAGCTTTACCTTCTCTGATCTAATTGAGTTTTCAACTTTTCAAGTTTCTCGACATTGAAAGAAAATTATAAACTTAATAATTATATCTTACACATAAATACACATGTTATAAAATATACAAACAATAATTACCAAAAATTGTTACTTTTCGATCAATTTTAAAAAAATGGACCATTATTATTCTTAATTCTTGTTTGTTTAAATGTTTGGTAACACTACGAGTAAAGTTTAAGTGGATTCAGGGTCTATTGATTTTTATGAAACGTGACAAAAATTACACATGTTTCAATAAACCAATAAAAATTCGTAACTCGTTATCAAAATGTCAAAAATTCTTGAAATGGGGTCGGTTTGAAAATGGCTTTTATGAAATTTAATATGAGATATACCTGAGAGTGATAATTGAATTTTTAAAAGTTTGACGAAAGAGGGTGTATTATTTGCATACGCAATTAAAGAGAAAAGAAGTCATTAAAAGATTAACTAATTAACGAATTATAATTTAACCGACGAAGTTCCAAATTTTAAATTTCGTTGGAATTTTGTAGGAATTGTAATAATGGAATTTAACAATTAATAGAATAATAACAATAAACGAGAAACATATAATTTCCGTAGGGATTTACATTAGAATTAAATCCTAATAGTGTTGAAATTTAATCATAATTGGGTCGAATTCAAATCGTAATTCCGTTGGAATTTAATAGTAATTTCATTAGAATTTCGACGAAATTTCAATAATTACTGGAATTTCATGGGAATTTTTGGAAAATTTTGATTATTTCCGGAATTTAAAAATACGGCGAATTTACAGGAAGTACCAATTAAGATTTTAGTTTCCGTTGGAATTTAACCAAAATAAAATTAAAATTTAATTAAAAGTCCACTTGAATTTCGGAGGAATTAACATTATTCCATTCGAATTTAGACCGTATTTCTGATAATTACCGGAATTTAAATAATTAGTAGAAATATAATAATTAATTAACGTTCTTCGATTCGTAATTATGTCGGATTGTTAATAATTACCAGAATTTAAATAATTATCAGAATTCTAATAATTTTCGGAAATGCATAGGAATTTCGTTAGAATAGTCGCAATTTTCTCGCAATTTAATAAAAAGTACATTTAAACTTTTGATTTAATTTCGCAGGAATTAAGGTTATTCGATGCAAATTTATGTCTGATTGTTAATAATTACCGGAATTGAAATAATTATTAGAATTATAATAATTTGCGGAAATATATGAAAATTACGTTAAAAATTAGTCGCAGTTCTCTAGCAAATTAGTAAAAATTAGATTTTAATTTTTGTTTTAAATTCGCAGGAATTAAGGATATTCGATTCAAATTTATGCCGGTCTTCTAATAATGACCGGAATTAAATTTATAAATAGAAATTAATTTTCGGAAATACATGGGAATTATGTTAGAAATTAGTTGCAATTCTCTCGCAATTCTCTCGCAATTAAATAAAGAATTACAATTAAGTATTTGTTTTAATTTCGCAGGAATTAACGTTATACGATTTGAATTCATGTCGGATTGTTAATAATTACCGGAATTTAAGTAATTATCAGAATTATAATAATTTGCGGAAATATATGAAAATTACGTTAAAAATTAGTCGCAGTTCCCTAGCAAATTAGTAAAAATTAGATTTTAATTTTTGTTTTAAATTCGCAGGAATTAAGGTTATTCGATTCAAATTTATGCCGGTTTTCTAATAATGACCGGAATTAAATTTATAAATAGAAATTAATTTTCGGAAATACATGGGAATTATGTTAGAAATTAGTTGCAATTCTCTCGCAATTCTCTCGCAATTAAATAAAGAATTACAATTAAGTATTTGTTTTAATTTCGCAGGAATTAAAGTTATACGATTTGAATTCATGTCGGATTGTTAATAATTACCGAAATTTAAATAATTATCAGAATTCTAACAATTTTCGGAAATACATGGGAATTTTGTTATAAAAAATTAGTCGCAATGCTCTAGCAATTTAGTAAAAATTAAATTTTAATTTTTGTTGTAATTCCGCATGAATTAAGGTTATTCTATTCAAATTTATGTCGAATTGTTAATAATTACCGGAATTTAAATAATTACCAGATTATAGCAATTTTCGTAAATACATAAGAATTCCGTTAGAAATTGTTAGCAATTCTCTCGCATTTAAATAAAAATTACATTTACACTTTTGTTGTAATTTCGCAGGAATTAACGTTACTCTATTCGAATTTATGTCGGATTGTTTATAATTACCGGAATTTAAATAATTATCAGAATTATAATAATTTCCGAAATTAGATGACAATTCTTTTAAGATTTAATTGCAATTCCCTTGTCATTTCGTTTAAATTCCATTGAAATTTTCGTCGAAATTCTTATAGTTGCCGGAATTTTGAATTTCAGCGAATCATTATGTACATCGTAATTTCAGTCGCATTCCGTTTAAAATCGTTCAAAATTTCGTTGCAATGCACTCGAAGTTTCATTAAAATTTAGTAAAAAGTTCATTTAAATTTTGAAAGAATTGCAAAAATTATAGTTATTCTATTCTAATTTAAGTCAGATTTTTAATAATTACCGGAATTTTAACAATAGCCAGAATTTTAATAATTACCTGATATAAATGTGACTTTCATTAAAGTTTAATAGCAATTCTTTTCGAATTCAGTCAGAATTCAATTTGAATTTCGATGCAATTTCAGCAATATTGCAATATCGCAGAAATTACATTTGAATTGTATTTAATTACTAACTTTTAATTAATTAGCGGAAATACATAAAAATTCCGTTGCGGAATTTAATTCTAATTCCGTCGACATGCATTTAGATTTCCTTTCAAATTTCGAGGGAATTTGAATAATTATTGTAATTTCATAGAAACTATATTTGCATTTTTGTCGAAAATTTGATAATTACGGAAATTTGAAAATACAGCAAATTGACAAGGAGTTTGTTTAAGACTTTAATTTAAATTATTTCAGAATTTAGCAGGAATTAAATTCGGAAAATTAAATATTTACATACAGGAATAAAATGTGGATTCCATTTATCTTTTCGTCTTAATTTTGATAACTATAGTAGAATTTTGGGATATAACCGAATTACACATGAAATTTGATAAACATTACTAATGTCGAAATTAAATTAAATTAAATCGGTATTGGATCAGAATTCCGTTGGAATTCGGACAGTAATTTTATCGGAATTTCGATAGTTGCCTAAATTCAATTTCTTTGATTTCAGTCGAATTCCTTTATGATTCTGTCAAAAATAATTTGGAATTATGTCGGAAGTTTTATTAAATTTTGCCGGAATTTCGATAATTACCAGGACAATTAAAAAATAATGTCTCTGTGATGATTAGGGACATCAATTACCAAAAATCACGGAAATGCTTGAATAGTTAGGTCGGGTATTTAGAATAAGAAAATATTTTTAATTCACCTAATTGATGAGTTAAAAATGTCTATCAATTAGTTATTTTCGACTAATTCAAATTTCGAAAGTAGGTGAGAAATTTTTCTTAAAATCGCAATTTCGTATATATATATATATATTTATAATATCATATTTTGTACACTAAATAAATTTACGTGACCAAATTTTTGGACACGCAAGTATAATAAATTTTTATTAAGTATATACTGCTCCTGTCTCCTAAATGCATAACAGGTTTTTCCAACAGTCACATGTTATACATTTTTCTTACTTTTCGAAAGAATTAGGACAATAAACACAAAATGGCATTGTCCCAATTTCGTTTGTAATAAAGCGGGAGAACTGATCTTAAATAGTGCTATTCTGTCTCTCTCTCTCTTTCTGTCTCTCTCTCTCTCATTCGTAAAATGATAGAGATACATTATCAACATTATTTCCTTTTATGACAGTTGTTCGTATAAACTTGATTGTCGTGCGACACTTTCAGATCACGCACGCACGACTGCTTCTTTGATAATGACAAATGAAGGTGCTACGTCTGCAAATATGACAAAGTATCCATAAATTATATTAACACTTTCTTAACATTCCGTCGGAAAAGTTTGTTGACAATTTTCAAAACATGAACTAAATTATGAGAATAATAATGGTTATATAATAATTAAAGAGAACAAAGTGAATAAAAACCAAATATTGTTTACGTATATAAATTATTTATTATGATTATTCAAAATTGTTTATTTTTCAACATGGATCTCAAAGAAACCTGGAACAGTGTTAAATTATTGAAAACTTGCGAAAATAGAAAATCTCAAGTCGGCCATTTTGTGTTTTCAGTGTTTTCTGAATTTCTTTATACGACGTCATGTACTCGATTTCCCCTGGTGAATCTAAATTAAATTACGTGACTGGCACAATCGAACATGACTTTATGGAACATGACAAAAAACTCGTAGAATATGTAATACAGAAACGATGGGATAAACAGATCGAACCATCAAGTAGAAAAGGTCATTTAAGTCAGACACGGGTATTTTTTTATTTTCTGTACTTTTTCGTATTGTGATATTTTGAAATTAATTTTTGAATTTAATGTAACAATGTTTATTATTGTCATTGCCGAGAGGTAATAATCGCAATAATAATAAAAGGATAATAATAATAATTATTCATAAGTAGGATGAATTAATCATAAGTAGGATGAATAATAATTATTATTATCATCATAATCATATTAAAATAATAATCAGTATAATGTTCATAGAATCACAATCATTATTTTAATAATCTTTATCACAACAATCATGCCTAAAATTATTCATAGTCAAAATTGTGCCATCATTTACGAAAATCGGATGAAAAACATAATAAAAATGATAATAACTACTAAAAAAAAAATATTGAACTTTTAACTTTAACATAAAACATTCAATTATCTTGACTGATTGTAAAGTTATATAATTATATTTGTATCAAATTATTACAACTTGTAAACAATTATTGACAAGGACACTTCAAATATCGGAAAATGTATTCTTATTAATTCGAAGTTTGAAAGTTTAGAGTCTGGAAACGAAGTTTAAACTTTGTAATTGACAAAAGCAAAAGTTTCCTATCGACAGCGCTAAAGAAAATTAGCTTAATTAATTTAATTTTACTTTATTAAATACGGCGTGTTTTTCCTTTATAGAATTGAAGAACATTCGATTGTGTATACTTTACAACAGAATTTATATCTATTATGATGATTATTATTATTATTATTTTTTATTATTATTATATTATATTATTACTATACTATTACTATTATTACTACTCTTATTACTATTATTATTATCATCATTATCATTACTTCCTTTACATTTATACCCCATTTTAAAGAACGATTCTTGTATACACAATTATTTTCTATTTTCTCACAAAATTAATTCAATAAAAGAATTCATATAAAAAAAAAAAACAAGAAAATATTTGGTTTTATTAAAATTGAGAAGGGACGAGATGAAGCGGTTCAACTGTAAACTTAACATTCACCCTCTCACCTCGAAGATATTTACACGTACCATCAGCCTCTCAACTCAAACAGATGCTATATGCACGTGAAAATACTCACTTTCATAGAAATTGTGCTCAGTGAAAAATGTATTAAAAATATTATTATCAAAGCAAACATTTATATAAACTTTTATCACTATTGATTCAGCTTTTATTATCTTTGTGGGATTACTTTTATATCCCATTCATATTTTAAAAGACAATTATTTACGATATTATCATCATAAAATTGATGGTAAAATTTTAAAAGAAAAAACTATACTATTTTAAACTAATCAAAAATTTGGTTAATTTATTTTTTTTATAAAAATTAATATCTGTTGGCTATTTTCATTGATTAAAATACGTGTACAAAATTTACAATATTCAGAAAATGACCGGCTTTAATTTGAATTTATAATAGGTTTAATTATAAAAGTGATGGGTATAAAATACCCGGAGGTAAACAAAGTTTTAATGGCGAATGGATAATGCTCAAATAATTATATCCCCTTTTTAGTGTAATTACAATTTATATGTGAAAACGAATTCTCCGCCTCGTGAAGAATGAATAGATTAATTACAATAATGAAAACATATTTTCCAATTTATAATCTCATCGATTTTGGATTATTATTTAATAATTTAGAAATGCTGTCGAAAACTGAATTTTTAACAATGTGACAGTTTTTCTCTCGGTTATTTTTTTTTCTCCCGATAATATCTATTCTCTGCTTTTCTGGGTTAAAGTACTTTACTTCCTGGATGACAACAATTTGACGAGGGTTTTCTATTAAAAAATTATAAGAAATTTTAAAATTAGTTTTAAAAATTGGAATAAATTAATATAGATGAAGATTTATTAATATCTATTTAATACCCTGACTGATTTAATTTTCGTTTAGGAACTTTTGGATTTTTACCAGAATTATGAATATGTAAATAACAGTCGACCCTGTATACAGGGTGTCCCAAAAAAATCGTCTAGATAAAATATTGCCAGACTTAATCCATTCAATTTGAAAATAAAAATATACGTATTTTTTGTTAACCACCCCAATGTTCAGTCATGAATATTAATTTAACACAATTCTGTCGAATCGTGAATTTTAATTAGTGAGAATTTTCGCTGAAAAGAGAAAATTGTGATAATTAAAAAAAAATAATTCAAAAAGTAACAACAAATGTTATAAACAGTAACACAATTAAAATTTTGTTAAAGAAAATAATTTTAATACATTTTTTCTCGATTGCTAACTCTAATTAGTGAGAATTGCACTGAAAAGAAAGGATTTAAATATTTGAAAGTTCATTAAGTATAGCCCCAAGGTAGAATAGGATTTTTCAATGAAAAATTCTTGTACAAGGTAATTCTTAATCTAAGAATAGAACTTGACAATGACTTTAATTTTTCAAAAAAACCTAAGAGCACCTGTCTGTATATTCACTCTCCTCGAATTCAATGTGCCAAGGAAAAAAAAAACAGAAATCTCAACTGTTGAGTGAAAAAAGTCTCACAATTATTTTTATTTTCCCGCTCATTTCGTATTTACAGCTTTAAAAATAAATTTTATAAAATAAACTCTTTTGTCTAAAATTATGGAAAATTTTCTAATTTTCTGTTAATAAAATAAATTTCCTTTGTTCGAAAATTATTATTTTCACATGTACACATAATTACGTGAAATTTAGTTTCGCCTCTTGTTTGCACAATATGTGTAACGTTAACCACAATTTGAGCTGGAAAATTCTATTTTAGAGAGATTGAGATTTCCTTGGACAATAATTCTTCCAACAAACCACCAGCATATATTTTGTTAATTCATACGAACATTTAATTTAACTGGAAATTCAATCCAGTTTTTTATACATCGAGATTTTTTTTAATACGTTACCATTTATATGTCAAATAAAAAAAATGTAAATTTCTCAGCGAGCATATTAAAGAAATTTCCGATACAGTAGTAAAAAAGAAGAGGCGGAGAAAAAGTTGTACATCACTTTGGGTAAAAATAGTTTCATTTTACAAAAAAAAAAAAAAAAAAAAAAACTAAAAGCAATTTTCGCATTTTTCATGCTTTCCTCTAGAAACGCTCTTTTCAACTCTTTGACAATGATTTATGCATTTTTTCGTAATAAGCGTCAAGTTTGATTATTTAAATTTTAAATAATATTCCATCAAAAAGTAATCCTAAATGTATTTTTTAAAAAAATTGTGAAATATTTCGTGAATTATGATTTTCAAAAATAAACAGTAAAAATAGAGGGAAACAATGTTAAAACAGAGGTAAAAATAAATTTGAGAAAATATAATTAACTTTTGTTATATTGATGGAAACTGTTGGAATAATAATTAATAATGAAATTAATTATTGATATTCGAATAAAAATGAATGTTTGCATTTCACATGGAGGAATACAAAATTTGTAAAATTTCATATTCACATTCGTGCAATAGAAATTTGTAGGTGAACGTTGGCCTTTAAGTAGGTCAATTGATTCATTTCGTTGTAACAAAAGCTATAAATTTCATACTTTCAGAATCGATTTATATTAATTGACCTGAGTACCCCACTTGATTGAAAAGATTCGTTTTACCCTAAAAACACAAAACAAATTCTCAAGTTCCGCGGAGTTTCTAAATTAAGCCAAGACTTCAAACAGTAAAATTGCTACCTTTTTTTCTGTTGTGTAATTTCAGTTAATCTCATTTCACTTTCCTTTGTGCATTTTTTTCAATTTTGTACTTTTTTTCTTTCTCTATATAAAACTTAACCTTTTCGTGACTCTGGTACATATATATGTACCACTTACAAAAATTAATATAACTTTTATAAATTTAAACAAATTAACAATCAATTTAGCTTTTTTTGATCATTAACGTTACTATTATACATAAAAAAAAGAAAAAGAAAATTTTCAAAATTGTTCAAATTTGCCATACTGGATCTGCCATTTTGAATTTTAAAAATCTGACATTGTATTCGTAATCGGCGACCCCGAAAACCCCCGAGTGACAAGTTTAAAGAAAAATGGAGCAATTTTGAAAAAATGGCCGCCATACTGGATCCGCCATTTTGAATTTTGAAAATCTGACTGCATATTCGTAATCAGTGACCCCGAAAACCCCTGAGTAACAAGTTTCAAGCAAATTTGAGAAATTTAAAAAAAAATGTCCGCCATTTTGGATCCGCCATTTTGAATTTTGAAAATCTGACATTGTATTCGTAATCGGCGACCCCGAAAACCCCCGAGTGACAAGTTTCAAGGGAAATGGAGCAGTTTTGAAAAAATGGCTGCCATATTGGATCCGCCATTTTGAATTTTAAAAGTGTAATAAATGTATAAGTGTATTTTAAAATGTACTTTAAAAATCATATTCGTAATCAGCGACTCCAAAAACCCCCGAGTAACACGTGTCAAACGAATTTGATTAATTTTTAGAAAAGGTCCGCCATATTGGATCCGCCATTTTGAATTTTGAAAATATGACATCGTATTCGTAATCAGCAACCCTGAAAACCCCTGAGTTGAGCCCTAAGCCGAAAAAAGAGAGGAACGCGAAGCCAAGCATGTGAGAGAAAAGGATAGAAATAACGTCTGTCTTTTTCTATCACATTGTTACGTTACGTTTTTTATCGTAAGTGCAAATGGACCTTTATGTTATGGTACACTCACACCTTCGGTAAATTTTTTTTTTTTTTATTATTATTAAGTGAAAGGGATACATATACAGTCTGTCTTTCTTTTTCCAGTGCAAAAACATTTTTTCCGAAGATGTGAATGTACCTTAATTGTTGAAAAAATGTTACGAAATGTAAAAATGCAATTTGCTAATTACTGACAATCCACATGTCATAGATTATTAACAATTACAAACATAAATTTATTAAATAATAGAATTTAAATTTTCGTCAATTTTCTTGCAAAAAGTAATTTACCGTAACTTCTACGAGTAAATTACCGGGAATTCAACTCTCGAAAAGAACACTAATTACGCGTAACTACTCAACCCTGAACCAAAATGCTGAGTCACTAAAATTTTTAAAATTTTAGATAATTACATTTGTTAATTAACATTCTGAATTTTAATTTTGCTATTTTAAGAATATTTTGTCAGTTTTTAATTTTGTATTATCCATAAAAAGTCTGCAAAAGTTGACATTTTATCAAAATACTATCATTAATTATTAACCACATAACCTAAAAATGTAAATAGTGAATAAATCGCAATTGTTTCATATTTTCGAATCTTTTCTACTCATTTAGGTGAATTTTTTATTCAAATACCATTAAGCTACTTTTTAGGGTTTCGTGGTTCGGGACCGAAACCCTTATAGTGAGACTTTGTCGTCCGTCCATCCGTCCGTCCGTCGTTCACAGCCAATAGCTGTCAATTTTAGGTTGTGAGCGAGAGAGAGAGGGAGATAGTGCGTGACAGAGACAGAGATACGTAAATTACCGAGAGTTACGTAGGTTACCGTAAAAGTTACCGTGAGTTACGTAAATTACCGTTAGTTAATAAAAGTTACGTAAGTTACCGCGAGTTACGTAAGTTACCGTAAGAATTACCGCTAGTTACGTAATTTACCGTTAGTTACGTAAGCTACCGTAAGAATTACGGCGAGTTATGTAAGCTATCGTAAGAATTACGGCGAGTTATGTAAGCTACCGTAAGAATTACGGCGAGTTACGTAAGTTACCGTGAGTTATGTAGGTTACCGCGAGTTATGTAGGTCCGTGAGTTACGTAAGTTACCGTATGTTCATAGCCAATAGCTGTCAATTTACGGTTGTGTGTGTGAGAGAGAGGGAAATAGTGAAAGATAGAGACAGAGATTATGGACTATCGATAAAAAAAAGTTTTTCTGGGAGTGTATGAGAGAGAAATAAAGATTAAGAGAAAGCCACGAAACCCTTGAGTGTAGGCACATTGTGCCTGCTTATTTGTTGTGCCTGTTTATTTAAAAAAATTACATCTTTTGCATTATTTTTTTAAAACAGGTTTCTTTCCAAGTTGCCGAGAAAAATAACTTTTCTAATTAAATTTTAATTTATTTTTTTAATTAGAACATTATCAGAGATAAAATACTTTTCCAATTATACAAAACGGCAACATAAGTTTCGTTAAAAGAAAAATCCGAGAATGGGGTAAAATACGAGGCAGCGGGTTAAAGGGATGCTGGCAACTATAAAGGGTGTGTCTGAAAAACACACGCAAAGTTATTGCCCAGGGCTAGAAAAAAATCGAAACTAACTTCATATATTTAAAAAAAGAGTCTGACCTCATTTTCTTTGTAGTAAATCTAGAGAAATTGTTTACAAAATAATTGTTTTTCAATTAAATAAAATTGTCGGATGTGCCACTATAATTATTAAACATTTGTTATTCTTTATGAAATTATTTAATTTTCTTGTTATCATAATTTCATATTGTGTTTCAACGCAGTTGCATTTAATTTCAAACTCCTCGCCGTACGGTTTGTTTGAATTTAATTTTCTGTGGAGTTGGATAATGGATTATTTTACTTCGAAATTTTATCTTACTTGGTTCAAACTCAAAAAAGTTTTTCATCTGAGAACAGAAGTTGATCATAACTTGCCGAGATGGGAGTCGAACTTGAAGAAAAAGGACGATTGTTGTTAGTGAATAACTGCTTGTTCCCTCGTAGAAAAGAAATTTCTCATGTCGCTTGTAAAACAATAATAAATACATTAACCCTTTTACGTGTTCCAGTTCCATAAAAAAAAATCCAACCCTGTCATTTAAAGGTATAATCTTATACCCCTTTAAAGTTTAATTAGCCAAACCAAATGGGACTTTAATATTTTTATTGCTGCTAAAAACTGTAATTGAGTGTAGAAAATTAATTAGAATTGAATAATATTACGTTAATTAAATTGGAAAAACTAATGTAACTTAAATTAAAATCATCTAGATTTTATAAATTCACCCCTGGTGATTTAATGGTAACTGAGGGTAATTAACGAGCTCCTCTTTCGTCAAAGCAAGGGTGCTAAGCCAAAGTAAATAAATCTCTTTATATATGTAGAAGGTTAATTACGAAAAAGTCTCAAATTACTTTTTAAACGCTTTCGACACGAAAACAATCCATATTTATTCCTCTCTGTAGATAAACATTGTTACGGTTTTTTATTTGCTTTTCTTTTTATTTCATCGAGAAGCATGAATATTCAGTAAGTTTAATCTGGGCTCGATGTTTATTTTCTGTTTGCCAAGTATTTGACGTTTACTGTATGCGCATATAAACGCTTTGTCAATAATTGCATTTAATTACAATTGAAAAATTAATTAAATAAAAATCGGGTTAATTTAGAACTGTTTATTTACACTAATTAGAATTAGTTAGTCTTTAACGTCCGAGAATAAATTGTTGAAATTAGTTGCGGAACGAATCTTTTTCGAAACGAGGACGCTGAGTCTGAGGTTAGATGAAGAATGAGAACTCCGTGCTGGACGTCTTCCTTTTATGCTCCTTGAGTCGCTCGAGCTCCGCTCGGAGTGGGGGCGCGCTCTGATTGGTGCAGCGTCTCACGCCCCACTCCGAGACGTCTTGGCTGAAGCGCTGGAGCTTAAAAGGATCGGGACTAACTCAGAACCGTCATTCTTCTTTCAACCTCGAACGGCGGTTCACTTTCACGCTCAGAATTCGTTTCCCTGGAATTGAAACCGGAGTTAAAAAACAATTTCGAATTAATCTAAATCAGCAGCTTTTTTTAAAATAATTCGATTTTCTTTTAATAAACAAATTTTTATTTATGTTTCAGGTGAAGAAGGCAAAAGCACGATGAATTCGACGTAGCAAACAAGGACAGGAGATTCCTCCATAAAATCAATTCAATATCTCACTGGAAGATGGACATAACGAAATTATCAAATCTAATGGATTTAATGGATCCATCAAGCTGGCAGTTATCATCTCTTGAAAACGAATGATGTCAAACGACAGAGATGATTTCTCCTCTAGCTTGCTACAAGAGCGACATATTGCATTATAATTGGATAACCTAAAGGAAGTCACTCTCGTTAAAAGGAAACCGACTCTTCCCAACAAGGAAAAAGAAAACAACGACAAACCTTCTTCTAATTAAATATAAAGTTCTCTAACCGAAAAATCAATCATCGATATCCAGAAAATTTATTCAGTCGTCGGCAACAAAAAAACTTGAATTAATAACATAAGGAATAGAATTAAGGAAAGAATTTTAAATAAAAAAAGAAACTTAATTAAAATAAAAAGTTAATTAAGAAAGAATCTTAATTAAAGAAAACTCTACGAGCGGGATTCTGCTCAACTGCGAAGACAATCCAAAGACAAAGTTACCTAATTATTAATCCTTCGATATTATTATAATAGAAGATAGTTATTTATCGTCAGAGATAGATTAATATTTAAATGTCTACGTTAAGATATTGTCAGTTGAAAAAGGATACAAAAATATATTTAAATATTGTTGACCAGAAGTGGAAGAGACTAGATGAAAATTATTCTAAATTCCAATAAGTCGTGCTTGTCGATATTAGAAAATAGATTGTTGTAAATTATCAAGATTATTTGTTATCGTAAAAGGCAATCGAAACATAAATAACTAGAGTATAGGCAAAATACGGGAAATGCAATCAAATGAAAAGCAAAAGAGGATAAAGTAACAGGAACTTGTATTTCCGTTTGATTTTATTGTTTTTTATTTCTGAAGAGTGAATTGACATGAGTACTTTTTTTGAAATAAGATGAGAACAAGGAGAAAAGTACAGATAGGGAGGAAAAATATATCAGTGCTTTTTTAGAGAGAAGAATGAATCTCGAGGTTGAATTGATAGCAGGAGTGGTGAAGGGTGGACCTCCTCCTTCCCACCTGCCAGCTCCACGACTCATCAAGATATTCATTGCTGGCGAAAGAGACGGTGAGTATATCCCTGAAATTACTTCCTCCATCCGAACGTAAAAGAGCGTTTACTTTCAATTATATAATCCTGGTATAGACTCAGATCCAACTTTCAGTTTATAGTGCTCAGCCAACAGCTAACAAAGGATATTAAAGAAGCTTAGCCAGATGCTCTGATTGAGAAAAGTAATGTTAAGTTCCAAGATAATGAAATTGCTTTACGTAAAAGCGGAGCTTGGGAAAAATTCATTTTTTTTTGTTCATTGGGAGTACTTAATTACTTCTTGGGTTTCATTTCTTGTCAAAAAGGTTTGTTCCACCACCGTTTCTTCTTCCGGCATCTCATCTATTTCTCTTCATCCTACTCCTCATTTTATTTTTCTGTTCTTACTCCTTACATTGTTTTCCTCTTCCTATTCCTCACCTCATCTTCTTCCTTCTACTCCTCACCTAATTTTTCTCTTCTTATTCCTCACATCATTTTCTTCTTCCTACTCTTCCACTAATTTTCTTTTTCCTCCTCCTCATCTTATTTTAATCTTTTCCTACTTCTCAGCAAGGTTTCCTCTTCCTACTCCATATTGTTTATTTCCTCCCTTTTCATATTCTTGAATTATACCGACCATTTCCCGAATACGAATATTCTATTCTTCCGACACAAAATGCAGAAAGGAAGCAAGCAAACTTGTTCCTAATTGGTCGAGAATAGTAGGAAAGTTGCTAAAAGGAATAAAATTACAGCCTCTGTGGAATTTAAAATCGCGACAACGTTCCGGAAAAAATCACGGGTTTCGACCATATTTTTAGTATCCCTCATATTTTCCATTAATCTCCCTCTCCTTTCCCTACCCATTCGTTTCTTCTTATCCTTTTCAGTTTTCATCCTTCCTGAAATTTTTCTCTCTTACCTATAAATCTCTTCTTTTCTCTCGTTCACCTCACTTTTTTAACTACTTTTTTCTATCCTTTGTCCTTTTTCTCTCTTTCTTCTTCCATCTATAAAATTTATTTCTTTTGTTTTTTGTCCTCTCTTTTTTTTTTAATAATACTTTTACCTCTCCGCTTTATTCTCTTCTCTTTACCCCATTTTATACCGTTTCTTCTCTACATTTTTCATTCTTTTTCTCTTTTTCTTCTATATATTAAATACCTTCTTTACCTTAGATCCTATATTCCTATTTGTTAGCGATTAATTATATTATTTATAAATTAATTACAAATAAACTGCGATTTAATTGATATTAAATTTTGAGTTACTTTCGAGATAATTTTTAACATAATTTCAAATCAATTACAAATAATTGCAATTTAATATCAAAACCAATTGCGAATTAATGGTATGTTAATTTCAATTCAATATCAAATTAATTGCGAGTTAATTTCGAATTAATTGTGATATAATTGCAATTTAAATTCAAATTTATTTCGAGTTAATTGTAATTTAATTTCGAATTTATTTTGAGTTTATCGCAAGTTAATTTCAAGTTAATTGCGAGATAATTACAATTTAATTTCAAATTAATTGAGAGTTAATTGTAATTTAATTTTGATTCTATTTTGAGTTAATCGCAAGTGAATTTCGAATTAATTGCAAGTTAATCGCAATTACATTTCCAATTAATTACGAGTTAATCGCAATTACATTCTGAATTAATTACGAGTTAATTTCAATTTAATATTAAATTAATTGTAAATAAATCGCAATTATATTTCAAATAAATTGCGAGTTAATCGCATTTACACTTCGAATTAATTATGAGTAAATCGCAATTATATTTCGAATTAATTGTGAGTTAATCGCAATTGCATTTCGAATTAATTACGAGTTAATCGGAATTACATTTCGAATTAATTGCGAGTTAATCGCAATCACATTTCGGATTAATTACGATTTAATTGTAATGTAATTTTGATTTTATTTAGAGATAATCGCAATTAAATTTCAAATAAATTGCGATTTAATCGCATTTTCATTTCGAATTAATTATGAGTTAATCGCAATCACATTTCAAATTAATTACGAGTTAATTTCAATTCAATATTAAATTAATTGTAACTAAATCGCAATTATATTTCGAATTAATTGGGAGTTAATCGCAATTGCATTTCGAATTAATTGCGAGTTAATCGCAATCACATTTCGGATTAATTACGATTTAATTGTAATGTAATTTTGATTTTATTTAGAGATAATCGCAATTAAATTTCAAATAAATTGCGATTTAATCGCATTTTCATTTCGAATTAATTATGAGTTAATCGCAATTACATTTCGAATTAATTGCGAGTTAATCGCAATTGCAATTACGAGTTAATCGGAATTGCAATTACGAGTTACTCGGAATTACATTTCGAATTAATTGTGAGTTAATCGGAATCACATTTCGGATTAATTGCGAGTTAATCGGAATTACATTTCGAATTAATTGCGAGTTAATCGCAATCAAATTTCGGATTAATTACGGTTTAATTGTAATTTAATTTTGATTTTATTTAGAGTTAATCGCAATTACATTTCAAATAAATTGCGAGTTAATCACAATTACATTTCGACTTAATTACGAGTTAATCGCAATTACATTTCCAATTAATTACGAGTTAATCGCAATTAAATTTCAAATAAATTGCGATTTAATCGCATTTTCATTTCGAATTAATTATGAGTTAATCGCAATTACATTTCGAATTAATTGCGAGTTAATCGCAATTGCAATTACGAGTTAATCGGAATTGCAATTACGAGTTACTCGGAATTACATTTCGAATTAATTGTGAGTTAATCGGAATCACATTTCGGATTAATTGCGAGTTAATCGCAATTAAATTTCGAATTAATTACGAGTTAATTGCAATTACACTTCGAATTAATTGCGAGTTAATCGCAATTGCATTTCTAATTAATTACGAGTTAATTGGAATTACATTTCGAATTAATTGCGAGTTAATCGCAATCACATTTCGGATTAATTACGGTTTAATTGTAATTTAATTTTGATTTTATTTAGAGTTAATCGCAATTACATTTCAAATAAATTGCGAGTTAATCACAATTACATTTCGACTTAATTACGAGTTAATCGCAATTACATTTCCAATTAATTACGAGTTAATCGCAATTACATTTCGAATTAATTGTGAGTTGATCGCAATCACATTTCGAATTAATTGCGAGATAATCGCAATCACATTTCGGATTAATTACGAGTTAATTGTAATTTAATTTCGATTTTATTTAGAGTTAATCGCAAGTTAATGTCGAGTTAATTGCGAGTTGAATACAATTCCTTTTCGAATTAATGGCGTGTTATTTACAATTCATTTTCAAATTAGTTGTTAGTTAATTTCAATTCAATATCAAATTAATTGCGAGTTAATTGTAATTTAATTTTGATTTTATTTTAAGTGAATCGCAAGTTAATTTCGAATTAATCGCGAGTTAATTACTATTTCATTTTAAATTAATGCGAGTTTATTACAATTTTATTCGAATTAATTGGGATTTAACTGCAAGTTAATTTCTAATTAATTGCGACTTAATTACTTTTTAATTTCGAATTAATCGCCAATTCGTTTTAATTAAATTGCGAGTTAATTGCAATTCAATTTCAAATTAATCGTGACTTGAAAGCAATTCCATTTTAAATTAATTTTTAGTGAATTGTAATTTCATTTATAATTAATTCCGAGTCAATTAAAGTTAGTTAGCTTGCTAGTTTGTTTTAAATTAAATGTTAGTTATTTACAATTTAATTCGTACAGAATTGCGAAATAATTTCGAATTAATAGAGAATTAATTATAATTCAATTAGGTAATAATTGCGAAATAATTTTGAGTTATTTTCAATTTAATTTGGAATTAATTGCGAGTTAATTACAATTTAATTTCGAATTAATTGTGATTAATTGCAATTCTAATTTCGAATTAATTTTGACTTAATTGCAATTTAATTTCGAGTTAATTGTGAGTTAATCTCCATTTCATGTCAAATTTGTAGGGAGTTAACTTTAAATTAATTGCGAGCAAGATTGATAGTGAGTTAAAGTTTGATTTAGAATTAATTGCGAGTTAATCGTAATTTAATTTCCATTTCGAATGATGGTTGCCTATTCGCGATTTAATTTCAAATTAATTGCAATTTTATTTCGAATTGATTGCAAGTTAATTAACATTGTTTTTTCGAATGGGGAGTTAACTGTTTTTTAATTTCGAATTGATTGCAATTTGATGTCGAAATAATTGTGAGTTAATTATAATTCAGTTTGGAATTAATTGCTAGTTAATGGCAATTTAGTTTCAATTTATTTGCGTGTTAATTACAATTCAATTTCGAATTTATTGCGAGTTAATCGCAGTTTCATTTCGAATTGATTACGAGTTGATCACAATTTTATTTTGAATTTACTGCGAGTTAATTGCAATTTATTTTCGTATTAATTTCGTGATAATTTCAATAAAATTTAAATTATTCGCGATTTAATCGTAAAATTCCTTTGAAATACAAATTAATAACAATTTGATTTAATTTGAAATAAACAACAAATTACTTGCAATTCAATTTTGAATTAATTGTGTTATTTTCAATTTAATTTTAAAGTAATTACAAGTCAAAATTTATATAAAGAAAAATTTAGGGAAGATTAATTGTAATAAAATATCTTGATTTAAAAGTACCTACATTGAAACCATACATGTTTTCTCAGTCAGAACATCACAATTTTAATTACAATTTTTTCTTTGATTCATTAAAATTAGATCATTTAAAAATGTATTTAATCTTTATTATTAATTTTCTTCTCTCTTTTTTTGTCTTAATTTTCTTTTTGATTTTTGCCTTTGACACTTCCTTTACAAGCTTTCAATGGCTTAAGATTGCTTTGATTTTCCGTCGTTTCAATTTTAACACTTCATTGAATGAAATTGCAAGTTTAGCCGTTCTGACATAACGGAAAATCTGGTTTTCTCTAGACTCTTTAGAGCATCATATATATTCCACTCGTCCATTTACAGAACCTCCAAATAATTCCATGAATATAAAAAAGTTTTTATTTATACAATAAATATTACAATTTACTACTCGAGTCTCAACCGTATTTATTCCAAGTGCCAATTGTTATATAATGTAGAGGAATTACTAATTCGATTAAAAATAATAATAATAATTTTTAATCAAAAATTTTAGATTTTCAAGAAGAGCGGAAGCAACTTCTGGAAGTCGTCGGGCCAGAATTGCAATCAATTTACGATGGAATGGGAATTGAGGTGAATTTTTTAATTATATAAAAAAAGAAACTTTTTATGATTGTAAAGTTTTTCATTACACCTGGTTTTAGGTCTTTGGTGTAAACAGACTATTAAAATTAAAATCAGAAACTGCTTTAAGAATCTGAACAATTTTAAAGTTTTAAAAAAATAACTTTGAAACTAATAAGATTAAAAAAAATATAAGAAAATTAATTCTTTTCTTATACAGGTTTTGTTGGTTGATATGCAGTACGGGACTGTTCGAAATCCAGACGTGGATCCGAGATTGGCCGAATTATTTCTGGATGAGATAAATGCATCTCATCGGCATTCTAGAGGCTGTTTTCTTCTAGTAAGAATTGCAAATTTATTAAATTTTATCATCCCTGGGAAATAAAATTAATTTTCTTCTAGTTTAATTTTTTTTAAATTGGTACTATAGCACAATATGAAACTGCACTAATAACTGAAAAAGGATCGTTTTTCTTTTTAACGAATGGCAAAAGTGAAGATAAATGCAGCAATTATCAAATGTTTGAATTTCTGTTTTATTTTTCAGCTTTTAGTGGGCTCTGATTACAGTTCAGGATGGGTGCCAACTAGACTGAAAAAGGAAACTTTTCAAGCTTTAATGGCCCATAACACTCATCTAGACGAATATTACGAGATCAATGGTCAATGTTATATACTTAAGGCTGATAGGTAAAATACTTCTCGTTAATATTAATTACGTTAATTAATTATGACTTAATTAACTGCTATTCAATGTCGACTTAATTGCAAATAAATGCCCAACTAAATGTCTAGTTAAATTCAATTTGTCGAATTAATATCAAGTTAATTACAGTTCAATTAAGAATTAATTGCGACTTGATCGTCATTTGATTTCGAATTAATTAGGACTTAAATACAATTAATTAAGTTAACTGCTAGTTAATCACTTCGATTTTAATTACAATTGAAGGTCAAATTAATTTTAATTAATTGGAATTTAATTTCGAAGTAATTGGAATTTAATTGCGATTCAATTGCAATTTAATTTCAAATTAATTAAATTAATTAATTAAATTAAAATTACTTCTATTTTAATTACAATTGAAGGTCAAATTAATTTTGAATTAATTGAAATTTAATTTCGAAGTAATTGGAATTTAATTTCAAATTAATTGCAATTTAATCGAGAATTCAATTTGAATTGATAAGGAGTTAATTACAATATAACTTCGAAATAAATAGGAGTTAACTGCTATTTAATTTCGAATCACTTCAATTTTAATTACAATTGAAGGTCAAATTAATTTCAAATTAATTGGAATTTAATTTTGAAGTAATTGGAATTTAATTTCGAAGTAATTGCGATTCAATTGCAATTTAATTTCGAATTAATTGCGAGTTGATCGAGAATTCATTTCGAATTAATTAGGAGTTAATCACAATGTAACTTCGAAATAAATAGGAGTTAACTGCTATTTAATTTCAAATTCTTCTTTATTTCGAATGACTTCGAATTAATTACGAATTAATTGCAATTCTTCGCATTAATTAGAAATTAATTTCAATTTAATTTTTAATTAATTGCCAGTAAATTACAAATTTGTTTCGAATTTATTGCGAGTTAATTGCAAGTAATTTTCTTATTATTGCGAGTTAATCGTAATCTCAATTCAAATTAAATGGGGGTTAATTACAATTCAATTTGTAATTAATAGTGATATAATAATTATATTGTAATTTAATTTTAAATTTATTTCCAGTTATTCGCAATTTAATTTTAAATTGATTGCGAAAGATTTGAAAATTAATTTCGAATTATTTGCAAGTTATTTACAATTCAATTTTGAATTAATTGTGCCTTAATCGAAATTTAATTTCGAATTATTTGCGAGTTAATTGCTATTTAAATTTGAATTATTGCGAGTTAATCGCAATTTCATTTCGAATTAATTGCGAATAAAATTGCAACTTATCTTCACATCAGTTACTAATTAATTTCGAATTAATTGTGACTTAATCACAATTACATTTCCAATTAATTGCGAGTTAATTGTAATTTAATTTCCAATAAACTTTAAGTTAATTTCAATTCAATTTCAAATTAATTGCGAGTTAATTTCAATTTAATTTCGAATTAATTGTAAGGTAATTTCAATTCAATTTCAAATTAATTACGAGTTAATTGTAATTTTAATTCGAATCATTTTGTGTTAATTGCAATTTCATTTCCAATTAATTGCAAATTAATTTGCAATTTAACTTTACATTAATTGCGAATTAATTTCGAATTGTTTGTGACTTAGTTGTATTTACATTTCGAATTATTGCGATTAAATTACAATTTAATTTTGAATCATTTCGTTTTAATAGCAATTTCATTTTGAATTAATTGCAAATTAATGGCAATTTAACTTCGAATTAATTCTGACTTAATCACAATTACATTTCCAATTAATTGCGAGTTAATTGAAATTTAATTTTGAATTTTTTGTGAGTTAATTTCAATTTAGTTTCTAATTAATTGCGAGTTAATTGCAATTACATTTTCGCATTATTTTGTGTTAATCGCAATTTCCTTTCGAATTAATTTCGAATTATTTGTGACTTAATTGTATTTACATTTCAAATTAATTGCGAGTTAATTGCAATTTACTTTTTAATCATTTCGTTTTAATCGCAACGTTATTTCGAATTAATTGCGAATTAATTGCAATTTAACTTCGAATTAATTGTGACTTAATCACAATTACATTTCCAATTAATTGCGAGTTAATTGATATTTAATTTTGAATTAATTGTGAGTTAATTTCAATTTAGTTTCTAATTAATTGCGAGTTAATTGCAATTACATTTCGAATCAATTTTTTTTAATCGCAATTTCCTTTCGAATTAATTTCGAATTGATGGTGACTTAATTGTATTTACATTTCGAATTAATTGCGAGTTAATTGCAATTTAATTTTTAATTATTTCGTTTTAATCGCAACTTTATTTTGAAATAATTGCAATTTAACTTCGAATTAATTGTGACCTTATCGCAATTACATTTCCAATTAATTGCGAATAAATTGCAATTTAACTTGACATCAGTTACAAATTAATTAATATATCCTGATTTAAAAATTAATTGTGACTTTCTTGGAATGTAGTAATTAAAATAAATGGAAAAGTTTGCAAATAACTCTTATACCAAACAAAAATTGTGTTAGAACTAAACAATTATTATTGTTATCAAGAATTTGGGTAATATTAAATAAATAAAAGTTGTAATTATACAAAATAAATGTTACACCAAATAGAGATTAGAAACAAATGAGAATTATACTGAATCAAAAATCCCGTGAAAATCGAATATTTCACAATTTCAGTAAATTGTCATTCTGGATCTTAAATTTCCGTCACATAAAATTTATACAAAATTATATTTATTAAATCTTCGTGCACCTCGATTTTTAAATACTAATTTTTTGTACAGCGAGGAAACAACCCAGGAAACTTGGCAAACACAACGAGAGCCAAAACTCAGAGAAGCTCTTTCTTCCGCCGCAAAGGCTCTCCTAACGCAAGACCCACAACATCCAGAAGCGAATTTTATTCTCAAAAGTTCAGCTGAACGACAATTAGATCATGGCCTAAGTAATTTCAATTCTATTAATCACTTTTCCCATTATTCCTTTTCAATTAATTCTGTCAATCTTATTTTATTTCCATAAAACTTGTCACGATTTCTCTAAAATTTGATTAAATTATTGCTAGAACTGAATTTTAATTATTTCTTTTGACAGATTTGAGTGCAGATGGCGAGGGTATAATATCAGTGATTCGCACGTGGTCAGATGGTCCGAATTTATCAAAAGAAATAGCATCTTTGAAATCGCGCGTGGAATCCAATTTGCCCACCGAGAACGTGATTCGACTAGAAACAGACTACAAATTGAACGGTATCGACACAGAGTGTCGTTCCCACGAGTCTTATCTCTCGAAACTACGAGACAGCGTCCTCGACAGGCTACAGAATTTAGTCAATGCTTCCGTAGAAAAGGATCCGGAAATTAAGAGTCGAAAGAAAATGGTACAGGAAGTTTATGCCGAGAGTCTTGCACATCTGGCTCTTCTCAGGGAAACAAATCCCGCCGACGAAAACGACGAATCAATTCTCTCGATCAAACGACGTTTATTAGCAGGTATTGAAACACATTTTCTATTTTGTCTCTGTTATCCTGGGGAAATTGTAACGTATCTAGCGACTAGTTTAAGAGAGAAATAAAGAGAATTAAAAATAACGGATCCAATTTAATGAAATATCCAGTTCTTTATAATTATCAATATGTTTTTTTTTATCAGGGAAGGATGGAAATCATGGACCAGTTTTAATTCGAGGACCCCGTTGTTCCGGGAAATCGGCAATTCTTTCTCGGATTTATGAGAGTGCACCGACTTGGTTTGGAGTTCCAACTTTGAGAGTTGTGAGGTTGTGCACATCGACACCAAGATCAGCCTACAGTCTCGAATTGTTGAGGATTCTTTGCCAACATGTGGGGTTCCTATCAGGAGACAATGATGGAAATCTGCCGAGAGACGCTTCCTTTGATCCACTGTACCTGAACAATTGGTTTAACCAGATAATGAGGAAAATCGAGAAACAACCCTTGGAAGAGCAATTAGTCATTTTGATTGATGATTTGCATCGACTGCATCCTCTCGAGTGTGATATCGTCGCCGCTCTTTCTTGGCTACCCGTCAATCTACCTCAGGTTAGAAAAAAAATTAGTGCAGGGTGACCTTAAAATTATTCCCGTTTCTCTCTCACACAGAACCGCAACGTGAACAACAGACGTACTGACGGACGCCAAAGTCTCCTTATAAGTGTTTCGGCCTAGAGCCATGAAATTTTAATTAGTAATTAATTTTTGATTATTTTGTTTAAGGGCGTTCACTTTGTGGCAACGACCGCAGTGCCTCCGGAAGCCTTGCGACTCACTCCAATCCAGAAGGAGAGACTCAGAAGCAGCGAAATTTTGATACAACTTCAGGAGCCGAAGGGCGAGATTCCAAATGTCGAGAAGGCACTGGACAGTTTCGAGAGACTGGTCGGTCCAAAAGCTGCCAATAGGTTAGGGTCCTTGCTGGCCTGCACGGAATACGGACTTTCGGAGACGGAGATCCTCGAGTTGATAATGCCAACTGGCGAAGACAGCCCGCTCTCTTTAAGCGACGGACAGTTCAACTTTGCGACCTGGTGCCTAGCGAGGAGAACTCTCGACCCGTGGCTAAAGGTGCGGGTAATGAGTGGAAGACTGATGTTTAGCTGGCGTTGGCTGGGCCGAGAAGCAGCTCGAAAATGCTACCTCGCTTCCCAGGAAGTTGCCAAATCTAGTCATATCGAGCTCTCGAATCTTTTCTTCCTGGAGACGAGCGAGGAGAGCGAGGAGAAATCACCGGAGGACCCAGCCTCTCCTCCAGCCAAGGAAACACCCTTCCAGAGCGCGCCGCAATCTCACGACAACATCACCTACACACTTCGACACGTGGAGGAAGCTTGGCTCCATCTCCTTCAATCCGGGGACGTTGACCGGCTCAAGAAACTCGCAGTTTGTGCCTTCGACTTTCTCCTGGCCGGCGTTCAGATGATCTCCGTCAGCTACCTCCGATGCGTCCTGGAGCACGCGAGAAGATACCTTCTAGAGCGAGATCTGGAGCTGGTTTACTACGCCGTGAGGAAGTCAAGCGACATCCTGACCCGAGACCCGCTTCAGCTGGGAGCCCAATTGATCTGCTGGTTGAGGACAGTTGCCGAAGACGACAGCGACCTGGTTTCGAGAATGGTGATGGCGGCAATGGCCTGGTGCGATGGCTACACTGCCCCGCTTCTGGTCCCCTTGAACGGCTGGCTGCAACCACCCTTACCTCTTCAAATCCGAGCACTGGCCTGTCCCCAGGGCGTGAAACTGGTCGAACCGGCTCCCTCGGGACAACACGTTGTTGTCGTTCCTCCACAGGGCGACGCCCAACTCTGGCACGTCATGTCCGGCCAGCTGGTTCACACATTTAAGGGCCACTCGAATCCAATCTCGTGCTTGGCTGTCACCCAGCAGTCGCAGTATCTGATCACCGGCTCCGAGGACACCACCATCATCGTCTGGGACATGCAGGAGTTGTCCCTCAAGAAGAGGATTTGCGAGCACATCGCTCCCGTTTTGACCCTCACGCCCGCTCTGAATAATTCCGTCATCGTGAGCGGAGGAGAAGACTCGAGAATAATTGCCACAAGCCTGCTAACCGGGGAAGTTCTCATGAGGGTGGATCATCATCGGGGTCCCGTCACCGCTGTCCGCGTCGATTCCGCTGGCGAAGTTCTTGTCTCCGGCTCGGCGGACGGAACCGTTTGCCTCTGGTCACTAGAGAGCTTCACGCTCCTCAACAGCATCCCTCTTCCGAGACCTGTCATCAAACTGGACGTGTCCGAAGATTCGGTTTTTCTCCTGGCTGTTTGCGACGATCAGAAAATGTATCTCCGGTAAGATTTATTTTATTACTTTCACCCGCACACAAAAAGCGTATGATCTCTGCGCTACCTATGCCGGTGTATGCTAAGTTCCTCCATAAACCCCAATAGATCAATAAAGTGACCATTACTGGTCTAGAGTTCCTGTTTCTTGAAACAAAACAAAAAATTCCTGAGATATATTTGATTGTTACTACTTTCAGATCGCTGGCAACCGGGACTGAGATTCACACCCTTCGAGGACATCCGGGAACTGTTCGGAGTATTTGCCTGGCTAAAGATTGCAGAAGGGCGGTAGCGGGTGGAGCAGAGGGAAGGGTCTCGGTCTTTGACATGCACAAAGGTCGTCTGATGAAAACCCTGCCAGCAAATCCTTCCTCTGACATCACCTCGGTGAAGGTGACGGATAAGGACGACTTTGTCATCACGGCTGGAGGCGGAAGAGTTACCTACTGGAGTTTTCGGAGCGAGGAAGCGCGACCTAAACCGGGCAAAAAACAAGAGTCACTTCAGATTCACACTTCTCCGATTACCTGTTTGGACATTTCTAGAGATGGTGCCATGGCAGTGACTGGAGGAGTGGATTCTTTGGTTAATCTCTGGCAACTGAACACCCACGAACTGTTTTCAACTCTGGAGGGTCATGATGCGAGTGTGACTTGTGTGGCTTTTTCGGCATCTGGCCTCTTTGCGGCTTCTGGTTCAGAAGACAAAACTGTGCGGGTCTGGGGTCTAACTCTCGGACTCGTGGTTGCTACTTTTCATCATCAGGCACCTGTTACGTCAGTTATTGCAATGTTGGACGGAAGAAGAGTCGTTAGCTCCGACCGGGGAGGAGCTATTCGAGTCTGGGCTGCTGACAGTGGCACTATGATTCAATCAGTTTGCGGGCCTGGTCGATGTTTTGCTGTTGCGTCAGATATGAGGTTTGTTTAGTTCAAATACAATTTATTTGTTTGTTCAACGGGTTTAACCCTCTGCCTACTCAAATGACCGTTATCGCCTAAAATTGTCTATTTGGACGCCTGGTGGGGACTACAGGAAACACATAGTGAGGCGCTAGAGTAGGGAGAAGTTAGCGTAGGCAGAGGGTTAAGTAATCCTTTACACAATAACTTAAATATAATTAGTCATTGATTAAAACTTAAAATAGTAAGGGACGTGAATTAATTTTAGACGTATGTAAAACAGGACAAGAATATGATGAAATACAATTGTATTTATAGATACGCGGTTTGTGGAAGCGGTGACAATCAGGTACAAATCATCGCCTTAGGAGCGGGACCGGAAGAGAAGTATCAAGTCTCTCATTCCCAAGACATCACCTGTTTGGTTATTACTCCGGATTCTCAATCTTTAATCACAGGATCCAGGGATATGAGTCTCAAAGTTTGGCAAATGGCGGGAGGAAAGTTATCCCAGGTGAGCATCATTACATTTGTCGTGAATAAAGATAATCCTGAATTATATACTGATTATTATTTAATCGATCCTACCGAGCTCATTATTGCTTGCATACAATTAATTATCTCGAGTCTAAATAGTATTAAACAGGACGAATTATTTATTATTCCCATTCGAATAATTATCACGACTCATCAGCAATGAAGTATTAATGATAAGTTAATTATTACTGTCCGCTGTATTAATTTTAGCAATTCTCCGGTTGAATTGTGAATGCTCTCATGTTATAGTTAAATTTGAAGGAAAAGATAAATTTAAATAAGTTTGCGATAGTAGCAGTTTAGGCGGGCTGATAAGATTTTGGCGGGAACTGGGAAAAGGGGAGTTGAATTGAGGGCTGAGGTTTGTAGTTGAAAATCAGAGCGAGATAGGATCTTAAATCTAGAAGGTCGATCTCAGATTGTCGGTCTTCCAGCAAGACGAGAGATTTTAAGTTGCAATTGATTATCGGTAGAAAAGGGCAGTGTTCTGCGTAAAAATTTTTAGTGTCGAATCCTTAAATTTCCAACACTCGGAATTAATTATTACTCTCTTTCATATAATTACTATTTCCTTAGGAAAAATTATAATTATTCATGGGCAGTTATTTATTACTGCACCTTAAATTAATTACGAGACTCCGGGTTAATAATAATTTCTTTTCAAATTAATTATTATTCCCTTGCGATCAACTATCATTACTCAACAAAGATTAATTATTATTTCTTCGAATTAATTATTACATCTAACCGATTTAATTATTACGGTTTGTCGAAATAATTATTGATTCTCTTTTGATATTATTAATTCCCTTACCCTTTTACTTACTTTAAATTAATTTATTACATTCGACCAGTTTAATTATTACCGTTCCCTGATATTGCGGTTAATAATCGTTATTCATGAACAATTATTTACTACTACCATCTGAATAAATTGCAACAGTTCTATGGATTAATTATAATTTCTTTGCGATTTAATTATCCGTAACATTCCATTTAATTATTATTCCCTTACGATTAATTATCATTACTCACCTATTATTAATTATTCCTTATCTTTAACTAAATTATTACAATACTGGTGTAATTATTATTGTTTCTCGGTGTAATTATTGCTTCTGTCTGATATAATTGTTATTCCCTTATGTTATCGCTTAACTTCGATTTAATTATTACATTTAACTAGTCTAATTATTACCGTTCCCCGATATAATTATTCTTCCCTTATGTTATCGCTTAACTTCAATTTAATTATGACACTAGTCTAATTATTTATTATCGTTCTCCTACATAATTATTCATTTACGGTTAATAATTATTAATCAACCTCGGTTATTTATTACTGCCCTCTGAGCAATTACAACACCTCATCGGTTAATTATAATTACTTTCAGAGTGTTATTCCCTTACGATTTATCCAAATAATTATCCAAATATAATTAATTATTTCGTATAATTATTATTCTCTTAAGCAAAATTATAATTCTCTCAAGAATAATTATTATTCCTTTAAGAATAATTATTACTCCCTCAATAATAATTATTATTACTCATCTACGTTTAATTATTGCTTCTATTCGTTTTAATCATTAGACTTGAGCGGTGTAATTATTACTGTTCCGCGATATAATTATTGCTTCTCTCTGATAAAATAATTATTTCCTGTCAGTGAATTATCATTATTTACTAACGGTTACTTATTTCTTGACTCTAAATTAATTACAACCGTTTCTTCAATAAATTATATTTTCTTATCAATAAAATTATTACTGGTTTTCCATTTAATTATTGTTCCCCTGTGATTAATTATTAATACCCACCTACTATTAATTATTCCCTATCTTTAATTTCATTATAAGTCTTAAATGGTGTATTGATGATTAGTATTCTTAGATATAATTATTGTTTCTCTCTGATAGAATTATTATTCCCTTACGGTGAATTATCATTAATCACGAAAGGTAATTTATGTCTGACTAAATTATTACTGATTTTCGAATAAGATATCATTCCCTTATAATTAATTACCATTCCTTACGTATGACTAATTTATTACCTCCGATTTAATTATTATTCCCTAACAATTAATTATCGCGTTCCTTCACGTTAATAGTTAGATTTAACTTTTGTAGTAATTAATTTTGCGTATTATAATTATATTTTGGTCTAGATATAATTATTATTCCCTTACGGTGAATTATCATTAATCACGAAAGGTAATTTATTTCCGACGAAATTATTACTGATTTTCAATTGAGATATAATTCCCTTATAATTAATTACCATTCCTTACGTATGACTAATTTATTACCTCCGATTTGATTATTATTCCCTAACTATTAATTATCGCGTACCTTCACTTTAATAGTTAGATTTAACTTTTGTAGTAATTAATTTTGCGTAATATAATTATATTTTGGTCTAGATATAATTATTATTCCCTTACGGTGAATTAACATTAATCACAAACGGTTATGTATATTCTGAACTAATAACGCAGCTCTCTGCATAATGATAATTACTTTCCGGTTTAATTATTAATGTTCCCCGATATAGTTACTGCGTCTTTATGACTTAATTATTATTTCCTTACAATTAATAACCTTCTACTTCTCTCTTTATTAATTATAGTAATTATTTCCTTAAATGATTTATTTATTTACATATAACCATTCCCCGCACCCCTAAGGACCATAAATGGGGTACTCGATAATACATTGATGAAAGTACAAATTTTAAATTATAATTATTTTCGATTTAATAATTACTGATTTTCGATTTAATTATTATTCCTTTAGTGTTAACTATTACTAATCGACTGTTGGTAATTATTACTTCTCTCCACATTAATTCTAATAGCTCTTCGTTTCAATTATAATTACCTTAGGTTTAATTATAATTATTCCCTTAGAATCAATTGTAATTATTCCCTTAGAATTAATTGTAATTATTCCCTTAGAATTAATTGTAATTATTCCCTCAGGATTAATTGTAATTATTCTCTTAGGATTAATTGTAATTGTTCATCTGCGATTAATTATTGCTGCTCTCGGATATTATGTTTATTCCTTGACCATAATTTTCGTTTCTAAGTAAGGTTTATTACTTCTCTTCGTATAATTCATAAGTACTCCCTTCTTGAATTTGTAATATTTCCGACATTAATTATTGCTCCTTTACACAACTCTTAATCATTACCTGCATTCGATTAATTACTTTTGACCTCCGACTGAATTACCACAGCTATCCGGTTTAATTATTATTGATCTATTTATCAACGATAAATTCTTATTCTCAAACATTAATATTATTCCTTTACGGATAATTACTATTTACCAATTATTACCGCTCTTCGCATTAACTATAACATCTCTTCGGTTAATTATGAACACTCTTATTCAATTATTATTCCTTTAAGTGTAACCATAATTACTCGCATACAAATAATTATTTCTGCTCTCCCATTTAATAATTACTCTTCGTAGGTTTTGGTCGGCCACACGGATCACGTGACCTGCGTCGCAGTCGCAGTCTTGGACAAATGCATTGTGGTCTCGGGTTCGAGGGACGCGAACCTAATAGTCTGGGACATCAATACCGGAGCGGATTTGCACACTCTTACGGGTCATTTGGGATATGTCACCTGCGTTAGACTATCAGGAGATGGAACTCTGGCAGTTTCAGGAAGCGAGGACAAAAGTCTCATTGTTTGGGACACGAAGAAGGGCACCGCCTTGAATTCCATAATGCTCCATGTACCAATCTTAGGAGTTGAGATGTCGACAGATTGTTCTCGATTGGCTCTTTATCTCCTGGAACACAAGTGCATGCCCATCCTTTGTCTACACAATACACCCGCGCAGTACGTCAAACTTCCCTCCTACGTTGCTCCAAGAGATTTAAGACCTCCAGGTCCAAAGCGACCTGCAAGAAGATTATTGAAGAAGGAAGTTTCGTTAGATACTTACACTTGGCAGAAAAAGTACGGGCATCTCACGTCAGGTACATATTTATCTCTTTCCATTAATTAAAGAATGGAGTAGAATATACTTTTAATTAATCTAAAATTAATTATTTAACTTATTTTGCGATCACAAGCGGGAAGAATGTCAAAATGTCGGGCGCCAGATCTTTCCTGGATCAAAAGATTTAATCGATTGATTTTGATTTAAGGGATAATGATAGCGTCAGTGGAGGAAAGATTGAAGAGAAGATTTAGCGTGAGCGCATCAATGGAGGAGATTAGTAAAGCCGGATTGGCTGGCTCGCAATCCGGACTTGGGCCAGAACAGGCCGCCCTTGCTCAATCACAGCATTTTGATCAGCTGGAGGCCATTTGGAATAAACAGTCGCCGCCGCCGAGGCCGAGAGGCCTTGCCAGAACTCTCACTAAACAGAATTCCCTTCACACAACACGAATTTCCGATTCCGAGGAGGAAGGTAGACGAACAGTTTCGTGTATCGCCTCCTGACCCCGCTTGCACCTTTTATTTCGGCAATTTAGTTTAGACCATTAGATCACCTAGATTTTTATCCAACAGGCATGCTACTTTTGTCTTGTTTTTATTTTAGGAACAAAAGTGTATCCTAAAGTGTTAACAGTACTTAGTTCCACTTTACGGACTGATTTTGTGCTATGATTATTTATTGAATTTTATGATTGATTTAATCGAGTTTAGGTTGCGTACAACGATGATAGAAATTGCCAATTATTATTATTAGATGCATGGTGTTCAGTGGCGTAACTATTAAGGGGCAAAGTGAGGCAGTGCCCCGGGGCCCTTGGGCTCAGGGGGCCCTCAGACAATCCTAATAATAAGCCTATTTTTTAGGAAAAAATTTATAAAATTTTAGAATTAAAAAAAATGCAAGAAATTTAAAATTAATCGAAAAAAAAATGAAATCAATTAAAAATTGGTGAAAGTAATTTAAAAACTCATATAAATATTTTAAAAATAAAGAAAATAATGTAAAATTAAGAAAATTACTTGAAAATTTTAAAAATAAATTGAAAAATATTGAATAATGAAAAATTAGGGAAAATAATTGAAAAATATAATTAAAATTTGAGAAAATAATTGACAAAATTACGTAATATATTTTAAATGAAGCAAAGTTAAAGAAAATTTAAGAAAAATAATTAAAACTTTCAGAAGTTCATTGAAAAAAAAGGAAAATAATTAAAAATTAGAGAAAATAAATGTAACAAAATAAACATAATTTAAAACTGAAGAGAATGATTTTAATTAAACAGAAATAATTAACAACCTTTTGGAAATTACGAAAAAGAACGAAAGTAACTAAAAATAGAAGAAAATATTATAAAAAATCATATAAATAATTAAAAATTGAATAAAATAATTAAAATCTCAGATGGATTGTTTAAAATTTTGAAAATAATAAAAGAAATGAAAAAAAAATTGAAAATTGAAGAATATAAATTTAGGAAAATAATTGAAAAATGATTCTACAATTTGAAACTTGATGAAAATAACTGAAATATGAAACAAACATTGATAAGTTGTAAAAAATAAATCACATTTGAGTGAAACAATTGAAAAAAGTACAGAATTTTGTTTAAATAAACAAAAATGATTGAAATTTGAGAAAAATACATAAAGTTCTTAGAAATCAATAATTGACAAAAATGAGAATAACTTAAAATTGGAGAAAAACATTGAAGAAAGCAAACAAAAAAAAATGAAATTTACGATAATTAAAAAAAAAAGATTTTGAAATTAAGAAAACAAATTATAATAATTAAAAATTGAAGAAAATAATTGAAAGTTTAGAAAAAAAACTTTAAAATTTTAGAAAATAATTTTAGAAAATGAGAATAATAATTAACAATCGAGGAAAATAATAGAAAAGTCGTAAAATTAATTTATTATTGAAAAAATCATTTAAATATGCTGAAAATAATGTGAATTTATGAAGAAAATAATTTAAATATTGGAAGATTGAAAACATTTAATAAAATTTGAGAAAAATAATTGAAAAAATCGTAGAATATATGTTTAAAAAAGGAAAATAATTACAAAATTACTTAAATTTTTTAATTAAAGAGAATAGTTAAAAAATCTCTAAAAGAATAGAAAATTTATGAAAATAATACATGAAATTTCAGTTAAACAATTAAAATTTTTGAAAATTAAGTCAAAAGAATAAAAGTAATTAAAAAGCGGGGAGAATAATATAAAATTACAGAATTTGTTTTTAAGTAAAAGAAAATAATTTTAAAACCGTTTAAAAAGTTAAAAATTGAGAACAATAATCTAAATTTGAGATATCTGAAAATTTAGGAAATTAATTGAAATATTATAAAAATACTAAAAGATGTAAAAATTAATTGAAAAATGAGTTTTTTATTCTAAACTTGAAGAAAATCATTGAAACATAAAAAAGACAATGTTAAGTTGTAAAAAATAAATCACATTTGAGTGAAATAATTGAAAAAATTACAGATTTTTTTTTTTAAGTAAAAGAAAATAATTGAAAAACCGTTTAAAAAGTTAAAAATTGAGGACAATAATCTAAATTTGAGATAACTGAAAATTTAGGAAATTAATTGAAATATAATAAAAATACTAACAGATGTAGAAAATAATTGAAAAATGAGTTTTTTATTCGAAACTTGTAGAAAATCATTGAAATATGAAAAAACAATGATAAATTGTAAAAAATAAATCCCATTTGAGTGAAATAATTGGATAAATTGCAGAATTTTTTTTAAATAATCAAAGATAATTGAAATTTGAGAAAAAAATTTAAAATTTTAGAAATTAATTTTAGAAAATGAGAATAATAATTAACAATCGAGGAAAATAATAGAAAAATCGTAAAATTAATTCAGAATTTGAAAAAATCCTTCAAATATGCTTAAAATAATGTAAATTTATGAAGAAAATAATTTAAATATTGGTAAATTGAAAACATTTAATAAAATTTGAGAAAAATAATTGAAAAAATCGTAGAATATATGTTTAAAAAAGGAAAATAAGTACAAAATTACTTAAAATTTTAAATTAAAGAGAATAATTTAGAAATCGCAGAAATAATCGAAAATTGATGAAAATAATAAATGAAATTTCAGATAAACAATTGAAATTTTTGAAAATTAAGCCAAAAGAATGAAAGTAATTAAAAAGCGGAGAAAATAATTGAAATTACAGAATTTGTTTTTAAATATAAAAGAAAATAATTGAAAAACCGTTTAAAATAATTAAAAATTGAAGACAATAATCTAAATTTGAGATAATAACTGAAAATTTAGGACATTAATTGAAATATAATAAAAATACTAAAAGATGTAGAAAATAATTGAAAAATGAGTTTTTTATTCGAAACTTGAAGAAAATCATTGAAATATGAAAAAGACAATGATAAGTTGTAAGAAATAAATCACATTTGAGTGAAATAAGTGGAAAAATTACAGATTTTTTTTTAAATAAAGAGAAAATAATTTAATTTTGAGAAAAATATATGAAAATATTAGAAATAAATTTAAAAAAATGAGAATATCTTAAAATTGGAGAAAAAATTTGAAGAAAACTAAAAATAAGTGAAATTTACGATCATTTATAAAAACAGTTGGAAATTATAAAAACATCTGAAATTAAGTAAAAATTGAAGAAAATAATTGAAATTTTAGAAAAATACTTAAATATTCTAGAAAATAATAATTAACAATCGAGGAAAATAATTAAAACATAATAAAATTAATTCAATATTAAAAAAATAATTCAAATATATGCTGAAAATAATTCAAAATTGAGAAAAATAATTGAAATTTATGATGAAAATAATTTAAATATGAAAGAATGAAAGAATGAAAACAGTAAATAAAATTTGAGCTAAATAATTGAAAAAATCATAGAATTTATGTTTAAAAAAGGAAAATAATTACAAAATTGCTTAAAAATTTTAATTAAAGAGAGTAATTTAAAAATCACAGGAATAATCGAAAATTGATGAAAATAATAATTGGAATTTTAGATAAATAATTGAAATTTTTGAAAATTGTGCCCAAAGAATGAAAATAATTAAAAATCGGAGAAAACAATATAAAATTACAGAATTTATTTTTTAACAAAAGGTAATAATTGAAAAATCTTTTTAAAAATTAAAAATAAAAAATTATGAAAATGATTAAAAATGGAAAATAATAATTGTAAAATGACAAAAATAATGGAAAGTTGAAAAAATAAATTTTAATTTGCGTTGAATAATATAAAATTAAGGAATAAATAATTAAATTGATTTCATGTCAAGGCAAGAATAATTAAAATTGAAAAAGTGTTTGAGAAAACTGCACAAAATAATTGAAATTTGAGGAAGGTAAATTTAAGATTTAGGGAATCAATTTAAAAACAATTAAATAATTAAGGATTGTAGAAAATAGTTGAAAAATGTTTAAAAAAATAGTACATAATTGTATTTTAAGTAATTGAAATCATAATAGAAAAAAATTATTAAAAATTGAAGAAATTTTTAAATCACTTCAAATTTAGTATTTTTGAAACGTGGACAAATTGAACTTTTAATAAATGCTAGTTCAAATTAACTGAAATTTGAGGAAATTAAAATTGCTATATAAATTTAAAATTTGAGAAGATTTTAAAAAGGTGAAATATGATTTAAAGTTTTAAAAGAAAAAAATATCTTGTTACAAATATCAGGTGTGGACAGAATGAATGAATTAATTAATTAAACTTGTAAATTATTATATACATAATTATTAAATAAATAAATATATAATTGGGGCCCCATTTTCCTTTTTGGCCCAGGGCCCTTGCACCCCCAGTTACGCCACTGATGGTGTTTAATTTTATGTAAGAACAAAGTACTTATTTTGTAGTGCAGGTCACATTTTGTTGGCATGGCGAATCACATCTCGGCATGGATTACAATTTTTCAAGAGTAGACAAACTTGGATATTATTTTGTAATTATAGTGATTAATTCATAGTTTTGTAATTTAGACAATTAGATCAAGAACTCTTGCTGGAATGCTCTCGACATTGAATGGATCCGATCTGACAATCAATTTGAATCGGGGCAAAAATTCTATTCCAGATCTTCCAGGCTAGTGAAAGACTAAGGGAGAGAAGTTGCAGGTCCGTCACAGCTCCTACATCCTTCGACTGTCAACTATCAATAATTTCAGTTCGAAACTCTTCCGTTATACATTTTGTACATTCAGTGCAATAACATAAGACATAAATCAGTGAGAAATTAACTTTAATTCTAATCTACGAAACAGAGGTGCTGTAAACAGAATTATTTTCCTGTTAAATTATTTCTTCGTTAACTATGTACAATCTTAATTAAAATATTTGTTCGTAATAAATTATTTATAATTCGTGGCGATTTTTTTTTTTTTTTCAGGAACAGTTCAAGTCACTTTCTTTATTGATTGATAAAACGACGCCAGAATGCTCCATGCCTTGGGCGACATAAATCCCTCTGGTGGCGATTCACCGGACTTTGCCAAACCTAGAAAAAAAGAAATTTTTAATTCTGATCTACAGCTTGTTCAAACAGTTACTAATTTTTTTTTTACCTCGCATTCTAGTGCCGGAAATGAAATCAAAATCAGCTTTTCGATTGGGATCAAAATAGGTCATTTTTTTGGTTCTGTTGTTGTAAGCGGCGACTTTGAAAGGGATTATCTCCAGATTGTTGAGTCCTGGAGACATTGAAAGAATTTTAGCGCCATGAGTGGCGTCATAGAGATTTCCGTCGGGAACTGATGAATTATTAGGATGAGGCATTCCTGCTGGATCTCTTCCAACTATATAAAAAGTCGCTCCTGCATTCAATCGTGCCTTGGCGTGCCACTGAACCTGAAATTTAAAATTTTCCGTAAAAGTCAATTTTAGGATTAAAGATTCAAAAAATGTTCTTAGAAAGATTTGGAATCTTTAAATTTGGGTTTAATGCGGGAAAATGGAAAATTTTTAGAAATTGGTTACGTTTTAACTTAAAAAAAAAATAGGACTTCCTTTTCAAGGAAGTTGACCGGAAAACCGGGAAATTCTTCAATTTTCATTTATTTTCTACAATTTTCTCCATAATATTTATTAATTTTAAATTGACAATTTATTTATTTATTCTTTTTTAAATTTATGACTATTCATTAATTTTAAAAATGTTATGGTTCGAATGACTATCACCATTTTTCGAATTTTTTGTTCAATTATTAATTAATTTTATTAATAATAATTTATTTTCGTCATATTGTAATTTTTCTTTTAATTACCAACAGAGAGAAACTGAGAGTACGCACGTAATTTTACAGAATTACAAATTTTATAATATTTTCTAGATTATTTGGAATTTTTTTTTTTATTTAGAGTCGAGATTTTAATATAAATTACAGAAAATTTTAGAGATTTTTTTTTAATTTTTAGATTTTAGATGAACTTGTAGAATTTGTTGAAAGATTAATAAAAATTCGAGAATATTTAAGATTCTAAAATAAATTTCAGAAAATTCTAGATTTTTTCAAAAATAACTGAACATTTCGATTTTATGCTTATTTGATTTTCCATATAAAGAACTCGATATTTTTTCAAAACAAAAAAAATGTTTAAATGGAAAAAACAAATATGAAGTTTTGAGTGTTTATTCTAGAATTTAAAAAAGTTTTTAAATTTAATCCAGAATTTCAAAAAATCGGAAATTTGTATAAGATCTGTTCTGGAATTTATTACTTCTATAATTTTGTAGAATTTATTTTTCAAACTAAACTTTTCTGCGATTTATTTATAACCTCAAACATTCTAAAAATATTAAAATCTATTAATTTCGGACTCTTATGCAAAATCTAAAAAATCAAAATAAAATCGAAATGTTCAGCTATTTATTATAAAATCTAAAATTTTCTGAAATTTATTTTAGAATGTAAAAATTGAGGTTGTTTATAATAATTCTAAACATAAGAATAAAATCTAAACAAAAACAATCTCACAGAATTTAAATCTTAACAGTTTTGGAATTTAATAAAAAATCAAGAATTTTCTGAAATTTATTTTAGAATCTTAAATGTTCTTGAATTTTTATTAGTCTCTCAAAAAATTCTACAAGTTTATCTACAGCCTAAAAATTAAAAAAGGAAAATGGGCCCCAATTATATATAATTTTGTAAATAGATGTTTTTTTTTAATTTTAAATCATATTTCATTTTTTAAAATGTTCTCAAACTTTAAAATTAGAGTAATTTCAATTTCTTCTTATTTATTATTATTGCTTGCAATTTTTAATTTTTTAAATTGTTTCCTAAAATTGCAGTTATTTTCACAAATTTAGGATATTAACATCAATATTCCATACTTTAAACGATTTTTCAATTATTTTCTTTTGCTTACAAAAATAAATTTTGCAATTCTTCTATTATTTTTTTCAATTTCTAATTATTTTTATTATATTGGCATAACTTACAAAAATTTTAATTAGGTATTTATCTGAAATTTTAATTACTTTCATCAATTTTCCATTATATCTGAAATTTTTTTAATAATTCACTTTAATTAAAAAAATTTAAATAATATTGTAATTATTTTATTTCTTTAAACTTATATATTCTATAATTTTTACAATTATTTCTTTCTAATTTTATTTACTGTTATCAAGTTTCCATATTTTAATTATTTTTATAACATTTCAATTTTTTTCTCAATTTTAAATTACTTCCAGCATATTATGCTCATTAGTTAGATAATGTATTAAGATAAATAGATAATTATCTATTTTAACATTTTTAAAACTGTTTCATAATAGGGACATAATTAAGAAAATGTTCCATAATGGGTACCGTTACCTTAATTTAATAATAATAATAAAAGTTAATTGTAGAAATTATTGGAAGGAAGAGGACAGACTGTGTATCTGTCCTCTTTACTCTCATGCAAACAACATTTTTTTTCGAAGGTGTAAATAGGCCATAAGTGTTTAAAAAAAATAGTGCAATTCACATAAAGGCCCAAGCAGATGTGAAAACGGATACGGGAGCAGAGCATAAGGGTCAAATCACATGGATGCGTCAAACATTGCGTCATAATGAGAGAGAGGGAGACAAAGGTATATTTACGTCCTTCTCTTTCTCATTACGACGCACCGTTTGACTGTCACATGTGATTTCACCCTTAGACAAAAAAGAACAGAAACATTCTGTGTCTTTTTTTATCTCATGCCCTGCTCACAACCGTATTTATTCTGCCTTGGTCATAAGTATAAAAATTGAAACTTTTTTTAAAAATAAATAAAAAGCTAAACTTCTTTAATCTTTTTTCTCCTTAAATTATATACTTTAAGGTTAATTAGAAGTTAAATAAGATTATAGATTCCAAAGAAAATATTCAAAATTTGATTTGATAGCTACTTACGTAACCATAAACAATTGAAAAATAAAGCTTAGCTACCCAACCCTGCGCGCGAGTTCACAGCCCTGAACAATGTCAGTAAATAATGTTTGTTAAAACGGTTAAAACAAAACAATAAGTTCAAAATTCATTATTTTTGTAATAATAATAAAAACTACTCAACTTTTTCAACCTTCTCCACCGGATTATTTGTTTTGGTGCTAAAATATATTTGAGTTGGTCCACACCAAGGCTACTCAGAAGAAACAAAAAACAAAACTTGCGGTGTTGATGTAAAAAATTGAAAATTTGGAAAAGCTGATTTAATAATAATTCACAAATTTTGTCACGTATGTTTAAAAAATTTTAGGTTATTTTATCCAAAATTTTAAAAAATGAATGGAAAATTGTAATTTTGTAAAAATTGGACCAACTTTTTTCCGATTATTTGTATGTATTTCTTCTTAAAAAGTTTCTACCGGTAGACATAACCTTAAACTAAAAGTAAAGTTTATATTCATTCTATGACTGATAAATAGTTTAATAAATTTTCTAGATTTAATTCTAATTTTATTTTTCTTTTTATTTATTTTAGAAAATAAAAGATTATAAATAAAATAATTAATAAGTCCTTATTTTATTAATTCTATTAAAAACAAAATTAATAAGAATATAAATTTCAAGAAGATAAATTTATCAAATTGTATATAAATAATAAATATTAAAATATCTAAATAAGTAAATAATTTAAAAGAAAAATGAATAAATATAATAAAATTACTCATAGCAAAACATTGTTAATATAACTTATTTTTATGAATTTTATGAATTAAGACCTGGAAAATATTTCCAATTAAAAAAATTGATTAATTATTTGGCTCAAAATTTTTGTCTATTATTTTTATTATTGTCAACAATTTTCCATTATATAACGATTTTTCAATTATTTTATTTTTCTTGAAAATAAATTCTGCATTTTTTCTTGTTTTCATCAATTTATCATTATTTTAATTATTTTGGCATTATTTTTAATAATTTCAATTAATTATCCGAAATTGCAATTAATTTAATCAATTTTTGTTATTTCTGCGATTTTTTAATTATTCTCTTTAATTAAAATTTTTCAAGTAATTTTGTAATAATTATCTTTTTTTTAAACATATATTCTATGATTTTTTCAATTATTTCTCTCAAACTTTATTTACTGTTTTCAATTTTTCATATTTAAATTATTTTCATCATAATCAATTATTTTTGTTAACTTTCAAAATTTAAAAACATTTTTCAATTATTTTCCAAAATTTATTTCCCTCAATATGCATTCTTTACATTTTTTTTATAATTTGATAATTTGTTAACTATTTATCTGACATTTCAATAACTTATATTATTTTCTTCAATTTTCAATTATCTTCGTTTTTTTCTCTGTTCTTTTTCATAATTGCCAAAAAGTTTTTACTTATTTCTCTTTAATTAAAACTTGTTCTGTTCAATTTTAAATTATCTTTATTTATTTTCTCTAATTTTTAATTATTTTCTTTTATTTCAATAAACTTCTAAAAGTTTTAAGTATTTTTCCCAAATTTTGTTTAACTTTCCTTTATTTAAAATGTTATATGTAATTTTTTTTAATTATTTTCTTAATTTTTAATTTTTTTCCATTTTAATTTATTTATCTCAATTTTTAATAATTTTTTTTCAATTTTTAATTATTTTCTCTAATTTTTCATCTTATTGGATAAATATTATTTATCGATTTGTTATATTTATTATTGTAGTTTAATTTCTAAAATGTATGAAAAACTAATTGCGCGCGTTTACTTGGCTAGTTTTTTTCATAATTTACATCAGTTTTCAATTGAAAATTATTTTTGATATTTTGTAATTTGTAATTTTTTTTCATTTATCAATTAGATTTTCTTAAAATTCTTATTTAATTGTTTAATTTTCAATTTATTTTTAATTATTTTCATTAATTCTCAATTATTTTCTTCAATTTTCAATTGCATTCTACGTTCTTTAATCATTTTATTCAATATTCAATAATCTTTGCATTTTTTCAATTATTAATTATTTTCTTGAAATTTAAATACAATTTGTCAATTTTTATTAATTTTCTAAAATTTTGTTTACAAATTTGCATCAATTTTTTATCCTTCTTCCATCTTATGATAACAATTGACAAACAGCTGTTTGACGACTGGGTGCAAGTAAAATATTTGAGAGTCGTCAGAAACACGTAAGTAGAATTTTTTCAGAAAAGTAGCCTTAAACCATTGAAGTTAGAAGTGAGGAACACAAAAGAATTCACAATTGAAAACTAATTCAAAAAGAATAAATAGTTCCTCTCCGAAAAAGCAATTTATATCCTAATACCAAGTCTATCTAAAACTTCTCCTAAATCTTACAAAGGAATGTTAGAAGAACGTCCCTAGAATCTATCGTTGGAATTTTTTCAGAATGAAACTTCTAGGATAATACAAACCTCTGTGGGTCCAGCGTACAACATCGGACTCGGAAAAATTGCCAAAATAGTGTCGGGATGCAAAATTCCTTCTTCCAGAACAGCTTGATGCTGTCGAATCCTGACTTGAAGAGGAACGTCGTCATCTTTGGTCCAACCTCCAAGTGGATGCAGGAGCAAAACCGGTTTCTTGAATCCCCTTTCTTCCAGAAGATATTTCCTTGTGTCCTTGGAAAATAACAAAAAGATTCCTGATGAAAAAAAGTTTGTTCTTTTCGCAGAAAAGAAAAAAAGTAATTCTAACCTGCATAAGAAGAGCGTGTCCGTTATGAATTGGATTTCGAAGTTGGAACGCGAAAACTGCGTCTGCTTGAGCCTCTTTACATTTGGCGATGATTTCGTTAGGAGTCAATCTGTATTGATCTAATCCATCATTCCAAACGATTCTTTCCAAAACCTGGAGTTCTCCTCCAACCAGCCAATCTCCCGAGTCGTGAATCATTTTAATGTGAGGATGACGACGATCATTTGTTCCAAATTGCCTCGAGCATCTTTCCTCCTTTCGGTGATAAAAAAATTCCGGATTTCTCATCACTGCCAGGATCTTTTCCTTATGTCTGAGAACAATCGAGGCTGATTTTTCAAGACGATTTTTATCTTCAGTGCTGATTGGCAACACAATGGGAATCGACTGATTTACCTCTTTTTCTTCTTCCATCAAGAAGTTAAAATGGAGACTCTGAAATGTAGAAAAAGTAGGGAGAATTAGGGAACAAATCCGAAAATAGAGAAAATAAAATAATTACCTGGAGATATTGTTCTTCACGCATAAAACCTTTTAAAGGTGCAGCCCAACCTTCAGCAAGAACTTGGATCCACTGAACATCGACTTCGTTAATTTCAACGGATTCCAGAGTTTCAGCTTCTTTCTTAATATCATTCAATGTATCGTCACGGACAAACAATTCTGTTACCATTGGTTGAACGACTTTTGCAAATTTGCTGAGAATTCCCCTTTTTTCTAAAAGTTCAATCACCAATGAGGTGCATTCAGTAAGAGTCAAATTTTCCGTATTTACCGTGAGATCAGGTCTCACTGGCTTTTCATAGCTTTGATCAATTCCAGTGAATCCTTTTATTTCACCTTGTCTCGCTTTTTTATACAGACCCTGGGGAATAACGAATTCCATTAGGGACAGTTGTTAACTTTTATTTTTCTGAATTTTAATTAACGGGAAATACAGTTGGATATTAATTTTAAATTAACGGTAATTAGAGTAAAGTTCTCATTTGAGTTGCGGGAATTAAATTAAATTTTCATTTTGACGACGGAAGTTTAAATTTAATTTCCATTGTTTGAAATTCAAATTGAATTGAAATTTTAATTTCAGTTTACGGAATTGAAATTTCCTTACTTTTAATGACGGTATTAAAATTTTATTTTAATTACAGTTGCCGGGAATTGCAATTAAACGATTAATTTTAATTAACGAATTTTAAGTTACATTGTAATTTTAATTAACGGTATTGAAATTAAATTTTAATTTTAATTGAGAGGATTTCAAATTAAATTTTAATTCGAATCGACTAGAATTAAAAGTAACTTTTAACTCTTAGAAATTATAGGTAAAGTGGTAATTTTAGCGAACGGGAATTAGATTTAAAATTTTAATTGTAAATTGAATTAAAATATTACCGAAAAAACCAACTTAGATGCGGGAATTAAAATTGAATTTTAATTGACGGGAATAAAAGTTAAGTTTTCAATTGCGACAAAAAATCAAAATTTCAATTGGCGGAAGTTAAAATTAAAGTTAAATTCTAATTGACGGAAAAGGTAGTTTAATTTTAATTAATGGAATTCAAATTAAATTTGAATTTGAATTGACGAAAATAAAATACAATTTTAATTTTAATTAACAGGAACTATAAATAAAGTAATAATTTGAATTAACGGGAATTAAATTTGAATTTGTATTGTCAGGTGTGTCCTATATAAGAAATTAGTTAGCTATTTTTCTGTAGACACTGTCAAGGCGAGAGAGACAAATGCATTAGGTGGGTTAAAGATTGAGAGAGATAGTTAGCTATTTCTGTAGACGCTCAAAGGCGTAAGTTCAGGGGCTTAGGAGAATCGAGCAGAATAGACTAATCAGATAATTGCCCACATTGGAAAGCAAGTTTTGATTGGTTTGTTCTATTCCTTTATCCTCGAAATTGAGAGAGACAAAATACAGATTATCATTATGAGGCGCTTATGTGCAAACCCCTGCATGTGTGATGTCTTCGAGTAATTAGCTGCACCAACGCATATACATATATGCACATATGCATAAATGATTGTCATGTCCAAAGTTTATTTTGAAGTAAACTTATAAGGTGAGTGTTAATCTTATAAAATGAAGTAGGTTTGTTTACATGTCAAACATAACCTTGTAGGTTGTTTATTTTGTAAATGTAGGGGAGAGGTCCCCAAGATGGACAGGGCATCAAAATAGGCATTTCGTATAAAATTTTTGTTCAAGGTGACAGCGCCTTGTATTTTCTATCATTTTTGTTGTTTGTATAGACGAAGATTTTGATAAATTAAACTACAATTAACGAGAAGACAAATTACATTTTAATTTGAAGAAGCGGGAATTAAAATTAAAATTTTCTTATAATTAACGAGAATTAAAAGTTAGATTTAATTGTCGATAATAAAATTAAAAATTACTTTTAATTGCAAATAATCCGAAATCACCGGGAATTCAAATAAAATGTTAATTTTAGTAGTCGGAAATTAAAAGTAAAGTTATGTTCTACGTAATGGGAATTGGATTCGACTTTATTAAATTTAAATGACATAATTAAAATGATATCTTGAATTAACGGGAATTAAATTTAAATTTGTATTGGCAGGTGTCTAAATCAAATTACTTTTAACGATAAGACAAATTACATTTTAATTTCAAGAAGCGGAAATTAAAATTAAAATTTTCTTAGAATTAACGAGAATTAAAATTTAGATTTAAATGTCGATAATAAAATTAAAAATTACTTTTAATTGCAAATAATCCGAAATCACCGGGAATTAAAATTAAATTTTAATTTCAATAGTCCGAAATTGAAAGTAAAGTTATGTTCTACGTAATGGGAATTGGATTCGATATTATTAACTTCAAATGACATAAGTAAAATGGTAACTTGAATTAACGGGAATTAAATATGAATTTCTTTTGGCAGGTGTATAAATCAAATTACAATTAACGAGAAGACAATTTACATTTTAATTTGAAGAAGCGGGAATTAAAATTAAAATTTTCTTATAATTAACGAGAATTAAAAGTTAGATTTAATTGTCGATAATAAAATTAAAAATTACTTTTAATTGCAAATAATCCGAAATCACCGGGAATTCAAATAAAATGTTAATTTTAGTAGTCGGAAATTAAAAGTAAAGTTATGTTCTACGTAATGGGAATTGGATTCGACTTTATTAAATTTAAATGACATAATTAAAATGATATCTTGAATTAACGGGAATTAAATTTAAATTTGTATTGGCAGGTGTCTAAATCAAATTACTTTTAACGATAAGACAAATTACATTTTAATTTCAAGAAGCGGAAATTAAAATTAAAATTTTCTTAGAATTAACGAGAATTAAAATTTAGATTTAAATGTCGATAATAAAATTAAAAATTACTTTTAATTGCAAATAATCCGAAATCACCGGGAATTAAAATTAAATTTTAATTTCAATAGTCCGAAATTGAAAGTAAAGTTATGTTCTACGTAATGGGAATTGGATTCGATTTTACTAACTTTAAAAGACTTAATTAAAATGGTAACTTTAAATAACGGGAATTAAATTTGAATTACTATTTGCAGATATATAAATCAAATTACAATTAACGAGAAGACAAATTACATTTTAATTTGAAGAAGCGGGAATTAAAATTAAAATTTAGATTTAATTGTCGATAATAAAATTAAAAATTACTTTTAATTGCAAATAATCCGAAATCACCGGGAATTTAAATTAAATGTTAATTATAATAGTCCAAAATTGAAAGTAAAGTTATGTTCTACGTAATGGGAATTGGATTCGATTTTACTAACTTTAAAAGACATAATTAAAATGGTAACTTTAAATAACGGGAATTAAATTTGAGTTTCTATTGGCAGGTGTATAAATCAAATTACAATTAACGAGAAGACAATTTACATTTTAATTTCAAGAAGCGGGAATTAAAATTAATATTTTCATATAATTAACGAGAATTAAAATTTAGATTTCAGTGTCGATAATAAAATTAAAAATTACTTTTAATTGCAAATAATCGAAAATCACCGGGAATTCAAATTCAATTTTAATTTAATAGTCAGAATTTAAAATTGAATTTATGTTCTACGTAATGGGAATTGGATTCGATTTTATTAACTTTAAAAGACATAATTAAAATGGTAACTTGAATTAACGGGAATTAAATTTGAATTTCTATTGGCAGGTGTGTAAATTAAATTTCAATTAACGACAAGACAAAATTAAATTTTAATTTTAAGAAGCGGGAATTAAAATTAAAATTTTTTTATAATTAACGAGAATTAAAATCTAGATTTCATTGACGATAATAAAATTATAAATTACTTTTAATTGCAAATAATCCGAAATCACCAGGAATTCAAATTAAATTTTAATTTTAATATTCCGAAATTAAAAGTAAAGTTATATTCTACATAATGGGAATTGGTTTCGATTTTATTAACTTTAAATGACATAATTAAAATGGGAACTTAAATTAACGGGAATTAAATTTGAATTTCTTTTGGCAGGTGTCTAAATCAAATTAGAATTAACGAGAAGACAAATTACATTTTAATTTTAAGAATCCGGAATTAAAATGTATCTTTTATTATAATTAACGAGAATTAAAACTTAGATTTAATTGGCGATAATGAAATTAAAGTTCTACTTTTTATTGCAAATAATCGGAAATCACCAGGAATTCAAATTAAATTCTAATTTTAATTTGCAGAAATTAAAATATTAAATTCGTTTTTAAAAGATTTGGATTCGATTTTATTAATCTCGAATGACAGGAAAATAAATTAAATTTTAATTTTATCTCTCAGGAATGAAACCTGAATTACCTAACTTACCAGGAAATGAAATTAAACCTATTTTAATTATTCGTTACGAAAATTTAATTTCAATTATTAGTAATAAAAAATAGTCACTTTTAATGTCAGGTAATTACCTTTTCATTGAAATTTTAATCGTCACGACTTTAAATTTAATTTCAACTCTCATAATTTAAAATCACACTTTAATTTCAATTGTCCGAAATAAAAATAAAATCGCAATTCTAATTGTTTAAATTACAATCGAATTGTAATTTAAATTATAATTATAATCAATTTCCCTTAATTCCTAATTTCAATCACCGGGAACTGAAATTAAATTTTAATTTCAAATTACCGAAATTAATTAACGATCAATTTATATTTATCGATTAAAATTAAAATTTTAACAATTACTAAACAGAAATTTAATTTGAATTGACGGGAATGTTAATTTAATTGCAATTGTCGTCAATTTATAAATCATTTTTCTTCATCGATATATTTACCTTGACGTCACGGGCTTCACAAACTTTCAAAGGAGTGTCCACAAAAATTTCCAAAAATGGAAGATTGGCATCGTCGTGAATTTTTTTCGCAATTCTTCTGTCCTCTTCAAAAGGTGAGACAAAACTGCAAAGAGTTATCATTCCCGCGTCAGAAAAGAGTTTCGCCACTTCAGCAACTCTTCGAATATTTTCTTCTCTATCTTCTTTGCTAAATCCTAAATTTCGATTCAATCCGGTTCGAATATTGTCGCCGTCCAAACCATAGGCAGGAATTCCCTAAACATTCATTCTTTTTGATTAAAAACTATCTTTTAATTTATTTATTTTATTTTACTTTTTTTTTTTCAACGACTGAAAATGAATAGAGGATTACATGAGAAACGAATTTATCTTCGAGTTGAAAGGCGATTGAGGTTTTTCCTGCACCAGAGAGTCCTGTAAACCAAACAGTACATCCTCTAAAACCGTGCAGTGAACCGCAGGCTTGACCTCGTTTTGTTCTAGATACGTGATGAGCCTGGATTGTAACATTCGTGGCTACATTCTAAAAAATAAAAACACACCGAACTAAACTAAAATAGATACTTTTAAAATTCAACGCTTCGAGAAATTAATTTTAATTAATTACAATTTATTTCGTTAACATACTTTTCACCAATTTTTATAGTTTTGAAATTTAAAGCAGTAAATTAAATTTTTTTTCTCAGAAGGAAATAACGAATTGTTGACTGAAAACCAGGAATTGAAAACGAAAATTAAAAAGAAAATATTTTGTCCCGAAATTTATCGTACGCAAAAAAAAAATTCAAATTGCAATTATTTTCTTTAAATTTAATATTTCTTGTTTAATGTTTTTAATTAATTTTTCCTGTTGGCTATTCATCTAATTATTTTTTTAATTTCGTTTTCCAATTTCCAAAAATTTTCTCAATTTTTAATTATTATTATTATTTTAAAATCGTATAATTATTCTTTGATTTTTAAAATTATTTTGTATAGTTGTGTATTAATCTAGCTATTTTTTTAATTTTGTTTTAAATTGTCAATTATTTTTTATAATTTCAATTTAATTCTTAAATTTTCAAATGATTTCCGTAATTTTTTATGATTTTCTTCAATTTCAATTACTTTATACAATTTTCAATTATATTCTTCGTTTTTCAATTATTTTATTCAATATTCAATAATTCTCGCATTTTTCCAACTGATTTCTTCAATTTTCATTTATTTTTTACAATTTCTTTCATAATTTTCATCAGTTTTCAATTGACAATTTATTATTCTCCATCAATTTTATGATTATTCGTTAATTTTAAAAAAAATTTGTTCAAATGCCAATTATTCTCACCATTTTTTTATTTTTTTTTTATTTATTAGATACTTATTTTTGTCGATATATAATTATTTTCGTCAAATTGTAATATTTCTTTTAATTATCAATTATTTTCTTAAAATTTCCATTTAATTCTTTAATTTTCTATTTTTTAGCGTTTTTCATTAATTCCTGAATATTCAATAATTCTCGGATATTTTCAAATATTTTTATACTTATAAAAATTGTTTTAAAATTTTAATGCAATTTAATTATATCAGTTATTTTCTTCGTATTTAACTTCCACTTTTCAATTTTTAATTATTTTTTTTTAATATTAAAAAATTATCGCCTTTTTTCTGATATTTTTTTTTTAATTGGTAAGTTCCTTCAATTTTAAAAACAATTGTTCAATTATTTTCTTTAATTTTTAATTCCATTCTTCAATTTTTATTTCCAGTCTCCAGTTTTCAATTCTATTCATAATATTTATTAATACTAGGTTTTTCTCATTCATTTTTTTCAATTCTTATATATTTTCTTTAAATTTCAAATCTATTATTTAATTTTTAATAGCTTTCTTCAATATTCAATTATTTTTTCCAATTTAAATCTTTTTTTTTTTAATTTTCAATCCAGTTGTAATTATTTTCATGAAATTTAATATTTCTTGTTTAATGTTTTCAATTATTTTTTCATTATTTATTAAATATTTATTAATTAATTTTAATTATTTATTAAATGTTATATTTTCGTCATTATTCACATATTTTCTTTTTTTTTTTTCAATTATTCTGGTCATTTTTTAACTATTTCCTTCAATTATTAAAGACTTACCGCATTTTTCAATTATTTCCTACACTTTTTTTAATTTTTAGTTATTATTTTAAAATTTTATAATTATTCTTTCATTTTTTAAATTATTTTGTACAGTTGTGTATTAATCTGGACATTTTTTAAATTTTGTTTTCAATTGACAATTATTTTCGTCATTTGGTAGTTTTTTATTCAATTATCAACTATTTTCTTAAAATTTCAATTAAATTCTTGAATTTTCCATTTTTTTTTTAATGTTTAATTATTTTCTCCAATTCTTAACGTTTTTCTTCAATTTTCAATTGCATTCTTCGTTTTTCAATTATATTATTCAATCTTCAATAATCTTTGAACTTTTTTAATTATCAATTATTTTTTTGAAATTTAAATACAATCTGTCAATATTCAATTAATTTTCTAAAAAATTTTTCATAATTTTCATAAGTATTTAATACACAATTTAATATTTTTCTTCCATTTTATGATTATTAATTAATTTAATCTTTTTTCTGAATGCCAATTATTCTCACTATTTTTCAATTTTTCAATTTTTTCAATTTTTTTCAATATTTAATTATTTTCGTCATTTTGTAATTTTTCTTTTAATTATCAATTACATTTTTTTTAAATTTCAATTTATTTCTTTGTTTTTAATTTATTTCTTCAATTTTTAATTTATTTCTTCAATTTTTAATTACTTTCTTCAATTCTCAATTATTTTCGTAATTTTCTTTATTTTGCATTTTTCGTTTTTCAATTATTTTTTTCAATTTTTAATAATCCTCTCATCTTTTCGATTATCAATTGATTTCTTCAATTTTAATTTATTTTCTACAAATTTTTTCATAATTTTCATCAGTTAGTGACAATTTATTATCCTACTTCAATTTTATGATTATTTATTAAATTAAAAAAAAATTTGTTCAATTTTTGATTATTCTAACTATTTTTCGATTTTTGTTTCAATTGTTATTTTATTTTATTTTTTTTTTGATAGTTAATTATTTTCGTCAATATTTAATTATTTTTGACATATTGTAATTTTTTTTAATTATCAATTATTTTCTTGAAATTCTCATCTAATTCTTTAATTTTCAATTATTTTGATCGATTTCCAATTAATTCCCCAATAATCAATAATTCTCGAATTTTTTCAATTTTTCTATTCATCTATCATTTTTTATTTTGTTTTCTAATTGACAATTATTTTTCTCATTTTTCACATATTTTCTTCAATTTTTGAATTATTCTCATCATTTTTCAACTATTTCCTTTAATTAGTAATTAATTTTTTTCAATTATCAATTATTTTTTTACAGTTTCTTCAATTTTAAATTATTATCTTAAAATTTTATAATTATTCTTTGATTTTTAAAATTATTTCGGTTGTGTATTAATCTAGCCATTTTTTGAATTTTGATTCCAATTATCAATTATTTTCATTATTTTGTAATTTTTTTTCAATTATCAAAATCCATTAGGTACAAAAAAGAATTTACTCAAATTAAATTTATCCTGTCATATTATTTCTGTAATTAAAATTGCACACTAAATTTCCGTAATTTACCCTTTAATTAAAATTACCGATTTTACAAACGAAATAATCATATTTTACTTAGAAAAAAAAAGAAGAAATTAATTGAAATTAAAATTAGTAAAAAATAACAAGATTTTAAAATACCTTAGTTTTAGAATCGCCTGGAGCTTCTATGACATTAGTACCAGTAATTCCCATATTTGAGGTAAAATTTTAAAAACTTGCTTGAAAAAAAAAAAAAAAAAAAGTAAAGAAGTGATTTCAAGCAACAATAATTGAAGTATGTAATAATAACTTCTGGTTGCAAGTGAAAAATAATTCTCCGGCCTTGTTAATTGCAACACTTGATTTGTGCAACTTGAAAGAAACACGAGAGGACACGAATTAAAATTAATAACAAAAAAAGTAAACTTGAGAATTTTGCGAAATGAAAATTATAAACAAGGAATTTTTTTTTTTTCAGCTTAGAGTCAAAGTTTCTTTTTCTTTGAGAAGGTCAAGAAAAGAGATTAAAATAATGTTTTTACATTGAAGGAGATAAAAAATTAACAATTAAAAAATACTGATTTGTAATTAAATAATAATTAATTAAAAATTAATAAAAAAACAAAATCATTATTTATAATTATTGTAAAATGTTATTTTGTAAATTATTTTTTAAATTACACTTTTTGCGTGAGAAGCACTTTTCGGGAGTGTTTTATTTGAATTAATGAAACGCTTTAAGAATTCAATAAGGAAGTCATCATCGTGAGGATATTATTTGACTGATCATAATATGTGAGAATTCAAGACTTGTAATCGAGAAAGTCAAATGAAAGTGGCTTTCGTTACCTCTCTAAGTATATTCACAACTAAGCGCGCGCACATAATTCCATTTTACGGAAAACAAATATCACATGAGCTAAATAAAAAAAAAATAATAATAATTACGAAATAGTGAAAAATTTCAAGCGAGATGAAAAATAAAATATAGAAAATTAACATTGTTTTCATTAATTTAATTACGGTCTTTTATTATTATTATTATTTATTTATTTATTTATTATTATTTATTTAATTTAATATTTATTAACAGCAATACAGCGCAAATAATTCTAAACTGAAACTCGAGAAAGATAAATACAGAAACGTGGTAAAATTTTTTATTCTTTCTCTATCACCACATCTTAAATATCTAGTTCAAGATCTTTTCATTTTTTTTCGTATTTTATATTATTTTTAAATTGTTCGTTTTACTGATTTACTCTTTTTCTTGTTTATTTCTTTTTTTAATTTATTTACGTTATTTGTTTTTTTTCTTTATTTCCCCCCCCCCCTCTTTTTTTACAAATATAAAAAACTTTAAATCTACATAAACGTTGTTTACCTTGTAATTGCATCCATTTTTGTAAATACCATTACCATTTATTTTTGAGCTGGGCATGTTGAACAAGCGTTGAAAATTGATGATTTTGATGAAAAATGATGATTTTGATGAAACTTGATGATTTTGATAAAAATTGATGATTTTGACGAAAATTGGTGAAATTTGATGAAAATTAACAAAACTTGACAAAAACTGACGAAAATTAACGAATAATTCTAAATTATAGTATTAAATTTAAATATGATTGAAACTATTGAATAATACTGAATTCAATAAATTTTCTGTTGACGATATATGATGCAACGCGTCATAATAGTAAATAACTAACTCATAACTATACTCATTTCATTTTATATATGTAGCAATGGAAATACCCCCACTTCGTAAAAAGGAAACGACTACACTTTTTGACTCGTTGATCCTTTAGTAAAATTATTTATTTATTTATTTTTAAAAATAGTCAACATTTATAAAAATCGTAAAATTTATACAGTATTATAAAATTATGAGTATCACAATTTAATTATCACAATTTTAATTTTAATTTTTTAATTTTATCCGATACACCCAAACATTTGAAAACAAAAATCATAAAATGGCTAGATTAATACATAACAGAAAACAATAATTTTTAAAAATTAAAGAATAATTATAAAATTTTACAATATTAATTGAACATTAAAAAAACTGTAGGAAATTGAGGAAAATAATTTTTAATTGAAAAAAATACGTGAAAAATGACGAAAAAAATTGTCAACTGAAAACAAAAATCGAAAAATGACTAGATTAATACACAACTGAAAAAAAAAATTGAAAGCATTAAACAAGTAATATTAAATTAAAAAAAAATAATTGAAAATTAAAAAATTAAGAAGATTATTGGAATAATTAATAGATAACTGAAAAAAAATGATTGAATAAATTGAAGTATTAAATTTAAAGCAAATAATTGCACATTTAATAATTTGATTTAAAAACAAAAAATTTATTAAAATTGAAAAAAATAACTGAAAATTGAAAAAAGCAATTAAAGATTGAAGAATGAAATTTATAGAATATACTTAAAAATTGAAAAAAAGTAATTGAAAAAACCGGAAATTAATGAATACAAAAAAAAACAATTGAAACCTGAAGAATAGAATTGAAAATTATAGAATGAAATTAAAATTTAAAGAAAATAATTGAACAATTATTATTTAAAAAATTAAAGAAATTTAATGATTATCGAAAAAAAATATTTAAAAAAAAGGAATAATTTTCTAATATTTAAGAAAATAATTCAAAATTAAAAAGTGGAATTTAAATATGAAGAAATTAACTGATAATTGAGAATTAAAATTTAAAAACAATTTTTATGAGTGGAAAAAATAATACAAAAAATCCGAGAATTATTAAATATTGTGTAATTAATGGAAAAATCGATAAAAATAATTGAAATTTAAAGAAAATATTGGAGAATTGAAGAAAATAATTAAAAATTAAAGAAATAAATTGATAATTAACAAATTGTTTTTAAATTTCAAAAAAATAATTGATTATTTAAAAAATGAGAAGGTTATTAAAAATTGAATAAAATAATTGAAAAACGAAGAATGAAAAAATTTTTAATTTTGCAAAATTAAGAAAATTAAGAAAATAATTGAGAATTGAAGAAAATATTTAAAAATTGAGGAAATGAATTGAAAATGTAGGAATTAAATTAAAATTTGAAAAAATAATTGATAATAGAAAAAAAATTACAAAATGACGAAAATACTTGACACTTAAAATAAAATTCGAAAAATTACTAGATTAATAGACAATAGAAAAAAATAATTGTAAAAATAAAAGAAGGAATATTAAATTAAACAAAAATACTTGCAAATTGAAAAATTAAGAAAATCATAGAAATAATTGCACATTTAAAAACTGAAAAATGGAAATTAAAATTGAAGAATGAAATTAAAAACTAAAAAATATAATTGAACAATTGTATTTAAAATTAAATAAACTTAATAATAATGACAAAAAACAAAAATAAAATGCAATAATTTTTTAATATTAAAGAAAATAATTGAAAATTGATGAAGGGAATTTAAATTTGAAGAAAATAACTGAAAATTGAATAAAAAATTTTAAAAAAAAATTATGAGTGAAAAAATAATTGAAAAAATTCGAGAATTATTGAATATTCAGGAATTAATTACATATCCATAAAAATAATTAAAACTTTAGAATAATATTTTAGAATTTTATTTTATTTTTTTTCAAGAAAAAAATTGATAATTGAGAAAATGCTACATTTATTGTTTATTGAGTAAAATAATTAAAAAAAATAATGCAATTGAAACTTGAGTAAAATAATTGAAATTATAGAAAATATTAAAAAATTCAGAAAATAAATTGAAAATATAAAAGTTAAATTAAAATTTAAAAAAATAATGAAAAAAAATACAAAATGACGAAAATAATTGACTATTGTAAACAAAATTTAAAAAATGCTAGATTAATAGACAACTGAAAAAAATAATTGAAAAAATTAAAATATTACATTTAAAGCAAATAATTGCATATTTAACAATTAGATTGAAAAACAAAAAAATAATTAAAATTGAAAAAAATAACTGAAAATTGAAGAAAGCAATTAAAGATTGAAGAGTGGAATTTAAATTTAAACAATATGCTTAAAAATTGAAAAAAGTAATTAAAAAAATAGAAATTAATGAACATAGAAAAAAACAATTCAAAGCTGACGGATGGGATTGAAAATTAAAGAATAAAATTAAAAATTGAAGTAAATAATTGAAGAGTTATTTTTAAAAATTAAAGAAACGGAATGATTATCGACAAAAAATATTTAAAAAAAGGAATAATTTTTTAATATTTAAGAAAACAATTAAAAATTGAAAATTGGAATTTAAATATGAAGAAAATAACTGATAATTGAAGAGAATAGTTCTAAAATTGAATAATAGAATTGAATAATAGAATTGAAAATTAGAAATAATTTTTATGAGTTAAAAAAATAATAGAAAAAATCCGAGAATTATTAAATATTAAGGAAGTAATTGAAAATCGATAAAAATAATTGAAATTTAAAGAAAATATTGGAGAGTTGAAGAAAATAATTAAAAATTGAAGAAATAAATTGGTAATTAAAGAATTAAATGGGAATTTCAAGAAAATAATTGATAATTAAAAGAAAAATGACAATATCGCGAAAATAATTAAATATTGACGAAAATAATTAACTATTAATAAAAATATTTAACAATTAAAAAAAAAATTTTTTTAATAGTGAAAATGATCGGCATTTGAACAAAAATGTTTTTAAATTAACGAATAATCATAAAATTGTTGGAGAATAATAAATTGTCAATTGAAAAAATGAGAGGGTTATTACAAATTGAATAAAATAATTGAAAAACGTAGAATGCAAAATTCTTAATTTTGCAAAACTAAGAAAATAAAAAAATAATCGAAAATTGAAGAAAATATTAAAAAATTGAGGAATTGAATTAAAAATGTAAGAATTAAATTAAAATTTAAAAAAATAATTGTCAATCGAAAAAAATTGCTAAATTACGAAAATAATTGACAATTGAAAACAAAATTTAAAAAATGACTAGATTAATACACAACTGAACAAAATAATTAAAAAAATCAAAGAATAATTATAAAATTTTAAGATAATAGTATAAAAGTTAAAAAAATGTAGAAAATAATTCAAAATTTGGAAAAATAATAATAAATGAAGGAAATAGCGTTTAAAAATTACGAGAAAAATTGAAAAATTGAAGAAAATATGTGAAAAATGAGGAAAATAATTGTCATGAATTGAAAACAAAATTCAAAAAAAGAAGCAAGAAATATTACTTTTAAAGAAAATAATTGCAATTTTAAAAATTAAGAAAATTATAACATTAATTGTTGAAAATAAATGCACATTTAATAACTGTATTAAAAACCGAAAAAAATAATTTTATTTGAAAATCAATTGGGGAAGTTATTAAAAAACAGAATTTTAAATGCAAGAAAAGTAAAAAACACGAATTATTTTACGAATTTTTGATCAATTATAAAAGTTGTATGGGTTAATTGATTCGTTTTTAGATAAGAAATTCGATTTTTGAATTTATTAAGTTGTATTTTAAGCCTGGAAAAAATTTTGTCAGAAAACAATTTTTTTCGATGAAAAAAGGTGCTTAATAAAATTTGATTGTGTATTTTCAAAAATCCCTGTGTATAAATTTAGATATTTATGAGCTTAATAAGTCATCTAATTTTTATTGAAATCCGCTGAAGCGTTCTCGAGATATCTTGGCAATAAAAATCGCTACACACACACACATAAATCTTGACATTTGTTTAGGAATGAAAATTGACGCTTTTTAGATGAAAAATTAACATAATTTTCACCCAGTTTATATAAAAAATTACTTATAAATTATAAAATCCTAATTTAATCCTAAAATCTTATTAATAAACTCATTGTACTTTATTTTTTTTACTTGTTTAAACAATTTATTTATATTTATTGTATTATTAAAAAACTACTAATTTTATAGTCAACAAATTTGAATAATTAATAATAAATAGATGACTAAAATATTTAATAGAAAAAGATATATAGTTATTTATTTACTGGTTTAACATAACCTCAAAATACTTTGAAAATTAAATAAATAAATATTTATTTAAATAATTAATTTTCCTCTAAATATCTCAATAAATAAATATATTACGATTCAATACTTATAATAATTTTTCTTTATCAATAATGGAAAAAATTATTACGAAACATATTCTTTTTTTTTTTTTTTTACTGTGAACAAGTAGCAAATTAGAAAAAAATTGTGCAGTTCTTTTGGTCCTTCAAGTGAGCGAAACAATAATTCTTGACTTCCTGTTTAATAACGCAATTCCTTTTGATTGAAAAAAAAAACTTATATAAGAGATTATTTAGATTAACAAAATTCACTTGGACACGGAAATAACCCTGAAAACACTTTTTACAAAAACTAATCACATTTTATTGACAAGGAATTTGTTTCTTGTACTCAAAATAAAAACGTGTATTTAAAAATTGTTTGCGTAGTATGACTATTCAAATGAAGTCAAATCATGTACAAATAATGTCTGTATTAGCCATTCTTGGCAAACATAGATATTTATTCAAGTGCACTTTTGTTCTATAGATTGTACACTTTCGTTTAAATAATTATAAAATTATTATAATGTATCCATGTCAATGTATTGTTGAGAAATTATTTTTTTAATTAAAGATTCTATTGCAATGTTTTGAATTTTGAAAAATTTGTATATTTCGATAAAGTTAATAGGGACCATTTAACTTTTTATCCTTTGACCATTTTATGTTAAAATCTAAAAAACAGCTATAAAATAACTGAAATTGTGAAATTTAAATTTAAAAAATTGAAATTCTACCAACATTTGGGTCAACAAAAATTCAAATCGAAAAGAAGTTTAAATCAATATTAAAATTTAAATTTACAAATTACATTTGATTTAATTTCAATTTCATTAATGTTATTTGAAGCTTATTCAAATCAAACTAATCTAGATTTTATCACGATATCACGATATATATTTAAAATTTCATCTTATACTGATTGAAACCTTCTTTGAAGCAAATTTGAAATCGTCTAAGTTTTCATTGGTAATTATATCCAGATTTTAATTAATACTTTACCTTATTTTTATTTCTTTTTCTTAATCCAAATTTCAATTACGTTGAAATTCCATTATTCACCATTTTTTATCAATTCAAATTCTAGTCAAAATTCTATAATCTTAAAATTTAGATTGAATGGATTTTTGATTTTTTATAATATTAGAAATTTTAAACTATTTATCTGAGATTTCAATTATTTCATTCAATTTTCAATTATTTGTATAATTTCTTATATTATTTTCTTCAATTTGCAATTACTTTCGTTCTTTTTCGTAATTTCCAAAAAGTCTTTAATTATTTCTGTTTAATTCAAAATTATTCTCTGGAATTTTAAATTATGTTTATCTTGTTTCATTTATTTTCTCTAACTTTTAATTATTTCCTTCTTTTTTTCTAATTAACTTGTGAAAGTTTTAAGTATTTTTCTGAAATTTTCTTTAACTTTCCTTTATTTAAAATATAGGTATTATGTAATTTTTTAAATCATTTTCTCAAATTTTAATTATTTCTTTCAATTTTGAATTATTTATCTAAATTTTCAATAATGTTTTTAATTTTCAATTATTTTTTCCAGTTTTTCATTATTCAATTTTTTTCAATTTATTTTTAAGATTTACGAGTAATTTTCTCAAGTTTAAATTATTTTCTTTATTCTTAAAACATTTGTATGAATTTTTCAATTTTTTATTTCAAAAATTTATTTACTATTTTCAATCTTTCATATTTAAATTAATTAAATCGTAAATTTCAATTATTTTTCTCAATCTTAAATTATTTTCATTAAATTTCAATTATTTCTTTCAATTTTGAATTAATTTTACCATTTTTCAATTATTTTCCTCGATTTTAAATTATAATTCTCATTTAATAAAGTTATTTCTACAATTTTTAAGTATTTTTCTAAAATTTCAATTACTTTGTTCAATTTTTAATTATTTTATTTGTTTTCATAATTTCCAAATTTTTTTTATTATTTATCGTAAATTCCACGTATTTTTAGCTTTCCTCAATTCTTTTCTCGAATTTTTAATTATTCTTGTTTTTTCAATTGATTTCTGAGATCTTCATGTATTTTTTCTCAAATTTCAATTATTTTTTTCAATTAATTATATCATTTTTCAATTATTTTTCTCGATTGAATTCTGTGATTCTGTAATTTTTTCAATTACTATAATATATTATAATAATTTTTTAAATTCTTTCTTTCAAAAATTTATTTACTGTTTTCAATCTTTCATATTTAAATTAATTACATCGTAAATTTCAATTATTTTTCTTAATCTTAAATTATTTTCAGAATATTTCAATTATTTTTTTCAATTTTAAATTAATTTTACCATTTTGAATTATTTTCCTCGATTGTTAATTATAATTCTCATTTAATAAAGTTATTTCTACAATTTTTAAGTATTTTTCTAAAATTTCAATTACTTTCTTTAATTTTTATTTATTTTTATTTGTTTTCATAATTTCCAAATTTTTTTAATAATTATCGTAAATCCCACGTATTTTTATTTTTTATTTTTTTGTTATCCCTCAATTCTTTTCTCGAATTTTTAATGATTCTCATTTTTTCAACTGATTTTTAAGACCTTCATGTATTTTTCTCAAATTTCAATTATTTTTTTCAATTAATTTTATCATTTTTCAATATTTTTCCTCGATTGAATTCTGTGATTCTGTAATTTTTTCAATTATTTCTTTCAAATGTCATTTTTTCTACAACTTAATCATTGTTTTTATCATATTTTAATTATTTTCTTCAATTTTCAAATTTTTAAATCTTTTTTCAATTATTTTCCAAAATTTATCTTTTTTAATTTTCAATTTTTTCAATTTCATTTATAATTTCAAAAATTTTAAATTATTTATCTGAGATTTCAATTATTCCATTCAATTTTCAATTATATGGATGGTTTTTTATATTATTTTCTTCAATTTTCAATTACTTTCGTTCTTTTTCGTGATTTCAAAAAAGTTTTTAAATATTTCTGTTAATTTAAAAATTATTCTCTTCAATTTTAAATTATGTTTAACTTATTTAATTTATTTTCTCTAATTTTTAATTACATTCTTTTTTTCAATGAACTTCTGAACGTTTTGAGTATTCTTCTGAATTTTTTTTTTAACTTTCCTTTATTTAAAATATATTATGTAATTTCTTTAATTATTCTCTAAAACTTTTAATTATTTCTTTTAATTTTATATTATTTATCTCAATTTGCAATAATTTTTTCCCTAATTTTCAATTTAAAAATTATTCTCTTTAATTTTAAATTATGTTTATCTTACTTCAATAATTTTCTCTAATTTTTAATAACTTTCATTTTTCTCAATGAACTTCTAAACGTTTTGAGTATTCTTCTGAAATTTTCTTTAACTTTCCTTTATTTAAAATATATTATGTAATTTCTTTAATTATTCTCTAAAAATTTTAATTATTTTTTTCAATTTTATATTATTTATCTCAATTTGCATATCATTTTTTTCCAATTTTCAACTATTATTCCTAATTTTTCATTATTTAATTGTTTCCAAGTTATTTTTAAGATATTCAAGTAATTTTCTCGAATTTAAATTACAGTGGAATTCGCTTATAACGAACTTCAATGGGCCGTTGAAATTTGCTCGTTAAAGCCGAAGTTCGCTATAAGCAAAGTTGAATTTGAGGTTAGAAGTTTGTAAAAATATATATTATTTTATTTATTTAATCATAGATTGGTACATTTAAAAATAGGAGACAATGTTAGCAAGTGGAAAAATTATTATTAACTTTTATTAACATGAAACCAACCAAATGCCAAAAATTTACTCGTTATAGCTGACATAAGAAATTTTCAATTTTTAGGTATCATGGAAGTATAAATCCAACATATAAGAAAAACTGCAGACTGATCTAAACTGCTTGATATATATCTATACAATCATCAATAATGATCGACACGACCGTCTTTAATCATCTTCCAGCAAGTTTTCAGTTCTTACATGTTTGTCATTACATTAACAGTATCGGATTGCTGATATTCAATGACAGTACATCCAACAAACAATATCAAACTATTCCTGTCTTAAATGCTTTCTTCGACTATTTGAATCAATCCGAGAATGAAACACAAGCAAAACAAATTCTTCTGCAAAAAATACTAAAAGGTACCGATCTTTATGGAGGCAACGAAAATGAAACTCTTGATACAGAATATGTAAATAAGACATATCACTACATCATCAATAAAGCGCTCTTTTCCCACTATGGAGGCATTACAGGCTATTTGGCAAAGATAGTGAATAAAGAAAGCAATTTAAATTTCAAGGACTTTGAGAAAACGGTTAAACATCATTTTTCAAAAAGATATAAAAGCAACGATCCCTGTTCATCAAACAATTCGGACATAAGACTCAGTTTGACAGCTCGTACAAAAATTTTAGAAGACTACGTTTTGTCAATTTTCCCCCAACCCGAACAGGATTTAAACATAACAGATGTTAATTATATTTATGCTATGGCAGGTTTTCAAATCGTTAAGACTCTACCTATCAAGGATCAATTAAATCTTACGTTTAATGAATACATACAATTGTCACGTAGTATTGAAATCACAGCTTCAGAAAATAAAGCTTACCAAGTTGTCTTACAATTCTTCTCGACTCCTGCTTTATTTTTCTATGCTTCCAAAGAAAAGGTGAAGTTCCAAGAACAAAACTTGACGTCCCTAAATTCTGAATTTTGGAATGACGCCTACCAAATGCTGTTTTCGTATTTAAACGAAACTGTAGAGATGCTCGTGCAAGACGCTCTAAAGAACAGTCTCCATTATAAACTTCAAACCGACATTTCTAAAATTAAAACTCGAACAGCAATGGCTGAAATGTTATTAAAAGTTACTTGTCCAAATGTAACAGATCCTGTGAGCCTAAAGTACCTAATTGAAAGATATAAATCCCAATCCGTGACAGGGGCACTATTATCCTTCAAAACAATTGCTGACCTCATTGATTACTATTATTACAGCTGTTCGAATTTATTTCTACCAAATTTGAACCAGTTATTTTACACCCAATTTGACAATGTAAAAAATACGTATTACGAAATTGAAAAGAACTCGATCCAACAAGCTTTAGCAGCCGGCGGTTTATTGAGCAAAATAAACTTACCAAACACTTCTGTCGAGAAAGCCAAACTCCCTGATCTTCCGTCATTTTGTAATACGTGTGGTCCTAATCAAAGGAGTATAGAAAAAGACATTTATTTATTCTTCGCAATCAATCAAGATTCGAAAACGAAATTTTACGCTCTCCAACAAGAGGAGAGTACTCTAACTTTAATTAAGAATGATGGCAATGAGGAGAATTTCGCCCAAGCATTGGGAGTTGATTCGACTATTAAACCGCAAACTAAACCAATATCAATTTTTCTAAAGAAACAAGAAGAAAACTCTACAGTGTTTGTTGAAAGACTTGCACAAATCAAAACTGACCAGTATATTTCACAGTTGCAAGAGTATTATTACGAACGGACACTTGTCGAAAAGGTGATGAATCATTTGATTTCCCTTGTGCCATTTTACACTTGTGTGTCGGACATAAACTCCAAAAAAGCTGCGGAAGCTGTTCTATCCTGTTCTGTAGACATTTTATCCTTAGCCCCAGTCGCAGGAGTAGCTACAAAATATCTAACTTTAATAAGAAACAGTTTAAGTTTTCAGATGAGTAAAGCTTTTACGGCTATCAAAGTTGTTTTGCGGGGAGGTGCCACTTCGAAAGTAGCTATTCGTACCGGAGTTTCAGAAATATTCCAAACAGCCAGAACAGTTAGTGCGCAAATTCTATCTCAGCCGATCATCAGGGATTTATCCATCGCGTTAATTCGCACAATGGATCCTGGTGTTGAAATATTCTACTCACTAAGCCATTTTGGCATCAGGTTCCTCCGGAGATTGTTTAACAACATTCTGCTGTATACAAAAAGCTTTAAGAGCTTTCGAAGGTTTTCGGCTCAACTAAAATTGATGCGGAGTTTTCTTTTACGGGTTACGAGTAAAAACGTCGATCACACAGGAATGGTATCTAGAATTTTAGACAGAAAGAGAGGTATAGAAGTAGTGCGATACACCTATCCCGCCGGAATTAATTCTTTTGGACCCAAATGTTTCAAAGCATTCGGCTACACTGCAGAATTAAGAACCAGTTTTGAGGATTCTCGAAAAATACCCGTAGTGCCGTTAAAAATTCACGGGGATGATGTATATTATAAGAAAATTGATTTAGAAACGGGAAAGCTGATTGGGCACGAGCTGATGTTGGATAACATGGATCTTCTGCAACGTATTAAGAATTCTATGAAACTGATGCAAATGGAGGCATTGGGTAACCAAATCCGTAATTATGATGTTTACTACAACACAATTGGTAGTAAACAACCATTAAAAAAGGAAATTCAAGTTGAGAATAGAGAAGATGCTCCTACTTCTTCTGCTAGAAATGAACATCAGGAAGATGTATCGGAAGGTCAGAAAGGAAATAAACCTGATACTTCTTTGCAAGAGAACCAAAAAGTTAATACAGAAGAAACTGATGTTCAAGTTGGTCCGCCGCAGAACAAGGAAGTACTTCCTCAGAAGAAAATTGATGACAAACTCGTATCGGATCGTATTCTTGAATCTAATGTTCCAACAGAAAACAATATAGGAACTATTTTAAAGCATGGTGAAGAGTCTGGTTTTGATATTGATAGTTTTATTGCTGAACATTCTAAGGAATTAGACAAATATGATTTGGAGGTGCCGGAAAACAATGGTTTAGGGACAAGACAGGATGTTGTTGCTACAGGACAGGAACAGAATGGAAAAGATTTGTTAAGGACAGGAAATTTGCAGGGAAAGGAAGGTGAAACAACCGGAATAGATCTGAATCTTCTAGATAAAGATACAAGAATAGAAGGAATGGATATAGATGAATTCCTTGATGATCTACTGAAAGATGTAGAAGAACATGATTCTAATTTGCAGAGTAGTCACGATTTGGTAGAGGGTGCTGCAGGACAGGAAAAAAATACGGCAGTTGCAGGTGGTTCTAACATAGAAGCGCAAGAGCCTGACTTTGATATAGATGAATTTGTGGCAGAACGGTCTAAAAAACTCGATTATATTGCGCCAGAAACACATAATAGTATGATTTCAGAATCTAATTCTGTAAATCTATTAGATAAAGACAACGATTTAAAAATGATAAATGATTTGGGAAGACATGGATCAAGAACCGAAAGCGCAAATCCTCAAGAAATGAATGTTGGTTCAAACCCAAGACGAATAACTGATATTAATACTGCCGTAGTGACATTAAAAATTGACGGTGGTGTTGTATATTATAAGAAAGTTGATTTAGAAAAGGAAAACCTGATTGGGCATGAGGTTCTGTTGGATAAAAATAATCGTATACGACCTACTAAAAATTCTGTGAAACTAATGGAGTTGGATGCATTGGGTAACAAAATTCATGATTATGACGTTCATCATAACCCAGTTGGTAGCAACCAACCATTGAAGAGGAAAATTTTACTTGAGAGTAGGGAAGATGCTTCTAGTTCTTCTGCTAGAAATAAACATCAGAAAGTTGGATCAGAAGGTCAGGAAAAAAATCAGGCTGATACTTCTTTGCAAGAGAACCAAAAAGTTGGTACACAAGAAACTGATATTCAAGCTGGTCCGCCGCAGAAGAAGAAAGTTTTTCTTGAGAAAAGAATTGATGACAAAATCGAATCGGTTGGTATTCTAGAATCTAATACTCCAACAGGAAAGAATATGGAAACTATTTTAAAGCATGGTGAAGCGTCTGGTTTTGATATTGATAGTTTTGTTGCCGAACAAACTAAGGAATTAGACAAATATGGTTTGGAGGTGCCGGAAAACAATGGTTTGGGAAATGTTCCAGATAAAGATACAGGAATAGAAGGAATGGATACAGATGAATTCTTTGATGAACTGCTGAAAGGTTCAGAAGAACATGATTTTAATTTGCAGAAAAATCAAGAGTTGACGGGTGCTACAGGACAGGAAAAAAATACGGTAGCTGCAGATGGTTCTATAATAGAAAGCGCAAATGCTGAAGAAATGAATGTTGGTTTAAACTCAAGACCAATAACTGATTTTAATACTGTCGAAATTTTGAAAAATCAATTTCAACAATCATCAGGTAATCTGCAATATTTTGATGACCTTGAAAGAGCTTCTGACAGGTACACAAGATTTAGAATAATTCATGAAAGTCTTAGCTTTCATGATTACTGGTTACTGTCTATGCAATTGATGGGAAATTTGCCATTTTATTTTGAAAGCAATGCAAAAGCTGTTATTGCAACTTACAGACTGGCACTTGCGCAAAGTTCACAGAATTGGATCAATGAACCAATTAAACTTTATCGACTTTTGAGTAGTAGGGCTCTTGTACAGAAATATGCAACGTTAAAGAGCAATGATGTTTTGACGATAGATAATTTTATGATAATTTTTGATAATATTGATATTGAACAAGCTATGCGTAAAGTTTCAAAAAAAAAATTCCGGATTTTGTATGAAATATCATTAAGTAATCAGTATGGAGTAGCAGATATTGAACGCGTTATCTCGGTTGAAAGAGGTATGCATGTAATTCCCGCTGGAATGGAATTTAGAGTAACAAACGTTGTTCGTAAAACCACTAGAGGAAAGCAAGTTCTTCAAATCCAATTGTCTGATTCTCAACTTACAAACGAAATGAAATTGTTAAATGTCGAAAGAAATCTTGACAAATTAAACAGACATTGAATTTTATAACTAAGGTTAATGTTTACTGGGTTTTGCGTCAAAAGTTTAACTTTAGCAAAAAGAACCAGAGAATATAAAAATACATTTATAAAAAATGTATTAGTAAAATATATGTATATATCTGTAAAATATTTATAAAATTATTTATTATTTAAGAATAGTGTCAAAAACTATGTAATGAAATAACAGAAAAAAATTAAAACCTTTCTGTTTCTATATCAATGTTAATTTTAATTCTGATAATAGTATTTTGAAGAATATCAGGTTTTATTATTTAAATTTTCTTTCTAAATAATAACGAACATAAAGTTGACCGTATTATATTATCTCGTTATATTTTGGTATTTACAATTATAAATTATAATATTATAAATTATAAATAATTTAGAATTAAAAAAAGGACTGTAAAAGAACCTTTCATTTTATGAGAGGGTAAAAGCATAATAAAATTCTTCAGGGTTTAGAATTTACGGTCATAAATAGCCATAAATTAACCTTTTTGATCCCTTTTTCGTTGGACATTTTCTAAGCACGGAATCATTCAAATCGTACTTCAAAAATGACTGAATTCATTTAGTCATTTTAGCCAGTCATTTTTTAGGTATTTCCTATCGGCAGGGTTATAATATTTAAATTAACTCAGCGATTTATATTATACCAATAATATGCTTACAAACAAAGTTTATATTCAGCTAAAAACTTGGTAAACAGTTTTTTAAAACTAGATAATAGGTAATTTTTGCTGAATTTCATATGACTAAGACAGCTATCTTTATTAAATACGTACACATAAACAATGTAAATTAATATTAACTAAAATATATTACTGTTAATTGAAGATTGATAATTTTCATTACATCGTTTATAAGTAATTTACAAATATTTTATGAGTTATTGTAATTTTTTAAAGTACACTATTTAATATTTTTTAATAGTTTATATTAATATTAAATTCAAAACCTCAAAGTTGTAGAAGGTTACAAAAAGAAGTTATAAATTCCGAAAAAGAAATAAAATTTATACCATAATGATATGCTTACTGAATGTAGGAAATTTTTGAGTTTTTTATTTTAAAACTAGATTTTTAAAAAATTTGGTCGCAACAGCCTTTAGTCGAAAGTCAGTGGATTGATTCTAATAACATCATTGTCATTCTCTGACATTCATTCCGTAAATAAAACAAATTACTGCCTTGATCTTCTGCAATTCAGAGAACGTTTTCAAGTTTAAGGTTAATCGAGCCTGTGAATAAAAATGTACTTACTTAATTTGCATGTTGATTTTTTTCAAACTTCTGGAAAAATTAGTCAATGTAGTTTGAATAGAAATAATAGAGTAGTACAAGTGCGGAAACTATATCAGATGTAATATCAGATGTAATTAATAAATATTTATTATAATATTGAATCAATATATTTTTACCATCTTATAATTTTACCTTTAAAACCCATGAAAATTTATTTTGTTCTTAACAATTTTCTCATCCGAATGTTTAAATGTTATTTTAACGCAAGAAATTATTATACTTAACATTTTCGAATAATTTTACCACTTTAAACAAAAATTGAATATCAGCCCCTGTTAAATCTCTTTTTTCTGATCTTCTCTGTAAGTCGGGTTGCGTTCTTGCCCCTACTGAATATTATCCAGGTTTATAAATATTCAGCATAGGATGTAATGTACTTTAAATAGATTAAAACTTTTAAATAAATAAACAAAATAAATACATAATTAATTGCTTTTTTCTAATAAAAAAAAAGATAATTTTGAGAATATATCCAATAAATTAATTTCTCAACAAAGGTAATTATAACTTTTTATTTCTAAACAAAAGTAAAAAATTACATTTATTGCGTTAATTATGTGGAAAAATGAAAATAATTATATTTATTTTTTCAATTACGTAGGAAAAGTAATTATCTACAGACTTTTCATAATTATTACTGACAATTGTTTAATTCCGAGGGATCCCTACTCATCAATTATTAAACATAATTTCAAACTCAGTTTTTTAAACAATAATTATTATCTTCATCAATATTATTGAACATTTCAATTTTTTTAACACTTATAAATTGTTCAAATCGAAAAGACGAATTTCAATTTCGCGCAATGAAACAGATGGTCATCTCTGATTGGTCGACACGAACTGGTGTAGAAAAACCCGTAAACAGTAAACTTCAACTTTTTTTAGTTTTCTTTCTTAATTAACAATTAACCCACTGTTTTTTCTTATTCACATCAACAAAAATAATAAGTCCCATCATAACAATTGCTTCCCAGACAATTTTACTCATATTTATTTATATTTTTTGTATGTCAAATTAATTAATTTTTTATTTTCAATTTTAAAATAAATTTTTTTTTTTATAGAGAAAAGAAAAAGTTAAAGTGAGAACTAATAATTTAAAAATTGTTTAAGTTATTTGATTGATCCAAGAAAAAAATATAATTGAAACAATAAAAAATTAATTAATTAAAAATACTTGAAATAGGTGTTCGCTTAATTATGAACAGTATTGTGTGCATGTAAAAAATATTAAATCAGAACTTTAATTTTCCAATTACAAATATTTGAAATTTTATAGCTCCAATTGAATTTTTTATACGTGTAGAAGAATTTTGATATTGAGTAATATGTTTCACCTTGTACTCCATAATATGATTTTTGAGCAACAGAAGTCCAACCATCTACGCAGTAGGAAATTTTGGAAGAATTCTTTTGTAATATTTCTTTCACTTGAATTTCTAAGTCGGTAAATTTTTGGTTAACTAAAGAACGCATCTTATTACGCATCGGAACCTCTGCATTTTTGTTTAAATATTGGAAATACTTTTGAGTGATTTCATCGTTGAAAAAATTTAAGGGCAAATGTTTCCTTGAAAGCCATTCAACCGTCATGTCTTCAAATTTTTGCTGGATAAATTTCTAGGAACCAAATTGATTTTAAGTTAGATAGGGTTATTTTAAGTTAGATAGTGAGATCATGCCCACATGATCGGTATTGAAAATCAAATTTATCCCCAAAATGTTTTTATTCCTTGGAGTCGAGTCGAAAACAAATTCAATTTCATTTCGATTTCATTCGATTCCAAGCAAAAAAATAAAATAAATTTATTAAGTTTTAGATATATGAGCTGTTTATGACTTTTCTATACCCTTTAAATTTGAATCATTGAAATTTTTCTGAAAACTTATGGCTAAGTTACATATAATTAATTTTTTTGCAATACTTTCAAATACTAATGCAATTTTTGTATAATTATTGTTTACACATTCAAAATACGAATTAAAATTTCAATAAATATTTTTGGAAATTTTAATTGTATTTTGACAGTTCTTTTTAGCAAAAACACTACTGAAAAAGCATTAACTTTTCAAGCGATTTTAATTGATTGAAAATTAAAATATCTGTAAAGTAGTCTCTGATCTTCAGTTGACTACTTTATGAATAAAGATTAAATTTTCTATTTCTAAAAATAATTTGCACACAGTTGTTCAAAAAATTCCAATAATAGAAAAAAATCTATTAAATAAATCTTTGAATACTCCGTAGTTATTAATTAAAGTTAAATTATTACTTCTGATGAATCCAACGGTTTATCAGGAAAAGCTGTTCTGAAATGTTTTTTATGGTACATTTTTAGGTGCCTGTTAGTTCCTGCAGTATTTCCGTCTTTCATTTTAATTATTTTTTCAATTTTTGTATTTTCAAAACATAATTTACATTTGGCAATTTTATTTTTATCATCTGTGAGTTCATATTCAAAAACTTCCTTCGTGATTTTTTTTTTTTAGCACTCGAACAGCTAGACTCGCCATCTTCCAAAACAACAGTTTCACTATAGGTAGTTTAAATAAATAAATGATTAATATTAAATAAACTTATAATATTTCTGTAATTCATATCATGTTTTTAAGATTTCAATATTTTTCATAACAAAAATAATAAATTATTCATAATTTTTAATTACAATAATAAACTGTACTACTTTAAAAAATTAATTACTTACATAATAATTTAAAAATTTATTAAGTATAAATTCAAAAATTCTACATTTATTTAAGTTATTTGTTCATAATAATATTAAATATATGTTATAGAAAGTAAGATTTAAAAGAAATTATTTATTTCAACAAAGATTCATTAAAAAGTTTTGTGTATATTTCAAATATATAATTTAAAACGTTAATAATATTTCAAACTTTGTTTTTACTTTAAAGCTGATCGTTTTCTGGATGTATTTTCGATTTCATTTTCCTCCATGATAGATGGATTTGATTCTGGTAAAAACTTTAGAAAACCGAGAATATCGATCGAAATCGCTCGAATTTTAACCCGATACGATTTGACGTATGTCAATAAAATACTCGATATTTTTTGTTTTCGATTTATTTTTAAACCGACAAATAAACATCGAGAAATTTGAAACTCTCGTATCGCCGTGCATCACTAGTAAAGGGTACTACAATTCCCTTACCAACTCGATCAAATACGTATACGATGTTCTGTAATGGTCATCTTAGTACTGAGCCAAGTAGGACCAGTATCTTTGAGCTGCTTGGTAACGGAAGCACCAAGCAACCCATTTCGGGTTATTATTATTATTATTATTATTATTATTATTATTAAATATATAAGCTAAATTAAATAATCCAATTCTAGCCTAGCGTATGACTACGTAGTGTAATATCGTAGTCACACATGCGCAGTAGTGTAATATCAAAGTCACGCATGCGCAGTAGTGTAATATCAAAGTCACGCATGCGCAGTAGTGTAATATCGTAGTCAGACATGCGCAGTAGTGTAATACCGTAGTCACGTATGCGCAGTAGTGTAATATTAAAGTCACGCATGCGCAGTAGTGTAATATCAAAGTCTCGCATGCGCAGTAGTGTAATATCGTAGACACTTATACGCAGTATTGTGATAGTAGTCACGCAAGCGCAGTAGTGTAATATCATAGTCACCCATGCGCAGTAGTGTAATATCGTAGTCACGTATGCGCAGTAGTATAATATCGTAGTCACACATGCGCAGTAGTGTAATATCGTAGTCACGCATGCGCAGTAGTGTAATATCGTAGTCACGTATGCGCAGTATTGTGATAGTAGTAATGCATGCGCAGTAGTGTAACATCATAGTCACCTATGCGCAGTAGTTCAGGAAAAATATAGCGAACGTTGCTGGACTTAATTTTCAAAAGTTATTAATGAAAAGTTGAAAAATGACAAAAAACCCCTATTAATATCGTAGGCACACATGCGCAGTAGTATAATATCATAGACACTCATACGCAATATTGTGATAGTAGTCACGCATGCACAGTAGTGTTACATCATAGTCATCTATGCGCAGTAGTTTAATATCATAATCACACATGCGCAGTAGTGTAATATCGAAGACACGCATGCGCAGTAGTGTAATATCGAAGACACGCATGCGCAGTAGTGTAATATCGTAGTCAGGCATGCGCAGTAGTGTAATGTCGTAGACACTCATGCGCTGTATTGTGATAGTAGTAATGCATGAGCAGTAGTGTAACATCATAGTCACCTATGCGCAGTAGGTTAATATTAAAGTCACGCATGCGCAGTATTGTAATATCGTAGTCACACATGCACAGTAGTGTATAGTATCTGCACGTGCGCAGTCCAATTGGTACTATTCTATCTTTAAATATAGTCTACGATTATTATTTTAAAGTTTAAAAATGACAAATCTTTTGTTTTTTAATTTGTTGATGTTATGGATTTGTTAACTTAGATTGTTCAAAAATTGCAAATCATATTTTTTCCAATTATACGTTTAAAAAAAAGTCTATGATATTGGTATTGAAGTTTAGAAAAAGAACAAATTCTTTGTCTTTGGATTTGTCAAATCTATACGTTGACTTAAAGTATTTTAAAAATGCAATTCAAATTGGTGTTATCAAACTTGAAAACATATTATGCGCTATTGATCTTAAAATTCTATAAAAGGGTGTTATTTTTTGTTTAAAAATTTGTTGATGTTTTTCAGGCTCGGCAGTTCACGTTAAAATCGAATGGGTATTTAACCAGGAAAATACTGATCTGAAAAAATTCTAGATGGGTATATGTTTATACTAGGGTGGTCCAAAAAAAGTAAAGTAAGGATTTTAAACTTTTTGACATCGTGAACTATATAAGACAAATTTTTATTGCAATAATTTACGTTGATTTGTTAATAATTTTAACGTTGAAGTCAACTCCTCGAAAAAAAAATGAAATTTTTTCGGTACACTCCAGGGCTTGATAATTTGGCAGTCACTTGAAATAAAAAAGTCAAAAGTATTATTTTTCTACAGACATAAATCTAAGTCTGGAACCAATAAAATTCAGATTTTTAAATAAAAAAACCAAATTACGGACTTGTGAAAAAAAAGTTTTGAAAACTATCTTTTTTTTCATCATAAATTGTTTAAAAAAATGTATTTCTTAAAAAAGAATAGAAATATTAAGAATAGAAATATTAAAATAGAATATTTTCATATTTTCATATTAATATTAGTCACATTAGATAATAAAATTCTATTTGTCTATTGATACTAAAAAGTATACACTAAGTAGTGTTTTGATAATTGTAATGTTTCTTTATTGACATTCTTTGTTAAAATAAAAATGCACATTAAGTAGATAAGAAGCATCCGGGAAAGCCCAAAGAATTTCACAATCAAACGACTTACTGATCATCACATACGTTTTTTTATTTCCCTGTTGAAAAATCGATCATCAGAAATGACATCAGAAATTATGTCAGAATGTTATCAGAAATTACATAAAAACTGACATCAGAAATGATAACAGAAATGATGTCAGAAATGACATCAGAAATGACATTCTTTCCAGCCCCAAAATCAGATGTGATTTCCGATGTCATTTCTGATATAATTTCTGATATAGTTTTTAATATTTATTTTATTTATTGACAATAAATAAAGATAGATTTTAGATTTTTAGATAATTTGATCGGAATTGACATAAGAAAAAATGTCATTTTTTTATGATGATTTTCTCTATCAAAAATGATATCAGAAATGATATCAGAAATAGAGATTTTATTTAAGATATTACTTTACTTTTTGGAAAATATTCGAGGAAGAAAAAGGGCTACACGTATAGCAGGTTAGTGGAAATTCCAGGCCCATTATTTTAAATACTCAGATGAGTAATTTTCTAGCAACTTATCTTTGTTTATAAAGTTAATGTGATTATAATATATATATATATAATTCCTATTAAGTATTTTTTGGTATAAAGCATGGAAGTAATGTTGTTTTAAAAATTCGAAATCATTAAAAACATTTGGTCCAAGAAATAATTTGCGAAATTCAAGATTATGTTAACATTGACATCTGTTTTGATTTTTAAAGAAAAGAACGGTTTTCATTGTATTTTATTTTTTTTTACCCATTTAGCATAAATAGTCTGTGAAAATTGACTATAAAAAATGTATAAGCTCCTGTTCCAAATAACAAAAAGGTGGAGAAAGTATTCAATAACGATTTTCGCAAAATAAAAACTGGAAAACAGTAGTACAACAAAAACGGAGTTTCCAAGATAAACCGTTAATTAGAATAGTTAAAAAAAAAATTTTTAAAATCTTTTCCGTGAATTAAAACGTATTAAGATAATCTAAAAAAAGTTCCGTACGTGCGGACTGTCTTGATTAACGGCTATTCAAACCAATTAAAGATTCTAGTTTTCTTGGAAAATGTATACGTGTTTAAACCAGGGACGCACACGCCCACGATGCGAAACGACAGAATTGTATCTTATCGTATCGTGGCTAGCCTCGAACACGATAGACTAAGCTGAGTTGTATCGTGTCCAGGCACAACACGATAGACTTTGCTCAGTCGTATCGTGGTAGGCTTCAACACGATGAGATCTGAAAAATCGCATCGTGGCAATCCACAACAGTCAATCCACATATTCAATAGTATCGTGGCAGACCACAACAAAATATGTATCAAAGAATCGTAACGTGTCAAACACGTTAGAAATTAGTCAAATTTTCAGATCGAGATGAAAGCAAGCGTCGCGTCGCCTTGACGTTTCGCCCCACCACAACAAATTCTAAGTCGTCCGACGACAAAGGCTCTCTCCGCGCCTTTCTTCTTGTTTTCGCAGTAATGTTTGTAAGCAACCTTGAAAGGGGAAATAGAAAATATACCTCCTAAATGATAATGCCTAAATGGTTCCAAGTGTTTTATTGAATAAATACTTGGGACCTAGTGTTCTAATTAATAAATAGATATCCACAATTGTTTTATTTAACAAATAGATGCGCACTACTTTTTTAGTGCACATATAGATGCGCACTACTTTTTTAGTGCACATATAGATGCGCACTACTTTTTTAGTGCACATATAGATGCGCACTACTTTTTTAGTGCACAAATAGATGCTCACTACTTTTTTAGTGCACATATAGATGCGCACTACTTTTTTAGTGCACATATAGATGCGCACTACTTTTTTAGTGCACAAATAGATGCTCACTACTTTTTTAGTGCACATATAGATGCGCACTACTTTTTTAGTGCACATATAGATACGCACTACTTTTTTAATGCACATATAGATGCGCACAACTTTTTTAGTGCACATATAGATGCGCACTACTTTTTTAGTGCACAAATAGATGCGCACTACTTTTTTAGTGCACAAATAGATGCGCACTACTTTTTTAGCTCACAAATACATGTGCAACACTTTTCTAGCGCACAAATAGATGCGCTCTACTTTTCTGGCGAACAGATACATGCGCACTACTTTTCTAGCCCAGAAATATATGCGCACAAGTGTTTTATTCAAGAAACATTTATTCATGTAAACTAAACATCGATTTTCATTAAATATTTTTGATGTAATGAAGACTTAAACATCAATGATTTGTATTCAGAGTTGATCCTCTTTGTGTATTTTGATTCCAAGAACCACAATCTTAACATAAAATTTGGTTCTTCTTAGATCCTTCGTGACGCGTCACAATTATTTACATAATTTATTTAAAAAATTAAAAGTACGTTCTAAATGTCATTTTATAACATATGGTGCAAGTATATTTTTTAATCCATTCAAAATCTTTAATATTTAGTACAAGATTAAATTTACATAATATAAAATAAAAGAATCGAAGCTTTCAAAAAAGTAGAAAATTAATACCTTTAAAAAACGTAGATAAAGACATCAAATAAATGTTTTCAAAAATTCGTAATTATAAGATAAAAACTAAACAATTAAAAAGAAGTAAAAATATTTCTAAGAAATGGAAAAACTATGACAAAAATTTAAGAATTAATTAGAACGCTAGGACTAAAAAAATAGTGAAACATCAAGAAAATGGAGAAAAGTTTTTTTCCTGAACCTAACAAACTGTAAATAAATGTAAAGTACAAAGAATAATAAAATTTGTTTAGAATCTACTAAAAGATTAGAATTAATAAAAATAAAATAAAAACATGTGCCATATCAAGATGAATAAAAAGTCCACAAAAGAAATTTAAAAATCACTTAAAAACAAAAAAGTTTATGCAAATTAAACCAAACAAATTTTTATAATATTACATTTAACATTTAAAACAAGTCCAACAATAAATTTAAAGAAATAAAGAAAATCTCAAAATTTTATGGAAGAATAAGTAAGTTTGCAAAAAAATCTCCTAAAAATCTCATAGAAATATTATAAGAATTAAAAAAAGGATTATTGTGAATATGAAATATAATTAATATTACGTAATGATTTTGCATTAATAATATGCATTTGAAATTTGAATTAATTGAAAGTTAAAAGTTGGAACAAATTGGAATATGATAGTCAATTGTTAATTGACGTTTAGAATTTATTTAAATTATAATGACTTAAAGATATAAAATTCTAATACTATTTTTTGCTATCTTCATATCAAAAATTTGTAAATCGTAGGTATTTTGATAATCTGTATTAGCACAATTTTTTCAATTTGATGAAGATTAAAATATTTAAATCGTAATTTTTAAGATTTATCCACTTGTGTGTTTTGTTTATATGGTCTTGTGATGTTTTGCATGCAGTATTATACATCTAGAGAATTGTAAAGTTTTTTTAATTATGTGATGATTTTAATGCCAATTTCCCAATGATTTAAATCAATAACAGCCTTGCCAAATGAGTTAGTGCAGTCGATTATTTTTGGAATGACCCAAAAGATAAATAAATTTGTTGTGTTAAAGAATAATTAAAAAGTGCAAAGAATAAAGAAAAATATACAAGAAAGGATGCCCATAGAAATACAACGGTATTGACCACGGTATTCTGGTACTGCATAAATAGGAAAATAAATTATTAATTATTACAAATATATTTAACTATAATATTATGATATAAATAATACAAACTTAATTTCATTTTTTAGTTTTTTTCAACAATCAAGAATCTTCACATTTTATGTTCTATACTGCAATACAAATTTTTTATGCTTTCCAACAATCGGAAATCTACTAGATTTTGTGTTCTAGTTTATACTTGTCTGTAATTTTCTTCTTTTTATGCAAATTATGTAATATTATTTTACATAATTTGGTTATAACATTCACTAAACCTTTTAATTCGTTGATTTTATTAATTATTTCCATATTTTTTAAAATATATATTCTAAATTTATTTTTGGACCTCTTTAAGTCTATAAGAAGAATATTTATAAAATTATTTTTGGTTTATTTTTTTTTAAACCGTTTTATTTCCTCACTTTTAAGACGTTTTAGGGTGTCTTAATTTTAAAAGAATGAGAAAGCGTCTTACAAAATTATTAGCCAATGCTAATAGCTTGAAATATACGTAGGACGCTTACGCTTTCTATCACTCAGAAAAAAATGTATTTTCGACAACCAAATTTTGTTTAAATCAACCAAAAAAATGCATTGATATACAGTTAAACAAATGTTCGGTTTATATAACCAAATAATTTGATTATACACATTTGTTTGAATCAACCAAATGGTTTATTACAGTTGACTAAGTGTTTTGGTTAATCCAACCAAAAAGTTTATTTCATACAAACAAAAAATTTTGGTTTATTTTGGTTATTTTTGGTTATTTTGGTTTACACAATCAAATTTTACTTATTCTTCTTTAATGCTTGAATTTCTTAATTAAATATTTTATTTGTATATTATTAATTAATTTCCAATTTTTAATTTACAATTTTAAAGTAATAATAATAATCACTATAATAAATTGGAAATTAACTGATAAATATGTAAATAAAATATTAAGAAATTCAGATATACACTCAGAAAAAAATTTCTTTTCGACAACCAAATTTTGTTTGAATCAACCAAAAAAATGCATTGATATACAGTTAAACAAATGTTTGGTTTATATAACCAAATAATTTGATTATTACACATTTGTTTGAATTAACCAAATGGTTTATTACAGTTGACTAAATGTTTTGTTTAATACAACCAAAAAGTTTGTTTAATACAACCAGAAAGTTTGTTTCATACAAACAAATTAATTGTATAAATTTATTTGGTTCATTCAAATAAATATTTTGATATACACAACCAAATGTTATTTATTTTTCTTTAATGTTTGAATTTCCTAATTAAATATTTTATTTGTATATTATTCATTAATTTCCAATTTTATATTTATATGATTTCAAAGTAATAATAATAATCATCATAATAAACTGGAAATTAACTGATAAATATGCAAATAAAATATTAAGAAATTCAGATGCTACAGAAAAATGCATAACAGTTAAGCATTTTTAGAAACAACATTTTCTTCTCTTCAAGGTTGTTTTCTTACGGAGCGTTTCTCCGTAAAAGAATCTTTTACTTCCAAAATTAAAGAATTGAAAAGTCACAATAAGTCACTCAAATGTTATAAGCACAGTTAAACACACGATGTGGTCGATGTGTTAAACATAACCTGCAGGAAATCAAAATCTCTTTTATACACTATAATAACCTAAAACACACTATAGATCACTTTGTAGGAAGTTTCCACGTAATCCAATTTCTCAAATAAGGAAAAAACACTCACTAAATTTATAAAACACAAGTTATAATAATAGAAAAGCACTTTATACGCAACGACGCGATTGACATGACGCTTGTTTAAATGCATCTCGAGTTTAACTATATATTATATCTATTTGAATCAACCAAACTTTAATTGAACGGATCAAAACATTTGGTTAAATAAACCAAACTTTTTTGTTCACTGAAATAAATGGTGCTTTATTAAACACTTATTTTAGTCCAAAGAAAGAGTTTGGTCGAACGAAACAAATACATTTAAATAATAATTTTTTTTCTGGAAACCAAGGCATTGTTGCAAGAAACCAAATGCTTATTTAATCTGATAAAACTTTTTTGTTGTATCCAATAAAATAAGTTAACTAAATGGTTTGTTTAATTGAACTGAACTTTTTTTCTGAGTGTGTATTTATGAAGGTGTATTTTTAGCATGGAAAAAAACGATTTCTTTCGATGAAAAAAGGTGCTCAAAAAAATTTGATTAGGTATTTTCAAAAATCCCTGTGTCCAAATTTAGAAATTCATGAGCTTAATAACTCATCCAAATTTTATTGAAATCCGTTGAAGCAATCTCGAGATATCCTGGCTTCCTGGCGACAAAAAAGGCTAAACACACATATCATACATGCACAAAACACTCACAGACATTTAGACATTTGCTTAAAAATGGAAATTTACGCTTATTAGATGAAATTGAGTTGATTTAGACTATATTTGTGGAAAATCGAAAATCTTAACTATCACAAAGCTTTCTCTATGGAAATGTAAAAAAGAATGAATCCATTAACATCCATGCTTAGGGAAAAATGGATATCAAAAAAAGTCATTACGGGAAACTGGACCGTGCTTGAAATGATGATTTTTGACATTAAGAAATGTTTAAAAATAAATTGTTTAAAAACATTGTTATAAACAAATATAAGAAGAAAACTAAAAATTATTAAAAATAAATAGTTTCATTCGATTGTACGCGAAAATATTGTTTATTTAGTATTAAGAACACATAAGGTAAAAAGATTGAAAACGTTACACATGCCTTCTTGAATAATTTTTCTCGTACAATCGATTAATGACATTGGTTTTTAATATTTTTTAATTTTGTTTCTATTTGTTTAAAACAATTTTTTTAAAAAAATTGTTTCTTTTAACAGTTTTTAATGTAAAAAATCATCATTTAATTCACAATCCTGTTTTCTGTACAGCTTTCTCTGGTATCCATATTTCCCTAAAAATGGGTTGAGATGGATTCAAGGTGATTATTGTTGTTTATTGATTATTTATAACAAATGGAGTGAAAAAGTTTTAAATGTCTCCCATGTTCCTTTATTAATTTTTCACGTGCAATAAAAAAACACTATTTATTTTTAACAATTTTTTTTATTTGTTTATAACAATTCGTTTAAACCGATTATTCTTTAAACAATTTTTAATGTCTAAAATCATCTTCTGATTATTTCCAGTATTGTTTTTTTGGAAATCCGCATTACCCCAAATTATTTATGTCACTAAATTATTTATTAGTAAAAATATAACAAGCTTGGTAACTACTGCCGTTGGAAAACTAGTGCGCATATATTTGTTCAATAAAACATTAGTGCGCATGTTTTTGTAAGCTAAAAAAGTAGTGCGTATCTATTTGTGCTCTAAAAAAGTAGTGCGCATCTATTTGTGCACTAAAAAAGTAGTGCGCATCTATTTGTGCGCTAAAAAAGTTGTGCGCATTTATATGTGCACTAAAAAAGTAGTGCGCATCAATTTGTGCACTAAAAAAGTAGTGCCCATCTATATGTGCACTAAAAAAGTAGTGCGCATCTATATGTGCACTAAAAAAGTAGTGCGCATTTATATGTGCACTAAAAAAGTTGTGCGCATCTATATGTGCATTAAAAAAGTAGTGCGCATCTATATGGACCAGATCGCGGACTGTTACGTTACATTTGTACGCACATTTCAACAAAAAGTTTCCAAAACCACACGAAATTGAATTGTTTTAATATCTTTTATGCATGCATCTAAAAGTATGCTTCTCTAATAACATTTTTAACTAATATAAACATTTCCGTATGTTTTGTTATTTAAGAGTTATGAATGTTTTAGTACGGACTGTTACGTTACATAGTTTTGGAAGTAAGCTTTAGAGCTGTCCTACATTGTTGAAAAAGCCTGCTCTTCTAGTGAACTATTTTTAACGTGTAGTAGATAATTTTGTAGCTTTTGAATGCAAGTAATAAAATAAATGTTCATAACACTAAAAAAATTTTTTTTTAATTTTTTAGAAACAAAAATGTTTGGACTGTTACGTTACACGAAAAGACTGTTACGTTACCTGTGCGATTTATGTTCATGTAAAAAGTGAAATTAGGTATTAAAAATGGCTACCATGGTTTTATTTTACATTATGAACATTAATTCGGTTGTCTTACGACTAAACAATTAAAACATTACAATAGAATATATAAACTTTCAAGCAAGCAACAACACTCTGAATACATAGCCACACAAAAAAAAGATCTTGATCTGGGAACAAGACCTATATATTCCTACGAATTTTGAAGAGCTAAATCCGAATTCGCGATCAGAATTGGTCAGACGGGTCTGAGTTAGAACCTTCAAAAAACAATTTTAAATCGCTAATATAGCAGACAAAAATAATTTTTTTTTAAGAAATGCTTAATTAAACTCACTATATGGGGATTTATAGGATCGCTGATAACAAATCTATTCATGACTTTTTAAAGTTGATAATAGAAAAATCAAAATGTCTGAAAAAAATTAAAATTTTTAAAAATGATAATAATACTCAAATTTGGATGTAAGTTTTGAATCTAGGTTCAACGTTTTCAAGATTATGAATAAATCCTGACCCTTGATAGTATGATAAGAATATGAATATGTTGCTGATTTTATATTTTATTTAGAAAATAACAAAAAAATGCTCGAAAAAAATTAAGTCATTATATTTAGTTGACGTGATAGATTTTGAGTCAAAAAACTTTTTGGGATTTTGGACTGTTACGTTACATTAAAAAAAGCGGTCGAATTCTTTTGCATTACAAATATTATAAAAAATTTTTTCTTTTAAGTATTTAATTTAGTTACTTTTAGTTAACCTAACTCTATCCGAAAATAACGGATAGTACGTAAAAAGTAACATATATTCAATAAAATGCAACTTTTTGTTTCGTGCTACGTTTTTGTTCAATTTTATTAATCTCGATACTACAAAGAAACAGGCCTGAGTTTTTGAACAGACAACTGATTTCGCGTTGATATTTATTTCATTCAATACTTTGAGATGTATATAGCCTGCAAATACTCAAGAACCCATGGAATTGGAAAGTAAAATTTTTTTCCGTGGTTTCCTTTTTCGCGATTTGGTCCATATGTGCACTAAAAAAGTAGTGCGCATCTATATGTGCACTAAAAAAGTAGTGCGCATCTATATGTGCACTAAAAAAATAGTGCGCATCTATATGTGCACTAAAAAAGTAGTGCGCATCTATATGTGCACTAAAAAAGTAGTGCGCATTTATATGTGCACTAAAAAAGTTGTGCGCATCTATATGTGCATTAAAAAAGTAGTACGCATTTATATGTGCACTAAAAAAGTAGTGCGCATCTATATGTGCACTAAAAAAGTAGTGCGCATCTATATGTGCACTAAAAAAGTAGTGCGCATTTATATGTGCACTAAAAAAGTTGTGCGCATCTATATGTGCATTAAAAAAGTAGTGCGCATTTATATGTGCACTAAAAAAGTAGTGCGCATCTATATGTGCACTAAAAAAGTAGTGCGCATCCATATGTTCACTAGAAAAGTAGTGCGCATTTATATGTGCACTAAAATAGTTGTGCGCATCTATATGTGCATCAAAAAAGTAGTGCGCATCTTTATGTGCACTAAAAAAGTAGTGCGCATCTATTTGTTAAATAAAACAATTGTGGATATCTATTTATTAATTAGAACACTAGGTCGCAAGTATTTATTCAATAAAACACTTGGAACCATTTAGGCATTATTAATTAGGAGGCATATTTTCTATTTCCCCTTTCAAGGTTGCTTACAAACATTACTGCGAAAACAAGGAGAAGAAAGGCGCGGGGAGAGCCTTTGTCGTCGGACGACTTAGAATTTGTTGTGGTGGGGCGAAACGTCAAGGCGACGCGACGCTTGCTTTCATCTCGATCTGAAAATTTGACTAATTTCTAACGTGTTTGACACGTTACGATTCTTTGATACATATTTTGTAGTGGTCTGCCACGATACTATTGAATATGTGGATTGACGTGTTGTGGATTGCCACGATACAATTTTTCTGATCGTATTGTGTTGAAGCCTGCCACGATACGACTCAGCAAAGTCTATCGTGTTGTGCCTGGACACGATACATTTCAGCTTAGTCTATCGTGTTCAAGGCTTGCCACAATACGATCCAGCTTGAGCTAGCGTGTTGTGGCTGGCTACGATACGATTCACTACCAGCCAAAGTGTTGTGACGCTGACACAACACAACACAACACGATGGGCTCGGGCGCATCCCTGGTTTAAACTAACTTCTCCCCGCTACTGCTAAATCGGAGTTTTCTCCGGGGTATATTATCCCGATATTAAAATATTGTCAAGGTAGTATGATTATTCAAACGAAGCCAAATACTAGGTAAATATAATATAATATATAATTCTTTTTTCTCTTTTATTAAATGATAACGTCCTACATAAACAATCAATTTTAAAAAGTATTTAGTTCTGTAACTTTAAAATAGACGTTTATTGCTAGTATATTGGGACAATGATCATAAAAATGTTGTCGATTTAATAATATTAAGTTTACTTCAAACATTTTTTTTCCTTTTAGGCATAACCAATAAAGACTTAGGAGCTTATATCTGAATTAGAGAAATATCAGGTGAGAATTTAAATAATTAATTAATTTAATTACAGCTTGAGTTGTATATTTTCGTTTAAATAATTATAAAAGTATTATAATGTGTATTTGATGATCAACTAAGCCTTCATTTTCAGCAGCAATTTCGTCCATTTTACCAGCAGTATCAGTAACCCATAGTGCTGATGTGAGATGTGTTGTTTTTGCAACGTAATTATAATTTAGTAAAGTTTCAATGTATGCTCTATATGCATATGCGTTATTTGGTGGTGATACAAGTTTTTGATTGAAGTAGACATCGATTTGATTAAACATTTAATGCAATAAATTATTTACAGGTCCTACATTGTTAATATCATCTGCATTCTCATTAGTTCTAGTTGGTGTAATAAGACGAACTTTAAGACTAAGCATAGTATGTGGTAGGTCAATGTACTCATCTCCCTGGCCTGGAACGACAAATTCTATGGGTGAGTCGTCTGTTAGGGATGAAACAGGCTTGTAGTGAACCCATTGTGAATTTTCTATAGCAGTTTGAGTTGGTGGTATAGTAAAAAGATCCAATTCAGATTTTAAACACTCACAAGAGTGTGAATGTAGAAAAGACATTTTGTAAAATAATTTTTATATTTTTCCAAAAATATCAAACTTTGTTTTTTTCTTAGTGTTCTTTTTTACAGATTTCGACTTATTTTTTTTTATTTTTGAATTCTTTTTTTTGTTTTTTCGTTTCTTTGAGAGTCTTTTAAGTTTTTTCTTCTTGGTTTTTCTTTTCTGAATTGTTTTAGGCGTATCGATGTGTAATGTGCCACGATTAGCTAATAACTGAGTAGGTGTTGTTAAACCTATGTATTTATAGCCAGAGCTACTCATAATATTTTGTACTTTTTCCATTGCACGTCGTTTCAAATTTCCACTGGATTCTTGAAAGCGTTGTTTTATAGCTGTTTTGAGTGGAACCTGCTTATCAACATCCTCAAGAACATTGAGTCCTGCGTGAAAAGCTTCTCTACCTATTGTCCTTGCACCCCTTGCCAAGAGAGGTAAAACACGACGAAAAAGACCTCCGAGAAAACTACCAATACCGTGGCCTCTCTGATATGGTGAGCCCACATATACCTGTGACAAACCGCCACCTCCAACTTGTGATGTATAATAATTTTCGTAATGACTCATTTTTGAGAAATATTTATTTAGTCTATTTTCTTAAAATGAAGTGTCACCGTCAATGAACCAGATTCAAATGGTATGGGAAAGCCCAAGTGGTCTCTTATATCGATTTCTATTGTTCTGAATGTTGTATTTAAAACAGGTATGTAATGAGGTATTGAAAAGTGGCTCACTTGTGTTGAGCCATATAAATAATTTTTAGTTTCCACAGGTACAATTCGTAATACAGTACTCTCTCACTAAGTGCCCTCTCAGTAAGTAGCCGTTCCCCTTCACACATATTTTTACACATACATTATTTGCTCCCCACCATAGCCAACGCGGTAAAATGAAAGTCAAGTTGAAATTAGCAACTTCAAGTGTAAGAAAAATGACAGATATTTAAATAACCAAAAATGGACGTAAACAATCCTAAGAGTAAACGCGATAAAAATTGTTCGCAAAGAATTTGTAAAAATTTTAAACGAACATGATACCGGCGTATCAATTTATGAAATTGGAAAACGATATGGTATTCGCGAAACCAGCATTCGGAGGTGGAAAAGGAACCGTTCGAAAGAGGAGTTTCTTAAAACTGATAACAACGCTAAACGCTTTAAAAAAGATCCCATGTATTTTTTAAAAACATATTTATACATATGGTTTCAAAATTTAAGAGCGAGAAATCTCCCTATTTCAGGACCTATTTTGAAAGGATATGATAGTGCTAAAAAGAATTCAAAAGAAGTGTTCTTATTTATCAGGATTATAATTATTTTCTACGTTTAATTCAAAGTTTCCTATTAATTCTTTTAGTATTAATACTTATAAAAAACTGTATATTTGTTTATTTTGTCACCAATAAAAAATTTTAATCTTAAAAAAAATTATGTTCATCGTTGATCAGTTTTTAATTAAATTTGTAATTTAATATGAAGTGACATTTTTAATATATAAGGCGAGTCAATAATAAAATTTTAACCTATAAAAATTTATGAATTACAGTGATGATAATTCTCTTTCTGGTATTAATTTGGGTGTTAAAATGTAACTAAAGTTGTAAAGTTAAAAAAAAACATTTTTTATGAATTAAAAAATTATTATTTTTGTAAAAAATTTAAAGTTTGTAAAATCCAAAAAGTAACGCTTTTCATAATTCTAAAAAAAAGCTATAAAAATTGGGGAAGAAGTTCAAATTTCGAATATTACAATTTTCTTAAGAATATAGATTCTAAGCTAGTCAAAAATTATATTCCTATTTTTTTTATGATACGATAATTTTAAATCCCTAAACTATATATAAGACATTGACAATTTGAAAGGGTTAAAAGTTTATTCTCTTTAATTTTATTTTTCCTTACTCTTAATTTTCAATAAACAAAGATTTTTAAATATTTTCTTCAGTCATTTTAAATTTACCGCGAACTATTTCGTTTTCGAATTTATTTACACTCAATTGTTTTTACATGAAATCTACATATGATGCAATTGAGAGTGGGGGCTCTCGATAAGTAACCATTTTATTCCCCTACAGCCCCATTTTCGGTCACTTAGTGAGAGAGTACTGTAGTGGTGTTTTAACATCACCAGTAATTCTGGGCTCACAAATATCACAATAAATAAATAGTTTTTGTGGTATTCCGTATGATAGATTTGGTGGTTGGCATGCTCTGTAAGCTTCAAGAGGTATAAGTTCCATGGGTTCAAAGCCTAGAATTTTTGAAATTTTTCTGCTGACTACTAGAAAATGGCGGCCTGTTATGGTACATTTTTCTGTGCAGATTTTTTTTAAAAGCACATAACGGTTATTTTTCTCATCATAAACCATTTGAAAATGTTGATTTACAAGAGGTGCATTATTGATGGCATACACAAGGGTGTGAATATCCTTATAAATACCAGGTGGAAAAAAGGATACTATTGGTTTTAGCCATTCACCATGTAAAATTTCATAATCAGGTTCTTTACTAAATGATTGACACTTGTCAAAAAAAGTAGACTGTTTTTTAATTTTTATTGGTAATTGATGTTTTTCTAAAACAGAGCGACCATTGTGTTCCTTATTTTCCGTTTCGTTGAAAAAATCATAGTTTTGTTTTGGTATAGCTGGTTTATTTTTTTGCTGTGCTGATAAAAGCACTATTCTATTTTCTAGTAGTGGCGCTGTGCGTATATGCAGAAAAGATCGAGGAAATTGAATTTCTGTAATTGCAACAGACCATCGTCCTTGTAATCGTATTTCTTGAGGTAGTTGAGTTGTAAAATTTGTAATAGTGTTATCTGGAAAGTATTTCATACTACTATCACTAGGTAGGATAACGTAAAATTGATCTTTATTCATTGTAAAGATTTTAAATCAGAAAACGGTATCCAGGAGTTAAATTTGTCTGGATAACCAGTCCACTTTACAAAAGCTTGTTTTTTAGAACCATGCCCCCGGGTACGAATAACTTTTTCAATAATAAATTCTTCGTTCTGTAAATCTTTATTTTTGACATCTGCTAATTCTTGTTCGTAAAAAACACCATCAATTTTTTCTCCAACTAAATCCTTAAGTTCATAGACAGTAGGTGAATACACTCTCCAGTTTATAACACGTGTAATAATAAATAATTCTTCAGTCCATCCAGCTTCATAACCTTTCTCAAAGAGACCTCTAGCTCGACTGATACGTACTAAATCGCCGACGCTGTATTTACACCTTTTCATAGCATATTTTCTTTTGGAAATCGTTTTCGGATATTGGCATATGCTATAGATAAATTATGTATGGAAACGTCAGATGGTCGCATATTTATACTAGAATGATGGGTGTTATTATAAGCTGTTACTAAGTCCTGTAAAATATCTATAAAACAATGTGTATTTTTATGTGTAAAATAACGCCACATTCGCTCTTTCAATGTTCTGTTGAAACGCTCTACAACAGCTGCTTTTACAGTTGGATCTCTAGCAGTTCGAAATTTAATGTTGTGATCACGTAAAAATTTTTGGAAACTAGAACCAAGAAATTCTTTTCCTTTATCTGTTTGAAGACAGACTGGGGACCGCTTATTGTTTTTATTAAGAATTTTTTCAAAAGCATTTTTTACTTCTATCACTGTTTTATTACGTAATGGTTCAACCCATGCAAACTTGCTTAAAACATCAATTACAACTAGTAGATATGCGTAATTATTATTGTACTTTTTCAAAGATTGTAAATCTACTAAATCAGCCTCCCACAAAGCGTCAATGTTATCAATATTATAGAAAGCTCGAGGAAAACGTCTTCGGGTAGGTCTATGTAAATTATAAGCGTCTTCTCCTTTTAGCCAATCTACAACATTTTTTCGATTTATTTTATTACGCACAAAGTTTACAAGTTTATTTGCCCCAGAATAGGAAGCAGGGTGCGCCGGATTGTAGTAAATTTTATTGAGAGCGTCCATTATCCTTTTTTTTTATTTAAAAGAAAGAGAAAATGGAATCCAACTTTTATTTTTAGGTTTTTTATTTTCTTCTTCGTTATCTGTCGACCATTCAGTAGTATCATCATCCGTGATAAGGGACTCATAAATGTTTAAATTTTTTTCTACTTTATTTTTTGAATTTTTTTTTTTAACCTTTCTTTTGTTAAAAGATGTTGATTTTCTTAAAGGTGTCGTTACATTGAGAGGCGATACTTTCCAATACTCTTGATTGCCAACGAGTTCTCTTGGTATATTAATTTGTTGTAAAAATTTTGAGAAATCATTTCTACCTTGTACTGAGGATGATTTCCTGTATCTAAGAGCATCATTAATTAGATTAATAATATTTGCACCTTCAATACGAAACCCATCGATAAAAACAGTTCCTGTTCTATCCCAATAGAATCGTGATTGGTTATTAGGGCTTTGTAGCTTTTCCAATAAAAGAACACCTTTATTTTTATATGTTTTAGGGATAGTAGCAATTATATCCTCAACTGGTAAAATCTTTTCATCTACAGTATCTCGGCCTTCATCTTCGTTGTTAGGTTTACTATCATTTTTAGACCCTATTATTGTAGATGGAAGGGGATCTCGTGTTTGTTCGGTAAAATATAAAAATTTTTGTAATACTTGCTGGTACAAACGCCATTTTTCGTGCTCATCATTAAGAAATGGTGAGTATAAAATTTTGCTCATTTCTGAATCAAGTCTGCTCAAAGTATTACCTGGTGTTTGTGTGGTTGATAAAAAAGGTTTTGTATCATTTTTAAGTTGATTTTGTGTTTGTTGTTGCTTTTCAATTTGTTCTAAACGATCGTTAGAGACAAGAACCATTTTTCTAGCATGTTCCATTTCAATACATTTTTACGATGATGCTGCTGGTTGTGAAAAGATACTAGAAAGTAAAGACCCTATGATAGGCGCTATTAAAAGTGGTAAAAAACCGTTACCCTTTTGAATAATAAATTGCTTTTTAGTTTTCCAAGTACCTTTTTTTTCAATCAATTTTCTTAGATTTTGCCTGTGTTTTCTAAGTTTTAATTTCTCACAACTTTTTAGGGGCACATTTCCATGTAAAATATTTAAAGCACATTCACAGATACATTTTATAAGCTTAACATTGGCTTGTTTAAGAATAGCAGAACGTTGCTGAGTGTCTAAAAGACTCAAGGCGCGCAACGCTGCAATGTTTTTGTCGCCTATAATTTTACGTGTTTTCGACTTCATTACAGCTGCATAACTGGCACACAAGCTGCACTCCTATTTGATTTTATACCTTTTGATGGTATATAAACATAGTGGTAGGGGTCTGAAGGAAAAATAGCTGTTCTAAAACGGCAATTGTCTGGTGTTGTTTGTTTAAGATCGAAAAGTAAGTAGCCGTGAGCTTGAGAAGTGGCATCATGGTAAGCTTCTTGAACAAAACGAGAATTTTCAGGGCAGACTTGTCTAGCCAAATGTTGAATTTGGGCTCTGTCTCTTGGATTTTTAAAAACAACAATGTAATTAGCATTCAAAGAAATATCACGCTGGCCATGACCTTGAGGAAAAAGATTTTGTGAAATGAATATAACACTTAAATTTTTATGGTGACTTCCTTTAGTAAAAAGATCTATGATTGTATTATTCGAAGATTCTCGCATAAGATCGTCAATGATTATTAGTTTTGGACGTGTATCGTTTGAATAATCGGCTGCTTGTGGTAAACCTTCTTTAAACTCAATTTCTCGACCATATTCCGTATAGATTGTTTGCCATTCAGAATAATAAAAAATAATTCGTTCAAAAATAACATCACACATTAAATTTCTATTTTGTAAAAATTTTCTTACGAAAAACGTCTTGCCACAGCCTGTTGGACCACAAACCATAGAAGTAAAAGGATGTTTCCAACGAGAGTCTATTTCTTCGATTACAAGTTTAATACAAAATTGATCTTTTTATATAGGATAACAGAGCTATTAAACGCATGCGTAAAATAATTTGCAAACTAGTTGAAAACCTCTGTTAGAATTGTAAAACAAAAATAATTTTTAGTTTATAAAATATATAATTATAATAATAAAGATAAAGAAATAAGTATTTTTAATAATTAAAATATAATGAAGATAAAATGAAAATAAATTATATTAAAAATAATTTTAAATAAAAACGTTCTATAAAATTCATTTCAATAGAGTACATTCAAAAGTAATGAATTTTTTCTTGAGTTTATTAATAAATAATTAAATGTTACTAGCTAGCAGCAAAGAATCAGCTTGTAATTATTTCTCAGCTTGTAACATAAAAATCGCTAGCAATCTGCCAAATAAGCTTTAATTAACACTAAGCTAATAGCGCTCAAATAAATTTGAAACGCGCGTTTTTAAAAGCTTCTTAAACCGCGTCCCGGGACCGCCGTCGCCGCCGCCTCTGTGTTTGTGTAGTAGAACTATTTTTCTTACCAGTGGTGTGCTTCCATCTTCCTTATATCGATATATGTATACAATGTATCAAAGTTTTATTTCTCTTTCAAAGAAAAGTTAGTGTTTCATTACAAGAATTAAAATTAAATTAAATTGTATAATGAAGTTTTCAAGATGCTTTCTAAAATTTAGTTTTAAAGATTTTTACAAAATTGTTCAAGAGAGAATAAAATTATATTATTATATTTTTTAATTATTTGTGTATATTTGAAGAAATTAATTTATATAATTTTTATCAAAAAATTTTGTGGATAAAAGGATTTATGAAACAATTAAATACAATAAATTGTCTTTTATTTTACAAATATTGTACATAAATATTTAGAGTTTTTACCATATATTTTATTTAAACAATTTTAATTCATACATATATACATTAAAAGAAATTATTTTTTATTTCGTGCAAAAATAAAATAGAAAAATTAAATTTTAAAAATACAAAAAGTCTTTAAAGTTAAATGTTAAGTTGAATAAAAAATTTAAAAAATTTAAAACTTTTTTTTAAAAAATTTAAAAATTAAAATTTTTTTAAAAATTAAATTTTTAAATTAAAACTTTTTTGGACAGATTTTTTCTAAATTCTCGAATTGTTTTTTCGAGTTACTATTGTTCTATAGATGAGGTTGATGACCTGTCCCATGGCAAAAAGATGTCTTGATACACTAATCTATCGTGTGAATAGTCCTTCAACGGATCATACCATGTCCAATCGTCTACTGTACCCCTCGGGTTCATATTTCCAGGTGGTACTTTGGCCGCTGATACTTTTGCTGAAACAAAATTTTAGTATTTAATATACTAATTCAAAAGTTTACATTTTGTATTTAAAAATTTTAATTTTTTCAACTAACAAATAAAAACTTTCTGCAAATATCACAAACAAGTGGAGAGAAAGGCTCGCACAGAATGAGAGAGATATATTTTTTTCTTTTTTTACTGAATTTATAATTCTACAATCATTCTATATAACCGTATGGTACCGACTCGTAATTTTCAATACAACGTCTTTTATTATTTACAGGTTTACAAATTTTATTCTCAGTACAAGTTACCACCTCGTGATATGACGTTCGTCGTATGACTCGAGATGAAATATTTACAAATGTTTGTGTTTTATTAACTACCATTTCTTTCATACTGTTGAAATTAATTTTTTTACCATTCTCATAATTTAGTGTGAAACCTTTGACTTTACATGTATAGTGATTATTACCTTTACTGTCAACAACTTTATAAGCATAAAATTTAGGTCCACCCGAAACAAAACTTTCGATATAACTACCCTGCCCATATTCCGGCTCTAATTCATCTGTCATTTGTCCCAAGTAACACCCTATTTCCGGTTTATATTCTTTATTATTATTTACATGTTCTACATATATACAAGAATCTGTATCGTAATATAAAACACGTTTACCCAATTTCTCAAGATATGAATACAGTTTTAACCTTGCTTGCGCCGTCACATAAGAAGCTATTACTACGTTTGTAAATGATGTAGTCTGTGATGTACCCTCTTGGTTTCCATACGTTACATACAAAACATCATTATTCACAGGTAAAATATTGTGAACAACTTTTTGAGAATTACACAACAGCTCCATTAGACGCTGTTGTTCTTCTACAATTTCAGTTTGAAGTAAATTTTCTCTTTGTCCAAATTTACCCCAAAATGAATTTAAGCATAATTTCGCAACACTTCTGAGCCCTGGGTTTTTTATTATATTATTTGGATTTAATTTTACACCCTCAACTTTAAAATGCTCGTCTAAATAGAGTTGTTTGGACACATCGTCTACACATTGACGAGGCCAACCCCCTGACTCTTGTTTGAGTTTAAACCACATATTTATGTAATCGGCAAAGAGACCACCTTTTTGTGTTTTAGAATCGTATTGAACAGTCTTGTACTGCCATATCTCAAAAACTTTAATTAATCTATAACCTTTTTCTATAGCCTTTTTCAGTTCTTCAGACACCCATGTACCCTCAATTTCACGTAATTCAGGTTCATGTTCGCATTCTGTCTGTTGCAATAATTCGCAACATGTACGACATAATGTGAACATCAACTTTGAATGCATACGTATTGGTAGTACCGGGTGATATAATTTTTGAGGTGGTAATACACGACATTTCACTAAACCTTCGACGAATGAAAAATCCGTTAAGTTTTCACCTAACAATTTTTTGCACTCATCACCAATGTAAAGTTCAGGATGACCCACAGGAAATTTACCTGTTTTACATATATAAGGGTACAAAGAGCAAATATCTATATAAAATATTTTCTCGTCATTTCTTACATCATAAAAACAAACAGTATTACCTGTTCGGCCCCCAAAAAATGCATCTCGAGGATTTAATGGTGTTTCTTTAACAAATTCGTTATTTTTTAAAAAATTTTGTAAATAACTATTTTCTTTTTTTAACTGGTCAAACTCACATTCCCATATTTCTGTTACTATATATCCTGCCGAGCGCAACTTTTCAGTTTTTGCCCTTGTACGTACATACTTAACAGCAGGACTGTCTCTATTTCCAGACTTCTGGTCTCTGTTAAAAGTAAAACATTTTATACAACCATGCCAAAAGCAACCATGAAATTATAAAACGTGTCGAATACCTTGGTCTTCATAGTATCCGTCGACAAGTTTTCCTTCCACTGTTCTATATTCACGACATCTACCGGCATGAATTATATTTTTACGCATAGTGTGTTCCATCCAAAATAACCACTCTATTGCTTTCTTAGACTGTTTATTGGCTGTACGATACCCTTTGTTTGGAGGTATACTTATAGTGTCTTTTAACAAAAAGTTTTTTCGAAACAACGTCATACAAGCTGATGCAATCGTTACACATTTTGTAAAAGGACAAAAACCACCACGTTCAAAAAATATTTTTCTAAAAGACACACAAGCAAGACGTAAAATTGTGACATCATTGACACAATAATCGATTAACTCACTCCAAAAATTAAAAACGTAATTTGGGTCTTTCGATAGTGTCTCATACCACTTGTAAAATTCTTCACGCTTATTTACAGACATTGTGTTTGGTGCATAAAAGACCGCCTCAGGTATGTGACCCTTATACCCTTCGCCATCGTTACATTCACTATTCTCTGGGATATTAAATAAATGCGGGAAAGTGCCTTTTTTCACAATGTCTACAAAACCGAATGCATTGGGTAAAGCACTTAATGGTAAATGAAGGTAATTCAAACTATCAATAAACTTGGTCTGACCTATCTGCATAAGGATGATACTTGTACCATTCATTATTACAGAAGGTCTAGTTTGCACACCTTTTTTTTCGACTAGAAATTTTAATATAAATTGTGCGTCAAACGCTTTAGCATTGTGTGCTATACACACAATACTCTCAAATGTAGTTTGTTTTTCAGTGACAAGATTTACAAAATCACAAACAACATTTGAGCCTTGGTAGATAATCTGCCGATTTCCACATTTGTCACAATTTACATTAATATTTTCCTCGTCTATACACAAAGTGCATACTCTCTGTACCACACATAGATTAGGCTTGTGTATGTTAATATTCTCTGTACCTGGCATAATTTTATTTTGTTGAGTTTCAAAATCATAAAAAACAAGACTTACAGGCTTTTCATTTTTTTTATTTTGGCATTTTATAGGGGCCATGTAACAGTCATGATTGTAATAGCGTTTGCACAGACAAACTTTGCAAAAACCGCGGCCACATTCATGATTATTTTCTGTTACATGATTAACCAACCGGTCACAACCATCACAAATTCGTAGTTTCTCACAAACACTACTTTGCGGTGTAAAAGAACCTTTCACAGTATGTTTTTCAAAACAATTCAGACCGTAAAAAAATCTTTTACATAGGTCGCACTGCAATTCTTGAATGTCTGAATTCTCTCCCTTCGTTTCACAAGGCGGTGTTGACAAACAAGAGTTGCACTTGTTTGTGCAAGTGTGACCAGTTGGAAATTTAAAACTTTTATTACACGGTACACAGAAAAAATTTGTGCTAGCAAGCCCCTTTAAATTTAATATTGTATCATAATGTTTATCGGATGGATAAAACATTATATGTAAATTATATTTAACGGTTTTACCAATATCTGTAACTTCACGGGTACCATTATAATATAAAGGTTTTTTACCGGTACCAAAACTGGTAAAATCATGAACAATTATGGCAACTCTTTCTATAGCATAATATTTCTGAAATTTTATTATTTCAATCATACCACAACCGTCTGCAGGTACTTCGACCCTAGCATTCCTCAAAAGTTCCTTTGCTTTTTCAAGCTGAGGATTTCTATAAGCGTGTCTAATGTTATCCCACTGTGTTTGTAATGAACCTTTCCGTATTTGCCCTCGTTCGACGTAAGCGTGAGCTGCAACTAACGCTCTAGGTAAACAAAGATTATCCGTACTATTAATTTTCAAAATGGATTTTTTACTAACCTGTCTATTATTATACAGTACAGCATGTCCCCCACTACCCCTATTATCTTTAACACTTTGAACATTAATGGTGAAAGAATTATCTACCCGAAATTGTTCGTTACTTTGTACAATAGCATAAATTAATCCCCAAAGCGAATCAACCGTATAAAATTTCGCTTTGCGATATTCTAATATTTTACCATATTTGATATGATCAGAATTGAAACCAATTAAGGTCATATCATCTGGTTCAACATTACGCATGACATAATTAAATACAGCATAAATCGCTTTTTCGAGATAACGTATGTCTTCAGCAACGGCCCTACCACTAGGTGGATTTTTTAATCTTAAACCGACACTCAAACCCGTGAAATTAAATTTTTGGATAAACAAAGGTCTCTCCCATTCTATACAAAAAAACCTACTCTCACCTGACTCTGATAATCCAGCCCTGCTGCCTCCCGCTTGCATGTATACAGGTTCTATATCATCAACTTGTTGTTGTTGTTGTTGTTGTTGTTGTTGTTGTTGTTGTTGTTGTTGTTGTTGTTGGTGATGTTGTCGATGTTGTTGGAGATGTTGGTGTTGTTGTTGTAGTAGTTGTTGAAGCTGTTGTTGCTGTTGTTCTTGTTGTAGTAGTTGTTGTTCTTGTTGTAGTTGTTGTTCTTGAAGTTGTTGGGGGTGTTGTTGTTGGAGCTGTTGTTGCAGTTGTTGTTCTTGTTGTTGTTCTTGTTGTTGTTGCTGGTAAGCCTGTGCACGTGCAATTTCTTCAAACAGTATATTTTGCATATCTTCGTCCTCAAGTGTTTCGCGAGATTCATTTAAAAAACTGTCGTTTGACACTTCTGATACCGTGTGTGATTCTGTGTCGAACCCTGAATCTTCACTTGGTGTTACAATATCTTGCAACAACTCGTTTCTGACTCTCTCTTCTTCTTCTTCTTCTTCTTCTTCTTCTTCTTCTTCTTCGTCGACCGAATTTTCATCACTTTCACTATCATTAACAATATCAACAACAGCTTCCTCCAGCATAGGTACTACTACTGGTTCTCTTTCTCTTTCTTCTTCTTCTTCTTCTTCTTCTTCTTCTTCTTCTTCCACTACTACCGCTTGTTCATTAATTTCTATGACACGTCTAACATTATCCTCCCCCACCACAGCTATTGTTTCTTTAATTTGTTCATTATTTTCTATTACGTCATTTACATGATCTTCTTCCATCACAGCTATTATTTCTACCTCTGTTTCAACATTCATGTCTTGTTGACGATTTGTAGCTATAATAGTTGATGCCTCTGATATTACATCATCATCATCATCCTCATTATCACAATCATTATCAACCAACATGTCACAAGTTCTTTCCGTTGACGAATCGTTCACATCCATATTTCCATCGATATGATCTGAAAAATAACAATTTTTCTTTTAATAACTTTATTTAAACACTTTTTTTCAATTATTTATAAATTGAAAATATATTAAACAATACACTTATTTTTTCACCACACTAAACAAACACACACCTATATATTCCGATAAAAATAATTCATCGTAGTAGCATCTCTTCTCTAAAGCTTCTTGAATTACACGAAGAGTTGACAAATTTTTTGGCATTTTTAATGCCAATTGTAAAAGCTGGTGACTTTCACATCCTTCCAATAAAGTGCAAAAAACTTTTTCACACAACTCACTACTTAAACCCGACGATAGAACTTCGATCGCGATTAAAACCTCTTGAGGTGTCGACATCCTGACTACACAGAGAAAACTGTGAATTTTCAGTGTCTATAAGACTTTTAAAAAAAAGGACCTATATAGATGTCATTGTGTTCGTAAAACTAGTTCCTAGGTTACAGGTTCATTCTATTCCTAAAACACATGGAAAATTTAAAAAAAGGAGGGTGACTACGCCATGCATAGTCTTGAGACGCTGTCACACTCGAGACTTGATTTTCACATCTCTTTCAATTTGAGTGACCAAGGGATGGCTTGACTGTAAGTTACGACCAGCTCGCTTACAATAGATTCTTTGTCCGTTTCCCCATTTTCAAGAAAAGACAATACATTTCCATAAACTTACACATTTTATGTTTTTTCGGTTATTTAATTTCTCGTCTAATAGACATCTATGCTTGTACTTTTTGTTCGACATTCACCGAAATTATTAACCGTAAAAAAATTCACCTGTTACTTTTTACTTTTGTTACAGTCTAGAGCTAATTTTATTACAAACCGCAATACTTTAGACACATCCCCCTTTTTCTGTTATTTTCGCTTTTTCCTCAAAACCATTATTTTATTCCTTTTAAAAACCATTAAACGCATTAACAAACTCTCGTTTACCATCTGTTACATTTCTAAACTTATGTAAAATAAACTTCATTTTATTTTTGAAATAATATTATTTAACATTATACATTAAACTATAAACAATCAATTTTATTACACTTACCTTAACACTTTACAGAAACAGTTGCTGAGTGTAGGTATAATAAGTGATTAAAACACATATTATACACCTGGAAGAGCATGTGTTTTTAATTTTACCCCCATTTTTCTTACCCCTACCAAAGGATTTTTTCTATAAAATGAGGGTTAGGTATGCTTTTGATTCAGTTAGTTTACAAATCTCAAAGTGTAAACTCTGTCTTCAAAATGTCGCAAGCCTACAATGACGCTGAAGTACTGTCACCAGATTTTACTGACAACATACCTCTTATAACATCACCAAGAAAAACTATTACAAGGTCTGTTGCAAAACGAATTTTCATGACTCGAGATGACACTCCAAAGAGAAAAAATCTACCTCTTTTACTACCAAGCATCTACGCATTAAATAATTCGTTTACAAAAAAGATTCTTGTCGGGGTTGAACTACAGCCGGATTATTCTTCTGCGCAACCAGTTATTAAACTTTTAAGCAGTTCAACACAAGGGATCACTTTTGATTCAAAAACGTGGACTGCCCTTCAAGAACGACTTGATCTTATTTCTTCGTATTTTGAGGATTCAAACACAGTGTCTCCCTTATATCAGCATGGTGCTGATTTGGGAAAATACCGTCTTGTGTTCTCGAGTGCCTATGGATCTAAAGCTATTATTTTCGACACTGTTGCTGAGGAAGATATCACTACTGACGAATCAAAGAGGGTCAAAACTTACACGCCTACAATAGTGATGCAAAAAACATCGTTTGAAGGACTAAAAAATGTTATTGTGTGTGTTGAGGAACGCTTCCGTAGATTAGAACGTCTGTTAAAAAATATCGAAATTTGTACAGTTTCTTTAATTGAATGTGTTACTGACTTTATTTTATCAGAAAAAATTGTTTTTCACAATTATGATTTTATTAAAGAACTTTTGCATATTAAATCCGACCTCTTTAAAAAACAAGTCGAAACAAAATTAGAAAAAACATTCATTGAACTTCATTTTGATATTGTATTTCTCGAACTCACTTTTGTGTACAACGACTATATTGCTCAAGGTATTTTCAGCGCTATTCGTCGTGCATTATAATTTATACTTTTTTCAAAATTATATAGGACATTATTCTTTATATGTAAATAATGCTTTTTACAATAATTCATAAATACAATTTTTATACATATCTTGTTTTGTTAATTTTTAATATCCCTAAGTTCCTAACCCTTAAAACTAGTCTTGAAAATTTACGATGTGGGTATACTTACCATTTGGGTGGTCCACCTGTTCAAGCTCCCAAACGTTTTCTATTCAACACCTGTTCTTTGTCTAGTCACCACACCCCCTCACACTCCTGGACCAAAGTCCTTTTAACCATCTTCTATTTTCCTAACACCTGTTACTTTTTCTATTCACGCCGCCATTGTGGTCTATAACTAATTACCACACCCCAAAAACACCCACAAAAATAACCAATCACAACGTTGATCCAGCCGCCTTAGACCAATCAGAATCTTGATCCAAAAACTGAGACGCCCACTCCCCACTCTTGGCCACGCCCCTAGAACAATCTGATTAGTGATCCATAAACCCAAACGCCCAAGCCCCGCCCCTAAGCCACGCCCCTCGACCAATCAGAATCTTGATCCAAAGCCACCCTATTCTACTAGTATCGGTTTGCTGCTTTCCAATGACAGTACATCCAACAAAAAATATCAAACTATTTTTGTCTTGAACATTTTCTTCGAATACTTGAGTAAATCGGAGAATGAAATACAAGCAAAACAAATTCTTCTGCAAAAAGTACTTTATAGGACCGATTTTTACGGAGGGAACGAAGATGAATTACTAGATACAGAATATATAGATAAGACGTATCACTACATCATCAATACAGCGCTTTTTTCTCAATATGGAGGAGTTACAGGATATTTAGCAAGTATAGTAAATGAAGCAAGCAATTTGAATTATAAAGACTTTAAGAAAACGGTTAGACATCATTTTTCAAAAATATATAAAAACCACGATCTTTGCTCAGTAAGCAAGAGAAAGACAAACCTCAGATTAACAGCACGTAAAAGAATTTTAGAAGACTACATTCTGTCAATTCTCCCCAAACCCAAACAGGATTTAAACATAACAGATGTTAATTATATTTATGCTATGGCTGGTTATAAAATCGTGAACGCTTTTCCTATCAAGGACCAATTAAATCTTACATTTGATGAATATATACAATTGGCACGTAATACAGAAATTGCAGCTTCACAACATAAATCTTACTCCCTTGTTTTAGAATTCTTCTCGACTCCTGCTTTATTTTTCTATGCTTCCAAAGAAAAGGTGAAGTTCCGCGAACAAAACTTAACGTCCCTAAAAGCTGAATTTTGGAATGATGCCTACCAAATGCTGTTTTCGTATTTAAACGAAACTATAGAGATGCTCGTGCAAGACGCTTTCCAAAAAAGTCTCCATTACAAACTTGAGACCGAAATTTCAAAAATTAAAACTCGAACGTCACTTGCCGAGACATTTATAAAAATTGCCTGTCCAAATGTACATGATCCTGTGACCCTAAAGTACCTAATTGAAAGATATAAATCCCAATCCGTGACAGGGCCACTATTATCCTTCGAAACAATTGCTGACTTCATTGATTACTTTTATTACAGCTGTTCGAATTTATTTCTACCAAATTTAAACCAGTTATTTTACACCCAATTTGACAATGTAAGAAATACATATTACGAAATTGAAAAGAACTCGATCCAACAATCTTTAATAGCCGGTGGTTTATTGAAAAAAATAAACTCACCAAACGTTTCTGTCGAGAAAGCAAAACTCCCAGATCTAGTGTCGTTTTGTAATACGTGTGGTCCTAATCGAAGAAGTATAAAAGAAGACATTTATTTCTTCTTCGCAATCAAGCAGGATTCGAAAACGGAATTTTACGCTTTCAAACAAGAGAATAACACTCTAACTTTAATCAAGAATAATGGTAACGAGGAGAATTTTGCAGAAGCATTAGGAGTTGGTTCGAGTATTAAACCGCAAACTGAACCATTACCAATCTTTCTAAAGAAACAATATGAAAACTCTACTGTGTTTGTTGAAGGACTTGCAAAAATCAAAACCGATCAGTATATTTCACAGTTGCAAGAGTATTATTACGAACGGACACTTGTCGAAAAGGTGATGAATCATTTGATTTCCCTTGTGCCATTTTACACTTGTGTGTCGGGCATAAAGTCCGGAAAAGTTGCAGAGTCTATTATATCCTGCTCTGTAGACATCTTGTCCTTAATTCCACTTGCAGGAGTAGCTGCAAAATATTTACCTTTGGTCAGAAGCAGTTTAACATTCATGATGCGAAAAACTTTTACAGTTTTTAAAACTGTTTCGCGGGGAAGTATCACTTCGAAAGTAGCTATTCGTACCGGAATTTCAGAAATATTCCAAGTAGCCAGAACAGTCATGATGCAAATTCCATCTGAGATGATCATCAGGGACTTCGCTATCGCGTTACTTCGAACAGTGGATCCTGGAATTGAAATATTCTATTCATTAAGCCATTTTGGCATTAGGTTCCTCCGGAGATTGTTCAACAACATTCTGCGTTATACAAAAAGAATCAAGAGCTTTCGAAATTTTTCGGCTCAACTGAAATTGATGTTGAGATTCCTGAGGCGAGTTAAGAGTAAAGACCTCGATCACACGGGAATGGTACCTAGAATTTTAGGCAGGGAGTCGGGTCTGGAAGTGGTTAGGTACACATATCCCGAGGGAGTCCACTCTTTTGGACCCAAATGTCTAAAACTATTTGGCCACACTGCAGAAATGAGAACCAGTTTTAAGGATCTGAGACAAATACCCGTGGTGCCGACGAAAATTAACGGAGATGTGGTGTATTATAAGAAAATTGATTTAAACACGGGAAACTTGTTTGATCATGAGCTGATGTTGGATAATAATGATCTTCTACGACGTATTAAGAATTCTGTGAAAATGATGGAAATGGAGGCATTGGGTAACCAAGTCCGTAATTATGACGTTTACTATAACACAGTTGTCATGAACCAACCAAAAAAGGGGAAATTTGATGTTGGGAATAGTGAAGGTGCTTCTAGTTCTGCTGCTACAAATGAAGTTCAGGGAAGTACATCCCAAGGTCAGAAAAGTAACGAGCCCGATACTTCTGTGCAAGAAAATCAAAGAGTTGATTTAGAAGATGATCTTGATTATCAACCTGGTCAATCACAGAAAAAGAAAACGTCTGACGAAGAATCTGATAGTTTTCTTGACGAGACGAGTGAGGTACTAGACGAGCCTGGCTTAGACGAAGATAAAAAAACAATGCAAATGGATGTTTATGAAATCCTTGACGAAATACTGGAACATGTAAACGTAGATGATTTTAATTTGCCAAGAGGTCAAGAGTTGGTAGAAGGTGCCACAGGACAGGAAAGGAATATAGTTGCAGATAATTTTAACATGCCTGGCTTAGAGAAAGATACAAGTATAATACAAATGGATGTTGATGAAAACCTTGACGATATACTGAGTCATTTAAAAACGCATGATTCTAATTTGCAAAAAGGTCACGAGTTGGTAGAAGGTGCCACAGGACAGGAAAGGCATATAGTTGGAGATGCTTCCAACATAGAAACACAAGAGTCTAACATTGATATTGATAAATTTATTTCAGAACGGGCTAAAGAACTAGATGTTGGGACTCAACAAACAAATACGGGTTTAAAATCAAATCCTAATTCTGTAAATCTATCAGTTCAGAGAAAAAAATTAATTGAAATGATAAATGATTTGAGAGAATCTGAAGCTAGAATGAAACAAGCAAATCTTCAAGAAAGCAATGTTGCTTTAAACCCAACACCAATGACTGATTTAAATATGGTCGCAAATTTCAGAAGTCAGTTTCAACAATTATCAGAATTTCAGCATATCAGAGGGGTCGTTAACACAGCTACTGCGATGTACACAAAGTTAAAAATAATCCAGGAAAGCCTTGACTTTTCTGATTTTCTAGGACTGTACATGCAAGTGATGGGCATTTTTCCAATTCGTTTTAAAAGCAACATATTGGCGATTGGTGCAACTTACAGACTTGCACTTAAGCAAATTTCAGAGAATTGGATCAATGAACCAATTAAACTTTATCAATTTAGAGTTTCAAGTATGAGTGTTGACCAAATAAATGTGTTCTTTCAACACCAGGATACTATACAGATAAATAATTTTATGCCATGTTATGATAGTCCTAAAGTCTATCAAGATATCTGGAAAAATGCAAAGAATAAAAACTTACTTTTTTACGAAATAACATTAAGTAATCAGTATGCAGTAGCAGATATTGGACGTATTATTCCCGGCGCAAAAGGTCAACATGCGATTCCTTCTAAAATGAAGTTAAGCATAAATAGCGTTGAGATTGACAGAATGGAAGGAGGAAATGTTCATGTTAAGATCGAATTGTCTGATTCTGAATTGACGAATGAAATGAAATTGTCGTATTTAAACAAGTAAAATATTTGTAAGATTATTTATTGTTACATAAGAACACTGAATGTTTAGTTTAAGATTAGAATAGATAAAAACATTTTAAAGATATGTTTTCTGTGATATAACTATAAGATAGTCGAAAAAAGTGCAGTGCATGCGCACTGATTATTACTAATTAAACGTAAGTTCTAGGAAAATAATATTTATACATTTTTACGAATTATAAATTAATAATTATAAAATAATAATTATTAATAATTAATTGTAAATTATAATTATAAATTTTTACGAAATATACACTATTCTACCAATTTATACAATTTTTTAATTTTCATCTCGCTTTAAAAATTCCAAAACTTTTAATTTTTTGTTTCATTATACATATTTTCCTTAATTTTCTTCTCTTCACTCAAATTATTTGAGTTTATTTTATATTTTATTCTGTATCTATATCTTCAATATATAATTTTTTTTTTTTTAATTTCTACACCTTGGAACGAAATGCAATTTTTCTACAACTTAATATGAGTTTCTTTTTATTTTCATTCGTTTTGTGTGAATTTATGCGATATTATTTTATGATTTAAAAGAAAATTCATTGTTAAAATTATTTTTAAAATATACCCGTTATTTAATGTATAAAAATTTGTTTCTGTATACAATCTTTTCATATTATTTTTTTATTTTTATTTTGAATAAGTTCTGGAACTTTGCTTTTAAAGCAATGACACATTTATATTATAGTTCTTTTATCTCGCTTTATATTTATCTTTTTACATTTTCTTTTTTTATTACTAATGATTTTTATATAACTCAGTTTATTTTCACAATTTGTATATTTTTGCTCAGTTCAAAAGCATATATTAGAAATATTTTATGTATTGTTTTGTAATGCATTACTTTTTATAATTTTATTAACTATTTTATACTTTTCAATTCATAAAATTAATGTTCTTTAAATAAAAGTGTTTAATAATTATTTTAGCACAGTCTGTTATTTTTTGCTCTTCATACGATTATTTAAGTTTCAATAAAAGAAAATATACGTAAAGATGATTCTGAATGTGAAAAATCTTTAATTGTCAGTCAATTATGAGTTTTATTGCCTTATTTTGTTATAAATTGAATTTGGTACGTTTTGTGTAAGGGTGAAGTCACATGTAAAGGATTAGGGTATCAAAGTAATAGAATAGTCCAATCAGATAATGGGCTACATTGGAAAGCGTTTTTTGATTGGTTTATTCAATTCCGCTGAAACCTAATCCTCCTCATCTGACTTCACCCTGACACAAAATTTCCGTATTTTAAAAAATATTTTTATTTAATCTATGCATTAAGAGTTTAAACACAAAGAGACAGTTTTGCACAAAATTATTATTTAAATTTTTAATATCTTTGTAGTATATTTTTTTATACTGCTCATTATAATAATAGAAATGTACTCTTCGGCACCAGTTATCTTTTAATTGTTAAACACGTGTCTAAAAAATCCTTGAAAACACATTTTTTTCTGGTAATAAATTAAATTCTGACTTATTAAATAAACAATAAATATTAATATTTTTAAGTTTACTTACTTCTATTACTTTTAAGTAGAAAAGATAAGCGTTTATAGGTTGTCGAATATCAATTAAGTTTAGTTTAAAAAGTCATTTTTTGTAGGTAACTAATAAGACTGAAGATATGATAAGACTGTCTTATATCGGAATTGAAGAAATACCAGGTATTTATTTTTAATTTGCTAATTACTACATTAATTGTACACTGTCATTTAAATAATTCTAACAAGCTTAAAAGGTACCAATATAAATTGTATTTTTTTATTAAAGCCTTAATCCATAAACAAAGAGCTTCTCAATATACTGGGCTTCAAAATTGTAACCCTTTTCGATTCTGGATTTGTTTGTAAAAAAAATGTATTCTATTTACATTCTAAAATCAAGCTTGGTTGCAATCATTTTTTTCGAATTAATAAATAAAAATAAATAAAAACAACTGTCATTTGCTGCAAAATAAAAAAGACATTTAAGAAATAATTTCGATTCTCTATTATTATTTATGAAATTAGATAATCTTTCTTTAGGTTAAAACAACCTAATTACCTTAATTAAACATTAATTAATTAACCTTAATTAACCTAATTAAACATTAGGTTAACTTTAGGTTAATAAAGAAATTTTAATAAATTAAAAATCAATTTACAAAATGTAATCTAATGACAATTAATGTTTAGTTTAAGATAAACCGTCGATTAGAATAGATAAAAACATTTTAAAGAGTTGTTTTTCTGTAAAATAAAGTCTATATTAAGATAACCGAAAAAGGTACAGTACGTGAGGACTGTCACGATGAACAGCTATTCAATATTTCAAACCAACTAAAGATTTAATTCTGTAACTTTAAATCAAGCACGAAAATATTTAAATTGTAATATTCTCTCGAGTTTTGCGTCAATCTAATTGCAATTTTAAATCACTGAACAAAATTTTATTTAAAACCAAGGTCAGTTTAAATGTTTGATATTTTGTAAATAATATGTTTTTACAAAAGTCACGATAAATTTTTATTGATTTAAACAAATATTATTTACAAATTGTAAGTGTACATACGGAAATTTAGTCTTAAATTGAGAGATGAGGTTATGTGAATTGTTTATATTTATTTATGCAAAGTGTCTAAAGTGATAATATAAATTGTGAATAATAAAAAGGGATTTAAAAAGTGTTGAAGTGCATATGAATAATAACGGTAATAATAATATAAACATTAAATCATAACTTTTATTGTTTTAAATAGACAGAATTAATTAACTATTTTTTAAATTATAAAAATTTAAAATTCAATTTTAACACAAACAAAAATTTACCTATTTATTTGTTTTTTTTTTTTTACATTTAATTTACTTAAAAAAGGAAACAAATAAAAATCAATATAAGGGTTAATGTGTGTTAATAAAAAAATAAATAAATAATTATAATAATTAAATAAATGGACTAAAACAACTATTACACGTGTCGAAGAACGACAAAACCAAGTTTTGCGGTTATGATAAATCAAAATTAACTAAAACAATTATTTATATATAAATCACATGTGAAAATAAAATAACTTTTTAAGACGTTTTTTTTTTAAATTTAAACAAAATAGTTAAAATATATAGAATAACTATCACAATTAAAAAATTCTGTACGTCTAATAGGGTCGCACTTTTTCATAAATTCGCTACCAAAAAATTTGAAAATGAATTAAAAACTTTTTTAGTTTACAGAAATTTAAAGAATTTTAATTGCATCTAAGATAAAATTCAATTTAAATAAAATAGCGACTATCTTTAAAAAGAATGATTAAACCGAATAAAAACATAAACAGAAAAAACTCTAAGTTTATTTTTAAAATTTTAAATAAAAAGTTAAAACAATCAGATGGTTTTATTTAAAAACTTTTAATAAATTTAAAAAAAAATTAATGACAGATTTTAAAAAAAAAAATAATTTTTTTTTGATTGAGTTTAACGGAACAATTAAAAAAATCATTTATTCAAATTTATCTCTCAAAGAAGATATGTGTTTCTCAAAGGAATAATAATTCTGAACCACAAATATAAAAAAGGAAAAAATTAAGTTTGCTTTAAATCTTAATTTGATAATAATATATTTAAATTTAAAGTAAAATTTTAAAAATTGTAAAGAATAAAAGTTTAAGAAGCCTGAAATTTTGTCTGATTATATTTTTAATAAATTTTTTTAAAAGCAGTAGTATTTCTAAAAAGGATGTGTATATTAATTCTAAACCCCAATTTAATATTATTTTTAATATTAAAACGTTTTACACTTAATTACTATTTTTAATTCTTTAATTTAGCTTTAAATTTTTTTCATCTTATATTCATTTTTGAATAAAATTTAAAACTTTTTAAGCAATCATTAATTTTTTTCTGGATATATTTTTATTATTCAGAATAAATATTATTTACAAAAAATACTTTTTTATAAAATCTTAATTGAAATAAATAATATTTTTAAATTAGTATCTAAATTTAAAATTATTATTAATAGCATTACTTTTTTAATTCTAAATTTTTTTATTATCTTAAAAATTTGTAAGTAACAAATTTTTAATGCTTTTTTTATTTTTGAATTACAAAAGAAAAATTTTATTTTTTCCTATTTATATTTGTTTTTATTCGTAATAATTTGTTTTACAGACAGTTGTTTAGAATTGAATATATTTTAATGACCTTTAAACTTCAAAAAATGTTATTCTTTATTTTTTAAAACAAATTTTTATTTTTTTAGATCAGTACTTGTATTTCTTTATGAACAGTTATTTTTAAAATAAGTCATTTCTGTAATTGAATGATTTAAATATATCATTCAAATTTAGAAAAATTTTAATAGTTATATTTTTCAATGTTTTAAATATTTTAAATATTTTAAATATTTTTTTTAATTTTTAATTTATTTTTTAATTCAGAGATTTTGTTTTTTTTAATTTAAAAAAAGTTTTCATTTTTTTCTAGGGACATTTTTATTGTTCTGACATACTCAATCAAAAAAAAGAGTTTTTTTTTTAGAAAACCAGTCATTTGATTGCTTTTATTTTTTTATACAAAAAATAAACTTAGACTTTTTTCTGTTTATACTTTTATTCGTTGATTCTTTTTAAAGATAGTCGCTATTTTATAAAAGCAAAATTTAAATACAAAATTATTTCAAGTTACGATTTAAATTTAATTTTATCATAGATGTTATTAAATTTCTTTAAATTTCTGTAAACTCAAAAAGTTTTTAATTCATTTTCAAATTTAGAATAAAGTTTTTTTTTTATTTAAAAAATAGTTGAATGTCTTTTCTATAAATATTTTTATTATTAAGGATAATTATTTAAAACAAGTAGATTTTTTAAAGCGTTTATTTTAAGTAGCTGATTATTGAAAGGTAAGATCAGAATTTAATATTATTTTTAATGCTAATGATTCATTTTTTATCATTTAAAATTCTTGTGAATTTCTTTACAATTAATTATTTTAATAATAATTTTTAAAAAATGAAAATCAATTATAATCAATTTAGAGTATTAATTTATAACTTTAAGATACTATTTTAAGAGTTTTTTGGAATCTTCAAGAACTGCATACTTATTTATGGAAGATATTTATTATAATTATTTGTTCAAGATTAAGCATATTATTTTATGTTAATATTGAGAAAGCGATACTAAATCAAGAATGTGTAAAAATTCGGTATTATTATAATCCTTTTCTTGTATTTGGTAAAGTGCTTCAAAAATAGAAATTTAAATATTAAAAGATTCCCGCCGAACTTATGCTGCGTCTGCGCGCCGAGTATTCTCACGCGGTTGTTGTTTCGACAAGTGTCAGGAGAGCGCACGTCGGTCAATCTTTCCCACGAGTGACTTGCGGCAGCTCAGTTATATAAGACCCGATCCTGCACCGTTGAAACTTTTGGATAAGCAATACTTATGGGATTAAGTAGATTATTTAAATTTTAATAACATTCTTCAATTTTATATCATTTTTTCAATTTTAATTATTTTTTTCGATTTTTGATTAATTTGTTAAACCACTTTTCAGACCTAAGTATTCTTTAATTCCGTAATTCTTATTATTTGAATTTGCAAAAATGTATAGTTTTAAAAGACTAACAACAATGTATAGTTTCTCGCGATTGTAAATGCTCCTAGTAATAAATATAAAAAAATTAAAAACGTTGAATTTTTTGATAATTAAATTTACAATTATAAAAATAACCGTAAAAAGTATATGAATGTACTTGCGATCAACTTATAAATATAAATCGTCTGAAAAAAGAACATCTAAAATTTAATTTATAAATTATAGAGTTTGATTTCGATTTTTAATCGTTTTGTAAGTGTTCGTAGGACCAAAGAAATGTTTTTTTGACTATTAAGAATATCACGATCAAAAAAAGAAATTTGAAATTTCCCCAAATCCCATCCTTCCTTGAAAATTTGTACTTGATTTAATTATTCATTTTTATTAAGAAGTCAAATAAACAATAACACTGACAAAAATTTCTAACCTGTTTTCGATATTTTACTAGTTTTTTGGAATTTAAAAAAAAACCAGATAACGTATTGTTATACTACTAAAACGTAGACAATCTTGTCTTAACTTTTGTCTATAATAATTTTAACAATTTTTTATTGATCCCATTTTCATGAATATCAAATTAACCATCAGCAAAATTGTATAAGGATAGTGCTATCTAATAGAACATAACAAATTCTTTATTTTATCTAATAAAATAGAAAATTCTTCATTTTCAGGCATCGTGAATGGATAATTAAAAAATTTAAGAAGTAGTACAAACATTGATACGCAATGATAGATACATATGTACAATCATCAGTAATGATAAACACAACAGTCTTTAATCATCTTCCAGACAAATTTCAGTTCCTACATGTTTGTCACTACATAAACAGTATCGGATTGCTGATATTCAATGACAGTACATCCAACAAACAATATCAAACTATTACTGTCTTAAATGCTTTCTTCGACTATTTGAATCAATCCGAGAATGAAACTAAAGCAAAACAGATTCTTCTGCAAAAAGTACTGAAAGGAACCGATCTCTACGGAGGCGACGAAGATGAAACTCTTGATAAAGAATATACAGATAAGACGTATCAGTACATCATCAATAAAGCGCTCTTTTCTCCCTATGGAGGAGTTACAGGATATTTGGCAAGTATAGTAAATAAAGCAAGCAATTTAAATTACAACTACTTTAAGACAACAGTTAAATATCATTTTTTTACCGCATATAAAAGCAACGATCCCTGCTCATCAAACAATAGCAACACAAACCTCAGCTTAACAGCACGTACAAAAATATTAGAAGACTACATTTGGTCCATTTTCCCCCAACCGGAACAGGATTTAAACATAACAGATGCTAATTATATTTATGCTATGGCTGGTTCTAAAATCGTAGAGGCTTTACCTATTAAAAACCAATTGAATTTTACTTTTGATGAATATATACAATTGTCACGTAGTGCAGAAATTATAGCCTTACAAAATAAGGCTTACAACATTTTAGAATTTTTTTCAACACCTGCCTTATTCTTTTTTGCTTACAAAGAAAAGGTCAAGTTCCGCGAACAAAACTTAACGTCCCTAAATGCTGAATTTTGGAATAATGCCTACCAAATGCTGTTTTCGTATTTAAACGAAACTGTAGAGATGCTCGTACAAGACGCTTTCAAGAAAAGCCTCCATTACAAAATTCACACCGAAATTTCTAAAATTAAAACCCGAACGGCATTTGCTGAGATGATATTAAAAGTTGCATGTCCAAATGTATCAGATTCTTTGAGCCTAAAGTACCTAATTGAGAGATACAAATCCCAATCTGTATCAGGGTCACTTGTATTCTTTATAGCTATTGCTGACCTAATGGATGACGATCATTTTAACTGTTCAAATGTATACCTACCAAATTTGAACCAATTGTTTTACACACAATTTGACAATGTACGGAATACGTATTACGAAATTGAAAAGAACTCGATCCAACAAGCTTTAGCAGCCGGTGGTTTATTGAGCAAAATAAACTTACCAAACACTTCTGTCGAAAGAGCAAAACTCCCAGATATAGTGTCATTTTGTAATACGTGTGGTCCTAATCAAAGGAGTATAGAAAAAGACATTTATTTATTCTTCGCAATCAATCAAGATTCGAAAACGAAATTTTACGCTCTCCAACAAAAGGAGAGTACTCTAACTTTAATTAAGAATGATGGCAATGAGGAGAATTTCGCCCAAGCATTAGGAGTTCATTCGAGTATTAAACCGCAAACTGAACCATTACCAATCTTTCTAAAGAAACAACATGAAAACTCTACCGTGTTTGTTGAAGGACTTGCTAAAATCAAAACCGATCAGTATATTTCACAGTTGCAAGAGTCTTATTACGAACGGACACTTGTCGAAACAGTAATGAATCATTTGATTTCCTTTGTGCCATTTTACACTTGTGTGTCGGAGATTAACTCAGGAAAAGCCGCGGATGCTGTTCTATCCTGCTCTATAGACATCATGTCTTTACTCCCAGTTGCTGGAGTAGCTTCAAAATATCTAAATTTAATTAGAAGCAGTTTTACTTTGCAGATGGGTAAAGCTTTTACGGCTATTAGAGCAGTTTCGAGGGGAGGAGTTACTGCGCAAGCAGCAATTCGCACCGGAATTTCTGAAATATTCCAAGCAGCCAGAACAGTCACTTCGCAACTTCTAACTCAGCCGATCATTAGGGACTTGTCCATCGCGTTTCTTCGCACAATTGATCCTGGAGTTGAAATGATCTATTCACTAAGCCGTTATGGCATTAGGTTTCTCTGGAGATTATTTGACAACATTCTGCTTCATATAAAAAGTTTGACGAGCTCTGGAAGGTTTTTAGAACAACTGAAATTGATGATGATTTCCCTAAAACGGGTTAGGAGTAAAATCATCGATCATACGGGAATGGAACCTAGAATTATAGGCACGGAGCCGGGTCTAGAAGTGGTAAGATATACCTATCCAGACGGAATTCACTCTTTTGGACCCAAATGTCTGAAAGTATTTGGCAATACTGCAGAAATGAGAACCAGTTTCGAGGATATGAGGCAAATACCCGTAGTGCTGTCAAAAATTTACGGGGGTATTGTCTATTACAAGAAAATTGACTTAGAAACGGGAAAGTTGTTTGATTATGAGCTGATGTTGGATAATAATGATCTTCTACGACGTATTAAGAATTCTGTGAAACTGATGGGAATGGAGGCATTGGGTAACCAAGTCCGTAATTATGACGTTTACTATAACACAGTTGATAAAAACCAACCGTTGAAGAGAAAAATTGTGCTTGAGAGGAGGGAAGATGCTTCTAGTTTTGCTGCTAGAGTTGGAGATCGGAGAGGTGCATCAGAAAGTGCGAGAGTTGATAAGTCTGATACTTCTCTACCAGAAAATCAAAGAATTGATTTAAATGAAAATCCAAGCCGTGATTTAGATGAAAATCCAAGAGTTGATTTAGATGATAATCAAAGACTTGATTTAGGTGAAAACGATAATAACTATCACGCTGGTCCATCACGTAAAAAAAAAGTTTTTCTTGAGAGAAGAACTGATGACAAAATCAAATCAGATATAATTGTTAAATCTAATGTTCCCTCGGAAATGGGTATAGCAACAAATTTAAAGTTTGTTGAAAAACCTGATAGTTCTCTGCAAAAAAATCAAAAAGTTGACTTAGAAGATGATATTACTTATGAAGCTGGTCCATCACAAAAGAAAAAAGTTTCTATTGAGAGGAGAATTGATGACAAATTTAAATCAGGTCGAACTTTTGAATCCAATGTTCCAGCAGAAAAGGCTATAGCAACTAATTTAAATTTTGTTGATAACCCTGATACATCTCTGCAAAAAAATCAAAAAGTTGATTTAGAAGAAAATGATATTAGTCATCAAGCTGGTCCATCACAGAAAAATAACGCTTTTCTTGAGAGAAGAATTGACGACAAAATCAAATCGGATAACACTCTTGGATCTAATGTTCCACTAGTAAAGAATGTACAAACAAATTTAAAGTATGATGAAGAATCTGGTTTTCATATTGACAGTTTTATTGCAGAACGGAATAAAGGAATAGACAAACATTATTTAGAGGTGCAGGACGACAGTGGTTTGAAGATTGAACAGGTTATGGTTGCTAAAGAACAGGAAAGAAATACGGTTGTTGCTGATGGTTCTAACATACAAGTACATGAGCCCCACTTTGATATTGATGAATTTCTTGCAGAACGGGCTAAACAAGTCGATTATAATACACAACAAACAAATGATGATTCAAAATCTACAAGTAATGCTATGAAGCTATCAGCTCGGAATGACAATTTGAAAATGTTAAATGAATTAAGAAGTTGGCGATCAAGAACCAAAGAACCACAGTCTCAAGAAACGAATGTTGTTTCAAACCTGAAACCAATGACTGATCCTAATAATGTTGCAATTTTAAAAAATAAATTTCAACAATTAATAGAATATCACTATTATTATAATGACATTGAAAGAGCTGCTGACATTTACACAAATTTAAGAGAAATTAATCAAATTCTTAGCTTTGAAGATTATTTGTTACTGTGGTTGCAAGTGATGGGAAGTCTGCCAGTTGATTTTGAAGTCAACAGAATAGCGATTGTTGCAACTTACAGACTGGCACTTAAGCAAAGTTCACAGAATTGGAGCAATAATCCAATTAAACTTTATCGATTCAAAGTTACAACTATGGATGTTGTCAGAGTATATGAAAAATTAAAAAACAATGATGTTGTGACGATAAGTAATTTTATGCTATGTTATGATAATCTAAAGATGTATGAAATTACCTGGAAAACTGAGAAACATGAACGTCCGATTCTCTTTGAAATGACATTAAGTAATCAGTATGGAGTAGCAGATCTTGAACGCATCATGCCCGTTAAAGGTACGCATGCGATTCCTTCTGGAATGAAGTTTAGAGTAGATAACATTGTTCGTTTGAACTTTCAAGACATGAGTATTCTTAAAGTCCAAATGTCTGATTCTCAATTAACGAGAGAAATGAAATTGTCGAATCTCCAACATAAACTCCAAAGTCTTAATTAAATTTTAAATTATTGTATTTGAAATCAACGTCTACTGCATTTTGCGGCAAAGGTTTAACTTTACCTAAGAAAAACAACGTGAGAATATAAAAATGTATGTAGTATGAAAACATGTTTCTATTTTAGGAATGTAAATTATTTTTAGAATTATTTATTACCTAAATGTTAAAAATTATGTTATAAAAAGAAGAGAATCAAATTAACATCTTTTTTTATGTCAATGTTGATTTTGTTCCTGTAAAAAGTGTTTTTTAAACATGTTTTATTTTTGAAAATTGAAATTATCTATTTAAATAAAATCTAACATTAAGTTGTTAAACTGCAAAAATAAAACATGCAATGGAAGTAAGAATAAAAAATAAATAGTATTAATAGTGACAGAAAACAAAATTTTTTTAGACATATTAAAATTTTGATCTAATTGTAGAACAAGCGGCAAGAATGTGAATATTTTGATTTTTAATGTAAATATGTGACCTGGACAGTGAAAAGGGGGCTTACGTGTCAAAAAAAATTTTTTTTTTGGTTTACACCACGTGAAAGAGCGTCAAAAAATCGATCAGAATCTGCAAAAAAATGAAAAAAGATTTTTTGACACGTAAGCCCCCTTTTCACTGTCCAAGTCACATATATTGGTTAAATTTGTACGTTCTTTACAATGATATAATTTTAAAAGAAACGCGTTCTTAAAAAATTTTGAATAAAAATGTATTCTTGATCATCAGATACTGAGAAGAGTTTTCTATTTAAGATAAAGAAGATTTTATTCTGTTTTTTGGAAATTATTCGAGGAAGAAAAAGGGTTATTTATCAGGTTAGTTATAAAATGTAGATGAAAATGGATGAGAACATTTTAAAAATATATTTTATGTGAAATAAAACCTATTAAGATCTCCTAAGTCATTTTTAAGTTTCACCACTTCATATCTTTGATGTAAAAATATTATTCTTCAGTCATGATATTAATAAAAATGATAACAAAAAGAATAACTGTATAAAATTTTCAGAAAATATTTTTTTAATAATTTTTAAAATGGGGAGGTAAAAGCAACGTGGATTGTCACGTGACATTGACAATGGATTATTTAAAAATTGTCTGCTTAATATGACTATTCAAACAAAGTCAAACACTGGGTGAGATCAAATATTTATACAAGTGCACTATTGTTTTTCTATGTATGTACATTCAAATTACTTATTATATTTATTTTATTAATGAAATTGTTAAATATAAAAGTTGAATTTATTGAATTAAATAATGACGTCTCACATAAACTATACAATTTAAAGATTACTTAGTTCTGTAACATTTACTCAGAATAGATAGGCGTTTATTACTAGTATATAAAAACAATGATCATAATAATGTTGTCGAATAATAATTTTGTTTATTTTAAACATCTGTTTTTCTTTTAGGTGCAACTAATAAAGACTGGAGCTTATATCGAATAAAAAGATATACCAAGTTAGAATTTATTTGTAATGTACTAATTTCATGACATGAGTGGTACACTTTGATTTATATAATTATAAAAATATTTTAATATATCAATACATCAATCAGTTTTCGAGGAATTATTTTTGTTACTACAGAAATATATATATGAATATACTACCACGGAAATATGTATAAAAACTTATTAATGAATTTTTTTATTATGAATCGGACATTTGAAGAAAGCGGATTGAAGAATTAATTGACGATCTGAATAATCTTGAATAGGAATTGCCTTAAGTAAGTTTTGTGAATTTTTCTTTATTTAAAGAAGATTGTCTAGAAAGTTTGTTCGATGATTTGTACTACATTATTATATACTATATACACTCTAAAAACAAGTGTTTTATTTTGTCCTCACTTTTAAGACATTTTGAGGTGTCTTAATTTCAAACCATTGAGATAGTGTCTTAAAAATGCCTGTAAGACGCTTTCTAAACGTCTTATGTCTTAAAATTAGACACTTGTAAGACACCTGTTTTTACAGTGTACTGTGTAAACTAAAGATACTATATAGTACATAAAATATTATATACTACATTAAATTCATTAAATAATAATTATAAATTCATTTGGTAATCTGTTGCTTCATTAATATTATCGGTTAATAATAATTATCTTATGAGACATGCTTTAGAATTAAAAATAATGTAACATACTTCAAAATATAATCAAAGTATAAAGAACCTGTAATTCAAAAGTCGTTACAGTCCCCTATATTTTAAAATTGTATGGCATATCAAACATCTTAATACTGTTATTGTTTTTTTATAAATGTCAATGTTTTCGGTTCATTTTCTATCACTTTTCTTTTACTTCTGTTAATGAAAACGATACTATCAGCCAATGGTCTGTAACAATTCTTTTTTGTTATTTATTATCCTTTTAGATTTTATTTTTTAAAATTTGATAAATTTCTTTGCATCTTTTTTTTTACGATTAGTTAGAATTCAAATTAAATAAGTTGTATAAAGTAAGATTGCAAAAAGAACATTTATTTTGTCATCAATTTTCTCTAAGTAGGCTACTTATAAATTTATTACATATATATCGCGATAAGACACACAACACAACTCTCTCTCTCTCTATTTTCATAATCAGTGCCGATGATGAGCGAGAACATCAATAAAAATTAGGGCTTGTGATCATAAGATAATGATTAGTTTACATACCAAAAACAATTAACGAGTTATTCGTCGATATTAAAGAATGATGATGGACCTCTTCTAAATAGAAAGATCATCCAAATAACAAATTGTTGAAAATACTTCCCACTCTCACAAATGTGAGTCGACAAAGCGGTAACTTATCAAAATTTGTATTAGGTCCCTTTCAGGATGGTCAATGATGATCGCGTTACAATGATGTAGGATTTTTCCCTCCATTATTCAATCGTGATCATTATAATTCTTTCCCAAATGGCGATTTATTTATTCCAGCCAAATTAAATCACTTTATAGAGTCGCAATTTAACGCCGCACTGTAACGATAACAACTTTATAAAAATCAAATCACTCAGCAATCTTTAATAAATAATTTAACAAAAATATTACCTAAACAATCTCGACGAGTTATTTAATGCAGCGCACTATTGATATAATACTAAAACTTAAGTTTCTATGATCGAAAAGCGATTATCCCTATTCGCAAAGACTTATATGTAAAGTCGATGGGCGGAGTCGATTTTAAAGATATTTCCCTCTTCTGATCGAACGGCCATGAGGTGCGAATATACGAAACATTTAAAGATAGACATATATATAAATTTCCTACAGGTCTAAGAATAATATCATCTAATAAAATAAGTAATTCTTCATTTTCAGGTGTCATGAAAGGATAATTCTAAAATTGGAGAAAAAGAATAAACATTGATCTACAGTGTGCGATGCATATGTACAATTATCAGAAATGACAAACACAACAGTCTTTCATCATCTTCCAGCAAGTTTTCAGTTCCTTCATGTTTGTCACTATATTAACAGCATTGGATTGCTGATTTCCAATGACAGAACATCCGACAAACAATACCAGACTATTTCTGTTTTGAACGTTTTCTTCGAGTACTTGAGTAAATCGGAGAATGAAATACAAGCAAAACAAATTCTTCTGCAAAAAGTACTTTATAGGACCGATTTTTACGGAGGGAACGAAGATGAATTACTAGATACAGAATATATAGATAAGACGTATCACTACATCATCAATACAGCGCTTTTTTTTCACTATGGAGGCATTACAGGATATTTGGCGAAGATAGTAAATAAAGCAAACAGTTTACATTTCAAGGACTTTAAGAAAACAATTAAACATCATTTTTCAAAAAGATATAAAAGCCACGATTACTGTTCATCAAACAATTCGGACCTAAGACTCAGTTTGACAGCTCGTACAAAAATTTTAGAAGACTATCTTTGGTCCATTTTCCCCCAACCGGAACAGGATTTAAACATAACAGATGTTAATTATATTTATGCTATGGCTGGTTATAAAATCGTAAAGGCTTTACCTAATAAGGATCAATTGAATCTTACGTTTGATGAATACATACAATTGTCACGTAGTACAGAAATCACAGCTGTACAAAATAAATCTTATCATCTGGTTTTAGAATTTTTTTCAACACCTGCCTTATTCTTTTTTGCTTACAAAGAAAAGGTCAAGTTCCGCGAACAAAACTTAACGTCCCTAAATGCTGAATTTTGGAATAATGCCTACCAAATGCTGTTTTCGTATTTAAACGAAACTGTAGAGATGCTTGTACAAGACGCTTTTAAGAGCAGTCTTCATTACAAACTTCAGACCGACATTTCTGAAATTAAAAGCCGAACGAAATTTGCTGAGATGATGATAAAAGTTGCATGTCCAAATGTATCAGATTCTTTGAGTCTAAAGTACCTAATTGAAAGATACAAATCCCAATCCGTATCAGGGTCACTTGTATTCTTTATAGCTATTGCTGACCTAATGGATGACGATCATTTTAACTGTTCAAATGTATACCTACCAAATTTGAACCAATTGTTTTACACGCAATTTGACAATGTACGCAATACGTATTACGAAATTGAAAAGAACTCGATCCAACAGGCTTTAGCAGCCGGTGGTTTATTGAGCAAAATAAACTTACCAAACACTTCTGTCGAAAGAGCAAAACTCCCAGATATAGTGTCATTTTGTAATACGTGTGGTCCTAATCAAAGGAGTATAGAAAAAGACATTTATTTATTCTTCGCAATCAATCAAGATTCGAAAACGAAATTTTACGCTCTCCAACAAAAGGAGAGTACTCTAACTTTAATTAAGAATGATGGCAATGAGGAGAATTTCGCCCAAGCATTAGGAGTTGATTCGAGTATTAAACCGCAAACTGAACCATTACCAATCTTTCTAAAGAAACAACATGAAAACTCTACCGTGTTTGTTGAAGGACTTGCTAAAATCAAAACCGATCAGTATATTTCACAGTTGCAAGAGTATTATTACGAACGGACACTAGTCGAAACTGTAATGAATCATTTGCTTTCCTTTGTGCCATTTTACACTTGTGTGTCGGAGATTAACTCAGGAAAAGCCGCGGATGCTGTTCTATCCTGCTCTATAGACATCATGTCTTTACTCCCAGTTGCTGGAGTAGCTTCAAAATATTTAAATTTAATTAGAAGCAGTTTTACTTTGCCGATGGGTAAAGCTTTTACGGCTATTAGAGCAGTTTCGAGGGGAGGTGTTACTGCGCAAGCAGCAATTCGCACCGGAATTTCTGAAATATTCCAAGCAGCTAGAACAGTCACTTCGCAACTTCTAACTCAGCCGATCATCAAGGACCTGTCCATAGCGTTAATTCGGGCAATGGATCCTGGAATTGAAATGATGTATTCACTAAGTCGTTATGGCATTAGGATACTCTGGAGATTGTTTGACAAAATCCTGCTGCATGCAAGAAGCTTTCTCAGCTTTGGAAGGTTTTCGGATCAACTGAAATTGATGCTGAGTTTCCTGAGACGGGTTACGAGTAAAAACGTCGATCATACGGGAATGGTACCTAAAATTATTGGCACAGAGCCGGGTCTAGAAGTGGTAAGGTACACTTATCCTTCGGGAATCCACTCTTTTGGGCCCAAATGTCTTAAAGTATTCGGCCACACTGCAGAAATGAGAACCAGTTTTGAAGATATGATGCAAATACCCGTAGTACGGTCAAAAATTGACGGGGATACTGTGCATTATAAAAAAATTGATTTAGATACGGGAAACTTGTTCGATCATGAGCTGATGTTGGATAACAATGATCTTCTACGACGTATTAAGAATTCTCTGAAAATGATGGAAATGGAGGCATTGGGTAACCAAGTCCGTAATTATGACGTTTATTATAACACAATTGGTGGTAACCAACCATTGAAGAGGAAAATTGTGCTTGAGAGGAGGGAAGATGCTGCTAGTTCTGCGGCTAGAATTGTAAATCAGAGAGGTGTATCTGAAAATACGAAAGTTGATGAGACTGATACTTCTCTACAAGAAAAACAAAGAGTTGATTTAGATGAGAATCAAAGAGTTGATATAGGAGAAAATGATCTTGATTATCAAGCTGGTCCATCACAAAGAAGGAAAGTAGTTCTTGAGAAGAGCAATGATGACAAAAGCAATTTGGATAATGCTCTTGGATCTAATGTTCCAGGAGAAAGAGATATACAGACGAATTTAAAGATTGATGAAGAATCTGGTTTTGATATTGATAGTTTCATTGCAGAACGGAGTAAAGGAATAAACAAACAGGATTTAGAGGTGCAGGAGAACAGTCGTTTGGGGATTGAGCAGGTTCAGGTTGCTACAGAAATTAAGAGGAACATTGGCTACAAAAGCAATTCGGATAACACTCTTGGATTTAATGTTCCAGCAGAAAAAGATAAACAAACTAGTTTAAAGTATGATGAAGAATCTGGTTTTGATATTGACAGTTTTATTGAAGAACGGAGTAAAGGAATAGAAAAATATGATTTAGAGGTGCAGGATAATAGTGGTTTGGGGATTGAGCAGGTTAGGATCGACCCAGAAAAGGAGCAGAGTGGAATAGATTTGTTGAGAAAGGGAAATACACAGGGAAAAGAAGTTGAAGCACAAGGACTAGATTTAAATGTTTCAGATATAGATTCAAGAGTAAGCGGAATAGATATTGATGAAAGTCTTAGTGAACTACTGGAAAATTTAGAAAAACATGATTCTAATTTGCAGAAAAGTCACGAGTTGGTAAAAGGTGCAACAGGACAGGAAAGGGATATGGTAGTTGTAGATGGTTCTGAGAGACAAACACAAGAGCTTGGCTTTGATATAGATAAATTTCTTGAAGAACGGGCTAAACAACTTGATTTTAATACGCAACCAGTTAATAAGGATTTACGATCTATAGATAGATTTATGACGCATGTAGATCGTAAAAGCAATTTTAAAATGCTAAAAGATTTGAGAACATGGCAATTAAAAACGAAACAAGATTCGAAGGTTGGTTCAAACCCAACACCAATGACTGACTTTAAGACTGTCGCAAATTTCAGAACTCAGTTTCAAAAATTAAAAGAATATCGTTATTATTGTAATGACGTTAGAAGAGCTGCTGACATGTACACATATTTTGACAAAATTAACGAATTCCTTACCTTTGATGATTATCTGTTATTGTGGTTGCAAGTCATAGGAAATTTGCCAGTTGACTTTGAAGTCAACAGAAAAGCGATTGTTGCAACTTACAGATTAACACTCAAGCAAAGTACACAGAATTGGATCAATGAACCAATTAAGCTTTATCGATACAAGGTTACAGGTATGGATGTCGTCGGAGTATATGAAAAATTAAAACACAATAATCTTGTGACGATAAGTAACTTTATGCTATGTTATGATAATCTTGAGATGTATGAAATTACCTGGAAAACTGCGCAACATAAACATCCGATTCTCTTTGAAATAACATTAAGTAATCAGTATGGAGTAGCAGATCTTGAACGCATCATGCCAGTTAAAGGTATGCATGCGATTCCTTCTGGAATGAAGTTTAGAGTTGATAAGATTGCTCGTGTGAACATTGAAAACAAAAGTATTCTTAAAGTCCAATTGTCTGATTCTCAATTTACGAGTGGAATGAAATTGTCGAATGTCCAACATAAACTCCAGATTTTTAATTGAATTTATATCTATTGTATTAAAAATCAATTTCAACTGCGTTTTGCAGCAAAGGTTTAAAAAAACAACGTGAGGTTTTGAAAATGTATTTAATTTGAATACACGTTTGTAAGATATATTTTAGGAATGTAAAATATTTTAAGAATTAGTTATTATTTTATTGGTAAAGATTATGTAATTATGCCTGTCGTATAGTATGTATGTTATATATTTTCATAAGTTAATTAATTCATTGTTATTGTTATTAAACTTGTTTACTTAAATTTAAATATTATACCAACTTTCTAAGATGAACTATCGATTAGAATGGATGAGAACGTTTTAAAAATATATTTTATGTAAAATAAAACCTATTTAGATAACCTTAGTCATTTTTAAGTTTAACCATTTCATATCTTTGTTGTTAAAAAACATTATTATTTAGTCATGATATTAATGAAAATGATAACAAAGAATAACTGTACAAAGTTCTATGAATATTTTTTTTAAATCATTATTAAAGTAGGGAGGTAAAAGTAACGTGGATTGTCACGTGACATTGACAGTTATTTAACCCAATCAAAGACTATCCACGTTCTATTTTATATCTAGTCTTTTTGAAAAGAGCGTACGTAGGGTTGTAAGCTGTGAAACGTTTCATTGAAACATTGAAACTTTCATTGAAACTTTCAATGTTTCATGGACGAAAGTTTCAAAGTTTCATGGACGAAAGTTTCAAAGTTTCATGAAACTTTGAGTGGAGGGGATAGAATTTAAATTTCGCGCCTTCAAATTGATTTGTCAAGTAAGGTAAGATTAGTTTGCCCATGTATTTGCGCCATATTGAAACTTTGAAATGTTTCATGAAGCATTGAAACTTTCATGAAACATTTCAATTAGGAAAGTTTCATGAAACTTTCCAACCCTAAGCGTGCGTGTAGAAACTAACCTCTCCCCGCTACCACTAAATCAGTCTTTTCTCAGGGTTATTTACAAATTGTCTACTTAATAAGAATCTTCAAAGGAAGCCAAACACTGTGAAAACAAATATTTATACAAGTGCATTTTTGTTTTTCTATGTATGTACATTCAAATTAATTAATATATTTATTTTATTAATAAAATTACAAATAATGAGGTCTTACATAAACAATACAATTTAAATATTACTTCGTTCTGTAACTTTTAATCAGAATGATTATGACTTAAATTGAACAAATATTCGGGATTTCGATGATAACATCAAGTCGCAATCGAATACATATAATCTATTTGAAATTAACCTTTTTAAGTGAAATTTTTGAAATCTGAAAATGAAGAATTTCGTCTTTGAAGAGTTTCAGTAGTAAATTAATGGAATCTTTATTTGATAATTTACAACTCCCCATTTTTTTACGAAATTCATAAAAAAGTGGAAAATTGTAAGAATAATATATTTTCAAAAGTGATTATTTTTTATGAAAATAATACTTGTGTACTCACATTTTTGGGCATAGAAAATTATATTTTTTATTTTTGGTTATGTTTGACATTAGATACACAATTTTTGATTAGTAATATTTTCAATTCAGCAAGCATTGGCAGGTGCATTTTCAAATTTTAAATACAATATTTTTAGAGTAGGGTAAAACCACCAATTTTTTACATTTCTAAACATAACTTTTAAACTCTAATGTAATAATTTCTCATTTTAAATTATCTATAATTTATATAAATTCATATTCAAATCAAACAGAAATTTTTTTACAAAATCCGAGAAAAAGTGGTCAATTTTAAGATTATTGTATTTTTAAAAGTGATAAAGTTTTGTATTCACAGTTTTAGGTATAGAAAATTACTTAATTTTTATTTTTGGTACTGTTTGACATTAGACATACAGATTTTGAATAATATCAATCTTCAAATCAATAGAAACTGAGAGGCGAATTCTAAAATTTTAAATAAATATTTTTAAAATATTGCACTTTTTCAATTTTTATATATTTCGAGATCTTGTAAAATCTTGGAGATTTCCAAAATAATCAAATGAAAATTTCAGTATATACTTTAAAAATACCTTAGACTTGTTAATTCGTTTTAAAATTTAAAAAATTTACTGTAAAGTTTAATTTCTAATAAGATATATTGATTAGAATTCAACTTGAAGTTATCATAAAAATGAAGAATATTTGTTCAATAAATTTTAGTCACTACATATTTAAAGCAGTCTATCACATTTAAAAAAAAAACCTTTTTAAATTAATCTAGGAAACGAAGCAAAATGAATCCGCCAAATTTTAAGCAGTAATTTAATTATGTTAATACTTAATTGACTAAAAATTGACAAGATTTTTAAAAAATCCAAAAAAGAATTTATGCTTTCAAAATTTTTTTTTAATTTAGTGATTTCATTTTACAATGTTAACTTCAGGTCGTATTTTAATCACTATATTTTATTTGAAATTAACATTTACAGGTAAAATAGACGAAACTTTCGAATGAATCAAAACATCCTTTAAAAGTTTTGAAAAAATATAATGAAATAAAATTCCATTTGATTATATCGGGAACTTCCCTAACTTTTTACAGGAACCCAAATAATATAAAAATTGAAAATGTGTAAAAGTTTCAAAAATATTTTATTTAAAATTTTATAATACACCTGTCAGTTTCTATTGATTTGAAGATTGATATTATTCAAAATCTGTATGTCTAATGTCAAACAGTATCAAAAATAAAAATTAAGTAATTTTCTATCCCTAAAACTGTGAATACAAAACTTTATCACTTTTAAAAATACAATAAACTTAAAATTGACCATTTTTTCTCGGATTTCGTAAAAATTTTTCTGTTTGATTTGAATATGAATTTACATAAATTATAGATAATTTAAAATGAGAAATTATTACATTAGAGTTTAAAAGTTATGTTTAGAAATGTAAAAAATTGGTGGTTTTACCCTACTCTAAAAATATTGTATTTAAAATTTGAAAATGCACCTGCCAATGCTTGCTGAATTGAAAATATTACTAATCAAAAATTGTGTATCTAATGTCAAACATAACCAAAAATAAAAAATATAATTTTCTATGCCCAAAAATGTGAGTACACAAGTATTATTTTCATAAAAAATAATCACTTTTGAAAATATATTATTCTTACAATTTTCCACTTTTTTATGAATTTCGTAAAAAAATGGGGAGTTGTAAATAATTAAATAAAGATTCCATTAGTTTACTACTGAAACTCTTCAAAGACGAAATTCTTCATTTTCAGATTTCAAAAATTTCACTTAAAAAGGTTAATTTCAAAAAGATTATATGCATTCGATTGCGACTTGATGTTATCATCGAAATGCCGAATATTTGTTCAATTTAAGTCATAAATTTAAATCAATCTATCAAATTTTAAAAAATTCGCAAGATTTTAAAAGCATTCAAAATGTCAACGTAATGTCAACGTTTTCAGGTTTAGAATGATATGATTTGTATTTTTTGAAAGTTTTGACACTAAACATTATTCATTTTTAAAAAATGTATGTTGTGTCAATGTATAATTTCAGATGTTTGTATATTTTCGTGTGAATTCTTCTAATTCGAATGTGTTGTTTACCTGTTGTTTTTTACGTGTAGTCGCAAAAAAACCACACATAATTAACATCATGTTCTGCTGTTTTTTATATGACACAAATTTTCGTAAGGGGTTGATTCGAGTATTAAACCCCAAACTCAACCAATATCAATTTTTCTAAAGAAACAACAAGAAAACTCTACCGTGTTTGTTGAAAGACTCGCAAAAATCAAAACTGATCAATATATTTCACTGTTGCAAGAATATTATTACGAACCGACAGTTGTCGAAAAAGTGATGAATTATTTTCTTTCCCTTGTACCATTTTTTTTTTTCCATTTATTTAAGGTCGCTGTGGAACAGCAGAGGTCATAAGCGACCACTATAAAATTATAATATAGTTACAAACATAGGGCTAAATAGTCAGAGAGTTGACTAAATATTGTTAATTAAATTAATGTATTTACAAAATTTGATAACTTGAGTCAATCCATTTTTCGAATTCAATGTTTGATTTAAGTCTTCAGGAAGACCGGAAATGCTGCGGAAGCTGTTTTATCCTGCTCTTTAATGAAAATGTATGTATCTTTATATGAAAATGTATTCAATTTGAAAATATGTTTGTAAGGTATGTTTTAGAAATGTAATATATTTTTACGATTATTTGTTTAAAAAAAAAAATCATGTAATAAAAAACCAAAAACGAAGTAACATTTGTTTTTCTATTTATTGGCTTTATTCCTGTAAATCGTGTTTTAAGAATGTAATTTGGTTTTATTGTTGAAATTCTCTTTTTAAATATAAACTAGCATAATGTTACCAATGATATGAACAGAGCTTGTAAAAGAATTAGAATTACTGTTTTTCGAATTTCTTTATTTATGTTTTGAAAACATAATCCAATAAATTAATAAACTTTGATTAATAATCAATCTAAGTAATTGTTATTATATTTTTAAACAAATTATTGCTGTTATGTTTTATAAATTTGTTTAAAGTAAAGCTAAAGGTACAGTTTTTTGTAAATTTGTAACATTTTCTGTTAAAATAAGGACGAAATAAATAAAATATTCCGGATTTTTAGATTGTAGCTTAAATTTTACAATTTCTTAGATTTTTGAATTAATTCAAAAAAATCGTATTCACTAATACATTCAAAAACATTTAATATTATAAAATGTTTTAGACAATTTCGGATTTATTATATTACATAAGTTTCAGAATATTTTTAATTTTCTATTGAATTTTTTAGATAATAAAATAAATTTAAAAGATTATCACTTGATTTATTAACAAGTTCCAAAGTATTATATAGTTTTTCTGTAATTTTTTCGTTTTCAAAGTAAATTTTACTTAAAATATAATTTTGTACTATTTTTATTATTTTTCAACTATTTTCTACAATTCTTAATTATTTAAATTGTTTTTATCGTGTTTCCCTAAATCTTAAATTTACCTTCCTCAAATTTCAAATATTTTGTTTAATTTTTTCTATCACTTTTTCAGTTTTAAATACTTTTGCCTTGACATTAAATCAATTTAATTATTTATTCCTATATTTTATATTATTAATCGCAAATTTAAATTAATTTTTTTAATTTAACATTATTTTTGTCATTTTGCATTTATTATTTTCAATTTCTAATCATTTTCATAATTTCTTAATTAATTTACTAAACTGTCAAATATATATCTCAATTTTCAATTATTTTGTTCAATTTTCATTTCTTTTTATTATTTTGCATTTATTTTCTACATCTTTTAATATTTTCATTATTTGTCAATTAATTTCCTAAATTTTTAGTTATTATCCCAAATTTAGATTATTGTCTTCAATTTTCAATTTTTTAAACGATTTGTCAATTATTTTTTTTTTTGCTTAAAAACAAATGTAATTTTACATTATCTTCTCCGATTTTTAATTATTTTCATTCTTTTGGCATAATTTTCAAAAATTTTAAATATTTATCTAAAATTTCAACTCTTATTTTCATCAATTTTAGATTATTTCTACGATTTTTTAATTAATCTCTTTAATTAGAATTTTTTAGTAATTTTGTAATTATTTTCTTTTTTTAAACATATATTCTATGGTTTTTTCAATTATTTCTCTCAAATTTTATTTTTTGTTTTTAATCTTTCATATTTAAATTATATTCAATATATTTCAATTATTTTTCTCAATTTTAAATTATTTCCAGCATGTTTCAATTTTGAGTTAATTTTACCATTTTTTAATTATTTTCCTCAGTTGTTATTTTCTGAAATTTTTAAGTATTTTTCTAACATTATAATTATTTTCTTCAATTTTTAATTATTTTCATTTGCTTTCATAATTTTAAAATTCTTTTATTAATTATCCTAAATTTAATTCATTTTTAGCTTTCTTCAATTCTTTTCTCAATTATTTTAAGTTATTTTCATTTTTTTCAATTCATTTCTAACATCTTAATGTAATTTTCTCAAATTTTAATTATTTTTTTTTATTTTAAAATTTTTTTTAAATTTTTTCAATTATTTCACTCAAATGCCAATTATTTTTGATAACTTATCAATGTTTGTACCATATTTCGATTATTTTCTTCAAGTTTCAAATTGTAAAATCATTTTTCAATTATTTTCTAAAAATTATATCCTTTAATTTTCAATTATTTTATTTTCTTTTATAATTTCTAAAATTCTAAACTATTTATCAGATTTCAATTATTCCATTCAATTTTCAATTATTGATACCTACGATTTTTTATATTATTTTCTTTAATTTGCAATTCCTCTTTTTCTTTTTCGTAATTTCCAAAAAGTTTTTAATTCTTTCTGTTTAATTAAAATCTTTTCTTTTCAATTTTAAATTATGTTTATCTTGTTTTATTTATTTTCTCTAATTTTTAATTATGTTTTTTTTTCAATAAACTTCTGAAAGTTTTAAGTATTGTTCTGAAATTTTCTTTAACTTTCCTTTATTTAAAATATATGTAATTTTTTAAATTATTTTCTCAAATTATTGATATTTTTTTTAATTTTATATTATTTATCTCAATTTTTAATCATTTTTTCTTCAATTTTCAATTATTTTTCCTAATTTTTCATTATTCAATTGTTTTCAATTGATTTTTAAGATTTTCAAGTAATTTTCTCAAATATAAATTATTTTCTTTTTTTTTTAAACATTTCTATGATTTTTTCAATTACTTTCCCCAAAAATTTACATTATGTTTTATTTTTTTGGTTATGTGCTTTATTGTGAAATGACAAAAAAACAGTGAAAAGTTCAAAATAGGTTAGAAAGTTTTGTCAGTGTGATTGTTTATTTGACTTCTAAATACAAATTAAATAATTGACACAGAATTTAAATATATCAAAAAAATGTAAAAAAAACATATTCTATATCTTCTAATAGTAACAATTAATGCAACTTTAAAATAAATTAGTCTTAAATACCTATTATATAAAGCTCAATGTATTTGGGTATGATTTGGAGCCTAACCTTTCTCACAAAATGACCTAACATTCATGACATGATTAGTCTATTTAAGAGGTTATAGACCACTGTAGACATTTCAAAAAACCAATATTTTTTTATTGGCTTAAAAAAATTGGATTAAAACTTGTTTACTTAAATTTAAATATTTTACAAAGTTTCTAAGATAAACTGTCGATTAGAATGGATGAGAACGTTTTAAAAGTATATTTCATGTGAAGTTAAATACCTATTAAGATAACCTAAGTCGTTTTTAAGTTTTACTATTTCATATCTTTGTAGTTAAAAAAAATTATTCTTCAGTCATGAAATTAATAAAAATAATACAAAGAATATCTGTACAAAGTTCTATGAATATATTTTTTAAATAATTTTTAAAGTGGGAAGCAAAGATATTATAGAAAAGCAACGTGGATTGTCACGTGACATTGACAGTTATTTAACCCAATTAAAGACTGTACACGTATTATCCTATGCCTAGTGTTCTTGAAACATTTATACGTGTAGAAACTAACCTCTCCTCGCTACGGCTAAACCTAGGGTTGGAAAGTTTTATGAAACTTTCCTAATTGAAATGTTTCATGAAAGTTTCAATGCTTCATGAAACATTTCAAAGTTTCAATATGGCGCAAATACATGGGCAAACTAACCTTACCTTACTTGACAAATAAATTTGAAGGCGCGAAATTTAAATTCTATCCCCTCCACTCAAAGTTTCATGAAACTTTGAAACTTTCGTCCATGAAACATTGAAAGTTTCAATGAAAGTTTCAATGTTTCAATGAAACGATTCACAGCTTACAACCCTAGCTAAACCAAAGTTTTCTTCATGTTATTTAAAATTTTTCTATGTAATATATGAATATTCAAACGAAGCCAAATACTGGGTAAAGACAAATATTTAAACTGGCAGACTTCCTCTGTCATTTGCTATTCTCAGGAGGACACTGTCTTGGATTAACAAAATTTGCGATATGGATATTTCTCGGTACCCAAGACAGTGTCTTTTTCGTCTAGCGGAATTGACGAGCTCAGGGGCTGCTAGCGGAAGATTTAATTGGTTCTATAATCTGAAGCACTTTTTGGAGGAGGGGGGGTTGCTCGACCAATTCAACTGGTACGACCCGTTGACAATTGTGACCCAGACTGATCGCATTTTATGCGAATACGGAAAATTCTTAATTGCTCGGGATATGGATTCTAGAAGTAACTCTAATAGTCTTCAGATCTGGCCTTTTCTTTTTCTAAAATTTGGAACTCAGGATTATCTCCTAGGCAGAATGAGACTTGAATTGAGGAGAGTTTTTGCCCAGGTGCGCCTTTCGAGCAGATACTCATTTTATTTTCGTTTGAACGATTTGACACTTGTTCTGAATCCCCAAGACAATTGTATTTTTTGTAACTCTCGGAGTCTGGACATTCATCATTTTCTGATTGACTGCCCACGCTTTGAGGACATAAGACAGTCTTTTTTTCCATCGTTTTTAGAGTGCGACTGCCGTGAGTCATTCTGGAAAAATGTGCTCTCTGCTCGTGACATTACAACTATAAAAAAATTCGTCGTTATGTTTACCAATATGTCTGCAATTTATTTGTCCTAATTTTACCTCTTGTTGATGTCACGAGAGCGCCAGATGCGTTAAAGTATTTCACTAATCGATAGTTTAAACTGTTTGTACTGCTGTTCGTTTATTTTAAACTTTGTTCATTCTCTCGATTGATTATATCACTCATTATCAGTATGTATCACATTGAACATGTATTGCTTATGTCTGTAAGGACCGTAGGGTCTATTAAATAAATAAATTGAACTAATATCTAAAATACTGTTAGAATATTAAATAATTTATGAATTTATTATTTATTTTCGTTTTAGCAAAATATCAAGAAGAAATTTTTATTTTGTACAATATATTTGCAATAAAAGGATGCGGTTCAGCTCCACATGACAGCCAATTTTCAAAAATTTGCTATTATTTTCGTATAAATATAGTTGTAGTAAAATCGTTAAAAATATACTTATATTACACCCTAATAAGAAAAATAAGTGCAGAGAAACGTTGAATAAAAAAAATTGTTTCTACCAAAACTTATCTTGAAATCGGGCAGTTACGCAAGAATCGACCATATGCCTTCTATCTGGTTAACATTTCAGTACCCCTTGCCATGCTCAAAATTGAGATATTCAGGTTCAAAATTCCAATTTATACGGAAAATTATACAAAATTGGAATTTCGAACCTGAATATCTCAATTATGCGCATGGCAAGGGTATTTAACCGCAGATAGAAGGTACATATAAATTGATATTTTCTCACAATTTAAAGAAAATCTTAAGACATTATCCCCTAAAATAATGGTGACAAAGTGGACCACTTTCACGTGTACGAGCACATGTATATCTCTGATAAAAATTATTCCCTTGAAAGAGAAGAAGCATTACTGATAAAAAGCTTCATTAATAAATGTCTACTGGCTTGGATATTTATATATTGAAGACGAGCGAAGATTAAAATTTAGCTTCACAATGATATACGCACTGATTTAAAATTGGTCGGGAATGTTGTTTCCAGTTATATAAAATTTTTCAGTCGGATAAAAGTTATTGACTTGTTCGGGAACAAATTCTTTTTTATTTTTCGTAGTTAGAAGCGCTGTGCACTTTATCGTAATTTTGATTATTAACTCCAATACAAGTAATAGACAAAGTTAAGAATGAATTGATAAATAAATTATTCATTAATTAATAGTTGTAAATTTTAATAACAGAATTAAAACATCCTTACCTATTTTCACAACCATTTTTTTATTTATGTCATAGCCGTTGTAATCTTTATTAAACTTTTCCAAGCACTTGTGCTGAATAGGTAGCTCTTCTAATGCTTTAAGGGTACATTTTAAAATTGTACCTCAGTAACCGCATTTCATGAGCTGAAAAAAAGAAATCATATTAAAAACCAATACACTGTAAGAAATACTTCTGAAATCTTGCATACCTATCCAAAATTTGAATTCAGATAACAATAATATTTTGAGATAATTACATAATATAGACTAATCTCAGAAACTTCAATAAATTTTATAGGAAGAAAAACTATCAATTTCAGTGAGTCAAATAAAACATTTTCTTCTAGCTTAATTAATTTTCTTCCTGCAATTATTTACTTATTAGTACTATCAAACACTAAGTTTTTTATATGTTTCTCAAATTCCCGCAATTTAAAAAGACAACATTTTATTTCTTAAATAGGAAAGTTCAATTAAATGTTTCATTTCAATATAATAACATAAAATACTTACTTTGATAAGTTCTTGACCATTATTATTTATTGTCTATTATTACATTTCATACATTAATTAAAGTACTTGCTGGCTCCGCAATTTCGTCCCCATCTCTTGTATTTTTTTTATTCATTATGTCAATAATAAATAAATTTTAATTTCTCTTACACTGAGATATAAACAAATCAATCGAAATATGTAAACAGAATTCAAAAATTAAGATCACGAACTTAGCAATGTAGGATAGAATGTGCACAAAAGTTGTTCGGTCTCAATTGGATGCATTTAGGAACGCACAAATGTAAAATCCCCTGCAAGCACCTGATTGGTCGACTTCTATTCCTCTATTCTCCTATTCTCCACCATGTGCCTGGACCCTGAGAGTACGCACGTAAAGCCTAACGCACAATGAATCGTAATCGCTAATCCTTAATCGTAATAATGAGAGGAAGCAGGACAGAGATATATGTCTGTCCTACTATAACAGAAATTGCAAAATATTACAGTTTCTTGACATATTTATCTTTGAAAACATAACCTAATTAATCAACTTTTACTAATCATCAATCTAAGTTATAATAATTTCTAAAATAAATATTATGAACAGATACAGTATACACATACGATAATTAAAAAGTGAGGTTATTTATGAATGTTTTATAAATGTTTAAAATCTTATTTTTAAAAATTTTTATTTCATGTTTCTTTAAAACTGAATTTGATAGATTAAAATACATTCGCTAAATGTATTTTAAATGTATAATAAATATTTTATATTTTACTATACTATATATTACTATATATATACTCTGTTTTTGTTTGCAATAATAAAACGTTTAATAATATTTAAATAATATTATTTAATAATAATATTTTTACAATTTTAGAACACAACAAAACGAGATTATATATTAGTTGTGTTCAACAATTGTAGAAAAGTTATTATTAAAATTATTATTTAAATATAATTTAACATTTTATTATAATGCAAACGAAAACATAGCATATGTATCTGTATCTGTTCATAATATTTATTTTGGAAATTATTATAACTTTTGTATTTTGCTTTTCTCAATTTAAAAGTTTCTGACGATTCAGCATATTTAAAGAAAAAAACAAAAGATATGGATAGTATATTGTTGTTGAAAACTTCACATTAGTAATTAAACGGTATTTCTTTCAACAAAATTAAAAGTGTTTTATTCCTACAATGTGGGCCCCAAAATTTCATTTTTGGGAAATGTGAACAATTGTATACAGAATAATATTAAAAAAGAACGAAGTCAATATCTCATTAAGAACAGGCTTAATTTTTAATTTGTTTATAACAAGTGTTGATTATTTAAACAAATTGCATGCATTTTAAAAAAAAAACTTTTAGTATTTCGACAAGCGCCTATTTTTAAGTAATAGTTCAAATTTTTATAACATTCTGTTAATTAGAACGGAAGCAATTGGATTGTTTATAAAAAACTTTGATCGTTAATAACTATTAAAATATCAACATTTTTTTAATAATATTATAGGATTTTGTTTATCTTAATATTTACTATCAAAATCTAAAATTTGAATAAAATCAGAATACCTATTGAAAATGATGAACACACTTCAGGAATCCTTACTCTCATGAAATTAATAAAATAATACAAAGAATAACTGTACAAAGTTCTATGAATATATTTTTTAAATAATTTTAAAAGTGGGGAGGTAAAAAGAACGTGGATTGTCCCGTGACATTGACAGTTATTTAACACAATCAAAGACTGTACACGTACTATTCTATTCCTAGTCTTCTTGAAAAATGTGTACGTGCAGAAAGTAACCTCTCTCCGCTCCGGCTAAATCAAAGTTTTCTTCATGTTATTAAAATTTTGTCTATGTAATATATAACTATTCAAACGAAGCCAAATACTAGGTAAAGACAAATATTTATACAAGTGCATTTTTCGTTTTCTATGTATGTTCATTCAAATTACTTAATATATTTATTTTATTAATGAAATTACTAAATGTAAAATTTAAATATATTGAATTAAATAATGACGTCTCACACAAACAATACAATTTAAAGATTACTTAAATCTTTTAATCAGAACTTTTTTCTAACTTTTAATCAGAATAAATAGGCGTTTATTACTAGTATGTAAGAGCAATGATCATAATCATGTTGTCGAAAAAAAATTACGTTAATTTTAAACATTTGTTTTTCTTTTAGGCGAAACTAATAGACTGGAGCTTATATCGGATTTGAAGATATACCAGGTTAGAATTTATTTATAATGTACTAATTACGTAACTTGAATTGTAAACTTTCATTTAAATAGTTATAAAACTATTATAATGTATCAATATATTAATCAGTTTTCGAGAAATTATTTTTTACCCCGGAAATAAAAACTTATTAATGAATTTCTGTATTCTAAATCGGATATTTGAAGAAGTCGGATAGAATAAGAATTGACGTTCTGAATAGTCTTGAATAGGAAATGTCTTTAGTAAGTTGATTGCCTGTTAAAAGTTGTAGCCTATTAATTAGAAATTTACTGAAATAATTTTGACAATTCTGAATCAGATGGAAAATTTTCAAGTTAAATTGCAATAAAAATGACTTGAATAGGAGATTTCTTTTTAGAAATTTTTAAAACTGATTCAGGAGCTCAAATGAATCTTTTTAAGAATGCTACACTGCAGATTCACTGGGTTCCTCAAGCGGTTAGGAAATTTTTTAAAAAAAATCTCCTATTCAACTTTAATCAGAAACTAAGATACCTTGTGTAATCTACGTAATATTCAACTTGTATTTTTCGTGACAGCTTTCTACGTACTATAGGCCCCTTACTAACATAACCTACAAATAATAATAAATATACAATTGCGACTAGGGTTGTAAGCTGTGAATCGTTTCATTAAAACATTGAAACTTTCATTGAAACTTTCAATGTTTCATGGACGAAAGTTTCCAAGTTTCATGAAACTTTGAGTGGAGGGGATAGAATTTAAATTTCGCGCCTTCAAATTTATTTGTCAAGTAAGGTAAGGTTAGTTTGCCCATGTATTTGCGCCATATTGAAACTTTGAAATGTTTCATGAAGCATTGAAACTTTCATGAAACATTTCAATTAGGAAAGTTTCATGAAACTTTCCAACCCTAATTGCGACAGCTAATTCTTTTGTGAATTTTTCTTTATTTACAGAAGATTATCTAGAAAGTTTTTTCTAAATATAAATATAAATATATTTGTTCTATATACTATAATTCGTACTACATATTTCTTAAAGAGGATCAGGGGAATAGAAAGGACCACTCAGATAATTAGTCACATTGGAAAGTACTTTCTGATTGGCCAATTCTATTACCCTTATCTTGTAATACTCCGCGCGTGACGTCACCTTCAGAGACTAACCGGCTCCATGTGACAGTGTCTTTTCTTGCTAGCACTCTAAAATCTGCATAAGCATATTTTTCAAGACAGGCAAACTGAAAATTAAAAATAAAATTTTTTACTTGCGTTGAAGGAAACAATATTTACTCTCAGAAAATTGTCTAAGAATAATATTGTCTAATAAGATAAGAAATTCTTCATTTTCAGGTGTCGTGGATGGAAAATTCCAAAATTTACGAAAAATAATAGAGATTGCTTCACAGTGTTGATGCAAATATACAATTATCAGTAATGACAAACTCAACAGTCTTTCATCATTTTCCAGCAAGTTTTCAGTTTCTGCATATTTGTCACTACATTAACAGTATAGGATTGGTAATTTCCAATGACACAACATCCGATAAACAATACCAGACAATTTTTGTTTTGAACGTTTTCTTCGAGTACTTGAATCAATCCGACAATGAAACTGAAGCAAAACAGATTCTTCTGCAAAAAGTACTAAAAAGGACCGATCTCTACGGAGGCGAGGAGGATGAAACACTTGATACAGAATATATAGATAAAACATATCACTACATCATCAATAAAGCTCTCTTTTCTCAGTATGGAGGAGTTACGGGATATTTGGCAAGTATAGTAAATAAACAAAGCAATTTAAATTACAACTATTTCAAAACAACAGTTAAACATCATTTTACTGTCGGATATGAAAGCCACGATCCATGCTCATCAAACAATAGCAACACAAAACTCAGCTTCACAGCACGTACAAAAATTTTTGAAGACTACGTTTGGTCCATCTTCCCTCAACCAGAACAAGATTTAAACATAACAGACGTTAATTATATATATGCTATGGCTGGTTATAAAATCGTGAAGGCTTTACCTATCAAGGACCAATTAAATCTTAGGTTTGATGAATACATACAATTGTCACGTAGTACAGAAATCGCAGCTGTACAAAATAAATCTTATCACCTTGTTTTAGAATTTTTCTCAACTCCTGCCTTATTCTTCTATGCTTCCAGAGAAAAGGTAAAGTTTCAGGAACAAAACTTAACGTCCCTAAATGCTGAATTTTGGAATGATGCCTACCAAATGCTGTTTTCGTATTTAAACGAAACTGTAGAGATGCTCGTGCAAGACGCTTTGAAAAACAGTCTCCATTACAAACTACAGAATGACATTTTCCAGATTAAAAACCGGACGGAATTAGCTGAGATGATATTAAAAGCTGCATGTCCAAATGTAACAGATTCTTTGAGCCTAAAGTACCTAATTTACAGATATAAATCCAAATCCGTGACAGGGCCACTATTATTATTTGAAATTATTGCTGACATGATGGATTACGGTTATTTCAACTGTTCGAATAAATTTCTACCAAATTTAAACCAATTGTTTTACGCGCAATTTGACAATGTACGGGATACGTATTACAAAATTGAAAAGAACTCGATCCAACAAGCTTTAGCAGCCGGTGGTTTATTGCACAAAATAAACTCACCTAACGCTTCTGTCGAAAAAGCAAAACTCCCAGATCTACTGTCATTTTGTAATCCATGTGGTCCTAATCAAAGAAGTATAAAAGAAGATATTTATTTCTTCTTCGCAATCAACCAGGATTCAGAAACGGAATTTTACGCTTTCAAACAGGAGGAGAACACTCTAACTTTAATCAAGAATAAAGATAATGAGAAGGATTTTGCTCGAGCATTGGGAGTTGATTCGAGTATTAAACCGCAAACTAAACCAATCTCAATCTTTCTAAAGAAACAACAAGAAAATTCTACCGTGTTTATTGAAAGACTCGCAAAAATTAAAACTGATCAGTATGTTTCATTGTTGCAAGAGTATTATTACGAAAGGACACTTGTCGAAACAGTGATGAATCATTTGTTTTCCCTTGTGCCATTTTACACTTGTGTGTCAGACATAAATTTAGGGAAAGTTGCCGAAGCTATTCCATCCTGCTCTTCAGACATCATATCTTTACTTCCACTTGCTGGAGTATCTTCAAAATATCTAAATTTAATAAGAAGCAGTTTTACTTTCCATATTGGTAAAACCTTCACGGCTATCAGAGCAGTTTCAAGAGGAGTTGTGACTTACCAAGTAGCAATTCGCACTGGAATTTCAGAAATATTCCAAGCAGCTAGAACAGTTACTTCGCAACTTCTGACTCAGCCGATCATTAGGGACTTGTCTATCGCGTTTCTTCGCACAATTGATCCTGGAGTTGAAATGATCTATTCACTAAGCTGTTATGGCATTAGATTCCTCTGGAGATTGTTTGACAACATTCTGCTTCATATAGAAAATTTGATGAGCTCTGGAAGGTTTTCGGATCAACTGAAATTGATGTTGACTTCTCTAAAACAGATTACGACTAAAAACATCGATCATACGGGAATGGTTCCTAAAATTATAGGCACGGAGCCGGGTCTAGAAGTGGTAAGGTACAGTTATCCTTCGGGAATACACTCTTTTGGGCCGAAATGTCTCAAAGTGTTTGGCCACACTGCAGAATTGAGAACCAGTTTTAAAAATATGAGACAAATACCCGTAGTAGCGTCCAAAATTGAGGGAAATGCTGTGTATTACAAGAAAATTGACTTAGACACGGGAAACTTGTTTGATCATGAGCTGATGTTGGATAATAATGATCTTCTACGACGTATTAAGAATTCTGTGAAACTGATGGGATTGGAGGCATTAGGTAACCAAGTCCGTAATTATGACGTTTATTATAACACAGTTGATAAAAACCAATCATTGAAGAGGAAGATTGTACTTGAGAGGAGGGAAGATGCTGCTAGTTCCACTGCTAGAGTTACAAATCGGGAAGGTGCATTAGAAAATAAAAAAGGTGATAAGGCTGATGCTTCTTTGCAAGAGAATCAAAGAGTTGATAAAGAAGAAAAGAATTTTGTTCAGCAAGCTGGTCCATCACAAAAAAAGAAAGTTTTTCTTGAGAAGAGAATTGATGACAAAATTATATCGAATCAAAATCTTGAATTACATGTACCAGCAGAAAAGGGTATAAAAACTGATTTAAGATATGTTAAAGAACCTAATACTTTTCTGCAAGGAAATCAAAGAGTCAATTTAGAAAAAAATTATATTAATCATCCAGCTGGTCCATCACAGAAAGAGAAAGCTTCTCTTGAAAAAATTGATTTCCGAAGCAAATCGGATAATACTCTTGGATCTAATGTTCCAGCAGAAAAGGATATACAAACAAATTTAAAGAGTGATGAAGAATCTGGTTTCGACATTGACAGTTTTATTGAAGAACGGAGTAAAGTAATAGACAAAGATGATTTAAAGGTGCAGGACAACAGTGGTTTGGGGATTGAACAAGTTAATGTTCCTACAGAACAGAAGCAGAGTGAAATAGATTTGTGGAGAAAAGGAACATTGCAGAAAAAAGAAGTTGAAGCTCTGGGAGAAGGTTTAAAAGTTCAAGACAAAGATACGAGAGGAAGAGAAATGAATTTTGAATACAATGTTCCATCAGAAAAGGATCTAGAAACTAATTTAAAGTATGTTAAAAGACCGGATACTTTTCTGCAAGAAAATCAAAGACCTAATTTAGAAGAAAGTGATATTAATTATCAAGCTAGTCCATCACAAGAAAAGAAAGTTTTGCAGAAGACTAAAATTGATGACAACAGTAAATCGGATACTACTCTTGGACCTAATGTTCCAGTAGAAAGAGATATACAAACTAATTTAAACAATGATGAAGAATCTGGTTTTGATATTGACAGTTTTATTAAAGAACGGAGTAAAGGAATAGAAAAATATGATTTAGAGGTGCAGGATAATAGTGGTTTGGGGATTGAGCAGGTTAGGATCGACCCAGAAAAGGAGCAGAGTGGAATAGATTTGTTGAGAAAGGGAAATACACAGGGAAAAGAAGTTGAAGCACAAGGAGTAGAGTTAAATGTTCCAAACGAAGGTACAAGAGTAGGCGAAATGAATATTGATGAAAACCTTAGTGAGCTACTGAAAGATTTAGAAAAAGATGATTCTTATTTGCAGAAAAGACAAAAGTTGGTAGAAGGTGCTACAGGACAGGAAAGGGATACGGTCGTTACAGATGGTTCTCACATAGAAGCACAACAGCCTAATTTTGATATTGATAAATTTGTTGCAGAACGGGCTGAACAACTTAATTTTAATACGCAACAAGCAAAAGAGGATTTAAGACCTATGTGTACTTCTATAAAGATTTTAGATCGGGAAGACAATTTTAAAGTAATTGTAACAGATATGAGAATTTGGCGATTAAAACACGAACAAGAATCGATTGTTGGTTCAAACCTGTCACCAATGACGGATTTTAATACTGTCGCAAATGTCAGAAATCAGTTTCAAGAATTAACAGAATATCAGCATTATTACATTGACGTTGCAGGAGCTGCTTACATGTACATAAATTTACAAAAAATTAATAAAATCCTTAACTTTGAAGATTATTTGATATTGTGGTTTCAAGTGATGGCAAAGTTGCCAGTTGAGTTTGAAGTCAACAGAAAAGTGATTGTTGCAACTTACAAACTGGCACTTAAGCAAAGTTCAGAGAATTGGATTAATCAACCAATTACGCTTTATCGTTTTAAGGGTACAAGTATGAATGTTGTCAAAGCATATGAAAAATTAAAAAAGAATAATGTTGTGACGATAAGTAATTTCATGCTATGTTGCGATAATCTTGAGATGCATCAAATGACCTGGAGTAATCCGCAAAATAAACGTCCGATTCTGTTTGAAATAACATTAAGTAATCAGTATGGAGTAGCAAATATTAATCGCATTATGCCAGTCGAAGGTTTGCATGCGATTCCTTCTGGAATGAAGTTTAGAGTAGATAACATTGTTCGTGTGAACATTAAACGCAAGAATATTCTAAAAATCCAATTGTCTGATTCTCAATTTACGCGTGAAATGAAATTGTCGAATGTCCAACATAAACTCCAAAGTCTTAATTAAATGTTAGTCTGTTGTTATTAAAATCAATGTCTACTGCGTTTTGCGGCAAAGGTTTAAGCGTTTTGAGGCAAAGGCTTAAGCGTTTTGCGGCAGAGGTTTAACTTTACCAAAAAGAAAAATAACTCTTATATATGAAAATGTATTTATTTAATATGTCAACAGTTTATAAGATATATCTTAGAAATGTAAAATATTTTTACGATTATTAAGAACCAAATTAACATCTGTTTTTCTTTTTATTGATTTTATTTATGTATAAATAGTGTTATGGGAACATAATTAAGTTTTATTATTAAAATTGTATTTGCAAATAAAAAGTAGCATTTTGTTATCAACTTTCAGTGACTTTGAGACATATTGAAATTTTGTGCCAATTGTAGAACATGGTACAGGAAATAATGCAGTTTTAAAATAAATTAGTCTTAAATACCTTTTATGTTAGAAATCCGTTTATAGCTTAATGTAAATTTCGGTTTGAGTCTGAGCCTAATCTTTCTGACAAAATGACCTAACCCTCTTGACTTGGGACGTCGTGATATAATTAGTCTATTTGAATTAACTGTGCTTCATTAACCTATTATATTCTGCGCTTTAATAATGGGCGCTGCATTATTATTATTAATTTTGAAATTATAATAAAATTTAAGATCAACAGCTTTGGAGATAGAATAAGTAAAAATTACTTTAATTTGAAATTAAAAAATTAATTAATAGTTTATTATGTTCTCTCCAAATCTGAATTAGTCAAAAATAACTAATTTGAAAGCAAAAACTTCGTCACTCATTCGAATATATGTAATTTCAATCAGAAGTACGTAAACAAATTCAAAATATTAACAGATCTAATTTTTCATTATTCTTTCACTTTAATTAATCTAAAAAAACGTTATTACGAAATGTAAAAAATTAAATTTCCATTGTTCAAAACATTTATTAATTTAAATTTTAATTATAACAAATTTAAAATATCTCCAAATTCTATCGATTATTAAAAAAAATTTATCGTTCCAAAGAAAATAATATATTGTGCAAATTAAATTTTTTAAATTTCATTTTATTAATACGAATAAATAGAAAATTAAATTAATTAATTAAATTTTAATAGTTTTCAAGAAGCGGTTCATTTATTTTTCAAATATTTTTTAAAAAAATTGTCCTTCATTTTCAAATAATTTTTGTACTTTTTTCGGTTACTTATTTCTTTTCTTTTCTGTAATTTTTAAAATTTGCAATTTTTCTGAAAAAAAATCTACAAAGTGAAAAAATAAGTACCTAAAATTCATTTCAGAAAAATGGCAAATTTTACAAATTACAGGAAAGAAAAGAAATAAATAACCCAAAAAAGTACAAAAATTATTGGAAAATGAACATTTTTTTTAACGAGATAATTATTTTGAAATTAATTTACATTAAATAAATTAGAGGAAAAATTTCTTAGATAATAGAAAAATGTTTTCAAATTAAACAATGTGTAGAACATTCAAATATTACTACGAAATCAATAAAAGTGAATAGAAAAGAAAAAATAAATGCTAACATTGACTGTTTAAAAAATAAATAAAAATGGTATTTTCTGCTTTTATATGTTGCTTTAATTCTGTAGAGCTGATTAAATTCTGCAACTATATTCCGCCACTCATCTTTTTCTGGATGCCTGTCATATAGTATGTATGTTATATTTTCATAAGTTAATTCATTCATTGTTATTGTTATAGTTAAAAAAAATTATTCTTCAGTCATGAAATTAATAAAAATAATACAAAGAATAACTGTACAAAGTTCTATGAATATATTTTTTAAATAATTTTTAAAGTGGGAAGCAAAGATATTATAGAAAAGCAACGTGGATTGTCACATGACATTGACAGTTATTTAACCCAATCAAAGACTGTACACGTACTATCCTATTCCTAGTCTTCTTGAAAAATGTACACGTGTAGAAATTAACCTCTCTCCGCTATGGCTAAATTAAAGATTTCTTCATATTATTTAAAATTTGTCTATGTAATGTCTGACTATTCAAACGAAGCCAAATACTGGGTAAAGACAAATATTTATACAAGTGCATTTTTCGTTTTCTATGTATGTACATTCAAATTACTTAAAATATTTATTTGATTAATGAAATTAGTAAATGTAAAAGTTAAATATATTGAATTAAATAATGACGTCACACATAAACAATACAATTTAAAGAACTTTTTTCTAACTTTTAATTAGAATAGAAAGACGTTTATTACTAGTATATAAGAGCAATGATGATAATCTTGTTGTCGAAAAAAATTACGTTTATTTTATACATTTGTTTTTCTTTTAGGCACAACTAACAAAGAGTGGAGCTTATATCGGATTTGAAGAAATACCAGGTTAGAATTTATTTTTAATGTACTAATTACATAACTTGAATTGTAAACTTTCATTTCAATAGTTATAAGAATATTATAATGTATCAATATATCAATCAGTTTTCGAGAAATTATTTTGTTACCCCGGAAATAAAAGTTTATTAATGAATTTCTGTATTCTAAATCGGAGATTTGAAGAAATCGGATAGAATAAGAATTGACGTTCTAAATAGTCTTAAATATAAATTGTCTTTAGTAAGTTGATTGCCTGTTGTAGTAAGTTGTAGCCTATTAATAAGAAATTTACTGAATTAATTTTGCCAATTCTGAATCATATCGAAAATTTTTAAAGGCAATTGCAATAAAAATGACATGAATAGGTGATTTCTTTTCAGAAATTTTTATAATCGATTTAAGAGCGCAAATGAATCTTTTTAAAAATGCTACATTGCAGATTAACTGGGTTCCTTAAACGGTTAGGAAAATTTTTGAAAAGGAAATATCTTGTCTTATTCAACTTTAATCAGAAGGTAAATTACTTCGTGTAATCTACGTAATATTCAACTGGTATTTTTCGTGACAGTTTTCTACGTACTTTACGTCCCTTACTAACATAACCTACAAATAATAATAAATATACAATTGACACATCTAATTCTTTTGTGAATTTTTCTTTATTAACAGAAGATTATCTAGAAAGTTTGTTCTATATATAAATATAAATATATTTGTTCTATATACTATAATCCGTACTAAATATTTATTAAATAATAATTATAAGTTTAATTCAATAGTCTGTTGCTTCATCATAATATTATCAGTTGATAGTCCTCTAATTGGTCAAACTTTAGAATTAAAAAAAGTGGAACGTATCTAAAAATGTAATCAAAGTAAAACAAACCTATGAATCAAAAGTCGTTAGTGATCACTTACACAGCCACATAAAAAAAATAAAGTTCCCTGACCTGGGTAAAAGACACACATTTTTCTATGTATTTTGATGCACTGAATCCGAATCCGTCATCAGAATTGGTCCATCAGATCAACTGTTGACCCTAACCTCAAAATTAATAAAATTACACTTTTTGAACATTAGAATTTGAACTCGACTTAACTTTAACACATGCCTAGGGCCAATGGAAAGCTTGAATTATGCCCTTGAAAACGCTTTTTTAGAAATTGTTCTACGATGATTTGTAACGAAGTTATGATGTTTTACTTAAAATATGACCTTTTCCATATGTTAAAAACACATCAGTTATTGATGTGTTATTGTGTAATGGAAAAAAATGATTTTAAGTGAAACATCATAACTTCGTTAAAAATCATCGTAGAACAATTTTTAAAAAAGCGTTTTCAAGGGCATAATTCAAGCTTTCCATTGGCCCTAGGCATGTATTAAAGTTAAGTCGAGTTCAAATTTTAATGTTTAAAAAGTGTAATTTTATTAATTTTGAGGTTAGGGTCAACAGTTGATCTGATGGACCAATTCTGATGACGGATTCGGATTCAGCGCATCAAAATACATAGAAAAATGTGTGTCTCTTACCCAGGTCAGGGAACTTTTTTTTTTGTGTGGCTGTGTTATTTTTAGAATTGTTTGGCATATAAAAACAGCTTGACACTGTTTTTGTTTTTCCATCAATGTCAATGCTTTTGGTTTTAAATTTTTATTCTTCCACATCTCAAAAAGGTTATTATTTTATATTGTTATCAGTTTTTCTCAGACGCCATTTGTAAACCGTATTTTACTTAGATTTTATAAAGTTTTCTACGTATATTACATGTTTTACATTTAAAGGTATCGTCCCATGTTAGCAGAATACACTTTAGCAAATTAAAAATTAAAAATAAAATCTTTTACTTTAGTTAATGGAAACAATATTTACTACCACCAAACTGTCTAAGAATAATATTATCTAATAAGATAAGAAATTCTTCATTTTCAGGTGTCGTGGATGGAAAATTCCAAAATTTACGAAAAAGAATAGACATTGCTTCACAGTGTTGATGCAAATATACAATTATCAGTAATGACAAACTCAACAGTCTTTCATCATTTTCCAGCAAGTTTTCAGTTTCTGCATATTTGTCACTACATTAACAGAATAGGATTGGTAATTTCCAATGACACAACATCCGATAAACAATACCAGACAATTTTTGTTTTGAACGTTTTCTTCGAGTACTTGAATCAATCCGACAATGAAACTGAAGCAAAACAGATTCTTCTGCAAAAAGTACTAAAAGGGACCGATCTCTACGGAGGCGACGAGGATGAAACACTTGATACAGAATATATAGATAAAACATATCACTACATCATCAATAAAGCTCTCTTTTCTCAGTATGGAGGAGTTACGGGATATTTGGCAAGTATAGTAAATAAACAAAGCAATTTAAATTACAACTATTTCAAAACAACAGTTAAACATCATTTTACTGTCGGATATGAAAGCCACGATCCATGCTCATCAAACAATAGCAACACAAAACTCAGCTTCACAGCACGTACAAAAATTTTTGAAGACTACGTTTGGTCCATCTTCCCTCAACCAGAACAAGATTTAAACATAACAGACGTTAATTATATATATGCTATGGCTGGTTATAAAATCGTGAAGGCTTTACCTATCAAGGACCAATTAAATCTTAGGTTTGATGAATACATACAATTGTCACGTAGTACAGAAATCGCAGCTGTACAAAATAAATCTTATCACCATGTTTTAGAATTTTTCTCAACTCCTGCCTTATTCTTCTATGCTTCCAGAGAAAAGGTAAAGTTTCAGGAACAAAACTTAACGTCCCTAAATGCTGAATTTTGGAATGATGCCTACCAAATGCTGTTTTCGTATTTAAACGAAACTGTAGAGATGCTCGTGCAAGACGCTTTGAAAAACAGTCTCCATTACAAACTACAGAATGACATTTTCCAGATTAAAAACCGGACGGAATTAGCTGAGATGATATTAAAAGCTGCATGTCCAAATGTAACAGATTCTTTGAGCCTAAAGTACCTAATTTACAGATATAAATCCAAATCCGTGACAGGGCCACTATTATTATTTAAAATTATTGCTGACATGATGGATTACGGTTATTTCAACTGTTCAAATATATTTCTACCAAATTTAAACCAATTGTTTTACGCGCAATTTGACAATGTACGGAATACGTATTACAAAATTGAAAAGAACTCGATCCAACAAGCTTTAGCAGCCGGTGGTTTATTGCACAAAATAAACTCACCTAACGCTTCTGTCGAAAAAGCAAAACTCCCAGATCTACTGTCATTTTGTAATCCATGTGGTCCTAATCAAAGAAGTATAAAAGAAGATATTTATTTCTTCTTCGCAATCAACCAGGATTCAGAAACGGAATTTTACGCTTTCAAACAGGAGGAGAACACTCTAACTTTAATCAAGAATAAAGATAATGAGAAGGATTTTGCTCGAGCATTGGGAGTTGATTCGAGTATTAAACCGCAAACTAAACCAATCTCAATCTTTCTAAAGAAACAACAAGAAAATTCTACCGTGTTTATTGAAAGACTCGCAAAAATTAAAACCGATCAGTATGTTTCATTGTTGCAAGAGTATTATTACGAAAGGACACTTGTCGAAACAGTGATGAATCATTTGTTTTCCCTTGTGCCATTTTACACTTGTGTGTCAGACATAAATTTAGGGAAAGTTGCCGAAGCTATTCCATCCTGCTCTTCAGACATCATATCTTTACTTCCACTTGCTGGAGTATCTTCAAAATATCTAAATTTAATAAGAAGCAGTTTTACTTTCCATATTGGTAAAACTTTCACGGCTATCAGAGCAGTTTCAAAAGGAGTTGTGACTTACCAAGTAGCAATTCGCACTGGAATTTCAGAAATATTCCAAGCAGCTAGAACAGTCACTTCGCAACTTCTGACTCAGCCGATCATTAGGGACTTGTCTATTGCGTTTCTTCGCACAATTGATCCTGGAGTTGAAATGATCTATTCGCTAAGCTGTTATGGCATTAGATTCCTCTGGAGATTGTTTGACAACATTCTGCTTCATATAGAAAATTTGATGAGCTCTGGAAGGTTTTCGGATCAACTGAAATTGATGTTGACTTCTCTGAGACAGATTACGACTAAAAACATCGATCATACGGGAATGGTTCCTAAAATTATAGGCACGGAGCCGGGTCTAGAAGTGGTAAGGTACAGTTATCCTTCGGGAATACACTCTTTTGGGCCGAAATGTCTCAAAGTGTTTGGCCACACTGCAGAATTGAGAACCAGTTTTAAAAATATGAGGCAAATACCCGTAGTAGCGTCCAAAATTGAGGGAAATGCTGTGTATTACAAGAAAATTGACTTAGACACGGGAAACTTGTTTGATCATGAGCTGATGTTGGATAATAATGATCTTCTACGACGTATTAAGAATTCTGTGAAACTGATGGGATTGGAGGCATTAGGTAACCAAGTCCGTAATTATGACGTTTATTATAACACAGTTGATAAAAACCAATCATTGAAGAGGAAGATTGTACTTGAGAGGAGGGAAGATGCTGCTAGTTCCACTGCTAGAGTTGGAAATCGGAGAGGTGCATCTAAAAATGAACAAGGTGATAAGTCTGATACTTCTTTACAAGAGAATCAAATAGTTGTTAAAGAAGAAAAGAATCTTGATGATCAAGCTGGTCCATCACAAAAAAAGAAAGTTTTTCTTGAGAGGAGAATTGATGACAAAATTAAATCGAATATAAATCCTGAATCGAATCTACCAGCAGAAAAGGGTATAGAAACTGATTTAAAGTATGTTGAAGAACCTGCTACTTCTCTGCAAGAGAATCAAAGAGTTGTTAAAGAAGAAAAGAATCTTGATGATCAAGCTGGTCCATCACAAAAAAAGAAAGTTTTTCTTGAGAGGAGAATTGATGACAAAATTAAATCGAATATAAATCCTGAATCGAATCTACCAGCAGAAAAGGGTATAGAAACTGATTTAAAGTATGTTGAAGAACCTGCTACTTCTCTGCAAGAGAATCAAAGAGTTGTTAAAGAAGAAAAGAATCTTGATGATCAAGCTGGTCCATCACAAAAAAAGAAAGTTTTTCTTGAGAGGAGAATTGATGACAAAATTAAATCGAATATAAATCCTGAATCGAATCTACCAGCAGAAAAGGGTATAGAAACTGATTTAAAGTATGTTGAAGAACCTGCTACTTCTCTGCAAGAGAATCAAAGAGTTGTTAAAGAAGAAAATAATCTTGATGATCAAGCTGGTCCATCACAAAAAAAGAAAGTTTTTCTTGAGAGGAGAATTGATGACAAAATTAAATCGAATAAAAACCTTGAGTCCAATGTTCCAGCAGACAAGGGTATAGAAACTGATTTAAAGTATGTTAAAGAACCTGCTACTTCTCTACAAGAGAATCAAATAGTTGTTAAAGAAGAAAATAATCTTGATGATCAAGCTGGTCCATCACAAAAAAAGAAAGTTTTTCTTGAGAGGAGAATTGATGACAAAATTAAATCGAATATAAATCCTGATTCAAATGTTCCAGCAGGAAAAGATAAACAAACTAATTTAAAGTATGATGAAGAATCTGGTTTTAATATTGACAGTTTTGTTGAAGATCTGAGTAAAGGAATAGACAAAAATTATTTAGAGGTGCAGGACAACAGTGGTTTCGGGATTAAACAGGCTAGGGTTGCTACAGAACAGAAGCAGAGTGAAATAGATTTGTTGAGAATGGGAAATATTGAAAGAAAGGAAATTGAAGCAGAAGGACTAAATTTAAAAGTTCCAAATGAAGGTACAAGAGTAAGCGGTATGAATATTGATGACAACCTTAGTGAGCTACTGAAAGATTTAGAAAAAGATGATTCTTATTTGCAGAAAAGTCAAAAGTTGGTAGAAGGTGCTCCAGGGCAGGAAAGGGATACGTTTGTTACAGATGGTTCTCACATAGAAGCACAACAGCCTGATTTTGATATTGATAAATTTGTTGCAGAACGGTCTGAACAACTTAATTTTAATACGCATCAAGCAAAAGAGGATTTAAGACCTATGTGTAATTCTATAAAGATTTTAGATCGGAAAAACAATTTTAAAATAATAGTAGTAGATATGAGAATTTGGCGATTAAAACACGAACAAGAATCGATTGTTAGTTCAAACCTGTCACCAATGACGAATTTTAATACTGTCACAAATGTCATCAATCAGTTTCAAGAATTAACAGAATATCAGCACTATTACATTGACGTTGAAAAAGCTGCTGACATGTACATAAATTTACAAAAAATTAATAAAATCCTTAACTTTGAAGATTATTTGATATTGTGGTTTCAAGTGATGGCAAAGTTGCCAGTTGAGTTTGAAGTCAACAGAAAAGTGATTGTTGCAACTTACAGACTGGCACTTAAGCAAAGTTCTGAGAATTGGATTAATCAACCAATTACGCTTTATCGTTTTAAGGGTACAAGTATAAATGTTGTAAAAGCATATGAAAAATTAAAAAAGAATAATGTTGTGACGATAAGTAATTTCATGCTATGTAGCGATAATCTTGAGATACATCAAATGACCTGGAGTACTCCGCTAAATAAACATCCGATTCTGTTTGAAATAACATTAAGTAATCAGTATGGAGTAGCAAATATTGATCGCATTATGCCAGTCGAAGGTTTGCATGCGATTCCTTCTGGAATGAAGTTTAGAGTAGAAAACATTGTTCGTGTGAACATTAACCGCAAGAATATTTTAAAAATCCAATTGTCTGATTCTCAATTTACGCGTGAATTTAAATTGTTAAATGTCCAACATAAACTCCAAAGTCTTAATTAAATTTTAATCTGTTGTTATTAAATTCAATGTCTACTGCGTTTTGCAGCAATGGTTTAACTTCACCAAAAAGAAAAATAACTCTTGTTTATGAAAATGTATTTATTTAATATGAAAACAGTTGGTAAGATATATTTTAGAAATGTAAAATATTTTCACGATTATTTAATGGTAAAAATGATGTAATAAAAAAACAGAACCAAATTAACATCTGTTTTTCTTTTTTTTAATTTTATTTCTGTATAAATAGTGTTATGGGAACATAATTAAGTTTTATTACTGAAATTGTCGTTTCAAATAAAAACCAGCATTTTGTTATCAAGTTCCAGTGACTTTGGAACATATTGAAATTTTTTGCCAATTGTAGAACACGGGACAGGAATTAATGCAATTTTAAAATAAATTAGTCTTAAAAACCTTTTATGTTATAAATCCTTTTATAGCTTAATGTAAATTTGGATCTGAGTCTGAGCCTAACCTTTCTAACAAAATGACCTAACCCTCTTGACTTGTGACGTCATGATATGATTAGACTATTTGAATTTACTCTGCTTCAATTACATATTGTATTCTGCGCTTTAATAATGGGCGCTGCATTATTATTATTAATTTTGAAATTATAATAAAATTAAAAAAATTTAATTAACTTTCTTTGTCTCGTTTTTTTAACGCTATTTCACAAAACTTTTATTTTTTCTATCAAATCTCGATGCCTGACCGACATTTGGCAACACGTGCAGGCATCTAAAATGATTTAAAAAAATGTTTAAATAACTTTCAAAAACAACTTTTAGATTATACTTTTAAATTTAAACAATTATAATAATATTGATATTTAAAAATATTCTCAAAATTTACATACATCAATTTTAAAAAGAGTTAAAAACAGATTTTAATAAATTATTAACCACCTAAGTTAATTAATTCATTGTTATTGTTATTAAACTTTATTACTTAAAATTAAACATTTTACAAACTTTCTAAGATAAATTGTCGATTAGGATGGATGAAAACGTTCTAAAAAATATTTTATGTGAAACAAAAGCTATTAAGAAAACCTGAGTCATTTTTAAGGTTAACAATTTCATATTTTTGATGTTAAAAAAAATTATTCTTAAGTCACGGTGTTAATAAAAATGATAAGAATTAATAACTGTACAAAGTTCTATGAATATATTTTTTAAATAATTTTTAAAGTAGGGAGGTAAAAACATTGACATTGACAGTTTTTTAACCCAATCAAAGACTGTCCACGTCCTATCGTATTTCTAGTCTTTTTTAAAAATGTTCACGTGTACAAAGGTAAATCTGCGTTTTCTTCAGTCTATTGAAAAAAGTCTACGTATGTGACTATTTAATTAAAGCCAAATACTGGGTAAAAACAAATATTTATACAAGTGCATTTTTGTTTTTTTATGTATGTACATTCAAATTACTTAATATATTTACTTTATTAATCGAAATTACTAAATATTAAAGTTAAATATATTAAATTAAATAATGACGACTTACATAAACAATATGAAATTTAAAGATTAATTAAATCTGTAACTTTTAATCAAAACAAATAGGCGTTTATTACTAGTATATAAGAGGAATGACCATAATAATGTTGTCGGAAGAAAATTACGTTTATTTTAAACACTTATTTTTCTTTTAGGCACAACTAACAAAGACTGGAGCTTATATCGGTTTCAAAGATATTTATGTACAATCATCAGTAATGACAAACACAACAGTCTTTCATCATTTTCCAGCAAGTTTTCAGTTTCTGCATATTTGTCACTACATTAACAGTATCGGATTGATAATTTCCAATGACACAACATCCGATAAACAATACCAGACAATTTTTGTTTTGAACGTTTTCTTCGAGTACTTGAATCAATCCGACAATGAAACTGAAGCAAAACAGATTCTTCTGCAAAAAGTACTAAAAGGGACCGATCTCTACGGAGGCGACGAGGATGAATCACTTGATACAGAATATATAGATAAAACATATCACTACATCATCAATAAAGCTCTCTTTTCTCAGTATGGAGGAGTTACGGGATATTTGGCAAGTATAGTAAATAAACAAAGCAATTTAAATTACAACTATTTTAAAATAACAGTTAAACATCATTTTACTGTCGGATATGAAAGCCACGATCCATGCTCATCAAACAATAGCAACACAAAACTCAGCTTCACAGCACGTACAAAAATTTTTGAAGACTACGTTTGGTCCATCTTCCCTCAACCAGAACAGGATTTAAACATAACAGATATTAATTATATTTATGCTATGGCTGGTTATAAAATAGTTAAGACGTTACCTATCATGAACCAATTAAATCTTAGGTTTGATGAATATATACATTTGGCACGTACTGCAGAAATCACAGCTTTACAAAATAAATCTTACCACCTTGTTTTAGAATTTTTCTCAACTCCTGCCTTATTCTTCTATGCTTCCAGAGAAAAGGTAAAGTTTCAGGAACAAAACTTAACGTCCCTAAATGCTGAATTTTGGAATGATGCCTACCAAATGCTGTTTTCGTATTTAAACGAAACTGTAGAGATGCTCGTGCAAGACGCTTTGAAAAACAGTCTCCATTACAAACTACAGAATGACATTTTCCAGATTAAAAACCGGACGGAATTAGCTGAGATGATATTAAAAGCTGCATGTCCAAATGTAACAGATTCTTTGAGCCTAAAGTACCTAATTTACAGATATAAATCCAAATCCGTGGCAGGGCCACTATTATTATTTGAAATTATTGCTGACATGATGGATTACGGTTATTTCAACTGTTCGAATAAATTTCTACCAAATTTAAACCAATTGTTTTACGCGCAATTTGACAATGTACGGAATACGTATTACAAAATTGAAAAGAACTCGATCCAACAAGCTTTAGCAGCCGGTGGTTTATTGCACAAAATAAACTCACCTAACGCTTCTGTCGAAAAAGCAAAACTCCCAGATCTACTGTCATTTTGTAATCCATGTGGTCCTAATCAAAGAAGTATAAAAGAAGATATTTATTTCTTCTTCGCAATCAACCAGGATTCAGAAACGGAATTTTACGCTTTCAAACAGGAGGAGAACACTCTAACTTTAATCAAGAATAAAGATAATGAGAAGGATTTTGCTCGAGCATTGGGAGTTGATTCGAGTATTAAACCGCAAACTAAACCAATCTCAATTTTTCTAAAGAAACAACAAGAAAATTCTACCGTGTTTGTTGAAAGACTCGCAAAAATTAAAACTGATCAGTATGTTTCATTGTTGCAAGAGTATTATTACGAACCGACACTTGTCGAAAAAGTTATGAATTATTTTCTTTCCCTTGTACCATTTTACACTTGTGTGTCGGACATTAACTCCGGAAAAGCTGCGGAAGCTGTTTTATCCTGTTCTTTAGACATCATGTCCTTAGTCCCAATCGCAGAAGTAGCTACAAAATATCTAACTTTAATTAGAAGCAGTTTTACTTTCCAGATTGGTAAAGCTTTTACGGCTATGAGAGTAGTTTCGAGGGGAGGTGTCACTTCCCAAGTAGCAATTCGTTCCGTTATTTCAGAAATATTCCAAGCAGCCAGAACAGTCACTTCGGAACTTCTGACTCAGCCGATTATCAGGGACTTGTCAATCGCGTTAATTCGTACAATGGATCCTGGATTTGAAATTGTCTATTCACTGAGCCGTTATGGCATTAGGTTCCTCTGGAAATTGTTAGACAAAATTCTGCTGCATGCAAAAAGCATTTTTAGCTTTGGAAGGTTTTCGGACCAACTGAAATTGACGCTGAGTTCCCTGAGATGGGTTACGAGTAAAAACGTCGATCATACGGGAATGGTACCTAAAATTATAGGCAGGGAGCCGGGTCTGGAAGTAGTTAGGTACACTTATCCCGCGGGAATCAACTTTTTTGGACCCAAATGTCTGAAAGTATTTGGCCATACTGCCGAAATGAGAACCATTTTTGAGGATATGAGGCAAATACCCGTGGTGCCTTCAAAAATTGACGGGGATACTGTGCATTATAAAAAAATTGATTTAGATACGGGAATCTTGTTTGATTATGAGCTGATGTTGGATAATAATGATCTTCTACGACGTATTAAGAATTCTGTGAAACTGATGGGATTGGAGGCATTAGGTAACCAAGTCCGTAATTATGACGTTTATTATAACACAGTTGATAAAAACCAATCATTGAAGAGGAAGATTGTACTTGAGAGTAGGGAAGATGCTGCCAGTTCTACTGATGAAGATACAAATCAGGAAGGTGCATTAGAAAGTGAGAAAGGTGATAAGACTGATACTTCCTTGCAAGAGAATCAAAGAGTTGATAGCAAAGAAAATGATCTTGATTATCAACCGGGTCCATCACAAAAAAAGAAATTTTTGATTGAGAAGAGAAATTATGACAAAAGCAAATCGGATAATACTCTTGGATCTAATGTGTTAACAGAAAAAGATATACAAACGAATTTAAAGAATGATGAAGAATCTGGTTTTGATATTGATAGTTTTATTGCAGAACGGAGTAAAGGAATAGATAAATATGATTTAGAGGTGCCGGACAATAGTGGTTTGGGGATTGAACAGGCTAGGGTTGTTACAGAACAGAAGCAGAGTGAAATAGATTGGTTGAGAAAGGGAACTTTGCAGAAAAAAGAAGTTGAAGCACTGGGAGAAGGTTTAAAAGTTCAAGACAAAGATACGAGAGGAAGAGAAGTGGATTTCGAATATAATGTTCTATCAGAAAAGGGTCTAGAAACTAATTTAAAGTATGTTAAAGAACCGGATACTTCTCTGCAAGAAAATCAAAGACCCAATTTAGAAGAAAGTGATATTAATTACCAAGCTGGTCCATCAGAGGAAAAGAAAGTTTTGCAGAAGACTAAAATTGATAACAAAAGTAAATCGGATACTACTCTTGGATCTAATGTTCCAGTAGAAAGAGATATACAAACTAATTTAAAGAATGATGATGAATCTGGTTTTGATATTGACAGTTTTATTGAAGAACGGAGTAAAGGAATAGACAAATATGATTTTAAGGTGCAGGACAGCAGTGGTTTGGGGATTCAACAATTTAATGTTGCTACAGAACAGAAGCAGAGTGAAATAGATTTGTTGAGAAAGGGAACTTTGCAGAAAAAAGAAGTTGAAGCACTGGGAGAAGGTTTAAAAGCTCAAGAGAAAGATACAAGAGGTAGGGAAGTGGATTTAGAATATAATGCTGCATCGAAAAAGGGCCTAGAAACTAATTTAAAGCATGTTAAAGAACCGGATACTTCTCTGCAAGAAAATCAAAGACCCAATTTAGAAGAAAGTGATATTAATTACCAAGCTGGTCCATCACAGGAAAAGAAAGTTTTACTTGAGACTGAAATTGATGACAAAAGCAAATCGGATACTACTCTTGGATCTAATGTTCCAGTAGAAAGAGATATACAAACTAATATAAAAAATGATGAAGAATCTGGTTTTGATCTTGACAGTTTTTTTGAAGAATGGAGTAAAGGAATAGATAAATATGATTTAGAGGTGCAGGACAATAGTGGTTTGGGGATTGAGCAGGTTAGAATCGAACCAGAACAGGAGCAGAGTGGAATAGATTTGTTGAGAAAGGGAAATACACAGAGAAAAGAAGTTGAAGCACAAGGAGTAGAGTTAAATGTTCCAAATGAAGGTACAAGAGTAAGCGGAATGAATATTGATGAAAACCTTAGTAAACTACCAAAACCTTTAGAAAAACATGATTCTAATTTACAGAAAAGTTACGAGTTGGTAGAAGGTGCTACAGGACAGCAAAGGGATACGATAGCTACAGGTGATTCTCAGATAGAAGCACAAGAGCCTGATTTTGATATTGATAAATTTGCTGCAGAACGAGCTGAACAACTTAATTTTAATTCTCAACAGGAAAACGAGGATTTAAGATCTTTACCTAATTCTATGAAGGTGTTAGATCGGAAAAACAATTTTAAAATAATACTAAAAGATATGAGAAGTTGGCGATTAAAACACGAAGAAGAATTGAATTTCGGTTCAAACCCATCACCAATGACGGATTTTAATACTGTCGCAATTATCACAAATCAGTTTAAAAAATTAGGAGAATATCGTCATTATTATACTGAGGTTAGAAGAGCTGCTGACATGTACACATATTTTGACAAAATTAACCAAATGCTTAGCTTTAATGATTATTTGTTATTGTGGTTGCAAGTGATGAAAAATTTTCCACTTGAGTTTGAAGTCAACGGAAATTCGATTGTTGCAACTTACAGACTGGCACTTAAGCAAAGTTTAGAGAATTGGATTAATGAACCAATTAAGCTTTATCGATTCAGGGGTACAACTATGGATGTTATCCAAGTATATGAAAAATTTAAAAAGAATGCTGTTGTGAGGTTAAGCAATTTTATTCTATGTTCTGATAAATTTAAGATGCATCAAATTACCTGGGAAACTCCTACAAATGTACATCCGATTCTGTTTGAAATGACATTAAGTAATCAGTATGGAGTAGCAGATATTGAACGCATTATGCCAGTTGAAGGTCTGCATGCGATTCCTTCTGGAATGGAGTTTAGAGTAGATAACATTGTTCGTGTGAACTTTCGAGACATGAGTATTCTTAAAGTCAAATTGTCTGATTCTCAAATTACGCCTGAAATGAAATTGTCGAATGTCCAACATAAACTTCAAATTCTTAATTAAATTTTAATCTATTGTAATTAAAACTAATGTCTACTGCGATTCGCGGTAAATGTTTAACTTTACCAAAAAGAAAAATAACTCTTGAATATAAAAATGTATTTATTTAATATGAAAACAAGTTTGTAAGATATATCTTAGAAATGTAAAATATTTTTACGATTATTTATTATTTTAATGGAAAAAAATGATGTAATAAAAAAGCAGAAAAAAGTTAACATCTGTTTTTTTATTGATTTTATTGTCAATATTGATTTTAATTCTCCACAGTTAAAAATTTTGTGTTAAATTTAACATAAATCACATGTTCCAAACGGTCCACTCAAAATTTGTGTTAACTAATTTACTGGTAATTTCCAGCAATTACTGATAAACCCTTACAAAAATGGTAAAAATGCAAACTTTAAATATTTTTTGATTTTGCTGAGGTAAAAACATTTTTCCTATTATTGTTTTTATTAGTATTTATTTTGGTAATTTGACAGAAATTGATCAGAATCTTAGAAATAAACTGAAAAAAATAGAAATTATTTTTCAAATGAGAGGAAATAATTATTTTGTGATTGAAAATATTAACTTTATGGAATTATTCTTATCTATTTTACAGTTCGGGGGTTTTTAACTTTTTAACAGCTGTTTCTCTAAATATTAGAAATTTTAAAATACATATATAATATCAATTATCTTTACAACAAACCTTTACTTTGAATTAAATTAATTTCATTTACTTCATTGCCTGAGTTATGCACTACCGACTACAATAATTGTGAGACTACTTACAAAAATCGAATTATGATAAGATTAATTCTCAAAAAAATGTTGAGCCAAATAATTAATTAACTTTTTTTATATAAAAATATTTTCAAGATCTTAATTCATAAAATTCATAAAAATAAGTTTTGTGTTTATTAAAAATTGTTAAATAATTTAACAACAAATAAAAGAGCGTCAAACTATTTGAATGCGATAAAGATTTCTACTTAAATTGTGCCTTTCGAGCACTTTGCGAAATCAGCCATATATAATGTGATAAAAAATTCTAGATTACGTTTATTTACCACTATTTGAAAGAATCAATTATTTAGAGTGCAATTTAATTGCTAAAATAACTGTTAATTGCAGAGATACTGCTTTTTATATAATTTCGGTACAATTATTTATTCAGTATAAATACTCTTATTCTTATGTTAAGCTTCAATCTTTCATTTTATTGAAAAGCAGTTAATAATATTAAAGACATATTTTCATTAAAAAAGATGTCAATGTTGGCTTATTTAATGTTACTCTTTGTGCTAATCGCATGTGCTGTTGCTTGCGATGAAGGTGAGTGTAAAAAATAAAATGTTTAATATCATACATTAATCTTGGAGAAAATAAATTGATTAAAGAAATTGAGTAAAAAATGTAAAAGTAATGTCTTCACTGGTTCCAAAAAGAAGAATAAAATAGTTTTTAAATTCGTGTTTAAATCAATTTTATGCATACACGCTTGTAAAAAAAAAAAAGAAAACGTACCGTTAAAGTCCCGTTTCAGCGTAAAAGCGTCACCGTAAAGCGTAATGTCCAAACAACGTCTTGGGGATGTTTTTTGGATTTTTGTGCCCACTGGGAACAGACATAATCAAAGGCAATGATGTAAATAAAATTTTTCGTACTTAACATTTTCATAATAATTATTTGTTGACAATTTTTACTAGCTAATTACGCCTTAACTCTAAAAAAAAAAAAAATAATAAATGTCCAATTGAGAAAAAAGTACAACTCCTATAGCTTAATTTAACAAAGAGTAGAAATTTAACAATAGTAATTTGTTTAAACAATTATTAAAATTTTTAATTTTAGTTTGTTGCTAGTAATAAAAATGTAAGTATTGTAAAGAATTACCGTTTTCGCTTTCCGCCGACGCTTTCTCGCCAACACGGGACGGTACCTTAACTCTTTTTAAAAGCTTTTTGTGTAGGGTCCCTCACAGCACCGGATATCCCGGGATACCCTAAAAATGTCCCGTGGATATCCCTAGGATATCCCAGGGATATCCAAGGATATTTTCAGGATATCCTAAAAGCGGCGGTTTGGATATCCTAGGGATATCCTAAGGATATCCGCCGATATCCTGGGGATATCCTAGGGATATCCCATGGATATTAATAAAATGAAATTTAAGATATCCCCCGGATATCCCCAGGATATCCTCAGGATATCCTCAGGACATCCTCAGGACATCCTCAGGACATCCTCAGGACATCCTCAGGACATCCTCAGAACATCCTCAGGACATGCTCAGGACATCCTCAGGACATGCTCAGGACAAACTCAGGACATCCTCAGGACATCCTCAGGACATCCTCAGGACATCCTTAGGATATCCTCAGGACATTCTCAGGATATACCCAGCACAAACAGAATTACTAGCTAGTGCCGTATTGAGAGTTAGGTGACTGAGGCGCTTGCTGCTGGCGCAACTGCATGGGGGCGCCAAAATTTAACGAAATTAAAACAGAATAATAATTTTTAAATTATCAAAAAAAAAAATGTTTTTGTAGTTGGGAGCCATAAAAATTAACATATCATTTGCACCAAAAGAGGAATTTTATACATTATGACTTACCCCACTTTGCGTTTCAACCCGTGTGGAAAGTTCCGAGTATTTCGCAGTGTAAGTGGGCGCCAGTTGGGGGCTAGGTGGGGCCCACCTGGGCTAGGTAGGCCTCAACTGGCGCCCACTTACAAACTGGGAAATACTGGGAACTTTTCCACACGGGAACTGCAATAGTATTAATTTTAAAACAAAACAAAAGTCACATTTCGTAAAAGTCCCTGCTAAATGCTCGATAATACAAATCAATTATTTAAAAGAAATTAAAGTACATAGGGGGCATTATTTCTGAACTGCCCCAGTCAAAAATTAGAATGTCCTATAACTTTGGTAAATTTTTGCCCTACATGATAATATCAAATCCCCGCAATATTAGCTTTTTTGAAAAAAATTTGTATAAAGTAGAGGGGGTTGAAGTTTTGACTTTTTGAGTGACACCGTCAATTTCGAGTTCATATAATTATGTAACAACTTAATAGATTTTAATTTAAATATAGTGAATTTAAAAGCTTTTTTCAAGCACTTTTTAAATAAAAAATAATTTTAAAAAAAGATTGTAACCCTTCTTTTTTCAAAATTAAGTCTTATTTTTCACTTTTGAGGTTTTTCGGCGGTTTTTGGATTTTTTTTATTTTTTTCAATCGAAAGCTGAGATTTTTTCCAACGAAATATGTAAAAATGGAAATGGGCCAATAATGGGTTTTCGAGAAAATGTAAAAAATAAGCAAAAAAGTAGGTTTTTTTACATTCTCTTGAAAACCCAGTATTGGCCCATTTCCAGTTTTACGTATTTCGTTGGAAAAAATCTCAGCTTTCGATTGAAAAAAATAAAAAAAATCCAAAAACCGCCGAAAGACCTCAAAAGTGAAAAATAAAACTTAATTTGGAAAAATGAAGGGTTAACATTTTTTTTTAAATTATTCTTTATTTAAAAAGTACATGAGAAAGCTTTAAAATTCACTATATATAAATTAAAATCTATTAAGTTGTTCCATAATTATACGAACTTGAAAATGACGGTGTCTTTCAAAAAGTCAAAACTTCAACCCTCTCTACTTCATACAAATTTTTTTCAAAAGAGCTAATATTGCAGAGATTTGATATTATCATGTAGGGCAACAATTTACTAAAGTTATAGGATATTCTAATTTTTGACTGGGGTAGTTCAGGTATAATGCCCCATAGAAAGATTTAAATAGAATTTAATTCAATTATTTATTTATTTATTTATTTCAATTTAACGGGCAATGCCCTTTCATACAAAAGTATTTAATTAAATCTAATCCTAGAACAAAACTAGGAGCTAAATCGAATAAAAAATTATAAATTTGTTTTAATATTAATTAATTAAAATATTAAATAAAAAATTTATTCCTTTTGAAATGTAGAATTTAATAAATAATGAAAAAATGAAATAAATACCTAGTACCTATATTTTTCTTTTAGAGAATTGAATAAAAATTTAAAATAATAATTTATGTCCCTGAAGTTCTGAACGTTCATTTAAACGAAATTTTTGTTACATGGAAATATTTTCAAGAATAACTTTTGCAACGCAAAATATAAAAGAAGAATTTAATTCTTAAAATATCAAAATCATTTTTTTGGTAAGCAAAACTTTATTTTTGGTCAAATTTGAATTTGTAAAATATTAAAATAATAATTTCGTTGATTTAAACGTTCAGAACTTAAAGGTCATATAATTTTTATTCCCTTTTATAAAGATAATTAATTTAAAATACGTAATAATTTTGAGAATCCAATTACTTAAAAAATTAACCTTTTTCAACATGTAAAATTTAAAGCAATTTACAGGGTGTCTAGCGAATTATCATTTTTATTTTCCTTGCAAATTGATAAAAATTTAGTAGCAAATTTACATTTAAAAAATAATAGATGAAATTCTGTAAAAAATTATAAAGATTAAGAAATTATGATGAACATTGGAAAACCTACAGAACATAAAAATTTTAAGCTATAAGATAAAAAGTTAAAAATATTAAATTAATTAAAAGCTTAAAGAATAAAAAATATGATGAAAGAACGAATAACTTAATAAAAATGTGAAGATATTAATTTAAAGACAATAAGTAAAAGAACTGAAAAAATGTAGGAAACTAAGAACATTTAATACAAAATGAAAATTATTTGAAAAACGGAGATATAATCTTTAAAAAATTAATGCAGCAAACTATGAAGATATGAAGAAATTACAAAACTATGTGAAAATTATGTTCATTTCTGAAGATTTCGCTTTTATGTAAAAAAAATATTTGCTTTCTCAAAAAGGAAGCTAAATTCGTTTTTCATTGTAAAACATTTTTTAAAATTTTTATAAAGGAATCATTACTTAAAAATGCCAATTAGAGTAGTTATATTAAAGACATCAAAATTAAAATTTTATTAAAAATTAAAAATCCCCATTATTTCTTCAAATTGAGAATAAAATGTATACTTTATACATAATTAAATTGATCCATTTTTACATATAGAATATTTTGTCCAAAGGATCTATGATTATAAAATAAAAATTGGAGAAGGTGTAAAAAGAAAAAGAATTTTAAATGAAAAAAAAAATTAAAACTCATGATTTATTATTATGCGAATTTTCGGTCCATTATAGACTTTATATAGGTCAATCGATTCGTTTTGAGACAATATGATTTTTTATTTGTTAAGTTGTATTTTAAGTGTGAAAAAAAATTTTGTTAAGAAACGATATTTTTTTGTGAAAATGGTGCTTAAAAATATCCGATCTTTTTTTTAAACATGAATATTTGGGCTTTTCAGATAAACATAAGTCGATTTAGATTACTTTTAAAACTCAAAAATTTTAACGATCACAAAGCTTCTTCAATGAGGAAGCAAAATGTTTAAAAATAAAAAAAGTGGGTGAATAAGTCTATCAATTTTTCTCTATAAAGTATAAATACATTTGCATAAAAAAAAAAAAAATTAGCAATGTAAAATTAAATCAAATAAAACCAAGGTTGCAAAATTTTTTATAAATGAGTAGAGGAGGGGGGCGAAAATTTTTAAGTTTGACTCGGGCGCCAGAAAAGCTCACTACGGGTCTGGTGTATATGCACTTAAAATAAGTGAAAATATCACTTAGGGGCCATTTAAGTATTATTTAAGCATCAAGGAGGGGGAAGGGGGTTCCAAAATGCTGACTCTCCATACAAAATTATTTTTTCATCCATTGAAAAATGCTGACATGAGGGAGGGGAGGGGGCCAAAAACCTCTTAAAATATGCTCACGTAATACTTGAACAGCCCCTTATTTAGAGAGAAATATCACTTATTTGGAAGTGTACATGTATACACTTATTAAAAAGTGTAACACTTTTGACTTCTGAATAAGTAAATATTCATTTCTTGAAATTTAGAAAGAAAAATGTTGTTTCTTAAACCAGGACAGCTTTTTTGGCTTGAAATTCCGAAAAGCACAAAATTTAAATTTTATTGAAATTACGTATAATTACATATTTTAATGCACTGTTTATGAAAATAATAATAAAAATATCCACTGATTAAAAATATTAAAATATTAAAAATGTCAATAATTGATTTGTACAAAAGTGGTAGTCTTTATCCCTTACAAAAAGAAGTACTGGATTTAGTTCTGGGTTAAGGACTGGGAAGAAGTACTGGGTTCAGTACTGAGACAAGTACTGGGTTCAGTACTGGAAAGTCAGTACTTTTTTCACCATGGATTGTTAATAATTTTTTCATGCTGCGCACTAAGTTTGTATGGGTGCTACGGCTGCGCAATAGTTTTTCGTTGTAAATTAAATAGAGAGGAATACATTGAACGCAAAATCACAATTGCACTAAAATTTGAGAAAAAATGTGTTATTGTGCTTAAAAAATTATATTGCGCGAAAAAGTACTGATTTTACAGTACTTAACCCAGTACTTCTTCCCAGTACTGAATCCAGTACTACTTTTTTGCAAGGGATAACAATTCACATTATTGTTATATATATCTACAATATTTTGATAATTGTAATGGTGTTCATGAAAATCAATAATATATAGATCCACAAATACTCAGATGTTTCCACAAGTTTGACACATGGAATTTAGATTACCACACGTTAGAAATTTTAAAATATCTTATACTTATGCAAATTAATAACCAAATATAACTTTTTTGTACAAGGGTACCTTTGTGTTGGCGAGCTACACTATCACTGAAAGAAATTACTTGGGTAATTTTACCTATAATGTTTTGGAACCAAAAAACCCAAAGATTTTATGGATTAAAGTGCACAAGATTTTCAGTAATTTTACCTAAAGCCTTTTAAACAACTACCTAATGATATTTAGATAAAAATACACAAGCTTTTTGGTAACTCACAACTACCCACACAGGCAATTGTACGTAAATTTAACAAACAGGTTGTGTATTTTTACCAAAATCTATTTAACGCTAAGAGATCTCGAACTACTCGCAACTCCTGGGCCTAAAGCTTAACGCAACGCTCCAACCACTATGCTATACGCTCGTGAACTATCATTATAAGCTACATCAGGAGGAAAAAGCAATGTCTCAATTTATCACTATCTTCATATTAAAAACAACATTAAAAAATTATAAGATAAAAAGTTGTAATTAAAAAAATTATTGTTTAAAAAAATTGTTGAAAAACTATACTAAAACCAATTAAAAGAATACTATAACCAATAGCAGGTATAATTTGTAATTTGTTGCTGTGACCAACGGGCTTTTATTACATGGCGCATGGACGTGATGAGAAGAAACGGTATGCCCCCAATACGTTACAACTTAAAACCCAGAAGAACCTCCCGGTATTCCGTAGAAACTAAATTTAAGCAAGTGGTGCCCTGGTAGATGGCCGGAACCGTGGGAGAACGAATCTGGGTTCTTTTAGAGTACTCGTTCGTTCCCGTAGGGTTCTTTGTTGAATATTGGCAAAATATAATAAAAATTGGGTAAAAGGGTTATTATTAGGATAAAGTGTAACTTTCTTAATAAGATTGATAAGGTTTTGGGTGGCAAAATAATGTTTTTAAACAAAAAAATAGAAAATTCTAAAATTGATACTTTAAAGGTGTTTCCACACACGGAACGTGTCAACTTTTGATAGAGTTCGCGGCAGATTTAAATATGTCCATCTGATTTGGAAAATTTAAGAGTTAAAAACGTGTACATTTCTATAGAAATGTGCATTTAATTAGAAATGAAAATGTGTAATTTGACGAAGGAAGATAAAAAAGTGAATTTTTAAGTTAGAAATAATAAAGTGTAGCAACATATCCTGGCAACTTAGCCTAAAAACAAATAATGTTTTTTTCCTAAAATAATTGGTATTTAATTAGTTAATTTATTATTTCATAACTATTTTCCTATTTTTTCTTTGAATCTTATCCTTTTTTCCCACTTCAAGTATAATAAGAAAATATACACATTAAATATAACCTCAAAGTGTCACATATTGTTTTTTATATCTCTCCCTAATGTAAATAAAAGTTAATATAAACAAATTAGAATTTTCCAAGTAAAATTAAGAGACATGTGTCTTTTCGATTTATAAAAGAAATCATTTATACACGAAATTTTAAGTATTTCAACTTTTTCTAAAAAAAAACCATTTTCAATTTGACTTTTGTGACATTTGAGACTTTTGTGTGTCATTTATTGTCAAATTATGAAAATCAATTTTCTTTTCTTGATTCTTGTTAGATACTATAAGGTTCTTTAAAAATCCTTATAAACTTTCTGAACATCTTAAAAATTAAAAAAGTCTCGACTAATTTTCCAAAACTAAAACAAAACAATTTTCTCGTAAACACCACCTACGACTCATTTTGCTCAAGATTTAATATTTCTGGTATATTATCTTTCTCTAGTTTATTATTTTTTTTTTGTAATTTACCTGACAAAAAACAAGTGCACAAAATTAAAAAATTCTAAATACAATACTTTGGTCACCAGAAAACAAAAATCTGGTTTTCGAGATTTTTCAATTTTTCTTAAAAAATAATATCATAATAAACTTTAATTAATTTTCATTTTTACTATTTATTTTAAGCTCTACAAAATACAATCAAATTATCGTCATATTATGTTAATTCCAAATATTAAAAATCTCAAATCTTTTTAAAAATTTCGAGTTTTTTATAAATAAGTATTTTTCTAAAAAATTAATTTCTTCAAGTTTCTTATAATTTTCTTGTAATTTACCTGCGAAAAAAACTGTAAATCAAATATTTTGCTCACCAGAAAAGAAGAAACTGGTTTTCAAGATTTTATGATTTTTTAATTTTTTTTCAAAAATATTACCCTAATGAACTTTAATACAAATTTTATTTTTTTTCATTTTTAATATTTATTTTGAGCTCTACAAAATAAAGTCAATTTATCGTCATATTGTGACAATTTTAAAGATCAGAAAGCTCAAATCTTTTAAAAATTTCGAGTTTATTATAAATAATATTTTAGAAAAATACCTATTTATAAAAAACTAGAAATTTTTAAAAGATTTGAGCTTTCTGATCTTTAAAATTGTCACAATATGACGATAATTTGACTTTATTTTGTAGAGCTCGAAACAATTATTAGAAATGAAAACGATAAAATTTGGATTAAAGTTCATTATTGTAACAATTTTGAAGAAAAATTGGAAAATCTTGAAAAAATTTAGAGTTTTTATTTTTGTAAACTTGTTGTTTTTTGTCAGGTAAATTACAAAAAAATAATAATAAACTAGAGAAAGATAATATACCAGAAATATTAAATCTTGAGCAAAATGAGTCGTAGGTGGTGTTTACGAGAAAATTGTTTTGTTTTAGTTTTGGAAAATTAGTCGAGACTTTTTTAATTTTTAAGATGTTCAGAAAGTTTATAAGGATTTTTAAAGAACCTTATAGTATCTAACAAGAATCAAGAAAAGAAAATTGATTTTCATAATTTGACAATAAATGACACACAAAAGTCTCAAATGTCACAAAAGTCAAATTGAAAATGGTTTTTTTTTTAGAAAAAGTTGAAATACTTAAACTTTCGTGTATAAATGATTTTTTTTTATAAATCGAAAAGACACATATCTCTTAATTTTACTTGGAAAATTCTAATTTGTTTATATTAACTTTTACTTACATTAGGGAGAGATATAAAAAACAATATGTGACACTTTGAGGTTATATTTTATGTGTATATTTTCTTATTATACTTGAAGTGGGAAAAAAGGATAAGATTTAAAGAAAAAATAGGGAAATAGTTATGAAATAATAAATTAACTAATTAAATACCAATTATTTTAGGAAAAAAACATTATTTGTTTTTAGGATAAGTTGCCAGGATATGTTGCTACACTTTATTATTTCTAACTTAAAAATTCACTTTTTTATCTTCCTTCGTCAAATTACACATTTTCATTTTTAATTAAATGCACATTTCTATAGAAATGTACACGTTTTTAACTCTTAAATTTTCCAAATCAGATGGACATATTTAAATCTGCCGCGAACTCTATCAAAAGTTGACACGTGCCGTGTGTGGAAACACCTTTAAAGTATCAATTTTAGAATTTTCTATTTTTTTGTTTAAAAACATTATTTTGCCACCCAAAACCTTATCAATCTTATTAAGAAAGTTACACTTTATCCTAATAATAACCCTTTTGCCCAATTTTTATTATATTTTGCCAATATTCAACAAAGAACCCTACGGGAACGAACGAGTACTCTGAAAGAACCCAGATTCGTTCTCCCACGGTTCCGGCCATCTACCAGGGTGGGGGTATACCAATTCCCCTCAAGGCGTCTAAGAGATACCTGCACGTGACCAATAGCCATAAGTATGCAAAATGTTTTAGAGCCTAAAGAATAGCATAGTTTTTAGCCTATAAATATTCATAAAGTATTTATACGCATCATCCCTGTAAAAGCATGAATATATCCTGAGGATGTCCTGAGGATATCCTTAGGATGTTCTAAGGATATCCTTAGGATGTCCTAGGGATATCCTTAGGATATCCTCAGGACATCCTAGGGATATCCTAGGGACGTTTTCAGGTTATTTTAACATTATTTCAGGATGTCCTGAGGATATCCTGAAGGATATCCGTAGGATATCCTTTGGTTTTGAGGAAGGCCACTAAACTTTACTGAAGAGTAACAAAGATTCATTGCATTTTGAATAGCAAGTGCTAAGTAGCCGAGAGGTTTAAGGCTACGCGTAAGCTTGGCATCCATCATAGTTAAGTAGGTTCGATCCCCGTATCCCATAAGATTTTTCCGATGCGTTCAACCATTAAATTATTATATATAAGGAAGGACATAAAAAATTATAAATAAGTAAATTAATATCTACTTTATTATAATTTTTTTTTTCAAAAATATCCTTGGGATATCCTGAGGACATCCTTGGGATATCCTAAGGATATCCTTGGGATATCCTGGGATATCCTTTTAAACATTTCTGGGGATATCCTGAGGATGTCCTAAGGATATCCTGGGGATATCCTGGGGATATCCTGGGGATATCCTGAGGATATCCTGAGAATATCCTTATTGCGGCGACTTGGATATCCGCAGGATATCCTTTTGATATCCTGAGGATATCCTGGGGACATTTTCAGGATATCCTGACATTATTTCCGATATCCTGAGGATATCCTAGGGATATCCTTTTGTTGTGAGGGGTAATTACTCTGACTAATTTATTAATATGTATATGTATATTTTATAAAAATATGTTTGCCTGTGTAAAAGAATGCCAAATGAGGGGATATGCAGGCCTTGTTGGCACATTTCAAGGCTTCGGTAAGAAAAAAAGATCGACTAGTTTTGAAGTTTTAAAGGATCGAAAGTAACTTTCCACTAGGGTAAGAATAAAAGGGTAAGAATATTTACAACAATCTCCTAATAGGAATCACGAAGTTTAATAAGTTTTATTTCTTACAAGACATATTGTAAACGTATTTGCATCCATTCTGGTCAAAAATTTATCTCAAAAACTAAGTTTTTTTTATGTTGTTGAATTTTAATTAATAAGTTCTGCTCAGATAGGATTTCAGCCACATAAAATTAAGCATCATTTTTTCAGATTACACGGTGTGATAGTGAAAAAAAACTTTCCATCGGACCTGGTGGAGTATCAAACAATAAAATGTCATCATCTTTTACAATAATAGTACAGCAGTTTCGAAATATTTTATTTAGTATAACCTGAAATTAAACTTAATTTAGCAACACCAGTTATAAAAATAACAACAATAAATTCAAATATTAAAAATTCAAAAGCGCTTATCCAACCATTCTACCTAACATGGAATCGTCGTCTTAATGTAAAATTGCCTTTCTGTGCAACCAAATATCTGAACAGAATTATATTGTGTAAGAACAGTTTAACGGTGAAAATTGCTTAATTAAGGATATAAATTATATAGCTGCGCATGCGGCAAGTTTAACCTCTTGTAGAATCATGTTATCCAAATACTAACTTAAATTCTGGTTTTGTTCGACTTTAAGTGCTGCCGCGATAGACGAAAGACACGAGACGATACGAGAGAGTTAATTCCAAGACGAGACAAGACGAGATAATTAAAATTATCGCCTCGTCTCGAATCGTGGCAACACAATCGACATTTTTTTGTTAGAACTAAATAAATTTAAGTGCCGCTGTTTTTTCGCTAAAAACTCCTCTTCAATCATGTTCTCCTGATACATTTGTCAAATTTCAAATATAAGATTTTGCTAGAATTAAGAGCAATATTTAAGAAAGCAGTTTACGAAGATAAATCGTTTTAGAATTAATTAATACCAATAAAATTTACCAAATTTTACGTTTTATTGGTAAAATAAATGTTTTTTTTTTTAAATTAAATAAATAAATTTTTCTAGCCAGTAGCTGTCACAAGGCAAGTTGAACCTCTTTTAGCCTCATGTTATCCTAATACTTTATTAAATTCTGGTTTTGTTCCACATTTTTTTGTTAAATCAAAATAAATTTAAATGTCGTTGTTTTTCCCGCCAAACACTCCTCTTCAATCATGTTCTCCGGATACAATTGTCAAATTTCAAATTTAAGATTTTGCTAGAATTAAGAGTAATATTTGAGAAAGCGGTTTACGAAGATAAATTCGTTTAGATTTAAAAAATAACAATAAAATTAAATGAATTTTATGTTCTATTGGTAAAATAAATGTTTTTTTTAAGAAAAATTACATAAATAAGTTTTTTTAGCTAGTAGGTGTCCATAAGACAAGTATAACATCTTGTAGCCTCATGTTATCCTAATACTTTATTAAATTCTGGTTTTGTTTCACATTTTCTTGTAAAATTAAAATAAATTTAAATGCCGTTGTTTTTCCCGCCAAAAACTCCTCTTCAATGATGTTCTCCGGATACATTTGTCAAATTTCAAATTTAAGATTTTGCTAGAATTAATAGTAATATTTGAGAAAGCGGTTTACGAAGATAAATTCTTTTAGATTTAATAAATAACAATAAAATTAAATGAATTTTATGTTTTATTGGTAAAATAAACCTTTTTTTTTAAGAAAAATTAAATAAATACGATTTTTTAAACAGCAGCTGTTCATGGGGCAAGTTTAACCTCTTGTAGCCTCATGTTATCCTAATACTTTATTAAATTCTGGTTTTGTTTCACATTTTCTTGTTAAACAAAATAAATTTAAATGTCGTTGTTTTTCCCGCCAAACACTCCTCTTCAATCATGTTCTCCGGATACATTTGTCAAATTCCAAATTTAAGATTTTGCTAGAATTAATAGTAATATTTGAGAAAGCGGTTTACGAAGATAAATTCTTTTAGATTTAATAAATAACAATAAAATTAAATGAATTTTATGTTTTATTGGTAAAATAAACCTTTTTTTTTTTTAAGAAAAATTAAATAAATACGATTTTTTAAACAGCAGCTGTTCATGGGGCAAGTTTAACCTCTTGTAGCCTCATGTTATCCTAATACTTTATTAAATTCTGGTTTTGTTTCACATTTTCTTGTTAAACAAAATAAATTTAAATGTCGTTGTTTTTCCCGCCAAACACTCCTCTTCAATCATGTTCTCCGGATACAATTGTCAAATTTCAAATTTAAGATTTTGCTAGAATTAAGAGTAATATTTGAGAAAACGGTTTACGAAGATAAATTCGTTTAGATTTAAAAAATAACAATAAAATTAAATGAATTTTATGTTCTATTGGTAAAATAAATGTTTTTTTTAAGAAAAATTACATAAATAAGTTTTTTTAGCTAGTAGGTGTCCATAAGACAAGTATAACATCTTGTAGCCTCATGTTATCCTAATACTTTATTATATTCTGGTTTTGTTTCACATTTTCTTGTAAAATTAAAATAAATTTAAATGCCGTTGTTTTTCCCTCCAAAAACTCCTCTTCAATGATGTTCTCCGGATACATTTGTCAAATTTCAAATTGACGATTATGCTAGAATTAAGAGAAATATTTGAGAAAGCGGTTTACGAAGATAAATTCTTTTAGATTTAATAAATAACAATAAAATTTATTAAATTTTATGTTTTATTGGTAAAATAAATGTTTTTTTTAAGAAAAATTACATAAATAAGATTTTTTAGCTAGTAGGTGTCCATAAGACAAGTATAACCTCTTGTAGCCTCATGTTATCCTAATACTTTATTAAATTCTGGTTTTGTTTCACATTTTCTTGTAAAATTGAAATAAATTTAAATGCCGTTGTTTTTCCCTCCAAAAACTCCTCTTCAATGATGTTCTCCGGATACCTTTGTCAAATTTCAAATTTAAGATTATGCTAGAATTAAGAGAAATATTTGAGAAAGCGGATTACGAAGATAAATTCTTTTACATTTAATAAATAACAATAAAATTAAATGAATTTTATGTTTTATTGGTAAAATAAATGTTTTTTTAAGCAAAATTACATAAATAAGTTTTTGAGCCAGTAGCTGTTCATAGAGCAAGTTTAACCTCTTGTAGCCTCATGTTATCCTAATACTTTATTAAATTCTGGTTTTGTTTCACATTTTCTTTTTTAAACAAAATTAATTTAAATGTCGTTGATTTTCCCGCCAAAAACTCCTCTTCAATGATGTTCTCCGGATACATTTGTCAAATTTCAAATTTAAGATTTTGCTAGAATTAATAGTAATATTTGAGAAAGCGGTTTACGAAGATAAATTCTTTTAGATTTAATAAATAACAATAAAATTTAATGAATTTTATGTTTTATTGGTAAAATAAACCTTTTTTTTTTTTTTTAAATTAAATAAATACGATTTTTTAAACAGCAGCTGTTCATGGGGAAAGTTTAACCTCTTGTAGCCTCATGTTATCCTAATACTTTATTAAATTCTGGTTTTGTTTCACATTTTCTTGTTAAACAAAATAAATTTAAATGTCGTTGTTTTTCCCGCCAAACACTCCTCTTCAATCATGTTCTCCGGATACATTTGTCAAATTCCAAATTTAAGATTTTGCTAGAATTAATAGTAATATTTGAGAAAGCGGTTTACGAAGATAAATTCTTTTAGACTTAATAAATAACAATAAAATTAAATGAATTTTATGTTTTATTGGTAAAATAAATGTTTTTTTTAAGAAAAATTACATAAATAAGATTTTTTAGCCAGAAGCTGTTCATGGAGCAAGTTTAACCTCTTGTAGCCTCATGTTATCCTAATACTTTATTAAATTCTGGTTTTGTTCCACATTTTCTTGTTAAAACAAAATTAATTTAAATGTCGTTGTTTTTCACGCCAAACACTCCTCTTCAATCATGTTCTCCGGATACATTTGTCAAATTTCAAATTTAAGATTTTACTAGAATTAATAGTAATATTTGAGAAAGCGGTTTACGAAGATAAATTCTTTTAGATTTAATAAATAACAATAAAATTAAATGAATTTTATGTTTTATTGGCAAAATAAATGTTTTTTTTAAGAAAAATTACATAAATAAATTTTTCTAGCCAGTAGCTGTCCATAAGGCAAGTTTAACTTCTCTTAGCCTCATGTTATCCTAATATTTCATTAAATTCTGGTTTTGTTTCACATTTTCTTCTTAAACAAAATAAATTTAAATGTCGTTGTTTTTCCCGCCAAACACTCCTCTTCAATCATGTTCTCCGGATACATTTGTCAAATTCCAAATTTAAGATTTTGCTAGAATTAATAGTAATATTTGAGAAAGCGGTTTACGAAGATAAATTCTTTTAGACTTAATAAATAACAATAAAATTAAATGAATTTTATGTTTTATTGGTAAAATAAATGTTTTTTTTAAGAAAAATTACATAAATAAGATTTTTTAGCCAGAAGCTGTTCATGGAGCAAGTTTAACCTCTTGTAGCCTCATGTTATCCTAATACTTTATTAAATTCTGGTTTTGTTCCACATTTTCTTGTTAAAACAAAATTAATTTAAATGTCGTTGTTTTTCACGCCAAACACTCCTCTTCAATCATGTTCTCCGGATACATTTGTCAAATTTCAAATTTAAGATTTTACTAGAATTAATAGTAATATTTGAGAAAGCGGTTTACGAAGATAAATTCTTTTAGATTTAATAAATAACAATAAAATTAAATGAATTTTATGTTTTATTGGCAAAATAAATGTTTTTTTTAAGAAAAATTACATAAATAAATTTTTCTAGCCAGTAGCTGTCCATAAGGCAAGTTTAACTTCTCTTAGCCTCATGTTATCCTAATATTTCATTAAATTCTGGTTTTGTTTCACATTTTCTTCTTAAACAAAATAAATTTAAATGTCGTTGTTTTTCCCGCCAAACACTCCTCTTCAATCCTGTTCTCCGGAGACAATTGTCAAATTTCAAATTTAAGATTTTGCTAGAATTATAAGAAATATTTAAGAAAGCGGTTTACGAAAATAAATTCGTTTAGATTTAAAAAATAACAATAAAATTAAATGAATTTTATGTTCTATTGGTAAAATAAATGTTTTTTTTAAGAAAAATTACATAAATAAGTTTTTTTAGCTAGTAGGTGTCCATAAGACAAGTATAACATCTTGTAGCCTCATGTTATCCTAATACTTTAATAAATTCTGGTTTTGTTTCACATTTTCTTGTTAAATTAAAATAAATTTAAATGCCGTTGTTTTTCCCTCCAAAAATTCCTCTTCAATGATGTTCTCCGGATACATTTGTCAAATTTCAAATTGACGATTATGCTAGAATTAAGAGAAATATTTGAGAAAGCGTTTTACGAAGATAAATTCTTTTAGATTTAATAAATAACAATAAAATTTATTAAATTTTATGTTTTATTGGTAAAATAAATGTTTTTTTTAAGAAAAATTACATAAATAAGATTTTTTAGCCAGTAGCTGCTGATGGAGCAAGTTTAACCTCTTGTAGCCTCATGTTATCCTAATACTTTATTAAATTCTAGTTTTGTTCGACATGTTTTTGTTAAAACAAAATAAATTTAAATGTCGTTGTATTTCCCGCCAAAAACTCCTCTTCAATCATGTTCTCCTGATACAATTGTCAAATTTCAAATTTAAGATTTTGCTAGAATTATAAGAAATATTTAAGAATGCGGTTTACGAAAATAAATTCTTTTAGATTTAATAAATAACAATAAAATTAAATGAATTTTATGTTTTATTGGCAAAATAAATGTTTTTTTGTAAGCAAAATTACATAAATAAGTTTTTGAGCCAGTAGCTGTTCATGGAGCAAGTTTAACCTCTTGTAGCCTCATGTTATCCTAATACTTTATTAAATTCTGGTTTTGTTTCACATTTTCTTTTTTAAACAAAATTAATTTAAATGTCGTTGTTTTTCCCGCCAAAAACTTCTCTTCAATGATGTTCTCCGGATACATTTGTCAAATTTCAAATTTAAGATTATGCTAGCATTAAGAAAAATATTTAAGAAAGCGTTTTACGAAGATAATTCGTTTTAGAATTAATAAATAACAATAAAATTAAATGAATTTTATGTTCTATTGGTAAAATAAATGTTTTTTTGTAAGCAAATTTACATAAATATGTTTTTTTAGCCAGTAGCTGTTCATGGAGCAAGTTTAACCTTTTGTAGCCTCATGTTATCCTAATACTTTATTAAATTCTGGTTTTGTTCCACATTTTCTTGTTAAAACAAAATAAATTTAACTGTCGTTGTTTTTCCCGCCAAAAACTCCTCTTCAATGATGTTCTCCGGATACATTTGTAAAATTTCAAATTTAAGATTATGCTAGAATTAAGAGAAATATTTGAGAAAGCGGATTACGAAGATAAATTCTTTTAGATTTAATAAAGAACAATAAAATTAAATGAATTTTATGTTTTATTGGTAAAATAAATGTTTTTTTGTAAGCAAAATTACATAAATAAGTTTTTTAGCCAGTAGCTGTTCATGGAGCAAGTTTAACCTCTTGTAGCCTCATGTTATCCTAATACTTTATTAAAATCTGGTTTTGTTCCACATTTTCTTGTTAAAACAAAATAAATTTAACTGTCGTTGTTTTTCCCGCCAAAAACTTCTCTTCAATGATGTTCTCCGGATACATTTGTCAAATTTCAAATTTAAGATTATGCTAGCATTAAGAAAAATATTTAAGAAAGCGTTTTACGAAGATAATTCGTTTTAGAATTAATAAATAACAATAAAATTTATTAAATTTTATGTTTTATTGGTAAAATAAATGTTTTTTTGTAAGCAAATTTACATAAATATGTTTTTTTAGCCAGTAGCTGTTCATGGAGCAAGTTTAACCTTTTGTAGCCTCATGTTATCCTAATACTTTATTAAATTCTGGTTTTGTTCCACATTTTCTTGTTAAAACAAAATAAATTTAACTGTCGTTGTTTTTCCCGCCAAAAACTCCTCTTCAATGATGTTCTCCGGATACATTTGTAAAATTTCAAATTTAAGATTATGCTAGAATTAAGAGAAATATTTGAGAAAGCGGATTACGAAGATAAATTCTTTTAGATTTAATAAAGAACAATAAAATTAAATGAATTTTATGTTTTATTGGTAAAATAAATGTTTTTTTGTAAGCAAAATTACATAAATAAGTTTTTGAGCCAGTAGCTGTTCATGGAGCAAGTTTAACCTCTTGTAGCCTCATGTTATCCTAATACTTTATTAAATTCTGGTTTTGTTTCACATTTTCTTTTTTAAACAAAATTAATTTAAATGTCGTTGATTTTCCCGCCAAAAACTCCTCTTCAATGATGTTCTCCGGATACATTTGTCAAATTTCAAATTTAAAATTTTGCTAGAATTAATAGTAATATTTGAGAAAGCGGTTTACGAAGATAAATTCTTTTAGATTTAATAAATAACAATAAAATTAAATGAATTTTATGTTTTATTGGTAAAATAAACCTTTTTTTTTTAAGAAAAATTAAATAAATAAGATTTTTTAAACAGCAGCTGTTCATGGGGCAAGTTTAACCTCTTGTAGCCTTATGTTATCCTAATACTTTATTAAATTCTAGTTTTGTTCGACATGTTTTTGTTAAATCAAAAATAAATTTAAATGTCGTTGTATTTCCCGCCAAAAACTCCTCTTCAATGATGTTCTCCGGATACATTTGTCAAATTTCAAATTTAAGATTATGCTAGAATTAAGAGAAATATTTGAGAAAGCGGATTACGAAGATAAATTCTTTTAGATTTAATAAAGAACAATAAAATTAAATGAATTTTATGTTTTATTGGTAAAATAAATGTTTTTTTGTAAGCAAAATTACATAAATAAGTTTTTGAGCCAGTAGCTGTTCATGGAGCAAGTTTAACCTCTTGTAGCCTCATGTTATCCTAATACTTTATTAAATTCTGGTTTTGTTTCACATTTTCTTTTTTAAACAAAATTAATTTAAATGTCGTTGATTTTCCCGCCAAAAACTCCTCTTCAATGATGTTCTCCGGATACATTTGTCAAATTTCAAATTTAAGATTTTGCTAGAATTAATAGTAATATTTGAGAAAGCGGTTTACGAAGATAAATTCTTTTAGATTTAATAAATAACAATAAAATTAAATGAATTTTATGTTTTATTGGTAAAATAAACCTTTTTTTTTTAAGAAAAATTAAATAAATAAGATTTTTTAAACAGCAGCTGTTCATGGGGCAAGTTTAACCTCTTGTAGCCTTATGTTATCCTAATACTTTATTAAATTCTAGTTTTGTTCGACATGTTTTTGTTAAATCAAAAATAAATTTAAATGTCGTTGTATTTCCCGCCAAAAACTCCTCTTCAATCCTGTTCTCCGGATACAATTGTCAAATTTCAAATTTAAGATTTTGCTAGAATTATAAGAAATATTTAAGAAAGCGGTTTACGAAAATAAATTCTTTTAGATTTAATAAATAACAATAAAATTAAATGAATTTTATGTTTTATTGGTAAAATAAATGTTTTTTTTTTAAAAAATTAAATAAATAAATTTTTCTAGCCAGTAGCTGTCCATAAGGCAAGTTTAACTTCTCTTAGCCTCATGTTATCCTAATACTTTATTAAATTCTGGTTTTGTTTCACATTTTCTTGTTAAACAAAATAAATTTAAATGTCGTTGTTTTTCCCGCCAAACACTCCTCTTCAATGATGTTCTCCGGATACATTTGTCAAATTCCAAATTTAAGATTTTGCTAGAATTAATAGTAATATTTGAGAAAGCGGTTTACGAAGATAAATTCTTTTAGATTTAATAAATAACAATAAAATTTTTTAAATTTTATGTTTTATTGGTAAAAAAAATGTTTTTTTTAAGAAAAATTACATAAATAAGATTTTTTAAGCCAGAAGCTGTTCATGGAGCAAGTTTAACCTCTTGTAGCCTCATGTTATCCTAATACTTTATTAAATTCTGGTTTTGTTCGACATTTTTTTGTTAAATTAAAATAAATTTAAATTTCGTTGTTTTTCCCGCCAAAAACTCCTCTTCAATTATGTTCTCCGGTTACATTTTTCAAATTTCAAATTTAAGATTATGCTAGCATTAAGAAAAATATTTGAGAAAGCGGGTTACGAAGATTAATTCTTTTAGATTTAATAAATAACAATAAAATTAAATGAATTTTATATTTTATTGGTAAAATAAATGTTTTTTTAAGCAAAATTACAAAAATAAGTTTTTTAGCCAGTAGCTGTTCATGGAGCAAGTTTAACCTCTTGTAGCCTCATGTTATCCTAATACTTTATTAAATTCTGGTTTTGTTCCACATTTTCTTGTTAAAACAAAATAAATTTAACTGTCGTTGTTTTTCCCGCCAAAAACTCCTCTTCAATGATGTTCTCCGGATACATTTGTCAAATTTCAAATTTAAGATTATGCTAGAATTAAGAGAAATATTTGAGAAAGCGGATTACGAAGATAAATTCTTTTAGATTTAATAAATAACAATAAAATTAAATGAATTTTATGTTTTATTGGTAAAATAAATGTTTTTTTAAGCAAAATTACAAAAATAAGTTTTTGAGCCAGTAGCTGTTCATGGAGCAAGTTTAACCTCTTGTAGCCTCATGTTATCCTAATACTTTATTAAATTCTGGTTTTGTTCGACATTTTTTTGTTAAATCAAAATAAATTTAAATTTCGTTGTTTTTCCCGCCAAAAACTCCTCTTCAATTATGTTCTCCGGATACATTTTTCAAATTTCAAATTTAAGATTATGCTAGCATTAAGAAAAATATTTAAGAAAACGGTTTACGAAGATAAATTCTTTTAGATTTAATAAATAACAATAAAATTAAATGAATTTGATGTTTTATTGGTAAAATAACTGTTTTTTTTTGTAAGCAAAATTACATAAATAAGTTTTTTTAGTCAGTAGCTGTTCATGGGGCAAGTTTAACCTCTTGTAGCCTCATGTTATCCTAATACTTTATTATTTTTGGATTTGTTACACATTTTCTTGTTAAAACAAAATTATTAAAAAGTCGTTTTTTCCGCCAAAAATTCTTCTTCTATCATGTTCTCCGGACACATTTGTCAAATTCCAAATATAAGATTTTGCTAGAATTAAGAAAAATATTTGAGAAAGCTGATAACAAATATAATTTTTTTTAGAATTAATAAATAACAATATAATATATCAAATTTTATGTTTTATTGGTAAAATAAATGATTTTTTAAAGGAAAATTACATAAATAAGTTTTTTTAGCTAGTAGCTGTCCAAAAGGCAAGTTTAACCTCTTGTAGACTCATATTATCCTAATACTTTATTAAATTCTGGTTTTGTTCCACATTTTCTTGTTAAAACAAAATTAATTTAAATGTCGTTGTTTTTCCCGCCAAAAACTCCTCTTCAATCATGTTCTTCGGATACATTTGTCAAATTTCAAATTTAAGATTATGCTAGCCTTAGTTTATCCTAAGGATAAAATCCCATATGAGCAGAATTGCAGAAAGCGCAACAGCGCAAAACCAAAAGCAGAATATCAGGAGAGTGAGAGAGACAGTAATATCTTTCTACCTCTCTCACTTAAATAAAATTTATACGGTGACGCTTGACCCTCTCAGGGCGCAATTACATGTCTGCGTCGAACGCTGCGTTCTTGCGTTGTATGTTGAGAGAGAGAAAGACAGACATATAGTCACATCTTTGTCACTCTCACCATTAAACGCAAAAACGCAACGTTCGACGCAGGCATGTAATTGCGCCCTCAGGGCGCAATTACATGTCTGCGTCGAACGTTGCGTTTTTGCGTTGAATGGTGAGAGGGAGAAAGATGTGACTATATTCCTGTCTTTCTCTCCTTTACTATTCAACGCAAAAACGCAGCTTTCGACGCAGACATGTAATTGCGCCCTCACATAATTTCTAGTTTCGGTTTTACGCATTCTGCTTACATCGGTTTTCACCCTAATGGATCCTCCATTCAGCCATTTTCCTCATTCTATACATCTTCATAATATTCCATCCCTGACTTTCTCTATTCTTTCCCAACTTGTCTCCCAGCCCTGCTATAAATCAAATTTCCTCATTTCCGGTCAATTATGACTTGTTTACAAATGTCGTCTTTCAAATAACACAGAAATAAATTGAAAATTTCCAACAATAACATTGTATTTATTTTATTGATCCATTTTTTAAGAATAATTAATTTACTTAACTTTAAATTTTTTACGGAAAAAACGTTTCTTTGAGTGTAATTTACATTAAAGTGATTTGAATTTTTAAAAAATAATGGCGGAAGATTTATTAGCAAAGGAGAAAGAGTTTTATAAATTAAATAAAGAATTAGAGGAGAAAACTCGTGATTTAATGAAGGAAGTTGATTCAGTAATGGAATCTACAAATAATTCTCAATTATTGTCGTTAAATCACAATTATTCGTTTTCAACACTCGATGATATAAAGAGAAAAATTTTTGATGCTCCAACTTTAATGGAAAGACAATCAGAGCCTCTGTTATTTAAAAAAAATATTTCTCATTCTTTTGACCAATCTCGCAATCAATTACAGAAAGGGTAATTTTTCAAAATAATAAATTCACAAATTTAAATAATTTAATTAACCTAATGAAATTTAAAAACTGAAAATTCTTTTTATTAATTACATTAGTTTAAAAAAAGACGAGATTTGAAATATTTTTAAAATTGTTAAAAAATAAAGAATTTATTATATGTTATTAACAGGAGTACAGATATAGAAAATTTCAACAATTCGAAAAATGAAAATTCTAAAGCTGAAACAATGATTCAATTACTCAAAACAAAGATAAAAACTCAACAAAATGAAATACAAGCCATTCAAAACGAATATAAAAAAAAGGTACAGACTATTTTAAAAAATTAATTTTATTCTCGTTTTTCTCAAATTTGCACCGATTTATTTTTATTTATTAATTTTTTGTAAAAAAGCACAACTTTTATTAAACACTTGCTTAAAAATATAATTAATTAAAGAATACAAATTGATATTAGGTAATTATTTTTTAATTTTTCTTATATAAAATTTGCATTTAACTAATTTTTGTTTTCAAAAAAATATTTTTTATTTCAGACAAATTATTGCAAAGAATTGGAGGCGGAAAGTAAAAAACAGGCGGAAATTAAAGAAAAATTACAATATCAAGTGGATAATTTAAAAGATTCAATTTCAAAACACGAAAATGGTAGTTTCAATTTTCAATCGAAAATTCAAGAACAAACATTGGAAATTTCAAGTTTAAAGAAGGTATTATTTTCAGAAATAATAAATTCACTTACCTTAGATATTTACAAAAAATCATGAAAAAAAAAATATTAACAATTTTCAGGAAATTGAGGATTTAAGAAAGGAATTAAAAGTCGTGAATCAACAATATGTTAGCAGTGAAGTAAGACTAAACAGAAGTTTAGAAGAAATCGAGAAACTTCGCAGTTCCGTAAAATTTAATAAATTGGATGAAAAGGTTCGGTAATTTTTACAATGCTAAACAATAATATTACTTAAATCACTATTTTTTTTATACTATTTAATTATAGGATTTAAGGGACCAAATAAGAAAGATTTCCGAGGAAAAAAGACTGGCAATAAAAAATCTCGAGAAGCAACGATCAGAATTATATCAAGCTTTTAAAAAGCAACAGCATCTTGTCGATAATCTCAAGAAGCAAAAAGTAAAAACAAAATTTTCACAAAAATTCAATCTAAATTATTTTTTAAAACTGATTTTTTTTATTTCAGGCCTATTTGGAAGCAAGTAGACAGATTGAAATTACCAACGAAGATTTTGCCAAATTTTTAGAATGGAAACCAGATCGAAACTTGTAACAATTTAATTGGAAGAGAGAATTCTGAAATGACGGAAAATAAAACAATTTCATACTTCCAAATGACATTTCGTTTTATTTACAGAAGTCTTATTTTGTGCAAGAAATAATTCTAATAGTAAATATATTGGACTGTACAAAATTTTCGGTCATTTGACCTTATGATTAGCAGAAGTTGTTTTTGGTTTTTAAAAAAAAAAGGAAAAAAAAATAATAGAATTTCAGGGCAAAGCCTCAGTTTTTAATTAAACGGACCGACAAGGACATTAGCAAGTAAAAGCTTTCAGTTTTTTCTTGAATGTCCGACTCTAATTATTAATAATATTTTTTACGAGGCTCTTTAAATAGTCGTATAATAATAAACGTCGTCGAATAAAATACATAAAAGTCATATTCACGCCACTGACAAAATCAACAATCTTTTACGAACAAATCTCTAATTTTTAAGCGCAATTTGACTAACTCGCTCGATTTCAGCCTTTTGTTGGTATTAATCGTTTACTTAGAATCGGTATTTATTATAATTTTAAACTATTTCTCAGAATTAGTTAGATTTCTTTTTTTTTTTTCTTTCTTTCTTTATATTTCATTATAGATCCGGAAAAATAATTTTCTATTGATTTCGTAACTTGTTTCTTTTAAATTTTCTCCTTTCTCTCTACTGACAGCAAATAAATTTAAAAAACACAAACTTGATAAATTGAAAATTAAAACTATTGGAAGCCGCTCGAAACTATTAAATTATTGGTGGTGAAATTAATGAATTTTTCTACTTTCTAGTAAATTAGGCAATAAAATCAATGAGCTTTTTTTTAAAATCATACTTTGTACAAATATTACAGCCTTTAGTATCGCCGACAAAAATTCGTAACAGAAAAATTATTTTGATGGGCTGTTTAGATTTCGTATAAAAAAAAAACAAACAAAAAAACAAAAACTCGGAAAATTTTCTAGAAGCTTTGCACAATTTATATTTCATTATGATATGCTTGTGTGTTGCTTAAATTGCAATTTTTTTTCGCTTTTTTTTTTTTGTTTTTGTTCCAAAATTCTTTAGAATTTCAGGATTGACTTAGTTTTTAGGAATGAGAGGGGAAAAAAAATTTTGCAAATCTAAGCAACACAAGATGAAGGCCTAGCGAATCGACTATTTAATTAATTTTCTTAATGTATTGTAAAAATCAGAATCTAAATGCGACCAGAGAAGCGACACGGCTGCGAGTATTGACGCACAAAAATTAACCGTCAACGTAAATAAATATTGGGACACGAAAACCGCAGTAGAATACAATGGTCTCTGCTTCAGATACATCAGCTTTTTCCTGATAAGGTTCTGGATTAACAGATCATGCCAAGTAGCTGTACGTGTCTTTTTGTCCTTCCGTTCGCTCTAAATATTCCTTTTCTATTAAAATATCTATACATTTCTGGAAAGAGAAAAAACGTATATTAATTTAATTTTTAAATTACACAATTTGTATAATACTTTCACATAGAACGAGAATTTTATTTGGAAATTTGAAATAAAGATTGTAAGAAAAGAAAAAAGCAAAATTTTTAAAAATTATGAATTTATACACTACTGGCTATTTGGTATAAATTTTCTAATTTGAATTATCATATTTAATATAATTTTTATTTATTCTAATTTTTATGTGATGGAACTGAATTATTATTTATTTTCCGAAAAAAATTGTTTAATTGTTTTGTTTTTCCGAATGGTCATTTTTTTTATTTATTGTGTTAGCTAATAATTTCATAATTTAAGTTTTAGTTATACGAATCGTCAATTAGCATAATTTCTATATTTTTAACGTAAAATTTGTTGAAATCAATATTATTCCCGTTCCGGGAATTCAAATATTATGATTGCTGGATATTCGAAAAAATTTAATGATCAAAATTAGATGTAAATAAAATTTATTTTTAAGAATAATTGATAACTGGTGTAAAAAATTTAAAAATTCATGATAATAAAAAAAAATTGAATAGAATAATCGAAATTTGTAGAAAATAATTCTAAAATGGCGAAAATAATAGAAATATGAAGAAAATAATTGAAAAATCACAAAAAAAAATATGAATGACAAAAGTAATTAAGGACAAAAATAATTGAAATTTGAAGAACATAATTGAAACTTGTGTAGAAAATTTCAATATTTCTCGCAACAATTTTAAGATAAAAGAGCATAATTTATATTTTAAGAGAATAATTGAAAAATGACCAAAATAATTGATAATTAGTGTAGAAAATTAAAATTTTTAATAAAATACTTGAAAAATTGATGTAATAAATAAATTGAATTTATCTAAAATAGAAAAAAGAGAAGAGTATTCAAAATATTATAAAAATATTCTATGATTTTTTCAATTATTTCTCTCAAATTTTATTTAATGTTTTCAATCTTTTATATTTAAATTATTTTTATCATATTTAAATTTTTTTTCTCATTCTTAAATTATTTTTAGCATGTTTCAATTATTTTTCTCAAGTTTGAATTAATTTTATCATTTCTTAATTATTTTCCTGGATTGTTATTTTCTGAAATTTTTAAATATTTTTCTAACATTTCAATTCTTTTCTTTAATTTTTAATTATTTTCCTTTGCTTTCATAATTTCAAAATCTTTTTAATAATTATCGTAAATTTTATTTATTTTTAGCTTTCTTCAATTTTTTTTTCGAAATTTTAGTTATTCTCATTTTTTTCAATTGATTTTTAAGATTTTCATGTAATTTTTCTAAATTTCAATTATTTTTTTCTTATTTAAAAAAAATTATTTAATTTTTTCAATTATTTCACTCAAATGTCATTTATTTTTTACAACTTATCATTTTTTGTATTATATTTCACTTATTTTCTTCAAGTTTCAAATTGTAAAATCATTTTTCAATTATTTTCCAAAATTTAAATCCTTTAATTTTCAATTCTTTTCATTTCTTTTATAATTGCCAACATTTTAAACTATTTATCTGAGATTTCAATTATTTACTTCAATTTTCAATTATTTATATACTTTTTTACTTTATTTTCTTCAATTTTCAATTACTTTCGTTCTTTTTCTTAATTTCCAAAAAGTTTTTAATTATTTCTGTTTAATTAAAAATTATTCTTTTCAATTTTAAATTATGTTTACCTTGTTTCATTTATTTTCTCTAATTTTAAATTATTTTCTTCTTTTTTTTCAATGAACTTCTGAAGTTTTTAAGTATTTTTCTGAAATTTTCTTTAACTTTCTTTTATTTAAAATATATTATGTAATTTTTTAAATTATTTTCTCAAATTTTAATTATTTTTTTTTAATTTTGTAGTATTTATCTTAATTTTCAATCTTTTTTTTTAATTTTCAATTATTTTCCCTAACTTTTCATTATTTAATTTTTTGCAATTTATTTTTCAAATTTTCAAGTAATTTTCTCTAATTTAAATTATTTTCTTTATTTTTAAACCATTTCTAAGATTTTTTCAATTATTTATCTCAAATTTTATTTACCGTTTTCAATCTTTCATATTTAAATTATTTTCATCATAAATTTCAATTATTTTTGTCAATTTGAAAATTTTTCAGCATATTTCAATTATTTTTTTAAATTTTGAATTAATTTTATCATTTTTTTTATTGTTTACCTCGATTGTTAATTATTATTCTTATTTTCTAAAATCATTTTCTACAATTTTTAAGTATTTTTCTACATTTCTATTTTTTCGTCAATTTTTAATTATTCTCATTTGTTTTCATAATTTCCAAATTTTTTTATTAATTATTATTTTCATTTTTTTCAATTTCTTCAATTTAAAATTTTTTTAATTTCTTTTATAATTTCAAAATTTTTTAACTATTAATCTGAGATTTCAATTATTTCATTCAATTATTTATATAATTTTTTACATTATTTTCTTCAATTTTCAATTAATTTCGTTCTTTTTCTTAATTTCCAAAAAAGTTTTTAATTATTTCTGTTTAATTAAAAATTATTCTCTTCAAGTTTAAATTATGTTTGTCTTGTTTAATTTATTTTCTCTAATTTTTAATTCTTTTCTTTTCTTTTTTTTAAGGAACTTCTGAATGTTTTAAGTATTTTTCTTTATTTTTTCTTTATCTAAAATATATATTATGTAATTTTTTCAATAATTTTCTCAAATTTTAATTATTTTTTTCAATTTTATATTATTTACCTCAATTTTCAATAATTTTTTTTCAATTTTCAATTATTCTTCCTAATTTTTCATTATTCAATTGTTTTCAATTTATTTTTAAGATTTTCATGTAATTTTCTCAAATTTAAATTATTTTCTTTATTTTCAAAATATAAAATAATTTAATTTTTAATTGATTTTATTTATTTTTTCAATTAATTTGCAAAATTTTCAATTATTTTGTTCAATTTCAATTATTTTGTTTAATTTCAATTATGTTTTGCACTTTTATTTAATTCTAAAATATTATAAATTTTGTCCTAAAAAAAAAAGGTTTATTAGAGTTGCTAAGACAGCTTTCTGATTGGCTGGTAATTTTTCCGGAAACATTACCAGCCAATCAGAAAGCTGTTTTAGAAATTCTACAATCCTTTGGCCTGTCAGATGCAAATTCTGACAATTGGAGATTCGGGAAGTTAAAAGTCCGAACAAATTGAGATTCGGAGAGTTCAATATTCTGACAGTTGAAGATTCGAGAACTTAAAATTTCGGAAAAATGGTGATTTGGGAATTTCTATATACTGACAAATAAATTTCGGTCTTTTGGAGATTCTGACAAATGAGTTTTGAAGTTAATTTGTCTCGCGTATGATTCTTGAATCTATAAATAGAAAAGTGAATAAACTAAATATAAACTAAATTGAAAAAATTACCTTAATAACGTGCACTCTTGGTTTGAACCTGGTACTGAGTTGATTCAGAACTTCAGCAACTAATTGCTGGTGTTTAAGAACTTTCCTCATTTTCATGATTCTCACTATCGCTGCTTGAATTAATAACTTCCTATCTTCCTCTATATGTTTATGTGTCGTCTCTTGCTCGACTTTTAGTTCGGTTTTCATCGGGATATTGATGTTTACCCTGAGCTTTTTACTGTAAATGAATAAATAAAAAAATATTTCATATTAATAAACAAATTATTAATTATAAAATTAATAATAATAATGATGATAACAATTATTACTTTTTATAACCCGTGAAAAGTTCAGCGCACGACGATGGCGAAAGTTCAGTTTCGTCTTCTGTAGATGAGATCAACAATTTCGCTTTTAAAAGTATCTGCATCACCTGAAAAAATTAATTAATTTTAGATAAGTCACATGTCCAATGTATAGAGTAATAAATAATAGTATGTAAAATAAAAAATTACGATTTAAGAAAAATAATTAAATATTGACGTGAATAATTAACTATTAAAATAAAAATTAAAAAAAAAATTTAAATGGCTCCTACTTAATTACACAATTGAAAGGAATATTTAAAAAAATTAAACAATAAATATTAAATTTAAACAAAATAGTTGAAAAATTGTAGGAATAACTATTAGAAATAATTGCAAACTGGAAAACTGGATTGACAATCGAAAAAAAATAATTGTAATTGAAGGAAACAATAAAAAGTTGAGCAAATAAATTGAAATTTTAAGAATTAGATTAAAGATTGAAATAATTAATAATTGAAAAAAAAAAACAAAATGAAGAAAATAATTGACAATTGAAAACAAAATTCATACAATGGCTAGATTAATACAAAACCGAACAAACTAATTTAAAAAATCAAAGAATAATTATAAAATTTTAGGATAATAATTAAAAATTAAAAAAATTGTAGGAAATAATTGAAAATGGAGGAAAATAATTAATAATTGCAGAAAATAGTTGAAAAATTGAAGAAATTATTATAGGAATAATTGTTGGAAATAATTGCACATTTAACAACTAGATTGAATATCGAAAAAAATAATTAAAAATTGATAGAAGCAATTAAAAATTGAAGAATGTAATTAAAATTTAAAGAATATACTTAAAAATTGAAAAAAAAAGTTTTTGAAAAAAGCCGAGAATTATTGAATACTGAGGAATTAATTGAAAATCGATACAAATAATTGAAAATTAAAGAAAATATTTGAGAATTAATGAAAATAATTAAAAATTGAAGAAATAACTTGGAAATTAAAAAATTAAATTAAATTTTCAAGAAAATAATTGATAATTAAAAGAAAAATTACAATATAACGAAAATAATTAACTTTAAAAAAAAAAGATTAACAATTGAAAAGAAATTAGAGAAATTGTGAGAATAATCGGCATTTGAACAAAAAAAAGTTTTTAATTAAAGAAAAATCATAAAATTAAAGGAGAATAATAAATTGTCAATTGAAAGATGATGAAAATTATGGATAAAATTGTAGAAAATAAATGAAAATTGAAAAATTATATTGGAATTTCAAGAAAATAATTGATAATTCAAAGAAAAATTACAAAATGACTAAAATTATTAAATATTAAAGAAAATAATTGACAAAAAAATTCGAAAATAATAATAATAATTGGAAAATGACAAAAATAATTGGAATTTGAAGAAACAAACTGAAAGATGACAAAACTAATTAAAAATTAAGAAAATAATTAAAAATTTGAAGAAAAGACTTGGAAAATGACAAAAATAATTGAAAAATGGAAAAACAAAATAAAAAGTTCATGTCAAAACATAATTAAAAAATTGGAGAAAAAAATTGACCATTAAAGAAAATACTTGAAAAATGATAAATAAATAAAATTTAAAAAAAAAAACAATTGACAAATGACAAAAATAATCAAAAAATGGAACAAATGGTCGAGAAATGACAAAAAAAATTGAACCTTGAAAAAAAAATGAAAAATGATAAAACTAATTTAAAATTATGTAACAAATTTATGATTTGAAGAAAAGACGTAAAAAATGACATAAATAATTGAAAAATGGAGAAACAAAATAAAAATTAGAAATCAATGATTGAAAAATTGAAGATAAAAATTGACGCTTAAAGAAAATATATGAATAATGACAAAATAATTGCAAAATCCCAAATAATTTGAAATTTGAAGAGAAAATACTTGAAAAATGATAAAAATAATTAAAATTAAAAATAAAAAGCAATTGACAAATGACTAAAATAATTGAAAAATGAAAAAATTAAATGTTTATTAAAATAAGAAATTAAAGAATCCATGACAATAATTAATTAAAAATTGTAGAAAATAATTTTAAATTGAAGAAAATGTGATTTTATGAAAATTGTTGAATAATAATTAATAAATTGAATTGAAGTTTGAAAAACAAAATTGATAATTGAAAAAAGACGGAAATGATTGATTATAGAAGAAAATAATTGAAAATTGGAGCAGTTATTGAGATGTAAAATAAATAAATGATAATTGAAAAAAATAGTTGAAAAAAGTCGAGAATTATTGAATATTAAATTAAATAATTGAAAATTGAAGGAAATAATTGAGATCTGAAGAAAATAAATAAAAATCGATGAAAATAATTGAAAATTGGAGAAAATAATTGAAAATTGAATCAAATAATTGGCAATTAAAAAAAATAATTTAGAGTTGAAGGAAAAAATTCAAAATTGATTAAAATAATTGAAAATCGTAGAAAATATTTCAGAAGTAAAGAAATTAATTGGAAATTGATGAAAATAATTGAAAATTGAAGAAAATAATTGTTAATTGAAGAAAATAGTAGAAAATCGAAGAAAATAATTGAAAAATGAAGAAATAATTTGAAATTAATTAAAATAATTCAAAAGGGAAGAAAATAATTGAGAATTGTAGAAATTAATTATCGTAAATTTCAATTATTTTTAGCATTCTTCTTTTCTCCAATTTTTATTTATTTTCATTTTCTAAAATTATTTTCTAAGATTTTTAAGAATTTTTCTAAAATTTCAATTATTTTCTTGAATTTTCAATTATTTTCATTCGTTTTCATACTTTCATAATTTCAAAATTTGTTTATTAATTATCATAAATTTCAATTACTTTTAGCTTATTTCTTCAATTCTTTTCTCCAATTTTTAGTTATTTTCTTTTATTTTAATTGATTTCCAAGATCTTCATGTATTTTTTTCAAATTTAAATTATTTTTTCTTTATTTAAAAAAAATTCTGTAATTTTTTCAATTATCACACTTAAATGTCATTTATTTTTTACAACTTATCATTGTTTGTATCATATTTTAATTATTTTCGTCAAGTTTTAAAATTTAAAAACATTTTTCAATTATTTTCCAAAATTTATTTCCTTCAATTTTCAATTCTTTACATTTGTTTCATTATTTCAAAAATTTTTAACTATTTATGTGACTTTTCAATTATATCATTATTTAACATTTATATTATTTTTTATATTATTTTCTTCAATTTTCAATTACTTTCGTTCTTTTTCATAATTACCAAAAAGTTTTTACTTATTTCTCTTTAATTAAAACTTGTTCAAATTTTGTTTAACTTTCCTTTATTTAAAATATTTTATGTAATTTGTTTCATTATTTTCCCTAACTTTACATTATTTAATTTTTTGCAATTTATTTTTAAGATTTCCAAGTAATTTTCTCATATTTAAATTATTTTCTTTTTGTTTAAAACATTTTTATGATTGTTTAAATTACTTTCCCTAATTTTTAATTGATTTCATTATTTTTTTTCAATTAATTGCAATGTACGGTCTAATAAAAAAACTGAAATTCTATCTACATTTTTTTATAGTAATTTGACTTTTTCATGTTTAATGTCGTTCATTGTTTCTGCGGTATTGTTAGCGTTAAACGCATAATCAGATTGGTTCAAAATGCATAAAGTTACCATCTTTATTCACAAAACAAATTATTCATATATTAGTCAAATTTATTAGCCCAGAAAGAAATTTCCCGGTTAGTAGACACCCTGGAATTAGCTGAAATTTTTAGAAATTTCTGGATATATTTTTTTTCACCGGCAATTTCCCGGTTTTCCCGGAATTAAAACTTCAAGTGTCCACCCTGATTCTGCATTAGCCCATTTTGTTTTTAATTGTATAAAAAATAAAATATTAAAATTGAAATTTTCAAGATTTATCCACAAATATCTGGGGTTTTTTTTTTTTATGATTTGCATTTTTTTCATACCTGGATGAGAAAATCCATTTTGATTTGAGTTGACTCGTGCAACTGCTGTATCGTCCACGAAGTCGCGACATTGTACTGTAACAAGACCGCCATTTGGAAAGTTGAGGCTTGAAGTGTGTACCTATTTTTAAAGCAATTCGTGTGCAATTCTCCTTTAGACATGTTATACAGCCAATTTAACTTTCTTCCACTGTGTTGTGAACTATAGAAAGTGGTAAACCTAGTAACCGACCTTTCCAACTAAAATAAAACAGACATTAGTCATTGGTATTTTTTTTTAATTTTAATTCAATCATTAAGCAAGTTAAGCAAGAAGAAAAAGAAAATTCACCTCAGTTGGCAAGGAAAAGGCAAAAGACTGTTGAAAAGGCCAGGAACCTGAAGAAAGTACTTGAATGCTGAAATCAATATCTAGCGGCTCAGCCGAATTCGTCAGGTGTCTTCGAAATTGTTCATTCAAGTCCTTCGAGACTCCAATGTCTTGGAACATTCGCTGCAACTTGGAGGTATATTCAAAGCCACATGCCTGTTTCAATTTTGAGATCATTGAAGCTTCAGCGTCATCACTAGCCGACATATGTTGCACCAATCGTTTTGCCAGCATTTTACTGTAGAACTTTTGGAAAACGTCTTTATCCTCTATATATTTAAAAACTACCATCTGCAAAAAAAAGAATATTGGTTAGTTTTTAATTTAAAAAATAAATAAAAAGATAATTTAAAGAATGTTTAAATAAATTACTAAAGAGAAAAAACTTTGCAATTAGAAAAATTAGAGGATTATTTTACCAATTGAAAAGCAAAAGAATGAATAAAATTTTTGGAAAATTGTAAACTATTGAAAAAAAAAATTTTATGATATAGAAAAACGATATTAAAATGAGAATATTTAGTAATTAAATTTACATAATATAAAATAAGAGAACAAAAGTCTTCAAAAAGATAGAAAATTGAGAAATTTAAAAAATTTAGATAAAAGAATCGAATAATTTTTTTCATAATTCGTAATTACAAGATAAAAACTAAAAAATTTAATAGAAAATGTTTCTGAGAAATAGAAAAATGATGACAAAAAATAAAGAATTAATTAAAATACAGGGAAAAACTGAAAAAAATTGGGAAATAACAATAAAATTGTATAAATAGGAAGAAAATAAAAATATGTCTTGTTTCTTAATCTAAAAAACTGTAAAAAAATGTAAAAAGTACAAAAAATAAAAGAAATTGATATAATTGACTAAAAAAATTAGAAGTAATAGAAATAAAATAAAACAATGTGTATAAAGATAAATAAGCCCACAAAAGAAATTTAAAAATTCTTTAAAAATAAAAAAAGTTTAGGAAAATTAAACAAAAAATATTTTTGTAATACTTAAAACAAGTCGAAACTATAAATTTAGAAAAATAAAGAAAATATAAAAAATTTTTGTAAAACTAAGTAAGTTTGAAAAAGTAGACAAAATGTGAAAATAAATTAAATAAATTTACAAAAAAATGAGCCCAGTTATTTTTAATGATATAGAAAACTCTTTTAAATTCAAAAAAGTCATGAAAAGAAAATTAAAATAAAGAAAAATTTAAAAAAGAAACATTGAACCAGTAACATAAAAATATATAAAAAAGTAAAAACTTTTTTCAAAGAATTAACTACTAACGGATATTCTTTTTAAATTAAGAAAATAAAAAAGAAGATAATTAAAAAAAATACGTTAAAATATATCTAAAGAGAAAACATTTTTAAAATTAGAAAAATAAGAAAATTATATTACAAATTGAAGAAAAAAAGAATTTATAAAATTTTGGAAAAAATTGAAACATTTAAAAACAATTGTTTTCTATAAAATAGAAGACCGATGTTAAAAGAGAATATTTCGTACAAGATTAAATTTACATAATATAAAATAACAGAATAAAAGTCTTCAAAAAAGTAGAAAATTGAGAAATTTAAAAAAAAAATATCCAATAACAATTTTCAAAAACTTCTTATTACAAGATAATAACTAAAGAATTTAAATAAAAAAAATGTTTCAAAGAAATATAAAATTGATGACAAAAAAAGACTAAAAAAGAATTGTGAAACAAGAAAATTAAAAAAATAAAAAGAAAATTGAGAAATGTTTTTTTTTAATCTTACAAACTGTAAAAAAATGTAAAAGTACAAAATATAAAAAATGTTGGTAAGAATTGACTAAATAATTAGAATAAAAATAAAATAAAAAAATGTATATAAAGATAAATAAAAAGTCCACAAAAGAAATTTAAAAATCTTTTAAAAATAAAAAAAGTTTAAGCAAATTAAACCAAAAACATTTTTATAATATTATACATTGTTTTCGTATAAGTCTAAAAATTCTTTAACAATCACAAATTAATTATTAATTTTAGTTAGTTCAATTAAATAATTGAATAATGACATAAATAAATCAACTGGTAAAAATTAAAAATTTATAGACAATAATATTGAAAAATTAAGAAAAATATTACAAGTTTCAAAAAAAAATCAAATAATTGAAACTTGAAAACAGAATTAAAAAATGTTAAAAATACCTGAAATTTGGAAAAAAATTAATGAAAAATGAGAAATATAATTCAAAAATGGAGTAAAAATCTAAACATTTTAATACATTAATTGAAAAATTGAATACAATAATTGAAAAATTAACAATATTATGAAAATGTGGAGAAACTATTTGAATAATGACACAAATAATTGAAATCTGGTGTAAAAGTTAATTAATTTATGACAATAATAAAATGATTGGAGAAAATGAGATTTAAAGAAAATAATTCTATAATGTCAAATATTGACAAAAATAATTGAAAAATAAATTCGAAGCTTGAGGAAAATAATTGAAAATGGTAGAAATTAATTGAAGTTTGAAGAAAATAATTGAAATTTGAAGAGAATAATTTAAAAACAGCAAAAAATTTTAAAGATGAAGAAAGTAATTAAAGTTTGAAGCTAATAATTGAAATTTCTAGAAAATAATTGAAAAACGATTAAAAAATGAATAAATTTGTAACACTAATAATAAGAATGAAAAAAAGTGTTGAAATTTGAAGAAAATAATTGAAAATTAGTGTAGGAAATTTAAAAATTCATGACAATAAATAAATTCCAGGACAATTTTCAAAAAAATCCATTGTTTTCGTATAAATCTGAAAATTCGTTAATAATCGCAAATTAATTATTAATTTTATTTAATTTCAATTAACTAATTGATAAATTGAATAAATCAAAGCTGATGTTAAAATAAAAAATTTATAGACAATAATTGAAAAATCTAACAAAATATTAAAAGTATATAGAAAATAATTGAAAGTTAAAGAAATTAATGGAAGTTTGAAGAAAATAATTGAAATTTGAAGAAAATAATTGAAATTACAAGAAAAAAATTGAAGAATGAAAAAAAATTTAAATTTGAAGAAACTATTTGAATAATGACACAAATAATTGAAAGTTGGAGTAAAAATTCAAAATTTGAATACGATAATTGAAAAATTAAAAAAAATATTCGAAGTTTCAGAATAATAATTGAACATTGTAGAAAATAATTTAAAAAGGTGTAAAAAATGAATAAATTCATAACAATAATAAAACGAATGATGAAAATGATTGAAATTAGAAGAAAAAAATTTGAAACTGCTATAAAAAATTTAAAAATTCAATTAAAAAATTGAATAAAATAATTGAAATTTGTAGAAAATTATTTTAAAATGACAAAAATAATTGAAATATATAGAAAATAATTTAAAAATAGCAAAAATACTTAAACAATGACAAAAATAATTTAAAATTGAAGAAAATAATTGAAAAATGACAAAAATAAATTGAAGTTTGTGTAGAAAATTTAAATTTTCACGACAATAATTTAATTATTGTCATGAATGTCATTATTGTCTTAAAAATAAAAATTAAACAGTTTCGAAAAAGTGAAATTTCTTGGAAATATTTTAAGAATTAAAAAACGGATCTTTGTGAATATGGAAAATAATTAATATTATTTAATTATTTTGCATTAATTAATATGCATTTAAATTTTAATAAATGTTAATACGAATTAATTGACGTTTGGAATTTATTTAAACTGTAATGACTTAAAGATATAAAAATTAAATTCTATTTTTTGATATCTTTATACAAAAAATTTGTAAATCGTAGGTATTTTGATCATCTGTATTAGCAGAATTTTTAAAACTTTATGAAGATTAAAATATTAAAATTGAAATTTTTAAGATTTATCCACAAATTTGTGGTTTTTGTTTATAGTTTGAGATGTTTTACATGCAGTACTTACCACTTGATTAAGGGTATCTTCGAGCTCCGCTTCCTCGGGATTTTTACTACTTTTCTTCAAAAGTAAATCACAGTATTTCGCTAACAATTCCGGAGATTTGCTGCTACTGTTTGCTGCTTTCGTAACTGAATTACTATTAATGAAACGACCGCAGGCTTTATCGAGCGCTGCTACAAAACCGCTATCATTATTGAAAGCATCAAGAACTAGAGCGTTATATTTCTTGTGTACCACTAAAATTGTATTCACATACATCTTCGGATCCTAGAAAAAAATTTTAAATTTTAATTAATCACTGAACAAACTTAATCTTAGATATTTATTAAATTAAATTATTTATTTATTGTAATCAAACAAATTGTGAATAAATGAGAAAATAAGGGAAATAAGGGAAATAATTGAAATTTGAAGACAAAAATCCAAGAATGGTAAACAAAATTTAAATATGAAGAAACTAATTAAGGTTTGAAGAAAAAAACTTGAAATTTGTAGAAAATGATTGAAAAAAATTTGAAAAATTAATAAATTCATGACAATAATAAAAAGAATAAATAAAATGATTTAAATTTCAAAAAAAAATTCAAGAATGGTAAACAAAATTTAAATATGGAGAAACTAATTGAAGTTTGAAGAAAAAACTTGAAATTTGTAGAAAATGATTGAAAAATTATTAAAAACATTAATAAATTCATGACAATAGTAAAAAGAAGAAATAAAATGATTTAAATTTGAAGTAAATAATTGAAAACTGGTGTGAAAATTTTTAAATTCATAATAATAAAACAAAATTGAATAAAATATTTGAAATTTGTACAAACTAATTCTAAAATGTTTAAAATAATAAAAATATGAAAAAAATAATTGATAAATGACAAAGAAAAACATGAATAATGACAAAAGTAATTGAAATTTGAAGAAAATAACCGAAATATTGAAGCAAATTCAAACTTGTTTAAAAAATGTAAATATTTCTTTCAATAATTTAGATTAAAGAACATAATTTATATTTTAAGCTAATAACTGAAAACTGACATAAATAACTAAAATTTGGGAAAAAACTAATGAAAAATAAGAAATATAATTAAAAAATGGGGTGAAAATTAAAAAAATTAATACATAAAAAAAAGTTGATAAATTAATTGAAAAATTAAAGATAAAAAACATTAAAAATTTATGAATATTAATTAAAAAATTGAAAAAAAATAAAATAAGTTTGAGGAAAATAATTGAAAATGGTAGAAATTAATTGAAGTTTGATGAAAATAATTAAAATTTGAAGAGAATAATTTAAAAATGTCAAAAAAAGTTTAAATATGAAGAACGTAATTAGAGTTTGAAGAAAAGAATTAAAATTTGTAGAAAATAATTAAAAATGAGAAAAATAATTGGAATTGAAAAAAAAATTGTAAAATTACAAAATTTATTGAAAATTTGATTAAAAATCAAAAAATGGAGACAAAAATTGAAAATTTGAAACAAAATAATTGAAATTACAAGAAAATAATTGAATGACAAAAATAATTAAAATTTGAAAACAATAATTTAAGATAATAATTTATAATTGAAAAATTAACGATATAATTGCATTTTGAAGAAACTAATTGAATAATGACATAAATAATTGAAACCTGGTGTAAACCTTAAAAATTTATGGACAATAATTGAAAATTTTTTAAAAATATTAGAAATTTGAGGAAAATAGTTAAAAATTGTAAAAATTAATTGAAATATCAAGAAAATAATTGAAATTTGAAGAGAATAATTCGAAAATGATAAAACAAGTTTAAATATGAAGAAAGTAATTAAAGTTTGAAGAAAAGAATTAAAATTTGTAGAAAATAATTGAAAATGGTGTAAAAAAAATTAATAATTTTATGCAAAGAATAAAAAGAATGAATAAAATGAATGAAATTTGAAGAAAATAATTGAAAACTGGTGTAAAAAATTAATAAATTGAGGGCAAAAAAAAATTGAATGAATTAATTAAAATTTATGGAAAATGATTATAAAATAGAAAATTTAATAGAAATATGAAGAGAATAATTGAATTGTGACAAAAGTAATTGAAATTTGAAGAATGGAATTGAAAAATAATATAAATTAAAATAATAAGTAAAAATGAAAAATTTATAGACAATAATTGAAAAAATAAAAAAAAATATTAGAGGTTTAAGGAAAATGATTGAAAATTGAAGAAATTAATTGAAGTTTGAAAAAAATAAATGAAATTTGAAGAGAATAATTCAATGGCAAAAAGAATTTTAATATGAAGAAAGTAATTAAAGTTTGAAGAAAAGAATTGAAATTTGTAGAAAATAATTTAAAAAGGTGTAAAAAATTAATCATTTAATGAGAATAATAAAAAGAATGAATAAAATTATTGAAATAAGAAGAAAAGAATTTAAACCTGGTGTAAAAAATTTTAAAATTCATGACAGTAAAAAAATTAAATAAAATAATTGAAATTTGTAGAAAATAATTCTAAAATGGAAAAAATAGTAGAAATATGAAGAAATAAATGGATGACAAAAACTCTCGAATAATGATAAAAGTAATTGAAATTTGAAGAAAATAACTGAAATATTGTAAAAGCAAATTCAAACTTGTGTAGCAAAAATTTAGATATTCCTGAAAATCATTTAAATATTGAAAAACATAATTGAAATTTTAAGAAGATAATTGAATTGCTTAAAAAATAAATGAAATTTAAAAAAAATAATTTAAGAATGACAAAAATAATTAAGTTTGAAAAAAATAATTGAGATTTGAAGAGAATAATTTAAGAATAGCAAAATATTTAAAATATGAAGAAAGTACTTAAAGTTTGAAGAATATAATTGAAATTTGTAGAAAATAATTGACAATCGTGCAGAAAATTGCGGAAAAAAATGAATAGATGAAAGAAATAACTGAAAAATAACGAGAATAAATGAAAAATTAAAGAAAATATCTGAAAAAATGACGAAAATAAAAGACGATTGAAAACAAAATTCGAAAAATGACTAAAAACAAAAAAAAATGTAAAAAGTAAAGAATAATTATAAAATTTTAAGAGAATAATTGAAAAAATTGTAGAAAATAATTGTAAATTGTGAAAAATAATTAATAATTGAAAGAAATAATTGAAAAATGACAAAAATAATAATTGAAAAAATAAATTGAAGATTAAAAAATTAAATTGAAATTGTAAGAAAATAATTGATAATTAAAATAATTGGAAAATGACAAAAATATTTGAATAGTGACAAAAGTAATTAAAATTTGAAGAATGTAATTGAAAAATAACAAAAATAAAATAGAAACTTGTGTAAAAAATTTAAATATTCAAGTCAATAATTTAAAGATTGAAGAAAATAATGGACTTTTAAGAAAATAATTGGAATCAGAAGAAAATAATTTAAGAATGTCAAGAATAATTAACATTTGAAAAAAATACTTTACGAATGTTGTATAAAATTAAAAATTTAAAGACAATACATACAAAAATTGACAACACAATTGAAAATTGAAGAAACTAATTGAATAATGACATTAATTGAAAGCTCGTGTAAAAATGAAAAATTTATAGATAATAATTGAAAACATGAAAAAAAAATATTAGAAGTTTAAGGAAAATGATTGAAAATTGAAGAAATTAATTGAAGTTTGAAAAAAATAAATGAAATTTGAAGAGAATAATTCAATGGCAAAAAGAATTTTAATATGAAGAAAGTAATTAAAGTTTGAAGAAAAGAAGTGAAATTTGTAGAAAATAATTTAAAAATGTAAATTGTGAAAAATAATTTATAATTGAAAGAAATAATTGAAAAATGACAAAAATAATAATTGGAGAAAATATTAAAAATTGAAAAAATAAATTGAAGATTAAAAAATTAAATTGAAATTGTAAGAAAATAATTGATAATTAAAAGATAAATTACTAAATGACTAAAATATTTTTTATTTTATAAAAAATGTTTTTTATGCCCGTCTATGTGTATAAATAAAAAAAAAATAAAAAAAATAACTAACCATTAAGAAAAATACTTGGCAACTGAAAAAAAGTAAAAAAAGTTCGAAAAATGGCGAGAATAAAAAAATAATTATAAAATAGAAGGAGAATATTAAGTTATCAATTAAAAACTGAAGAAAATTATAGAAAAAATTTTAGAAAATAAATGAAAATTGAAGAAATTAATTGAAAATTGAGGATAATTAAAGAATTTTATTGAAATTACAAAAAAATAATTGATTGAAGATGGAATCCATTTCAAATCAGGCAGGCTTATTTCAATCAGGTCATTGATTTTATAGTCAATTAAATATATTATTTTTCAAGTAAAATAAGAAGATAACTATTTTTCCGACTTTGGAAAAAGCGATTTTTAACAAAGTTATAAAAAAAAGGTTATTTCCTTAATTTACTTGAAAAATAATATATTTAATTGACAATAAAATCAATGACATGATTGAAATAAGCCTGTCTGATTTGAAATGGATTCCATCTTCAATCAATTATTTTTTTGTAATTTCAATAAAATTCTTTAATTATCTTCTACAATTTTCAATTAATTTCTTTAATTTACATTTATTTTCTAAAATTTTTTATATAATTTTCTTCAGTTTTTATATGACAACTTAATATTCTCCTTCAATTTTATAATTATTCTTTAATTTTTACAATTTTTTTGTTTTTAATCATTTTTCGAATTTTGTTTTCAATCGTCTATTATTTTCGTCATTTTTCAGATATTTTCTTCAATTTTTCATTTATTCTCGTCATTTTTCAAATATTTCTTTCATCTATTAATTTTCTTCCGCAATTTTCAATTATTTTCCACAAATTTTGCAATTTACAATTATTTTTCTTTTATTTTATATTTATTCTTTAATTTTTAAAATTATTTTGTTCTGTTATCGATTATTCTCGACAGCTTTCGATTTTTTTGTCAATTGTCAATTATTTTATTTATTTATTTATTTACACAATATTAACTTATTTTCCTCATTTCTCAAAAATTTTCTTTAATTAATTTTTTTCGACATTTCGTAATTTTTCTTTTAATTGTCAATTAAAAACTGAAGAAAATTATAGAACAAATTTTTAGAAAATAAATGAAAATTGAAGAAATTAATTGAAAATTGAAGAAGATAATTAAAGAATTTTATTGAAATTACAAAAAATAATTGATTTAAGATGGAATCCATTTCAAATCAGGCATGCTGACCACCTTCAAGTCATTGATTTTATTGTCAATTAAATATATTATTTTTCAAGTAAAATAAGGAAATATCCATTTTTTTTATAACTTGGTCGAAAATCGTTTTTTCCAAAGTTTAATTATGACAGAATTAAATTGAAATGTGAAAAAAATAATTGATAATTGAAAGCAAAATTACAAAGTGACGAAAATAATTAAATATTAAAGAAAATTTTTGAGAAATGAGGAAAATAATAGACAAACAAATTCGAAAGCTGTCGAGAATAATCGTCAACAGAACAAAATAATTTAAAAAAATTGAAAAATAATTATAAAATTTAATGAGAATAATTTTATATTGAAAATCACTTTCTATTCATGATTTCAATTAATGAAATTTCATAGGAAATCAGTTTAAAATGACTAAATTGTCAGTTATTTTTTACTGATAGATATGGATGAAAAGATTGGAATTTTTTGGTTTCATTTACAAAATACTGCAACCTGGTGCAAATTTTTGTTTTTGTTTTTGTCATTAGGTTCTAAATTTTCAATTTTCCCGATTATTAATATTATAAAGATAAAAAAAGCTTCATACATTTCCAGCAGTGTCGCCACATTTGTCAATCGCAGCCAATCCCTGATTTGCAATGTGACTTTCAAGAAGATTTCTCAATTCTCCGAGACCGTTTGGTATTCTCGCGACAAGTTGATACATTCTTCCCAAGTCGGTATTTTTGTCAGAGTCGAGAAGATTTTGAAACTCGGAGTGAAAGATGTCAAGGTGTTTCTCTATTAAGACTCTCTCGCATGTTTTAGCCAGACGATCCTGCGTCGTTTGATGCAAATAAACCTGGACTCGTTTCTCTTCCTCGAGCAGCCTCTGCTCACCTTTTTTCATGTATTCGGTGACGGGATTTTGGCGCAAAAATTCTGAGCTCTCCCTTGTGTAGAATCGCTGTGTGTCCTCGAGGAAAAGATTTTCAAACGAGTCCTTGTAGACAGTGAGATTTTGACCTTTTGCTCCTGGATCTTCCTCATTTAATCCCAATTCAACGTAGCAATTTATCACGCCACTGACTAATCGGGTATTAATCGTCTCTCCGTTCCGTTCGCGTTCTATTAACTTTAAAACTGCATTTGTCACCTGAAATCAATTTTAAATTATTAATTCTTTCCCAATTATTCAGGGTGGGTGGCCACTTTTTTTTAATAAAAATAATTCCCGGTTTTTCTCGGTTAATTTTTTGGATTTCCCGGTCAAGAGAATAATTATACAATTTTAAGATAATAATTAACATTTACAAAAATTGTAGGAAATAATTGACAATTGCGGAAAATAATCAATAATTGAAGGAAATAGTTGAAAAATTGAAAAAATTATTATAGGAATAATTGTTGGAAATAATTGCGCATTTAATAACTAGATTGAAAATCGAAAAAAATAATAAAAAATTTAAAGAAGCAATTAAAAATTGAATTAAAATTTAAAGAAAATAATTGAACAACTGTATTTAAAATTAAAGAAACTTAATGATAATAGAAACAAAAAAAGAAAAAAGTCGATAATTTTTTTATATTAAAGAAATGAATTGAAACTTGAAAATTGAATTTAAATATGATGAAAATAACTAAGAATTGAAGAAAATAGTTCGAGAATTGAATAATTGAATTGAAATTTTTAAAACAATTTTTATAAGTGAAAAAAATAATTGAAAAAATCCGACAATTATTGAATATTGAGGAATTAATTGAAAATCGACACAAATAATTGAAAATTAAAAAAAATATTTGAGAATTAAAGAAAATAATTTAAAATTTATGAAATAACTTGGAAATTAAAAAATTAAATGAAATTTTCAAGAAAATAATTGATAATTAAAAGAAAAATTACAATATGACGAAAATAATTTAATATTGACGAAAAAAATTAACTATTAAAAAAAAAAAGATTATTAATTGAAAAGAAATTGGAGAAATTGTGAGGATAATCGGCAGTTGAACAAAAAAAAAGTTTTTAATTAATGAATAATCATAAAATTAAAGGAGAATAGTAAATTGTCAATTTAAAGCTGACGAAAATTATGGATTTAAAATTGTAGAAAATTAATGAAAATTGAAAAATTATATTGGAATTTCAAGAAAATAATTGATAATTGAAAGAAAAATTACAAAATGACTAAAATTATTAAATATTAAAGAAAATAATTAAGAAATGAAGAAAATAATTGACAAAAAAATTCGATAATAATAATAATAATAATAATTAGAAAATGACAAAAATAATTGAAATTTGAAGAAACAAAATGAAAACTGACAAAACTAATTAAAAATTAAGTAAATAATTAAAATTTTGAAGAAAAGACTTGGAAATGACAAAAATAATTAAAAAATGGAAAAACAAATTAAAATTTGATCCTACATAATTAAAAAATTGGAGAAAAAATTGACCATTAAAGAAAATAATTAAATAATTGAAAAATCATAAAATTTATTGAAATTTGCAAATAATACTTGAGAAATGATCAAAATAATTAAAATTAGGAAAAAAAAAAAATTGATAATTAAAAAAAAATTACAAAATAACGAAAATAATTGACAATTGAAAACAAAATTTAAAAAATGGCAAGATTAATACACAACCGAATAAAATAATTTAAAAATACAAAGAATAATAATAATAATAATAATAATAATAGTGATTGAAAAATTGAAGAAAATATATGAAAAATGACGAAATAATTGTCAAATAAAACTAAAATTCGAAAAAAGGACAAGAATAATAGAGAACTGAAAAAAAAATAATTGAAAAATTTAAACAAGATATACTAAATTTTAAGAAAATAATTGCAATTTGAAAAATTAAGAAAATTATAGAAATAATTGCTGGAAAAAATTGCACATTTAACAATTGAATTGAAAACCGAAAAAAATAATTAAAATTGAAAAACACGATTGCAAATTGAAGAAAGCAATTGAAAATAGAAAAATTGAAAGTGAAATTAAAATTTGAAGAAAATAACAAAGAATTGAAGAGAATAGTTCTAGAATTGAATAATTGAATTGAAATTTTAAAACAATTTTTATGATTAAAACAATAATTGAAGACATCCGAGAATTATTGAATATTGAAGAATTAATTCAAAGTCGATGAAAGTAATTAAAAATAGATACAAAATTTTAAATTAATGAATAATCATAAGATTGCAGGAAAATAATAAATTGTCAATTGAAAACTCATAAAAAATATGGGAAAAATTGTTTAAAATAAATGAAAATTTAAAAATTAAATTAAAAATAAAAAAATAAAAGTTAATTAAAAAAAAAATGCGTGAATAATGGCAAAAATAATTGTAATTGAAAAAGAAAATCGAAAAATAACTAGATTAATAGGCAACAGAATAAAAAAAAATGGAAAAAATATTAAAATTGAAGAAAATATATAAAAAATGACGAAATAATTGTAAATAAAACCAAAATTCGAAAAAATGACTAGATTAATAGAGAACTGAAAAAATAATTGAAAAATTTGAACAAAAAATACTAAATTTGAAAGAAAATAATTACAAATTGAGAAATTAAGAAAATTTTAGGAATAATTGTTGCTAATAATTTCAAATTGAACAACCGGACTGAAAATAGAAAAAAATAATTAAAATTGAAAAAAATAATTGCAAATTGAAGAAGCAAATGAAAATTGAAGTATGGAATGAAGATTTATAGAAAATACTTAAAAATTGAAGAAAAGTAAAAAAGCAAAGAATAAAATGGTGTGAATAATCGGCATTTAAAAAAATAAAATTTTAAAATTAATAAAGAATGATAAAATTGAAGGAGAATAATAAATTGGCAATTTAACAAATGGATTGAAAATCGAAAAACATAATTAAAATTAAAAAAATAATTAAAAATTGAAGAAAGCAATTAAAAATTAAAGAAGAGAATTAAAATTTAAAGAATATACTTAAAAATTAAAAAAAAATTAGATGAAAAAGCCAAGAAAAAATGAAAATAGAAGAAAACAAAAAAAACTGAACAACGGAAATAAAAATTGAAGAATGAATTAAAAATTTTAAAAAATAATTGAACTATTGTATTTAAAATTAAAGAAACTTAATGATAATCGAAAAAAAAATAGTAAAAAGGCAATAATTTTATAATAATTAAGAAAATAATTCAAAATTGAAAAGTAGAATTTAAATTTGAAGAAAATAGCTGAGACTTGAAGACAATAGTTTTAGAATTGATTAATTGAATTGAAATTTTAAAACAATTTTTAGGAGTACAAAAAATTTTTTTTTTTTAAATCTGAAAATTAATAAATATTGAGGAATTAATTGAAAATCGATAAAAATAATTGAAAATTAAAGAATAGATTTGAAAATTGAAGAAATAAATGGCAAATTAACGAATTAAATGGAAATTTCAATAAAATGATTGATAATTAAAAGAAAAATTACAATATGACGAAAATAATTAACCATTAAAAGAAATAATTAAGAACTTAAAAAAATCGATTAATGATGACAATAATCGGCATTAGAACAAAATTTTTTTTAAAATTAATGAATAATCGTAAAATTGAAGGAGAATAATAAATTGTCAGATAAAAATTAATAAAAATTATTAAAAAAAAATTGTAGAAAATTAATTTATCATGAACAAAAGTAGGTAGTTAGTATCGAAAACTGTCAGTCATTAATCAACAAACGCTACACTTTTTTTATGAAAAACATCAACGCATTTGAAATTAAATATTATTATTATTATTATTATTATTATCATATGATAGATTTGTGAAATATGGAAAAAAATTTATTTTCAATTCACACCTGTCTATTTAGATGTTTGAAAAGATTGTCCCTCCACGTGACGAGGGCAAGTTGATAAATTTCATAAATTCCTTTGCGGCCCTCTTCGCACTCTCGTCGAACCCAATGTCGATTCAGATAAGCACAAACTCCATTTAGTACTTTACTACTAAATTGATACTCTTCCCATTGTCTTGTGTAAAACTGCAGCACATCCTCGTCCATCAAATCAACTCCATGCTAAATAAAAAAAGCAAATTTTTACAAACAATGTAAAAGCAAAATTTTAAATTAGTTTAATTGTCCTAGACAATCACAATAAACGATAAAAATTGAGAAATTAAACAATTAAGGGACTTGCTACAATTTTCTAAATTCGGGACAAGTCATAAAGTTGTTTTTTTTTAGAACGTAAAAAGAACGAGAGATAATTGATAACAGTGTTCAGCAATTTTTGAAAAACTTGTTCAAGACCTTTATTACAATTTTGTTTATTTATCCAATTTCCGCTTTTTCATATAAAAAATAATTAATGAATTAATTTTTTAAAAAAAAGTTCGAGAATTCAAGATTTTTAACGTTGCTGTACACTTTGTAATATAATAGAAAAAAAAATGTTAGTTCGAAATTTGTAACTTTTTAATAACAGGTACGATTGAGACGAATATTTAGAATCACCAGTAATGACAATAATGACGATTTTGACGAGACAGATCTACAACTTGACAGAGAATAAAAACCTCATTTTTGAAAAAAGTTTCTTTAGCTTTTTTTTCGACTTTAAACCTACGGAAGGAAGCAGTAACGAAGCCAAAGGAGGAGCTAGCAGGAAGCAGGAAGCATACGTGCCTCCCAAATTTCTCGCCAATTCTAATCCGTGGTTCTAAAATAATTGCAACTGCTTTAAACTATTTTCCCTTTAAAATATCTTTCCCTTAAAATATCTTTGGTTAAAAATAAGAATTTTCCCTTAAAATATTCTCTCTTTAAAATTTTGTTCAATGGAAAAAAGAAAGTGATTTATTATTTCTCAGATGATGAATAAAAAATGAGAATCCATTAAAACCCAAATGCAACATTGACCTAAAAAAAAAAAATTGAAAATAAAATAATATATTTTAAGTGTTTTTTATTTTATAACAATTCCATGTGTATCTAACTGAAGAATTTCTGGATTCGTCAGTAAATTTTAATGAAATTAAAGAATTATTTTACAAATTAAAGAAAAAAAGAATGAATAAAATTTTGGAAAATTTCAACAAAAAAAATATTTTTTATAAATATTCTTCTTCTCGACTTAAAAAAGTCCAAAAATAAAGAAAGTCTACAAATTTTATGAAAGAATAAATAAGTTTGTAAAAAATAGACAAGATGTGAAAACAAATTGAATAAATTGACAAAAAAAATATTTATTTTTAAAAATATGGAAATAATTAAGAAAATCAACGAGATAAAAAGTTTAGTAAATGTTATAATAACATAATTTTCATAAAAAATTTTAGAAAATATTTTTTTATAATTCAAGAATAAAAAAATACGTTTCTTTTTCTTATTGATATTTTTTTTTATAAAACTACATTGTTTTATGAATAATTTAACAAAAATCGACCTCGATATCTCAATTAAAACAAAAGTTATTAGCGTTTTAAAAAAGAAATGACAAACATTGTTAAATACGAAATTTGCCGCAAGTTTTAAAAATGTTGCAAAAATATTTTAGGGTTTTTTCTCTTCTCATATGGTAGAAAAAGTGTGCAAACTTTCATTAAAATCACTGACGAGTCGAAAAATTCTTCAGTTCGATACAGATTCGATTTTTCTTTAAAAAAATGAAAAAAAAAGAGAGGAAGAATATCGTTTTTAATATTCTCACCTTAAGTAAATTAATAAGATAATTGCGCAGAAATTCACGTAATCGTTTGTAGAGTTCGAGACCAACCAGTTGAGCTCCTCCGGACATTGGGATTTTTTTACTTTTATTGCAGGTTCTGGTCAACTGTTGATGAACACTGGTACAATAATTATAAACGTGGGTATAAAGTTCAATGTATCTTGGCTTTGACATGCATTGTCTCTTGTAAACTTGCTCAATGCCTTCCCGAAGATCTCCCCAAATTTGATCCAGGTCTATTTGTTTTAATCCGGGTGGGCCGCTTTGATGACTCCCCGTACTCCCAGCTCTGTGACTCGACATTTTCCTCCTTTTTTCGTCAAGGCTGCCTAACTATTTCCAATTTCTTCTCAAATTCCACTGAAAATTAATTAATTTTTCATTAATTTACTGCTTAAACAAATTCAAAAAATGGATAGATTAATACACAATCGAATAAATAAATTAAAGAAACCAAAGAATAATTATAAAATTTTTAAGAGAATAACTAAAAATTGAAAAAATAGGAAATGACTGAAAAATTTCGGAAAGCAATTAAAAATTGAAGAGAATTATTAATTGTAAGAAATAATTAAAAAATGACGAGAATAATAATTGGCAAATTGAAGAAAATATCTGAAAAATGGCAAACAAAAAATTGACAATTAGAAACTAAATTCGAAAAATCGATTAGTAGAAAAATTGAAAAAAATAGTTTAAAAAATTAAACGAGAAATATTAAATTAAAAAATTAAGAAAATTATTGGAAATAGTTGTTGGAAATAAATACAAATTGAACAACTGGAATAAAAATAAAAAAAATTGAAAATTAAATAATCAAATTGAAATTTAAAGAATATAATTAAAATTTGAAAAAAGTAATTTAAAAAGCTGAGAATTATGGAATATATAAGAAAAGAATAGAAAAATAAAGAATAGTATTGAAAATTGAAGAAAATAATAAAAAAATAAAGAATTAAATTCAACTTTGAAAAAATAATTGATAATTAAAAAAAGGTGAGAATTATTGAATATTGAATAAAATAATTAAAAATTGAATAATTAAATTAAAGATTAAGGAATTGAATTAAAATTTTGAGAAAATAATTGAGAACTGAAAAAAAAATTAGAAAACTGTCGAGAATAATCGACAACAGAACAAAATAATTTTAAAAATTAAGTTATTAATATAAAATTTAAGAAAAATAATTGTAAATTGAAAAATTTGTAGAAAATAATTGAAAAATGACGAAAATAAATTTAAAATTGAAGAAAATAACTGCAAAAAGACAAAAATAATAGACAATTGAAAACAAAATTCAAAAAATGACTAGATTAATAGACAACCGAACAAATAAATTGAAAAAATCAAAGAATAATTATAAAACTTTAAGAAAATAACTAAAAATTACAAAAAATTGTAGGAAATAATTGAAAATTGAAGAAAATTATTAATAATTGTAAGAAATAATTGAAAAATGACGAGAATAATAATTGGCAAAATGAAGAAAATATCTGACAAATAACAAAAAAAAATTGACAATTGAACGCAAAATTGGAAAAAAGACAAGAAATGTTGAATTATAAAATTATGAAACAAAAAAAATTAAGAAAATTATAAGAAATAGTTGTTGAAAATAAATACAAATTGAACAACTGGATTTAAAATCGAAAAAAATTAAAAATTAAAGAATTAAATTGAAATTTAAAGAATATAATTAAAATTTGAAAAAAGTAATTAAAAACGCGGAAAATCATGGAATCTAGAAGAAAATAATTGAAAACTGAAGAATAGTATTAAAATTTGAAGAAAATAACAAAAAAAATGAAGAATTAATTAATTAATTTTAAATTTTAAAAAATAATTGGTAATTAAAAAAAGGTGAGAATTATTGAATATTGAATAAAATAATTTAAAATTGAAGACTGCAATTTCAAATTGAAAATAATAATTGAGAAGTGAAGAAAATAATTAAAAATTGAAGAATTATATTAAAGATTAAGAAATTGAATAAAAATTTTGAGAAAATAATTAACAATTGAAAAAAAATTAGAAAACTGTCGAGAATAATCGACAACACAACAAAATAATTTTAAAAATTAAAGAATAAATATCAAATTAAAGAAAAATAATTGTAAATTGAAAAATTTGTAGAAAATAATTAAAAATTGCGGAAAAAAATTAATAGTTGAAAGAAATAATTGAAGACGAAAATAAATTAAAAATTAAAGAAAATATCTGAAAAATGACGAAAATAATAGACAATTGAAAACAAAATTCGAAAAATGACTAGATTAATAGACAATTGAAAAAAATAATTGAAAAAATAAAACATGAAAAATTAAGAAAATTATAGGAATAATTGTTGGAAATAATTACAAATTAAACAACAGGATTGAAAATCGGAAAAAAATTGAAAATTTAAGAATGAAATTTAAATTTTAATATAATTAAAAATTGAAAAAAGTTTGAAAAAAAACTGAGTTTTATGAAATATAGAAGAAAATAATTGAAAACTGATGAATGGTATTGAAATTTGAAGAAAATAATAAAAAAAAAATGAAAAAATAAATTCAAAATTTAAGAATTAAATTCAAATTTGAAAAAATAATTATTAGTTAAAAAAGGTTAAAATTATTGAATATAGAATAAAATAATTTAAAGTTGAAGACTGCAATTTTGAAAATAATAATTGAGAAGTGAAGAAAAAAATTAAAAATTGAAGAATTAAATTAAAGATGAAGGAATTGAATTCAAATTTTGAGAAAATAATTGACAATTGAAAAAAAAAATTAAAAAACTGTCGAGAATAATCGTCAACAGAACAAAATAATTTTAAAAATTAAAGAATAAATATAAAATTTAAGGAAAGAACTTGTAAATTGAAAAATTTGTAGAAAATAATAGAAAATTGCGGGAAAAAATTAACAGTTGAAAGAAATAATTGAAATATGACGAAAATAATAGACAATTAAAACAAAATTTGAAAAATGACTAGATTAGTAGACAACAAAACAAAAAATTTGTAATTATTAAAGAATAATTATAAATTTTTAAGAGAATAATTGAAAAAATTGTATGAAATAATTGTAAATTGAGGAAAATAATTAATAATTGAAAGAAATAATTGAAAAATGACGAAAATATTAAAAATTGAAGAAATAAATTAAAGAATAAAGAATTAAATTGTAATTGTAAGAAAATAATTGATAATTGAATGATAAGTTACTAATTGACTAAAATAATTAAACATTAAGAAAAATACTTGATAATTTAAAAAAAAAAGTAAAAAAAAAGTTTGAAAAATGCGAGAATAATCGATAATAGAACAAAATTATTGAAAAAATTAAAGAATATTTATAAAATTGAAGGAGAATATTAAGTTGTCAATTAAAAGCTGAAGAAAATTATAAAAAAATTTTTTTAGAAAATAAATGAAAATTCAAGAAGATAATTAAAGAATTGTATTGAAATTTTAAAAAAATAATTGATAATTGAAAAAGTACAAGATTTACTGAACATTGAGTAAAATAATTGAAAATTGATTAAAATAATTAAAAATGGAGGAAATTATTTGGTAATTAAAGAATTAAATTGAAATGTGAATAAAATAATTGATAATTGAAAGGTTATCGCAAAATTAACAAAATTAGAAAAAGCAACGATAAAAATAATAAATAAAAAAAAACGTATAAAGATAAAAAACAGTTTATTAGAAAAATGAGAAAATTCTTTTAAATAATATATTTTAATAAGAATAACAATAAAAATAAATAATAATAATAATAAAGCTGACAATCCCAGACAATATTCGCGTCGAATGGATTAAAAGCGCAATCGATTATTATATTTATATAATATATTATGAAATAGAAGAAATGAATTTTTTATTAAATAATTGGCAAGATCGTTGATTCTTCTTTATAACGTTCAATGCCAAGAGACGATATTTTTACCAATGGATCTGTATTTAAAAAAAGTAAAAAACAATTCCCTTTACTAGCTTTCTCTTAAATTTACTCTCTATTCTTTTTAAAAACAGAAAATATTTTCTATCTAAATTAAAAAAAAATCACTCAATTTAAACAAGTATATTATATTTTTTAAAAATGTTATTATTTAAAAACAAAGATTGCTTTTGATAAAACAGAAACAAGCCAAAAAAATATATTTTATTTAAGGCAAATTTTACTGAAGCAATTTAATTTAATAAAAAAAAAATCTTTTCTACAATAAGCGCATTTTTTGCTAAAAGAAAAAATGAAATTTTACTTTTAAATTGATAATTAAATAATTAAATTAATTAAACGACAATAATTATATTTAAAAATATTAGTTTCTTGAAAAAAAAGTCATTTTAAAAACAATATTATATCAAAGTAAATTTTTTAATAATTAAAACAATAGTTGAATATACTTTTAAGCTGAAGACAATAATTTTGAAATGTTGAAGAAAAAAAAATGGTAAAAAATCAAAATCAAAGGTTAAAATAATTGAAAATATAATTAAAATTTGCAAATAAAAATAATTTAGTTTTTTTTTTTTAATTTAGTAAAAATTTAGTTTTAATTTAGTAAAAGTCGAATATATTATTTCTATTTTTAATTTTTACGAATAATTTTTAAACGAATTTAATTGCAAATAATAATTATACTGTAAATAAATAAATAAACAATTGTTTAAAATAAAAATTTAATAATATAAACAAAATTTATTTTTATCATTTTTCGCACATTTTTCACGGAAAACAATCGAAATTTGAAGAAAATAATTAGAAATTAAAGAAAATAACTAAACGCAAATAAAGGAGCAAAATTTGCGGAAAATAATTGAAGATTTAAAAAAATAATTGAAAAATGAAGAAAATAGTGGAAAATCGAAGTAAAAAGTTTTAAAAAAATGGAAAAATACAGTTATTGACATTTCAAGAGAGAAAAGAAAAATTTGATACAATAATTGAAAGAAAATAAAATTTAAAAATGTAATTGAAATTTATAGAAAACAAATATAAATTGCAAATTTAAAAAATTAATTAAAAAACGATAAAAATAATTATCCATTAAAGAAAAAAAAAACAATTTTAAAACTAATGAACAAAAATAATTAAATATGAAAGACAATAATTGAAAATATTGAAATTGAAAATTAAAAATTGCATTAATAATAAAATTAATTTAAAGAAGAATATAATTGAAAAAAAAACACAATAAATAATTAAGCATTGATCAAGTTAATTAAAAAAAATGAAGAACACATTTGCAATTCGAAGAAATTAAATTAAAAATGTCGAAAAAAATAGATTTTAGGACAATAATTGATAACTGAAAAAAAAATTTAATATTGAAACAAATAATTGAAAAAATTGAAGGATATAATTGAAATTTGAGAAATTAATTTAAAATTGAAGAATGCATTCAAAAATTGACGAAAATAGTTTCAAAAAACAAAATTGTAGATTATAAATTTTTAAAAAAATTAATTACAATAGGAAGTAAATAATTGAAAAAATTAAAGAATATAATGAAAATGTGAGGAAAAAATTTGAAAAAAAAACATTTTTTTAATAAAACAAAAATTGTAAATTCTTAAAATAAATTTCAAGAAAATAAATTAAAATTTCATAAAATAATTGAATCAAAAAAATGTTAACAATTGAGAAAAGAAAAAGAAAATAAATATTGGGGACAATAATTAAACATCTTGAAATGGATAATTGGATATTTGCATTAATAATTAGAAATTCATGAAATTTAATACTGACTCTAATTAAAAATATTTATAATATAATTAAAATATAATTGTTTATTGATAAAATTAGTTGAAAAAATTGAAGAAAATAATTGAAAAATAACAAAAAAATACAAATAATTTTTTTAAAAAATAATTTCAAATGTATAAAAGTAATTGGAAAAATAAAAAAAAATTGAAAAATTACAGATTTATGAAATTTTAGGAAAATAATTGAAAATTGAAGAATATATTTGAAATATAAGAAACTAATTGAAAAAATCAAATAGAAATAAAATTTACAAAAAGTAATTTTTAAATTTGGAAAAAATCCAAAAGTAATGAATATAATTAAAAATTAGAGAAAATAATTGAAAAATAATAAAAAATATATGAAAATTGTAGTGCATAAATAATTGAAATCATAACAGACAAGAATTAAAATTAAACAAAATTTTTATTTTTATATTTTTTACTATAAAAAAAATAATTTCCAAAAACTTTAAAAAAAAAGATTTAGTGTACAAAATTTACTATTAAAGCAGTTGTAAAGAAATATGATTATTGAATAAAAACCACTCTAAAAAGAAAAAAAATCAATAATTACTTAAAACCAAAAATTACCTAATTACAAAAAAATTAACCTTCTAAAAAGAAAAATAATTAATAATTAAAAAATGTAAATTTTCTCATAAATTGAGCAGACGAATATTTTTTTTAATCTCAGATCGATGATTATAATAATTTTAATAATTAACATTAATTTAATAATTTTTTTTTAATAATAATTAAAAATCTTGAAATGATTAATTGGATATTTGCATTAATAATTAGAAATTTAAAAAAGACTCTAATTAAAAAATTATTGTTTAAAATTAGTTTAAAAAATTGAAGAAAAATAATTGAAGAATAAACAGAAAATTAAAAAATTACAGATTTGTGAAACTTTAGGAAAATAATTGAAAATTGAAGAATATATTTGAAATATAAGAAACTAATTGAAACAATCAAAGAATAGAAATAAAATTTACAAAAAGTAATTTTTAAATTTGGGAAAAATAATTAAAAAATGGTAAAAATATGTAAGAATTGTAGTACATAAATAATTGAAATAATAACGGAAAAGAATTAAAATTAAACAAAAATTTTTACTACAAAAAAAAAATTCCCAAAAACTTTCCAATCGCAATTTACTTAAAAAAAACATAATTATTGAATAAAATTCACTCTAAAAAGAAATAAAATCAATAATTACTTAAAACCAAAAATTACCTAATTACAAAAAATTAACCATTTAAAAAATCCGTATTTATTAATAAAAAAAAAAAAAAATTAGAATAAAAATTTTTTCCAAATGTTTACTATTTAAAAAAATTAATTAATAAAACAAAAAATATTCCCGAGAGAAAGAAAAATAATTAAAAAATGTAAATCTTATCATAAATTGAGCAGACGAATATTTTTTTTTAATCCCAGATCGATGATTATGCCTTTTAACACATGAATCACAGGGTTATATAAATTTTCAATTGCTCGTTAATCAAATTAAACAATTCGCGTTCTAACAATATGATTTCGATAAAAATGACGTCATTTATGAAATTAAATAATTCCCACGCACAATTGATTGTTTCAGTTTTAAAAAAAAGCACGACAAAAAGCTGGGAAAATAGATATTAAAATTTTAAAGTCTTTAAGATTGAGAAATAAAGTGACAATTTATTCCCGTTTTCGAGGTTAGGCCCAAACTCGTGAATAAAGAGCTATACTTTTATGGAATAAGCATTTAACGTTCATGACGACTATAGAACAAAAAGAGGAAAAAAAAAACAGGAATTTTCAAACAAAGGAGACAACTTGGCTAATTGACTCGAGGCACAAAAGAATTTTAATCAAAAATTGCCCGATTTTTGGTTTTTTAATCCGTTTGAATTATCGGATAATAACAATTTCATGGAATTGAGATTGAAAAAGAGGCGAAATCGTTGTTCGATACCGTTAGATCGAGATGCGTGCTGGTAAAATTAAGGAAATAACGAACTAATTATTTTTTGGGTGAATTTTTCCATTTCATTGTTTTTCGTTAATTGGTACACGAGAATTGACAAATGACATTTTTTAATTAAGCAGAGAGCATTTATTTGAATTGATTTTGTCAACTGAATCTTGAAGAAACGAGTGTTTTTTTTGTAATCGCGTAAAAAAGGCAAAATTCGTCAAGTTGTGCTTACCCTCAATCTGTCGACTTTCACCACCACATTACAGATCAAATCCACTGCAAAATTCACTAAAGGAAAAAACTATTATCGGCGAACAGGACTAGGTGAAAATTTGCGTTTATTTGTCGGATTAACGGGGAGCAAAATTACGCGAAAAATGTTAACTAATTAGTGGACTTGCTGCATCAATTCTGACAGGTTAAGTTGCACCAAAGTCGCACTGCTGCCAACCTTCAGCTCGAAAAAAAATGCTGTCTTTATTGTTTTTTTTTCTTTTAAATAAATGAATTGACGGGTATTTTTTGTCAGTGGAATTGCAATTTTTTGAATTTTGGAAAACTGGGGAATTGTAAAAATAGTCTATTGTTGAATTATTGTGGTGAAAAACGTAAAAATGATAGAACGAAAATTAGGTTAGGTTGTGCGTGATTCTGATTGGTGGACTGTTTTCCAAGGAAATTTAATCATGTGTTTCGGTACTTTATTGAATTTGTAGGTGAAATTTACCGAAATTTCGATAAAATAATTGGGACATTTCATTGAAATTTATTAAAATTAAAATGGAGTGAAGTTTAAAATTTTGTGGAAAATTGCAATGCGCGTGCGCTGAATTGAGTTTTAGGAAAAGAAGTGTCTCTTTAAAATAGTGCTTTATATGGAGAGTACTTGAAGAAAAAAACTTTAATTAGTTTATTTTGGGTCGTTCTGTGATTTTTAAATGACTATTCTCCCCGATGCTTTGACGCATTTTATTGACAACTTGCTTTTTAAGTTTTTTAAAAAATTCAAGCTTTTAGTTTGGTCGATGCGAATATTGTATTTGCGAACCTAAAAAAGTATCTTTAAAACTTTTATATTTCTTTGAAATGAATTATTTATATTCAGACAAGTTTTTACAGAATAAATGGAAATATTCAGAAAAAGTAGGCATTTTATTGGGTAATAATACGTTAAAAATAGTTGAATTTGATTAAAACGTAAGAAAAGTAAAAAAAAAAGTAATAATATCAAAATAGGAGAAAATTTAAAAAAAAGGAAATAACCAAAATTCTTGAAAAAAAATTCTAAAAAATGAGTAGATTAAAAAGAAATATTTAAATACTTTTTGGAAATTACGAAAAAGAATGAAAGAAATTAAAAATTTAATAAAATAATATAAAAAATCATACAAATAATTTAAAATTGAATGAAATAATTGAAATCTTAGATAAATAGTGTAAAATTTTGGAAATTATAAAACAAATGAAAAAATTGAAAATTGAAAGGCATAAATTTTGGAAAATAATTGAAAAATGTTTTTAAAATTTGAAACTTGAAGAAACTAATTGAAATATGATAAAAACAATGATAAGTTGTAAAAAATAAATCACATTTAAGAGAAATAATTGAAAAAATGACGGAAATTTTTTTAAATGAAGAAAATAATTGAAATTTGAGTAAAAAACATGAAGATCTTAAAAATTAATTGAAAAAAATTAGAATTATTAAAAATTGGATAAAAGAATTTGACGAGAATTAAAAATAATTGAATTTTACGATAATTAATAAAAAAAAAAAAGTTCGAAAATGAAAAAAATAAATGAAAATAATTGAAGAAAATAATTAAAATTTAAAAAAAATACTTAAAAATCTTAGAAAATGTGAATAATAATTAACAATCGAGGAAAATAATTGAAAAATGATAAAATTAATTGAAAATGAAAAAATAATTGAAATGTGAGGAAAATAATTTAAGATTGAGAAAAAAATTGAAATATGATGAAACTAATATAAATATGAAAAATTGAAAACATTAAATAAAATTTGAGAGAAATAATTGAAAAAATCATAGAATATATGTTTAAAAAATATTAAAAAATTAAAAAATAATTTGTAATTAAAGAGAATAATTAAAAAATCGCAGAAATAACGAAAATTGATCAAAATAATTGAAATTTTCGAAAAGTACTTAAAATTCTTAGAAAATAATAAATTTTAGAAAATTATAATAATAATTAACAATCAAGGAAAATATTTTAAAATTAAAAAAATAATTCAAATATGAAAAATTGATAACAGTAAATAAAATTTAAGGGAAACAGTTAAAAAATCGTAGAATACATATGTTTAAAGACAGAAAATAATTACAAAATTACATTTTAAATTTTAATTAAAGAGAATTATTAAAAAATCACAAAAATAATCGAAATTTGATGAAAATAACTTAAATTTTAGAAAAAAAGTTAAAAATCATAGAAAAAAATACATTTTAGAAAACGATAATAATAATTAACAATGTAGGAAAACAATTAAAAAATGATAAAATTATCTCAAAATGAAAAAAAATAAGTAAAATACATGCTGAAAATAATTAAAGATGGAGAAAAAAAATTGAATTATGATAAAAATAATTTAAATATGAAAAATTGCAAACAGTAAATAAAATTTATTTAGAGAAATAATTGAAAAAATCATAGAATATATGTTTTAAAAAAAGAAAATAATTACAAAAATAGTTTAAAAATTTTAATTAAAGAGAATAATTATAAAATCGCAGAAATAATCGAAACTTCATGAAAATAATTAAAATTTTAGAAGAATACTTAAAAGTCTTAGAAAATAATTTTAAAAAATGTGAATAATAATTAACAATCGAGGAAAATAATTCAAAATTGAAAACAATAATTCTAATATTGTAAAAATAAGAAAAAAAATCGAAATATGATAAAAATAATTTAAATATTAAAAATTGATAACAATAAATAAAGTTTGAGGGAAATAATTGAAAAAAAATCATAAAATATATGTTTAAAGAAATAAAATAATTACAAAATGACTTACAAAATTTTAATTATAGAGAATTATTAAAAAAGCGCAAAAATTATCGAAAATTGATGAAAATAATAGAAAAAAATAAGTGAAATATTCTGAAAATAATATAAGATTGAGAAAAAAAATGGAAATATGAAAAATTGCAAACAGTAAATAAAATTTATTGAGAGAAATAATTGAAAAAATCATAGAATATATGTTTAAAAAAAGAAAATAATTAAGAAAATACTTTAAAAATTTTAATTAAAGAGAATAGTTATAAAGTCACAGAAATAATCAAAAATTGATTAAAATAATTAAAATTTTAGAATACTTAAAAATATTAGAAAATAATTTTAGAAAATGTGAATAATAATTAACAATCGAGGAAAATAATTCAAAATTGAAAAAAATAATTGTAATACCTATTGTGAAAATAACTTAAAATTGAAAAAAAAAATTGAAATACGATGAAAATAATTTAAATTTGAACAATTGATAACAGTAAATAAAATTTGAGGGAAGTAATTGTTTTTATGTAATTACGAATTTACTTAAAAGTTATGTCAAAATAATAAAAATAATTAGAAATTAAAGAAAATAATAAAAAAAATTGCAAAATGTATTTTTATTTAATAAAATAATTTAAAAATGGTTTAAAATATAAAAAATTGATGCGAAAATTGCAAAATAATGAAAATATTAAAAGATGGAGAAAACCATTGCAAAATAATAAAAAGAAATGAAAATTGAACAAAATAATTATTTGAAGTTTCAGGAAATTGATTCAGAAATTATGAAAATGATTCAAAATTAAAGATAATAATTGCAAAATGACACAAATAATGGTTAATTAAAAAAATTAAATTAAATTTGCGATGAATAATGGCCCATATGTGACGAGCGCCTTTGGCGTGAAATATATATTATTACTAAATGAAATTGATGTTATATTTTCAATTTACTGAGCATTGACTCGCTCGATTCCGAGCGAAAAGTTAAAAAAATATTTTAACGAAATAGTGTCTATTGACAACTACCAAGACGACTTTTCAAAGTCTAACGATGGGTATAACTTTAATGTTATTCACCACAACTTATTTTTAAAATAAAAGAGAACGTTTTGAACGTTATTAAACAGAGAAGTTGCTAAAAAAGTGAGGGGCGGCACTTTCTGTAAAAGGTAAAATTAAGACTTTGGAAACAACTTAAAGATAATTAAAAGAATTAAAAATTGCAGAAAATAATTAAAATATCGGGCAAGTACGAGTTACACTCGTACCAAGTCGAAGGGTTCCGTACCGCTCTAATTTTTTTCAATTATATGAGTCAGAGATTATTTGAATAATAATTTAAATAATGATAAATTAAAATAATTTTTTTTATTTTTAAAGAAATTTAAGTATAAACTTAATGATTTTTATAAGATTAAAAATTTCCAATTAAATAGACTAAACTTTTTTATATAATTTTAAATTTTAAAGCCAAAAGAATTTTTTTTTTAATTTTTTTTAATTTTTTAACTATTAAAGTAATTTAAACATAAACATAAACATTTTGTACAAAAAAAATAATCTGAAACTATAAAATATTGTAGCTGTTTAGAAAAAAAAAATTTTTTTTGGTAAAATTTCAGTTTTTTGGAAAAAATGTTATGATAATAAATTTAAACCACATTTTTTATGGTTTTATAAAAAATTCTGCATAAAATTACACATTTTTAACCAATTCCCAACCTTTCAGGATAAATACGCTGAGCGCTAGCATAGGGGTTTTTTGTCATTTTTCAACTTTTCATTAATAACTTTTGAAAATTAAGTCCAGCAACGTTCGCTATATTTTTCCTGTAAGCTACACGTAAAAATACCTAGGTATACCAAATTTCAAACCTCTAGGTCAAATGGTTTGGAAGATAAGGGGGGGGGGGGGACACGTTTTTTTTTAAAAAAAAGTTTTTCCTTGACAACGCTATGACCATCACTTCCAATCATGTTCTCTATATTTTTCCTGAACTCTACTCGCGAAAATACATATGTGTACCAAATTTCAATACTCTAGGTCAAATAGTTTAGGAGATAAGGGGGGATAAATAGGCATTTTAATGCATTTTTTGAAAAAAATCTTGTTATTTCCTTGACAACGCTATGAACATCACGTTCAATCATGTTCGCTATATTTTTCCTGTAATCTACACGTGAAAATACATAAGTGTACTAAATTTCAACTATCTCAAATAGTTTGGCCGCTAGGGGGGGGTAATGGTTTTGGGCGACGGACAAACGAGTGAAAACATAAGGGTTCCGTTTGGACACTTTGTGTACGGAACCCTAAAAATGATAAAAATAGTTCAAAATTCAAATTTAGTATATTTGAAACGTGGATTAATTGAACTTTTAATCAATGCAAGTTATTAACTAAAATTTGACGAAATTAAAATTGCTATAATTTTAAAATTTGAGAAAATGTTAAAAAGGTGAAATATGATTTAAAATTTTAAAAGAAACATCTATTTAAAAAACCACATATAATTGGGGCCCCATTTTTCTTTTTGCCCCAGGGCCCTTGCACTCCCTGTTACATCCCTGAATTTTATACACCGTTTTGATAATAATTAGACAAATAAAAAAAATATATTAAAATCGACACATTTTGGAAACCCTTTTCCATTGAAGAATACTTATAATTATAAATAGATTGGTTAATGAACTTGGCCATTAAAATTAGACAGTTTATTTATAAAATTGACATTGGAATTATTTTAATCGCCATTGACATGTTTTGACGCTACTGACTCATTTGGATGATCTACTTTTAAGTAGAGGATTCTTAAGTCAATATAAAAAGATTATTGCTCTTCTGAAACACTAAATGGTAATTAATACTGTACACAAATTGCTCCATAATTTAAGAAAATTACAAAAAAATTAAACATTTAATTAATTAAAAGTAATTAAACATTTTAATTCTATTGAAATGAGAATAAAAATGAAAAATTAATGGTGTATGCTGAGAGCGTCACTGTTCACTTCGTGACTCAACTGGGTCTGCAAATTCGATAATTTATTTTTTAAACCTGCAATTCCCATCATTACGATATTTTCCGGTTTCAAGGCTCCGCTAGTTTCGACATTAAAGTAGTATTTATTCGGTTTTGCTTCCCAATTGAAAGGAGCTTCGTCTGTAAAGGAAAAAAAGTCAATAAATTGTATCGTTTTCTTCACAAAATTGTAGTTTTAGTTTAAATTAACCAAAATTGTACACTGAAGCTTCACTTATTTTAACCCGGTCTACGCAAATCTATGCCAAAAGTCGCACTTATTTTAACTTCCGTGTACTTATACAGAGAACTTCTTTGATTGGCTGATCTAATTCGCAGCAACCAATGAAAATGTTAGTTAGTTTTGATTGGTCAACAAGTTAAAATAGGTGAGACTTTAAATAAGTGAAGTTGCAGTGTACGTTTCTATAATTTTTGGATTTTTAGGACAAATTCATACGCTGATCTTCGTCCAATTCGCTGTATTCGGATTTTGGCCACTCGTCTGGTCTTGGGAACAAAGTGTGTCTCATTGAATTGTCCGGATCGTATTCGAAACTAACTCCAGCCGTTGGATTCCATTTGGCGTGCTCTTTTCCAAATCCCTTTTTCGCATAAGCCCGTAGCTTGAGTTCTTGGCTGTTTCGCAATTTGATGATTAGAATGTCTGAAAAGTAATGTAATAATTTAAAAAAATTGTATTAAAAATTAAAATGGAAGATATTAAATTAAAAATTAAGAACATAAATCGAACCATCGGACTCTTCGTACTCGTTTCCTTCGTCCCGATGTCGGGAATTAAGAGGACGAACTCGACCATCGCTTGATTTAAAATCGGCACTGGTTACATTGAGGGTTTTATCACCCAGGTGTTTCACTTCCAGAGTAAATTCAACACTACAATCGGGACAAAAATCCATACATTGACAGTCTCTTGTGTACTGCATTCGATCAACAACCTGAAAACAAATTTAGAGCATTATTTGTCAAGTTACAAAATTTTTAAATTCTAAAATTCTATTATTGAAAAAAAATTTAATTAAAATTTGAGAAAATAATTGAAAAAAATTACGTAATATATTTTAAATAAAGGAAAGGTAAAGAAAATTTCGGAAAAATACTTAAAACTTTCAGAAGTTTAAAAAAAAAAGAAAATAATTAAAAATTAGAGAAAATAAATGAAACATTATTAAAAACTTTTTGCAAATTATGAAAAAGAACAAAAATAATTGAAAATTGAAGAAGAAAACGTAAAAAATTATATAAATAATTGAAAATTAAACGAATTTACGATAATTAAAAAAAAATTTCAAAATTATGGAAGCATATGATCTTAGAAATCAATTGAAAAAAATGAGAAAATCTAAAAAATGCAAAAAAGAATTGAAGAAAGCTAAATATAATTGAAATTTACGATAATTCTGAAAAAATTTCAAAATTACAAAAGCAAATAAAAATAATTTAAAATTGAAGAAAATAATTGAAATGTTAGAAAAATACTTAAAAATTGAAGAAAATAATTGAAAAATTATAAAATTAATTGAAAAATGAAAGAAATAATTGAAATATGCTCAAAATAATTTAAGATTGAAAAAAATAATTGAAATATATTAGATATATTTCAAATATGAAAGATTGAAAATAATAAATAAAATTTGAGAGAAATAATTGAAAAAATCATAGAAATTTTTTAAAAGTAAAGAAAATAATTTAAATTTGAGAAAATTACTTGAAACTCTTTAAAAATAAATTGAAAACAATTAAATAATAAAAAATTATGAAAATTAATTAAAAATTGAAAAAAAAATGATTGAAAATTGAGACAAATAATATGAATTTGAAAAAAATAATTAAAATTTGAGAAAATAAATGAAACAAGATAAACATTATTTAAAATCTGAGATAAATAGTTTAAAATTTTGGAAAATATAAAAAAAATGATAAAAATTGAAAATTTAAAGATACAAAATTTGGAAAATAATTGAAAAATGATTTTACATTTTTTTTAATTAAAAAAGAAAATAATTGAAATATGAGAAAATGACATGAAGATCTTAAAAATTAATTGCAAAAAATGAGAAGAACTAAAAATTGGAGAAAAGAGAAAAAATAAATTAAATTTACGATAATTAAAAAAAAATTTTTAAATTATGAGAGCAAAGGAAAATAATATAAAATTGAAGAAAATAATTGAAATGCCAGAAAAGTACTTAAAAATTTTTGAAAATAACAATCGAGGAAAATAATTGAAAAATGAAAGAAATAATTGAAATATGCTGAAAATAATTTAAGATTAAGAAAAATAATTGAAATACATTGAATATAATTTAAATATGAAAGATTGATAACAATAAATAAAATTTGAGAGAAATAATTTAAAAAATAACAGAAATGTAGTAAAATTAATGAAAATAATTTAAATTTGAGAAAATTACTTGTAATTCTTAACAATAAATTGATAACAATTAAATAATGGAAAATTAGGAAAAATAATTGAAATTTGAAAAAAATTTATTGAAAATTGAAATAAATAATATAAAATTGAAAAAAATAATTAAATTTTGAGAAAATAATTGAAAAAATCACATAATATATTTTAAATAAAGAAAAGTTAAAGAAAAATTTCCAGAAAAATAGGTACTTTAAACTTTTAGAAGTTTTTTAATTAGAGAAAACAAATGAAACAAAAAAAACATTATTTAAAATTGAAAAGAATAATTTTTAATTAAACAGAAATAATTAATTTTTTTTTTTTTTTTTTTTTAAGAAAATCATGTAAACAATTATATAAAAAATTGAAAATTGAATGAAATAATTGAAATCTCAGATAAATAGTTAAAAATTTTTGAAATTGTAAAAGGAATTTAAAAAAATTATAATTGAAGGATATAAATTTTGGAAAATAATTGAAAAATGATTTTACAATTTGAAACTTGAAGAAAATAATTGAAATATGATACAAATTATGATAAGTTGTAAAAAAAATAAATTACATTTGAGTGAAATAATTGAAAAAATTAAGTAACTTTTGTTGAATAAAAAAAAATAATTGAAATTTAAGAAAATATATTAAGATCTTAGAAATCAATTGAAAAAAACGAGAAAAACTAAAAAATGGAGAAAAAAATTGAAGAAAGCTAAATATAATTAAAATTTACGATAGTTAAAAAAGAAATTCAAAATTATGAAAGCAAATGAAAATAATTTAAAATTGAAGAAAATAATTGAAATGCCAGAAAAAAACTTAAATTTTTTAGAAAATTACAATCGAGGAAAATAATTAAAAAATGATAAAATTAATTCAAAATTGAAAGAAATAATTGAAATATGCTGAAAATAATTTAAGATTGAGAAAAATAATTGAAATATACTGAATATAATATAAATATGAAAGATTGAAAACAATAAATAAAAAAATTCAAGGTAAATAATTGAAAAAATCATAGAAATATTTTAAAAGTAGAGAAAATAATATAAATTTGAAAAAAAATAATTAAAATTTGAGAAAATAATTGAAAAAATTACATAATATATTTTAAATAAAGGTAAGTTGAAGTAAATTTCAGAAAAATACTTAAAACTTTCAGAAGCTCTTTGGAGAAAAGTAAAAAGTTAAAAATTAGAGTCAATAAATAAACAAGATAAACATAATTTAAAATTGAGAAAAAAAATGTTTAATTAAACAGAAATAATTAAAAACTTTTTGGAAATTGCGAAAAAGAACGAAAGTAATTGAAAATTGAAGAAAATAATTAAAATGTTAGAAAAATACCTAAAAATCTTAGAAAGTAATAAAGTTTAGAAAATGATAATAATAATTAACAATCGAGGAGATAATTGAAAAATGATAAAATCAATTCAAAACTGTAAAAAATAATTGAAATTTGCTGAAAATAATTTAAGATTCAGAAGAAAAATTAAAATAAGATAAAAATTAGGTCAATTTTGAAAAATTGCAAACAATTGATAAAATTTGAGAGAATTAATTGAAAAAATAAAAAAAAAATTTAAATTTGTATATTTATATTTTTACAATTTTCTAAATTAGAAACAATGTGGTGTAAGAAAATATCAATAAAAATATAAAATTTACTGACTGGTGGCTTGATTTTTGCCAATTTTCAATACCATTCTTCAGTTTTCAATTATTTTCTTCTATATTTCATAATTCTCAGCTTTTTAAATTACTTTTTTCAATTTTTAATTACATTCTTTAAATTTAAAAATTATTTTAATACTGAACTTTAACCTAAAATTTATATAAATTATTTATAATAAAGAAAAATCAAGAAATTAATTAATTGGATTTAAATTTAAAATCATTATAATTATTAACAATAATTTACCTCTATTTTGGTTTCAATTAAAATTTTTAGAATCAAATATATAATTATTGAATAAATTCTTGTCTTATTAAATATATTTATTATTAATGAAACAATAATAGAAATTCCTAATATTATTCTTCCAACATATTCTTCTGCCATATTAAATTAATTTACAAAAACAATTTATTTTTTTAACTTTGAAAATGAATAGTCTTTATTAACTTAAAATTATATATTTCAAGATAAGTTAATATATAAATAATAAATACATAAAGAATTAAAATTGTTTCACATTTGCTAAATATTTAAAATACTACTTACTTCGTCGCTAATTATTGGAATCAATCCAATTCTATGAGCGAGAAATTCGTCACTTAAAACTGTTGTATTTGTTTCAATTTGCACCCAATCGATGGCCATTGTTGGAGTTTCGGCGATAAAAACTCGCCTCATACTATTAGCCACACTAAAATTCATTAAATCATGTTTATTTGCAATAAATTCAATAATTTTTTGAGGTTAGTATTTACCTTAAATCTGTGTCTTCCACGTAAAATTTAACATTTTCTTCAGTTAATTCTGAAATATGCACCGAAGGTTGATTAGCATATGGCATTTTCAACTTTTAATTACTTTCAAGATGTGATAAAACTGTAAAATTGGATTTATTTTCGAAGTTTTTGACAAATTTATAAGTTTTTTAAATGGAATCGAAACGATACCGACAACAGGGGTGAGAAACTTTTGGATGTTTTGAGGATTAAAGTGCAATTCATACATACCCGCTTGCATTTTGGATCAGGGATTGGTAGTGATGTCCGGTATTATTGAGTAATACTAGAGTTCCTATAAAGAGAGTTAGGGCGCAATTACATGTCTGCGTCGAACGCTGCGTTTTTGCGTTGAATAGTAAGAGAGAGAAAGACAGAAATATAGTCACATCTTTCTCCCTCTCACCATTCAACGCAAAAACGCAACGTTCGACGCAGACATGTAATTGCGCCCTTAGGGCGCAATTACATGTCTGCGTCGAACGCTGCGTATTTGCGTTGAATAGTAAGGGAGAGAGAGACAGAAATATAGTCACATCTTTGTCACTTTCAACATTCAACGCAAAAACGCAGCGTTCGACGCTGACATGTAATTGCGCCCTTAGGACACGTGAGGTTCAACTTTTGATTGGCTCAGCGTAACCGGAGACGGAAGTGTATTGAAAGTTTTTTCATTGGCTGAAAAAAGCGCGCTGATTTTAAAATGCTTTCTTAACAAACATTTTTAAATTTCGCCCGCCCTTTTTAACCAATCACACAAATTACTTCATCGTCACTTCCGTCTCCGGTTTGTCAACAGGCTAGTGGAAGGGGGCACATGTCCTAACTCTCTTTATAGGAACTCTAAGTAATACCAAATTCTGACCCGTAATTACTGGTAAAGTGTTACAAAAATCGTAATATTTGAATAATTAATTCTAGACGTCTTTTATTAAAATAATAATGCCTTACACATAATTATAATTTCACTATTTTTTAAATTGACGTTTATTGAAATAATACACAATTAGTCAAATATTGCAATGAAAAATAATTTAGAAAAGTTGTAGCAGAAGACAAAATCAGTGCGTCCATTAATGTCTATCATGTTTTCTATTAAAAATTACGGTAATTACCAAAATAACAACATATTGTTAAGTAACACAATCGTGAATTGTAAAAAAGTTTAAAGTATTAATCTAACCTAAAAATTAAGTACATATAATTAAACACGAAAGTGTTTTTAAATTTCTAAATTTATCATTAATCCTTCATTTAATTAATAAATTATTTCTATACTGATAATTTTTTGCAACATTTGCCCTGAAATTTATTTTTGTCTGTCAAAATGTTGTTTAAAAATGTCCATAGGCCTCAGGGTGCAATTACATGCTTGCGTCGAAAGTTGCGTTTTTGCATTGAACGGTGAGAGTGACAAAGATGTGACACTATATTTCTGTATTTCTCTCTCTCACTATACAACGCAAGAACGCAGCGTTCGACGCAGACATGTAAAGGTACGCTCATAGTTGTAAAATTCTCTGTCACGTAAATAGTAAAATTGTTTGTATTCAAAAGCAAACAAGGTTGTCGTCTGCTAGCTTTAATACTAATAAAAATACTAATAAAAACAATAATAACAAGAAAATTGTTTTACTTCAGCAAAATCACCAAATAAGGTAATTAAGGTTAAATCCTATGTGGGCAGAAAGCGTTAAACCGAAAGCAGAAATTATGAGAGTGAGAGAGGTAGGTAGATATCACTGTCTCTCTCACTCTCATGATTTTCTGCTTTCGGTTTTGCGCTTTCTGCTCACATGAGATTTTACCCTTACTTACCACTTTCGTAACGACACAAGCCCATCACAGTGATGGGTAGTTATTTAAATGCATAAAAAACATTTTTCTTAATAACACAACCCTGGCGGCTGAGTATTTACGTACAATTACGTATAGAACCTAATGCAATCCTCCATCCTTACATTCCCATCCATGGTACGTCACACAAAAGCATAAAAACATGAAAGTGCATTTGTTTTGTGAAGTTTAAGTAACTTTTTTAATGAAAAAATCCCGTGTCACAAGAAGATAGCCAATTTTCTTATCTGGAAAACGTCACGAGGTTAAAATGGAGCAGAAAAATGAAGATGAAGCTGATGAAAACGATTTAAACGAGGTATTGTTTTGAAATATATCCCGTTAATGTCATTTTTTTCTCAAGGACAGTTTTCGTAAAGCAATGCGGAATTTTTTAAAAAAACTTAATGAATGTCAATATATTAATAAAAAAGAATTCATTTACTTAGCAATTTAGATAAATAAATATAAAAATTATACAAATTATCACAATCAGCATGTATATTTTTACATAACCTTAATTTAAAACACAAATATATCATCTGTAGGTAAAGTAGAACTCTATACAAAAACCAAAGAAAAGTTAATTTGTTTATTATTCGTAATTAATATTTATCAAAAAACAGTGAAAATGTAAATTAACACAAAATTTATGATTTAGGTTATTTTTGTACGATCGGAGTCAAGTGTCTTACAAGAAGCTTCAGAGAGAATTTCTCAAATTATTCAATCAAAAAATAAGGAAACAAACGATAGTGTAATTAATTTAGTCTCAGATAGTGAAATAAAAGAAGCTCAGCATACAAATCAAGATGAATTGGTGAGAACTGGAGAAATTACGCCTTTTCAAGCTGAAAATAATGCAAACGAGGAACGAACAGGGTATATTTATGATAATTTTTATATAAATTTCTATTAAAAACTTATAAATATAATCAAATTTTGAAAACACAGTAATATTAACAGTTAATTGTTGAATTTTATAACTTAAGAATACAGAATTCCTAACTTATCGACATTATTGTCGGTAACAGTAGATTCTTACCTTACTGAAAATATGTCGATAATGCAGAAATCTTTTATAGCAGGTGCACTATTTTTTAAGAACCCTACTTTACCGACAAATCGAGGATAAGGCTGGGTATCTAGTGAATAATAATTTTAAATTTCACGGAAAAATCCGGGATTGTAAATTATAATTTTCCCGGATTTGTTAGCTTAATAATTAATACAAAACTTCGTTAAATATTAAATTATTAGAATGAGATATTATACGATTAGTTTTAAAAATAACTACGAAAACAAAACAAATAATCATTAAAAAATTGTACAACATCAGAAATGAAAGGAAAAAGTCGACGAAAAAAATAAAGAAATTACAGAAAAAGTAAAAAATACTGAATAAATAAAAAAGAGGTAAGAGAACATTTTAATGAATAATGGAGAAACTCTTCAAGAAAATGTAACAAATTATGAAAAAATTATAATAACATAAAAAGAATTAAGAACATTTTTATAAAAGCAAATATTAGAAAGTGGAAAATAATCTACTTTAAATTGAGAAAAGTAAAAGCAGAAAGAAATTGTAAAATATAATTGACAAACCTACAAAAAAATGAATAATTTATTTTTAAAAATGAAAAAATTTAGTTTAAATTATTAAGAAAGGAGAAGGAAAACTAAGAAATATGGTAATAATGTCTTTAAATATTAGAAAATTTAAGAAAAAATTCCCAATTTTTTTTTTTAAGTCCAGAAACAGCGCAATAATATTATACTAAAAACAGTAAAATTTAAAATATCAGGAATTAACCTATAAAAGAATAAAAAGAAATTTTTTTTAGAAAAAATAAAATATTTACAAATATGTTTTTCTCAAATTAAGAAAATAAATGAGAAAATCTATGAGAAAACGTTAACAAATGAAAACTTAAATAAAAAGAAGTTAAAGATTTTTGAGAAAAGGGAAAATATTTTTAAGAAAAATAAAAATAATGATAAAAAGTGAAATTTATTAGAAGATCGAATTTATGTAAAATAGAAAAAAAAAAGAAAAGTTTTTAGAATATTATAAAAATTAATATATTTATTTAAAAATACAGAAAACTATACCAAATAAATAATTTAAAAAAATTATAAATTATGAGATAAAAATTAATAAAATTCTTAAAAGCTCAAAAAGTGATAAAGAAAATTATGAAAGGTTGAATAAATTCAAGAAAAATTACTGAAATTTAAGGCGAAGTCAACAAGTTTTTAAAAACAAATAATACCAAATAACAAATAATAAAGCAATATTAAAAAAATTGAAAAAATCTTCAAAAAAAAGAATTTAATAATTCTGGGAAATAAATTTAAAAAAAAAATAAAAGACAGTAAGAATAAAATAAGAAAATGTAAAAAAGTGTGTTAAAAGTCGAAAAAGAATGACAAAAATATTTAATAATGACAATTTTGTGGAAATTAGTCCAAAAATGAAGAAAATTAAAAAATAATATGGAAACAACTTTAAAAAAAAATAAATTTGTTCAAAACATTAAATATATTTTTAAAAACAATTCTAACACTAATTTTTGTTCTATAATCATAAAATCTAGAAGTTTTATGAAAGAGTGAATAAATTTGCGAAAAAAATGAACAAAATGTAAAGAAAATTAAAAAAATGTATTTAATATAAATAAATAGATAAATTTACAAGAAACGAGTGAATCTAAAAAAAAACATAAATTTAAAGATAAAATAAAAATAAAATAAATAAATTTTCCACCAAAGTATAAAAATAAATAAATTTTCTTAAATGTTTTGAAAACAAAATTGCCTTAAATAATCTGAATTTAATTTGTTTAATTTAATTCGCGTTTTGGAATTATTTAAATTTAAATGACTTGTATATATAAAAAATTAAATTTTATTTTCCACTTTTTTTTTATCCAAATTTTTAGATCGTATTTTGATCGTTTGTAGATCAGTTTTTCAAATTTTGAAGTTTAACAAAAATAGTCTAAATCGACTCAAAAATACTAAATTTAAAATAATATAAAAGTTTCTTCAATTTTTAATAATTTTTTTCTATTATGATTTCAATTACTCAAAATACAATTTTGTTCTATTTTTTATGATTTTTCAACTATTTTCTACAATTCTTAATTTTTTATTTTTCTCAAGCACTTTATCAATTTTAATTATTTTTGTCTTGACATTAAATCAATCTAATTATTTATTCTTAAATTTCATATCATTCATCGCAAATTTAAATTAATTTTTTTAATATACCTTTTTTTTGACATTTTGCAATTATTATTTTCAATTTTTAATCATTTTCATAATTTCTGAATTAATTTACTGAACTTTGAAATATGTATCTCAGTTTTCAATTATTTTGTTCAATTTTCATTTCTTTTTATTATTTTGCAATTATTTTCTCCCTTTTTCAAAAATTTAAATTATTTTAAAATTATTTTCCTAAATTTTCAAGTTCTTATCTCAAATTTAGATTTTTATCTCCAATTTTCAACTTTTTAAATGATTTTCCAATCATTTTCTTTTGCTTGAAAACAAATTCTGCAATTTTATATTATTTTCTCAGATTTTTAATTATTTTCATTCTTTTGGCATAATTTTCAAAAATTTTTAATTTTTATCTGAAATTTCAATTCTTATTTTAATCAATTTTGGATTATTTCTGCGATTTTTCAAATTAATCCCTTTAATTAGAATTTTTAAGTAATTTTGTAATTATTTTCATTTTTTAAACATATATTCTATGATTTTTTGAATTATTTCTCTCAAATTTTATTTATTGTTTTCAATCTTTCATATTTAAATTATTTTCAGTATATTTCAATTATTTTTCTCAATCTTAAATTATTTTCAGCATATTTCAATTATTTTTTTCAATTTTGAATTAATTTTATCATTTTTTAATTATTTTCCTCAATTGTTATTTTCTAAAATTTTTAAGTATTTTTCTAATCTATCAATTTTTTTCTTCAATTTTTAATTATTTTCATTTGCTTTCATAATTTACAATTTTTTTTTTATTAATTATCGTAAATTTCATTTATTTTTAGATTTCCTCAATTCTTTTCTCCAATTTTTAGTTTTTTTTCATTTTTTTCAATTGATTTCTAAGATCTTCATGTAATTTTCTCAATTTTCAATTATTTTTTTTAATAAAAAAAAATTTAGTAATTTTTTCAATTATTTCACTCAAATGTCATTTATTTTTTACAACTTATCATTGTTTGTATCATATTTTAATTTTTCTTCAAGTTCCAAATTGTAAAATCATTTTTCAATTATTTTCCAAAATTTATATGCTTCAATTTTCAATTTTTTTCATTTCTTTTATAATTTCAAAAATTTTAAACTATTTATCTGAGATTTCACATATCTCATTCATTTTTCAATTATTTGTATAATGTTTTATATTATTTTCTTCAATTTTCAATTATTTTCGTTCTTTTTCGTAATTTCCAAAAAAATTTTAATTACTTCTATTTAATTAAAAATTATTCTTTTCAATTTTAAATTATGTTTATCTTGTTCATTTATTTGTTCTAATTTTTTAATAATTTTCATTTTTTTCAATAAACTTCTGAAAGTTTTAAATATTTTTCTGAAATTTTCTTCAACTTTCCCTTATTTAAAATATCAATATTATTTATTTATTTTTATTATATTATGTAAATTTTTAAATTATTTTCTCAAATTTTATTTATTTTTTCAATTTTATATTACTTATCTCAATTTTCAATCATTTTTTTTTTCAATTTTCAATTATTTTTCCTAATTTTCCATTATTTAATTGTTTTCCATTTATTTTTAAGATTCACAAGTAAGTTTCTCAAATTTAAATTATTTTCTTTATTTTTAAAACATTTCTATAATTTTTTAAATTATTTTTCCCCAATTTTGAATAAATTTTATTTTTTTTCCAATTTATTTGCAAAATTTACAATTATTTTTTTAAATTTCAATTATTTCTGTGTAAAAAAATTCATGTTTCATTTTTTGTTTTTAATGTAGAAATCTAATAATATTCCAAAAATTCGTTTCTTTCAGAAGGACCAATAAAACGTCTCAACTACTTCAATTTGAAAACTACCTTAAGCGTCAAGCAGAGCTAGCGAAAATTCGAAAGCATTTGAAAAATGCGAAAAAATCACCTGCCGATAGTGGAATTTCGAAGAAAAAGCCAAAATTAAGCTCCAAATTGACTGAAAGTAGGGAGAAAACTGGAGAAAAAAGTTTGCCAATTCCAAGAAAGGGATTGTTGAATCAAGAAAATGCTTTTCTTGATAAAAATGAAATTAGGCCTTTTAATAAAAACAAGACTGTTGGAAATGGAGTGAGTACTTCGGGTGCCGGGAGCTCGGAATGGAGAAATTGTGAAGAAAGTGAAAGAAAAGAAGCGGAAGTAGATGAGAAAGAAGAGGGAGAATTAGATGATGAAGAAGTAGCCGAAGAAAGAGAAGTAGAAGAAAAAGAAGAAGAAAAAGAAGAAGAAGAAGAAGAAAAAGAAGAAGCAGAAGGAGGAGAAACACAAGAAAAATCAGAACAGGAAGAATCCTCAAATCCCGAAGATTCCGGAAGTGAGTATATTCCAAGTGAAGACGAGTCGGACACGGAAAATCGTGTAAAAGTTCGAAGAGCAAGTTCTTCTAAATCGACGAGTCAAAAAATAAAGAGAGTTTTGGATGACGGTGACGAGGAACTTTACCGGCAGCGAGTTTCGGAGTCGAGGTACAAAAAAAAACAGCCGATGCACAAGGTTGATCATTTGTTTAAAGTGCCGCAGTCAATTTGGAAGAAACTTTACAAGTACCAGAGAGTCTCGGTTCAGTGGTTGTGGGAGCTGCACAACAGGAATGTGGGAGGATTAATGGGAGACGAGATGGGCCTGGGAAAGACGGTTCAAGTGATTGCATTTTTGGCGGGACTGGAGGCAAGTGAATTGCTCCTGGACGACGGAAGATTCCGCGGTCTGGGTCCGACTCTGATCGTCTGTCCGGCGACCCTTTTGGACCAGTGGGTCAAGCATTTTCACGACTGGTGTCCGATCATTAGAGTCGCCCTTCTACATCAATCGGGCACGTTTCAGGGTGAGAGTAAAAATAACTAAACTTGACCACAAACGAAACGATTTTTACGTTTACATCAAAAACCGCGTAACTTTCTTCTACCTCTAGAAACACGTAACTCCCAACTACTTCTAGAAACACGTAAATCCCTTATACATCAAAAACCTCGTAACATTCTTCTACCTCTAGAACTACGTAACTTTTTTCTACCATTAGAACCACGTAACTTCCTTCTACCTCTAGAACCACGTAACTCCCTCCTACCTCATGAACCACTTAACTCCCTTTTACCTCTAGAACCACGTAACTCCCTTTTAACTATAAAACCAGGTAACTTCCACCTACATCAAAAACCACAAAACTTTCTTCTACCTCTAGAATCAGGGTAACTACCTCATACATAAAGAACCACAAAACTTTATTTTACCTCTAGAACCACGTAACTCCTGCATACTTCCAGAACCACGTAACTTTCTTCTATCTCTAGAAACACGTAACTCTCTCATACATCTAGAACCAAGTAACTCTCAACTGCCTCTAGAACCACGTAACTCTCTCCGACGCGCATGAATATTACCTAAAATCTATTTAGCCTAAAACCGTAAAACCTAAAATGCATTCAGCCTAAATCTCATTTAACCTAAAATGCATTTAGCCTCAATCCCATTTAACCTAAAATTCATTTAGCCTAAATCTCATTTAATGTAAATTTCATTTAACCTAAATTCCATTTAATCTAAAATGCAATCAGTCTAAATCCCATTTAACCTAAAATACATTCAGCCTAAAACACATTTAACCTATAAAATGCGTTCAGCCTAAATCCCATATAACCTAAAATGCATTCAGCCTAAATCTCATTTAACCTAAAATGCATTCAGCCAGAATATTATTTACCCTCAATCCCATTTACTTTTAATTCCATTTAACCTAAAATGAATTTAGCCTGAATCTTATTTAACCTAAACCCCATTTAACCTAAATAATTCCATTTAACATCAAATGCATTTAGCCTAAAACCCATTTAACCTGAAACTCATTTAACCTAAATCCAATTTAGACTAAAATGCATTTACCTAAAACCCATTCATCCTAAATCTCAATTAACCTAGATCCCATAGAACCTAAAATCCATTCAGCCTAAATTCCATTTAACCTAAAATGCATTTAGCCTAAATTTCATTTAACCTAAAATGCATTCAGCCTAAATCCCATTTAACCTATAAAATGCGTTCAGGCTAAATCCCATATAACCTAAAATGCATTCAGCCTAAATCACATTTAACCTAAAATGCATTTAGCCTGAATCTTATTTAACTTCAATCCCATTTACTTTTAATTCCATTTAACCTAAATCTGATTTAACTAAAAACCCATTCAAAATAAAATGCATTTAGTCTAAATCCCATTTAACCTAAAATTCATCCAGCTTAAATCTCGATTATCCTAAATCACATTTAACCTAAAATGCATTTAGCCTGAATCTTATTTAACTTCAATCCCATTTACTTTTAATTCCATTTAACCTAAATCTGATTTAACTAAAAACCCATTCAAAATAAAATGCATTTAGTCTAAATCCCATTTAACCTAAAATTCATCCAGCTTAAATCTCGATTATCCTAAATTCCATTTAACCTAAAATGAATTTAGCCTAAATCTTATTTAACCTAAACCCCATTTAACCTAAATAATTCCATTTAACATCAAATGCATTTAGCCTAAAACCCATTTAACCTGAAACTCATTTAACCTAAATCCAATTTAGACTAAAATGCATTTACCTAAAACCCATTCATCCTAAATCTCAATTAACCTAGATCCCATAGAACCTTAAATCCATTCAGCCTAAATTCCATTTAACCTAAAATTCATTTAGCCTAAATCTCATTCAATGTAAATTTCATTTAACCTAAAATGCATTCAGCCTAAATCCTATTTAACCTAAAACACATTTAACCTATAAAATGCGTTCAGGCTAAATCCCATATAACCTAAAATGAATTCAGCCTAAATCACATTTAACCTAAAATGCATTTAGCCTGAATCTTATTTAACCTCAATCCCATTTACTTTTAATTCCATTTAATCTAAATTGCATTTAACCTAAATCTGATTTAACCAAAAACCCATTCAAAATAAAATGCATTTAGTCTAAATCCCATTTAACCTAAAATTAATCCAGCCTAAATCTCATTTATCCTAAATTCCATTTAACCTAAAATGCATTTAGCCTAAAATCCATTTAGCCTAAAATCCATTTAACCTAATACTCATTTAACCTAAATCCCATTTAAACTAAAATGCATTTAGCTTAAAACCCATTTATCCTATAGCTCAATTAACCTAAATCCCATTAAACCTAAAATGCATACAGCCTAAATTCCATTTAACCTAAAATGCATTTAGCCTAAATCTCATTTAATGTAAATTTTATTTAACCTAAATTCCATTTAATCTAAAATGCATTTAGCCTAAATCTCATTTAACCTAAAACGCATTCAGCCTAAATTCGACTCTACCTAAATTGCATTTAGCCTAAAACCATTTATCCTAAATCCCAGTTTACCTAAAATTTACATTACATTTGAGGTAAAAGTGGATTTAGGACAAATGGTTTTAGTCTATATTTATTTTAGTTTAAATGAAATGTAGGCTGAATGCATTTTAGGTTAAATGGAATTTAGGTTAATTGGAATTTAGGTTTAATGGAATTTTAGGTCAATAAGATTTAGGTTAAATGAATTTTCGTCGGAATGCAGTTTAGGTTTAATGAATTTTAGGTTATATGGGTTGTAAGCTGAATGCATTTTAGGTTAAATGTCTTTTAAGCTGAATTCATCTTAGGTTAAATGGAATTTAGGTTTAATAGAATTTAGATTAAATGAGAATTAGACTGAATGAATTTTGGATTAAATGGGATTTATGCTGAATGCATTTTAGGTTAAATGGGATTTAGTTTAAATAAGATTTAGGTTAAATGGGTTTTAGGCTAAATGCATTTTAGGTTAAATGATATTTAGGTTAAATGAGTTTTAGATTAAATGGGTTTTAGGCTAAATGCAGTTTAGGTTAAATGGAATTTAGGTTACATGGGATTTAGGTTAAATGGGATTTAGGTTTAATGGAATTTAGGTAAATAAGATTTAGGTTAAATGAATTTTCGTCGGAATGCAGTTTAGGTTTAATGAATTTTAGGTTATATGGGTTATAAGCTGAATGCATTTTAGGTTAAATGTCTTTTAAGCTGAATTCATTTTAGGTTAAATGGAATTTAGGTTTAATAGAATTTAGATTAAATGAGAATTAGACTGAATGAATTTTGGATTAAGTGTGATTTAGGCTGAATACATTTTAGGTTAAATGGGATTTAGTTTGAATAAGGTTTAGGTTAAATGGGTTTTAGGCTAAATGCATTTTAGGTTAAATGAGATTTAGGTTAAATGAGTTTTAGATTAAATGGGTTTTAGGCTAAATGCAGTTTAGGTTAAATGGAATTTAGGTTACATGGGATTTAGGTTAAATGGGATTTAGGTTTAATGGAATTTAGGTAAATAAAATGTAGGTTAAATGAATTTTCGTCGGAATGAAGTTTAGGTTTAATGAATTTTTGGTTATATGGGTTATAAGCTGAATGCATTTTAGGTTAAATGTCTTTTAAGCTGAATTCGTTTTAGGTTAAGTGGAATTTAGGTTTAATAGAATTTAGATTAAATGAGAATTAGACTGAATGAATTTTGGATTAAATGGAATTTAGGCTGAATGCATTTTAGGTTCAATGGAATTTAGGCTAAATGCATTTTAGGTTAAATGAGATTTAGGTTAAATGAGTTTTAGATTAAATGGGTTTTAGGCTAAATGCACTTTAGGTTAAATGAAATTTAGGTTAAATGAAATTTAGGTTAAATGGGTTTAGGTTAAATAAAATTTATTTTACGTGGAATATTAAATAAGAATTATCTTGTACTGACAATTTAATAAGAATCATATTGTCTGCTATCTTCATAAGCATTATCTTGCACGAAATTTTGAATAAGAATTATCTTGCACTGACAATTGAATAAGCATTTTATGAATTAATTGCTTAATTGTTACTTATCTAATATTAAATTGTTGTAAAGGTGACATTGAGGATCTGATCGACGGGATTAAGCACGGAGGAGTCTTGCTCACGTCCTACACGGGAGTTCTCATCCATAAGGAGCTACTGATCAAGACGGACTGGCATTATGTGATTCTGGACGAGGGTCACAAAATCCGGAATCCAGAGGCGAAAGTGACCAAGGCCGTGAAGCATTTCTCGACTCCGCATCGTCTCATCTTAACTGGCAGTCCAATGCAGAATTCATTGAAGGAGCTCTGGTCGCTTTTTGATTTTATTTTGCCCGGGAAGCTGGGCATTTTGTCGGCTTTTATTGAGCATTGCGCGAATCCGATCACGAGAGGCGGCTACACGAATGCGACTCCTCTTCAGGAAGCGACTGCTCTGCAAGTGGCGACAATGCTGAGAAACGCGATAACTCCGTACATGCTGAGACGAACAAAAGTCGACGTCCAACATCACTTGAGTCTGCCGGAAAAAAATGAGCAAGTTCTCTTTTGCAGCTTGACGGAAGAGCAGAAAAAACTTTATAAAGAGTATCTTGTTTCGGATGATGTCTCACATGTCTTGCACGAGAGAAATTTACAGAATGGATTCTACAGAGCGAGGATGTTGATTGCTTTGACGGCCCTCAGAAAAATCTGCAATCATCCGGATTTGTTTTTGTTCAATAACCAAATTGTTGTAGGTAGAAAGTAACCTAGGAGCAAATTTTCAAAAGTTGATAAATCCAGGTTTTCTTATTCTGAGAAGAAGCTGAAGCACTGAAGCTTCACTTATTTTAACTCGGACCACGCAAATCCATGACAAAAATCGCAATTATTTTAACTTCCATGTATGTATTTATAGTGAACTTCTCTGATTGGCTGATACAATTCGCAGCAACCAATGAAAATGTTAGTTAGTTTTGATTGGTCGACAAGTTAAAATAAGTGAGACTTCGAGCTGTTAAAATAATTTGGAGCCCGTTAATAGGGAAAGCCATTGAAATTTGAAGAAAATAATTCGAATATGACAAAAATAATTGAAATATGAAGAAAATAATTGAAAAATGACAAAAAAATTGAAATTTGAAAATAAATATTGTAAACTGACAAAACTATAATTGAAAAATTGACTAAAAATAAAAAAATGAAGACAAAAATTGAAACGAAATAATTGAAATTTGTAGAAAATAATTGAAAAGTTTTAAAAATAATTGAAGTTGCAAGAAAATTGAAGAACTCCATCTAATATTTAAAGAATGACAAAAATAATTAAAATTTGAAAAATAATTTGAGAATGATTGAATAAATTAAAAAATTATAAGTACAATAATTGAGATATTGATATTTATTCACATTTTAATTCTTTCGACAAAAAGAATTAAAATGGAAATAAATTGAAAGCTGGTGTATTAAACATTTTAGACAATAGTTAAAAACTTGAAGATTCAAGAAAATAATTGAAAGTTGAAGAAAATAATTTAAAAAATAACTGAAATTTGAAAAAAAAATTCATGTAAAATGAGAAATATAATTAAAAATAAGAAATAATAAATTTAATAAATTAATTAAAAAATTGTATAAAATAATTGAAAAATGAAAAAATAACTATATAATTGAAATATGAAGACAATAATTAAATAATGACATAAATAATTGAAAACTGGTGTAAAAATTAATAATTTCATGACAATAATAAAAAGATTGAAAAAAATGACATTTAAAGAAAATAATTCCAAAATGTCAAAAATATTTTAATATTAACAAAAATAATTGTAATTTGAAAAAAAGAATTGAGAAACGACAAATATAATGAATAACTGATGAAAAACATTAAAAATTTGAGGACAATACTTGAAAAATTTACAAATAATTTACAAATAATTTATAAAATAAATAAGAAACTAATTAAATAATGAGGTAAATAATTGAAAGCTGGTGTAAAAATAAATTTATAGACAATAATTGAAAAAAAAATATTAAAAATTTGAGAAAAATAATTGAAATTTGAAGAGAATAATTAAAAAATGTCAAATGAATTTAAATATAAAGAAAGTAATTAAAGTTTGAAGAAAATAATTGAAATTTGTAAGAAAAAATTGAAAAAGTGTAAAATACTAATAAATTTGTGACAATAATAAAAATAATGAAGAAAATAATTGAAATCGGAAGAAAATAATTGAAAACTGGTGTGTGAAAATTAAAAATTCACGACAATAAAAAAATTGAATAAAATAATTGAAATTATGTAGAAAATAATTCTAAAATGGCAAAAATAATACAAATATGAAGAAAATAATTGAAAAATGTCAAAAATACTTGAATAATGACAAAAGTAATTTAAATTTGAAGAAAATAATAAAAAATTTAATTTAAAAACAAAAATAAAATAAAAAAAGTTAGAAAATATTTTTTAAAAAAACTGTACCGAATCATCTAATTTATGAGTTGAAATAATGTTCGTTTTACTAAAATTCAATCTATTCTAATTTCTATTCTCATAATGTGTTAATTAACAGAATTTGTAGTTCACCGAATTCATATTACACTCAAAATTCATTTTATAAAATTTCTTTTTCTTTTACATAAAAAGTCGGTTGAAAAAAAATTCTGTAAAATGAAATTTCTGTGTAACATCAATTCGGTGATTTACAAATTTTGTTAATTAATAAATTGTGAAATTTTTTCTGTGGTACAGATTTTCTTTAATTTTCTTCTTTTTAAGCAAGTGATTTCAGTTTATTTATATTTATTATTTATAAATTTTGTTTTTAAAACATTTAGGAAAATAATTTAAATAAATTTAAGAAAATTTATTCTCATATTTTGATGAGAAATACAACTTTTTCTTCAATTTTATTAAACTATTTTATGATTCTTGTAGATTCACTCGTTTTTGGTAAATTCATTTAATTTCTTTACATTTTGCTTATTTTTTTCGCAATTTTTTTTTACTTTTTCATTAAATTTCTAGATTTTATGAATTATTAAAAAAAAAAACTTTTATTGCTTGAATTATTTTTTAAAATATAAGTCTAGATTAAAAAAAAAATTCTCTTTTTAAAGTTGTTTCCATATTATTTTTCAATTTTCTTTAGTTTGTTAATAATTTCCTAAGAATTGTTATTTTTAAAGGAATTTGTTATTATTTTATTTTTTTATTATTGTTTTAATAGAGTAGAATAATGTTATTGACGATCTAATACTTTGAATTAAAAAATATTTAACAAATTTATTCTTTTACTAGATTTTCAACTTAATTTCTTTACATATTCTTATTTTATTCTAACAATTTTTTACTTTTTTAGTTTATTTTTCACAATTTTTATGTTTTAAAATTTTTTTTAAACATTTTTTTCCATTTTTCAAAATATTTCTTTATTTTTTATTTGATATTCTAAGTTGTTCACATTGCTTAAAACATTTTTACTTCGCCTTAAATCTTTTTAAATTTTCTTCAATTTATTCATTCTTTCATAATTTTTTTATCACGTTTTTAATTTTTAATAATTTTATTAATTTTCGTTCTATTTCTACTCTTTTCAAATTATTTATTTAGTATATTTTTCTGTATTCTTAATTTCTTATTACTTAATTTTTTTTTAATTTGAAATATTTAATTTCTAATATTCAAAGACATTATTACCATACTTTTGAATTTTCTGCCTATATTCTTAATATTTTTCTGAACTTTTTCAATTTTTAAATTTTTTTTACATTTTTTTAAGATTTTTTTATTTTGTAAAATAGAAAAATTGTAGTTAATTATTTGCATAAGAATGGTTTTTGGATTAAAAATGATTTATTTTATTTAGTCTACCATAATTTGGGATTTTCAAGATTTTTGTAATTAGGCTAGTAATAAATGGATTTATTAACTTTTAAGAAATTGCTTTTTAAATATCAATATTCTAAAGATATTTACTTTTTTCTTCTTCTTCCAGGATTCAGAAGACGAGGATGATTTGGAATTAACGGACCAAATTATGAAAACATTCGGCCATTGGAAACGAGCCGGAAAAATGCGAGTTGTTCGTTCTTTATTGAAAATTTGGAAAAAGCAGGGACACCGGGTTCTGTTGTTTACCCAGAGTCGACAAGTGAGTATTTTTATTAAGGTTTTTTTTTTAAATTCAAATAACAAAAATGATCTTTTTCCACACTAGTGATGGAACTGCCTATTTTCTCCACCAGTGTCGGAAATGGTCACTTTTTCCACTAACAGTTCAAAGCCTAAAATTAAGTTTTAATTTTTAATTTCAGATGATGCACATTCTGGAGGCTTTGGTTCAATCTGAAGATTATACTTATTTGAGATTAGACGGAGCAACTCCAATGGGTCAGCGGCAACAAACTATTGAGAAATTTAACACGGTAAACAAAAAAAATTAAATAATTTAATTAAATTAAACTAAATTAAGAAATAATGAAAATTTTCGAAATTTCGTAATTAAAATTAAAAGACTTAATTCGTAATTACAAGATTTGTTAATTTCAAACTGATATAAATTTATTTTGCTTTTAGGATCCTTCTTATTTCATCTTCCTTTTAACAACTCGAGTTGGAGGATTAGGAGTTAATTTAACTGGAGCGGATCGAGTCGTGATTTATGATCCAGATTGGAATCCAGCGACAGATGCGCAAGCGAGAGAACGAGCTTGGAGAATCGGCCAAGAGAAAAATGTCACGATTTATCGATTAATAACAGCCGGAACAATAGAAGAAAAGGTTTAAAATTTGATATTTGAAATTCAAAATCAGGGTGGATTCAGGCGATAATCTTTTGCTAATGGAACGGTTTGAAATAGAATAGCTCATATATTCTATGATTTTTTTAGTTATTTCTCTCAAAATTTTATTGAATATTTTCAATTTTTCACATTTAAATTATTTTCATCATAATTCAATTTTCTTTCTCAATCTTAAATTATATGTAATTTTTTTTTCAATTTTGAATTTTATCATTTTTTAATTATTTTCCTCGATTGTTAATTATTATTCTCATTTTCTAAAATTATTTTCTAAGATTTTTAAGTATTTTCCCGAAAATTCAAATATTTTCTTCAATATCTAATTTTTTTCATTTGTTATCAGAATTTCAAAATTTTTTTTATTAATTAACGTAAATTTAAATTATTTTTAACTTTTTTCCAGACTTTTCTCCAATTTTCAGTTTTTCTCATTTTATACAATTAATTTCTAAAATTTTTTAAGTTTTTTTCTCAAATTTCTATTATGTTCTTCCATTTTAAATTATTTTTATTTGTTTTCATAGTTTCCAATTTTTTTTTATTAATTATCGTAAATTTCAATTACTTTTAGCTTATTTCTTCAATTCTATTCTCCAATTTTTAGTTATTTTATTTTTTTTAAATTGATTTCTAAGATCTTCATTTATTTTTTCAAATTTCAATAATTATTTTTTCTTTATTTAAAAAAAATTCTGTAGTTTTTTCAATTATCAATATAAATGTAATTTATTTTTTACACCATAGCATTGTTTGTATCATGCTTTAATTATTTTCGTCAAGTTTTAAAAATTAAAAAAAATTTTCAATTATTATCCAAAATTTATTTTCTTCAATTTTCAATTCTTTACATTTGTTTCATAATTTCAAAAATTGTTAACTATTTATCTGACTTTTCAATTCTTTCATTATTTATATTATTTTTTATATTATTTTCTTCAATTTTCAATAACTATCGTTCTTTTTGTCGTTCTTTTTCATAATTGCCAAAAAGTTTTTACTTATTTTTCTTTAATTAAAACTTGTTCTGTTCAATTTTAAATTATGTTTATCATTTTTCATTTATTTTCTCTAATTTTTAATTGTTTTCTTTACTTCAATGAACTTCTGAAGTTTTTAAGTATTTTTCTCAAATTTTGTTTAACTTTTCTTTATTTAAAATATTTTATGTAATTTGTTTAATTATTTTCTCAAATTTTAATGATTTTTTTTAATCTTAATTTTTTTTTCATTTTAATTTATGTATCTCAATTTTTAACAATGTTTTTTCAATTTTCCATTAATTTCTCGAATTTTTGATTATTTTCTTTTATTGCAATGAACTTCTGAAAGTTTTAAGTATTTTTTTCAAATTTTGATTAACTTTCCTTTCTTTAAAATATTTTATGTAATTTGCTTAATTATTTTCTCAAATTTTAATTATTTTTTTTAATCTTAATTTATGTAACTCAATTTTTAACAATGTTTTTTCAATTTTCCATTATTTTCTTTAATTTTTGATTGTTTTCTTTTATTGCAATGTACTTCTGAAAGTTTTAAGTATTTTTTTGAAATTTTGATGAATTTTCCTTTCTTTAAAATATTTTATGTAACTTGCTTAATTATTTTCTCAAATTTTAATTATTTTTTTTAATCTTAATTTATGTATCTCAATTTTTAACCATGTTTTTTCAATTTTCCATTATTTTCTCTAATTTTTAATTATTTTCTTTTATTTCAATGAACTTCTGAAAGTTTTAAGTATTTTTTTCAAATTTTGATTAACTTTCCTTTATTTAAAATATTTTATGTAATTTGTTTAATTATTTTCTCAAATTTTAATGATTTTTTTTAATCTTAATTTTTTTTTTTCATTTTAATTTATGTATCTCAATTTTTAACCATGTTTTTTCAATTTTCCATTATTTTCTCTAATTTTTAATTATTTTCTTTTATTTCAAAGAACTTCTGAAAGTTTTAAGTATTTTTCTCAAATTTTGATTAATTTTCCTTTCTTTAAAATATTTTATGTAATTTGTTTAATTATTTTCTCAAATTTTAATTTTTTTTTTTATTTTAATTTATGTATCTCAATTTTTAACCATGTTTTTTTCAATTTTCCATTATTTTCTCTAATTTTTAATTATTTTCTTTTATTTCAATGAACTTCTGAAGGTTTTAAGTAATTTTTCTCAAATTTTGTTTAACTTTCCTTTATTTAAAATATTTTATGTAATTTGTTTAATTATTTTCTCAAATTTTAATGATTTTTTTTAATCTTAATTTTTTTTTTCATTTTAATTTATGTATCTCAATTTTTAACCATGTTTTTTCAATTTTCCATTATTTTCTCTAATTTTTAATTATTTTCTTTTATTTCAATGAACTTCTGAAAGTTTTAAGTATTTTTCTCAAATTTTGATTAATTTTCCTTTCTTTAAAATATTTTATGTAATTTGCTTAATTATTTTCTCAAATTTTAATTATTTTTTTTTTTAATTTTAATTTATTTATCTCAATTTTTAACCATGTTTTTTTAATTTTCAATTATTTTCGCAAATTTTTATTTTTTTTTCAATTTTGTGTTATTTATCTCAAATTTCAATCATTTTTTTTTCAATTTTCAATTATTTTCCCTAATTTTTCATTATTCAATTTTTTTTCAATTTATTTTTAAGAGTTTCAAGTAATTTTCTATAATTTAAATTATTTTCTTATTTTTTAAAACATTTTTATGATTGTTTAAATTACTTTCCCCAATTTTTAATTGATTTCATTTTTTTTTCAATTAATTTGCAAAATTGGCAATTATTTTGTTTAACTTCAATTATTTTTTGCAATTCTAAAATATTATAAATTTTGTCGTAAATAAATATTTATTTTATTTATATTAATTGATTTTTAAATATTATATTTAAAATATTTATTTCTTCTTATTAGATAAATATTATTTAACGATTTGTTATATTAATTATTGTATTTTATAATTTCTAAAATGTATGAAAAACTAATCGCGCGCGTTTTATTTTGCTAGTTCTATAATAATAATTATCTTAAAATTTGCATTACATTCTTCAATTTTTAATTGCTTTATTCGATTTTCAATTATTTTGTACAATTTTTATTATTTTTTTCGATTTTTAATTCAATTAATTGTTAAATGTGCAATTATTTTCTTTAAATTTAATATTTCTTGTTTAATTTTTTCAATTATTTTTTTTTTCAGTTTTTTTTTAATCTAGTAATTATTTGAATTTTGTTTTCACTTGACAATTGTTTCCGTCATTGTTCACATATTCTCTCTAATTTTCCAGTTATTTTTGTCATTTTTTAATTATTTCCTTCCTTTATCAATTATTTTCCGCAATTTTCAATTATTTGCTTCAATTTTTTCAATTGTCAATTATTATCTTAAAATTTTATAATTATTCTTTGATTTTTAAATTATTTTGTACAATTGTGTATTAATCTAGTCTTTTTTGGAATTTTGTTTTCAATTGTCAATTATTTTCGTCATTTTGTAACATTTTTTGAATTATCAATTTTTTTTTTTTAAATTTTAACGTAATTCTTAAACATTTAGTTTATTTTCTCAATTTTTTATTATTTTCTTCAATTTCAACTATTTTTTTCGATTTTTAAGTATAAAGTTATATTTTAAATATAAAGCCGAATTTCGCAAAATTAAAAATACTGTTTTAATTGTTCGAAAATTTGTGACCGGGAATTTAATTTCATAAAAAATGTATCCACTCTGAAAATCTAACTTAATTTCATTATTTAAATAATTTAAATTAACAGTTTCGAACCCAGTTGTTTGACTATAATTTTTTTTTCAGATTTATCACAGGCAAATTTTCAAGTTACTTCTCTCAAATAAAGTCCTTGAGGATCCTCGACAAAGGCGACTTTTTCACACGTCTGATATCACGGAATTATTTAATTTGAACGAGACTTTTGACGGAGAAGCGGAGTCTGATCAATTGTTCAGACACTCGAAACTCAGTCCTCCAAAAAAACGAGCCAAGACTAATTTTTCTTCGAGTAAAATCGACGAAATGAAGAAACTTGCTTCTGCTCTCAGCAAAGAAATTGGCAAGAAGCTGGAAAATACCGAAAATGTGAGAAAAAAGTCGGAAAGTTTGAAGAAGGTGAAAAATGTGGAAAAACTGGCAGAAAATTCAGAAAGTGAAAAACAAGGAGAGAAAGAAAATGCAGAAATGGTGGAAGAGGTACAGAAAATTCGACAAGAGCAAAAGAATGAAGAAAGTGAAAAATTGCCGAGAAAAGAAACTGAAAATAGTGTAATTCAAAGTTTAGACAATTCTCCAATGAATTTGGACGAAAATTTAATTCAAAATTTGGACAGCATTGAAGCTAATAATCAAATTCGAGTTTTTGACACCGAGAGTCGTGATTTTCCGGAAAATGTTTCAGATATTAACAGCCCGATTTCTGTCGAGGGCGAAGAGTGTAAAAAAGTTAAAAATCAAGATCAAGAATCTAGCGAAGAAGGTGAAATTCGAGAAAGTTCCGACCAAGATGTGGAAAAAGAGAAAAGTCGAAAAATTAAATTGAGCGAATCAAATCAAAGGGAGACTAAAGAACAGAGAAAGCGCCGGAAACGGAAGAGGAAGAAAGAGGAAATTTCGGCGCTTTTTGACGGGGAGAAAGTTCCGTATTTAATTGGTCGCAGACTCGGATTTTCTCAAGAGTCTCAAGAAACAGTTTCAACTGAAGATGACGAATACGTTCTGCACAAATTATTTGCCAAAGCAGGTTAGAAAATTTATTTTTAATCAATTATTTTCTAATTATAATTATAACAGGACTGCCAGTGTTCTTGCAGATTAGAAATAGTAAAAAAAAGTGAGTTTTTAAGTTAGAAAAAACAATTTAATATCACTGATATAAATTTAAGGCCCATCAACAGGGAAATAATTGATCAGGGCTCCCCAATATCAGACGGCAAAAAAATTAAATTGAAAAAATAAAAAAAATCATAATAATAATGTAAAGATTCAGGAAAGCAATTCAAATTTAAAGAAAATAATTGAAAACTGACAAAAATAATTTAAATTTGAAAACAAAATCATAAAATGACAAAACTTATTGAAAAATTGATTAAAACGAAATAATTGAAGAATGAGAAAAATAATTAAAAGTTGAAAAAAATGAATTTGAGACTGGTGCAAAAAATTTACATTTTGAGTACAATAATTAAGACATTGAGGGAATAATTAAAATGTGATGAAACTAATTAGATATTGACATAAATAATTGAAAGCTGGTGTAATAATTAAACTTTTAAGACAATAGTTAAAAAATTAAAAGAAATAATAAAAGTTTCAAGATAACATTGAAAATTGAAGAAAATAATTTAAAAATGGTTAACAAAATTTTTATATATGTAGAAAATAGTTGAAAAATGACAAAAATAACTGAAATTTGGAAACAAAAATTAATGAGAAATAAGAAAAATAATTAAAAAATAAAAAATTTAATACATTAATTAAAAATTTGTATAAAATAATTGAAAAATTAACTATATAATTGAAATATGATGAAACCAATTGAATAATTGAAAACTAGTGTAGAAATTAATAAATTCATGACAATAATAAAAAGATTAAAGAAAATAATTCCAAAATATTAAAAATATATATATGAATAATGATAAAAACAATTGAAATTTGAAAAAAAATTGATTATTGGTGTAAAAAATTAAATATTTGAAGACAATGAATGAAAAATGGTAAAAAATATTATAAGTTTGGGAAATAATAGAAAGTTGAAGAAAAAAAAATTTTTAAAAAAATTTTTAATTTATAGACAATAATAGGAAAATTTAAGGAAAAGTTCTAGAATATTAAGGAAAATAATTGTGAGATGAAGAAAATTATTGAAATTTGAAGAAAATAACTGAAATTTTAAGAAAATAACTCAAAAAAGATTTAAATAAGAAGAAAGTATATAATTAGAGTTTGATAAAATAATTTAAAAAGTTATAACAGATTAATAATTTCATGACAATAATATAAAGATTAAAAAGAAATGATTAAAATTTTAAGAAAATAAATGAAAACTGATGTAAAAAATCAACAAATTTATGACAATAAAAAAAAATTCAATAAAACAGTGAAATTTCTACAAAATAATTTTAGAATTGCAAAAATAATAGAAATATGAAGAAAATAATTAAAAATTGAAGAAAATAATTCAAATGTAACAAAAGTAAATTGGAACTTGTGCAGAATATTTAAATATACCTGACAATAATTTAAAGATTGAAGAAAATAATTGAGATTTTAAGAATTTAATGAAAAGTTTTAAAAATAATTGAAATTTCAAGAAAATAATTGTAAAATGACAATAATAATTAAAAACTGGTGTAAAAAATTAAAAATTTGAAGACAATAATTAAAAAATTTAACAATTAATTGATATTTTAAGAAACTTATTGAATAATGACATAAATAATTGAAAAAATGAAAAACATATTAGAAGTTTTAGGAAAATAATTGAAAATTGAAGAAATTAACATAAGTTTGAAGAAAAGAATTGAAATTTATTGAAAATAATTCTAAAATGGAAAAAGTAATAGAAATATGAAGATAATAATAATAATTAGAAAATGAAAAAAAATACTTGAATAGTGACAAAAGTAATTGAAATTTGAAGAGAGTAATTGAAAAAAAGCAAAGGCAAATTGAAACTTGTACAGAAAATTTAAATTTTCCTGACAATAATTTGAAGATTGAAGAACAGAATTCAATTTTAAGAGAATAATTGAAGTTATAAAAATAATTGAAATTACAAGAAAATAATTGAAGAATGACAAAAATAATTGAAAAATGTCAAAAATAATTGATAACTGGTGTAAATAAGTAAAAATTTCAAGAAAATACTTGAAAAAAATTCTAAACAATTGAAATTTTAAGAAACTAATTGAATAATGATATAAATAATTGAAAAATTGAAAAAAATAGAAGTTTTAGGAAAAGAATTGAGAATTGAAGAAATTAACATAATTTAAAAAAAAAATTTAAAACTGGTGTAAAAGCTAATAAATTCATGACAACAATAAAAAGATCAAAGAAAATAATTCAAAAATATTTGAATAGTGACAAAAATAATTGTAATTTAAAGAAAAGAATTGTTGATAACTGGTGTAAAAAATTAAATATTTGTAGACAATAATTGAAAAATTGACGAAACAATTGAAATATTAAGTAACTAATTGAATGACGACATAAATAATTCAAAGCTCGTGTAACAATTAAAAATTTATAAACAATAATTGAAAAATTAAAAAAAAATATTTAAGTACAAATTTTACAATTATTTTTCTTAAATTTTATATTTATTCTTTAATTTTTAAACTTATTTTGTTCTGTTGTCAATTATTCTCGACAGTTTTCTATTTTTTTTTTCAATTGTCAATTATTTTCTCAAAATTTTAATTCAATTCCTTAATCTCTAATTCAATACTTCAATTTTTAATTATTTTCTTCACTTTAAAATTATTATTTTCAATTTGAAATTGCAGTCTTCAATTTTAAATTATTTTATTCAATATTCAAAAATTCTTACCTTTTTTTAATTATGAATTATTTTTTCAAATTTGAATTTAATTCTTTAATTTTCAATGTATTTCTTAATTTTTTATATTTTTTTCTTCAAATTTCAATGCCATTATTCAGTTTTCAATTAGTTTCTTCTATATTCCATAATTCTCAAATTTTTTAATTACTTTTTCAATTTTTAATTATATTCTTCAAATTTTAATTTCATTCATTAAATTTCAATTTTTTTTCGATTTTACATATTTTTTTCAATTTTATATTATTTATCTCAATTTTCAATCATTTTTTTTCAATTCTTAATTATTTTACCTAATTTTTTATTATTCAATTTTTTCAATTTATTTTTAAGATTTTCAAGTAATTCAATAATAATAGATAGATTGCAATAGAATTACATTAGATTACATTAGAACAATAGATAATTTCTCAAATTTAAATTATCTTCTTTATTTTTAAAACATTTCTATAATTTTTTCAATTATTTATCTCAAATTTTATTTACTGTTCTCAGTCTTTCTTATTTAAATTATATTCAATATGTTTCAATTATTTTTCTCAATCGTAAATTATTTTCCTCGATTGTTAATTATTATTCTCATTTTCTAAAGTTATTTAAAAAACACAGTTTTTAAGTATTTTTCTAAATTTTAAATTATTTTCTTCAATTTATAATTACATATTTTCATTTGTTTTCATAATTTCTAAAATTTTTATTAATTATCGTAAATTTAATTTATTTTTAGATTTTTTCAATTCTTTTCTCCAATTTTTAGTTATTCTGTTTTTTTTTCAATTGATTTCTAAGATCTGTATTTTTCTCAAATTTCAATATATCTTTTTTTTTATTTAAAAGAAATTTTGTAATTTTTTCAATTATTTCACTTAAATGTGAGTTATTTATTGCAACTTATCGTACTATATTTCAATTATTTTCTTTAAGTTTCAAATTCTAAAATCATTTTTCAATTATTTTCCAAAATTTATATTTTTTAATTTTTATCATTTCTTTCATAATTTCAAAAATTTTATCTCAGATTTGCATTATTTCATCCAATTTCAATTATTTATATGATTTTCTATATTATTTTCTTCAATTTTCAATTACTTTCGTTCTTTTTCATAATTTCCAAAAAGTTTTTAATTATTTCTGTTTAATTAAAAATTATTCTTTTCAATTTTAAATTATTTTTATCTTGTTTCATTTATTTTCTCTAATTTTTAATTATTTTCTTTTTTTTTCAATAAACTTCTGAAAGTCTTAAGTATTTTTCTGAAATTTTTTTTAACTTTCCTTTAATTAAAATATAATTTATGTAATTTTTTCAATTATTTTCTCAAATTTTAATTATTTTTTCCAATTTCGTATTATTTATCTCAATTTTGAATGATTTTTTTTTCAATTATTTTCCCTAGTTTTTCATTATTTAATTTTGTTTAATTTATTTTTAAGATTTTCAAGTAATTTTCTCAAATTTAAATATTTTCTTTATTGTTAAAACATTTCTATGACTTTTTAAATTACTTTCCCTGATTTTTAATTGATTACATTTTTGTTTTCTTTTAATTTGCACAATTTGCAATTATTTTGTTTTATATCAATTATTTTTTGCAATTTTTTTTAATTCTAAAATTTTATAAATTTTGTCCTAAATTGATTATCCTTGTAATTTTCATTATTTATTGAATTTACAAAAATTTTTAGTTTTAAATTACCAACAATGATGAAAAATGGTCTAAAAACCTGTAAGTCATGAAATTTAACATTTTTTAAAACGTAGCAATCCTGAAATCAATAACAGCCCTGAAAAAAATTGAGTAAAAGTGAGAAAAGTGAGTCACTGGCAGCCCTGTTATTGTAATAAATTATAAAATTTCAATTATTATAATGAATAAAAATTTTCAGCCGTAAGCTCAGCTTTTCAACACGATGCGGTGATTTCGGGCGAAATTCGAGCGCCAAACGAAAGAACTCCTTTGGAACGTGCGGCTATTGAAAGTGCGCAGGAAAAAATGGATAATATTCGTAAATCGAGAAAGTGGTACTCCAAGCCATCTTGGAATTAGATTTCTTCCACAAAACTACAAATTACATTTAATTTTCTTGTTAATAACAATAATTGTACAAATAGAAAATAAGCTAGTCTAATTTCAAGGCAGTATTATACCAATTAAGTATTTATTTTGTATTATTTCATCGAGACTTTTGTACTTTCCTATATATACAAAAAATATATATTTTTTCTTAAATTATTTAAATTTAAAAAAAAACACACTCGTACAAGTCTTCCTCTCCCTAATTTCTTTTCGATAGAATTTGCAATTTTCCAAAATTGTGTTAACTTTAAGTTCGAGAATTCAAATATCTACATGTATATAAACATCGCACACGTGTAATTTTAACTTTCCAAAAGTGCAAAATACGAAAAGATATAAATAAATCCTTATTCTTCTATATATTCAAGTATTTCGACTTGTGTAGATGAAATTCTTATCTCACAGTGACTTTATTAAAATCTGGGAAATGAATCTTAAAATAATATATTTCAAAACAATAGGGTTTTTTTTAATACTTACCTTTATAAAAAAAAAAAGAATTGTGAGATTAAGAATTTCAAAAAAAAAAAAAAAAATGTGTATACTTGACTAAAGTCTTAGAAGTAAATTATATACGAAATATATTATGTTCGAAATTTTCATAAAATAATATTCTATCGTCTTAAATACGAAAAGTCAGTATTATTACTAAACATACAATCAATTACCAAAAATTCATCATTTCTTCTTTAATCCAGAAATTTTCGTTTTTTACCAAATTTCGCAACAAGCCTTTTTTAACAAAAGTAAATATTACAGAAATTAAAAATCTTTAGAATTCCATTCTGTTTAATTTTTAAAATCAATTGAACTTAAATTCACGTAATTTTTAATTTTCAAAATTTTCACATTTAAATGTGTATAATTTTTAATTTCTCAATGTCAATGAATTTTCCAAGAATTTTCCCTTTTTTAATTCGAGTTTTTTTTTCTTATTACTCATAACCTGAATTTTTTTGCCACGTAATTGCTTTTTTTTAAAGTTTCAATTTTAAAGAAATAGACATTTTTGAATTGAAAACTTAAATTTTTGTCATTTGAGAAAATGAGAATAGCAATACAAATTTTCTTCAAATTGTAGAAAAAAGAATAATTTTTGGTTTTTTTGTTTTGTAAGTGTAACAATAATACTGACTTGAATTAGAAAAACAAAACAAAAATCTTTTTATGCCTCGTGCCTGAGAAACGTATCGAGTTTGGGACCATTTCTTCCTAAAGGATCTTCTGGAAACATTAAAAGATCCCCGACAAAAGTCGGGGGAAGGATTCTTTTCTCAATAGTGTCCCGCCATTCGGGCTTTTCCTCATATAAGTCTTTAAATTGATCATTCGAAATTATAATTCCATCACATTTTGTGGCGTATTCCAAGATATACCTGTAAATAATAAATTCAAATGATATTATAATAATCCTTTTTAACTGTATTAATTATAATTTAATTAAATCCAAGAATATAATTGTAATTTGAGGAAAAAAATTTTAAAAATTTAGGAATATATTTTAAATAGAAACAAATAATTGATAATCAAAGTACATTATTAGTAAAATCGAAAAATACAATACACATTTAGAAAAAACAAACATAAAAAAAGTTATTGAAAACTATAATTGAAATTAGGTTGAAAATACGTGGAATTTAACGAAATTTACTGAAAACAGTAATTTAAAAAAAAAGACGAAACTAAATTAAAAAAACGTGTAATTTGAAAAAAATAATTTTAAATTTGAAGAAAGTAATTCAAACTGTCAATTGCGATTTGTGTAAATAAATAAATAAACTGCAAATATATAATAAAATTTTTCGGAAAATACATTAAAATTAAGAAAATTAATTGAAAAATAAATTAAATAATTAAAAATTGGTAAAAATAATTAAAATTTTAAGGAAATAATTAAAACTGTCAATTAATGCAGCATAATGCTTTAATTTGTATAAAGTTTTTATTTCTTTTCTTAAAATGTTAAATGCATATTTCAATTAATTAAATGAAGTTCTTCAATTTTTAATCATTTTCTTTCATATTATCAATAACATTTTCTTGTTTTTTATCAGTTGTAATTTCACCAATTATTCTTCACAAAATTCAATTATTTTCTTCAATTTTAAATTACTTTTACAATCATTGAATTACTTCCCTTAATTTTTAATTATTCTGATTTTTTCAAATAATTTATTAGATTTTCACATTTTTTTCTCAAAATTCAATTTTGTTTATTCAATTTTCAATTATTTTAATCATTTTTCAATTACTTTTTCCTATTTTTTCATTTTTTAAATATTTTTCAATTAATTTTAAAAATTATCAATTCTTTTTGTAAATTTCAATCACTTGTCTCAATTTTTAATTATTCTTATCATTTTGAAATTTTATTTCTTTTATTTCATAAAGGTTCTGTAATTTTTTCAATTAATTTTTTCAAATTTCAACCATTATTTTTAATTATTTTAATATTTTTTCAATTATTTTCTTACATTTTCAGTTATTCAAATTTTTTCAAGTAATTTCTAAAGTTTTTAATTATTTTTATAATTTTTTAATTATTTTCATGATTTTTTAATTATTTAACCTAATTTATAATTATTCTGATTTTTTCAACTAATCTATAAGACTTTGAAGTATTTTTATCAAAATTAAATTTAGTTTCTTTAATTTTCAATGATTTTTATCATTTTTCAATTACTTTTCTCAATATTTATTTTCATTATTTTTTCAATTAATTTCTAAAATTTGCAATTCTTTGTCACAATTTAAAATTCTTTCTAAAATTTTATCAATTTTGTTTTGTAATTTTATTAATTTTTTTTTCTCAAATTTCGATTATTATTTTAATTATTTTTCTTAAAACTCCATTAGTTTTCCCCAATTTTTTTATATTTTTTATTTAACACAAAAAGCCCCGAAATCCAATTGTTAATTATTCTGATTTTTTCAAATAATTTAAAAGATTTTCAAGTGTTTTTCTTAAAATTCAATTAGTTTTCCAAATTTTTAATTATTTACGTTTTCTTTTAATTAAGTTCCAAAATCAATTATTTTTAAATTCCAATCAATTTTGACAATTTAAAATTATTACTATCATTTTACATTTTTTGTATTTTATTTCATAAATCTTCTGTAATTTTTTCAATTATTTTTTTCAAATTTCAATTATTATTTTCAATTATTTTCTAATTTTAAGTCATTTCTAAAATTCCAATTATTGTTTTCATTTTTCAATTAATTTCCTCAAAAATCAATTATTTTCTTTAATTTTAAATTATTTTTATCATCATTCACTTATTTTCCTAGATTCTTAATTATTCTCATTTTTGGAAATAATTAACATGATTTTCAAGTATTTTTCTTAAAATTCAATTTAGTTTTTTCAATTTTCAATTAATTTTATCATTTTTCAATTACTTTTCCCAATATTTAATTATTTTTTAATTAATTTCCTAAATTTGCATATTTTTTTCACATTTCAATCACTTAAATTAATTTTTTAATTATTCTTATCATTTTACATTTATTTTTCTTTTATTTCATAAATCTTCTGTAATGTTTTAAATTATTTTTTCCAAATTTCAATTATTATTTTCAATTATTTTGCTCATTTTAAGTAATTTCTAAAATTTCAATTATTTTCTTAAAATTCAATTGTTTTTTCCATTATTCAATTATTTTCTTTAATTTTAAATTATTTTTATCACCATTCAATTATTTTCCTCAATTCTTAGCTATTCTCATTTTTTGAAATAATTTACATGATTTTCAAGTATTTTTCTCAAAATTTAATTTAATTTTTTCAATTTTCAATTATTTCTATCATTTTACAATTTTTTTTTTTTTTTTTTTTTAATGTTATGTAATTTTTTCAAATTTCGATTATTATTTTCAATTATTTTGATAATTTCAAGTAATTTCTAAAATTTTCAATTATATTACTTAAAATTCAATTATTTTCTTCAATTTGCAATTTTTTTTTTCAAAAATCAATTATTTTCTTTAATTTTAAATTATTTATATCATCATGGGATTATTTTCCTCAATTTATAATTATTCTCATTTATTCAAGTCATTTATACAATTTTCAAATATTTTTCTCAAAATTAAATGGAGTGTTTCACTTTTTATCATTTTTGAATTACTTTTTCAAATTTTTAATTATTTTTCAAGTAATTTCCAAGATTTGCAATTTTTTTTCAAATTTCAATCACTTTATTAATTTTTAATTATTCTAACTATTTCACATTTTTTCCCCTTCTATTTCATAACTGTTCTGTAATTTTATCATTTTTTGTTCAATTATCAATTATTTTAATAATTTTAAGCAATTTCTAAGATTTTTAATTATTCCTCATCAAATTTAATTTTTTTCAATTTTTTAATTATTTTCCTCTATTCTTAATTATTCTCATCTTTTCAAATAATTTATAAGATTTTTAAGTATTTTTCTCCAAATTAAATTTAATTTTTTCAATGTTTAATTATTTTTATCATTTTTCAATGACTTTTTCCAATTTTAAATTATTTTTCAATTTATTTTTCATGTAATTTATAAAGTTATTAATTATTTTTCTAAAAAATTCAATTATTTTCCCAAAGTTTTTATTGATGTTATTTAACCCAAAAACACCTACAGTCCAATTGTTAGTTATTCTGCTTTTTTTAAAATAATTTATAAGATTTTAAAGTATTTTTCTCAAAATTCAATTTAGTTTTTTCAAATTTCACTTCTTTTAATCATTTTTCAATTACTTTTTTCCAATTAATTTCCAAGATTTGACATTTTTTTCAAATTTCAATCACTTATAATAGTTTTTAATTATTCTTAAACATTTTACATTATTTTGTCTTTTATTTCATTAATATTTTGTAAGTCTTTCAATTTTTCTTTTTTTCAAATTTCAATTATTATTATCAAATATTTTAATATTTTCAACTAATTTCTAAGATTTTTAATTATTTTTCTTAAAATTCAATTATTATCCTTAATTTTCCATTATTTTTATTTTTAATTTTACAAATTTTCAATTTTCTTCCCTAATTGCAATTTATTCTGATTTTTAAAATAATTTACAAGCTTTCAAGTCGTAATTTTTTTTTAATCTTCCGAATTATATTCTTTTTAATTTTTTTTTCATAATTACTTCCACTTTTAAATTATCTATCTACCTGTCATCGTAGGGTGTGATCACTTTTGAACCTGCTTTTCTACTCGGAGTAAATATAACAGATCCATCACGACTAAGATCCTCTAAAATTTGACGCCTTTTACTTCTCACATGTTGAGGTACAAAAGCCTTCACTTGATGACCTTTATTTTTAAAAAAATCGACAACTATCTTCAAACCAGCATCAGAAAAAAATTTTCCATTTGTATAACTGAAAAGAAAAAAAAACAGGTAAAATTATTCAGATATTATTCAATTTGCTGTAAAGTTTAAAAATATCAAAAAAAAACTCACGCTTTTGCAACGTTTGGTCCATCGATAATAATCTCTCTTAATTTCCCCAAAGGAATTTCTTGTTTCTTTGTTTTTTTATTAATTTTTTGTTCATTTTCTTGCTCATTTTTACTACAAGACGCCTTCAGTAGTTCGGCGATTTTTTCCCGTTTTTTTAAACTTGCATTATTCTTTTTACATTTTAACAGTGGCGATTTATTTACTTTTTTGATTTTTCGATTTTTTCCCGGTGATAAAATTGTTTTTCGTTTGTTTTTCTTTTTATTTTTCTCCGACAACCAATCGCCAAGCCATCTTTGTGGATATTCGCCTCTCAGCATTTTTAAATTTGTAACATTAGGTTCTTTATCAACTTCAAACGGACAATTTGTACTAGTTTTATTTTTAATTGAGCACGGAACTGAGGAATAAACTACCATTATGTCATCGGGTTGACTAGAATTTCTCGCAAATGCTGCAATAAATTACATAATTTTGAATCCAAAAAGAGACAAATTTTTTCATTAAAACAAACTTACAATTAGAGAAAACAAAATACTGAAATCAGGGTGTCTACCGAAACATGATTTTCAAATTCCCGGCAAATTCCCGGTTTTCCCGGATATAAAATCACATTTTTCCCGGATTTCTTTTATGTATGATTAATAGCTATAATATTAAAATAGTGAAAAAAATTAGGTGCGTAATATATAAGTTTTTAAGGTAAAATTGATCTTTGAAGAAAATAATTTCAAAATGGCAAAAATAATAGAAATTTGAAGAAAATAATTGGAAAATGACAAAAATAATTGAAATTTGAAGAAACAAAATGAAAGATGACAAAACTAATTAAAAATTAAGTAAATAATTAAAAATTTGAAGACACAATTGAAAGGGATTTTTTATAACATTAAACAATAAATATTAAGTTTAAACAAAATAGTTGAAAAATTGTAGGAATAACTATTAGAAATAATTGCAAACTGGAAAACTGGATTGACAATCGAAAAAAATAATTGGAATTGAAGAAAACAATAAAAAGTTAAGCAAATAAATTGAAATTTTAAGAATTAGATTAAAGATTGAAATAATTGATAATTGAAAAAAAAAAACAAAATAAAGAAAATAATTGACAAATGAAAACAAAATTCATACAATGGCTAGATTAATACAAAACCGAACAAACTAATTTAAAAAATCAAAGAATAATTATACAATTTTAGGATAATAATTAAAAATTAAAAAAATTGTAGGAAATAATTAAAAATGAAGGAAAATAATTAATAATTGCAGAAAATAGTTGAAAAATTGAAGAAATTATTATAGGAATAATTGTTGGAAATAATCGCACATTTAGCAACTAGATTGAAAATTAAAAAAATTATTAAAAATTGAAGAATAGAATTAAAATTTAAAGAATATACTTAAAAATTGAAGAAATAACTTGGAAATTAAAATATTAAATTAAATTTTCAAGAAAATAATTGATAATTGAAAGAAAAATTATAATATAACGAAAATAATTAACTATTAAAAAAAAAGATTAACAATTGAAAAAAAATAAGAGAAATTGTGAGAATAATCGGCATTTGAAGAAAAAAAAGTTTTTAATTAACGAATAATCATAAAATTAAAGGAGAATAATGAATTGTCAATTGAAAGCTGATGAAAATTATGGATAAAATTGTAGAAAATAAATGAAAATTGAAAAATTATATTGGAATTTCAAAAAAATAATTGATAATTAAAAGAAAAATCACAAAATGACTGAAATTATTAAATATTAAAGAAAATAATTGAGAAATGAAGAAAATAATTGACAAAAAAATTCGAAAATAATAATAATAATAATAATAATAATAATAATAATTGGAAAATGACAAAAATAATTGAAATTGGAAAAAACAAAATGAAAGATGACAAAAATAATTGAAAAATGGAAAAACAAAATAAAAATTTGATGACAATACACAATTAACAAATTGGAGAAAAAAATTGACCATGAAAGAAAATAATTAAATAATTAAAAAATCATAAAATTGATAGAAATTTGAAAAAAAATACTTGAAAAATGATAAAAATAATTAAAATTAAAAAAAAATAATTTAGAAATGACAAAAATAGAACCTTGAAAAAAAATGAAAGATGATAAAACTAAGTTAAAATTATGTAAAAATTTTATGATTTGAAAAAAAAAACACATAAAAAATGACTTAAATAATTGAAAAATGGAGAAACAAAATAAAAATTAGAAATCAATAATTGAAAAATTGTAGATAAAAATTTATGTTTAAAGAAAATAATTAAATAATAACAAAATAATTGCAAAATCCCAAAAAATTTTGAAATTTGAAGAAAATACTTGAAAAATAATTAAAATTAAAAATAAAAAACAATTGACAAATGACAAAGATAAATAAAAAATGAAACATTTAATGTAAATTAAAGTAAGAAATTAAAGAATCCATGACAATAATTTAAAGATATAAGAAAATAAGTTAAATTTGGAGAAAGTAGGTAATAAAAAAATGTCGAAAATATTGATAATACTTGAGAAATGACTAAATTATTTGAAAATTTTAAAAGCAATTAAAAAATGAGAAAAATAATTATAATAGGAAAAAATAATCGAGAAATAACAAAAAGAACAGAAATTTGAAAAAAATAATTGAGAAATCACAAAAAATGTAAATTTAAAGGTAATATGTAGAAAATAACAAACATAATAAAAATTTGAAGAAAAGACTTGAAAAATGATAAAAATAATTAAAATTTGAAAAGAAATTGAGAATTGACAAAAATAAATGAAAATTAAAGTAAAAAATTAAAAAATTCATGACAATAATTTAAAGATATAAGAAAATAAATACAAAATTTGGAGAAAGTAATAAAACAACGTCGAAAATATTGACAATAATTGAAAAATTATTAAATTAATTAAAAATAAAATTTTTTTTTTGTGCCCGTAATACATGAAAAATAACAAAAATGATAAAAATTTGAGATAAATAATTAAAAGAATGTAAAATTGAAAAAAAAATTGAAATTTGAAAAAAAAATAATTGTCAATTAATGTAAAGTATTTGAAAATTATTGATACATAATAATAAAATTATTGAAGAAAATTGCTGAAATTTGAAGAAAAAAATTGAAAACTGTGTAATAAATTGAGAAACTGATGAACAAGGCAATAAGATCGTTAGCTTTCATAAAGAGAAATTCTGTCAATTTTCATGATTTGACTGCGCTGAAGGTTTTGTATTTTTCTTTTGTCAGAACAAAATTGGAATATGCTTCCGTTGTTTGGTCTCCTCTATACTCCGTGCACATTCTGAGATTGGAGCGAGTTCAAAACAGATTTTTGAGGTATGCTGCAAAGCAATTAAATATCTGTTTTGACCTATTCACGCACAATTACGATGAGTTGAGAGCGGAGTTGGGTATACCGAAGATCGAATCCAGGTTCCTTTATTCAGACCTTCTTTTTCTTTTTAAGGTTATTAATGGAACGGTACGCTGCCCTGCAGTTTTATATTCAATAAATTTCTCGGCCCCTATGCGGTCTTTGAGATTTAATGTCCCATTTTTTATTAAATATAATAGAACCAATTATGGCAAACACTCTGTCTTTAACAGAATTAATAGGGAGGCCAACTCTTGTTCTGACCATCTCGACTTTTTTAACAATGGACTTAGCGGATTTGTCACAGCGCTACGTAATTTGATATTTCATCAAAGATAATTTAATTTATTTAAAAAAAAAAAAAAAAAAATCTATGTATTAAATTTGATTGCTTTTTTAAACTTAATGCTGTTAATTATTTGTAAAGGGTATTTACCCGTATATTTGTCTTAAATAAATAAATGACCATAAAAAAAAAGATTGAAAATAATTAATGAAATTTGATAAAAATAATTTTGAAATGTTATACTAATAGAAATATGCAGAAAATAATTAAAAAATGATAAAAATAATTTAAATTTGATGCGAAAATTGAAAGACAACGGACAATTCTGGTTTAAAAATTAAAAATTTGTAGACATTAATTAAAAAATTGAAAAAGTAATTAAAATTAGAGGAAACTAATTAAACAATGTCAAAATTTATTGAAATTTGAAGAACATAATTGTATATAATAATAGATAATTATTATTTTACTAAGAAAGTGAGAAAAGTGATTTTTTTTAAAGTGAGTAATAGTGAGTGATTTTAAAAAAATTGATTAAAAATGAGATAAGTAAGTCACTGGCAGCCCTGAAAATGCTCAAATTCGCTTGAAACGTGTTACACTTTTACTATTTTGAAAATCTAACTTCAGATTAGTAACCAGGAACATGGGATTACCACCAAGTAACAAATTTGAAGTGAATTTGAGCAATTTTGCAAAATATGTCTGCCATTTTGAATTTTGAAAAATTGATAAATCTGATATCGTTTTCACAATCAGAGACTTCGAAAACGAGTAATAAGTTTCAAACGAATTTGAAGAATTATGAAAACGAATTAGCTGAAATTTTTAGAAATTCCCGGATATAATTTTTTTTCCCGTCAAATTCCCGGTGAGTAGACACCCTGTGAAATAGACATTTAATTGACGAAAAAAACACACTAAAAAGAATGAAATAAACATTTGTTTTAATTAAATTAGCTGAAAATTCTAATTTTGTATTTTGTCAAATTTTTAATAACAAAATAAATTATTTACTTACACTCGTTATTTAAATCATCGATAATGATAACAGAGTCATCGGCCAAATCATCCTTTTTCCCTTTAATCGATCCTTTTTTTTTAGCAAAGTCATTTTCGTCATTTATAATGATAACGCTGCTTCTTCTCGTTCTACTTGCTTTTAGATTATTTATTTTTTGCCTTTTGGATGGCTTTGAACAGCATAATTCATCTTCTAGTTGGCGCTTTCTAAATTTTCGTTTAGTTGTTCAAAACAGAACAATGAAATTTCAAGTTAGATATAGGTTACGTGTATTTTTATTTACAAAATTGGTGCAATACTTACAGTCGCTTTTGCTGCAAAAATCTCAAAGGACTTTCATAATTGTGATTTTTCATCGTAAGACGCAAGGATCTTCTCATTTCTCATGAGTTATTTTACTAATTTATTAGAAATTAATTATTTGATTACACAAATCGCAGCGCACAAATTGACAAATTAGAAAAAAAACACAAGACTTTCGATTGTATTGCAACTTTATAGTTATAAATTGACTATATCTTCTCCACAATGAATTTTCGACTCTAATCCATTTAATGATAATAGAAAACGGGGAAAATATAATTTTCGATTGACAATTATCACTTGTTTGCAAAATATTATTAATAAAAATATGCTGGAGATTACAATGACAAGCAGAGATGGGAAAGTGGTTTATAATTATGTAAATGGGCCAAAAACTGTTGCCAGAGCTCGGAACTTAAATTATTTTATGTAAATTACGTATAATTGCAGGGATGGGTTACACTTTAGGTTTTCTACAAATACTTTAGTTAAAATAGGTATTTTACTTTTTTACGTGTGAAATAACTGTTTTTGATAGTATTTTACGCTTGAAAATTAGTAAATTACGTGGAGGGGTGGGTGCGTATTACTTGTGGTGTATTAAGGTGCGGTCACAGCTCCTGGCTGCCTGCAGGTTACCATAGTATGAGAGTAAGCAAGAGGGAACAAGTTTTCTCTCTTGCTCACTCTCATACGTTGCCATGGTAACCTGCAGGCAGCCAGGAGCTGTGACCTAACCACTACGTATAATACGTATTGTACATACGTATATGCCCAGATTTTGGAAGTTACGCGTAACTTCGAGATTTTTACGTAAATTACGTGCGATTTTTTACATTTGTAATATACGTCGGTTACCCCCTTGGCCTATTCTATTCCTCCGCATATGACTTAACCCTTACCGAAAGTGTGAATGTTCCCAACCCTGAACAATAACGAAAGTGGCGCAGCGTTTGGCGGGATTGCGAAGTCTATTTTTGAATTGATACCAAATACACAAAAAAAAATACTTCGTAAGCATGAAAATAATTTGTGTTTTTCATCATAAAACCAATGTTTTTAAATTCCCTGCTACTTTTTAGATATACTATTTATCGTTCCGTGGTCGTTAAGTTCTAGGAAAGTGTTTTTTAACACACATAATTTAAACAATAATTGGGGTTAGTTTGTAGTAAGCGGACTAAAAATATCATCAGTTACAAAACGTCACTCGTGTTTCTCATTATATTCAGTCTTAAACATGGACATTTTTCGCTACCGAAAGTTTTTTATCTACATTTTAACGTTTCTCGCGTACGCCTGGTCCGGATACGGAGCTGGACTTTTGTCAAATTTTCGAGATGCAGTTTTGGCTGCGGAAACAGTTTTTGAGGATTTTTTCCAAAATGCAATAACCGTGGCGCGAAAAATCAAGGACATTCACGAAGTTTTCGACGCGGCTGTTGAAGAAACGTGTGTTTTTCAGTGTCCGACAGGTGACGACAATTTCCACGTTAAAAATCTCATTTCTAACCTCTATTTTATTTTGGATAACAAAAATACAGTAGACCCTTATGTGTTTGTTTTCCAAACTAATAAAATACAAAATTAATTCTATTAAATGCCTGACTAAAGAATCAGAAAGTTATTTTTATTTTATTATCCGTTTAATAAAGTTGATAATTACAAATATCGCTTACTCTTCCTTATCTGATTGGCTGGATAATTAATGGCGGGATTTTCAAATTTTAGGAGTCACTCCGAAATCTAACAGGAATCATGTTCCTCAAAGCAATGGATGTGGATCGTTAGGAATCGAAGTAATAAAATAATTTTTAATAATACTATCAATAAATACGACTAATTGAGATTTTTTTAAAAATTATTTCTTTTTCGTTTAAGGGTGAAATCCCATGTGAGTAGAAAGCTTAAAGCAGAAAATATGAGAGGGAAAGAGACAGTGATATCTATCTGTCTCTCTTACACTAATGATTTTCTGATTTCGATTTTACGCTTTGCACACATGGGATTTTACCCTAATGGCCTATTTACACCTTCGAAAAAAAAATTTTTTTGCATGAGAGTAAAGAGGACAGATACACAGTCTGTCCTCTTCCCTCCAATGCGAAAAAAATTTTTTTCGAAGGTGTAAACAGGCCATGAGGGGTGAAATCAGATGAATTTTTTCAAACTTTGCGTCGTAATGAGAAAGAAAAAGATACAGATATGTTTCTATCTCTTTCTATCTCATTACGACGTAACCCTTGACGCATTCGCTGATTTCACCCTTAATAAAAAAGAATCAAATTGGTGCAAATTAAGTCAAATTTGTATATTTATTCATTTTTTTTCAGATTAATCAAGAATATCTTCCATTAACTGAAATGACGAAATGTTGCGACTCTCATGATATTTGTTATGATACCTGCAATTCCGACAAAGAAAAATGTGACTTGGACTTTAAACGATGTTTATATAAATATTGTGAGGGCTACGAAACGACCGGAGTGACAATTGTAAATACTTGTAAAGCAGCGGCGAAAATGCTCTTCACGGGGACGACAGCTCTTGGCTGTAAAAGTTACATGGACGCACAAAAAAATGCCTGTTACTGCGGAGACAATAAATGGAGCAAAAGTAATAAAAAACCGAAAAAATCAGCTCAAGCCGGAGGAGAATTATAGACAATTAATTTCATTTTCAATTAATTTATTGTACATAATTTATTGTCTCGTCATTGTAAATTTTTGTATAAAAACAATTCATATTAGATTTATTTAGAAATAGTTAGGTTATTTTTATACATGTAAGAATAAAAAACTAATGGAAAGTTTGTAAATCCGAAGATTCAAATAAAGAAATCTGAACTGGTTGGTTTTGTTTTATTTTAATTGAAACTATTTTATGAAGTCAATTAATAATTTTCCAATTCCCCATTTTGAATTTTGATAAATCTCTGGTAATATATGAGGATTTGTATATCTCAATTGTGATCAATCTCTGGTAATAAAAATCCGAAAAAAAATCTTTAGTATAGTGCATGTATTTGTTATTTCAAAAAAAAAACAAAAACTCTTGTTTTCGAAACTGTCGCTTTTAACATTAAACAATTTATTTTGAGATCCGCAGTTAAATTATCAAGTAAAATATTGCAAAAAATTCACAAAATGGGAGGTCAAACTTCATCTCAAAAATTGCCCCAGAAGTCAGTTAAAAGGTAAAAGAATCACTGAAATTGAATTTAGAAACGTAAATCAACTGAACAAAAAAAATATGATTTAGGTTAATTGCAGTTTTGTTTTTCACGCAGCACAGATGGGATCGTTAATAAAAATAAAAATAGAAATAATAAAAAGCAGAAAAAAAGTTCTAAGAATGGGAAAATACGCATTAAAAAACGTGAAACATTTCGTGAAACCACAAATCCCTTCATTGTCTTTTTTCTTCGTTTGAGACGAAAAAAGCCACATATTCCCGTGACGATAATTGCCCGAGTCGCTGGAAAATTGTGGAGTATGATGAATGATAAACAACGAAAAAAATACGTTGATCTTGCGAATGCCGAGAAAAGAAGACGCGCAAGAATTAAGAAAAAAAGACCTAAAGAAACGGAAGTCCTTTATTCGAGGTTAGAATAATAATTAATTCGGAATTTTCAATTTTCAAAATATTAACTAAACTCGTGTAAAATTTACAGGAACGCAAAGTCCAGAAGAAAGACAAACTGCAGAAGAAAATAAATTTAAAAGAAAACCGGAAAAAAATTGTGCATTATTTTTCAATGTCAAATGTTTATAAAAATTTTGTTAAAATCAACTTTAATGGCATTCTTTTGTAAACTATTATTTTAATTGACAGTATACAATTGATGATAAGAGGCCTAGTAGTATCTTTAATTCCTTAGCGGAAAATTCTCGTTTCGATAACATTTCAGTTTTGAAAGTTTTTTTTTTTCTTCAACTTCGTAATGACTTTTAGTGATATAATTCGAATTTTTTTTCTGTCAATAAAATATTTTATTTCTGTAAATAATGCACATCTTTCGCTATCACAAATTTTTTATCTTGACGTTTTTCGCGTACATCTGGTCCGGAAGTGATGCAATAAGTCTTTCATCAATTTTTCGCTGGCCTCTATTAATTCTAGAATCAATTTTTATGAGCATTTTACAGAAAGCTGTCGACTTTGTGCTTAGAATGAAATTTATTCGCGAGATTTTTGGCGCAGCTGTCGAAGAAATGTGCATTTTTCAATGCCCATCAGGTGACAAGTAATTCGATGATGAAAAAAAATTTAATTTTTATTGTTTTAGAAAAATAAAGGATATTTTATTACCCTAGGGATATAAAGCACACTTTATCACCTTAGGGCAATAAAGAACACTTTATTATCCTAGGGAAATAAAGAACACTTTATCACCCTAGGGCAATAAAGAACGCTTTATTACCCTAGAACAAACAAAGTACATTTTTATCATTAAATTTATATTTTTGAATATCATTCTTTCATTTTCTAAATAAATCATCTACAATATATTTTTTTTTTATTTTCCAGGGGTCGCTCCACAACTTAATTCGAGTTATATTCCACAGAGCAATGGATGTGGATCTCAAGGTGTAATGGTAAAATTAATTAATTCCTTTGAATTCCATTTGATTTATTTTTTAATATTATTAACTAAAAATTTGAAATTGCTGTTTTTCAGATTAATTCAAAATATCTGCCACTGAGTGAAATGACAAAATGTTGTGATGTCCATGACATTTGTTACGACACTTGCAATTCGGACAAGGACAATTGTGATTTGGACTTTAAACGTTGTTTATACAAACATTGTGTCAACTACAAAACGTCTGGAGAGAAAATTGTAAATAAATGTAAAGCGGCGGCGAAAATACTTTTCACCGGAACAGCATTCCTCGGCTGTAAAAGTTATATAGACGCACAACAAAATGCATGCTACTGCGCAGGTCCGGAACCACCCAGAATTCTTAGATTCTTTTGAGAGAGAAAGAGATAACACTATATATGTTGTTATCTCTTTCTGTCTCATAAATCTACCCCCTTCAAAATTCTCATCTAAATCCGTCTTTGCTTCTGTGTAACGTGAAAATAAAAAAAAAAAATACAACAAAAATAATTTTTCTGATAATTACTGAATTTAGGATAAATTGAAAAAATTCCTAAAACACGATTTTGTGGATTATATTTATTGTTAAACTTATTGTCCGTGTATATTCTTTTCTCTAAACTACAATATTCGAAGCAATTTTAAAAATTGTTATATTGATAAGAAACTTTCGGTAATTTGATTTTTTGACAAAAAAATAATTTTTAACATAACCTCCAAAAACATTGCAGAAACTTCTGCGTAGACTCGAATTTAGTGACGTGTAACTATTTAAGGGGCAAAGTTTTTTATTACAAATTATAAATATTTTAAATATAATATTTAAAAATCAATTTACATAAATAAATAAATAAAATAAATAATTATTCAGGAAAATTATGATGAAATTTCAGAACTAAAAAAATTGCAAAAAATAATTGAAATTAAACAAAATAATTGAAAAAAAAATCATGAAATCATTTAAAAATTGGGTAAAATCAGTTAAAAAATCATAGAAATGTTTTAAAAATAAAGAAAATAATTTATACTTGAGAAAAATAATTTAAAATCTTAGATTTAATTGAAAAAATTGCATAATGGAAAATTAAAGAAAATAATTGAAAAATAAAAAAATAATTAAAATTTGAGAAGAGAATTGAAAAAATTACATCATATATTTTAAATAAAGGAAGGTTAAAGAAAATTTCAGAAAAATACTTTTTTAGAAATTCTTTGAAAAAAAAAGAAAATAATTAAAAATTAGAGAAAATAAATGAAACAAGATAAACATAATTTAAACTTGAAGAGAATAATTTTTAATTAAACAGAAATAATTAAAAACTTTTTGGAAATTACGAAAAAGAACGAAAGTAATTGAAAATTGAAGAGAAAAATATTAAAAAATCATATAAATAATTCAAAATTGAATGAAATAATTGAAATCTCAGATAAATAGTTTAAAATTTTGGAAATTATAAAAGAAACGAAAAAAATGGAAATTGAAGGATATAAATTTTGGAAAATAATTGAAATATGATTTTACAATTTGAAACCTGAAGAAAATAATTGAAATATGATAAAAACAATAAGTTGTAAAAAATAAGTGTCATTTGCGTGAAATTATAGAAAAATTTACAGAACTTATTTAAAAAAAAATGATAATAATTTAAATTTGTGAAAATTACATGAAGATCTTAGAAATGAATTGAAAAAAATGAGAATAACTAAAAATTGGAAAAAAGAATTGAGCTAAAAATAAATTGGAAATTGCGGTAATTAATAAAAAAAATTTGGAAATTATGAAAGCAAATGAAAATAATTAAAAATTGAAAGAAATAATTGGAATGTTAGAAAAATACTTAAAAATTTTAGAAAATAACAATCGAGGAAAATAATTAAAAAATGATAAAATTAATTGAAACATATTGAGATAATTTGAATAAGAAAAATTAAAAACAATAAATAAAAGTTGAGAGAAATAATTGCGAAATAATTGAAAAAATCATAGAATATATGTTTAAAAAGAAATAATTACAAAATTACTTAAAAATTCTAATTAAAGATATTAATTAAAAAATCGCTGAAATAATCCAAAATTGATGAAAATAAAAATTGAAATTTTAGATAAATCTTTGAAGTTTTTCAAAATATTATGCCAAAAGAATGAAAATAATTAAAAATTGGAGAAAATAATATAAAATTACAGAATTTGTTTTTAAGCAAAAGAAAATAATTAAAATTTCGTTTAAAAAATTGAAAATTGAAGACAATAATCTAAATTTGAGATTATAATAACTGAAAATTTAAGAAATTAATTGAAAAATAATAAAAAATATTAAAAGATGGAGAAAATAATGGCAAAATAATAAAAAGAATTGAATAAAATAATTGAAAATTTAGATATATAGGTATTTAAAAGCTCATTAAATTAATTCAGAAATTATGAAAATGATTAAAAATTGAAAATAATTGCAAAATGCCAAAAATAATGATAAATTAAAAAAATTAATTTAAATTTAAGATGATTGGTATAAAATTTAGAAATAAATAATTAAATTGATTTAATGTTAAGGCAAAAATAATTAAAATTGAAAAAGTGATGGAGAAAACTAAACGAAATAATTAAAATTTGAGGAAGGTCATTTTAAGATTTAGGGAAACAATTTAAAAACCATTAAAATAATGAAGAATTGTAGAAAATGGTTGAAAATGATAAAAATAGTACAAAATTGTATAATTGAAATCATAATAAACAAGAATTTTTAAATCACTTCAAATTAAGTATTTTTGAAACGTAGATTAATATTTTCCAAATAATTACTAAAAACTTTCGTTACGAATTCATACATATTAAAGATTTTAAAATAATTATTTGGAAAATATTAAAAAAATCACTATTGATTGCAAAGTATTTTCAAAACTGCGCGCCTTATAATACAATAACTACGTGAATCAATGCAGTGATTTAATTTAGACACATAACCTCTCCCGGCATAGAATAAAGATTTTTTTAAAATTCAAATTAGAGGTGAAAGTTGGATTCTTGTAGAAAAGAGGAAAAATACTGAGAATTTCGACAAAAAATGTTTAACCTATAAAAATGTTTAAAAAAGCTACGGTTTTCGTTAAAAATCACATTTTTGTCCTCCCAGAACCAGGATAATGCTTGTTTTTTGTTTATACTGATATATTTTATAATTTATATTCTTTTACCGAATTTGAAGTTACAATTCCAAATTCAATGAATTTGATTATTTATTTTCAAATTTCAAAATGGACAATCCAATATGGTTCACTGTGGGTGGAAACAAATGCATTTTATTATTAGACGAAATCGTAGAAATTCTAACAGAATAAAGATTTTCATATAATTCAAATTGGAAATAAAAGATTATTTGTTGAAAAATACAGGGAAAATATACAGAATGACAATAAAATATGTTTAAAATATAAAAATTGTCCACAAAAATGACAATTTTCAATTAAACTTCATTTTTCCCTTCCCAGAACCAGAAAAATGCTTCTTTTTTATTGATTTTATAGATTAAACCTATTTTATCACCATTCTCTATTTTAGTAAGCCATTTTGATTCCGCCAGTTTGAATTATTATTATTATTATTTATAATAATTTAGAATTAAAAACAATCGTAAAAAATAATTGCAAATTTTGCAAATTAATTGAAAAAAAAATGATATCAATTAAAAATTGGGGAAACTAATTTAAACAATCATAAAAATGTTTTAAACATGAAGAAAATAATTAAAATTTGAGAAAAATACTTGAGAATCTTAAAAGTAAAATAAAACAAAATTTAATAATGGAAAATTAGAGAAAATAATTGAAAATTGAAAAAGCATGGTTAAAAATTGAGATAAATAAATTAAATATTAAAAAAAAAATTAAAATTTGAGAAAATAATTAAACAAATTACATAAAATATTTTAAATAAAGGAAAGTTAAACAAAATTTGAGAAAAATTCTTAAAACTTTCAGAAGTTCATTGAAATAAAAGAAAATAAAAAAAATTAGAGAAAATAAATGAAAAAAGATAAAAATAATTTAAAATTGAACAGAACAAATTTTAATTAAAGAGAAATAAGTAAAAACTTTCTGTCAATAATTATGAAAAAGAACGAAAGTAATTGAAAATTGAAGAAAATAATATAAAAAATAATATATATAATGAAAGAATTGAAAAGTCAGATAAATAGTTAACAATTTTTGAAATTATGAAACAAATGTAAAGAATTAAAAATTGAAGAAAATAAAGTTTGGAAAATAATTAAAAAATGTTTTTAAATTTTAAAACTTGACGAAAATAATTAAAATATGATACAAACAATGATAAGTTGTAAAAAAATAAATGACATTTAAGTGTGATAATTGAAAAAACTACAGAATGTTTTTTAAATAAAGAAAAAATAATTGAAATTTGAAAAAAATATATGAAGATCTTAGAAATCAATTAAAAAAAAGAAAATAACTAAAAATTGGAGACAAGAATTGAAGAAATAAGCTAAAAGTAATTGAAATTTACGATAATTAATAAACAAAATATGAAATTATGAAAACAAATAAAAATAATTAAAAATTGGGGAAAACAATTGAAATTTTAGAAAAATTCTTAAAAATCTTAGAAAATAATTTTAGAAAATGAGAATAACTAAAAATTGGAGAAAAGATTTGGAAGAATGCTAAAAATAATTGAAATTTACGATAATTACAAATCAATTAAAAATTGAAGAAAATAATAGAAATTTGAGGAAAATACTTTTAAAAAATTTAGAAATTAATTTTATAAAATGAGAAAAACTTAAAAATTGAAGAAAAGTTTGGAAGAAAGCTAAAAATAATTGAAATTTACGATAATTAATAAAAAAAAAAAGTTTGAAATTATGATAATAAATGAAAATAATTAGAAGTTGAAGAAAATAGTTAAATTTTCAGAAAAATACTTAAATAAAAAATTGTCATGATTTGTGTAAAAAAAAAGTTTCGAATAATGCTTTAAAAATTTATTATGGTTTTTGAAGAAGTTTAAAATATTTACACATGCAATTAATTTCCTAAATTTTCAGTTATTATCTCAAATTTAGATTATTGTCATCAATTTTCCATTATATAACGATTTTTTAATTACTTTCTTTTGCTTAAAAATAAATTCTGCTTTTTTTCTTGATTTTCATCAATTTATAATAATATTCATTACTTTGTCATTACTTATAAAAATTTCAATTATTTATTCGATATTGCAATTATTTTCATCAATTTTCGTTATTTCTGCGATTTTCTGCGATTCAGCATATTTGAATTAGTTTTTTCAATTTTGAATTAATTTTATCTTTTTTCAATTATTTTTCTAGATTGTTAATTATTTTTCTCATTTTCTAAAATTATTTTCTAAGATTTTTAAGTATTTTCCTCAAATTTCTATTATTTTCTTCAATTTTTAATTATTTTTATTTGTTTTCATAATTTCAAAATTTGTTTATTAATTATCGTAAATTTCAATTACTTTTAGCTTATTTCTTCAATTCTTTTCTCCAATTTTTAGTTATTTTCTTTTTTTTTAATTGATTTCTAAGATCTTTATATATTTTTTTCAAATTTCAATTATTTTTTCTTTACTTAAAAAAAATTCTGTAGTTTTTTCAATTATCACACTTAAATGTCATTTATTTTTTACAACTTATCATTGTTTGTATAATATTTTAATTATTTTCGTCAAGTTTTAAAATTTAAAAAGATTTTTCAATTATATTCCAAAATTTATTTCCTTCAATTATCAATTCTTTACATTTGTTCCATAATTTCAAAAAATTTTAACTATTCATATTATTTATATTATATTATTTATTCATATTATTCAAATTATTTTTTATATTATTTTCTTCAATTTTCAATTACTTTCGTTCTTTTTTATAATTGCCAAAAAGTTTTTACTTATTTCTCTTTAATTAAAACTTGTTCTGTTTAATTTTAAATTATTTTTATTTGTATCTTTTTTCATTTATTTCAATGAACTTCTGAAAGTTTTAAGTATTTTTCTCAAATTTTGTTTAACTTTCTTTTATTTAAAATATATTATGTAATTTGTTTAATTATTTTCTCAAATTTTTATTATTTTTTTTTAATTTTAATTTATTTATCTCAATTTTTAACCATTTTTTTCAATTTTCAATTATTTTCTCTAATTTTTCATTATTCAATTTTGTTTAAATTTACTTTTAAGATTCTCAAGTATTTTTCTCAAATTTAAATTATTTTCTTTATGTGTAAAACATTTTTATGATTGTTTAAATTACTTTCCCCAATTTTTATTTGATTTCATTTTTTTCCAATTAATTTGCAAAATTTGCAATTATTTTGTTTAATTTCAATTATATTTTGCAATTCTTTTAATTTTAAAATATTGTAAATTTTGTTCTAAATAAATATTCATTTTATGTATATTAATTGATTTTTAAATAATATATTTGAAATATTTATTTCTTCTTATTAGATAAATAGTATTTACCGATTTTTTTATATTTATTATTGTATTTTATAATCTTTAAAACGTATGAAAAACTAATCCCGCGCTTTCGCGCGTCTTATTTCACTAGTAATCAATATAATTATAAATTGATGAAAATCAAGAAAAATTGCAGAATTTATTTTTAAGCAAAAGAAAATAATTTAAAAATCGTTAAATAATGGAAAATTGATGACAATAATCTAAATTTGAGATAATAACTGAAAATTTAGGAAATTAATTGCATGTGTATATATTTTAAACTTCTTCAAAAACCATAATAAATTTTTAAATCATTTTGGAAACTTTTTTTTTTACACAAATGAGAATTAAAAACCAGCACAAAAAAAATAACAGGGACTACACTGAGTGAAATCTGATGCAATTATTGTATCAAACATAACCTCGATTAATCATATGGAAGTACTCGTGACAATTTATGCTTGAATCCAAATAGCAAGGAATCCAACTTTTCTTAGCACTCAGTTTTGCTTATAAAATTTGCTCGAACGCCAACTAGTTTTTAGGCGGAGTTTTTAAGTTTTTAAGTTTTTTTTTTTTTTAACTTTTTAAGTTAAGAAAATTTAAATTTTTATTTACTCTGGATTTTAAAACGTAGACAGAAAAAGATGAATAAATATAAATACATACTAACTTCAAGAGTTTACGGAGATTATTATTATTTAATAATAATGAAATTGAAAAGAAAACAAAAATTGATATTTATGATTTGCTTTTTATTTGTTAGTATTTTTTTTATAACTATGTACAATAAATATTGATGTATTTTTACATTATATCTTAAAGAACTTACTTACAATTTAGAAATTATGCTAAAACCAACGACTCGTTTTTTTTTTTGTCGTGTCGTGTTCGCCATTTGAAAAAATCAACTCCAACGAGTGTACTATAAATATATATATAATATATAGATCTATATATCGTATATATATATATTATTTATCTCGTAGCCGTATTCCGCAAAGTGTCACCGAAGAGGGAACCGATCCAAGTACAAACTTGGAAAGCACCATACATTTCTCTCAGAGTTTGAAGATATATAAGTTATTTATTTATTAGGCAATCTCTCTTCCCAGACACACGCAAAACACACAAAAATTCACATATTCCTTGTTTCTTTTTTTCTAATATTTTTTTTTTTTATTATTATTTTTTTTTTATTACCTTTTCATTAAATTTCTTTCAGTCTCCCGTTCTCTCGTGTCAATGTACAAAAAATAATTTTCAACGCGCGGGGCGTGACAATTTGCAGAACATCTTCCTGGCTCTATACACTTCGTACACTTACTTCAGAAACTAATGTTATCGATGTGCCCTTCTTTTTTTCAATTTATTTAATTATTTAGATTTTTTTTTTTCTTTTAAATCGCATTGCTAAAAAATAAAAACATTATAAAGCGATAGAGTAGTAAGTGGATGAGCGTGTGATAGAAATAAAATATATAAAGTGTGTTCGTTACGCATTTTTTTTTTTTTTGTTTAAAAAATGTTTTGACGATAATCATAATACAATCGGTTATCGTTTACAGTAGAGTTCGGTAGATTTTATATAATATACAGTAATAAAGTACAGAGTGCCCCGAAAAAACGTAAACAACAACGTTCAACAATCGATAATATCAAACAGAATAAAGTGAAGGGGACTCTCGTAATGTCTTTAGTTTGAAACATGCCGTGAGTCCCGTTTTATGATAATTGTAAGCATTTTTTATAAATATTATCATACAGAAAACGTAACACTGTCGGGTATTTTTTTCACGAGAATGCCCTGATAATTAGCAGTTCGTAATCGAGGAATTTCTTTCTTTTTTTTTCAAAAAGAAAAAAAAAAGAGAAGAAATAAACTACTAAATGCACAAGTTCCTTTTTCTTTTTAAAATCCACCAACTTCAAATAATTACCAAGGTAAAAACCTCGTAAAACGATGTAGATCGCACTTTTTTTCTACCGAGGGAATGAGGATAAATACTGCGAAATTGGTTCTAAAATCTGCCTTAATTTGTGCGAATCCAGATCGGATTTTTGACTTCAGTAGGTAATGCAATTTTTATGAAATTATCAAGAATTAAATCTTGAATTTCAAACTGAAAAATTTAATTAAATTTTTTTTTAATTTTTATGTACTTGTTGCTGCAAAACGGACATGGTAATAAAAAAAAATGCCATTTGACGAATCTTAACAATGATGTTGTATTAAAATTTCAACATTAAAAATCCAAAGTATCATTAAAATAATTTTAAAATTGCAATGCTGTGTAACATATAATAATTAAAATTCCCTTAAAATGGAAAATTTAAAATAACTAGGCCCAAAATAAAAGACGATCTTGATAAAAAAAAAAAAAAAAAAGGTAAAATTACATTAAAATTTTAAAAAGAAAAAATCCCACTTAGATCCGCACAATTGAGGCATATCGTGTAATAAATGGAGCCACTGGCAGAAGATGAAAAAGATCATCCTCTATTGAATAAAAATTCTCAACTTATATACCCTCGAAAATCCGTCATTAATGTGTACATGTATTTTGAATTTTTCTATCACAATTATTGACAGCACAGAGCCGTTCAATATGAAAACAAGAATTTTCTCCGAGAGAGCAAGTCGGACCACTTTATTTCGAAACACTAGATTTTTGGTAAATCGAATCCCAACTTGTATTTGAGACAAGAATGAATTGGGAGTTTATGAAAGTGAAACGAGAATAAATAGAAAAATAAAGTCCAAGGAAACTAATCACATTTCCATATAATCGAAAAAAGATATGAAAAAAAAAAATTGTAGTTAATTACATTAACCATCACTAACTTTTATACCTAAAATAAATAAAGTAGATTTTATTATCCAAGGAAAATAAAATGAATTTTAAGAGCAACTGCTTTATTGTCCTAGGGACATAAAGAATACTTTATTGCCCTAGAGAAATAAAGAATATTTTATTAGCCTAGGGTAATAAAATACACTTTATAAACAACTTTTTTTATATTAGGAAAATAAAGGAAACTTTATTATTCTAGGGAGATAAAAAATGCTTTATTGTTCTAGGGCAAAAAAGTATACTTTAATAACTTAGGTCAATAAAGTACATTTTATTAACCTAGGACAATAAAAAACACTTTATAAACAACTTATTTATTACTTCAGAAAAATAAAGTTAAATTTATTACCCTAGAGAAATAAAGAATATTTTTAGGCAAGGGCAATAAAGTGCATTGTTTTAAATTGGGACAATAAAACCCCCTCTAGAAACAACTTTTTTTTATTATCCAAGGGAATTAAAAGATACTTTATTGACCTATGGAAATAATGAATATTTTATCACTCTGGGACAATAAAAAAGTTGATTTTAGAGGGTGTTTTGTTTACAAACAATTACTTTATTTTAACAGTAAAATAATGGAAATTTTATTATCCTAGGGAAATAAAAGGTATCTTATTAACCAAGGCCAATAAAGTACATTTTATTAACCTAGGGCAATAAAGTACATTTATTAACCTAGGGCAATAAAAACACTTAATAAACAACTTATTTATTACATCAGAAAAATGAAGTTAAGTTTATTACCCTAGAAAAAAAGAATACTTTTCTAATCTAGGACAATAAAGTACATTTTATTAATCTAGGGCAATAAAGTGCATTTTATTAACCTAGGACTATAAAATTAGAATGTATTTTATACTACGAAAATAAAGCGATCTTTATTATCCTGGGGAAGTAAAGAATACTTTATTAACCATGGAAAAAAATACGTTATTAAACTAGGTAAATAAAGAATACTTTATTAACAAGGATAATAAAAACACTTATTAAACAACTGTTTTATTATATTAGAAAAATAAAGTAAATTTTAACACCTTAGTGAAATAAAGGATATTTTATTAACCAAGGTAAATAAAATAAAATTTATTTTCCTAGGACAAGAAAATACACTTTATAAATAACTACTTTATTATGCCAGGTAAAGAAAGTTAAGTTTATTATCTTAGGGAGATAAATAATAATTTATTACCCTAGAGAAAAGAAATTCTTAATTACCATAGAAAAATTAAGAATATTTTATTAGCCTAGGGCAATAAAATACTCTATAAACAACTTTATTTTTATATTTTATATTTATCTAAGAGAAATAATGAATACTTTATTATTCTAGAGATGAAAAGAATACTTTTCATCCTAGGAAAATAAAAAAGACTTTCTCTCCTAGGAAAATAAAGAACACTTTTTCTCCTAGAAAAAAAAAGAATACGTTTTTCTCTTAAGAAAATAAAGAACATTTTTTCTCCTAGAAAAATAAACAACACTTTTTCCTTCTAGAAAAATAAACAACACTTTTTTCTCATAGGGAAATAAAGTAGACCTAATGAAATCTGAGCTTTATTAACACAGCTCCACAAGAAAGAAAAAATAAAGATTCCTGATCTGGATATAAGACCCTTATTTTCTTCGTATTTTAATGAGCTGAATCCGAATCCGCCGACAGGTTTTCTTTTTTTAGAAATACTCAGAAAAATATAAGGAATATTTCTACTTCAGGGCAATTTTTTGTAATTTTAATATTAAAAAAGTTATTAAATGAAAGTTATATAACTTTTAAGCAGCAAGACCAAAGTTAATGACCCAAATGCTAAAATGAGCTTACCTGTGTTCTTTTTAAGATTCCAAAAGAAATGAAGTATACAGTTACTTCCTTGATATTTAATTTTAGTAAATTAAAAATGTAAACATTGGAGATTTCTGTTAGTAAACAAATCAATATGGTTGCGCGCGCATTTTTATCTCAGAGGAATGAAGTCATGGTTATACGAAATCGCAGTGGTGCCAACGACTGAAATCAAACTTATCTGCGCATTTCGACAAATCATACGATTTTACACAAATGTGCGCAGATGCGTTTGGTGATGGTATTGTCACCACTGCGACTTCGTATAACCATGATTTCATCCCTCTGAGATGGAAATGCGCACGCAACCATATTGATTTGTTTACTAACACAGATCTCCAATGTTTACATTTTTAATTTATTAAAATTAAATATCAAGAAAGTAACTGTAAAGTTCATTTCTTTTGGAATCTTGAAAAGAACACCGGTAAGTTCGTTTTAGCATTTGGGTCATTGAGTTCTACTTTGCTGCTTAAAAGTTATATAACTTTTATTCAATAACTTTCTTAATTTTAAAATTATAAAACTTGCCTTCAAACAGAAATATTCCTTATACTTCCCTGAGCATTTAAAAAAAAAGAGAGCCTTGATACGACTGATAGAACGGAAGATCTAAACTTTTTTTCGAATAACCTGCCTTGGAATCGCACACCAACAAAGTGCCATTTTACTAACCAAGGTTACGTCCCAGCTCAAACTCCCCGGACCCATTCTTTGCAACAAATTCGGATTCAGCACATCTTTGCACAGGAAAGTACGGCTCTTATACCCAGATCAGGGAAGTTTACATCTTCTGGGGGCTGTACAATAAAAAAAAATACCTCCACGTACTTTCAGACTCCCAATTCATCTTTCTCCTCCAAGAGGACAAATCGGATCCTAATGCAAAAAGAAGACAATCGTTGAGTCTAGGGGTTAGCGTGGCCTCATGGTGCTGTTCAACGGCTGCATTAGACTGCCGTTGATGTAGCTGTGATAGGTGGTGTAGACGGCGGCCGGATTCTGCTGGTGCGGGTCCTGTGAATAGGGCGCGGGCACATTGACAACGCCGACCGGCAGCTGACTCGCCTGATTCATGAATCCGCCCAATTGTGCGGCCTGATTCATGTAGCCGGTGGCTGGTTGGGCGACCCGGTAGCCGTACTGTGCGGCCGCCATGAGATTCGTGTTGAGCGCGACATTGGGCGCGACTCGACTGGCAGCGCTCTGCATCTGGGGACAGGTGCTGCCAGGATCAAGGGACTGCCTGTAGAGGCTTTCGCTGGTGTAGGGCTGGGTGAGGGAGGTCATGTTGGTGTTGGTCGAGGAGCGGGACGTGGATCTGCTTGGTGGAGCTGATGCCCCGGGTGAGACTGTGTTGACGTTGTAGTAGTTTTTGGCGTAGCCGAGAGGAACCTGGGGTGGTGTGGAGAGCTGCCTGGAGGTCTGGGGCGGTGTCATGGTGTGTGAGAGAGGCGGGGGCGGCGAGAGGTTCATCCCGGGCGGAGCTGTGGGTGGAATCATGTCGAGGCCGTTGGTGAGCTGCTGGAGTTTGGCGAGGCTGCAGGAGTTGGTGGTCTGGTGACTGCCGGATCCGGTCAGAGAGGGCGAGGCCGTGTGAGAGTGTGGCATGGAGCTGGTCTGGATGTAGAAATTGGTGGCGGTTGTGCAGGGTGTTGGCACACCGGTTCTGGGACTGCGGTGCTGGATCACGTAGGTGTTCTGGGTGGGGAAGGGTTGCGAGGCAACGGTCATGTAGTTCCCCTGCGAGATGACGGCCATATTGTGGGAATGGGCCGCGTGGCTGTGCGAGTGAGGATGAGGAACAGACGGCACTGTCATTGACGACGAGGACTGCTGATACTGAGACGAGAGATGACTGTTGTGGGTCGACGTGTGAGACGTGTGCTGAGAGCTCTGGCTGTGTGAAGCCGGAGGTGTCGCACGATGTGATCTGCTCTGCTGATTCGATCTTGATCTGCAATTCAAACATGAGAGTTTTAGAAATAATAATCGGGTATTTTAAAGTGATGCTTCTAATCCAGGGACCGTGACGAAATTAATTTGGATCACTGAGAGAAATGTTATGTTGTATCAAATGCATTAATGCTTTGGATCAACAAAGCATTAACAAGTTCAAAAAGTACCAAAAAGCAAATGATTTCGTGACGGTCCGTGTTCTAATCTTATAGTACGCATCAATCTATAGTTTGAAAAGAAAACAAAAAATAAATAAATTAATACAAGTGAACAGTTTTCTTGAATCATAGATCTTGGACTTTGAATTGTGTACTGATACAGAAGAAAATTATTTATTTATTTTTTTTTTGTAGATAAGAGACAACACAACAGTTACTATTACTTACTATTATTTACTTATTAACAAAAAAAAACCTGGTGGCAAAAAAAGTATCTACTCCAAGAAGATTCGTAAGCATAGACCACGCCTCCAGCGAAGATCCCAATATATAGATCTAAAGTGTTTTAAACACGTTCAAAATAGTTTTAAGAATTTAAATAATTCTAAACAATTTTTAACCATCTCTAAAATGTTTTAAACCAGTTGTAAAGAGTTTTAAACACGTTTAAAAACACATTTCTTTCCGGGACAATATGCTAGCGTTTGCATTAGTATTTTCTACTAATGATTCTGAGAATTCGGATTCCGCCGAATCCGAATGTTGTCAGAAAAATTCAAGAAATTAACAGTAATTTTCAGCTTACTTATATTATAATATTGTTTCTGAAAAAAAAATATTTTTAAAGTAGAATCAGATAAACAATAGAAAAAAAAGTTAGTCTAATACTTTATTTTCACATATTTTAAATAAAAAAAAACTATCTAGATTTAAAAAGCGTTTTGGTTTTTTTTGGAATATTATTTAACAAAATTATTATTTTAGACAGATTCGTAGTAATCGGTGCGCATTTACCCTAATCAGTAAGAAAATAATATTGTGGTACCTCGTAACCCAACTTTTGGTACTATGTAAAACATTCAGAAATGTTAATAATTTTCACGAAATATTCATGTGTCTCTCACATCAATTTCTCACGGTAATTAACATCTCGGAAAGGATCTCCTGCATTTTCTCCAAAACCGAATTGACCGAACTTTCAATTGCCCGAATTTGTAATTCTCCGAACTTGCATTTGTTAGAATTTGTAATCTCCCGAACATGCATTTGTCCGAACTTTTAACTTACCGATTTTGCATTTAGCATAACATTAAAATCACCGAATTTGCATTTACCAAAATATTTAAATCGACGAAATTAAAAATAACTGTTCTTATCAAATAAAGCTATTGTTAAGATCAATTTTGAAAAATCCAGTTGTACATTTTCTAGAAAAAATTAGGTTCAGCTAAAATTTGTTGTTAAATAATAATTATTTAAGATTTTATGTTTTTTCTTTATATTCAATTAACAACTGCCACTTTCTTCTAATTCTGACAAATAGTAACTCATTTTTCTCGTTAAAATCTTTACAAAATTTTATTTTTGTTTTGTTACATTATATTTTGTTTAAAAGTTATTATAAAAAACAAAATTTGTACTTTAAGTGTTTTTTAAACAGAATATTATTTAACAAAATGTAAGAAATAAAATTGTAGAGAATGTTTCAACGAGAAAAAAGAGCTATTATTTATCAGAATTTGATGAAAATTGTAGTTGTTCATTAAATTAAAAAAAGTACCTAACATTAAATGGCTATTTCAATTTCAAATCTTACAGGCCGAATATTTTCAAAATTCAAAATCATGTTTAACACACTTTTTATTGTTTTTTAGGCCAAATAAAAAGACATGTATTTTTTTTGACAAGTTACGAGCATTTGAAAATTTTGGGACAAAGAGCGGTTTTTGAGCTAAACTGTAAACAAATTTTTTAAAAATCTCTCTAGTTTTTTCAAAAATCGATATTTTTCAATTTTGTTTTCTGGTTTTTTTTAGTGTTTTAGATGCTCATTCTTAGTAATTTTGAAAATTTTGAAAATTAACAAAATGGCGGCCATTTTTTTAAAAATAAAAAAAACTTAATTTTCTTAAAAAAGCAATTATTATTTTTTTGATATTTTTTTTTGCATTTACTCTACAATTCTTAATTATTTCCATTGTTTTTAAATTGTTTCCCTAAATCTTAAATTTACCTTCCTCAAATTTCAATTATTTTGTTTAGTTTTCTCAATCACTTTTTCAACTTTAATTATTTTTGCCTTGACATTAAATCAATTTAATTATTTATTCCTAAATTTTATATTATTCATCGCAAATTTAAATTAATTTTTTTAATTTATCATTATTTTTGTTATTTTGCTATTAATATTTTCAATTTCTAATCATTTTCATAATTTCTGAATTAATTTACTGAACTTTCAAATATATATATATATATATATATATATCTCAAGTTTCAATTATTTTGTTCAATTTTCATTTCCTTTTATTAGTTTGCAATAATTTTCTTCATATTTCAATATTTTTATTATTTTTCAATAAATTTCTTAAATTTTTAGTCATCTCAAATTTAAATTATTGTTTCCAATTTTCAAGTTTTTAAAAGATTTTTCAATTATTTTCTTCTTTTTAAAAACAAATTCTGTAATTTTATATTATTTTTTCCGATTTTTAATTATTTTCAATTTTTTTGGCATAATTTTCAAAAATTTCAAATATTTATCTGAAATTTCAATACTTATTTTCAACAATTTTGGAATATTTCTGCGATTTTTTTAATTAATCTCTTTAATTAGAATTTTTAAGTAATTTTGTAAATATTTTCTTTTTTTAAACCTATATTCTATGATTTATTTCAATGATTTCTCTCAAATTTTATTTATTGTTTTTAATCTCTCATATTTAAATTATATTCAATATATTTAAATAATTTTTCTCAAACTTAAATTATTTTCAGCATATTGCAATTATTTTTTTCAATTTTTAATTAATTTAATCATTTTTCAATTATTTTCCTCGATTGTTATTTTCTTCAATTTTTAATTATTTTCATTTGCTTTCATAATTTCAATTTTTTTTATTAATTATCGTAAATTTCATTTATTTTTATCTTTCTTCAATTCTTTTCTCCAATTTTGAGTTATTCTAATTTTTTTCAATATTGATTTCTAAGATCTTCATGTAATTTTCTCAAATTTCAATAATTTTTTTTTTATTTAAAAGCAATTCTTTAATTTTTTAATTATTTCACTCAAATGTCATTTTTTTACAACTTATCATTGTTTGTCTTATATTTCAATAATTTTCTTTGTTTCAAATTGTAAAATCATTTTTCAATTATTTTCCAAAATTTATATCCTTCAATTATAATTTTTTTTAATTTCTTTTATAATTTCAAAAATTTTAAACTATTTATCTGAGATTTCAATTATTTCATTCAATTTTCAATTACTTATATAATTTTTTACATGATTTTCTTCAGTTTTCAATTACTTTCATTCTTTTTCGTAATTTCCAAAAAGTTTTTAATTATTTCTGTTTAATTAAAAATTATTCTTTTCAATTTTAAATTATGTTTTTCTTGTTTTTATTACTTTTCTTTATTTAAAATATATTATGTAATTTTTTCAATTATTTTCTCAAATTTTTATTATTTTTTTCAATTAATGTTCCTAATTTTTCATTTATTTTACAGATTTTCAAGTAATTTTCTCTAATTTATGATTATTTTCTTTTTTTTCAATGAACTTCTGAAAGTTTTAAGTATTTTCCTGAAATTAATCTTCAACTTTTCTTTATTTAAAATATATTATGTATTTTTTTCAATTATTTTCTCAAATTTTAATTATTTTTTTCAATTAGTTTTCCTAATTTTTCATTTATTTTTCAGATTTTCAAGTAATTTTCTCGAATTTAATTTATTTTTTTTATTTTTAAAACATTTGTATGAACTTTTAAATTACTTTCCCCAAATTTTAATTGATTTCATTTTTTTCAATTAATATGCATAAATTGCAATTATTTTGTTTAATTACAATTATTTTTTGCAATTTTTTTTAATTTTAAAATTTTATAAATTTTGTCCTAAAAAAAAGGTTTATTAGGGTGGACTGAGGGCCCCGGGGCACTGCCCCACTTGGCCCCTTAATAGTTACGCCACTGTTCGTCGAGTTGAATGTTTTGACAAGTGCGTATTCGGTGATTTAAAAGTTCAGCCAAATGCAAGTTCGGAGAATTACAAATCTGGAGACAATTGCAAATAATGAGGCCGTTTACACCCCGTAAAATAAAGTAAAGAAACATAAAATAAGGCATATTTAAATCGTGTTACATACATATATATTCGCGTCTGCGCAGAACATCAGTAGCCAGGCTTGCCAACATTAAATTTAACATATTTATATTCCTAACCTCTAAATTGAAGGTTAGAAAGTCCTACTTGTCAGCACGAATCTAATATAATGTTGTCAAACCTGGGCACTGGTGTTCTGCGCAGACTCTAATATATGTGACGCTCCACGGACCTTAGCTGCAGAAGGCACATTTTACAGGAGAACGATTAATCGCTAAAACACAAAAGGTAAAAGAAGTAAATAATTTTTTACTCTTTAATATAAAAGAATTCAAAATTTATCGAAAAACATCAAAATCTATTTTTTGCAGCTAAGGTCCCTTTCACTGTGGAGCGTCACATATGCATGTAACACGATTTAAGTATATCTTTTACTTTACGTAAAGTGGTACAAACGATCTTTCTATCCATTGGGTTTTGGAGCAAATGCCTGCGATCCTCTGGAAAAAGGGTCAATAAATCATTGTATCAATCATCTACAACTCTTGTATGATAAAAAAAACATTTATTTCCGTAAAAAATAGTCTCATATCTAAATTTCCAGTTTGACAAAAAAAACTATGTACAAAAAAAGCAGTTCCTGGAAAAAATCATCACACTAGGTAATAATAACAATAATAATCACACCATGCCATCAATCCTTACCTATGTGTGGTTTGCGAGCCACTAGCTCGTTTGCTACTGTGCGAATGGGACTGCGATTGTTGATGCTGACTCTGCTGCTGCTGTTGTTGTTGTTGTTGCTGCTGCTGTTGCGCCTGATTACCATGTCCCTGCTGAAGCGACAGTTGCATAGGTTGCGGAGTGTGCGACTGCGTCGAGTGGTTCTGCTGCGTCATCTGCGGCTGCGGACTGTGAATGTTCTGCTGGGTCAACTGCGGCTGAGGACTATGTATATTCTGCTGGGTCAGCTGCGGCTGAGGACTATGTATATTCTGCTGGGTCAGCTGCGGCTGAGGACTATGTATATTCTGCTGCGTCAACTGCGGCTGAGGACTGTGAATATTTTGCTGCGTCAACTGCGGCTGAGGACTATGAATGTTCTGCTGCATCGGCTGAGGCGTATGACTCTGCGGCATCGGCTGCGGCGTATGACTTTGGGGCATCGGTTGCGGTGTATGACTCTGCGGAATCGGTTGAGGCGTATGACTCTGAGGCATCGGTTGAGGCGTGTGACTCTGCGGCATCGGTTGCGGCGTATGACTCTGGGGCATCGGCTGCGGTGTGTGACTCTGCGGAATCGGTTGCGGACTCTGCGTTGGAATGCTTTGTGGAGTTCTCGGCTGTTGGAGAGGTTGTGGTGTGTGTGGCTGATGCATGGGATGGATCGCCACATGGGAGGAGGACGTGTGCTGCGAGGACATGGAGCAGTCGACGTACTGCACGGGAATATTGGAGGCGGGCGCCGAGATCTGCATCGAGTTGGAGATGGAGACGGTCTGCATCGAGGGAAGAGCGCTTGGAGGTCTCTCGACGCTGTTTTGGGACGCTAGATCGCTGGCGATCGAGGTTGGTGACTCTAGGCCCAACTGGGTCACGTCCAAATCGCACTGGCCGTAATGCAGCGAGTGCACCGAGTTGGTGGTCGAGTCCGGAGTGTAGACCCCCATCGACGGCAGGTCAGGCTGCGAGGGCGGAGTCCTTTTCACCGAGCCGGGGTTATCGAGATGGGGTGTTGTTTTCCCACTCTCCGGCGAGTGCTGCTTCTCCTCCGGATGAATCCTCGAGTGAATCACTTCCTGCTCGAGGACCATTTTCTCGTGCTGTTGCACCTCTTTGGTCTCCGAAACCGGCTCGACCTCTTTCCGTTGATGTATCACCTCCGGTGAAAATGCCTCCTTCTCGGACTCTTTCTCGATCTGATCAATTTTCTCCACCAATTCCTGCTCCATTGGCTCGACTTGGTCGATCTCGGGTTCAAGTTGCATTGGCTCTTCTCCGGACTTTTCCTCCTCCTCGTTGTCCTCTGGTTCATCAGTCTTTTCCTTAGAGACGGTGTCTTCCCGTGGCTTTGGTATCGGAACAGAGTCTTCTTCCTCTCCTTCGTCCTCGTCCCCGCCTTCGTACTCGCCGGGACTCGCGGAAGGAATCTCCGCCTCGGCTGGAATCGGGATGGCGCTTTCGGCTGATTCGGGATTCGCCTCCATGTTGGAATCTTCTTGGGTTAGTTCTGGCTCGGGGAGATCTGGAGGGACACAAGTAGGCTCTGAAGAGGGCGCCACTTGTTCCGTTTCATTCGGAGGGTCAATGACCTTGTTTCGACCTCGTCTAGGCGTGGAAACACTGGCTTTATCCTTCTCCTCTTTCCCGTTACAAAAGACGTCTTCCTTCTTCTCTTTCGCGAGCTTCGCTTGAAGATACTTGGTCTGTCGACTCGTCACTTTTCGGAGAATGTCATCTAGTTTGCTCTGTCTCTTCACGGATCTTGGTGTCGAGACAGTAACCGGAGAATGTGAAATTTCCTTTTTCTGCTCCTCATCTAATCTTTCCTTCTCCTCCTTCTCCTTTAACTTTTCTTCCCGCTCCCTCGCCTTTTCCTCCTTCTCTTTCAACTTCTCCTCCCTCTCTCTCGCTTTTTCCTCCTTCTCTTTCAACTTCTCCTCCCGCTCTCTCGCCTTCTCCTCCTTCTCTTTCATCTTCTCTTCCTTCTCCCTTAACTTCTCTTTCTCCCTCTCTCTCAATTTCTCCTCCCTCTCTTTCAATTTCTCCTCCTTCTCCCGTAGCTTCTCTTCCTTTTCTTTCATCCTCTCTTTCTCCCTTATTTTCTCCTCTTTTATCCTTTCCCTCTCCTTCTCTCTCTCCTTTTCCTTCTTCTCCCGTTCCTTCTCCCTTCTCTCTCTTTCCCTTTCCTTCTTCTCCTGCTCTCTTCTCTCTTGCTCCTTCTCCTTCCTCTCCTGCTCCTTTTCCCTCTCCCTCTCCTCCCGTTCCCTCTCTTCTCTCTCCTTTCCCTTCTCCTTTTCCCTCTCTTTTTCCTTTCCTTTCTCCTTCTCCCTCAGCGATTCCCGAGTTCGTTTCCTGCTGCTCAATTCCTCCTCATCTGGATCAGTCTTTTCGGAATGTTTACGTTTTCTCAAGGGTGTCACCGAACTGGTCGGTGTAGTCATAATCACAGGTGTTCCCACTTCCGTGGTCACTTTCGATCTCCTCATTCTTCTGCCCGAAGCCGAGAAAAGGGGCGTCGTTGTCGTCGACTTCGGCGTCTTCGGCGAAAGTAAGTTTTTTGACAAACTGCCCCTTGAATTTCTCCCAGTGACCTTTGCCTCCTCCACCGGATTCTCTAAATCTTTCTCAGTCTCTGAAACTTCCATCTGCTCTTTAAACTCATCCTTTTCCTTCTCCTTAACCTTCTCTTCCTTATCTTTCTCCCTCTGCTCCTTAACCTTCTCCTTCTCCTTCTGCTCTTTCGTCTTTTCTTTCAGATCCTTAACCTTCTCCTTCTGCTCTTTAGCCTTCTCTTTCTGCTCCTTGGCCTTCTCCTTCTGCTCCTTGGCCTTCTCTTTCTGCTCCTTGAGCTGTTCCTTAATCCTCTCCTTCTGCTCCTTAAGCCTCTCCCTTTGCTCCTTGACCTTCTCCCTCTGCTCCTTAACCTTTTCCCTCTGGTCCTTCACCTTCTCCTTCGGCTCTTTCTGCTCCTTGCCCTCTTTCTGTTCCTTGTCCTCTTTCGGTTCTTTACTTTCCTTCGGACTCTTCTGCGGTGTTCTCACCTTCCCCAAAGACCTCCTTTGCAAACTTTTCCTCCCCCTCGGCTTCTTTCTAATCTTCACCTTCTGGATCTTCTCGACAATTGTCGGCATGGGTTTGGGTTCTACAACCGGTGACGCCTCGGATCCCGTGTCTCCCTCCTCCATACTGCTATAAGGATTCGGGAGCTGGGTCAGAAGAGGAATCCACCTCAAACAATCCGGCTCGAGTTTAATTCTCATCGTTTTCCTCACTTTCGCCATATGCGTGTCAACCTTACTCCAATCAATCACAATTTTCACACTCCTGGTTTCGCCTCCGGGCTCGGGGACAGATCTCAAGAAGCCGAGAAGTTGAAGTGCTGTGGCGATATCGTGACCCGAGACTCCAGTTTCACTTGTAATATCATTCAATTTAATGTCAAGGCTCTCACGATGCGCGTCTAAATACTCAAGGACAACGCTCTTCCAGAAAGAATGATAGGAAACGCGCCCAAGGTCAGACAACGGCTTCTCCGGTGTGCCCGGAATGCCCTCGACTTTCGAGAGAAGATAGCTGAATTCAATGAGAAACCTGCCGAAACCTTGACGTTGATATTGAGGCAGAGTCATAATACAGGAAACATTGTACCTCTGGGCAGGACAGTGCTTCTCTTTACTAAAATAGCCGACCAAGTGACATCCGTGTTTGTCGTTTTTTGTCACCGCATAAAACAGAAAAGGCTCCACATCGTAATAGAGAGTTTTATGATCCAGGAACAATTTCGCCAGAAGGCAGAGGTTTTGACAGTAAATTTTATTCACATTTCCGTCAATCTGTAAATAAATAGTTAACAATAATTTCTCGGAAGTCAAGGTGAGAAAAAATAGGATTTTTCAATGTGGAAATGAGAAAAAGGAAACGAAACAAGAAAGGGAGAAAAAAGAACAAGCTGTCCAGTGACTTTGAAAAAAATACAAGGTTTGTAAAATCAAACGTACATTATATCAAGCTTCACTTTTGAATGATTCAAACAATAATTGAAAATACTTTTAAACTGGGGGAAATAATTAGAAACATTAAAGAAAATAAGTGAATTGGAAGAGACAAAAATTGACAAAATGCAAGATTTAAATGAAAATTGAAAAAAAGAGAAAAAAAATTAAATATATATAATTGAAATTTAAAAAAAGAAAAATTGTTATTGAAGAAAAAATAAAAATAATATACAAAAAATAAATAAACAATTTAAAAATAACGAGAAAGCTTAAGCTTGTAATTTTGAATTTAAGGAAAAAAATTGCAAACTTTAATAATATAATTAGAATCTAAGAAATCATTTTAAAATCATTGACGATGATTTTAATGTAAACAAATATTTTTACTACTAAAAATAATTAAGTATTGATAAAATGAATTACAGAAATTAAAGAATAAATTAATCGTACTTTGAAGAAAATAATTAAAAAAAAGAAGACAATAATTGACAAATAAAAAATAAATTTGAAGAATATATTTAAATTTAAAAAGAAGATAAAAAAAATTCTAAATAGGTAAAAAAAAAAGTTTAAGCCCCGTGTGGAAGAGGGACCTACAAATATTTTGTCAAATTTTAACTAAATAGGAAAATAGGTTCTTTTCATTTTATAATAAAAAGAAACTATAGAATTTAGAAAATAAATACAGTTCACAGAATACAAAATAAAAATTAAGCTTTAATTCATTAAATCACTTTGATTTAAGTCATGATTCAAATCATTGGGGCAATTGCATTAAAATCATAATTTAAGTAAAAAAACTTCACAATTCTCCGTATGTCTAATACTGTATGTAAAAAATTGAAACCCATAAAAAAACTACATATTTCTTGTATGAAGATAGCAGAAAATAGTGCTAAATTTTAACATCATTAAGTTAAAAATAATTGAAAATTAAAGACATTATTTTCTTTAATTCAAAAAAATAATTAAAAATTAAAGAAACAAATTGAAGATTAAAGAATTAAATTGAAATTTTAAGAAAATAATTGATAATTGAAAGAAAAATTACAATATGACGAAAATAATTAACTGTTAAAAAGAATAATTTACAATTATTGAAAAAAAAAATCGAAAAATGGTGAAAATAATCGGCATCCGAACAATTTTTTTTTTAAATTATAATAAAATTATAAATTATAATATATTGTCATTTGCAAACTGATGAAAATTGTAGAAAAAATTGTAGAAAATAAATGAAAATTCAAGAAATCAAATGGAAATTGAAGAATTGTATTGAAATTTCAAGAAAATAATTTATAATCGAAAAAATGCGAGAATTATTGAATTTTGAATAAAATAATTGAAAAACGAAGAATGCAATTGAAAATCGATGAAAACAATTGAGAATTGAAGAAAATAATTAAAAATTAAAGAAATAAATTGAAAATTACAGAATTAAATTGAAATTTTAAGAAAATAGTTGAGAAATGAGGAAACTAATTGACAATCGAAAGAAAAATTCGGAAATTGGCGAAAATAATCTACAACAGAACAAAATAATTAAAAAAAATTAAAGAATAATTATAAAATTTAAACAGAATAATTGTATAAAATTTTAGAAAAAATTATAGATATATTCAGGGTGGCCACAAAACTCAATTTACAAATTTCCCTGACTTTTCCCTGACATAAAATTTTTATTAGAAATAATAAACAAACAGCTAAAATAATAAAATAAAATTTTGCTTTATTCTTAAAAGCAGGGCTAATAACAATCATGATCTTTTTAAAAAAAATTTAAAAACCGATTTTTTTTATTTAAATTTGATTTTTTTTTTATATAAATCAAAAATTGATTTTTTTAAAATGTAATCAGTAAAATCTCCTAATGTTTATTTGTAAAGAGTTTATTAAAGAAATTAAGAAAAAATTTTTAAAAAAAACTCAAGAATGAAACAATGACATAAAAATATATATAAAAATGTAGAAACTCTTTTAAAAAATTAAATTATTTACGGAGATTTTTTTAAAATTAAAATAATTAGGGAATTATTTTAGAAATTGAATAAAAAAAAATGAATACAATTTTGGAAAATTTAAAAAAAATTTAAAAAGAAAAAAATTCTATGAAATAGAATAATGATGTTAACATGAGAATATTTAGTACAAGATTAAATTTACATAATATAAAATAAAAGAATAAAAGCTTTCAAAAAAGTAGAAAATTGAGAAATTTAAAAAATGAAGATAAAAGCATCAAATAAATGTTTTCAAAAATTCGTAATTATAAAATAAAAACTAAACAATTTAAAAGAAGGAAAAATGAGAACAAAAATTAAAGAATTAATTAAAACGCAAGGAAAGACTAAAAAAATAGTGAAACATCAAGTTAATTAAATAAATAGAAAAGGAATGGAGAAATGTTTTTTTCCTTAATCTAACAAACTGTAAAAAAATGTAAAAAGTACAAATTTTATTTTATTTATCCGATATTGTAATTATTCTCATCAATTTTCGTTATTTCCGCAATTTTTTTAATTATTCTCTTTAATTAAAATTTTTTAAGTAATTTTGTAATTATTATTTTTTCCTAAACATATACTCTATGATTTTTTCAGTTATTTCTCTCAAATTTTATTGAATGTTTTCAATTTTTCATATTTAAATTATTTTCATTATAATTCAATTTTATTTTTCAATCTTAAATTATTTTCAGCATATTTCAATTATTTTTTTCAATTTTGAATTAATTTTATCATTTTTCTCGATTGTTAATTATTATTATTCTCTTATTCTAAGATTTTTTAAGTATTTTTCTGAAAATTCAAATATTTTCATCAATTTCTAATTATTTTCATTTGTTATCAGAATTTCAAACTTTTTTTTTTAATTAATTATCGTAAATTTCAATTATTTTTAGCTTTCTTCTTTCATTATTTATATTATTTTTTATACCTATTATTTTCTTCAATTTTCAATTACTTTTGTTCTTTCTCTCGTTCTTTTTTATAATTGCTAAAAAGTTTTTAATTGTTTCTATTTAATTAAAACTTGTTCTGTTCAATTTTAAATTATTTTTATCTTTTTCATTTATTTTCTCTAATTTTTAATTATTTTCTTTTATTTCAATGAACTTTTGAAAGTTTTAAGTATTTTTCTCAAATTTTGTTTAACTATCCTTTATTTAAAATATTGTATGTAATTTGTTTAATTATTTTCTCAAATTGTAATTATTGTTTTTTAATTTTAATTTATTTATCTTAATTTCTAACCATGTTTTTTCAATTTTTAATTGATTTCATTTTATTTTTCAATTTATTTGCAAAATTTGCAATTATTTTGTTTAATTTCAATTATTTTTTGCAATTCTTTTTAATTCTAAAATATTATAAATTTTGTCCTAAATAAATATTTATTTTATTGCGCAGATTAAAATTAGACAATTTTTATTTCACTGACCTTCCCAAGATCAAATAAATCTTTTATTAATTATATTTGGAAGGAATCAAAAACTTTTTATTTATTTTATTTATATTAATTGATTTTTAAATATTATATTTAAAATATTTATTTCTTCTTATTAGATAAATAGTATTTACCGATTTTTTATATTTATTATTGTATTTTATAATTTTTAAAATGTATGAAAAACTAATAGCGCGCTTGCGCGCGTTTTATTTTGCTAGTTATTTTATAATAGAAAAGATTTTCTAAAAAGAAAAGATTTTTTCTCTGATATTTCCCTGACACTCTGGCCACCCTGATATTTGAACTGATTTTCAAGATACAAAAAAATCTTAAATAAATCCTAGATTTTTAAAGTCACTGGACATTCTGAAAAAAGGAGGAAAAACGAATCAAATGAGAAAAAAGACGAAAAAATCAATTTACCTCAAATACTGATAATCCATTGCATCTGTAAATTTCCGTAGCGGGTGGATGCCTCCACTGGCACTTGTCCATGTGCCTGTCCAAGACCGCGCGACTTTTAGTGTACTTTAGGCAAAATTCGCAGAAGAAGAGTTTTGGAAGCCTCGCGTATTCCTGTGGAAATGGACTTGAATACCAGGTTTCGACTTCGTATCGGCCAAAAACGATAGCAGCTGGATTTCTGCTGCCGATTCCGGGTCCAGAGCCACCAGGACTCGTCGTCGAAGTCGCTTCTTCCGTTATCTCCGTCACAGTCGTCAGTTGATTAGCTCGATCTCTCGCTTCTTTGAAGAGATCCACGTCCTTCTGTGTAACTCCCGACGGCAGCGTTTGAGGCAGCACCAAATCATCTGTAAATAATCCAATATTTCTTTGGTTTAATTCCATTAAAAGCTACACTAATTACTATTTTTATTTTGCCTTTTTTTTTGTAATTCGTAAACTGCAACAGAAAATTATTTCTTGACATGTTTTTCTTTTAAATTAAAAAAGAAAAAAAAAGAAAAAGGTTTTAAAGTTCAAGAACAATTTGAATTAATAATTTGTTTGTGTTTTTTTCTGACCAGGAGGAAATAAAAGTTCGAGAAAAGCGCTTTTTAAAGAAAAATAAAACAGAGATAGTTTATAAAGAAAGAAAAATTGAGAATTTTTTTAGGGTTGAAATTGAAAAGAAAAAGAAATTAATAATAAAAAATGAGAAACGTATTGAAATTCGAAAAAAATAGATTTTAAAAATCAGGAAAATAATAGAAAATAAAAATAAAAAGTTCAATAAGCGCTTTAGGATAAAAAGAAACGAAGATTAAAAACAAGAAGGCAACAGAACGAAAATTGGTAAAAGAAGCTAAAGAAAAATTGTCCAAAAAGGAAAAAAACGGAAAAATAATCAAAAGAGAAAAAAGCTCTTGAGTAGGCACAAGAATTTTATGCTTTTTAGTAATGATATTTATACTATTAAAAAGTTATATATGTTTAATTTATAACGATTTTTAAAAATAATTTTACTAATGATGAATATTTATAAGTAATTTATAATAAATGTGAGACACTTGTTGAACGTGATACTTACACATTTAAGACGAAATTTTTGCCTGATTCCCAATAAATAAATGATTTCGTATTTATGCCGAGATTGAATTACGCTTCAAACCCTAAGGCTATTTTTTAATTAACCCTAAACTACAAAAATTGCAATTAAAATAATAATTTTTCACGATTATTTTAATCTTGCAAAGCCTTTTAAAAACTCGAGAATAAAATTCCCGTCTCTACTTCTTGAGCAGAAAAAATAAAATACAGAAAGGCCGTGAAATGGCTCTGTTGAAAAATCGAACATCAGAAATTATACAATTTTTAATCCCAAAATAAGATGTTATTTTGGGATTAAAAATGGTATAATTTCTGATGTCCGATTTTTCAACAGGGTGAAAAAACTGTTGAGAAGAAAAGAAAAGAATAAAAAAAAGATTTTTGCCATTAAGTGTAATTGTAAAAAAGAGAGGATTAAAAACAAAAGAGTAATTTGTGTGAATGGGAGATGAATGTTAATTTAATGTGAGTGATTAAAGAAAGCGAAAGCACAAGGTTTTTTTTTGTAGGACGTGTTGGCAGTGTTAAGGGTGGCAGTCGTTTCGCACTTGCCAGGGGCAAGATGATGTTATTAAAAGAAAAATAATGTTGGAAAAAATGCCTGCTTAAAGTCGGCAACCAGCAGGTAAGCTCCGGAAATTTGTAAATTGTGCCGTAAAATCGCTTTCAGGCCTGAAACGGTACATGTTTATCCACAACACGTAACTGACACCAAAAAAAAAAAAAAGGGAGAGAGAAAAAAAGAGAAAAAGGAAATAAAAAGAAAAAATGAAAGAGATCAGTTAATTAAACTTTGAATAACTTTTTTTTAAAATTTATCTTTAATTTTTAAATTTATTTCTAAATTTATTTTTTTAACGTTTTGCTGTTAGTTACGTGATGAAAAAGACGATTAAGATTATACCAGAGCCATGTTAATGTAGCATGCAACATGAAAAAAAAAATTGCCAGTGAAACGAGCGGACGAATCGCTTGTTTCACGTAAGGCCGCTTAGAGACGAAACTTTGACGAAATCGTTTTTTTTTCTTCTAAACTATTTGGTTCGTTTAGTGAATAAAATCCCGCAAATCATTGTCTAAATTAATTTTTTGATATATTTGAATTTTCGCGCAAAAATCGGAGCGAAATTTATTCTGCATTACCGACTGGATTAGAGATAGGAAACTCGATAGATAAAAAGTGATGGAATTGAGTGGTGAAATATCGAAAAAAAAGAACAATTTTTTAAAAAAGCGTTTTAAAGGTCACAATTTAAGCTTTCTATTGATCCTACACATGTATTAATGTTAAGTCGGGTTCAGATTCTATTAAACAAAAAGTACTATTTTATTGATTTTGAGGTTAGGTCCAAACTCAGATTTTTGTTTTTAGTTTTAATTAAATGTCAGAATCGTGAATAACGATCTCAAAAACTCTGTAAAACAAAGCCTATTGCAATTGATAACTGTTTACTAATTTTGGCCGCAATTTTGGTCAAATTCTTCGAAGCGTTTCCGATATTTGCTATTGATAATTGTAAAGAAAATATTGATATGTTCCGATATTTGATATCGATATCCCATCACTATTAGAACTTCCATCAAATGAGTTTCCTTGATACTGAATTTTCTGTCAATTGATATTTCTGAAAAAAAAAAAAAAACTTTCACCAATTAAATATTCTTTTAACTAAGAGGCTGGTTGCACTAGGGTGGCCCAAAAAGAAAAAAAAAATTCGATTTTCATAAACCTTACGCCCCAATGTTGTTATTTGGCAAAAAATATGAGATACGTATTTTTGTAATTTTTTTTTATTTAATATTAACACGTGCCGCAAAACTCTTGAAAATTAACATTAAATCCCCCAAAAGAAAAATTTATTTTTCTCTAAATTTGGTATAAAAATATATTTATTATTAAATGAAGACGTTAACATTTAATTAAATGAAATATTCTTGTTATTTTTAAAATTTTTAAATTATTATAGATTCATTTATTTTTAAAAAACGTTAATAATTAATAAAACCAATGTCTTTAAATAATTTTAACCATCTCGAAATTAAATCAAATTCCAGGTCAATTTTTTGAATTTTTTGGTCACAAAGTTTAAAACAGTTAAAACAGTATTTTTAATTTTTCAAAATTTGCCTTTATATTTAAAATATAACTTTATACTTAAATTTAAAATTAACACATTTTTATAATCTTATAATTATAATTAAAGCTTAAAAAGTTTTTTATCACAAAAAATTGAAATCTGAATTTTTTGACAATAATTTATCTGAAACATTTAAAAAGAATTACGTGTTATAATTCCACTAGCAACATTAACAAACTTTGCATTGTTGTTGGTTATTTAAAATTATAAATTTTTGCAAATTCAAATAATAAAAATCACGAAATTGAAGAAAATATCTGAAAAATGACGAAAATAATTTACAATTGAAAATAAAATTCAAAAAATGGCTACATAATTACATAATTGAAAATAGTTTAAAAAATTAAACATTAAATTTAAACAAAATAGGTGAAAATAGTAAAAAATAATTGAAATTGAAAAAATAATAAAAAATTATGGACATAAATTGGAAATTGAAGAATTAAATTAAAATTTGGAAAAATAATTGATAAAAAAAAATTAAAAAAATGACTCGATTAATATACAACCGAGCAAAATAATTTAAAAACATCAAAGAATAACTATAAAGTTTTACGATAATTGAAAATTGAAAAAATTGTAGGAAATAATTGAAAAAATTGCGGAAAATAATTAATAATGGAATGAAATAGTTAAAAAATGACGAGAATAATTGAAAAAAATATGTGAAATATGACGAAAATAATTGTCAATTTAAAACAGAATTCGAAAAATGTCTAGATTAATAAACAAACAAACAAAAAATTGTAAAATTAGTAAAGAAATATTAAATTTATAGAAAATAATTACAAAGTTAAAAATTAAGAAAATTATAGGAATAATTGCACATTTAACAACTGGATTAAGAATCGAAAAAAATAATTACAATTAAAAAAAATATTTGAAAATTGAAGAAAGAAATTAAAAATTGAAGAATGGAATTAAAATTTAAAGAATAAACTTAAAAAATTAAAAAAAAAGTAATTAAAAAAGCCGAGAATTAATTAATATAGAAGAATAATAAAAAATACGCGATAATATTGAAGAATTAGTTGAAAATCGATAAAAATAATTGAAAATTAAATAAACTATTTGAGAACTGAAGAAAATAATTAAAAATGGAAGAAATAAATTGGAAATTAATGAATTAAATAAAAATATCACTGACAATTAAATGAAAAATTACAATATGACGAAAATAATTAACTATTAAAAAAATAATTATCAATTGAAAAAAATCAAATAATATTGAAAATAATCGGTATTTGAACAAAATAAAATTTTTAAATTAATGAATAATCATAAAATTGAAGGAGAATAAAAAAAAATTGAAAACTGATGAAAAAAGTTTTAAGAAATAAAGGAAAATTGAAAAAGCATTCGGAAATTATAGAATTGTATTGAAATTACAAGAAAATATTTGATATTTGAGAAAATGCGAGAAATATTGAATAATGAATAAAATAATTGAAAAATGAAGAACGCAATTGAAAATTAAAGAAAATATTCAACAATTGCATTTAAAATTAAAGAAACTTAATGATAATGGAAAAAAATAATAGAAAAATGGCGATAATTGATTAATTATAAAGAAAATAGTTAAAAATTGGAATTTAAATATAAAGAAAATAACTGAGAATCGAAGAGAATAATTATTCTAGAATTGAATAAATAAATTGGAAATTACAAAAAAGTAATTTAATTTTAAAAGATAAATCACAATATGACGAAAATAATTAAATATTGACGTAGAGAATTAATTATCGAAAAAAATAATAATCAATTGAAAAAATAAATCGAAACATGGTGATAAACAAATTTTTTTTTATAAATTATTGAATAGTCATAAATTTGAAGGAGAATAATAAATTGTCAATTTAAAACTGATGAAAATTATGGAAAAAATTGTAGAAAATAAATGAAAATTGATTAAATCAATTTGAAATTAAAGAATTTTATTGAAATTTTAGGAAAATAATAATTGATAATTGAGAAAATGAGAGAATCATTGAATATTGATCAAAATAATCGAAAAACGAAAAACGCAATTGAAAATTGAAGAATATAATTAAAAAATAAAGAAATAAATTGAAGATTAAAGAATTAAATTGAAATTTTAAGAAAATAGTCGATAATTGAAAGAAAAATTACAAAATGACTAAAATATTTAAATATTAAGGAAAATAATTGAGAAATGAGAAAAATAATTGACAATCGAAAGAAAAATTCGAAATCTGAAGAACAATCGACATCAGAACAAAATAATTAAAAAAAGTTAAAGAATAACTGTAATTTTATTCTTTTGACTTGTTAACTACGTTTTATGTGTTAACCAAATTCTTGGTAATTATCTTTTTTTATATATATTTATGCAAAAAAATTGTGTTAAAGTGTTTGGACCTATTTTTTTTTCTTTTTTTTTTAAATAAATTCAGCCTGATGAGGTCGGCAAATCTTGGCCGACGAAACGTTGTTTTGGACTAAAATAAAATTGAAGTTTTATTTTCCTTCCTGAGATCGTTTACTTCTCCTGCTTAAATAACTGTAAAATTTAAAGATAATAATTGTATATTGAAAACTGTTGAAAATTATAGAAAAAATTATAGATTTATTTATTAATGAAATTAAAATTATTTGAACTGATATTAAAAATTTTAATAAATTTAAATTCTTTTTTAAAAATTATCTGATCTAAAACAAAAAACATCTGTGTGCTAAACTTAAGTTGTGAACAAAATAAAAGAATGAATGAATCTTGCGGATTATTATTATTATTATAGATTTGTAATAAATGAAATCCACGAAGAAATTCCCGGTTTAGTATCATTTATATTATTTATAATTCCTGGTTATGTTACTGCGCCTGCGCACAAGTTCGTCGTCATGACAACCAACTTGTGCGCATGCGCAGTAACATAACCTAGCTTCTTACACGTGATTTTTCGTAAGCACAGCATTGTCACAGGTCGGCGTCTAAGACCGAATGGCCCATATGTGACGAGCGCCTTTGGCATGAAATATATATTATTTCTAAATGAAATTGATGTTATATTTTCAATTTACTGAGCATTGACTCACTCGATACCGAGCGAAAAGTTAAAAAAATATTTTAACGAAATAGTGTCTATTGACAACTACCAAGACGACTTTTCAAAGTCTAACGATGGGTATATAACTTGAATGTTATTCGCCACAACTTATTTTTAAAATAAGAGAAAACGTTTTGAACCCGAACGGTGTAACCAGCCTCTTACGACTAAAATCCATGCGTAAAAATTTGCCCAAAATCTTTGAGAATACAACTCATATTTATTAATTTACCCAGAATTAATACCGATTTCGTCAAAATTCATCTGTAAAAAAAATACACACACACCCACAAACATACACAGACACATCAAATTATACCACACCACACCGCCAACACATCCACGGTGAGCGAGGATTAAGATTTAGAGGGGAATTTCAGCGAATGGGTGCATTTATCGAGAAGGGGTGTTGGTGGGGGTTTTTGATAATGGTAGGTGAGGATTTGGTGAATGGGTGGGGTAGAATCTTACCCTTCCTGGTGGAGCAGGGTGTCGCGCGGGGTGTCGTGGTGGTGTTGGTGGTAGTGGTGGTGGTGGCGCTAGTACAGGCACGTGGATTGGACTTGGGATTGGATTTATTGGTAGGGGAATTGAGAGAGGATTTGGTGGGCTCAGATTGGCGACTTTCAATCACGTCACTAGAATTCTTTCTGCGTGTCTCTTGATGCTCGTCAAGCTCTGGATTGGCACACTTGATCACCGAGAGTCCGTCAGCGCCCTTCAACATTTTTCGCCTCTCGTGCTCGTGTCGTTTGCTGTTCACCGCCGTCTTAACCAAATTGGACGGCGTCATTTTCGGCAATTTCTCACACGAGAAGTAATTCTCGTCCGAGGGAGTGAAAATTCCCGGTTTTGGAACTCTTGGCTCCTTCAATTCCTCACGTCTTCGATCCTTTGAATTCACCGACACTAGAGTCTTCGGCGGTTTGTCTTTTATCGGCTTCTCACGAACGTCCCGAATCGACTTCTCTCTTAGATCCTTCTCCTTCTGGGGACTTGCTTTGTCTTTCACTGGACTCTCTTGGGCAGGATTTGGGTACTCGGCGCGTTTTTCTTTAGTTGGGTAATTGATCACATTGTCATTCCCGTCGTCCTTGATTTTAGCGTCGCTTTTGTCGAGGTTTCTATCTTTACTAATATTCCTCTCTTTAGCGACGTTCTTCTCTTTAGGGACGTTCCTCTCTTTACTAAGGTTCCTCTCTTTAGGGACGTTCCTTTCTTTGACGTCCGTTTCTCTATCGTCCTTCTTTTCCTTATCTTTAACTTCGTCTTTGACCTTCTCCTTCTCCTCCTTGACTCCTTTTTCTCTACCTGTCCTCTCTTTAACATCTTTCCCTACTTTTTCCTTTAGGGACTTTTCTTTACCGGATTCCTTTACAATCTTTTCTTTACTGGATTCCTTTACTATCTTTTCTTTCGGATCCTTTACTATTTTTTCTTTCACATCCTTTACTATTTTTTCTTTCACATCCTTCACTATCTTTTCTTTCACATCCTTTACTATTTTTTCTTTCAGCTCCTTCCCTACCTTGTCTTTACCCACCTCCTTCACTTTCTTCTCCTTACCCGTCTTTTCCTCAGCGACCTCCATCTCTATCTCTTCTTTCACACCCTTCCCGACCTTCTCCTCCTTTTCCTTGACATTCCCCACCTTCTTAGTATCCTTCTCACTCTCTTCCTTCACCTCATCATGAGTTCTTTTTCTCCGATCAGGCGCGTAGTTTGGTAGAGGAGCTCCGGGTTTGACCCGACTGTTTCCAGGCGCGGAGAAGAAGTGACTGAGCCCATCAAAGAGTCCCTTGAGTTGTCCAGCTCCAGGCTTGACTTTATTGTCACAAGGCGAGGGTTCGCACTTTTTCTTTTTACTGTCGGATGGACTTGCGGCGGGTTGAATATGAAGGCCAAAGGTCGGTTTATCGCCGAGGTCGAGTTTCGGGAGAGGCGCGGCAAAAGTGCTGGTGATGTTGCTGAAGAAGGGCGACTCGACGGTGAGTTTTGCGGCGGCAGCTGCAAATCCCCAGGGTTTGTCTTCATTGAGATCGCAGCTGAAGGGTTGATTCAAGGTGGGAGCTAAAGTTTTTGTCTTTAGAGGAGGTTCTGGAGTTTCTTCTTCCTCGGATTCCTCATCCTCCTCACTTGTTTCCTTCTCGTCCTCGCTGCTTTCACTGCCGGAACTCGAGCTCTCGCTGCTGCTGGAGGCGCTGCTGCTGCTGCTACTGCTGCTGCTTGATAATGGTATTCTCGTGGTTGGGACGACTTTTTTGCGCACCTGTGACTGCAGCGCTTGGGTGGATTTTGCTTTATCGCCTGCCACTCGCTTGAGCTTGTTGTGATCGGCATTGAAGGCGCTCAACCTGAAAAATTTCTGTTTCTCTTTGGAGATTTTGTCGTTTTTCTCTTCGAGAAGTCGGCCCTGGCCAGCTGTGGGGGCAGGGGTTTGGGGTATGGGAGAGGGATTAGAGGTTGGTTGACGAGGGGAGACAACACCCGCATTACCGTCCGTGCTGCCGTCCACCTGAGTCACCGTTGGACTGTTCTTCTTCCCTGGAGTTGAGGCCACCAAGCTCTTACGGGATACATTGGACCTGTTGACAAACCAAGACACAATTCATGTTTTAAAAACGATTTTTAAGAACAAATCAATCATTCACTTGAATTAAAATGTGCATTGAGTGACTTTTTTACACAAATTTTAATATCGGGTATCATGGTGACTTTTTAACCCTTTAATGTCCAAATTAATCCTCCGATTGGATTTTTATCAAACTTGGTATATGGGGGTTTTTGGAACCGCTATTTTGAATATGAATCTACAGATTCACAATCAGCGACCCCAAAAAACTTCAGCTGGCAATTTTTACTTAAAATGATTTATATGGTCAAAAGTTATGTGGTTTTAAATACGTTTATGGGACAATGTATGTTCCATAGGACATTAAAGGGTTTTGAAAAAGGAGATGTAGATATAAAAAACGTAAGGAAACCCAAAAAGTTTGAAAGACTAATATAAATTGTGGAAATTTAATTTTTACAAATGAGAGGCCATCCATAAATTACGTAACAGGTTCAGAGGGGGGGAGGGGGAGAAAATGTTACTATAACTAAAATACTTTGCGTGATAATTTTTTGAAATTCAAGAGGCAAAAAGAGAAAGTGATAGTTGATTAAATTTTTAAATTCAGTTATAAATGTTTTTATTACAATTCTAAAACTTACCTGAACAATCTGAAATTTACCTATGAAATTGTTTTAAAATTCCCCTATAGAATCTCTACAGAATATTCCTGAACTGCGACTAAATACTTAAAAAAAAAAAAAATACTTTTCAATTAAAATTTGCATTAATTTATTAAAATTTTCAATTCAATGAAATTTAGATTTTAAAGTATTTACTATCATTTACTAAATTTTTTTCAAACTTCTTAGTTCTGCGTATTTTATAAAGAATCTTTTCCATTTTTTGTTTTTCACTTATTTCGTTTCTTTTGTTATTGAATTTTCTCTAATTACTTGTCCTTCTTTTTCAAATGTTAGACCAACAATTTTAATTTATTTCATATACCTATTTTTTGTATTTAAAACATTTAGCCAAATTTTCAAAGAAATAAAAAGTTTAGTGAATGTTATAACGAATTTGTGTAAAATAGTATTAAATAATTTACGTAAAAAGAGGAAAATTAAAGAAAATCCTAAAATAAAAAGACAAATAAAAGAAATGAAAAATAGCAAAAGTAAAAGTAGAAAAAAAACTTCAATTTTGTAAAAATAAGAAATTATAAGATAAAAATTAAACAGTTTCGAAAAAGGTATATCTCTTTAAAAAAAATTATAAGAATTAAAAAAATCAGGGTGGCCACACCCTGATTTGTAAACTCAATTTACAAATTTAACTGACATAAAATTTTTATTTTAAGTAATAAACAAACAGCTAAAACAAAGTAAAATTTTGCTTTATTCTTAAAAGCAGGGCTGATAAAAATCATGATTTTTTTAAAAAAATCAAAAAATCCGATTTCATTTTTATTCAAGTCGGATTTTTTTTATTTAAATCAAAAATTGATTTTTTTTAATTTAATCAGTATATAAAATATCCAAATGTTTATTTGTAAATAGTTTATTAAGGAAATGAAGAAAACGTTAAAAAAAACAACACAACAATAAAACAGACACATAAAAATATATAAAAAAGTAAAAACTCTTTTCAAAAATTAATCTATTTACGAAAATTTAGTTTAAATTAAAATAATAAATAAAAAGATATTTAAAAAAAACTTTAATTATATTACTAAAGAAAACAAAATTATAAAACAAAAAAATTAGAGAATTATTTTACAAGTTGCATAAAAAAAGAATGAATACAATTTTGGAAAATTTAAAAGAAAAGAAATTCTATGAAATAGGAGAACGATGTTAAAATGAGAATATTTAGTGCAAGATTAAATTTACATTGTAGTATAAAATAAAAGAATAAAAGCTTTAAAAAAAGTAGAAAATTGTTAAAGTTTCAAAAATGTAGATAAAAGCATCAAATAAATGTTTTCAAAAACTCGTAATTATAAAATAAATACTAAACAATTTAAAAGAAGAAAAAATATTTCTAAGAAATGGAAAAATGATGACAAAAATTAAAGAATTAATTAAAACAGAAGGAAGGACTAAAAAAATAGCGAAACATCAAAAAAATTTAATAAATAGGAAGAAGATGGAGAAATGTTTTTTCCTTAATCTAACAAACTGTAAAAAAATGTAAAAAGTACAACAACAACAAAAAATTTGGTTAGAATCTACTAAAAAATTAAAATTAATAAAAATAAAATTAAAAAATGTATGTATCAAAATAAATAAAAAGTACACAAAAGAAATTTAAAAAAACTTTATAAATAAAAAAGTTTAGGCAAAATAAACCCATAATTTTTTATAAAATTACACAAGTCCAACAATAAATTTAGAAAAATTCAAGAAAATCTAAACATTTTATGAAAGAATAAGTAAGTTTGCAAAAAATCTCGCAAAAAATAGACAAGATGTGAAAACAAAAAAATAAGCGTATTTATTTTTAAAAATATGGAAATAATTACGAAAATTAACGAAATAAAAAGTTTAGTTACTGTTACAATTAATTAATCATATTACAGTTATAACAAAATTGAGTAAAATAATATTAAATAATTTGAATATGAAGAAGAAAATTAAAGAAAAGCCTAAAATAAAAAGACAAATACAAAAAAAACATCAAATATAAAAGGAGAACAAATCTTCGAATTGTGTAAAAAATAAGAAATTATAATATAAAAATTAAACAGCTTTAAAAAAATAGAAATTAGAATTAGAAAGAAAACATTTAATTCCTGTGCTATAAAGAAAATATGTTTAATCAGTATCCAAATATTTATTTTCATTAATATAATTTTGTGTAAAATGAAAAATAATAGTAATAAAAATAACTTAAATTTGATAAACGATCTGTCAATTTTTGTCACTTTTATTAGTCTATTTTTTATAAATCTACTTAGCAAATATTAATGAAAATTACTATAATTATTTATTTGTGCACTTTAATCATGTTTTCACTAGAAAGAAGACGAATATTTTTTTTGTTATTGAATAATTTCATTTTAAAATTTCCAATTTAACCACAAAACATACATTTTTAAACTTACACAACTTTTTTCTGGATGGATTAAAAAAATTAACACTTTATATATCTAAGTTTTTATAAAATCTACAAGATATTAAATTTTTGCGTAGGTGAGTTGTCCAGTTTATGAATTATTTAAGTTTTAAATTTTAGAAAAAAAAAGGTAATTTTTATATTTTAAAATACACTCTAAAGTTTGACAATCGATTATTGATTGAAATTCATAATTTTTATTTATATTTTGTCAGTTTATAACGATTAATATTAGTAAAAAAATTTCTAAATTTGTAAATTTATATGTTTATAATTTCCTAAATTAGGACCAAAACAAGTGTCAGAAAATATCAATAAAATATATAAAATCTACTGATTGGTGGATTGATTTTTGTTAAATCTCAATTTATAATTAAGAAATGTAAATTGTACATATTTTTTGTCTCTAATTTTATTACTTACTCATAGAGAAAGTATTTAATTTTTATTAATTAATAATGTTCTATTTTAAATAATAATTAAATAAATAATTATGGTAATTTTCATTAATATTTGTTAAGTAGATTTATAAAAAATAGACTTTTAAAAGTGACAAAAATTGACAGATTTTTTATCAACTTAAAGTTAGTTTTATTACTATTATTTTTCATTTTACACAAAATTACAATAATTCATTTATAAATTTATAAAATCATTGAAAAGCGTATGTATTTTTCTTTGTTAATTGTATATTAGTTTCTAATAAATAATAAAATAAATCTCAACAACTAATGATAAAAAACCTTTTTAATTTGAAGTTATAATTTGTTAAAATAATTAAGGGGAAAATTGTAATTATTTTTATTTTCATATTTTTCTCTGTTAATTAATAATTTAATAAACTTTAACAATTATTAATGAAAATAATTATGGATTAAAATAAAATCATAATTAAAATAAAAAATTTTAAACATGTACTATATATATTATTATATAAATTATAAATAATAAATATTTATAACAATTTGACCATAATTTCAAAAGAACTTTATTATTTTCTGACAATTCCTCGAAAAGTTGAAAAAAGGTTTTTTTATTTTCTCGCAATTTTCATTGCACAAAATACCGACAGAACAACGCACATTAACGAATTATAAATTTAAATTTTCTTAAATTTTCTTGAATTTTTCTAAATTTATTGTTGGACTTGGGTAATTTTTAAAAAATTTTGGGTTTTTTTGCCTAAACTTTTTTATTTTCAAAGGATTTTTAAATTTCTTTTCTGTACTTTTTATTTATTTTGATACATACATTTGTTGATTTTATTTTTATTAAAATTTTAATTTTTTAGTAGATTCTAACCAAATTTTTTTTTTTTTTTTTACTTTTTACATTTTTTTACAGTTTGTTAGATTAAGGAAAAAACATTTCTCCATTTTCTTGTTATTTATATAATTTTCTTGATGTTTCGCTTTTTTTTTTAGTCCTTCCTTGTGTTTTAATTAATTCTTTAATTTTTGTCATCATTTTTCCATTTCTTAGAAATATTTTTTCTTCTTTAAATTGTTTACTATTTATTTTATAATTACGAGTTTTTGAAAACATTTATTTGATGACTTTATCTACATTTTTTAAACTTTTCAATTTTCTACTTTTTTTAAAGCTTTTATTCTTTTATTTTATACTGTGTAAATTTAATCTTGCACTAACTATTCTCATTTTAACATTGTTCTTCCATTTCATAGAATTTCTTTTCTTTTTAAATTTTACAAAATTGTATTCATTCTTTTTTTATTCAACTTGTAAAATAATTCTCTAATTTTTCTATTTTAAAATTTTGTTCTCTTTAGTAATATATTTAAGGTTTTTTTTAAATATCTTCTTATTTATTATTTTAATTTAAAAAAGGTTTCCGTAAATAGTTTAATTATTGAAAAGAATTTCTACTTTTTTATATATTTTTATGTGTCTGTTTTATTCTTGTGTTTTTTTTCAACGTTTTCTTCATTTCCTTAATAAACTACTTACAAAAAAACATTTGGAGGTTTTATATACTGATTATATTTAAATAAATCAATTTTTGATTTGAATAAAAAAAATCCGACTTGAATAAAAAAGAAATCGGATTTTTTGAGTTTTTTAAAAAGATCATGATTTTTATCAGCCCTGCTTTTAAGAATAAAGCAAAATTTTATTTTGTTTCAGCTGTTTGTTTATTACTTAAAATAAAAATTTTATGTCAGGGAAATTTGTAAATTAAGTTTTGTGGCCACCCTGGTTTTTTAAATACTTATAATTTTTTTTAAAGAGATTTCACTTTTTCGAAACTGTTTAATTGTTATCTTATAATTTCTTATTTTTACAAAATTGAAGTTTTTTTCCTACTTTTACTTTTGATATTTTTCATTTCTTTTATTTGTCTTTTTTATTTTAGGATTTTCTTTAATTTTCCTCTTTTTACGTAAATTATTTAATACTATTTTACACAAATTCGTTATAACATTCACTAAACTTTTTATTTCTTTGAAAATTTGGCTAAATGTTTTAAATACAAAAAATAGGTACATGAAATAAATTAAAATTGTTGGTCTAACATTTGAAAAAGAAGGAGAAGTAATTAGAGAAAATTCAATAACAAAAGAAACGAAATAAGTGAAAAACAAAAAATGAAAAAGATTCTTTATAAAATACGCAGAACTAACAAGTTTGAGAAAAATTTAGTAAATGATAGAAAACACTTTAAAATCTAAATTTCATTGAATTGAAAATTTTAATAAATGAATGCAAATTTTAATTGATATATATATATATTTCTTTTTGTATTTTCTCATTTTTTATGATTTGTTTGATTTTGATTAAATGTTTTATTTTTCATTATTTCTTATTAAATGTTCTCAGTTTAAAAAACAAACTGCTTACAAATGAACATTTGAATATTTTATATAGGTATTCAATATATATATTTACAAAAAACCAGGGCTGTTATTGATTTAAATCACTTTGATTTAAATCGTGATTTAAATCATTGGAAAATTTGCATTAAGATCACGATTTAAATCAAAAAATTTTTTAATTCTCCAGAAGTCTAATACTACATGTAAAACGTCGCAAACCTTAAACACAACCCACAAATTTGTGACGATAAATGTTAAAAATTTCAATTTTAATATTTTAATTTTTATAAAATTTTAAAAATTGTGCTAATACAAATGATCAAAATACCTACGATTTACAAATTTTCGGTATGAAGATAGCAAAAAATAGTATTATATTTTTATATCTTCAAGTCATTATAATTATATAAATTCCAAACGTCAATTAAGTCATTTTTTAATCTTTTCTAACTTTTAACTTTCAATTAATTCAAATCTAAATGCATATTAATTAATACAAAATAATGAAATAATATTAAATATTTTTCATATTCACAATAATCCTTTTTTTTAAATATTCTTACAAGATTTTTAAGAGATTTCAATTTTTCGAAACTTTTTAATTTATATCTTATAATTTCTTATTTTTATAAATTTTTAAGTTTTCTTCTTCTTTTACTTTTGATATTTTTTCTTTTTTTATTTCTCTTTTTATTTTTGGATTTTCTTTAATTTTCCTCTTTTTGTGCAAATTATTTAATATTATTTCACACAATTTCGTTATTATAACATTCACTAAACTTTTTATTTCATTGATTTTCATAATTGTTTTCATATTTTCAAAAATAAATACTCACATTTTTTTTTTGAAATTCATTCAATTTTTTTCACATGTTGTCTATCTTTTGCGAGATTTTTCGAAAATTTACTTATTCTTCTATAAAGTTTTTAGGTTTCTTTTATTTTTCTAAATTTATTGTTAGACTTATTTTAAGTGTAATATTATAAAAATGTGTTTAGTTTAATTTGCCTAAACTTTTTTATTTTTATATGATTTTAAGTTTCTTTTGTGGACTTTCTTTTTATTTATCTTGATATATACATTTTTTAATTTTTTTGTTGTTGCATACTTTTTACATTTTTTTAATTTGTTAGATTAAGGATAAATTAAATTTATTTAAATTTCTTGATGTTTCACTATTTTTTTAGTTCTTCATTGCGTTTTAATTAATTCTTTAATTTTTGTCATCATTTTTTCATTTCTAAAAAAGAAGCATTTTTCCTTCTTTTTAATTGTTTAGTTTTTATCTTATAATTACGAATTTTTGAAAACATTGATTTGGTGCTTTTATCTACATTTTTAAAATTTCCCAATATTTTACTTTTTTGAAAGCTTTTATTCCTTTATTTTATATTATGTGAATTTCATTTTTAATCTTGTACTACATATTCTCATTTAAACATCGTTCTTACACTTCATAGAATTTCTTTTCTTTAATTTTTTTTTTAAATTTCACTAAGTTTAATTGATTCTTTTTATATTTTTTTGTAAAATAATTCTCTAATTTTTCTAATTTTAAAATTTTGTTCTCTTTAGGAATATATTTTAACGTTATTTTTAATTATCTTCTTATTTATTATTTAAATAAAAAAAAAAAATGTCCGTAAATAGTTTAATTTTTTGAAAAGATTTTCTACTTTTTTCTATATAATTATGCCACTGTTTCGTTCCTGTGTTGTTTTTTTTAATTTTTTCTTCATTTCTTTAATAAACTATACTTACAAATAAACATTTGGAGATTCTAAATACTGGTTATATTTAAAAAAAAATCAATTCTTGATTTAAATAAAAAAAAATCCGATTTAAATCAAATAAATCGGATTTTTTTTAAAAAAATCATGATTTTTATCAGCCCTGAAATTAACGAATGTAATATTCAAAGTAGTTTATGAGATTTTTCAAAAATTCCCGCCAATTTAGGAAATTATTATCGAGATAAAGGTTTGTTTTTGTTAAACTTCAGAAATTGAGGTTTTGTGAAATGTTATAATATTTAGTGTGTACAAGTCTTGAAACACATTTTTATTAATTCTTCTTTCTTTAACGGGCGAAATAATTCTTTTCTCTTATTTTGCCCGTTTTCCCCCTCTCTATAAATCTCTGACTGGCGAACTACTTTATCGCCCTTATTAAAATATTATTTTTAAAATTAAAATCATGATTTTTAATGGCCCTGATTGGAGCCATTAGCAGGTTTCAATCTTTATTGAAAGAGTCGAAAAAACTCACTTTCGATTTTCTCGTATTTTGGCGAGTTTCTTTTTGGTGCTAGTTGGAGTAACGTCGCCCTGGGGAGTTGAATTTTGTCCCTTGAGCTTCTTAGCCTCGTCCTTGGGCAATGGTGTGTGCGTCGTTTGACAGTGTCGACATCGCCAGGGTGCCTTGCTCTTTTTATCGAGGGCCGGATCGAGGCAAGATGGATGAAAGCACTTGACACAACCGGCACACTTGACCAGGTAATTTTGCGATTCTCGCTCGGTTCCGCAGCCTGAACAGGTTGGCGAACAATCGTCACAGGACCAGGTCGCGCCCCGGTCAACGAGAATCGCGAGTTCGGTCGGTGCGCACGAATTGTGAAGTGCCGCTCCACACATATTGCACCTGCTGAGCTTCTCCGAGGCGCTTCGCTTTGGATTGTTGTTATTTCCGGCAGTTGTTGCTGCAAGGCACTCCTTACAAATCGGCAACGGTGCTGGTAACTGAAGCCAAAAAACAAATTAATTTCAGTGTGTGAAAAGCGTGTTCTTTAACATTATTGTGCTAGATTAAACAACTACTGATTAATAATAACATCACGTACAGAACATTTTCGAGAATAAATCACAAAACCCGACACTTTTTTCTCAACCATGACGCTATTTTTCCCGTTCAACGTGTGACTCAAAAAACTCAATCAGCTGTTGTATTACGACGCATTTAAGGTTATGACACAATGCTGCCAACTTGTTCACTTTTTTTCCTGCGACTGATGCTTTTTTGCTTTTTAAATGGCGGGATATTTGAAAGCAGTGGCAGAGTTGGGAAACACGGGTCAAGGGAAGGTAACTGAGGTAGAATGCCGGTAAAGTGAACTCGTCGGAATATTACGTGAGGGTGAAGTCAGATGCGGAGGATTAGGGTTACCAGGGAAGTAGAATAGACGAATCAGAAAATGCTTTCTAATGTGACCAATTATCTGATTAGTCTACTCTATTCGTCTGATAAGCCCAAAGGACAACGAATATGGTTATGGAAGCAGGTCATGAGATAATAAAGGACAGAGACTGTTTCTGTCCTTTTCTGTCTCATGCTCTGGTCCCGTAACCGTATTTCTATCTGCTTAGGCCTATAACCTAAAGCCCTAAGCACAATGAAAATTTTAGTTCGTGAGCAATGAGATAGAAAAGGACAGACATATATACCTGCCTTTTTCTATCTCATTCTTAAGAACTAAAATTTCACGATTTGGCGATTTAAAGTTTCATTGTGCTTAGGGCTTAATCAAACACATCTGACTTCACTTTAACTACACTGAACAAAATGATTCTGTAATTTTACCACCATGGAAGTAGAAGCGTTTATTACCTACTTCTATAGTAACAGTTTTACGGATTTTACGCGCAGAGTTGGGAATAAAACTTTAACCTTATGTAAAATTCCTAATGCTTTTGTAAAATTACAGAATAGAAAATTTGCCGGTTATATGAGTTTTATTGTGAAATTATAATGAAGCAATGTAAAATAAATAACATATATAATTTCACAAAATTTTGTATTTATCGTTTTAAACTTTGGCACTGCACCTGAACTTAACCTCAACCTTATGAAAATTTTCGAAAGATTCTGTCGTTTCTTCGCGACAAAAGGGAGACAAAAATGTTAATTTATGAATTCAAACAAAGTTGAATTTCTTTTGATAAACAAATGCCCGTAGACAGGCAAAATAGCCACATATAACCAATTCGTTTTGAAGAAATATCTTAACAACTGAAATGAGAAACTACTTGAAGACGTAGCACAATTAGGTTTCTAATTATTCATTGTTGCTAGGAATTTTACATAAGAGGATTATGGATAAATACATCAAACTAATATTTTTCGTCAAGATAATAAAATTGAGATTATAAACGCGATTTTTACGTGCTTTTGTAATTTTACAGTTAAGGCCTAAACAGATAAAAGTACGGTTACGGGACCAGAGCATGGGACAGAAACAGTCTCTGTCCTTTATTATCTCATGCCCTGATCCCGTAACCGTATTCGTTGTGCTTTTGGCTTTACTGGTGAATTTAATACTATGAAGGTAGGTGCTTTTATTGCCTTTTACCAAAGTAGTACATTCACAACCCTGAATGTACATTTACTGAAAAATGTAATATTAACCTAACGAACAATGAATCGTAATCGCTAATGGCCTGTTTACACCTTCGAAAAAATTTTTTTTTTGCATGAGAGTAAAGAGGACAGATGCACAGTCTGTCCTCTTCCCCCCAATGCGAAAAATTTTTTTTTTCGAAGGTGTAAACAGGCCATAATCCTTGATCGTAAGAATAAGAGGAAGTAGGACAGAGATATATGCCTGTCCTACTTCCTCTCATTCTTACACGATTAAAGATTAGCGATTACGATTCACTGTGCTTTATGCTAATACTTAAGGCCTAAAGCCCAAAGCACAACGAATGCGGTTACGGGAGCAGGGCATGAGATAATAAAGGACAGAGACTGTTTCTGTCTTTTTTTGTCTCATGCTCTGGTCCCGTAACCGCATTCCTATCTGCTTAGGCCTTTAATCAAATTGCTTCAACATACCAGGGATGGGAAAATATTCGTCACTGAAAGATTCAGGAGAATTCATAAATTACGTAACATTAAATAGAACAGCGGGGGGGATATGACTTTGTTACAAACTGTTACGTGAGGGAGATTTTTTATATTTAAAGAAACTATAAAAGTGTTACGTAACAGCAGGGTTCTGCACGTAATACACCCCACGTGAATTTCATGAGGTTTTAAACATATATTACGTACGTATCCCGAATTTCTTACACAATGCAGTTTTTGTTGATAGGGGAGAGAGGGACAATTTACGTATTTTACAAATGTAAAAATCTCACGTAATTTACGTCAAAAACTTTCAGTTACGCGTAACTTCCCAACTCTGCGTACCAATAAGGATATTCAAGTTGGGTGGGGAGAAATTCAAAATGGCGGCTACCTGGATGACAGGTTTGCATTGCAGTCAATGGGGCGAAATCAGTTTTTGTACAATAACTTTTAAAAAACAAATGTGCAAACCTATGTTTATTAACAAAATATTTTTCATTTATCGAAAGCTATTTTTTAAAATAATAAAAATGTATAAAATTTTTATATGAGTTTTTATTATTTTAAAAAATAGCTTTTGATAAAAGAAAAATAATTTGTTAATAAACATACCTAGGTTCGCAAATTTGTTTTTTTTTAAGTTATTGTACAAAAACTGATTTCGTCCCATTGACTGCAATGCAAACCAGGTAGCTGCCATTTTGAATTTTCCCCCACCCAACTTGAATATCCTTATACTAAGAGGGGTAGGTGGAATTATTAAAATATGTTGCGTGCTATTAGGGGGGGAGGGAAAAATTAAAAATGCTTTGAAAAGACGTTACGTATTTTGTAAACGCTTTTACGTAAGACTCTTTTTCCCAAGATTACTAAAAAGCCTTAGGGTGAAGTCATGTGCGGAAGCTTAGAGGATCAGGAGAATAGAATAGACCAATCAGATAATTGTCCACATTAGAAATGATTTTCTGATTGGTCTATTCTATTCGCTTGGTTCCTAATGCTCCGTATATGTTTTCATTCTTAATCCAGACAAAATAAATAGAAATTGTAAATCGTACGAATGGGACAGAAAACAACAGAGAGATCTCTGCAAGTAAAAAATTGGTTAGAAGTCTATAATTTTTGAATTATAAAAAAATCTTCTTAAAATTTCATGTATGTACTTGAACATAGGCTAAAAATGTCTGTTTTATTCATTTTCTACGTTTAACGTGTCCATAAAAATTATCACCGTTCAACGTCCGTACATCTAATAATCACATTATTTTCAATTATTTAAAAAATACACCTAGCGAGTTCATTTTTCATTTCCAATTCAAATTGAATCGGTCAATAAATTAAATTACCATATTTTCTAAAAAACAATTTCCGCAAATTACTTTTTAAAATAAATGAAACAAAAGTAAAACAAGCAAAGATGGATTAAGTAAGAAAATAAAGCGGGAAATTGTTGGACGTTACAAGTTACATTATACTGAAGAGGGCCAATCATTGAAAGGCGACCTTCATGCTTGGCGGACAAATGTGTTTATACTGGAAGGGCGTTACTAGCACAAAGGCAAGATACGCGTCGAGTTTCTGAAAGGTGAACGAGTGCACGCAGTAAAACGTAATTATTCATTCTGGTGGTTTCAGAGTACGACCTATCTTCCCATCATGAGGGTGCATCTTATTAATGTAACAAACCTCTCAAGCCCCAAGTAAAATGAGAAATGTACAAAATTATTTCAGTTCATTAGAATATCAATATACTCGGTCACAATAACTCGAGAAATCAGGTTCTTAATAACCAAATTGAATTTTACACACTATCTTCAATTTGTCAGAAGAAATACAAAAAAAAAATTAATTCATAAAAATCATGTTTAATTTTGTTCTTTCGCTAATTTTAATCCGAATAAAATATTTATTAATATTAAGTTATGAAAAAGAAGACTCCAAACTGACAAGAAATGATTTACATTTAGATTGTGAAAGCATCAATTAGTATTGCAATGTCCTTTAATGAGATATTGAATAGGTGATTTTTGAGATTATCTACGCTAAGAATGATAAATAGTTTGCTCAATGACACGTGGCCTTCTTTGCACGGCTTTCATCTGTGGACCAACAACCTGTTGCTCGAGACCAATCATCGAACAAACACAACGACAGACTCTCTGATTGGTCGATGAGGGGAACAGCGTCCTTTCCCGTGACATGAGCATTAAATGTCCCTTCATTTTCTGCCTGACAGCATTTAAAGTTTTCTTTTAAAAATTTTTATCCAATAAACCCCGAGCCTAACATTTCTAATTACGCTTTTCTTTCATTTTATTTTTATATAAGAAATAAATTATAATTCTATTATTATTAAATTTAAATTGTATCGTAGTGTTTACTTTAGATGATCTTGAACAAAAAATTTGTATATTTATCGTTGTACCTCAATTACGATATAGTCGATTAATTTTAAGGCAGGTAGTTAACTCTACATGTCTATATGCATAATATTTAAATGCAAAAGTTAGAACTAACCCAAAATAGTAATAATAAGGGTACAATCACACGAATTTTGAAAAAATCATTCTCATCTTTCTTCTATTGGCATAAGTTTGTCTCACTCTACATTTTCCTTTTTCGGGAACAGTGATAAAAAGAGTGAGACAAGCTTATACCATTGTTATAGGAGAGAGGAAGATGAGAATGCTTTTCCAAAATTCTTGTGAATCTTAACCATTCCTTTTAGTCTATCTGAACTTTTTGTTTGGACCAAAATGATCTTGTGTATGTTACAGGGTACACTTAAGTGCAATAATTCTGTCCTTCCGGTTTACCCACTTTTCAAAACACACCACGAAATATTGCAATGGTAGAAAATCTTCATATTTTCCAGACCTAGTCAAACCGGAAGGGCAACATTATTGCACTTGGATATGCACCTAAACATTTAAACAGTCCGCTTCCGGTTGTACGACGGTTTGAAAAATCAAGATATTTTTACTATATACAGTACTACACTATTTAAAGGTGTATTTAGAGGCGGATCATTAAATAAGAGTCTAAAGAGAGAAGGGTGTTAAAAAATCTATACATGATCCTTATTCGAAGGCGAGGGAGAGAATAAAAAAAAATGTTACCTAAAACATTTCTTCTTCTCATTTTGCATAGACTTGTTAATAAAGAATAAATAAATAAATTGTCATCATAACAATGCGGTCTTCCTATTTTTCTAATAATGTTGCCACTTGCGATGAAAACACGTGCAAAAGTTCACGTGGAAGCGCGAAGGTATATATGTATATATAGTCTCGACTAAACGTTTAATGTTACAAACGTTTTATAAGATTAAATTCTGCCCCAGTATATCAACCACAAAGCGCACCCTAGCATTAAAATTGTCAATTTCTACTTTGAACGTTCTCTGTGGTCAATTCTCGGGTAATAAAGTAGTTACCCTTCTGATAGATAGACCGTGGTGTATAAATGCCTTCACCCCTATAATTATATTTAAACAGTGGAAAAGATGTCTTTGTGCAATGTTCTTTACATCATGACTAATTTCTGAACGGATCATAAAATGAAAGAGAAACTAAAGTTTAGTGAGAAAGTTAAAAATCTAAATATAACTAATTTTTAATTTCAAATAGCTAGTTTAACGGAAAATAAATAAAAAACAACTTACATCATTATAAATAAAGCATACTCATTAGCAATGTTACGTTAACAATTATAAAAAATAAATAATTAAAAACCGATATAACGTAGAAACGTTAAATTGAAAAGATGTGTACGTCCGCATGAAAAGGGCCCACTTTGGCACTATTGGACTTATCTATATGACCATATTTTTCATTAAATTTCGAACATTTTGAGAGGTCTTGGACCCTTTAACATAAAAAATTCACAAAGTTACAAGCATTTTAAGTTAGAAATGCGTCAAAGCCCTAGTTTTGAAAGAAAACGAGTTTAAAATTCAAGATTACCATTAGCGTCCATGCATTTTAAAAATTAATTAACAATTAACGACCTTTTAATTGTCCAAGAATAATTGCCCAAAAAATAGATAGATTTTTATTTCGATTTTGACAGATAGAAGCCTTGAGTGTTATCTGTTAATTAAGATACTGAAATGTTGGATTAAAAATAGTGTTTTAATGAAAAAATCACTCTTCAACTGTAATAAAAACAATTGTGTATTAATTAGATGGCGTAAAGAAAATGGTAAAAAACAAAACTTATGAAATAAATGAATTTTTTAACAGTTCACACTTTTAGGTTATGTAGTCAATAATTTATGAAGATTAACATTACCATTTTAATCAAATTTAAGTTACTGGTAGATAATGGTTTTATAATGATGTAGTTAAATGTTTGAGACCTCAAGGTACTTTTGAAAATACATGTAAATATATAAATATATATGACAAACTACTCAATTCTTACAAGACTCAATTTAAAATGTTAAAAACAAAATGACTTATAACTTTTGTCACAAGTAACTTGAGATCTCAAAAATTTAACTGCATCATTATAAATTCATTACTTAACAGTGGACCAAATTTGATTAAAATGGTAATGATAATTCTATTGACGATAGGACCTCCTTCAATATAAATTATTGCAGACATTTTATGGTTAATACAAAATAAAACAAAATCGGGCAAGTGTGATTTACACTCGCCCTAAAACCCAAGGGTTCCATACCTCTCTATCTTTCTTACTATATATAACCTATTTTTCTATTAAATTAAAAATTTTCACAATTCAAAAATTGTGTGTGCTAGGGGGGGCTTTTTGACTAATCTGCACGTGAAACTACTTCCATATACCACATTTCAACAATCGTCAAAAACTATGAGCGCTAAGAGGGGGGGGGGGGGGGGGGCACGCTTCTTTAAAAAAAAAAATTTTTCCTCTATAATTCTATGATTATCGATTCCAATCAAGTTCTCTATATTTTTCGTACAATTTACACGTGAAGCTACATATGTGTACCAAATTACAACTATCTAGGTCATATAATTCGGCGGCTAGGGGAGGGGGAGGGGGCAGCTTTTTTTAAGCATTTTTTTTAGTTTTTCCTTGAACACCATACGACCATAAACTCCAATCGCGTTTTCTATATAATTTTCGTAAATCCAATTTCAAATTACATACGTATAAACATTTCTAGTCTTTATCTCAAATAGTTCGGAAGTTAAAGGGGATGCTAAAATGAACATACATAGTGATTTTAATAGGGTTCCCATTTGAACGGTACAGAATCCTAAAAATGATAAAATATTCTAAATATATTCATTTACACCAATCTCAATAGAATCTACTTCAACAAATAATTTTATTAAATGAATTATAAACTTAATTAACTTATTAAGTATCTTCAATTACGGTAATGATTTTTTAAATCAATTATAGTATTTTTTTTACTCTTAATAAATATTTTACAATATTTCTCAAATAAAACCTATAAATTGATTATTTCTAATAATTTCTTTTTATTATATCTTTTATAATAACAATTCAACTAATTTATTTTTAATTTTTTAACTGAAACTTAAACTTACTAATAATAAACTTAAAAATTAAACCAAAAATAAATCTAAATTGTACAGACATTTTTGATTGTCTAGGGCAAAAACTACTTTCTTAATCGTAGTCAATCCAAAATGTATAATTTAGAAGTAGATATGCAGATTTTTGAACATTAGATAATTACATTTGGTATTTAACATTGTCAGCTCTCATATTGCTGTGTTTAGAATATTTCATCATTTGTTTATTTTGTATTAACCATCAAATGCCTGCAATAATTTACATTTAATCGAAATACTTCATAAATTATTGACTACATAACCTAAAAATGTGAATCATAAAAGAATTTCACTTATTTCATCATTTTTGTTTGTTGCGACTTTCTTACGCCATCTAATTAATATACAATTGTTTTTATTCCAGTTGAAGAGTGATTTTTTCATTAAAATACTATTTTTCATCCAAGAGATGTCACTATCTTAGTTAACAGCACTCAAGACTGCTATCTGTCAAAATCAAAATAACAGATTGCAGACACCGACGTGCTTTCGGTTTTCTCGGTTCATGCTATCGGATATTTTCTTACAGGGATGATTAAATATCACCAATTTTTGACTAAAAGTACCCCTCAAAAGCTTACTTAAATAATCGGAAGGTTACCCAAATAATCAAAAAGGCTACTTTTAACCTTCCAGTTCAATTGTGAATTTCTTTATCTCCGAGTCCCTTCCAACTATTACTACTACTTGGTTAGAGGCTTATTTTCCCAATGTGATATAATTTTCCCGCACTAATTTATATATAACCCTTGTAGACCAATTTTTAAAAACAAGTACACCCTATTGCCACAACTCGACCAGAATTTAATTTTCCCAAGTACGCATATTTCGTCAACGTCATCAGTCTCAATTATAAAAATCATCATCTTGCTAAGGTCATCTTTTCATCTAGCGATAATCCGAATGGGAAATTAGCTAGTGGCGAGAAGTGGAATTGGGAGGTTTTGTTGAGAAGTTGGTCATCATAATGATCGATCCTGTTAAACGAGTAAGGAGTGATGTTAAATTGCTGCTAGGAGCGCTGGGCGATGCGCACGAGACAAAACAACGTCGAGAGAAACGAGAGGGGTGAGAATAGAGGAAAATGATGCGAAAGCAGTGGAGTGTTGAGCTGAAAAGAAGGGGGCAGACGGTTGGTATCCCCAGATGAATTGAAACCACCTGACCGATGTCAACGCGTCGGCGCGTCATGTCCCAGGTCTTTTCGCGCTCTGCGGCCCGACACGCATATAACAAGAGGTAAAATGAGTCAAGGGGATCAATAAAAGAGCGATATACAAACGAGTCGTGTCGGCGGAAGTCGAATGAGATAGTGGCGTCGGCCAATCCTGATCGCCATACCTGACTTTATATCCGAAGCCGTGGGCACTCAGCGTGTCTCCTTTAAGAAAAATGCCATACACCCAGTATCGTCAAAAGTAGAAAAACCAACACTTTACAACAAAATTATTCCTCACAAAGAAATCTATGAATCACGCCGGGTTCGCCCAACTCCGATTTTAGATGTATATATTTTTAGCCTCTGTATCTTCATAAAGTGATGAGTCAATGGAAGAAATATCGCTATTAAGCCCCAATTAAAGGATTTATCGTGTAATTCGATCTACTATTGACTGCAAGTTACTTCAGCTTGACTTAACTAACATTTATGATTGGTGTTATAACATGACTTATCTTTTAACGTACAGATTTTGGCGGTAGTAAACAAGGCATTAAGATCATTGGGTTCTATTAGACCTAATGCTGATTGATTTCACAATTTGACCACATTAAGAGTTTTGTATTTCTCATTTATACGTTCTGTTATGGAATTTGGCTATGTGATATGGTGCCCATTCTACAGTGTCCATACACTCAGACGTGTTCAAATTTGTTATTAAAGACAAGATTAATCGATCTTAGGAAGGTTAGATAAAAATAAAAAACTTCAAGATATTTTTTTTTTCTTGCACACAGCAACGTTTTGTTGGCTCGGGTTCAATTACTTTTGTAATTTGGACTTCTTTAATAATAACTTAGCAAAGTTTGTCAAATATCCGAACCTCTGTATTTATGATTCCAATAATGATATCATCTAAAAGTGAGTTTCCACTGACCTTGGACGAAGCCTCGACTGGGACATTGTCGCCGACTTTTTTCGTGGTACAGGGCGCTCGGTCAGGTTGCCTAAAAAGTTTTCCATCCTGAGTGACGAAGCCCCGGTCAATTGACCTCTTGGCAGAGAGTCTTAGGGCAACTCTGAGATCGCCCTCGGCCTCCTCATCGACAGAGTGACTTTGTCGGAGATACTTCTCGATATTCTTGAGAGTAGAACCGTCTCGTTCGCCCAATTCCCGAACAGCCTTGCCAATGACCTTGCTCAGATCACTGGCGCGGCCTACTTTTAATGGCCGGGCCTGTATACCACCCGGGTCCTTGTAAGAGGACTGGCCCTTATTAAATATTTTTAGAACGTCCCCGCGTTTAACGGCCACTTCCAAATGTTCCGCTATTTCTTCCTCGTGAAAATTGTGGTGCTGGCGGATTGCGTGGCATATCCGTTCGACACTAGGTCGCTGCTTCTGACTCCGGATCTTCCTGATCGCGTCCAGAAACCATGCCGACCACGTGTCAGCGAACTCCTGCTCCCCCATTTCCTGGGGACGACCGCTTCCTCCGGCTCCTCAAATTTACCACCTCCCCCACCACCCGCGTGAATGAGGACCTAGACATTCACATTCTGCCTGCAACCTGCAATCACAAATAGAGTAAAAGGTCTTTAGTATCGTTTATTCTCTTTCAAAATCTCTAAACTGGGTCAATATTCCTAAAGTGTAATACCCACGTTGGGTCTGAATGAAGTTCAATCGAAAAATGCTTACATATCAAAATTTCTTTTTGATTTTTTCTTTTCCGGCATGTCTCCTAAACATTTTGAGATCAAAAAGATAAAAATAACTTGGTTCCTTTCTGAAAAAACCCATTTTTTCGATGTTTTGAAAATAAACATGAACATACTTTTAAGAAAATAGACAACTATAAGGTTATTATAGGTTCAAATTATGTAAATTAACGTAAAGAAAAGGTTCCAAAGTGCTTAATTCTTTGCAATAACTAAAACCCATAAAAAAAACCTAAGAAATGGTAAAAAATTGCACTTGTGTGCAAATAACTAGCACACAAATTACGTAAGCCATTATGGGGTGGGGCAGGTTTTGATGAAATCTTACGGCAACTTATACATAGTGAGGAGGGGAGTTCCTGCGAAATCTTATGTATATTTTTTTAATTAAAAGAAAATACTTTTTTTGAACAAAATTTGAAGAGGAATTTAATTAAAACATTTAAAGACTTTAGACATCAAGTTAGTATTATAGTGTATCCATTAAATATTACTATAAAAGCTATTAATCTGGAATAATCGTGCAAAAAGAAAATTTCTTCCAGCAAAGATAGTAAAGTTTCAATCCAGGATAGGAATATTTACATTTATTTAAAAAAAAAATTTCCTTTCATGCACTGAAAATTTATTATCTTCGAGGAGAAAAATTTTTGCTTTACACGATTATCCCAGATTACAAACCTGATAGTAAAAATTATTTACTAAACTCTTTTAGTGCATGCCTTTAAGACTGTAATGAAAGTTACTATGTACAAATTAATAAATAATCTATGATATCTACTTTTAAAAATACTGTAAATATTTTATCTAATAAAAATTGTACTTCAATTAGATTGAGAAAATGCTTTTAAAACATTTTTTTGACCAAAATTAAGAAAAAATAGATCTTAGTAAGATTTTAGGGGGAGGGGGTCAAGAAAAATCTTACGGTGTCTTACAATGGGGTGGAAGGGGGTCAAAAATCCTAAAAAATGGCTTACGTAATTTATGTACGACCCCTTATTAAATCTAAGAATATTACTACTTTAGGATAAATTAAAATAGACTTCATTTTGAAGAAATCTATCAAAAATAGAGCTCTTTAGCTTAATTAGATCTAAAGTTATGGCCGTCTGAAAATTACTCTTTTTGACTTCTATAACATTAAGTATTTAAAGTTTATTCTTTTGCGACAATGTTAGTTGAAAAATAGTCATTAAAATAATCAAATTAGAAAATAACACATCTATTATTTTTATTATTCTTATGAACAATAAACTTAAACAAACTTTACAAATAACACAACAAGCAGAATTGTTGAATATTTTCATCATGCGTTTTTGCGTGATTTTTCGACATTATTCAGTTTTTTCATATTATTATGAAAATATCAAATGACACATATAACGCTTACAACAAGATTTTCATTTTAAAATAATAACGATCTTCTTTTTTTATAATTTTAACTGCCAATGATTAATAAATATAACATCGTAACACTTAGGACATTAAAAATGTAATGTTATAGAAGTGAAAAGAACAAGAGTAATTTTCAGATGGCCATACCTTTAAATCTAATTAAGCTAAAGACCTCTATTTTTATAGATTTCTTTAAAATTAGGTCTACTTTAATTCATCCTAAAGAAGTAGTTTTCTTAGATTTAATGGTAACTAGTTATTTTACAACAAACAAAATTTATTTATTTTTTTAAAAGTTTAATTTTGCAGTTTAAACACCTAAAAACCATTATTGAAGTTAATTTAAATAATCCAAACCTATAATAACCTTACTATTGTCTATTTTCTTAAAACTATGTTCAATTTTATTTTCAAAATATCGAAAAAAATAGTTTTTTCAAAAAAGGCACAAGCTTTTTTTTCTTTTTGGTCTCAACATGTTCAGGAGACATAAAAAAAACAAAACAAAAATTATACGCAAGCATCTTTGGGTTGAACTTCATACAGACCCACCGTGCAGCAAAATCTCAAATTTATCGAATTTAATTGCCAATATAAAAAATGAAAACGTCATTATGAGGTTATTAAATGGAACAGAGGGTTTTGAGAAAAAATCTAATTTCCCTTAGTTATAAGCAATTAAAGTTTTAGACAGTCCTTAATTGAAAAATTAATATCTTAGGATAGAAAGATTGGATTTTAATGAAATTTGGTGTGAGTATAAAGTAAATATTGTAGTTTTAATTTAAATAATAAAAATGTTTAATTGCTTCTATTTAGTAATTGTTATTGCAAAATTAATTGTTTAATTGTAAAATAAACAATTTGATAAAAAATACATAATTTCCACACAACGTGAGTCCTTTATTCTCAACGCATCAAAAACGTGTCGTTTAAACTAAAAATAAACTAAAATTATAAAAAGAAACAACATTGAATGTAAATACAGTAGAAAAAAATATATAAATATACAATTGTAAGGTTAAATTACAAAAAACATAATAGATTCTAATAAATTTGCAATAAAATTATATCACTTATAACATACTCAAAAAGTCTTAAAACATAAGTTCATTGTCAATAAAATTTAAATTTAAAATTGTACCTAATTTTATCATTTATTATCAAAAGTGGCATGAGATCTGCAAATAGTAGTCATAGTATTTAGTTTTTTAGTAATCCTTTTATCGGTTAAGAATAATTTCAAAAATGGTATAAAAATAATAGGATTGTCAAAAATTGTATTTTCTGTTATCAAAATTCTATCTTTATTATTATTATTATCCTTCAAAACTAAAATAAACTAAAAACTAACCAAAACTAAAATAAACAATGTACTTAACGTCTTAGAAAGTTCATTCAAATCTCATTAGAAATGATATTTTATAACGATTCAATATCCGTTTTAAAATTTCGTGGCCAGTAATTAAATCTCAATTGTGGCATAAATTAAAATTTTTTTTTGGTATACCTTCGTAATTAAATTATCTATCAATTCCTGGAGCGGAATTTTGTATTATTTATATTAATTTTGTCATAACAATCTATGGAAAAATCAGAATTTTGCAGAAAATCTATTTTATACCTTTTAAAAAGTCAAAAATTGCTTCGGAAATTATATTAAAAATGTTTTGGAGTATTTCCAATAATTAAATTAATTTAATAAAGGTTAATTAGCTTTAGGACCCATGAAAAAAACTAAATTACAGATAAAACAACATAAGCAGTAAAAATCCAATTTATTCTATATTCCTTAAAAATTATTACCAAAATTTTAATAAATACTTAAAAATTGTATTCTCTTATATAATTTGAGATATTTAGAAATTGTTTAAATAATCTCTTATTATTAGTTTTAAATTTGCTTAAAACTAATCCTAGTTTTTTCTAAATTTTGCAACTTTTTATGTCTAACATAACCAAAAGTAATAAGTATAAAGATAAAGGATAATCTTAAATGTTTAACAATTGTTTGAACAATCTATAATTGATCATTTAACATTGTTTTAAAAATTATAATGCAAAATTCAAGTTTTTCCAAATTTTACATTTTAAGTCTACAATAACTAGATATACTAATTAGTTCTAGTTATTGCGACATCGTATTGTTGCAAAATTTAGAAAAAAAAAAGAACTGTATACGATTATTTTTCAGAAAATTAAAAATTAGGTAACATTTCTAGATTGCTTAAGCAAACAATATTTAAACATTATTTAATATTATTCTTCATTTTTTTCATACTTTGTTCTTGTCCACACAAAATGTTGCAAAATTTAGAAAAAAAAACAAGAACTCTGTATGATTTTTTTAAAATTAGAAATTAATAATAGTAGATTATTTAATCAGTTGTTAACCATTTTAAACTAATCTTCATCTACATACTTAATTATTATAGAAACAAAATTTTGCTCAATTTACAAAAAACTAGAACTCCGTATGATTATTTATAAGAAAAATTATAATTAACAATAAAAGATTGTTTATACTATTTTTGAATGTCTAACATTATGTAAGAGATTACAAATTTTAACTATTTATTAAAATTTTAGTCAAAAATCATCAATGAATACAAAACAATTTGAAATTTTACTCCTTATGTCGTTTTTTTTTTTATAATTTAGTTAATTAAATTTGTATTTAATTAAGTCTCGAATTAAGTAAACTGTTAACATGCAAATTTGTAAATCTTTATATATTATTAGAAATACTCCAAAATATTTTTAATTTTTATTATTTAAATTAAAACAAAAATATTTACTTTATATTCACACCAAATTTCATTATAATCCAATCTTTTTATCCCAAGATATTAATTTTTCAATTAAGGACTGTCAAAAGCTTTAATTGTTTATAACTAAAGGAAATTACATTTTTTCGAAAAAAAAACCTCTGGATTAGTTAATAAACTCATAATGACGTTTTCATTTTTTATATTGGCAATTAAATTCGATAAATTTGAGATATTGCTGTTACACTTCAGGTATTTTGACTCAGCTGCATTTCTGAATATTGGTATCGTCCATAAAGAAAGTTCACATATTTAGGGGGAAGGGGGGGGGGGGGGGTAGTTGAAATTTAAAACTTTTATATTTTTATTCTAATATTCTTTTTCGTCTCAGTCAACATGTTTTAGGGGGGGGGGGGGGGTTAAAGCATTTGGAAAGTTTTATTTAGGGGATGGGGGAGGTCAAAAACCTCGAAAATTGGTGGAACCTTCTTTATGGATGAACCCAATTAAATTTATAATAAGGCGGCTCCTGTAAATGATGTCAGACTTACAAGCAGGAAGAAAGAGATGTGAAATTTTAACTGCCTTTGAGTATTTGTAAGTATAGCTATATATATAAATAGAGACAAGAGAGGGGTGTATATTGCAGTAAAAAGCGTGACATCATCTGTGGAAGCCTCCTAAGATTACTTTGAAGATTTTTACATAATCTTTCCGATAATTTATATTTTCTTTATGTATAAATCCACTTTTATTACATTAAAAAGTCATGATATGAAACTTTTCTGACGATGGACCTCTTCAGACAATTATTTACGGAAACTGCAAATTCCATGTTAAAATTATAGAATGTAATGAAAAAGTGTTATTATGTTCCATTTTATAGTAACAGAATGTACCATTGTATTTAACATTGTAAAGAAACACGGTAATTATATAATTAAATTAACCTCAACTTATTTTAAATCTAAAATTATTTTGTACTAATTCCATTACCCTCTTTCTTATTTTTGATATTTTTTTTAATTAAATTTGCTGTTTCCGTAAATAATTGTCTAAAGAGGTCCATTGTCAGAAAAGCTCCACATCATGACTTTTTAAAGTAATAAATGTGAGTTTATACAAATTATTGGAAAAATTATATAAAGATCTTTCTAACTTTTTATAATTCAGAGAAATTTTAAGGTTTCAGGACATTTCGCCGAGTTATTTAAGAACTATACAATGTAAAAATAAAGTCTCCCTCTTTAATGTATAATTATATCAAAATGGGTTCAACTTCCTGTGTGGAAAGAAAAGAAAAAAAGTCGAGAACGTGACTTGCTGTGTCGTATTTCGTCCTTAGTAGACGAGGGGTTTGAATTTCTGCTTCCTGACCTTCCAGGACCCCCCAGTGAGCAAGGAACGATCCTAACAGCGGCTCTGGGTATATTATACCAAGAATTAGTCTTAAATCGTGTTCCTATAGCAGCGGACAAATCGTGTGATCGAAACGTCTATTAATCATTCGTCTCGGTCTCCGAACGATTATCACCGGAAGATTATCGCTCACCTACACGCGAGTTCGACGCTAAATGCACTTTCTGGGCAAAATTGATTATAATACTTTAAAAGTCAATTTTTCAGAAATTCTCCATTCTTTTTATGCCAATTTGAACCATTTTTAACCAATAATTGACCTTACATAAAATAATTTTAATTATTCCAAAATTACTCCAATTTATATAAATTTTTCACTTTAATTAATAATTATAAAATAAACACGTGTCGAATTCATTTCCACAAAACAAATGTTTATTTTCTCTTAATTGATTATATAAACACTGGGTATTATTCCTATCACAGTCAATTTATTTCGCGGTGAAAGCTTGACAGAGAATGTTGTCGATTGCCGATGATTTCTATTTTGTTTCACGATCACGCACACGAAGCAATGAAAAATGAATAAAATAAAGTAATAAAAATAAGTAACAGTTACTTAAAAAGAGAGCGGAGGGGGAACATTATTCGGCAACGGAAAAGAAAAACAAAATCAACGATAACTTCAATATCACGAATTAGGTTTTTTTGCTTGACTGGTAATATTTCCGGAGAGATAACCAGTCAATCAGTTCCATTTCGAAATATCGAAATTTTCCTTGATTTTGTTTTATTCTAATAAAGTATACGTTCCAATTATTCTACATTGTCTTTTTTAAGTTTCAGAATAGATTTCCGGAAGAAGAATTCATAAAAGGTGTTATTTTTTTGAAAACAAATCGTAACCATAATTCTCATTCGACAGTGAGAACGAGAATGTTCCAGCGTCAGGCAAAATTGTTGACCTAGGTTTGGGCTGTGGTAATAAATATCCTAGCTGGTAATAAATATTCTCGAGTTTCTTCGGCACAGTGTGCTAAAAAAGAGGAGGCATCGACTTAAGGCGGAAGCAGTTTTTTTTGTAAAAGAGACTAAAAAAAGCAAGAATCTTTTGTTTCTCTAGTGATTTTGTAGTTTTTTATTATATAATCCTGGATAATTTATTAAGTCACCCTTCATTCTGTTTCTAATATAGACGCCTGCCACACCCCCTTGATTCGACCCTAAAGTAAATTCCACTCTAATTCTGACTATTTAAATCCCCTCTTCCTGTTTTCTTCACCGGCGCATGTGACTCCAGGCCACGTGCTCAAGTTCCCGCCGAAATTAGAAGCAAAATAACTTGACTGTTTCTTAAATCGTGATTTATTTATTTATTATTATTGTCATTATTATCATTATTAACTTCAATATAAAATATAGACCTCTTTTTTAATAACTGATCTCTATTGTTTACCATTACTTTTTGAACACCAGAAATTAAGATGAATAATTAAAGTCTAGGATTCACATTAAGTTGAATATTGTATTTATTACATCATAATATTAATTGTTAGAAGTGAATTTACATGAATGCTGAACCTCCGAATTTGATAATACAATTCTCGGAACTGATAATGTATCTCTTAAATAATTTCAAGGTCACGAAACGAGCAATTCACGTTTGCCCAAAATAGTACGATAAAACTCGTCTTTATTGAAACGTTACACAAATTATGTCATTTTTGTGTGAATAATACTTATGAGCAAAATTAGATCCATAAAGTTTAACAAACAGGAAATTTTAATAATAGTAACAGGAAAAGATTAGACTAAAACGTGATTATAGTATATGAAATGAATAATTGTACTTAACTTGCGACTACACAATGATAACGACAAATTAAAAAGTGTAATAATTACGATAGTGAAAAATTGTTTAAGTTTAAAAAAAAATTAAAAATATATTTTGGAGTTTTCAATGACAAGTTTTACCCTTCAAACAAACATTTGTTAAAAATAGTAAAATATTTCTTTCTTCGATAAAAGTATTTTACAATCAAAACAAGCTAAAAATATAAAAGTTTCGTCACTTTCAAATCTTGTTCGGAAACTATTCTTTTAAAACCAATAAAATAATTTTATGTTGAAATATTGTTTTATAATTATTATTCATTTAATAATAGTAACAATAATAATGATAATAATAATAATAATAATAATAATAATAATGTAATACTAACAATAGAATTTTTAGTATTTAATGGCCTTGTGAGTAATTAAGTCGGTGCATGTGTCCGTAACATATTAGTTGAAATAAAATACCGGTTGTCCGGTAAAGTTACAAGCGGCCGGGTGTTTGCCCCTTTTCCCAATAAAAAAACGTGACTGCAGCTGCGACTTCAGTTTACTATACGTTCGTCAACCGCTACAACCAAAACCGTAAAAAAAAAACCTAATTTTTACAATTAAAAGCACACATTTCAAATAATAAGAAAAATAATTTTAAAAAAGAAAAAAGACTCGACTATTTATTACTAAGACGCGCTTGTTCATTTTTACGAAAAAAAAGTATGTGATTTCTGTTATAAAATAGTACTTTTTCAATCCCACAAAGAACCTAAATTTGTCATCAACTTTGCCATTTTTTTCTCAATTTTTTAAACTTAATGATTCCGAAAATGCAGGCCTTTTGTGAAATAGAAATATTTAAATTTTACATGAATATATATATATATATATATATATGAAATTATCACTCGGTGTATTTTTAGTAAAGATGAAAATTTTATCCATTTCTCCGAGTCAGAAGTAGAAAGATGGTTTAGTCAATAAATAAAGACATCTTTTGTTTTTAACGTTTCGGCTAACTATGTAGTCCTTTTCAGAAATATAAACAGTGTTGGTTTGTTTTTAAAAACACATTCGATTATTATTATTGTTTTCACAATTTTGTCATTTTTGTAAAAAAGGTTTTTTTACATGTTTTTTTTTCTTCATTTTAATAAAATATTTAGGAATAATTATAAATTTGTCACAAATTCTCATATTTATTGGACTTAGTTGTATGAATGTTCATATTTAAGTCTCGATCTAAATTAACGTACTAATTATTAAATATGTGCAGAGAAAAATTTTTCGTTTTCAGGAAGGATTCAAAATAAAAAATAAAATAGAAGATTATATTTTCCATTGGCGACGTTTCGTTGACTAGATTTGTCAATCTCATCAGACACTATATGTATAGTTGTGTCAACAATATTTGATAAACTTGATTTTTAAAAAATCCGTGAATTTTTTTTTGAATAAATATAAAAATATAAACATAATTAAAAGAATATTTTTCAAATAAATATATAAAATCTCCTGAGATGTGCACGGTTCTCCGACAATTTATATTAATAATATTAAATATTATTATTTTTTATTTTATTCTGTTATATAATAATATTAATAATTTTATTTTAAAATGTTTTCTCGTTTTTAATGACTGATATTTATTTTCCAACCATTACTTTTTAACATTAAAAATTAAGCATAATTATTCTTTTTATGAGAATTAACATTAAATCATTCCTAAGTTCTCAGTCACGTGCTATTAATATTGTTATTATTGGTTTTATATTATCTCTAAATTTGAATTTGTAAAAAGTGTGCTACTGAATTAGAATTTTTTTTTTACTAATTTTATGTGCAGAAATCAAATTTGATCCTTGGAAGATTTTAGTTATTTTTTTATTAATTATTTTGACATAACCTAGAAATGAATTTGACTAATAATTAGTTACTTTTTACTAAATGATTAATAGAAATATAAAATTTAAATTTAAATTAGTGACTGAGTTTTTGCTTTCAAATAAGTCATTTTTAACTAATTCTAATTTAGAGAGTAGCTTTTATGTAAAATTTAAAAAGGAATTCTTTAAAATAAAAATTTTAAAACGTCATGATTGTAAGTATATCTATTCGAAAAATCAATTAAGGTAAAACACGTGCTTCTCGAATTAAAATTTTTCGCCTCCTTCCCGCCAAAAATAGGTTTTAGATAAAAAATTAATTATTCAGTTGTCATTTTATTTATTTCTTTGTTAAATTAATTATATGATCATTAATTCAAATAGTTATATTTCTACTAATCATTTAGTAAAAAGTAACTGATTATTAGTCAAATTCATTTTTAGGTTACGTCAAAATAACTCGTATTTTAGTAAAATTCTGTTCACTAATCCAAATAGTCAAATTTTAACTATTTTTTAGTTAATTTTTTATTAATAATTAGTTATTTTTCACTAATTTATGAAACAAAATCTCAGCCACGATTTTACTAATAATTAGTTATTTTTAGCTAATTCAGATTCAGAGTTCTGCCCCTAGGATCTTATTATTTTAAATAAATAAATAAACAAATAATTAACCTTGTTGCTTGATATTATAAAATAATTTTCCTATTTTCGATAATTTTAACACCCTTTTTTAAAATACAATCTGAAATTTCATTAATTAAATTGAAAAAATTAATTTTTTTAATACAAGAATTTTTAGGTAAACGAATTTATAAATTTTCTCCCATAACTCGTGATACACCAAAAATAAAATTTGACGAAACAGAAATTAAGTAAAAATAAAAAAAAGTGGTTATAAACAATAGTCAGTTACATTTTACAACATGTCTACATTTATAAGCAATTATAAAAATAATGAGCGTACGTTACGGAGCGAGAAAAAAACGCCGCTAACTATTATCATTCAACAAAGTCCATTTGAGTAAAACACGTGCTTTTCCGATTTTCGCCTCCTTCCCGCCAAAAATGCGATTTAAATGCCCAAAAAGTGACAGTTGAACCCAAGTCCCAAGTCTCAAGTGACTAAAAACAAAATTTCCGATAATCGAGTTTAAAAAAAAAAAAACCCAGACACGAAATCGCGCGACTTTTGCCAAAAAGCTACTGAAAAAAACCGCTCTTAAAAATCGAGGTTAAAAGACGAGGTGAATTCTAGCACGAACCGACGGAACTTTTCCGTCGGCACGTCCCAGTAAAATTTTCCCTCGCTTCTAATTGACGATAAATCGAGTGTCATCTCGCCGGGAAAATGCGCACAATTCAATACATTCTGCGAATAAAGAAACTCGGCGAAAAACACTGTTGGACGGTCGCGTACGTAATTACCGCGGATGCTAGTTGCGAACCCAACAATCTCGAAGCCCGACGGGCAGCCATTTTGTACGACAGTGTCGATCCCAGTTTTATTGCGATTATCACCATGACTTGGAACCTTGGAAAAACAGTCGAAAGTCAAGAAACGTGAATTGCGATTTTCACGGGAATTTGCCTTTTCCTAAAGGGGGGGAAACTTTTCCGGGAAAAAGCGGGGAAAGCTAATGGAAACGGGAAGAGCGAGGATTGGAGGAATGAGCCGCTGCTCCGTATGCGTCGGGAGACGATTATCCGACTTTGCTCTGTTTTGGCGGGTAAATGGAATCCTAATTACCTGTCAGCACGATTACATGTGTAATCCTGGTTTGGATGGCACTTGAGAAGTACACGGGCACTTAATCACGATCACCGATTATCTCCGCGGAACGGCGTCACATTTCACAAATCAACAAAGGTTACCACTTGACAAAGATGGCCGACTGGTTACTGCGCACCCGGTGGGGAGCGCACTGCGCCGACCCGAGACCGTCGCAACTCGCAAAACCCGCGGGGCTCTTTTGGTGTTAAAGAGGCACACACTTGTGTGTGTGTGTGCGTGTATAAGAATTGACAGGATATAGGGCTCCTGAAGATCTAAATGGGGAACATAGGTATGGACTTACACAAACATAAAATTGCTGCATAAACTGTATAGGGCGATTGCGAAGGATTACGGGAACGAGGAGCGGACGCGCACAAATCGTCCCGCTCAACAACAATGGGGAAAAATGAAATTCAATTGTTTAGTGGATTAACCTGAGTTTGCTTTGATTAATTATGGTTATTTATTTTACGACAGGATATATATTGTACAAAATTTTGGTACAGTAGCTATACCTGTTTCAAACTAAATTCAGACTTTCATAAATGATGTCACGCTTTTTTTCGTTAATTTTACCCCCCCCCCCCCGACCCTGTACCCTATGTCACATTATTTACATGGTTAATATTAAAAATGTACATAGACCCCCCCCCCTCCTCTTTTAAAAATGTGACATGTTTGACCTAACGCACAGTGAATCGTATCGCTAATCCTTAATCGTAAGAATGAGGGGAAGTAGGACAGACATATATCTCTGTCTTGCTTCCTCTCATTCTTACGATTAAGGATTAGCGATTACGATTCATTGTGCGTTAGGCTTTTTATGGAAGCCGCCATAACGTAGTTTTATTATTAAATCATAAGTGTGAAGTTGATTGAATAGTGGAATTCATAATTGGGGGAGATTCTAGCTAATTTTTTTTTTCTGTATTTGGAGAATATAGGACCGAGTAACAGGATCTGCGATCATTTGGACGTTGAATTAGTGCAAAGTTGCGCATCGAGTCGAGGTTTTCTTTTGTAAGGGGAGAGGGTCATTGATTAGTTTTTTCTGTTCAATACAAATTAAGATTAATATTGAAATTCTAGAGGGGGAAAGTACCAGCAAGCACCTGCATTTCTCCTGGATCGGCAATGAAACGGGTTCGTTTCGTTACCATGGAAACAGTAGGACGCAGGACAGAGGTGGGAACTAAGTGTTTATAATCTCTGGAGGACGCATGAAGGAGTTCAATATAACCAAATCTCATTATATCGAACTTTTTATTAGCAGAATTTCATTAAGCAGAACTTTTATGAACTCGGATGTTTATTTCGTAGAATTTGTATTGAGTCGAATGTGAATTAATCCGAATTCTCAGTAAGTGGAATTTTTAAGTCATCGAACTCGTATTTAATGTAAATGTCATTTTACAGAATTTCTACTTAACTGACTTCTTATTTAAGAGAATTATAATGCAATCGAGTGCTAATTTAGCAGAATTCTCATTTAACAGAATTTTAAGGGTGAAATCACATGGATGCGTCAAAAGTTACGTTGCAATCAGGGATCGGAAAGTAAATTACTTGAGGTAATCTACATAGTTGTTTACATGTAAATTACATAGTAATTTACCGGAGAAGTATTCTACGTAATTTACATCCCTTATAAATATCACGTGATCTACAAAAATACGTATGCAACATAACCTAAAACCACAATCATTGCATAATTTATTTTAAAACTAGCCGAAATATATAATAAAACCCTTACAAATTAATAAAAGACATTCATAGAATCAAAAAATTATTTAAAAAAAGTTTTTTCTACTGCCACCATGTTGAAATTGTAAATTACCTAGGTTGTTTACAGTTTTCTACGTATTTTACGTATTCTACGTATTTTACCACAAAATCTAAAATGACATGTCAATTTCCGATCTCTGGTCGTAATGAGAGAGATTTTGCCGAAACTGCAAATGTCTGAATAAATATATGCCAGGAGTATTTTGTCGCGAGTTTAAAAATGAACTTATCAGAAATTATTAGCAAAATTATGGTTGGTTCATTTTCAAACTCGCGCCAAAATATTTCTGGTAGATGTTTATTCGGACATACGCAGTTTCGACCAAATGGAAATTCGATGTTTTAAGAATTCTATTTCAAAAATGAATTCGTGTAAATAAAAATACTAATTCAAAAATACTAATTCTATAAAATAAAGGCCGCTTTTATACTTTTCCCGTAACTTTGTCTTTGCCTTTAATTCCCGGAGTTAATTCTCTAGTAATAGGCTTATGTTGTTTAAAGGCCTAAGCAGATAGAAATACGGTTACGGGACCAGAGCATGAGACAGAAAAGGACAGAAACAGTTTCTGTCCTTTTTTATCTCATGCCCTGCTCCCGTAACCGTATTAATTGTGCCTTGGGCTTTACCCAAGTGGTACCTTGCTGGTAATTTCCAGTAATTACCGGTAAATATTTACGAACATGGTAAAACATAAAATTGTGTGAACGGATGACTTTTTTGAAACAAAGGTCATTTTTTTAATTAAAAAGAATGTTTTTAATAACAGATAAAGTAGATTTGCATTTATCTTTACTAAGTAAAATAAGAAATACTTTATTAAGTGATGTTTCTATGAAAAAGCACACAAAACTATATTTGTGTACTGACTCATAACCTTACTTTTTATTAATGATGCTTTTTAAATCATTATTTGTCAGAAATTTAAATGCAGAAAATTAAAATTTAATATAATTTAAAAGCATATACTTGAAAATAAGATGTATATACAGATATATTTAATAAACGCAATTTGAAATATTAAATGTTGATAAAAATTTATAACTATTAATCTTTTAAACAAAATAAACATGCAAATTTTCATGTGTTTTTATTTTATTAATTAGTATATTGTCCTTTGTACAGTAAATTAACAAATTATACTTCATCTGAAAAAAGTTAAAATTTACGTCATTACTCAAAACAATTTTAATAATTAGATAAATGATTATTGATCTTATGTTTCACAATTTTTTGCATATTTTCGAATAAAATTTGCAAAAAATTGTTATTCTACATTCTAAAGTTTTTGTTTCGATTAATAAAGTTATTTCACAAATTTAATTTCTTTTAACCAATATCTTCAAACTGAAAGTAATATTATTTTGAAATTACGGCTGCGGGAACAATTTACCCGTAAAAACCGGTAAAAATTCAGTATTTCTGGGTAATACTGGATATAAGCTGTTACTAGAAAATTTTTCCCGAAAAATTTAAGGGTCAGACAATTTCCGTAAAACGGTAATTGAGTTGCAAATTATGTTCTGTTTCTTTTTCTCCTATAGTGACGTCTCTGTCTAGAGAAGGAAGGCGATATTAAACAGAAAGAGACAAAACTTAAGCTTCAGAGAATTTTGCAACCCAATTACCGTCTTACGGAAATTGTCTGACTCTTAGGGCGCAATTACATGTCTGCGTCGAACGCTGCGTTTTTGCGTTGAATAGTAAGAGAGAGAAAGACAGAAATATAGTCACATCTTTCTCCCTCTCACCATTCAACGCAAAAACGCAACGTTCGACGCAGACATGTAATTGCGCCCTTACATTTTCCTTAGTTAAAATAGAGGTAAATCCTTCCATATTATTTTATTTAAAAAAACCAATAAATGATTTTAGGAAGGTAAAATTGAATAAAACTTCAACAGTTACGTCAAATTAGCATAGCGACGTTTCCTTGGCTAGGTTTGCCAACCTCTTCAGGCTTCATACACACAACACATAAACTTCCGTCACTCTACGTCAAAAAATTCGTTAAACATTAAAATTAAATTCGTTAAAAATTATTTTAAACTCGTCAAATGTTTCAAAGACAACCATCCTTAGTCGACGAAAAGTGACTACATTTTCCATTAGACCATAAGAGTAAGAGTGAGACAAACAGATACTACTATCATAGAAGAGAAAAGGACAAGAGACATTTTCTAAAAAAGGTACGAGAATTTTCACCTGAATGTATAAATATAGTCATAAAATAAAATGAAGAAATAACCCGAATTTTCGAATGGTTTTCGTTTTCCGTCAGGGGTGGGAAGTTACCCGTAACTTCTAGTTTTCCACCGGTAAAAACTAGGGTATTTAACGTTTTTACGGTAAATTACGAATAGAAAGCTGGTTATTCACCAATACAACCTTGCTTTTCACCGACTTGTGACAACCAGGGTTGTGCATGTAATATACACGATATATTAAACATAATATGTGGATATTGCATAAAATTGAAATTTAAAAAGGAGTGGGAGGTTTTTACGTAAATTGCGTATTATACGCATACGTAAGTTACGTATTAGACGTAGAAAATCTCGAGTTACGTGTAACTTTACATCCCTGGTGACAACACCATTGCATTTTCTTCGGCTTTCAAAACAATGTTATACAACGACCCAACCCTGCTCAAAAACAGTAAAACCAACCAACCAACTTTTACTAACAGGTAACGACCATACCACGCTGAAAACGCTAGTTCTCGTCCGATCACTAAAGCTAAGCAGCATTGGGCGCGGTTAGTACTTAGATGGGTGACCGCTTGGGAATACCGCGTGTTGTTATCTTTTTTTAAAAATTTTTTTTATAATTTTGTTTGTAATATCATTATTATCTGTATCAATAATTGTTAAACTAAAAATTAACATAATACAAATTATTTTGTTAAAATAACCAATTTATAAAAGTACCAAGGCTTTAAACGGTTTTGCTTTAAGTTTAAAATTATACGATAATAAAAATCAATTATAAAGAAAAACTGGAATTTTTTTTTTAGCAGCAAAGAATGATTTTCAAGCTTTCTATTATTGGTAACTTGTGTTCTTTATTATACAACATGTCTCACTTGCGAGTCGTAAAACATTAAACAAACGACTTCAACATTAAAAAACATTGAGACGATTTTCAGTGTAAAAATATATATTACATAAAAAATTATTTGTGCAAGTTTAACTGAAGTAAATGTCTGTTTTTGTGATTTTTCTGTTTTTTCAATGGTTAATATGCAAATAAAAATTGGAGAAAAGACTCCATCCTCAATCACGGTGTAAAATCTGGTTTTCCCTCAAAAGTACATCCAGAACGTTGAATAATTTCGGACGCTGCCCAAATTCCACATTTTATACAAACCTCTAAACTCCGGTCTTGGATGTACTGTGCCAAAAAACCTGAAAATAAGAATCAAACCGTAATATTTCACTTATAAACTCGAATTAAGATTTTAGACTGGACAAAATTAAACAATTATTTAAAACAAGGAAAATTACTTATACTTATAATTAGTTAAAATAATTATTTTTGGAAAATTACCTCCAACGAAAGCATCTCCGGCACCATTCGTATCGACAACTTTCTCTTCGGGGATCTTTGGCACCGGAAATTCGGAAATGGTACTGTCCTGAATTAAAATAACAGCACCACTCCCTTGAGTGATAATAACAATTCTTTTCCTTTTGGTATTTATTTTCTCCATGCTTGCTATCTGAAGTCCAATTTCCTTAAGGTCCTTCGTCCCCAGATCATTGGCTTTTGAAAACGCCTCCATCTCGGTTTCATTTCCAAAAAGAATATCTACATAAGGCAAGGCAGCTATCATTGGTTTTTTGAAAAATTCACATAAAAATGGAGCACTCAAATTCATCGTGAAGATCTTGTTCTTCTCAAAGGCATGTTTCGCAACAGCTTGAATCGTTTCCGGACTGACTGTCAAGAAAAAGCCCTAGATGAATAGAATTAAGAATTCTCACATTGAAGATTAGTTGGACAAGTAATTTTTTTAGTAGATTTAAATTACACTGAAACTTCACTTATTTAAAGTCTCGCTTATTTGAAGTTGCATTTATTTTAACAGTTCCAAGTCTCACTTATTTTAACTTGTCGACCAATCAAAACTAACTAAAATTTTCATTGGTTGGTTAAAATAAGTGCGACTTTTGTCATGGATTTACATGTATCGGGTTAAAATAAGTGAAGCTTCAGTGAATTAGACAAGAAAATAATTTAACAATTTATAATAAACACATTTTTTTCTTTAATTTCCCATAGGAGAACGAAAATAAAGAGAAAAGGTGAATTAAAATAAACTTACTGATACGTAGAAAAATTGAACTTTTTCTATGAGTTCCTTATTTTCCGGTTCTTCAATGTGGGACGGAGAGAAACAATTTGCGGCTGCTAAATTGGCGCATAAAGAGCGTTCTTTGCCGGTGATTAAAACGCCACAGGTGCCAGTTTGTTCCTTATCAGTGTACTGGTAACGCACATTTAAACCATTTTCACGAGCTCGGTCTTCCAAAATTTTTGAGTATTTATCCTTTCCCACGCAACCCATATAACTGCAAATGTTCGGTTTTTCCAAAAACCACTGGAAATTTAAATAACCTTCTTAGATTATTCATAGAATTATATAAAAATTAAAATTAATTAGTAAAATAAAAAATTTTAATAAAAATAAATTGGTTTATAAAAATAATTATCAAAACTAATTTTAATGATAAAATGCAAATGATAACAATAATAATTGAAAATTGAAGAAAATTGCAAAAAAATGTGAGAAAAATATTTTAAAATCTAGAAAATTAATTGAAGAATATTGGAAATAGTTCAAAATTTGAGAAAATATTTGCAAAGTAATAAAAATAATTAAAAATTGAAAAAAATAATTTTAATTTGTGAAAAATAAGAGAAAAAATTACAACATATATTTGTAATAAAAGAAAATCATTGCAGAATGATAAAAATAATTGTGAATTGAAAAAATAACTAGAATTATTAACTTATTTAAAAAATAATTGAAAATGACAAAAAATTAATAGAAAAATGATAAAAATAATTGAAAATTGAAGAAAATTACTAAAATTTGAGAAAAATATTTTAAAATCTAGGAAATTAATTGAAGAATATTAAAAACAGTTCAAAATTTGAGAAAATATTTGCAAAGTAATAAAAATAATTAAAAATTGAAGAAAATAATTTTAATTTGTGAAAAATAAGTGAAAAAATTACAACATATATTTGTAATAAAAGAAAATCATTGCAGAATGATAAAAATAATTGTGAATTGAAAAAATAACTGGAATTATTAACTTATTTAAAAAATAATTGAAAATGACAAAAAGTAATGGAAAAATGATAAAAATAATTGAAAATTGAAGAATTTAATAAAAATTTGTAGAAAAATAATTGTAAAAATTGCAGAATATTTTTGAGATAAACAAGACTACTTGAAAAAGGGTAAAAATAATTGAAAATTAAAGTTAAATATGGAAATTTAAGAAAGATGTTGAGAAAATTACAGAAAAATGACGGAAGAAGCTAAAAGTTAATTAATAAATAATTGAGCTAATTTGATATTGAAGGAAATTATTTAAACTAAAAAGTTTTATTTAAAAAAATTAGAGAAAATAATTTAAAATTGAGGAAATTTTGAATTTAAAATTTAGGGGAAAAATTGAAAAATAATTAGAAATTGAAGAAAACTTTTAAAAAATGATAAAAATAGTTGAAATTTATAGATATTAATTGCATTTTTAGAAACATAATTTTAAAAAATACAGATTGATTTCAAGAATTTTAAGTTCAAGAAAATAATTACAACATTATAGAAATAATCGAAAATTAATTGAAGAAAATAATGGAAATTTGAGATAAATAATTTAAATTTTTGGAATTAATAAAAAAATATTCAAAATAATATAAAAATTGTGAAAATCATTGCAAATGAAAAAAAAAATAATTAAAAATTGACGAAGTAATTGAAATTTGAGAAAAATAATTGAAGAATGATTAAAAAATTAAAATGTAGATGCAATAACTTAGATTTGAGATAATAAATGAAAATTTAGGAAATTAATTAAAAAATAATTAATATAGGTATCTAATTAAAAGGTGGAGAAAATAATTGCAAAAAGATAAAAGAAAATTGAAATTGAAAAAAATAATTGAAAAATGAAGTTTGAGAATAATTAAAAATTGAAGTAATTTATTCCAAAATGATAACAATAATAATTGAAAATTATTAAAATTTAAGAGAAATATTTTAAAATCTAGGAAATTAATTAAAGAATATTGGAAATAGTTAAAAATTCGAGAAAACATTTTCAAAGTAATAAAAATAATTAAAAATTGAAAAAAATTATTTTAGTTTGTTAAAAATAATTGAAAAAATTACAACCTATATTTGTAATAAAAGAAAATAATTGCAAAAGGATGAAAATAATTGTAAATTGACAAAATAACAAGAATTAGTTATAAATAATAAAAAAAAATTAGAAAATTAATAAAAAAATAATTGAAAAAGACAAGAAGTAATTAAAAATTAATTGAAAAATCAATTTAATAAAAAAAAAAGAATTGATAGAAATAATTGTTAATTATTAATATTTGAGATAACAAGACTACAATTACAATTATATATTATAATTCTTCGAACTTCAATTAATTTTAAATTTCATTGATTAAAATTTTAATTAATCCACGCTTTGAGAATAATGAATTTTAAATTATTTAAAATTTTCTTTAATTTTTAACAATTCTTTTCTATTATTATTTCAATTATTTGTTACAAATAATTCATCTATCTATTTTTTAATTTTTCCCCTAATTTTTAAATTCAATTTTTGCAAGTTTAAATTATTTTCTTTAATATGTTGAAATAAAACTTTTTTATTTTTAATTATGTCCTTCAATATCAAATTATTTTCATTATTTATTAATTAATTTTCAATTACTTTTGCAAAATATGATTTTTGTTTTTTAAATTTTAATCTTTTTTTTCGAATTGTAAATTCATTTAATCACATTCTTATTAAGAAATTTATTTTTTGTCTGTAATTTGGCCGTATGGAATTAAGAAAATAATTTTAAAAGAAAATAACTAAAAAATAACAAAAATGATTTAAAATTTCAAGAATAAAAACGTAATTTGAAAGAAAAAATTTAAAAAACATGTAAAAAAGATAGAAAATAAATAAATTAATTGAGAAATGAAAAAAATTTAGCATTTAAAAAATTAATAGAAAAAGTTGAAGGATACGATTGAAAATTAAAGAACAAAATTAAAAAATGAAGTAAACCTGAAAATTTCAATTCTTAGTAAACTAACTAAAAAAATTATAAAATATAATTGAAAATTGAGGGAATTAATTGAAAAATTAAAGAATATAATCACAAATTGAAGAAAATACTTTAAAATTGATAAAAATGAATGAAAAATAATGAAAAAAATAAAACATATTAACTATTATTATAGAGACTAATTGAAAAATGATAAAAATAATTAAAAATAGAATAAAATTTTACGTTAATTCAAATTAAATAAACTTTAAGTTTGAATTAATCGAATTTTTAATCAAAGTACATTTTCTTAAAGTGAAAGATACTGATAAGCAGAATTAAATTCGCATTATCAAGAGAACAATTGTGTCACGGAAGACTTATCTTCTTAAAATATGACCCGAGATTTATCTCCTGTAAATAACTAAATGATGAAATTAGATCAACAATTATGTTGAATTTGTGCAAAAACAAAAAACATTAGTTCATTGGCTGTTTTTTTTGTTTATTTTGTGTTTAAAAATTAATAATTGTAAATGCTTGAAAACATATTTTTTAGATTTAATATAGAAGAATAATATTTAAAAAAGAAAAAGAAAGAAACTCACTTGTGCAACTCGCATTGTATTTTGAACTGCACCACCGGCAATAAAATCAGCATTATATTGTTCCACTAATTCTTCATAAAGAGGTTTATGAAAATCTTCAGCGAGAATCGCGTCGTTAGATTTTAATTTGTACTTTTTTAAAAAACCCTCATCCACGGTTGCAGAAATATCAAGAAGTGGATTTCCAATTCCGAGTAAAAAATCTTCCCTAAAAAAATACAGAAGATAAATTTTGTTAAATTAATTTTGAAAATTAATTAATATTCTTAATAAACAATTTTATTAATAAGTAAAATCTAGAATTTATTTCATCAATTCATTAAATGTAGCGTTCTTTTATTTTTCTTTAATGTAGATAATTTTAATCCGCAAATTATATTTTGATTTATGCGTATAACCTTGAATTTCTATTTTTCCTGTATATAACTATTTATAACTGATTTATTCATTTATGCAAAAATGAGAGAAAACAGCGTCTTATTATAGTGAACAAAAATATTATATTTTTTTTTTTTTAGATAAATAGAAAATATGGATACGGTTTGAAATTCAGATAATAAAAAAAACTGGATTGAAAAATTACTAGAAATTAACTTTAATGTCCGTTAGATACTCCACGTGACGTTATAATTAAAGTTAGAACATTAGAAAATTGTTTAAAAAGTATAGGAAAGGTTTATAAGAATCAAAGCTGGAAAATGTGATAATTACCTTAATTTTACGGCCATTTTACAGTTTCTAATGGGATTTTATGGTTTATCAAACAGTATTAAACAAAAAAAATTGGAAATAAGTGCGAGGAAATTGGGAAGACGTTAAAAAATAAATAACATGAACAGGCAGGCGCGGTATTTAGTAGCAGACGGAAATGACAAAAATCAGGGTGCGGACACGACTCTGGTAAATAGTTGCGTTTTTACGTAAAGATCAGAGATCGGAAGGTAAATTACTCTATGTGATCTACGTAGTTTTCTAATTTACGTAATTTACCTGGTAATACGTCCTGAATTTTCTACATCCATGCATTTATCGAGAACAATGTTTATTAAACAACTAATAATATTTTTTATTTACTAATTTAATAATTAGGTTATAACTTTTTACTTAATCTTTTTTTTTTTATTTCAGCATGCATTTCACTTTTTCAGTTTTCTTCTTTCTTTTTTCTTTTGTCACTACACTGCACTAAATTTTTAAATTGAAAATACATGGAAAAAATGACCTTTTTTATTTTTAAAATTCTTAACTTTTTAAATTTTGTTGCAAAAAATTTTCCATGTCAAAACTATCGATACTATCGATAACTATCGATAAATTTCTGTTGTCGATAACTATCGATAGTTTTTAAGGCTTAACGATACTGTATCGTTAAACGTTAAGTGATGTCATAAGCCCAAAGCACAACGAATACGGTTACGGGAGCTAGGCATGAGATAATAAAGGACAGGGACTGTTTCTGTCCTTTTCTGTCTCATGCTCTGGTCCCGTAACCGTATTTCTATCTGCTTAGGCCTATAAGCCCAAAGCACAACGAATACGGTTACGGGAGCTGGGCATGAGATAATAAAGGACAGAGACTGTTTCTGTCCTTTTCTGTCTCATGCTCTGGTCCCGTAACCGTATTTCTATCTGCTTAGGCCTATATATAAAACCAAGACCTAATGTTTATAATAATTATAATCGTACTTATAACTTGGTTGCAAATTGTTTTGTAAACATTGTATTGCAATATTTGTTTATTAAATAATATATATTTATTTATGTTAAAACTCCTTTTAAGTAAAGATTAAAAATAAAGACTAAATTCATTAAATTTATTGTTTTATTTTTAAAATTTTACTCATTCTTTAATAATTGTTTGAACCTTGTAGTTTAAATTTTTTATCCATTACTGTGCCATCCCATTGCTGCGTTTTACACATTGCGTTGTAATGAGAGAGAAAAGGACAGAAGTGAGAGAGACAATGATATCTACCTACCTCTCTCACTCTCCTGATTTTCTGCTTTCGATTTTACGTTTGCTGCTCTGGGTGAAATCCTATGATTGCATTTTAACGTCCGTTTTGTAACTAGACCATAAGTGCGGAAGTGACAACAGTATATCTGCATCTCTTTTGCACTCATTGTCTAGTTACAAAACGGACGTTAAAACGCAATCACAGGACTTCACCTTCAAGCCCAAAGCACAATGAATACGGTTACGGGAGCAGGTCATGAGATAAAAAAGGACAGAGAATGTTTCTATCCTTTTCTATCTTGTGCTTTGTTCACGTACGCGTATTCAATCTGCTTGGGGCTTCACCAGGAATGTAAAGTTACGCGTGACTTGGAATTTTTACGTAAATTACGTAAAATGGTAATTTACGTAAAAAACATGTAAAAAATGTAAAAAAATATGGCGAACAACTGGTTCTTAACTTTTATTGCTGTTCATAGTCCTATTTCCTTTTTTTTAGTACAAAGCAGAGTTTCTACCACTAAAAGTTCATTGGTCTTTCGTTTCTTGGTATTTTTAGAATAGTTTTCACAAACCGGAAATTACATCCCTGGGCTTCACATGGAATCAGTGATCGGAAGGTAAATTACTTTATGTAATCTACGTAGTATTCTACGCGTATTTTACATGGTAATTTACGTGACAGTTTTTTACGTAATTTACCTCCCTTACAATAATTACATAATTGAGGAAAGTTTAGAATTAAAACAAAAACTTAAAAATATAATCAAAATTTTACAAACCTGTGAATCACAAGTCTTTTATGACCAGTATTTTTTAAGGGTAAAGTCACACGTATCCGTCAAACGGAAAACGTAAACCAGCAAATCATGAGAGTGAGAGAGACGCAGGATATCTCTATTGCTCTCACTTTTAAGATTTTCTGTTTTACGTTTTCCGTTTGATTTCCGCATCTAATTTCTATTATCTTTTCTTGTATTCTACTAGCTCAAATTTATTTTATAATGTTAAATATAAACTTCTGCAGTAGTAAATAGTAATAAACATTCAAAAAGGTTATGATTTTATATTGATATTTGTTTTTCTCGTTCGCCATCTTTGAAACGTATTTTACCTACGTTTTCTGCAGTTTTCTACGTACATTACGTATTCTACCTCACAATCCGAACTGACGCGTCAATTTCCGATCTCTGCCTCGAATTTATGTAAATTGCAATGCAACCCATCCCTGATCTTCACTGCTTTTCGGCAACAAAAATATGTATGCAAAAAATGGCCTCAGAAGCAGAAGTATTAATTCCTCTTTCTCCAGATTTACAAACAACAGATAAAGTCTTAATAAAAGATGCCGCAAAAAAGAAGGAGAAATTTAGAGGTGAGTTTCTGTTTTTAGTTTATTTCAAAACTTCAGTAAATCAGTGTGTAATTCATTAAGTAACCTAACCTCTAAAAGTACAATGTATGTTATAACCTTCTATTAAAAAGTTACTTATTACCTCTCAATTTAATATGAATTATTAATATTTTTTAAAATACAAATTACTAATATTACCTGAAACACGAACCGTAAATTTAAAAACTAAATTTTTGTATTTTATCGCTTTAAAAACGCGAATTATTTAATTTTAACATGTGTATTATATTTTTCAAATAAGTAAAAATTTTGAAATAAATTTTTTATTAAATAATTTTAAATAAATATTTTTAGAATAGTATATTATTTTTACTAAATATATTATACAAAATAAATAAAAATTGTATTCTGTAATAAGAATAATTAATTTTTTAATAATAATTTATTATTATTAATTAACTAATAATGAAGCACTAGTTTTGATAAATTTAATAAAAATATAATCCTATTTATTATAAATTTTTTATTGGTTGAACTTATTTCGATTTTTTAAAAATTTAATTTCTGATTTTTCCTATTATTTTCGTGTTTCTATTATTGAAAACCTTATTAATTAACAATTATGTTATTTATTGTTATTTGTTATCAAATGTTTTGCTATTTTTTTATATTATAAATTTTTGTTACAGAAAGTAATTTTTACAAACAAAATAAGAAATTATAGAATTCCATTGGTGTAGATTTTTGGCTTTTGATCTCATTGGCTGGTATAAATTTTCTGAGGATTTTTGAAGCGTTTTTTTTCTATTATTTTTATAAATATTAATTTTATGGTCAATAAAATATTTTTATTCTATTTGTATAAAAAAAAAATCGGAGAATATCCTATTCTAAAAAATATTAGTATTAAAATTAATCTAGACATGAAAATTACTATTTATTTTTAAATACAAAATAAACTAATCTTTTTTTCTTCTTTGTTAAACAGCTGTTGCTTTTCTGAGTGCACTCACTGGATTTTCCTTCCTGATTGGTTTTGGAAGTTCTGTCGCCCTCGTACGAAAACAGGAACCAAAATATTTTCAAGAGGGTGTTATTGGAATAAAAGGCTTTCACGAGTCCGGCGCATCGCTTGCATTCAGAGCCTTGGGTCTGGGAACTCTCTACGCCTGCACTGGATGTGGACTTTTATTTTACGGAATTTGGAAATTGTCCGGAGCCAAAAATGCCGAGGAGTTTCGCTACAAAATGGGCTCCATTTTACCTACAATTCCAAAAAATAATCCTCCACAAAGTAGAACTGAATTCGAGGGACTCACGGATTTTCTAAAATACGTTTCCGAAGATTGGGGCACGGAGAAGGATCCCGCCAGAAAAAAATCACCAGATTAACAATTAATTCCAATTTTATCTGAAATTCTAATGTATTTTCTCGTGAAAATAATAGTCAATCTTTTCCCTGTGATAAGAGTGATTAATTGCGTGATTTCAAGTTATTCTTGACTTGTATTGATTTTTTTTTTTTTTTTTAATAGCAAAATCTAAAATTGTAAAGTTGAAGATCTAACAGAAGTATTAAATTGTTAAAAAGCAGAAAATTCTTGTAAATAGAAAACGTTGAAATAAAGTATTGTTACATTTAGTTACAAACAATTTGTGCAATTGACAGAAATATGTTTCTTATTTTTGTTAATTGTAAATTTTAAGCGTATAGAGTAAATGATGGATTTTAAATTAGTGTATATATTTAAAATAATTAACATAAAATAAGAAAGACACTTTTCTGGAATAAAAATCATTTAAACACGATAATGTAGCGGAGGTTGAATAATTTGTTTCATTTATGACGTGAATGCAAATATTTTAAATGTTATTTAATAAAGTTGTTTTTAAAAAATCGATTATACGTAAAAACCAATTCAAAATGACTAAAAGTCGTTCACGCGCGCGCTTAAAAAATGACTATTCCAGTAAAAATAAGACTAATAATTTACTTTTTTAATAATTTATTCTGCCGCATTATGCCAATATTTGTTGTGTTTAAATGATATGAATTTTTAATTTAAATTTTACGAATAATCAGAATTGTACATTTTTTAAAAATTGACACCTATTTATGTTCTTTTTTTTTATTTTATGAACTTCAAAAGAAAGATCACCAGATGTTCGATTTTTTGTTTTAAATTTACATTTGTAATTTAACTGTCAATAAACAATTTATTTAAATGTTTTTATCTTTGATTTGAGATATTATTTATAGGTTCCAACATTAGTTAGTAAATTTACAAAATGTAGCATTAGAATAAAAAAAAATGTCATCAATATTGCAACACGGTAGACATTTTTATTTTTTGTGATGAATTAGATAATCTTAATAAACACAATATTACACAATAATATTGAAATATAGGTAAAAATTTGCATTAAAAACATCTTGATCTTGTTTTTTATGTCTATTTTTAAAGACACAAGTTACTTTTTGATTTCGCTTTTTCACAATTTTAGGTTAGGTCACTTTTCGGCAAAACAATAATTATGACAAATGACCATTCGGGAAAATAAAAATTACAGTAAACAATGTTTCGACAAGATAAAAATTATGTCAAAAGAAAATTCCAATTATTTAGAAATTTGTTTAAATTAAAAGTAATTAAAAATTATCTTAATATATTGAGTATTAATTTTAAATAATCTCGAAATAGACAAAATATTGTTAGATGTATAAAATTTTTCATAGATACTGAGAGCTATTAAAAAGTAAATCCGTTATTTGTGAAAGTCTTTCGAGAAATTCCACTCTCTCTCTGTATACATAAAAAATGAACGTTAAATTTAAAATTAAATGATTTAATAAATAAAAAAAATTGCTTATTATTATTTATTAAATTTAATTTTCAATAATTATTAAAGTTAAACAAATTTCCACAATAAATTAAATTGAAGTCGAGGAACAAGGTTATTGACAAAAATACACAGGAGAAAGTATTTTTTATTCAATTTTATTATTTCTATTGAAAAAACGGAACAAATCGTAGAAAACGTTTTACGTGCGCATATTGTTTTTTTTTTTAATACAAAGAGAATACTTTTTGTTAAAAATAAACATACTGTTTTTGTTTTGTAAGTGTACTAAAAAAATGTGTACAAAGTCGAACGCATTCGCATATTTTAGTAAATAACAATATTTTATAAAATGTGCGCAGATCAGAGTAGAACGGAATTTTTTTTCTATATATAAAATGCTACCTTTTAATACATATTTAAATACAATATCTTATAAATCCTAACTCTTCCAATCTACGATTAGCAACCCTCAAGATAAGCATTACTTTATTTATTTATCAACACAAAGAAATTAAAAAGAGAAAATAAATTAATTACAAAAAGAAAAATTAGTGAAAATCAAAATTTTCAGACACATTAATATTTTTCCAAATTAAATGTAAATCGTTAATAATTAAATAATAACACACATTAAATTTAGAATATTTATGCGCCTGAAATGTGTTAACAAAAATTCTTTTTTATGTACAAAATTACAATTTAAGAAAAAATTGATTTATCAAATTTGAGAAGTAGAAAAATGTCTAACTACAAGAAAATTTTTTTAATAAATTCAAACAATGTTATAAATTTTGTAATCACATTACAAAGTTATGAAAAGCATTAAGAGATTTTTAATTCGGTTAAATATTTTTTTAATCACGGTAAAAAGTTTTTAATTTAACTGAATATTTCTTAATCTAATTAAAGAATTTTTTTTAACAAATTTAACATTCTTTTGAGTAAATTAGAAGCTTTTTTGAATTGAATTCAAAATTCGTAAGCAGCATAAAAAACAAATTTTTTATATTTAATAGTTTTCTAATTTCATTACAAACTTTTTCAAAAAATTTGTAACTGCATTAAAAAATTACAAGCCCTTTTTTTGTGTGAAAAAAAAAGCGAAATTTTTAATAGGTAATTATTAAAAGTAACTTTTAATAAATCTTCGTCGAATTAATTATAAAAGTGTTGCGCAGAGTTTACAGGTACATATTTAATTTGAATACGAAATCTTGTACAAACAATAGAGGGAAATAGTCGTTTGTTTCCTGTTTTACGTCACTTTATGGAACAAAAAATTAATCTTCGGAATTAATATTGAAACTTAAAGTTGAAAAATAAGGAAATTTCCTGCCAGAAATTGGGTTATATTTAAATTATGGTTTAATGTAAAAATGCAGAAACTAGTGAAAAAAATATAGAAATTAAAAAAATATATTAATGAAAATAAAAAAGAATATAAACTAAAAAAATATAAGATAAAATATTTAAGTTTGATCTTGTATGAATTGATGCGAACAAAATTCAAAACTAGACTATTTTATTCTAACGAATGAAATAATATTTTCTATTTTATCTAAAAGTGAAAAACAAATTTTTTGAATATTTACATTGCCAGCTGGAAATTTTAACATTTTTGAATTATTTGATTGAGGAATAATGTACATTTTCAGCAATTTTCTGAAAAAATATTTTCCCACATTATTGTTTTGTTTAAAAAGTTAATTATTTTGAAAAACTTTAGATTATCAACTGACCAGTTATCAGGGACATAAACAACATTTTTACATTTAAAATTGTTGGTAATTTTAGATAAGACAAAACTGGGTTAGTTGCGAATTGTACTGAAAAGTTATTAATTGAAAAGAATGATAAAATTCTTAATTTTTGAAAATTAAATTCAATCGAATCGTTTAATCGTTAAAAAATAAAGCATAAATAAAATTAATTGAATAATTACCAGCTTTAACAGTGTATTTTAAAACGTATAATTAACTTTATTTGCATACTGGTTTTTAGAAACAATCACAATTTTTTACCAGTAAATGAGAAATTTATGGAAAATATTTTTTCAGTTATGACATTAATTATTTTTTTAGTCTGATTCAAATTGTAGTAAATATATATTTTTATAGTGAAGAATAATTTTTCTTAAAAAATTTGTTACTAATTTTTTATGATGTAAGTTAAATATTAAATTCGAAGAATGTACATCGTAGATAACAAAGAAAAATAACTTAACATAAACAGTAGTTACTAAATTCAAGAAAAAAAGAGGAGACGAAGAAAATCTTGTTTAATTTTCTATTTTTAGTATTTAAATTTCCTATGAAGTCATTTACGAGTCCAAAGTGAGATTCCAGATTTTTAACTTTAGTTTGACCGAAATAATGAAAATTAAAAATTTTGTTTTAAAATATAATATATTATAAATAAAAATACGTATATTTTAATTTAAAAAACACAATTAAATGTAATATAATAATTGTTTTAAATGTAATAATTATTAACATTATACAAAAATTAAATGCTGCAATACAAAAATTAATGCAACAAGATATAATAAAATTATATAAAAAATTTAACGATATTTTATAATTTAAAAGAAAATTTATTTAATTTTAAACTAAAATTTTATTTAAAATTTTAGAAAAATGATAACTTTTAGTGCAGAGTAGAATTTTTTTTTTAATTTTCATTAAGATTACCTAAAAAAAATTGTAATTTGATAGACACACAGACGCATTTGTTTTTATTAATTTTCTTATGACGTCAGAATTTTAGCTTGAGTGTGACTAACGGATGTTTTTTAACTTCATGACCACTCCCTTAGTCAAGGTCTCTCTTCCTCTCCTCTTCTTTTCACACATCATCACACCAAATAGTCGGCTTTTTATCGAAATTACCGTTATTCGTTTCACTTAATTTTCACTTTTCTCGTTATTCTTACTATTTTCCAGAATAAAAATCATTTTAAATTCACTTAATGATACTAAGTTTGTAGTTTTTACTCCACTAATGTGTGAGGAAAATCAATTAAATGTTTCATTAATTTTATTCACTTAATTAAAGAAAAAAAAAAAAAAAACAAGAAGTTTCTAATGATAAACATTCATGATTTTTTTTCTCCAAATACGTTTAAAATGGAAGAAAATCAATTATCGAGACGAGAAATTTTAAGGTAATTTACATGGGACAGTTTGTGGCAAAAATTTTACAGAAATTAGATTTTGGACAAAAAAAAAAGGATTTTTATAATAGTTGTTTGAATTCGGACAAAACTCAGTTTTTCGAATTATGATGTGTCTGATTTTGTATTTTTGTCTTTACGAAATCTTTTTTATTCAAGTGAATCATTATTTCGTGTGTTTTCATTGGAAATAGCAACATAACCTCAATTCTTTTGAGTAAAACGAGGCACATGACTATTCTTCATATTTTAATTAAAATAATTTTTATGTTACTTAAATTATCATTTATCATAATTTTCAATAACATTTTTATTGCATCCAGGTATATCTTTTAAGATAATATGTTATTGTTACAGTTTTAGTTGAAACGAATTTTTGATTTTAAAAATTGTTTGCTCAGATTTCCTTAATTTTTTATTTTCTTTAATATTTTTCCCCTGTTTCTCATTTAGAGAATTAAATTTGGCGTTATTTTTTTTTTTAGAAAGCGTCATTTACACCATTTGGAAAAACTTGTCCAGTTTGGGAAAATTCTATTGGAGTAAGAGAGACAGATATACAGTCTGTCTCTCTTGCTCCAATGTAGATTTTCCCGTTGAAAATTCTGTTAAAAAAAGGTGTAAACGTAGCTTAAGAATGAGAGTGAAGGACAGAAATATCTTCTGTCTTTCTCTCTCTTATTCTTATTCTAGTCAAAAATTGAAGGTGCGGTCACACGATTTTTGGAAAAACCAATCTCATCTTTCTCTCTTCTATGACTTTGGCATAAGTTTGTCTCACTCTAGCACTCTACATTTTCCTCTTTCGGAAACTAAAAACTGAGACAAACTTATGCTACTGTCATAGAAGAGAGAAATATGAGAATGGCTTTTGTTTTTCCAAAATTTGTGTGCCCTTACGATTCATTCTGCATTGGGCTTATCTTGAGATTTTTGACATTTATGCCAAATGACGATTTAAGCCCTAGGCAGAATAAGTTTTTATGTCGCAAATCGCAAAATCATTAATTCTTGTTTTTTGTCCAGTACTGAAAAATGCTATTAGAGTAAGAGAGACAGATATACAGTCTGTCGCTCTTACTCCAATGGCATTTTCCAGAACTGGACAAGTTTTTCCAAAGGTGTAAATGTGGCCTTAAAAATGAGAGAGAGAGAGAGAGAGAGAGAGAGAGAGAGAGAGAGAGAGACAGAAGATATTTTTGTCCTTCTCTTTCTCATTTTAAGCATTAAAGAGACATTTACACCATTTGAAAAACTTGTCCAGTCTAGAAAAATTCCGTTGGAGTAAGAAAGGCAGGTATATCTGTCTCTCTTACTCCAACGGATTTTCCTCCATTATCCTCCAATGTAGATTTTCCTTTTTGGAATGTTTTTACAAAAGGTGTAAACATACCTTAGGGGCCATACATAAACTACGTAGCTCTTAAAGGGAGAAGGGGGGCTCAAACTATGTGCTACGCTAAGAGGAAAAAATGTCGCTAATGCATGCAATAGAGGGCTACATGGGGGGGGGGGGGGGTTACATTTTTCAAAAAAGATAACCACGTGATTTATGGATGTCCAGGCAAGGTTTTTTGAGGGGGTATTACATGAAAGAGATGACACTATAGTGTTATCTCTTTCTTTCACACATAAGTATAAGGCATTTGGAGGGGGGAAGCTCCTCTGCCCCCTGGATTCGCCAATGGTAATTATCTTAAATAGAGGTTAGGTTAAATGATAATTGTAGTAAATTATTTCAAAAATCTATTTCGAAACTTGAATTCAAGTAACACAAATATTATTTTTATGTAGAATAATCATGTATCTCTATTTATCACAATAGATTAATCAATTGTCCCAATTCCAAAAACCACAGTTCCCATTACTTGCTATTTCTACATTTATTATTCAATTCTTACACTTTAATCAGAAGAGGGAGAAAAAAGTAGCTTTATTGGCTTTGGTTTAAGGCTCTCAATATTTGAACTCGCAATGATAATGATAATAATAATAATAATAAATTCTTAGCTAACCAGTTTTGGCTTTTTTAATTGGCTTTGAGTTTGCCATTGCTAAAGTCGGCAGCGATATGCGGTGTGCTATTGGCATAGAGTTTTCTCTCGGATCTGGACCGTGAACCGCCAAGATAGGCTTTGTGGAAGAATCTCGCGAATAGTACAAAGTAACTGAAGTACATTGTCAGACTGTACTTGATATTGATCCTGGTAATATGGCACTCGGTTTGGCTACTTTCGAGATACTGATAGGCCCAGACATTGATAGCACAGCCGACGACCATCTGACTCAGTTGCAGGGTCGTTATCACCATTGAGATGATTTTTGGTGGCGAGTATCGCATCGCTCTTAGAGCGTAATAGGTATACATTATCGAGTGAACAAAATAGTTCATTACAACAAACCACCGAGCGGAAGCCGTGTACTCGGTGTACGAGAACCAGGAATATAGTAAAACGGTGATGTGATGATACCAGTGAAGAAATATCAACGGCTGCTTACGAAGAACAATGAAGACAGTGTCGCCCAGTTCCGGGAGCTTTGAGAGGACGAACATCCAGGTCCAGAACCCTGACACCCTGTCCTGCTCAATAAAACTGAAATTGCAAAACCTGATTAGTCCCTAACATTCAATTATTGTGGCATCTTGACAAAACTGTTTCTCTCGGCTTTACGTTATTTTACCTAGGTATGCAGACACTGTGATAAAGTCCATAATTTCTCAGAGTGTGGATCAGTTCAGGAGCCGTCCTGGTGAATCCAATAATGGAAAAGGACGCTAACAAAGTGTTCCACAGGCTTAGCACCCCTCTTAAATTGTACTTAGGTCTGCTTGCCATAAAATGTTGACCGCCAAAAATTAGTATCATGTAAATGCCACAATAGTAAAAGCCGCTCGTCCAATTATTTCTCATCCATATTCTTGTGTCTTGGTGGATAAACTTTTCCTCGAATTTAAACACATAGGAATAATTCGGGAGAGTTACTTCCATGTAATCCATTTTTTGCTCTGAAAAGTTGGATTTGGTGGGGTTTAAACATTAACATAGCTTTATTGAGAAATTTAATTAATATTTTAAAGTAAGTCCAGTTGAAAATTCATGTTCGCCCAAGAGTCCTAGGAGAAGCAGTGCATTCTTCGTTTAAAAAATCTAGCAATGACCCAAATGTTAACGGATTTTAAAAGTTTTTTTTAAATACTTATGAAGAATTGTTCAAAATGTAAAGTTGAAGGAAAATTGTGCCTTTTCCCAAATAACCTACATAAATGTCAGTGGAAAACACGATTTTTGTTAGAAAAATTGTTTAGAAAAAATATTTTTATTTAGATTTGGGAAAATTTTGATTAGAAATTTACAAATTATACGTCTACGGGTTCTAGTCAATAAACATCAATAGATATATATTCAAAAATTCAAAATGGAGAATTATACATGTCAATATAATGAAAGTTCATTAAAATATTATAGTTCTTAGTTTAGAAAACTCAATAAAATAATTTATTTTCATAAAACTTGACTCTTGGAGTTTTTAATTGCGAATTTGAAGTCAGCTTTAAAAATTGTAAATGGCCAATGCAATATGGCGGCAAATATTATACAATTTGTGTTTATTTCTTTGAAATTAAGTGTTAAAAGGCAAATAAGGTTTCTACGAATGAATCTGAAATTAATTCCTCAGATTTTAAAATGGTATTTTTAAAAAAAACTTTAAATCCGTTAAGATTTGGGCCTTTGGTAAATTTTTGAGACAAAAAATGCTCTTTCATCCCACTATGGGAAGGGGAGTTTTGAAAAATCTTTACATATCCATAGGTGGGGACAGATTAATTCTCACTTAATTAATGAACTATCCCCATTAAAGCATGGATGAAAATGTTCATGAATTTTCAACCCGGAAAAGATGGGGGAGTAAGTATCATTAGAAAGGTGAGTTTTAATTAAAAAGGGGTTTAAATTTCTAGGGGAGTATTTTAAAAAAGGTATTTTAAAAGCCAAGAAAAAATAGAGAAAAAATCTTTCTGTGACAAATTGAAGGAAATTACTAAACATTCTTAAATTATAAGATTTGTGAAAGAATTAAATCTACTTCAAACAGTTCCAGTAGCAAAAGACTATCGCGTGCAGAAGATTTTTTCAAATGGATAAGTCCATTGATTTTTATCTGAGGGTTGTTGCGGTCAATTAAAAAAATATATTTATCATTGTAGAATATGTGGAACTCCAACATTTTCTGAGTTCAGTAATCATAATATTATGGTACAAATTTTATTTCTTTCGGTATTATTAAAAACCTATTATAAAAGGTTCACGGCGCTATTTTGTAATCTTTAATGTTTTTTAAAACACTTTATAATTTATCTATTATTTAGCTAAATACTAATATTTTAGTATTAGACATCAAAATTTATCAGAAACATAAACCACTTTATTCAGAACGCAAAAACGAAGCAAAACACGTTCATCAAATTTTAATAGTAAAATTTTTTATCTAAATTATTTTAGTAATAATTGATATCTAATATTGAGCAACTTTTGAATTTAATGTATTTTTTAAAAAATGCTAAATTTAAGGCTACAAAATAATGTCGTGAATCTCCTACATTTGGTTAATAAGAATGCAGAAAGAAATAGAATTAACACCATAATATTATGGTTACTGAACTCAAACAATGTTCGAGTTTCCCTATTCTAAAAATACTTTTTTAAAAATATGCCTGCAACAGCCCTCAGACAAAAGTCAATGAACTGATCCAAATATATTTATTTATAACTAAATTAAAACTAAAATCTAATCGACGAATTGGAAAACGAATTTCTTGAGATTTAAAACGGTACTAGGCTTTTTTGTAAATATGATGTTAATTACGTATAATTTTGCGTTTTCGACATTAAAACGTTTTTTTACAAAAAGCTTAGTAACATTTTAAAATTCAAGAAATTCCCTTTCAAATTCATCTATTACACTTTCATTTTTATTTAGTTTGAATTAATTATCTGGCTGTAATTTTAATCCAAATTGTCATAGTCTTGTGAATAAATTTATTAAATATTTGTCATGTTCTTCCAAAGTTTTTCCGTGAATTATAATATCATCGATATATGCAAAACAATCATTTCCAAGCAGTCCTTTTGATCCATTGTTCATCATTCTTTGAAATGTAGATGGTGCAAATTTTAAGCCGAAAGACATCAAGGTTATACTCATAATGTCCTTTATTAGTACTAAAAGCAGATTTAACTCTATCAATAGAATTTCCTTCTATCTGGTGAAAACCAGATTTGAAACCAATTCGCAAAACATAAAATTAATTTTAAAAAACAAAACGAAACAAAAATTATTAAAATGTCCAAAAAGAACTTTTTTATCGTTTTTATAACAAAAGACAATTTTTGAAATTCTCAAAAAAATTAATCATGAAAAATGTTAAGACAGTTTTAATTTGTAATGAGAATACAAAAAAGTGTTAGATTTAGCATATGAAAGAAGTAAATAAATGGTTTTTAAAATATGACTTCATTGATACTATTTAATATTCATTAAACTACCATTATTTTTTACTAATGTATTCATTACAAGTAAAAGAACTATTTGCATTAAGCAAAGTAGATTTTTTTGCTAAAATTATTTATCATTGAAGTATGCAAAATGCACAAAAAATTGAATGTCAATGATTTTACAAAAGCACAAATAATTCGATATTTAGGTAAATCTTACGAAAACTTAAATATCAATAAGTCTTCGAAAATAAAAACAGATTTTATAAAAAAAAAGTTACATTAATAAACTAATTTCTTAATAAGTTTAAATTTGAGATTTATTTCAATTATTATATATATTTGGAGACAATTATAATTATTCCGGAAGAAATAATTGACCATTTTTATCTAACTACTTAACTCTTATCATTAAAGATTAAAATTTGTTCGTGAACCTGAAATTAATCACTTGATAAATTTGATAAAAATAAGACAAAATTCCTGATAAAACGTGAAATAATTTTTTTTTTTATAGACGCGAATTAATTTTTCATATAAAAAAATTATTACAATCTTATCAAATTTCATATTTGAATTTAATTAAAGCTAAAATTCTATATTTCTTTTCTAAAAAATTACATGTTATTTTAGTCCATGTGCAAAATTTTCGAAAAGTCCCAATTTTAATAAAATTTAATCATAAAAATAAAATTTCTAACTGAAATTTACAATTATTTATAAAAAAAATATATGTCGTTTAAAAAAAAAAGGGAAATACAAATTTTTAACAATAAACTTCATTTACTTCGATTAGAACCAAAAATTATCGAGAAATGTAATTATTTGGAATTAAATTAACTTACCTTGAATTCAATCGAAGAATCTCGTGCAAGGAAATTGGGATTTTAATTTTTTTAGAGACACAATCAATAGGGACACAAAGTTACACTGGAAAATGTATCCGTGAACCCGGCGATGAAAATTGAGGTTAGTTTTCACTTGAAGAAAAGTCACATGAGCCGGTGAATGTTTGGAGTGGATTAATTAAATTTTCGTCGATTTTGTTTATTTGGGATTAATTTTGTTTTATAGCTTGTGAAAGAAACAAGTAGAGGATTGCAATCGTTGAATATAAATTCCGACAAGACCAGATGTAAATATACAATATGGGTAATTAGGAAAAGTTGATTACAAAAATACTCTAGAGGCGCGAAACTAATGAGATTTGAAAAACTATTTTTTTGTAAGAATCAAGAATTCAAGCTTAGAAAGAAGTGAAACACTAATTGCGGCTTTTTTCTCATTTCAAGTTTTTCGGAATTGCTTGTGAACGGAGATCCATCAAGCGCCACGAAATACGAGTGAAACAGAGTGAGGAACAGGAATCATACAGGAATGCTGTGAGGTCAAAACTCGCTCACTTGTATTTAGGTTCGGATTGAAGAGAGGGGGAAGAAGTTGCGCAAGTTCAGTGCATCTTTTGTGATTGGTAGAAAAATTTCACCTGGTGAAGAAGTGATGTAATAATTATCGTTGTCCTTGTTCACACACATTATCCTTTCTTTGTTGTTCAGTTGGAAACAGAGCTAGGAATGTATGACGATACACATTATATTCTACTGCGCGTATATTACGGTAATATTACGTAGTGCATTGTTGGAAACGTATCTCAATCAGGGTTCTGAAGCTACGCAAAACTTGGAGGTTTACGCCGTAATATACGGTAAATTACGGTATTATAATATTTTTTTTACTGGTAGAAAACTACGTATATTACGTGAAGTAGTATACGTTAATTAAAAAAATAATTCTTGTCTTTCTCTGTTTAATGACAGTGGAAGTTTGTTTCGGCATAAGGGTTAAATCACATTGATGCGTCAAACGTTGCGTCGTAATGAGAGAGGGAGACAAATATATATGTCTGTCTCTCTCACTCTCATGGTTTTCTGCTTTCGGTTTTGCACTTTCTGCTCACATGGGATTTTACCCTAAAGCACAATGAATCGTAATCGCTAAAGCCCAAAGCACAACGAATACGGTTACGGGAGCAGGGCATGAGATAATAAAGTACAGAGACTGTTTCTGTCTTTTTCTGTCTCATGCTCTGGTCCCGTAACCGTATTTCTATCTGCTTAGGCTAGAGTTCCTATAAAGAGAGTTAGGACACGTGAGGTTCAACTTTTGATTGGCTCAGCGTAACCGGAGACGGAAGTGTATTGAAAGTTTTTTCATTGGCTGAAAAGAGCGCGCTGATTTTAAAATGCTTTCTTAACAAACATTTTTAAATTTCGCCCGCCCTTTTTAACCAATCACACAAATTACTTCATCGTCACTTCCGTCTCCGGTTTGTCAACAGGCTAGGGGAAGGGGGCACATGTCCTAACTCTCTTTATAGGAACTCTAGCTTAGGCCTTAGGGCGCAGTTACATGATGTGGAATAGTAGAATAGTGGAATAGATTTCAGCCAATCAAAATTTAGTCTCTGACGGTAAAGTAATGTTTTCTGCTATAGACGCTATAGACTAAATTGTGATTGGCAGAAATCTATTCCACTATTCTACCATTCCACCTCAAGGGACTGCGCCCTTAATCGTAAGCCCAACTCTAGCCTAACGCACAATGAATCGTAATCGCTAATCCTTAATCGTAAGAATGAGAGGAAGTAGGACAGACATATATCTCTGTCCTGCTTTCTCTCATTATTACGATTAAGGATTAGCGATTACGATTCGTTGTGCTTTAGGCTTCTGCTGAATACATTTCAGATGGCCGCTTGAATAGCCTAAAGGCTAAAGCATAATGAATCGTAATCGCTAATCCTTAATCGTAAGAATGAGAGGAAGTAGGACAGACATATATCTCTGTCCTGCTTTCTCTCATTATTACGATTAAGGATTAGCGATTACGATTCGTTGTGCTTTAGGCTTCTGCTGAATACATTTCAGATGGCCGCTTGAATAGCCTAAAGGCTAAAGCATAATGAATCGTAATCGCTGATCCTTAAGCCCAAAGCACAACGAATACGGTTACGGGAGCAGGGCATGAGATAATAAAGGACAGAGACTGTTTCTGTCTTTTTCTATCTCATGCTTTGGTCCCGTACGCGTATTCAATCTGCTTAGGGCTTTAATCGTGTAAGAATGAGAGGAAGTAGGACAGACACATATCTCTGTCCTGCTTCCTCTCATTATTACGATTAATGAGTAGCGATTACGATTCATTGTGCGTTAGGCTAATGCATGTGTTTTTTTTTTAACCTGGCGCTTTTTATTAATTTTAAGTTTAACTGATTATAAATTCTGATCAGGTGATAAATGTGATTTGGATGTTACTTTGTGCGGGAGTTTTTTTTTTGTCAGTTTGGTTCGTCCATTTATTCATTTTTCGATCAGAAATATTCGCTTTTTAGTGTAGTCTGTGACGATTCTAACCTATATACAAATACATTGAAATAAGTGTATACACAATGTCTAATGATACAAATAACAATCTGTGCCCTAATTGTTCTAAACAAACAGGATCAAGTGCAGTTTTTTGTTCTGGTTGTCGTACTCCTTATTACCAGAACTGTGCACATAGAACATATGCCCTTCAAAATGGTGCATATAAAAAGTTTTGTGCAGCTAGTCCTCCTACGTCTATAGTTTCTTCTGGCTTTGGTTCTGTTTCTAATTTGAATACTGATAATATGATACCATCGGCATCTCAGTCTACAGTACCACCTGCATCGCCTGGCAGTAAAGAAATAATTGAACTAGCTTTTTCGCAACATTTGAAAATCATGTCGGATATGATGGCCAACTTGTCTGCTACACTGTTTACCAAATTAGACGCTCTTTCTTTAAGAATGGACTCTGCAGAGAAGGAACTTGCAGATCTCTCCACCAGGGTTTCTGTTGTAGAAGGTACAGTTATTACACTAATAGCTGAAATTAATAATCTTAGGTTCTAAGCAGATAGAATACAATAAAGGCGCTTATATACCTTTTCCATTCTGAGTTTTTGTAATGGGATAGAAAAGGACAGAAATATTGCCTGTCCTTCTCTATCCCATTGCAAAAACTCAGAATGGAAGAGGTATACAAGAGCCTTAAGGGACCAGAGCATGAGCCAGAAAAGGATAGAAACAGTCTCTGTCCTTTATTATTTCATGCCCTGCTCCCACCGCGCCCGTAACCGTATTCATTGTGCGTTGGGCTTAAATCTGTTCGCGTTGATACAAAAATAAATGTTTGAGGGTGAAATCCCTTGTGAGCAAAAAGCGCAAAACCGAAAGCAGAAAATATGAGAGTGAGAGAGACAGATATATATCAATGCCTCTCTCACTCTCATATTTTCTGCTTTCGGTTTTGCGCTTTCTGCTCACATCGGATTTCACCCTGAAATGGCATTTTTTCCTCTCTTGAGTCATTTTGGAAAAAGAACAGGGACGTAACTACCATACAATGAAACCCCGGGAAGGCCTCGATCCCAATACACCCTAAAGGTGCGGTCACAGCTCCCAGCTGCCTGCATGTTACCATGGCAACGTATGAGAGTGAGCAAGAGAGAGAATGTGTTCCCTCTTGCTTACTCTCATACGTTACCATGGTAATTTGCAGGCGGCCAAGAGCTGTAAACGCTGCATAATACGAAAAAAAGATTTAAAATAATAATAAAAAATAAAAAAATAGTGCCCGAACGTTAGGGTGTCCCAAAAAAAGACCAACTTTTAATCTCTGCATTGATTTGCATTTCTCTAGGCAGAAATATTTATTTATTATTTCTTCTGTATCAGCAAAAAATCTGATCGATTCTCAAAATATGGCCGATGATATTTTGATTTGTCATCAAATTCTAGAGACTTAAGAAAGCCTCTAGTAACAAGTTTCAAACGAATGCAATCGATTTTAAAAAATAGCGTTTATATTATTTGATCTGCAATTTAAAAATTTTAAATTTTCACTTTAGATTCGTAATAAACAATCTTAAAAACCTTCGAGGAACGAATTTCAAACCAATCCGATTGATTTTCAAAATATCGACGCCATATTGGATCAGCCATTTTGGATTTTAATAAACTGACATGTGATTCGTAGTTATCACCAGAAAAAACTTTAAAATAATGTTTTATAAACCTATTTTTTTAATAAAAACATCTATCAAAAGTGTTGTTAATATTTCGTAAACCTACACCATCCTCAGTGGCGTAACTGGGAGAACAAGAGCCCTGGGGAAAAAAGAAAAACGGGCCCCAATTTCACCTTTTTAAAATGTTCTCAAATTTTCAATTTTTAGCAATTTTAATTTCTTCAAATTTCAGTTAATGCAACTTGCATTGATTAAAAGTTCCATTAATCCACGTTTCAAAAATACTAAATTTGAAGTGATTTAAAATTTTCTTTAATTTTTAATAATTCTTTTCTATTATGATTCCAATTACTTAAAATACAATTTTGTACTATTTTTTTATCATTTTTCAACTATTTTCTACAATTCTTAATTATTTTAATTGTTTTTAAATTGTTTCCCAAAATCTTAAATTTACCTTTATCAAATTATAATTATTTTGTTGAGTTTTTTCATACACTTTTTCAATTTTAATTATCTTTGCCTTGATATTAAATCAGTCAGTAGCGTATCTGGAGGGGGGGCAGAGAGGGCAGTCGCTCCGGGCGCCAACCTCGAGCCCAATGCATTTGGGGGCGGCAAATCGAGGAAATAATGTTCAATAAGGGGCGACAAAAAATACCTTTTTCCTCGGGCGCCAACAATGCTCGGTACGCCACTGAAATAAATTAAATTTTTTATTCCAAAATTTTATATTCTTCATAACAAATTTAAATTAATTATTTTAATTTACCATTATTTTTGACATTTTGCCATTACTATTTTCAGTTTTTAATCATTTTCATAATTTCTTAATTAATTTACTGAACTTTGAAATATATATCTCAATTTTCAATTTAAACGATTTTTCAATTATTTTCTTTTGCTAAAACACACATTCTGTAATTTAATATTATTTTCTCCGATTTTTAATTATTTCATTCTTTTGGCATAATTTTAAAAAATTTCAATTATTTATCTGAAATTGTAATTCTTATTTTCTTCAACTATTTTTTTTAATTTTGAATTATTTTTCTCGATTATTAATTATTATTCACATTTTTTAAAATTATTTTCTAAGACTCTTAAGTATTCTTCTAAAATTCCAATTATTTTTATCAATTTTCGATTATTTCTGCGACGTTTTAATAATTCTCTTTAATTAAGAATTTTATAGCAATTTTGTAATTATTTTCTTTTTTTAAAAATATATACTATGATTTTTTTAAATTATTTCCCTTAAATTTTATTTACTGTTTTCAATTTTTCATAATTTAATTATTTACATCATATTTCAATTTTTTTCACAATCTAAGTTATTTTCAGAATATTTTAATTATTTTTTTTTTTCAATTTTAAATTAATTTTTCACTGTTTATTATTATTCACATTTTCTAAAATTATTTTCTAATATTTTTAAGTATTTTTTTAAAATTCCAATTAACTTTATCAACTTTCGATTATTTCTGCGATTTTTTTATAATTCCCTTCAATTAAAAAAATGTCAGTGTTTTTGTAATGATTTTCTTTTTTTAAACATATATTCTATGATTTTTTAAATTCTTTCCCTCAAATTTTATTTACTGTTTTCAATTTTTCACAATTGTATTATTTTCATCATGTTTCATTTTTTTTCTCAATCTAAAGTTATTTTCAGAATATTTTAATTTTGAATTAATTTGGTATTTTTAGCTTTCTTCAATTTTTTTCTCCAATTTTTAGTTATTCTCATTTTTTTCAATTGATTTCTAAGATCTTCATGTAATTTTCTCAATAATTCTCATGTAATTTTTGTTTTATTAAAAAAAAATTTTTTGTAATTTTTTTAATTATTTCACTAAAATTTTATTTATTTTTTTACAACCTATCATTGTTTGTATCATATTTCAATTATTTTCTTTAAGTTTCAAATTGTAAAATCATTTTTCAATTATTTTCCAAAATTTATCACCTTCAATTTTCAATTTTTTAAATTTATTTTATAATTTAAAAAATTTTAAACTATTTATCTGAAATTTCAATTATTTCATTTAATTTTTAATTATTTAAATGATTTTTTATATTATTTTCTTCAATTTTCAATAAATTTTGTTCTTTTTCGTTATTTCAAAAACGTTTTTAATTATTTCTGTTTGTTTAAAAATTATTTTTTTCAATTTTACATTATTTATCTCAATTTTCAATAATTTTTGTTCTTAATTATTTTTCCTACTTTTATATTATTCAATTGTTTTCAATTTATTTTTAAGATTTTTAAGTAATTTTCTTAAGTTAAAATTATTTTCTGTATTTTTAAAACATTTCTACGATTTTTTAAATTACTTTCCCCAATTTTTAATTGATTTCATTTTTTTCAATTAATTAATTTTATTTTGCTATAAAAAACAGTTAAATATTATTTTTAAAGTATTTTCGAAATTTTGAAAAATTATTAAAAAATAATATTTAGCTCTTTTTTAAAAGCAATAAAATAGAAATTCCATCACTTGTGCCACTCTAATTAATTTATTGGCTTTATTAATGAATTGTGATTAGTGAATTAAATTAATTAATAAAATAAGTTATGTATATATTTCAGGTACAGAACGAGATTCTAACGATCAAATCGTTAAATGTCCGAAAAGTACTATTCACATTTTACTTTCGTGTCGAACAGTCAGGATAGGTTCCTATAAATATAGTCCTATCAAAAATGTAATTTTATCAGAATACGGTTTACGTCTTAATGTCCCGTTTATAAAAGATCGTAAGTTTGAAAATATGGGTTGAAATTGAGTTTCGATTTCTGTATTTTTTTTTTTTTTTTTTTAATTTTAATCTTTCTTTTTTTTTCTTTCAACAGATAGAAAATTAGTAACAGTAGATGTTAAATTTAAACAAATCGTTCGACTTTTGGTGCATTGTGGAAAATCTATGCCCGTTTTTTTCTTTTATGCAACAACGGGAACTGGAGAGATGATTCGAGATGTCTTAGGTATGCAAGATCCAAAGGGATCATATTATGACCCTGCAAGTAGAGGTAATTATTTAAACGTTTATTTATTAGAATTAAATAAAAATAATCGTTTTTTTTAATGAACTGTAATTTTTCACAGATCATACACATAAGAGAATAATACTTTTTCCCGATAAAATCAGCGAAGAAGCAAGAATGCTTTTAAAAAGTCTGTATGTTGGTAAACTTGAAGAAATAAATTCAAAGGAAACGAACGATATTCTCGTGAGAGCATTAACAAAAGATGTGTAAACGCATGAGAATGTTCCACTTAGAGATAACATTTATTTTAATTAATAAAATTTAAATTTAGCACCTAATTGACTGTCAGAATATATTATTATAATGAAGCTTTGATTTTCAGTGCAGAAAATCATGAGAGTGAGAGAGATAGCGATATCTACCTATCTCTCTCACTCTCATTATTTTTTCCCCTTTATAAGGGATGTTTCCCTTGTCCACTAATCCTCCGCATTTGACTTCACCCTTAGTCCAATGTAAATTTTTATATATTGGAAATTTTTTAACAAAAGGTGATGCATTGAAATTTTTTATCATTAATTTACAAAGTTTTATACTGTTTTTACGATCGTTAGAAATTGTATTATATTAGAGTTGGAAATATAAAAAGATTGGTGCGTAATAACCCATCCCTGCTCAGGTCTGGACAACTTCCGAACCCTGATCGCCATTGTTAGTTTACACATCATTTACATGTTTTACATAAATTTGTATTGTATTTTGTAAATTTTTATTCTTAAACAGAGAATATTGTGATTCTTGTAACTTTTCTGGTAAAGAGTCTTCATTAAATAATAATTGTAACAAGATGATTAATTTCCGAAATGATATTTATTAAATTTAACGAACTTACTAGTAACATCCTTTAAAAAAATGTCTTGTTTTGATAAAATAAAACATCAAAACGTAAAGATAAATTACATCTAGTTTTTTCGCGATTCAATCATTTTAAATTACGGAATTTATAGTATTTGCTTTTTTCTCACATTAATTTACAATTTTTTTTTTTACAAAACTTGAAAGTTTTTACGGAAATTATTTAAATTTTTAGATTTACCAGAAATGCCGACGTGTTTTGTAAAAGGTTGCAAATCCTCGGGTTTTCGCAAAAAGAAGAAGGAACAAGAAAAAAGAAGTTTGTTTCATCCAACGACGGTGTGTTGAAACTAGACACTATTATTATTGTTATTATTATTATTGTTATTATTACTATCATTATCATGGAAATTCATTGGAAAATTTGACGACCAGAAATTAGAAGATACTTTTTTTTTATCTTCACCTTAAGGCTGATCAAACCTGTGAACAAAAATGCTCTCACCTGATTTTAATGTTGACGTTTCTCGCTCTTAAAAGACAAAATAAATTGGTTAATGTTGATTTACTAGAAATAATAGAGTGGCACAAGTGGTGGAACTTTAATTTTGTTGCTATAAAAAAGAGCTAAATATTATTTTTTAATCATTTTTCTAAATTTTGAAAATACTTTTAAAATAATATTTACACTACCGGCAAGAATTGTGGGACCACCCATTTTGAGTGTAATGAAAAACATCTCAAAACGTAGAAAGTATAAAAGCTAACATTTTTTTCTTCCTGTTTTCTAAAAGGTGATAAAATTTCGATTAAAATGAGACTAAGAAAAAGTGATTTGGTTAATTTTTCAGTTAAAAGATCTTAAAAAAATGTGATTTGGGATGTTTAATAAAAATTAAAATTACTTCTAAAATAATGAAATTTTTTTTATGTTCTTAGGCTCATTTTAAAGAGAATTTTCTTCAGAATTGATATTATTTATAGCCATTACGTTGCAATTTATTCTTAAAAAAATGCAAGCTGCCAAATTTGAAAAAAAATTGGAAAAATTTGATATATTTTTTTTTTACAAAAAAATAATTAATAAAATTTGAATATATATAATATACAAATTTTTTTTTAGAACTTTGGCAGATTGCATTTTTTAAGAAAATATAAATAATATCAATTTTGTAGAAGATTATCTTTAAAATGAGCCTAAGAACATTAAAAAATGTTTATTATTTCAGAAGTAATTTTAATTTTTATGAAACATTACAAATCACACATTTTCAAGAGTTCTAACTGAAATATTAACCAAATCACTTCTTCTTACAATTAGTCTTATTTTAATTGTTGTTGGTCACTTAAAACTACAAATTTTTGCAAATCCAAATAATGAAAATTACGAAATTGAAGAACGTATCTGAAAAATGACGAAAATAATTGACAGTTAAAAACAAAATTCTAAAAATGGCTACATAATTACACAATTAAAAAGAAAAGTTAACAAAAATTAAACAAATATTAAATTTTAACAAAATAGTTGAACAATTATAAGAATAACTGTTGCAAATAATTACAAATTGAATAATTGGATTGAAAATAGAAAAGAATACTTTAAATTGAAGAAAATAATAAAAAATTGAGAAAATGAATTGAAAATTTAGGAATTAAATTACAATTTGAAAAAATAATAATTGATCATTGAAAAAAAAAAACAAAAAAAAATACAAAATGACGAAAATAATTGACAATTGGAAACAAAATTTAAAAAATGTCAAGATTAATACACAATTGAACAAAATAATTTAAAAAATCAAGGAATAATTATAAAACTTTAAGATAATAATTGAAAATTGAAAAATTGAAGAAAATATGTAAAAAATTACGAAAAAAAATCGTAACTGAAAACAAAATTCGAAAAATGACTAGATTAATAGACAACTGAAAAAAATAATTGAAAACAATAAACTAGAAATATTAAATTTAAAGATAAATAACTGCAAATTGAAAAATTAAAAAAATTATAGGAATAATTGTTGTAAATAATTGCACATTTAACAACTGGATTAAAAATAGAAAAGTACAATTAAAATTTTAAAAAATAATTTAAAATTGAGGAATAGAATTGAAATTTAAAGAATGTACATAAAAATTGAAAAAAGCCAAGAATTAATTAATATAATTGATAATTGAAAAAAAATAAAAAATGACGAAAATAATTGAATTGAAAACAAAATTTAAAAAATGGCTAGATTCATATACAACCGAACAAAATAGTTTGAAAATCACAGAATAATTATAAAATTTTAAGATAATAATTGAAATTTTGAAAAAATTGTAGGAAATAATTGAAAATTGTGGAAAATAATTAATAATTGAAGAAAATAATTGAAAAATGACGAGAATAATTGAAAAATTGAAGAAAATATGTAAAAAATTACGAAAAAAAATCGTAACTGAAAACAAAATTCGAACAATGACTAGATTAATAGATAACTGAAGAAAATAATTGAAAAAGTTAATCTAGAATCATCTATCATTAATCTGGAAATAATTGCACATTTAACAACTGGATTGAAAATCAAAAAATTGAATTAAAAATTAAAGAAAATAATTGAACAATTGTATTTAAAATTAAAGAAACTTAACGATACGACAAAAATAATAGAAAATCGCGTTAATTTTTTAATAAATTATAGAAACTAATTGAAAAATGGAATTTAAATTTAAAGAAAATAACTGAGAATTGAAGAAAATAGTTCTAGAATATTGAATAATTTAATTAGAAATTTTAATACAATTTTTAGGAGTAAAAAAAATTGATTAAATTCGAGAATTATTCAATATTGAGGAATTAATTGAAAATCAATAAAAATAGTTGAAAATTAAAGAAAATATTTGAGAATTGAAGAAATAAATTGGAAATTGAATAATTAAATGCACATTTCAAGAAAATAATTGATAATTAAAAGAAAAATTACAATGTGACTAAAATAATTCAATATTAAAGAAAATAATTGACAATCGAAAGAAAAATTCGAAAACTGGTGAGAATAATTGACAACAGAACAAAATAATTTAAAAAAATTAGAGAATAATTATAAAATTTAAAGAGAATTATAATTGTATATTGAAAACTGTTGAAAATTATAGAAAAAACAGGGTGTCCGCAAATCAGGGAAAAGTCATGGAAAAGATTTTTTAAAAAAAATTTAAAAGTCAGTGAAATTTTCCTCAAAGGAACCACAAATAAAATTCAAAAATTTTACCACTTTGAATAATTGTAAAAATATACGTGAAGTTAGAAATGTGCAAATAATTGAAAATAATATAGAATTTTTATCATACATAGCAAGATTTAAAATAATTGAAAAAGTTTCTAGTCAGGGAAAAGTCATGGAAAAGTCAGCAATTTTTGAAAATAGAAATTTGCAGCTACTCGGAAAAATTATAGATTTATTTATTAATAAAATTAAAATTATTTGAACTGATATTTATAAATTTTAATTTTAATCAATTTAAATGCATTTTTTAAAAATTATCTGAATTAAAACAAAAAATATCTATGTGCCAAACTTCAGGTGTGAACAGACAGAAATTTAATGAAGAAATGAAAGAACTTGCGCATTATTATTATTATTTTTATTATTATTATAGATTTGTAAAATATGAAAAAAATAGAAACGGAGATTCAATGTGGTAAAAACAGGTGAATTTTTCGTTTTTTGTGAATTTCCATTGCTCAAGTTTGGTGGGCTGCATTTTCCAGAAAAGTAATTGGAAAAATGTAAAAATAAGCAAAATTGAAACTTGAACTATTAGCTTTAAAACAAGCCAAAGAAAATTAAAATATCTTGACTGGTTTAAAAGTTATAAGTAAATGTATGATACGAAAAAACGCAACGATTCTAGCGCTCGTTCCACTTTTGGCTGCTTCATACAATGTAAATAGACGGAGAGGGGAGGAAACAAAGAAATTGTTGCGGATTTTCGCATCATACATTTACTTATAACTTTTAAACCAGTCAAGATATTTTAATTTTCTTTGGCTTATTTTAAAGCTAATAGTTCAAGGTTTAATTCAGCATAATATCAAATTTTTTCAATTACTTTTCTAGAAAATGCAGTCCATCAAACTTGAACAATGAAAATTCACAAAAAACGAAAAATTCATCTGTCTTTATCACAATGAATCTCCATTTCTATTAATCTAAAAAGCTTTAAAATAGGACCATTTAGTGGTAAATTTTATAAGCTTTCCAATGGTCTATGAAAAATTCCATTTTGCTAATATCTGACAGAGTTATCAACATTTTAAAATGGTCATGTTTTTAATACCATTTTTGTAAGTGATCCCACAATTTTGGCCGGTAGTGTAATATAATTTTTTATAAAACAAATAAAAAAATTTGCACACCATCAAGTACCAATTTTTAGTTTCATTCTCTTTATTAATTTTCTACCTATCAGTTCTTTTATTACATTCTCATCCTAAATGAGAAGGTTTTCAATTTTTATTTATACTATTAGTACGAAAGGGCAACAGTGAGCCAGTTTATGTAAATTATTAAAATTATAAAATTTTGTAGGATGAAATGTTAGAACAATGGAAAAGCGCAGTTCCAGGGGGAGAAAATTTAGAAAAAAAGCACGTAATTTGTGATCTTCACTTTCTGCCAGAAGACATTATTAAAGACTACGTGGAGCATTGTAGTGCCGCATTAACACCACATTTGTACATACAGCCTCTAAGATATCGTTTGAAGAAAGGTGCTGTGCCCTCAATTTTTCCAAATTTAGAGGAGACACTACACGAATCGATCAGCGAGGAAATAAAAAAATTGATGAAAAATTCCAATTTTATCGATATTCCCCTGCATCTAGCGCTGGATGAACAATTTCTAGAAGAAACTGAATTTAAAATAATTTTAGAGAAATGTAACATGGTTCCGACACCTTCCACATATTGGGTAGTAAATAACACCAACGACACTATTGTCTGGAACTGTTGGACCGTGGATTATTTAAATTCATCTCATAAAGTCGTATTACATTCAGATATGAGTGTTCAGGTACGCTATTCTTTCAATTAAAACTTACAGGAATAAATTAATTGGCATTGATTGAAAGTAGGTCTAAAAAAGTAAATTATTATGTGCAGACTTTTGTCAAAGATCGAGAAGTAATTATTGAGCATTTAAAGACCGTCAAGAATACCAATGACATCATTAAACTATTAGATGAAGTTTCCGCACTTTTACCATGTTTTAAAAAGGATTTAGTAAGGTTTGTATAGTCTTTTGTTCGACTCCAAGTGAAATTTACGTTATTTTCAGGCCTTTTAATATTAAAAAATTATATAACTTTTAAGCAGCAAGATAAAACTCAATGACCCAAATGATAAAATGAATTTACCTGTGTTCTTTTCAAGATTCCGAAAGAAATGAACTTTACAGTTACTTCCTTTATTAAAATTAAATATCAAGGAAGTAACTGTAAAGTTAATTTCTTTTGGAATCTTGAAAAGAACACAGGTAAGTTCATTTTAGTACTTGGGACATTGAGTTTTATCTTGCTGCTTAAAAGTTATATAAATTTTATTTAATAACTTTTTTGATATTAAAATTATAAAAATTTGCCCTGAAATAGAAATATTCCTTATGTTCTGCTGAGCATTTAAAAAAAGGAAAACCTCGATACAACTGATAGAACCAAAGATATTGCTATTTTAAACTTTTTTTTCGAAATTTAAATTCTTGTAAACTAATTAATACAACTAATAAATAACGTAAATTTCATTTGGAATCGCACTTTTGTTAAAATTATAATTTCTTATTCTTGAAAGAAGAATGTAATTATTGAGCTGTTTTTACAGATCCGAGGATTGTGCAGGATATGTTTTACAAAAGGACGTGAAAAGAAAGGGACCTCAAATTGAAATTTGCGAATCGTGCAGAAGGTCTCGACGAAAGGTAATGCGCAAAAATAATGAAGACAATTTCAAGGCCAGAAATTTGGCATTGCAAAAAAAAGTCAAAAGGTGCAATCAGCCAAAAAAGCGAATCACGGAAAAGGTAGATAATGTGTAAGAAACAAGGGAGATATTACAAAACTATGAAAGTCACATTATTTTTTAACATGGATTTACTTTGTCTATGTAAATAATACGCCTAAAAGACAAAATTGAAACGCTCGAATCGGAACTGCGCTGAAATGACTCATTTAGCAAAGAAGTATTGTTCGATAAACAACAAGCTGTTAAAACCGATAATTTAAGAAAGTTAAAAAAGGCATAAGTTTTTAATTCCGAGAAGAGATGGATTAAAAGTTTTAATGCATGAAAAATGACTTTTTAAAAATTATTTGAGAGTATTAAGGTATTTCAAATTTTAACGAATTTACGGCATTATTGTGCAATGAACTGACGAAAATTGTGGGAAGAGAATTAAGGGAGAATTATGGATTTTTGAAAAATGCAAATTTTTAAAACAACTGCTTTATATCCTGTATAGATGTAGAAATAAGATACAGACTGCTGTGTAGGTTAGAGCAGTCGATAAGAAGCTAAAAAAAAAAGATTGAAGGTAAAAGATTATTTTAAGATTTTATGACGTTTTTGCAAGATTAAGTTTAACTAACAATCAGGGGCGTAACTGGAAGGGCAAGGGCCCTGGGGCAAAAAGGAAAATGGATCCCCAATTATATATGATTTTTTAAGTTGATGTTTTTTTTCTTTTAAAAATTTAAATCAAATTTCACCTTTTTAAAATGTTGTCAATTTTTAAAATTATAACAGTTTTAATTTCTTCAAATTTCAGTTAATGTGAACTTGCATTGATTAAAAGTTCAATTAATCCACGTTTCAAATATATTAAATTTCAATTTTGAACATTTTTTATCATTTTTTAATTAGGTTCTACAATTTTTAATTCTTTTAAAAAAAACTTAAAATAACTTAAAATTGTTTCCCAAAATCTTAAATTTACCTTCCTCAAATTATAATTATTTTGTTTAGTTTTTTCATTCACTTTTTCAATTTTAATTAACTTTCCCTTGACATTAAATCAATTTAATTATTTATTCATAAATTTTATATTATTCATCGCAAATTTAAATTAATTTTTTTTTAATTTACCATTATTTTTGTCATTTTGCAATTATACCTTCAATTTTTAACCATTTTCATAATTCCTGAATTAATTCACTGAACTTTCAAATATTGCAAATAATAATTATGTTCAATTATTATTTTAGATTCATTTTCAAAAATTTCAATTATTTATATGAAATTTCAATTATTTTCATCAATTTTCCATTATCTCTACTATTTCTTTAAATAATTCTGATAATTAACATTTTTTAAGTAATTTTGTAATTATTTTCTTTCTTTAAACATATATTTTATGATTTTTTCAATTATTTCCCTCAAATTTTATTTACTGTTATCAATTTTTCATATTTAAATTATTATCATCATATTTCAATTTTTTTTTCTCAATCTTAAGTTATTTTCAGAATATTTCAATTATTTTTTTCAATTTTGAATTATTTTCCTCGATAGTTAATTATTATTCACATTTTCTAAAATTATTTTACAAGATTTAATTAAGTATTCTTCTAAAATTTTAATTATTTTCATCAACTTTCGATTATTTCTGCGATTTTTGAATAATTCTTTTTTCTTAAACATTTTTAAGTAATTTTGTAATTATTTTCTTTCTTTAAACATATATTTTATAATTTTTTCAATTATTTCCCTCAAATTTTATTTACTGTTTTCAATTTTTCATATTTAAATTATTTTTATCATATTGATTTATTTAATGTACAATTTCATTGCTTTTTTCACTATCTAAAATTATTTTGAGCATATTTCACTTATTTTTTTTAATTTTGAATTAATTTTATTATTTTTCAATTATTTTTCTCGATTGTTAATTAATTATTGTTAACATTTTTAAAATGTCAATTAATTTCATCAATTTTCCATTATTTCTCCTATTTTTTTTTAATAATTCTCTTTAATTACAAATTTTTAAGTAATTTTTTATTTATTTTCTTTGTTTAAACATATATTCAATGATTATTTCAATTATTTCTCCGAAATTTTATTTACTGTTATCAATATTTCACATTTAAATAATTTTAATCATATTTCAATTTTTTTTCTCAATATTAAATTATTTTCAGCATATTTAACTTATTTTTTTCAATTTAGAATTAATTTTATCATTTTTCAATTATTTTCCTCGATTGTTAATCATTATTAGCATTTTCTAAAATTTATTATTTTCTCAGATTTTTAAATAATTTTCTAAAATTTCAATTATTTTCATCTACTTTCGATTATTTCTGCGATTTTTTTTTTTTACCAATTTTCTGTAATTATAAGTTTTATATGTAATTTTGTAATTATTTTATTTCTTTAAACATATATTTTATGATTTTTTCAATTATTTCCCTCAAATTTTATTTACTGTTTTCAATTTTTCATATTTAAATCATTTTTATCATATTTCAATTTTTTTTCTCAATCTTAAATTATTTTTAAAACATATCAATTTTTTTTTCAATTTTGAATTATTTTCCTCGATTGTTAATTATTATTCACATTTTCTAAAATTATTTACAAGATTTAATTAAGTATTCTTCTAAAATTTTAATTATTTTCATCAACTTTCGATTATTTCTGCGATTTTTGAATAATTCTTTTTTCTTAAACATTTTTAAGTAATTTTGTAATTATTTTCTTTCTTTAAACATATATTTTATGCTTTTTTTCAATTATTTCCCTCAAATTTTAATTACTGTTTTCAATTTTTCATATTTAAATTATTATCATCATATTTCAATTTTTTTTTCTCAATCTTAAGTTATTTTCAGAATATTTCAATTATTTTTTTCAATTTTGAATTATTTTCCTCGATTGTTAATTATTATTCACATTTTCTAAAATTATTTTACAAGATTTAATTAAGTATTCTTCTAAAATTTCAATTATTTCCATCTACTTTCGATTATTTCTGCGATTTTTTTTTACCAATTTTCTGTAATTATAAGTTTTATATGTAATTTTGTAATTATTTTATTTCTTTAAACATATATTTTATGATTTTTTTATTTATTTCTCTCAAATTTTATTTACTGTTTTCAATTTTTCATATTTAAATCATTTTTATCATATTTCAATTTTTTTTCTCAATCTTAAATTATTTTTAAAAAATATCAATTTTTTTTCAATTTTGAATTATTTTCCTCAATTGTTAATTATTATTCACATTTTCTAAAATCATTTTCTATGATTTTTAAGTATTCTTCTAAAATTTTAATTATTTTCATCAATTTTCGATTATTTCTGCGATTTTATCATTATTCTTATGAATTAACATTTTTTAAATAATTTAGTAATTATTTTCTTTCTTTAAACATATATTTTATGGTTTTTTTTAATTATTTCCCTCAAATTTTATTTACTGTTTTCAAATTTTCATATTTAAATTATTTTTATCATATTTTAATTTTTTTCTCAATCTTAAATTACTTCTAGCATATTTCAATTATTTTTGTCAATTTTGAATTAATTTTAATATTTTTCAATTATTTCCTCGATTGTTAATTATTATTATAATTTTCTAAACTCTATTATTCTCTAAAAATTTTTAATAAATTCTTTTAAAATTCTCTAAAATTTTCATCAATTTTCGATTATTTCTGCGATTTTATAATTATTCTTAGGAATTAATATTTTTTAAGTAATTTAGTAATTATTTTCTTTCTTTAAACATATATTTTATGCTTTTTTCAATTATTTCCCTCAAAATTTATTTACTGTTTTCAATATTTCATATTTAAATTATTTTTATCATATTTAAATTTTTTTTCTCAATCTTAAATTCCTTCCAGCATATTTCAATTTTGAATTAATTTTATCATTTTTCAATTATTTTTCTCGATTGTTAATTATTATTATCATTTTCTAAAATTTATAAGTTTCTAAGATTTTTAAATATTTTTCTAAAATTTCAATTATTTTCTTTAATTTTCAATTATTTTCATTTGTTTTCATAATTTTAAAAATTACTTATTAATTACGGTAAATTTCAATTATTTTTAACTTTCTTCAATTTCTAGATATTCTCATTTTTTAAAATTAATTTCTAAGGTTTAATTTCTTTTCTCCAATTTGTAGTTATTATAATTTTTTTAAATTAATTTCTAAGATCTTCATGTATTGTTCTCAAATTTCAATTACTTTTTTTTTATTTAAAAAAAATTCTTTAATTTTTTTTAATTATTTCACTCAAACGTCATTTACTTTTTTACAACTTATCATGTTTGTATCATATTTCAATTATTTTCTTCAAGTTTCCAATTTTAAAATTATTTTTCAATTATATTCCAAAATTGATTTCCTTTAATTTTCAATTTTTTTTATTTATTTTATAATTTCCAAAATTTTAAACTATTTTTTTGAGAATTCAATTATTTCATTCAGTTTTCAATTAATTATTTATATTATAATTTATATTATTTTCTTCAATTTTCTATTACTTTTGTTATTTTTAATCATTTTCAAAGAATTTTTAATTATTCCTCTTCAATTAATAATTATTTATTTTAATTTTGTTTATTTTTAATTTTGTTTATTTTTCATTTTCTCTAATTTTTAACTTTTTTCTTTTTTTTCAATGAACTTCTGATAGTTTCAAGTATTTTTCTTAATTATTTCAATTATTTCCTCAAATTTTAATTTTTTTTTTCAATTTTAAATTATTTATCTTAATTTTCAATCATCTTTTTTTTTTAATTTTCAATTAGTATTATTATTATTATTTTGTTCTCAAATTTAAATTATTTTCCTTATTTTTAAAATCTTTCTATTATCTTTTAAATTACTTTCCCCAATTTTTAATTGATTTCATTTTTTTTTTCAATTTGCAAAATTTTGAATTATTTTATTTAATTTCAATTATTTTTAGGGTTGATCAAGGGTCCACTTTGCCCCTTAACAGTTACGCCACTGCTAACAATGGTACACCGTCTAAATTTTTTTTTTCCATTTTCAGATGCTCTAAACTTGAAAATTTGTGTCTGCCAATTTAAGCTGATTTAAAGACTATATTTCCAATATAAGGGATTAAAATATAAAAATAGAGTTTTTTCCATCACGTTAAGGTTGTAGTCTAGTAATTGGGCTTCAAGATATTTTGATGTTTTTACAAATTTTGAAAGTAGAATGTATTGAGACTGAGATTACACTGTAAATATTTGAAACCGAAATATTTATACAAACAGTAGACTGAAATTTAAGGCTTACGCTCAAATATACGACTGTCAAATTAGAAGGACAGAAGAAGAAACTTCTGATGCTTCAAAACTAGCCATATCACATCGAAGAGCAAAAAAAAAAAAGTAGCTGAAAACGATGCCTTCGAGATAATTTAAGATTTATTCATCTTTGACCTAGTGCAATTTTTTCTACGTTATTCAACACATCGACTTTGTCCGGTATTAGAAATTAAATTCATTAAAAAAATAGTTTATTTTTGCAATTATTTTCAATTTTTTTTTAACCTAAGGAATAATTAATTCAAATATGGTTTCTTTATTTTCAGAAAACTCGAAATGATGGTAATCATCCGCGCCACACAACGACATATCTTCATTAAAAAGCTGCCAACTTTAGAATATAAAAATAATTTAAAACTTGAATAAAATTAGGTAAAACAAATTCTTTTTAGTAGTTTAGAATTTAGACCAAGGAGAGTTATTTGTAAAATTTCAATTATTAGAAATTTACGCTGCTCTGCTGTGCCAATATTTTTATCTAGAATAATTTAGGAACTAAAATTATAGTTTAATGTCGAAAATAAACTAGAATTACACAAAAATGTCAGATTAACATTTTTCTTTTTAGCGAAATTTGAACAAAACTGGCAGTCAAAATCCGAATTTTCAGATTTTTTGATTAAATATATTTATTTATTGGTTGATAGTGAGAAAAATTGAGGTTTTCATCACCAGTTCAAAAAGTTATCATTTACGTCACTAGTGGGAAAAGTTACCATTTTATTCCCTAGTTAGAAAAATTACTATTTTTATCATCGGTTTTTAATTTCCGAATTTACAAATTTTTGCTCAACAATATTTTTTTATTGGCTGATATTTTTTTTTGTTTTGCGCATTTTTTTGCGTACAGTTACGGTCATCTTATGAAACTAAATTCATTGCCGCATGGAATAAAAAATTTTAAACCATAAAGAGATGTTTTTTTCAAAAAAACGTAACTTTCAATATATACCTATATTTATTTTAATTTAATTGTAAAAAGTGCACTTTCACCTATCACAGCTTAAATTCCTAAAGAGTTAAATTAATGGCCTCTTATAAGCGATCAATTGATCGTGATCATAAATACTGTGTATTTTGTCGTACATATACTTGAAGAAAAATAGTAAATTATCGTATTGGCCATCGTAAGCTTGACACAACTCTGACAATTTTCTCCTCTCATCCGTAATTATCAGTCTTTGGCTTTTATAATTATCGAAAGAACTTGCATGAAACTCCAGCAGAAACTGATGAATCGCTTCAATCGTTGCTAAATACCATCGAGGACTTTTTTTCTGATGCCGCCAAAATTGAGAAATACGTGATTTCAAGATGACACACGGCAATTCTGTTTAGAATAAAATGTTAGAATTTTAAAAAATATCAATAATATTGCATAATACACTAAAGCTTCACTTATTTTAACCCGGTCTACGCAAATCCATGACAAAAGTCGCACTTATTTTAACTTCCATGTACTTATAGGGAACTTCTCTGATTGGCTGATCCAATTCGCAGCAACCAATGAAAATGTTAGTTAGTTTTGATTGGTCGACAAGTTAAAATAAGTGAGACTTCGAACTGTTAAAATAAATGAGACTTTAAATAAGTGAAGTGTATGAATAATTCGGGAACTAAATTTAAATACAAACCCCGAAGTTTTTGGTCTTTGTAGATAGCTTTAGTCTGATGCCAGGTACTGTCAATAAAAATTGCCCTAGTAATCGGAAGTTCCGTCATAATAGAATTGAGATCAATCTCATCTTTTTTAGTTTCAAAAAGCGATTCAACGTCCGTGGCAGTTTTGCTGGGAAATATGAGAACAATCTGAGAAAGTTGATTGAGTAGTTTCTTACCGATTTTTTAATTGTAAAATAAAAAAAAGGAATAATAATAATACCTTTTCGTCTTTTGGCAGATCCGGGAAATCTGGATATGTGTAAATTTTCACATCTTCAGGTGCTAAAATCTTTGCGTGAACTGCTGTACTTTTGCCGTCTATTTCTCGAGAATGCTTTATTATATCTATTTTTATGGGAAGCTGGAATTAAAAGATTTTATTATTAGTAAATAATTATTAAATAAAAGTAAAGTGTTTTGAAAAAGCAAACAAATTATGGAAAAAATTTCAAAATGTGAAACAAAAATAGAAAATTATGTAAAAAGCCTACGAGAGAAATGAAAAATTTACTTGAAAAAGGAAAAAGTTAACAAAATTATTTTAAAATTGAGGAATTAGGGAAAAATGTAAACTTTGAAAAGACGAAGAAATTGTTAATTAACAGAAAATTTAAGACAAAATTCTAAAAAGTTGAATTTTTAAACGAAATGAAAAACTAGGCGATAATTCACGAAAAAAATGCGATTAAATAAAAAAGAAATAAATTAAATGTATGATAGAAAAATATTTGTAAAATTTTTACTAAAAATATTTTTTAAAATGATAAATTTATTAATTTTCTTAATATTTACTTCAATAGTAATAAACATTTAACAAATTTTAAGGATATTCATCTTTTGATAATAGATTGATGGAAATTGAGATAAATAATTAAAAATTTAGGAAATTAATTCAGAGATAATGAGAATAATTAAAAATTAAAGAAAATAATGAAAAATTAATATAAATAATTTAAAATTGAAGAAAATAATTGAAAAAATTACATGATGTATTTTAAATAAGGGAAAGTTAAAGAAAATTCCAGAAAAATAGGTACTTGAAATTTTTACAAGTCCATTAAAAAAATAATAATAATTAAAAATTAGAGAAATAATTGCAAAAAATACAGAATATACATAAAATACAAGAAAATCATAGATATAATTGAAAATTGAATAAAATAATGGAAATTTAAGGTAAATAATTAAAAAATTTTTTTGAAATTATGAAAAAGAACGTAAGTAATTGAAAATTGAAGGAAATAATGAAAAAATAATATAAATAATTAAAAATTGAGTTAAATCATTTAAATATCAGATAAACAGTTGAAAATTTTAGAAATTATGAAAAAAAATTGAAGAAAATAATTGGAAATTTAAGAAAAATATTTAAAAATCTTAGACAATAATTTTAAAAAATGAGAATAATTAAAAATTGGGAAAATAATTGAAAAATTATTTTCTTAAAATTTGAATCTTAAAAAAATAATTGAAATATGATGAAAACAATGATAAGTTGAAAAAAATTAATGAAATTTGAAATAAATAAGTGAAAAAATTGCCGAATTTGTTTTAAATAAAAAAAAAAATAATAATTGAGATTTGAGAAAAATACTTGAAAATCTGAGAAATTAATTGGAAAAAATGGGAATAATTAAAAATTGAAGAAAAGAATTGTAGAAAGTCAAAAATAACTGACATTTAAGATATGTAATTAAAAATGTTGGAAATTATGAAAAAAAAAAAAAATGAAAATAATTTAAAATTTATGGAAATAATTGAATGATGAAAATAATTTAAAATTGAAAAAAATAATTGAAATATGATGAAAATAATTAAAATTTCAGACAAATAATTGTAATTTTTGAAAATTACGCCAAAAGAATTAAAATAATTAGAAATTGAAGAAAATAATAGACAAATTACAGAAATTATTTTTAAGCAAAAGAAAATAATTAAAAAATTGAAAACAATAATCTAAATTTTAAGGTAATAACTAAAAATTTAGGAAATAAATTGAAAAATAATTAAATTAATTAAAAGATGGAGAAAATAATTGCAAAATGATAAAAAGAAATGAATATTGAACGAAATAATTGAAAAATTAAGGTATATATTCGAAAATTTAGGATATTATTTCGGAAATTATTAAAAATTATATAAATTAAATTATTAAAAATTGAAGATAATAATTACAAAATGAAAAATATAATAGTAAATTAAAAAAATTATATTAAATTTAGAATTAATAATTTAAAATTTATCAATAAATAATGAATTTGTTTTATTGTCGACGAGAAAACAATTAAAATTGAAAATATGATTAAAAAAATTAAAGAAAATATTTGAAATTTGCGTAAAGTAGATTTAAGATTTGGGAAAAAAATAACTGAAAAATAATTAAAATTCACAAAAAATAATTATCAACGAAAATCACAACAAAAAAAATTTTTTTTTTAAAAAACAATATACCTGAAAGAAACTAAAAATCTTAATTATAATTGAGAGAAATTTGAAAAATAAGAGAAGAATGAAAAAAAAATAAAAAGAAATAATTGACTGTTTATAAACTTATTAAAAGAAATAATTATAAACAAATGAGAGTAAACAAAAAACAAAATTATGGAAAAAAACTTTCTTCACATGTTTGTTTTTTTTCTAATGAACATAACCTCACTTTTCATTACCTTAACTCGTGGAATGATTTTTTGGTCAATAACTAAAGTATAACAGGAATAACAAAAATATTTTCGTGATTTGTAGCATTTTTCGCAAATTGCTCTTCCATCCACTGTATCTAATGCACTAGTGTCATTTATTTTCATATTACGAAAAGGATCCCTGTCAATCATTTTTTGATTTTCTTCCAATACCTTTAATTTTTCCATTGTTTAATAATAAAAAACAATGTTTTTATTGTTGTTTTATTGGCTTTTTCTTCAAGTTTACATTTTGTCAGGGTTGGGCATGAATTGAGAAAAAGAAAGAAAAATACATTTTGCAGAGTTGGGTCATCGAGGAATAGAAAGAAAGAGAAAAAGGATTTTTACAAATTCGATATCTCGAATTTAAACATTCCGATTGGCTGGTAATATTTCAGGGGAGAAATTTCCAACCAACAAAGAATATCCAAATGGTCGAATATCCATTTTGCCGAATTTCCAAAAGAATATCTAAATATGGAATAACGAATATCTAAATTGACGAATTTCCATATTGTCGAATATACATTTTGTCGAATTTCCAAATTGTCGAAAATCCATTTTATTGAATTTTCAAATGATCGAATAGACCTTTTCATATTTAGCTTTTCTGTCTTCTTCTAATGCATGTGACATTGCATGAGCTGGAAAAAGACAGAAGAACTAATATATGAAAAGGTCTATATCCATTTTGTCGAATTTCCAAATTGTCGAATCTCCAAAGGGTGGAGTTTAATGATTGCGTTTTAACGTCCGTTTTGTAACAAGACCACGAGTGCGACAGTGACAACAGCATATCTGCATCTTTTTTGCACTCATGGTCTAGTTACAAAACGGACGTCAATACACAATCATGGGACTTTACCCAAATGGTCAAATAACCTAATTATCAAATATCCATTTTGTCGAATAACCAAATTGTCGAATTTCCAAATTGTAAAATATCCAAATTGTCGAAAATCCAATTTTTTAATTTCCAATTCATTGAATATCTATTTTGTCAAATTTCCAAATTGTCGAATCTCCAAATTGTTGAATACCCATTTTGACGAATCTCCAAATTGTCGAATATCCATTTTGTCGAATTTCCAAATTGTCGAATATCCACTTTGTCGAATCTCCAAATGGTCGAATATACATTTTGTCGAATTTCCAGGGTGCATGAAATTTACCAAAAACCCAAAAGGTCGAATATCCATTTTCTCGAATTTCCAAATTATCAAATATTTAAATTGTCGAATATCAAAATGGTCGAATATCCATTTTGACCAATTTCCAAATTGTAGAATGTCCATTTTGTCGAATTTCCAAATTGTCGAATATATCCACTTTGTCGAATCTCCAAATGGTCGAATGTCCAAAGGGAAGAATTATTTTTTGCATGTGTGTTTCCTATCTCTGAAATGTGTTGGTATAGTAGATTGGACAAATTCGCAAAATTTGAAAATCATTATGGAAATTTTTAATTTTGCACACTTGTCCAATCTACTAAACCAACACATTTCATAGATAGGAAACTCACATGAGTAAAATAATTCGATCTTTTGGATACCTTAGGTTAATTACATGGTATTTTACGGTAAAATACCTAGTAAATTACATGATATTTTACGGTAAAATACCAAGTATTGAGGTAATTACCTCAATAATATTTTACATAATGTATTTTTCCGGAGTGGGGAGTAAAATACGGTATTTTACTTACGTAAAATACCTGTAAATTACGTAAAAAATCTCGTGTGCTCCCGAAGAAAGCGCGAGTTTCGAAATGTCGTTGAATCCGTGAATCGTTAAAATCGAAAACAACCATCTTTCCAGGTAAAATAAAGTATCAGCTATCCAACCTTGCTAAACAAACTTTATTTATGCGCGCGCAAAAGCGAAAGGAGAAGGGGGAACTGATTCCTGTCAGAACCTGCACAGTTTGACAGAAATCGATGTTCCAAAAATGCGTTTCAAAATAATGGAACAGAACTGCTTGCTCTGAAATAATTTTATCGTTTCGTTTTAAATAACTAAATAAGTGAAATTACCCTAGAAAAAGTTTATTTATTTTATCCAAAGCAATAAAAGTGTTAGTTATTAGTTGAAAATGTGTAAAATAAGTGTAGAAATTACGAAGTAAGTACCTAAACTAAAACTTATTTGAATATCTAACACAATTTGAAATATTTTTTAAAATTCTTTGCTGATAAACAAGAAAATTTACCAATACTTTTCTCATTTTTAAATTATGATAGATTAGTCAAACCGATTTAAACAAATATTTTTGTAAATATCAAATTTGTGCGTATAAATTTTTTATTTTGTGTTTGTTTTGATTTTGTCGTGAAACATAACCTCAAAATGTATTCTCAAAACTGTTGAATTTAAAATTTGAGGATTGGAAATTGATTTTAAATTCATTGTTTTGCTTTTAATAACATTGTTAAAAATATGAATTTTAATTTATCAAGTTTTTCTGTAGATTTTAATTTTAATTAATACATAATATGTAAAATTTTAATCCTTTTGAAATTGAATTGACAAAATATTTATTATATAAATTTATAATGGAAAATTTCTATTCGAGTTTGCAATTATTAAAAATTAAATTAATCCAATTTTAATAAATTCCAACTGGTTAGAAAATTTTAATTCTTTTTTGTGATTTTAATTATTTTTTTCAATTTTAAATCTATTTCTTCGTTTATCAATTATCGTCTTTCATATTAAATTTTGTTCATAATTTTTCAGTTATTCGTGTTAATTTTAAATTATTTTAAACAAATTTTTTTGTCTCCAAATTTCAATTATAAGTACCAATAAAATAAAATTTATAATTTTCATTTTCAAAATTGAAGGTGTTTAAAAGATTTATTAAAATAAAAGTTAATAAAAGATTTATAGTTATAAATATTAAATTAACTAAATAAATTAATTTAAATTTTATTTTAATTAAAGCTTAATATTAAGCTTATGATTCAAATAATTAAAATAATCAAGGGGTATGAAAATTGATCAATAAAAAAGTTTCAATCAATTTTAAATATAAAAAATAAAGGTTTGTGAAATAAAATTAATAAAGTTAGTATAAATGTAATATTTTGAGTTATTAGTATTATCAGTTTTTTATTAATTAATAAAATTTGAATAAATCTAAATAAAATTATTAATATGATAAATATCAATTTTTCAATTAAATTTAAATTAAGTGAATTTAATTTATTTATACCTTTAAATTGAATTATTAAAATTAATAAAGTTAATCCTAAAATTCCTTGACAAACAATAATTAATAAATAAATTATAATAAAGTATTCTATATTAATTATTAATCAATAATTATATAAAATTATAAATAAAAATAATATTAAAATTTCTAAGGGTATTAAAATAGTTAAAAGCTGATTAAATTTAAAACAAATTATAAATAATGTTTTCTTTTTAAATCATTTTCTTCCACTTTTAGTTTCCTTTTTCAAATGTTAAAACTGTATTTATCCTCAATTTTCATTTATATCCCACATTTTTTATCAAATTTAATTATTTTCTTCAAATTCTCCAGTAACGTTCTTTTTAATCCCAATTCTAATGAATTTTATTTCTTAATTGCAGATTAACATCAGAAGCACACATTCCAGCAAAAAATCGTTACTTTTAACTCCAAACATAAAAAATCAAACATGCCTCCAACAAGGAAAAAAGTCATCGATGATGAAAATAGCGAAGATGATTTCGAAAAACCTCGGAGAAGTTCTCTCCACGTGAATCTCAGTTTTATGTCAAATTTGTCGGATTCTGATAATGGCTCGTCCGATAAAAACGAACCCAAAACTCGAAGAACCGAAGAAGTAAAAAAAGATTTACCCCCAAAAGTGGCAATATCCAGTACACCAAAAAAGGAGAGAAAATTGCCGAAAATAATCAATATCCAAAGATACGATCAGGTAGTTAATGAGAATTGTTCCACCTTACGCAATGTAATTTTGCGCAAAACGAACGAATTTTTCGAAAAGGAAAGCGAGTACGCGATTAAAACGAGGCAAGTTTTACAAGATGGTTCCGCGCCGGAAAAATCGATTGATAATTCTGCGATTTTAGAGAAAAAGGCGCCAATTTCCGAGGAATCGAGTATTGAAATTTTGGAGGAAAATCTTAATTCTAATAAAAGTAATTTGTCTTCTCCTGGAAAAAAATCATTGCTTCCGGAAAAAGAGCCGAAAAAATCGCTCAAGTCCATGGTTCTCGAAATGAGCACAAACACGAGAACCAAGTTGTTGAATAAAATGAAAGAATCAAAATTGATGCCAAATTCCGGCTCAAAATCGATGCAAAAATCGCCGAGCGTTAGATTGGCTCTCAGAGATGATCAGCAGATAATAATGTCGCCAAAAACGAGCAGTTCCGATCTCGTTTCTGTAAATGAGATGAAAACTCCGTTATCGGCACGAGTTTCGATGTCTTCGCATGATATGTCGAAATTTCCGCAAAAGCGACTCTTCTCGGATGAAAATTTCCCGGAAAATATCGCCTCGAATTCACCGGAAGCGAGATCGTGTCAAAAGTCGCCCTCGAGTGTTTCCAGTCCGATTCTGAGCGGAAATTTTAAAAAACGATCGAGATTTGCTTTATTGAAGAGGGAGAGGAGAAGGGAGGAAAATGAAAATTCAAAAGTCAGTTTTTCGGAATTGTCGAGCACTTCTTTGGGGAATAAAAGTCAAGAGGAGTCGTGTATGGAAATAACGAAAATGTCGAATGTTTTGCCGATAACGGTGAGGAATTCGGTCAAGAAAGGTGAGGATTTTGGGAGGAAAAAAGTCGAGGAGTCGTTTAAAGGATCGCAGGATAAACGGATTTTGTCTATGGACTTGACGGATGTGAAGGGGCAAATTTTGGAGGCGAATTCTTTGAGGATAAGAGGTCCTGATGATGAAGAAGAGTCTTGTCAGACGAACCGGACTTCGTTGAATGTTAATACGTCGATTGATACGATTCCTGAAGGAGAAGAGAAGGGTAATTTTATTTTATATAGAATACAGACCCTAATAGATCTTTTTAAAAAAAAAAATTCCAAAAAGTTTACTAATTGTAGTAATTTAAAGTTTGAGTAAATTATACAAGGCGCACTGGTCCGAGATTAGTTTCTACGTGTTATCTACAATTATAAATATGATATTTAAAAATAAATAATTATTCAGGACAAAATTTATAAAATTTTAGAACTAAAAGAAATTGGAAAAAATAATTGAAATTAAACAAAATAATTCAAAATTTTGTAAATTGAAGAAAAATAATGAAATCAATTAAAAATTGGGGAGAGTAATTTTAAAAATCGTAGAAATGTTTTAAAAATAAATTTAAAAAATTGAATAATGAAAAATTAGGGAAAATAATTGTAAATTGGAAAATAAATGATTGAAAATTGAAAAAGAAATTAAGATTTGAGAAAATAATTGAACAAGTTACATAATATATTTTAAATAAAGGAAAGTTAAAGAAAATTTCAGAAAAATACTTAAAACTTTCACAAGTTCATTGAAATAAAATAAAATAATTATAAATTGGAAAAAAGAATTGAAGAAAGCTAAAAGTAATTGAAATTTACGATAATTAATAAAAAAAAAAGTTGGTAATCATGAAAACAAATAAAAATAATTAAAAATTGAAGAAAATAATTGATTTTTTAGAAAAATACTTAAAAATCTTGGAAAATAATTTTAGAAAATGAGAATAATAATTAAAAATCAAGGAAAAGAATTAAAAGATGATAAAAATAATTAAAATTTTAAAAAATAATTAAAATTTACGATAATTATTAAAAAAAAAAAGTTGGTATTCATAAAAACAAATGAAAATAATTAAAAATTGAAGAAAATAATTGATTTTTTAGAAAAATACTTAAAAATCTTAGAAAATAATTTTTGATAATGAGAATAATAATTAACAATCGAGGAAAATAATTGAAAATTGAAATATGCTGAAAATAATTTAAGATATTAAACAGTAAATAAAATTTGAGAGAAATAATTTAAAAAATCATAGAACATATGTTAAAAAAAAAAAATTACAAATTAATTAAAAATTTGAAATTAAAGAGAATAATTAAAAAAATCGAAGAAATAACGATGATTGATTAAAATAATGGAAATTTTGGATAAATAATTCAGAATTTTGAAAATAATGCTAAATTAATTAAAATAATTATAAATTGAAGAAATTAATAGTAAAATTGCAGAATTTATTTTTAAGCAAAAGATAATAATAATTGAAAAATCGTTATATTATGGAAAATTGATGACAAATTATCTAAATTTGAGATAATAACTGAAAATTTAGGAAATTAAAATTAAAAATTAATAAAAATATTAAAAGATGGAGAAAATAATTATAAAATAATATAAAGACATAAAAAGTTTCTACACATTGTGTTATCTACAATTATAAATATTTTAAATATGATATTTAAAAATAAATTTATGTAAATAAATAATTATTCAGGGCAAAATTTATAAAATTTTAGAACTAAAAGAAATTGGAAAAAATAATTGAAATTAAACAAAATAATTCAAAATTTTGTAAATTGAAGAAAAATAATGAAATCAATTAAAAATTGGGGAGAGTAATTTTAAAAATCGTAGAAATGTTTTAAAAATAAATTTAAAAAATTGAATAATGAACAGTTAGGGAAAATAATTGTAAATTGGAAAATAAATGATTGAAAATTGAAAAAGAAATTAAGATTTGAGAAAATAATTGAACAAGTTACATAATATATTTTAAATAAAGGAAAGTTGAAGAAATTAAATAATTGAAATTAAACAAAATAATTCAAAATTTTGCAAATTAGTTGAAGAAAAATAATGAAATCAATTAAAAATTGGGGAGAGTAATTTTAAAAATCATAGAAATGTTTTGAAAATAAATTTAGGAAATTGAATAATGAAAAATTCGGAAAAATAATTGTAAATTGAAAAATAAATGATTGAAAATTGAAAGAGAAATTTAGATTTGAGAAAATAATTGAAAAAATTACATAATATATTTTAAATAAAGGAAAGCTAAAGAAAATTTCAGAAAAATACTTGAAACTTTTAGAAGTTCCTTAAAAAAAGAAAATAATTAAAACTTAGGGAAAATAAATGAATAAAAGACGTAATTTAAAATTGAAGAGAACAATTTTTAGTTAAAAATATGTAATTAAAAACTTTGCGAATTATGAGAAAGAACGAAGGTAATTGAAAATTGAAGAAAATAATATAAAAAGTCATATAAATAATTGAAAATTGAATGAAATAATTGAAATGTCAGATAAATAGTTTACAATTTTTGAAATTGTAAAATAAATGAAAATAATTGAAAATTAAAAGACATAAATTTTGGAAAATAATTGAAAAAAAAATTTAATTTGAAACTTGAAAAAAATAATTGAAATATGATAAAAACAATGATAAATTGTAAAAAATAAATGACATTTGAGAGAAACAATTGAAAAAATTACGGACATTTTTTTGAATAAAAAAAATAATTGATATTTAAGAGCCTGAGAATAATACATAAAGATCTTAAAAATTAATTGAAAAAAATGAGAATAATTAAAAATTGGATAAAAGAATTGAAGACAACTAAAAACAATTGCAATTTACGATAATTAATGAATAAAATTTTTAAAATTAAAAAAATAATTAAAAATTGAAGAAAATAATTGAAATTTTAGAAAAATATCTACTTAAAAATCTTCGAAAATAATTTTAGAATTTGAGAATAATATTTAACAATCAAGGAAAATAATTGAAAAATGATAAAATTAATTTAAAATTTGAAAAAAAGTGAAACATGCTGAAAAATAATTTAAGATGGAGAAAAAAAATTGATATGATAAAATGAATTTAAATATGAAAAATTACAAATAGTAAATAAAATTTAAGAGAAATAATTAAAAAAATCATAGAATATATGTTTAAAAAAAGAAAATAATTACAAAACTACTTAAAAAATTTAATTTAAAGAGAATAATTATAAAATTGCAGAAATAATCGAAAATTGATTAAAAGAATTGAAGTTTTAGAAAAATACGTAAAAATCTTAGAAAATGATAATAATAATTAACAATCGAGGAAAATAATTGAAAAATTATCAAATTAATTCAAAATTGAAAAAAAAATAGAGAAATATGTTGAAAATAATTCAAGATACAGAAAAAAATTGAAATATAAAAGTAATTGAAATATGAAAAATTGCAAACAATAAATAAAATTTGAAAAATAATTGAGAAAATCATAAAATATAGGTATGTTTAGAAAAAGAAAATAATTACAAAATTAAAACTTTTTTGAATGATATTGGCTTAAAATTCGAAAAAGTTTTAATTTATATCAACAAAGGTTTAAAAAAAAGGAGAACTCAGTATTTAAATTACAAAAGTACTTAAAGATTTTTAATTAAAGAGAATGATTAAAAAACCGCAGAAATAATCGAAAGCTGATTAAAATAATTGAAATTTCAGATACATAATTGCATTTTTTGAAAGTTATGTCAAAATAATAAAAATAATTAGAAATTGAAGAAAATAAATTGAAAAATCGTTTAAAATATGCAAAATTGATGACAATAATCTAAATTTGTGAAAATAACTGCAAATTAATGAAATTAATTGAAGGTAATGAAAATATTGAAAGATTGAAAAAAATATTGCAAAATAATGAAAAGTAATGAAAATTGAATAAAATAATTATTTGAAATATTTGAAAGTTCAGGAAATTAAATCAGAAATTATGAAAATGATAAAAAATTAAAGTAAATAATTGAAAGTTTAGAAAAATACTTATAAATCTTAGAAAATAATGTTAGAAAATGTGAATAATTAACAATCGAGAGAAATAATTGAAGAATGATAAATTAATGATTAATTAAAATGATTAAAATGATTAATTAATTAAATTAATTGAAAAAATCATAGAATATAAGTTTAAAAAAGGAAAATAACTACAAAATTACTTTAAAATTTTAAACAAAGAGGATTATTAAAAAATTGCAGAAATAATCGAAACTTGTTGAAAATAATTGAAAATTTAGAAAAATACTTAAAAATCTTAGTAAGTAATAAATTTTAGAAAATGATAATAGTAATTAACAATCGAAGAAAATAATTGTAAAATGATCAAATTAATTCAAAATTTAAAAAAATAATTCAAATATGCTGGAAGTAATTTAAGATTGAGAAAAAAAGTTGAAATATGATGAAAATAATTTAAATATGAAAAATTGATAACAGTAAATAAAATTTGAGGGAAATAATTGAAAAAAGCGTAAAATATGTGTTTAAAGAAATAAAATAATTACAAAATTACTTAAAAAATTTTAATTAAAGAGAATTCTTAAAATATCGCAGAAATAATCAAAACTTGATGAAAATAATTTAAATTTTAGAAGAATACTTAAAAATATTAGAAAATAATTTTAAAAAATGTGAATAATAATTAACAATCGTGGAAATTAATTAAAAATTAAAATAAATAATTGAAATATTCTGAAAATAACTTAAATTTGAGAAAAAAATTGAAATATGATGAAAATAATTTAAATATTAAAAATTGATAACAGTAAATAAAATTTTAGGGAAATAATTGAAAAAATCATAGAATATATGTTTATAAAAAGAAAATAATTACAAAATAACATAAAAAAATTTAATTAAAGAAAAATATTTTAAAAAATCGCAGTAATAATCGAAAGTTGATGAAAATAATTGAAATTTCAGATAAATAATTTGAATTTTTTGAAAGTTATAACAAAATAATAAAAATAATTAGAAATTGAAGAAAATAATAGAAAAATTGCAAAATTTTGTTTTTAAACAAAAGAAAATAATTGCAAAATCGTTCAAAATATGGAAAATTGATAACAATAATCTAAATTTGTCGAAATAACTGCAAATTTAAGAAATTAATTGAAAAATAATGTAAATATTAAAAGATGGAGAAAATCATTGCAAGATAATAAAAAGAAATCAAAATATAACAAAATAATTATTTGAAATGTTTGAAAGTTCAGGAAATTAATTCAGAAATTATAAAAATGATTAAAAATTGAAGGCAATAATTGCAAAATGACAAAAATAATGTAAATTAAAAAAATTAATTTAAATTTGGGATGAATAATATAAAATTTAGGAATAAATATTTAAACTGATTTATTGTCAAGGTAAAAATTATTAAAATTGAAAAAATGCCTGAAAAACTGAAGAAAATAATTAAAATTTGAGGAAGGTAAATTTAAGATTTTGTGAAACACTTTAAATTCTTTAAACTTTTAAATTTCAATTAATTCGAATTTAAATTCATATTGATTAATTCTCTATATTCACAATAATCATTTTTTTTATTTCTTATACAGGATTTTTAAGAGATTTCACTTTTTCGAAACTGTTTAATTTTTATCTTATAATTTCCTATTTATTCAAAATTTTAAGATTTTTCTTCTCTTACTTTTGATTTTTTTTTGTATTTGTCTTTCTATTTTAGGATTTTATTTAATTTTTTTCTTTTTAGGCCGATTATTTTTTAACATTATTTTATACATTTTTGTTATTAGAATATTCACTGAACTTTTAATTTCGTTCATTTTCTTAATTAGTTCCATGTTTTAAAAAATAAATACTTTTTTTTTGTATATTTATTAAATTTGTTTTTACATATTGTCTATTTTTTTCAAACTTATTTTTTTCTTTCATAAAACTTTTAGATTTTATTTTTTTTTCTAAATTTATTGTCAGACTTGTTTTAAGTGTAATATTACAAAATTATTTTTCGTTTAATTTTTTTAAACTTTCTTATTTTTAATGGATTGTTAAATTTCTTCTGTGGACTTTTTATTCATCTTTGTATGCATTTTATATATTTTTTTTTTATTAATTCTAATTTTTTAGTCGATTCTTACGAAATTTTTTATTTTTTGTACTTTTTTTTTACAATTTTGAGAAGAAAAAAAACATTTTTCCATTTTCTTGCTATTTATTTAATTTTCTTGTCGTTTCCTAATTTTTTTAGTCCTTGCATTTTAATTTTTGAACTTTTATCATCATTTTTCTATTACTTAGAATTTTTTTTCTCTTAAAATCTTTTAAAATTTTCCAACATTTAATCCATTCTTTTTTTCTTTAATTTGTAAAATAAATCTCTAAATATTAATCTAATTTTAAACATTTTTTTCTTTTTAGTAATTTATTTTAACGTTTTTTCAATTATCTTCGTATTTATTTTCTGAATTTAAAAAAATGTCTGTAAATAGTTTAATTTTTTTAAAAGAGTTTTTACTTTTTTATACATTTTTATATCACTGTTTTAATTTTGTGTATTTTTTTTTAATTGTTCTTTATTTCTTTAATAAAATCCATGACTTTTTTCATTTAAAAGAATTTTCTCATTTTTTTAATAGACTGTTTTCTTATCTTTTTTTTTTAAATAATTTATTATTTTTTCGTTGCTTTTACCTAATCTTTTTAATTTTGCTATTATATGAATTTGAAGACATTTTTTGAAATTTTCTCATTTAATCAACATAATTTCATCCTTTTTGAATTTTAAATTGTTTATTTATTTATTTTTAATTATTTGATTAAGATTTTATTTAGTTTCCTAAAATGTCAATTTTATTTTTCAATTTTTCAATAATTTTATTCATTTTTCAATTATTCTCTTTAACTATCAATTATTTTATTTCAAATATACTCTCGAATATTTTTAATTATGTTCGTTAATTATTAATTTAACAATTTTTGCCGTTTATTTTAAATTATTCTTGTATATTTAAATTTATTTTCTTCAATTTACAATTATATTCTTTAATTAAATTATTAATTTTAAACAAAAAAAAGTTAAATTTTTAATTATTAAACATTTTTTCACTTCTATCTTCAATTTTCCTTTATATCTTATTCCCTTTCAATTTTTTTTTTCAAATTAAATTATTTTTTCCAGTTTAAAATATATATTTAATTTTTTTTTCACCTCAAATGAAAAAATTGTATTGTTATAAATATATTAAACCAATTTTCTTTAATTTTCAGCCCCTTCGAGCAGCAGACAACTGAATAAAAGTCCAGAAAATTCTTCGTTCAGTGAAACTTCTTTTGAACTAAATAATTCTCCGGAAGAGGTTCGGAAAAAGAAATCAAGTGAAACTTTAGAAAATTGTTCCAAAACGAATCTAATCGACAGTCGAAAAAAAATGCATGTTCTGAATAATACCGACATTAAAGAATCTCGCCAGGGAGAAAAAATTGTAAATGATTCGAAAAAGTCTGAATTAGTTTCAAGTGAATCGAAGAAAAAGTTTAATTTAAGTTTGAGAAGGTCTTCAGAATCAAAAAGTTCCAATTGTGTTGAGAATACAGGGCAAAAAGAATCTTTCAATTGTTTTTTAAAGCCAGGTGAAAAACGAAATTCCCGCAGTTCAACGGGAATGAGTTGCGTTGAAGGAACTCCGTTTCCGGTCAGTCGATCTTTTATGTGGAAATCGCAAATTAAGCAAAATACATTAGCGACTAATTTAAATAGTGATTCTTTCGACGAAAGTGAGGAGTCGGCCGGAGAAATTGAGACGAAGAGAACCGAAAAGTCGAAAGAATTGGCAAGGTAATAAATATTAATAATTTTTTTTTTTTTTTTTAATTTAATTTTCTTCTATTTTCATTTGCCGAATATTTAATTAATAACATTTTTTTACTTTTCCAGGCATCCGGCTTTAGAAAATTTGGAGCTGAAAGAATCTTCTTCCAGTAAATTAACCACCGATTTGAGCAAAAGTTCGCGAACCGAAGAGTCGTCGGACAATTCGAAAAAATACAAGAAAAAGAAACTCTATCCACTGCGAGGTCACTCTCAACTTTTTTCCATAAGTCCCGTCAAAAGTGATACTCCGTCGCCTAAACAAACAGTTTTTCCCCCGAGGCGAAAAAACAGAAAATGGAAAAAAATTCAGGAGGAGAAACAGAAAATATTGACTCAGAAAACGCAGAATACACGCAAAAGACGTCATTCAACTAAAACGCAAGAGGCGGAAAATAATTCAGATTCCTCGACTGATGATTCTGAGACGGAATTAACCGCAAAATCCGTAAAGCGTAAAAAACCGCGAAGAGTGCTGAGAAAAAAAATAGTTATAAAACCAATTCCAGGGACGAGTACGCAGAAAAAAGTCAAGGAAACCCAATCAAAGACAATAATTGAGAATAATTCGTATTCTGGAAGTGATTTCGAGCCAATAATTGAGAAACCAAAGGAAAAGAAAACGGAGATTTTTATTGTCATGTCCGGCTACTCGAATGAGTAAATTTTTATTTTTTATTTGAAATAATTGAGATTAGTATTAAGAATTTTGTTTAAGAATTAATTAATTTATGTAATTTTTCTTCTTTTTTTTTTTGGATTCTAGGGACAAAAGTTTTTTTAAAACTATCGTGAAACAGTTGGGAAGAGCAAAAATAGAAACGAAAGTTTCTAAAAAAACGACACATGTCGTGAGCACAGGAGTGAGAACGATTAATTTTTTAAAAGGAATTTTAAGAGGATGCTGGCTAGTTAATAGTGATTGGATTCTGCAATCTTTAGAGGCAAACCATTGGATTAAACCGGAAAAATTCGAATTGCAGCATTTTTTGGAGGCTGCCAAGGTAATTTATTTTCTCTATTTTAGTAAAGGTATTTTTTTTTGCTCGTTTAGACACTAGATGTTGAAAAATTATGTTTTATTTCTGTCAGAAGTACGAAAAATAACCATTTTCGACACTATTGGAGAAAATCTTTATTTCTATCACTGATGTGGAAAAAGACCACTTTCATCACTAGAAGGAAAAGTTGTCATTTCCGTCACTAGTGGGAAAAGTTATTATTTACGTCACTAATGAAGAAAGTGACTATTTCCTTCACTAATTGGAAAATTTATCATTTCCTACATTAATTTCAAAAGCAGGACTGATAAAAATCATGATTTTTTTGATTTAAATCAAAAATTGATTTTTTAAAAATATAATTCATAATTATATATAAAAAAGTAGAAACTCTTTTAAAAAAATTATACTATTTACGGACATTTTTTTAAATTAAAATAATAAATAAGAAGATAATTAAAAACGTTGAAATATATTACTAAAGAGAACAGAATTTTTAAATTAGAAAAATTAGAGAATTATTTTACAAATTGAATAAAAAAAGAATGAATAAAATTTTTTAAAATTTAAAAAAATTTTAAAAGAAAAGAAATTTTATGAAATACAATAACGATGTTCAAATAAAAATATTTAGTACAAGATTAAATTCACATAGTATAAAATAAAAGAATAAAAGCTTTCGAAAAAGTAAAAAGTTGGGAAATTAAAAAAATGTAAAATAAAAGTACCAAATAAATGTTTTCAAAGATTCGTAATTATAAGATAAAAACTAAACAATTGAAAAGAAGGAAAAATGCTCCTTAGAAATGGAAAAATAATGACAAAAATTAAAGAATTATTTAAAACGCAAATTTCTTTAAGTACTAAAAAATAGTGAAACATCAAAAAAATTAAATAAATTGGAAAAAAATAGAGAAATGTTTTTTTCCTTAATGTAACAAACTAAAAAAAATGTAAAAAGTACAAAAAATAAAATTAAAAAATGTATATGTCAATATAAATAAAAAGAAAGTCCACAAAAGAAACTTAAAAATCCTTTAAAAATAAAAAAGTTTGAGAAAATTAAACCAAACAATAAATTTAGAAAAATAAAGAAAATCTAAAAGACTTTTTAATTTAAAAAAGTGAGAAAATAGTTAGTTTTTAAGTGAAAAAAGTGAGTAAATAGTGAGCTTTTAAATTAAAAAACAGTGATTAAATAGTAAATTTTTAAATAAAAAAAGTGAATAAGCAATATAGAGTTTAATATTAAATTGGGGAGCGCCATTCAAATTTGAAAAAAAAAACAATTCGAAAATAGCAAAAATAATTGAAATATGTAGAAAATAATTAAATAATGACAAAAATAATTAAATTTGAAAAAAAATTGCAAATGACAAAACTAATTGAAAAATTGATTAAAAATCAAAAAACGATGACAAAAATTGAAACTATATAATTAGAATTTGAAGTAAATAATTGAAAAGTTTCCAAATAATTAAAGTTACAAAAAAATAATTAAAGAATGACAAAAATAATTAAAATTTGAAACAAAAGTTTGAGATTAGTGACAAAAATTAAAATTTTGAATACAATAATTGAGATGTTGAAGAAATAAGTAAAATGTATAAAAACTAATTAAATAATGACATAAATAATTATAAAAGATGGTGTAAAAATTACACTTTTTAGACAATAGTTGAAAAATTGAAAAAAATAATAGAATTTTCAAAAAAATAATTGAAATTTGAAAAAAATATCAAAAATATGTATATGTGTAGAAAATAGTTTAATAATGACAAAAATAACTGAAATTCAGAAAAAAAAATTAATGAAAAATGAGAAATATATTCAAAAATGAAGTAAAAAAATAAAAAATTTAATACATTATTTGAAAAATTGTATAAAGTAATTGAAAAATTAACGATACAATTAAAATATAAAGAAACTAATTAAATAATAACATAAATAATTGAAAACTGATCTTAAAAAGTTAATAAATTCATGACAATAATAAAAAGATTGAAAAAAATGACATTTAAAGAAAACAATTCCAAAATGTCAAAAATATTAGAATATTGACAAAAATAGTTGTAACTTGAAAAAATAATTGAGAATTGACAAAAATAATTGATAATTTAAAAAAAAATTAAAAATTTGAAGAAAATACTTGAAAACTTGACAAAACAATTGAAATATTGAAATAAATAATTCAAAACTGGTGTAAAAATTAAAAAATTATAGACAATAATTGTAAAGTTAAAAAAAATTTATAAGTTTGAGGAAAATAATTGAAAATTAAAGAAATTAATTGAAGTTTGAAGAAAATAATTGCAATTTGAAGAGAATAATTCAAAAATGTCAAAAAAAAATTCAAATATGGAAGAAATAATTAAAGTTTGAAGAAAATAATTGAAAAAGGTGTTAAAAAAATTAATAAATTCGTAACAATAATAAAAATAATGATGAAAATAATTGAAAACAGGTGTAAGAAATTTAAAAGTTTATGTCAATAAAAAAATTGAATTAAATAATTGCAATTTTTAAAAAATAATTCTAAAATGGCAATAATAACAAAAATATGAAAAAAAATAATTGTAAAATGACAAAAGTAATTGAAATTTGAAGAAAATAATTGAAAAATAACGAAAGTGAATTGAATTTGTGTAGAAAATTTGGATATTCCTGACAATAATTTGAAGATTAAAGAACACAATTGAAATTTAAAAAAAATAATTGAAAAGTTTCAAAAATAGTTGAAACTACAAGAAGATAATTGAACAATAACAAAAATTATTGTAATTGGAAAAAAATAATTGATAAATGGTGCATAAAATTAAAAATTTAAAGATTTAATATTTAAAAGATATAGGATATTTAAGATTTAAGATAATTTAATTTGTTCAAAAAATTGAAATCTTAAGAAACTGATTAAATAATGACATAAATAATTGAAAGCTGGAATATAAATAAAAAATTTATAGAGAATAATTAAAGTTTGAAGAAAATAATTGAAATTTACAATATAAAATTAAAAATTTATTTCAAGTAACAATAAAATTAAAATTTGATATAACAATAATAATTACTATATTAAATATTAATCGACGTCGCATTTAATAATTTGAATAAAATAATTGAAGCCGAGCGTGGAAGAGGGATCTAACTCAAATTTTGTCGAATTTTAACTAAATAGAAAAATAGATTCTTTTAAATATCCTCTTTCAATTTCTGTGATAAAATTTTTATAACTATAATGTTTTAATACTAAAAATTAGAAAAAAATATTGTCATGTTTTCGAACTGTCAACTTTTAAAATGCAGGTTATCTAGAAATAATTTTGTAAAATTGACAAAATATCAAGAAAAGGACAAATTAGCCTTTAATATGAAAATACAAAGAAAGAAAAAAACTGAAGGAATCAAAAAAAAGTTATAATTTATAAGATAAAATAGCAAAAGAAGAGAAATTAACTTTAATATCGAATATAAATACATTGTGGAAAAGGGATCTATCTGCACAACCAATTTATCATTTAACCTACAACTATAATTAGGTATTTTATGAAATGCTTCCAAAAATGTATTTAAATATTTTCAATAAATGATTTAGCTTTTTAAAGGACATCATGTGAAGAAAAAAGTATTAAAACGATCTTCTACAAATTGTTACGAGCTGAAAACTTTTGTATCGTGGAAGAGGGATCTATGTAAAATATTGGTTAGATCTCTCTTCCACTGTAAGAATTTTTTTTCGCATTTTTATATAAGAAGGCGACTAAAATATAAGAGAAATCAATATATTATATCATTTTTACCTCATTCTAAAACGTATTAAACTATTGTTTGTTTAAAAAAATGCAATTTCACTTTTTTCCGTTTTTCTCAAATTCACTTTTTGTACGTTAGGCCCCTCTTCCACGCGCGGCTTCAATTGAAATCTGTAGAGAATTTTAGAATTCTGAAATTGCAAAAATAATTCAAATATGAAGAAAATAATTACTATCTCTTTTACCAGTGGAAAAAGTGATTATTTTCATCACTAGTGGGAAAAGTTATTATTTACGTCACTTATTTAAAAATTAACCATTTCCTTCACTAGTGAGAAGAGTTCTCATTTTTTTCACTTATTAGAGTAGTGACTATTTCTTTCTTTAGTAGGAAAAGATACTATTTTCGACACTAGTGGGAAAAGTTACCATTTTCTTCATTGGTGAGAAAAGTTATCATTTCCTGCACTAGTGGTTTAAGTGAATATTTTCTTTATTTCCCCTTGACTTCTGAGAAAAATTATCATTTCCGCAACTAGTGGAAAAAGTTATTATTTACGTCACTAATGGAGAAAGTGACTATTTCCTTCACTAGCGAGAAAAGTTATTATTTCCTGCATTTGTGAGAAAAGTTACCACTTTTTCACTAGTGAGAAAAGTGACTGTTTCCGTCACTAGTGGGAAAAGTTAATATTTACGTCACTAATGGAGAAATTGACTATTTTCTTCACTAGCGATAAATATGCCATTTCCCTTATTAGTGGGAAAAGTTACTATTTCCGTTACTAGTGGGAAAAGTTACCAATTCCTTCATTGGTGATAAAAGTTTTCATTTCCTGCTCTAGTGTGAAAAAGTATTCCCGATACTAGTGGGAGATGTTACTATTTCTGTTACTAGTGGGAAAAGTTACTTTTTCCTTCACTAGTGGGAAAAGGTTCGTTTTTCTTCATTAGTGTGCAAAGTTACTACTTTCTTCACTAGTTGGAAAAGTTGAAATATAAATCAAATTGGTAGCGAGAATATTTACTGAAAGTGTTTAAATCTTTCTTAAAATTTAGTAAATAAATAAAATGTCCATTTGGTTCTTATTATTAATTTATTTTATAATAATAATAGTGATAAGTGCCTGTCAAATATTTCAACTTTTAACTAATTTCTTTTTCAACAGATAAATCGAGAAGATCGGATACTTTTTGGAAGAGCATTTGTGCCCGAATTATTTGCAACCTGCGGCTTAATTCACGTGGAGAATGGCACAAGTCCGGCACCCGCGGCTTTAAAAGATTTAATTAAAACTGCAGGTGGTCACATTGCCGAAAATCTCGAAAATGCCAAAATAATAGTTGGACCCAAAGGAGATTGTCTAAAGGAAATCTGGATATTGGATTCAATAACGTCCGGTAAACTCCAGCCTATTAAACAATACAGAAGAAAATAACGTTTTAGTTCTTTATTCGTTCTTTGGTACAAAAAATTGTATAGATTATAAATAATAATTTTTGCACATAAATTCTTTATAGCCTAGCTGTGAGATTTATGTTTGCAGTCTCTCTCTATTTTTATATATATATATATATTATTATTATTAAATTATTAATGATTACAGTATTATTAATGTTGTAAAGAGTTTAACTTAAATAATTGAAATTTATTGAAGAATAAATATATTTTGTCCTGTAAAGGGTGACAAAAGTGTAAAATTTTAATTATTAAAGGCACTCAATGGTTATCGTGCTTTGCGCTGTTTCTCGTTTAGGCGCTTTTTTGTTTAAAAAAAAAGTTTATCCGAAACTACGTTCTTAACAAAATACTTTGTTTTCTGTATATTTTTTAAGAAGTTGTCGATGTTGCTGTTTAGGAAAATACTGTTTCATTCGATTTGAACAGGACGGTAAATTGAGACGAGGCATAAAACAGCAATTATTAGTTCGATTGAGAGTAAAACGATCTGAATACTGCAAAGAATGACTTCCAGTCTAAGCGTGTAGTGTTGCCAAAGCAGAAAGTAAAGAGTGACGAAAGAACTTGGCACAATTAATGCTATGGCAAGAAGAAAGAGTAAACCACGCTCCATTAAATTACCCTTTCTGCCGAGATAAATTCGACCTGCCTCGGTGCTTAGCAAAAAAAGCAGCAGGGCAAATTCAATTAATAATTTATTGGTGCCGGGGGACGGTAAATTTGCTGCTTTGTAAATTCCCATGCAAAGTTCACAGGTGGCGAACATCCCGAAGTAAAATGAGTTCAGGTACATGAGAATCTCGTACGTTAAAGGTGTTGAAATTGCAGACGGCATTTTTTCCACTATTCTGAAAATTGAAAGTAAATTTGATTATTATTTGTCATTAATTCAGGCTTCTCAGTGACAATGAAAAATATTTTATATTTATTAACAATAATTTACATTTTTTTGGTTTCAATTAAAATTTAGTAAAAAAATTAAATTTTTTTATTTTATTATTTTTATTATTTTATTTTATTATTATTTATTTTATTTGGGTAGGATCAAGTTACAAAATTGTATGATAAAAAATATATAATTACAGAATTTTCAAATTAATAAAAAGACAAAAAAGAAAATAACTACAAATTGTGGAAAGTAATTTAAAACTGATGAATAATAATTCAAAATTATGGGAAATAAATGCAGAATTTTAGAAATAATTAAAAATTTAAGGTAATAATTGAAATATAAATGATGAGAATAATTAAAAATTTATGAAAATAATTTAAAAGAGTACGGAATATATATGAACTAAGAGAAAATAATTTTTAAAAAAATAAGAATAATAGTAAATTAAAAAAAAATTGAAAATTTAGGAAATTAATAATTAAAAAATGATGAACATAATTAAAAATTGGTAAAAAAAACAATTAAAAGATTATAAAACTAATGGAAATTAAAAGAAAGAATTCAAATTTGAGATGAATAATTGAAGATTTAATAAATCTGTTTAAACATAATTTTAAAAATTAAAAATTGTATCTATGATTGCAAAATTATAGTAACAACCATCAAAATAAAACGCGCGATTAGTTTTCCATACATTTTAGAAATTATAAAATACAATAATAAATATAACAAATCGATAAATAATATTTATCTAATAAGAAGAAATAAATATTTTAAATATAATATTTAAAAATCAATTATTACAAGTAAAATAAATATTTATTTAGGACAAAATTTATATTTTAGAATTAAAAAGAATTGCAAAAAATAATTGCAAATTTTGCAAATTAATTAGAAAAAAAAATGAAATCAATTAAAAATTGGGAAAAGTAATTTAAACAATCATAGAAATATTTTAAACATAAAGAAAATAATTGAAATTTAAGAAAAATACTTGAGAATCTTAAACGTAAATTGAAAAAAATTGAATAATGAAAAATTAGAGAAAATAATTGAAAATTGAAATAAATAAATTAAAATTAAAAAAAATAATTAAAATTTGAGAAAATAATTTAAAAAATTACATAAAATATTTTAAATAAAGGAAAGTTAAACAAAGTTTCATAGAAATACTTTAAACTTTAACAAGTTAATTGCAAAAAAAAAAAAAAAAAAAATAATTAAAAATTAGAGAAAATAAATATAAAAAGATAAACATCATTTAAATTGAACAGAACAAGTTTTAATTAAAGAGAAATAAGTAAAAACTTTTTGTCAATTATGAAAAAAAAAAACGAGAAAAAATTGAAAATGGAATGAAAAAATTGAAAAGTCAGATAATTAGTTAACAATTTTTTAAATTATGAAACAAATGTAAAGAATTGAAAATTGAAGGAAATAAATTTTGGAAAATAATTAAAAAATGTTTTTAAATTTTAAAACTTGACGAAAATAATTAAAATATGATACAAACAATGATAAGTTGTAACAAAATAAAAGACATTTAAGTGTGATAATTGAAAAAATTACAGAATTTTTTTTAAATAAAGAAAAAATAATTGAAATTTGCGAAAAATACATGAAAATCTTAAAAATCAATTTAAAAAAACAAGAGAATAACTAAAAATTGGAGAAAAGAATTGAAGAAAGCTGAAAGTAACTGTAATTTACGATAATTAATAAAAAATTTTGGAAATTACGGAAACAAATTAAAGATTTAAAATAATTTTAAAAATTAAAAATTGGAGAAAAAAAGTTGCAAAATTAGAGAAATAATTGAAATTTGAAGACAATCAAAAATTGAGAAGAATAATTGAAAAAAATTACAGAATATTACTTCAAATTAAAAGAAAAAATAATTACAAATTTTTAAAAATAATTAAAATTTGAGAATAATAATTAAAAATTTAGAAAATTAATTACCCAATACCGAAAGTAATTGTAAATTTAGAAAAAATAATTAAAAAATTCTTATAATTCATTAAAAAAAATTTTTAATTAATTTAAATTCGAAATAAATAATTAAAGGTTTAGTAAATCAATTAAAAAATAATTTTAAAAATTATAATTTGGAGAAAAGAATTAAAAATTTAAAGAAATCTAATTAAAAATTTTGGAAATGATTAAAAAATAATACAAATAACTAAACTTTGGGATGAATAATTTAAAACTGTAGAATGTATATGAAAAACTACTTTTCAAAACTAAAAATTGGAGAAAATATTTTTAAAATTATAGAAATAATTGAAAATTAATTAATGAAAAATAAGTGATAAAATTACAAAAATGAAAAAATGATGAAAAAATTAGAATGTATAAAAATATTTGCTAGGTTTGGAAATTAATTGAAAAATAATGAAAATATTTAATAAGTCGAAAAAATAATTCAAATTTGATGAAAATACCTAATTAACATTTTATAAATTATTTGCTGTTAAAATTCTGAGAAAATTCCAAAAAGTATAATTTATTTAAAAATTGAGAAAATTTATGATTTTTAAAAAATAACGGTTTTTTAAATTTTATTGTCTACGATTTACTTTTTATTTAATTTTTTCTTCGATTAATGCAATACAATTTTTATCTTTTAGGTTAGAATATCACGAATTGTATTGAAAAGTTATATAAAAAAATGCATGTAAATAAAAAAAAATAGATAAATTCTTAACTGAAGTATCGATTAATCATTAAAAGAAACAAAAAAAATGTCGTTACCTAGGTTACAGAAATCCACAAAATTCACAACTTGAAAATCGTAGGTTTTCTCATGTTTATTCGTGTTTGTCTACTTTTCCGACGGAAAGAATCTTAAAAATAACAGTCCTATTTATGATCAAAATGCACTGTCTATCTATTTTAAACTTCAGCTTAAAATTAACCCGCGTCTGTTAAATTGTTCTTTCGAAAAAAAGTTGTTCTGCTGCTACTGGCTAACAAAAAGCTACATACACAATAAACAGAGATGAGTAGCTAATTTCCCTGAGATAAATTTGCGTACTGAATCGCTTAATTTAAGGGTACGACCACACGACCTTTGTGTGTAATCCATTCTTATCTTTCTCTTTCCCATGAGAGTGGCATAAGCTTATCTCACTTAAAATTATCTTACTTTTTCGAAAAACGGAAAATGAAGAGTGAGGGTGCAGTCAAATCCCGAGATTAGGGGATCAGTTTAAGTCGTAATGAGAGAGAAAAAGACATAAATATATCTTTGTCTCCTTCTTTTTCATTACAACGCAACTTTTGATGGTCTCATATGATTTCACCCTTATGTCACTGTTATGGGAGAGAGAAAAAGATGAGAATGGTTTTCTCCCAATTCGAACATTGATTGGAAAAATGTTTCTTGTCTTTCTCTCTTTCATGGTAGCGGCATAAGTTTGTCTTACTCTAAGGGTGAAATCACATGGCTGCGGTCCGATGTGATTTCACCTTAATGGTCAAGACCAATGGCTGCGTTCTGCGTTGCGTTGTAATAAGGTAGAAAAGAACAAAATATGTGTGTCCTTTTCTCGCTCATTATGACGCAACGTAAAACGTAGTCATGGGACTTCATGCTGACTGTCAAATACTTTGAATAATGTATCATTACCCATCCCTGTATGAATTTCAAGCAGAAATTACTACACCTTTGGAAAAACTTGTCCAGGAATATATATACTTCCAAATAGTTGTCTTCTCCGATGTTTTTAAAACTACGTATACGTACGTATTTTAATGCTCTAATTACGAAAATGATAGTGAAAATACCCACAAATTTGAATTTCAAGGTGAAAAACAAAAAAAAACCGATAAAAATTACGTTTTTGCTTGTAATTCAATAAATAAGCCGAATTAAAAAAATAATTAAAATAAAAGTTGTAGATCTCGTCGAAACACACAACTTTTGTAAAATACATTTTTCAATAAAAATGAAGAGTTTACAAGAAAATTGCAAAAAACTAGAAATCACCATAATCTTCTGGCTACGCCCCTGGTTTTATGTAATAAAAATGATCTAGTTGACAAGTTTTTTAATGATGATTTTCGTAATTAGTGCATGAAATTACGTACTTTTACGTTGCTACCTAAGTGAACGTAATTTTACGTTATTACATAAGTGTACGTAATTATGTAATTTTACGTAATCAGCGTAATATTTCGTAATGCAATAATGAAATTACGGCTATGGGTAATTTAATGTCGATATAATGTGGGTATTCGGTTACATTCATGAGGATTTATTTTTTTTGCAATTATTTCGTAAACTAATTAGTTTTAGTAAAAATTCATCAAACATAAAATATGTCTTTTTGTGAGAGCTACAATTTTTGCATAAATAAATTTTTGATATTTGCAATATTTAGAGATAAATGCAAAACTCCTAAATTATTATACATATACTTTTTATCATGAAATTAGAATTTTCGGATATTTTTACTATGATTTTCGCATTTAGCGCATCAAAATGCGTAACTATACCTTGTTTTATAAAAATCGGACACCTATTCGGAAGTACACCCTGGCTGGTTTCATAAATGAAAAATAATTTGTTAATAAACACAGAGTCAAAAATTTGTTTTTAAAAAGTATTTTTGAAAAAACTGATTTCGTCCCATTGACTACCATGTATTGTTTGTCATCCGGCTAGCTTCCATTTTGAATTTCCCTCACCCAACTTGAATAACCTTAGGGCAAGGATGTAAAATTACGCGTAACTTCGAGTTTTTTACGTAAATTACATGGGTTTTTTTACATTTGTAAATTACGCAACTTACCCCCTACTCCGAAAAATACATTGTTTGAAGGAATCAGGACGTAAATTACATACGTAATTTACATGTAAAAAAACTATGTAATTTACGTGATGTAAATTACCTTTACATCTCTGCCTTAGGGTAAAATTCCATGTGAGCAGAAAGCGCAAAACCGAAAGCAGAATGTCATGAGAGCGAGAGAGACAGACATATATTACTGACTCTCTCACTCTCATGTTTTCTGTTTTCGGTTTTACGCTTTCTGCTCACATGAAATTTCACCCTTAAGGTACGGCCACACCTCGGGAGGCAAGGAGCCGGCTTCCTTCTCGTAAGTTAGAGTAAGAAAGACAAAAGTACTTCTGTCTTTCTTACTTACGGGAAGCAAGCCGGCTCCTTGACTCCCAAGGTGTGCCCGTACCTTTATGGTATTTTCCAAAACTGGACAAGTTTTTCCAAAGGTATAAATTATGACGCATCCATCTGATTTCACCCTAAGGGTACTTATATATATATGTACCCTTATCGGTTTGTCCCTCTCCCTAATTCTGCAATCTTCCACACTGATATTCTCCCAGACATCAGCCATGTTGAAAACTGACGTCACTCTTCTCCACCCTTTTCTTTCTCTAAGATCCTTATCTCAACCCAACCCTGTTCCAGCCAATCACAATCCCCGTTTCTCGTCTTCCACCCTTTCATTGGTCTGATTAGTCTCGCATCCCGATAGGTTGCAAAATTTAATGCTCTCTCTTGTTGACCAATGATAGTCTAGATTTAAGAAACGCTCGATACGGACGCCAGTGCCTGCCAAGTGTCAGGTGTCAGTCAGTCTGTGTCAGTCGTACTTCGTTTTGTCAGTGTTTAAACAGTTTGGTGATTGAATTAGTAGCGATAAAAGTATTTTTTCTAGTTTTTCTGTGAACTTTAAGCGATAATGTCCGACAAGAAAGGTAACTATGAGAAACATCGCGTTGCGTCTCGAACGAATTTTAATTTCTAAAACAATTGTTTCGTGTTTTCAAGTTCGCGATTATTCTTTATAGCACTTGTCAATTTTTGTCAGGAAATTAGTCGTTAGTTGGCGTTTTGCTTATTGTAAAATAAGCGGATAATCGAGCGCGATCGTTTAGAATAGAGAATTAGGTGTTGATCAATCTCAGAACTTTAATCCTTGAGGCTAATAATGAGTTTCGTCCTAGTGACAGATAAATCAATACGGTCCTCTGTATGGGAAATACAAAATGGCCTCCGTTCAAGTACAACTCTAGTCCTTTGGAGCTTTCGTTTTTCTGTCAAAAATAATTTACAATTTTTCTTTTTTTACGCCATCCACTCTCGAAATCAAGTGTTTCTATATATAACAATAAATAAATAACACTTTTTCACCAAATTCTCGTTATTTAATCGCGTTTTCGTGAAAAATTGAAATTCTTAAATCTAATGCGTTTATTTTAATTACGGAAATTGATGATTTCGCGAAATAGACAAAAAGTGTACATTTGAATAATGAATTAAATTTAGAAAAATTGTTTCATGTATGAAAATATTGATTTGTTAGTTTTTATTGATTTTTTTATTATTGATTGAAGACTTACAATTTTTTTAAATCTTGATAAAGAACTGAAAAAAGAGAAGTAAAAATTTATTTTCAGGAAATTTTCATATAAAAATATTTATTGATTATTAAAATTTGTAAATTATATTTTGTTTATTTATTGATACATTTCGTTAAATTTTCGTTTATTTCAATTTAATAATATTTATCAATATTTTTTTTTATATTTATTCAAAAGTCTCTCGGGTTGAAAATTCAAGCAAAAAAGGATTAAAGTCTGTAAAGATCGTTAGTTAAATATATTTTTTAAAAAAGCCCTCTTATACAATAAACTAAAAATTTTTAATTCCCGAAATTACTATCGATATAATAATTGATTATCACAAATTTTTTTTCTCGTAATTTTCGCTTTTCCCTATTCCATGCATGAATTTTGTCTTTAGTTGCGTACGTAAGATGAACAAAAGAATATTTTCTTTCGATCAATACGCAACCAAAAAATTTCAATATTTTTTTTTTATTTGTTTATTTTTTAACAATAAATTAGATTTTTAATTTTTCGGTTGAAACATTGAAATAATAATTAGTTGAAATTCTTTAAAAATCTTTTGGTTGCGATTAAGTCCGTTCGGAGAATTCCTGAATATCCGCAAATCTCTGGAAGCCAATTTATAATAAAATTGCTAATTAAGCAGTTTTTTTAGGGGAAAAAAAATTCTCTAAAACAATAAAAGTATAGAAAAATTGTAATTTTTCTTCACTTTGGAAATTGTTGGAAAAAATTTATAATTTAGAGAATAGTTTTTCCTTTGTGTATATACATATATAAATATATATATCTTTTGACTCGATATGGACTCTATTTACACGAAAGATGAATTAAAAATCGAATATGTACTTTTTTTTAAACAAATTTTAATGCGGACAATTTGATGAAATAAATTCTCATGAACTGATTCTGACTGGTTATTTAGAGGAGATTATTATTATTATTATTATTATTATTATTATTATTATTATTATTATTTGAAGTATAATTAATATTAATCGATATTATTTAATAATATTTAATATTAATCGATTTTATTGGATAATATTTAATATTAGTCAAGTTTATTGGTTAATATTTGATATTAATCGATTTTACTGGATAATATTTGATATTAATTGATTTTATTGAATAATATTCGATTTTATTGGATAATATTCGATATTAGTTGATTTTATTGTTTAAAATTTGATATTAATCGATTTTATTAGGTAATATCTTATATTAATCGATTTTATTGGGTAATATTCGATATTAATCAATATTGTGCGATAATTATCGATTTCATTCGATATTAGTCTATATTATCGATAATTATTAATATTAATTAATAATCGGTAATATTAATAGACAATATCACTGTGTTACAAAATAAAAAAAAATAATAACAGAACTTCTTATCGGACCTAGTGGAGGTTGTAGGTAATAAAAAACTAAAAAGAATGGTATATATTAAATCTCTCATGACCCCTCAAAATCTTGTTTTAGAGACAATAAACCGTTTTCAGATAAATACATGTACATCATACCTTGCAACCTCGTCATTTTTTATCCGAATCAAAAAGTTTTTTTTGTGTTTGAAAGCGTAAAATACACGATTCCAAGCAGTATAAGAATTTCTTTATTATCATTTAAATTCATGAAGATATAGACCAAAAATCATAAGAAATTTGCATGTTTTCATTGATTTTTCAATTTTGAGGCTAATTTAAGTCTCTTATCTTATTAAAATTATATTGTTTCTCAATGCACATCAAAAGCTTAGTAAATGCAGTTTCAAATGATCCAAAAATGAATAAAATTCGATTAAAATTGTCAAAGTTATTCCACTTTTAATTTTATAGTAACATCATTTAATTTTGACGTTATGAACAGTTTTTCATAGTTTCTTCCCCGTATACATAATTTTGACTATTTTTTAATTTTTATGTATTTTTGCAATGATAAGAAACACTTTTTAATGTTTTTTAATGTTAATAAGTGCTTCTTATCATTGCAAAAAATCATAAAAATTAAAAAATAGTCAAAATTATGTATACGGGGAAGAAACTATAAAAAACTGTTCATAACGTCAAAATTAAATGATGTTACTATAAAATTAAAAGTAGAATAACTTTGACAATTTAATCGAATTTTATTCATTTTGGGGTCATTTGAAACTGCATTTACTAAGCTTTTGATGTGCATTGAGAAACAATATAATTTTAATAAGATAAGAGATTTAAATTAGCTTCAAAATTGAAAAATCAATGGAAAAACGAACATTTTTGGTTTATATCTTCATGAATTTAAATGATAATAAAGAAATTCTTATACTGCTTGGAATAGTGTATTTTGCTCTTTCAAACACAAAAAAACTTTTTAATTCGGATAAAAAATGACGAAGTTTTAAGGTATAATGTACATGTACCTATCTGAAAACGGTTTTTTGTCTCTAAAACAAAATTTTGAGGGGTCATGAGAGATTTAATATATACCATTCTTTTTAGTTTTTTATTACCTACAACCTCCACTAGATCCGATAAGAAGTTCTGTTACCCTTTTTTTATTTTGTAACACAGTGATATTGATTAATATTATCCTATATTATTCCATATTCATTAATAATCATTAATATTGAAAGATATTATTGAAAAAGAATAGAAATAAATTTGATATTGTTATTATTTGTATTTTATCATTATTTCATCATTATTATTATTATTATTATTATTATTATTATTGTTATCATTACTATTATTATCATAAAGATAAACATTACCATAATTATTATAATATATTTATTGAAAATCAATTCCAAAAAATCATTATTTCTGAATAACATAAACTGTAAACCCCCATCCCCCTTAAAAACACATACAAAATTATGAGAATTTATGAAATTAAATTGTCCTGAAAAAGCGAAGTTTTACATGAATTGAAGTTGATCTAATTAAAAAAAGAAAAAAAATAATAATAGAAATTAAAAATTAAATCACTTCGCTTCGATTTAGACCTAAAAATAATAGCATTAAGAAATTTAGTTATTAAGTTTGAGAGAAAAAAAAAAAAAAAAGATCGGTAATTGCGCGCTTATACCCCGAGAATGAGCGTGAACCCCAAAAAGAGCCTTCTCATTGAGAGTAGCTCCCCGGTCTTTTGGTGGTAGAGACTGAAACGAGGATAGCGGCTACAGTTGTGGCTATCGATATGTTTGCAGCGGACCATTACAAAGACGATTTGATCCAAGTCAGTAGGTGGAGCCTTGGAGACCGGCACTCGCGCAGCCTAAGCCACGTATCTAACATCACCTTCTCTATATATTACCTTAACTCACTACGTGTTTATATATGCCAACATATATACACATGCGTATATGTATGTACCAGGTGACACACATATACGCATACCAAAACATACATATATTATCGTTAAATTATGTATAAAACTCGAGAAAAGTGCACCGTGCGCTATCCGATTCAAAAAGTCATTTTAACACCAGTCCCGCAAAGATACTCATCTCTTGCCAATTGAAATTTGAGAAAATAATTAGTTTTTGGGTGAAAAACAAGGGAAAAAATTTTTATCTGTGGCGGGAATTGAACCTTGGACGCTTGACTGGCAGTACTTGGGTTTTGCACGAGGCTAGACTTTAATGAAATGTGGTTTCGGCTAATTTGCGTGTTTTGGGAATTTTTCTTTTAAAATTTGGGATTTAGTTTCATCTAGCGCTTGAATTTTGTACTAAAAAAGCAGATTTTATAATTAACAGTCAGTATTTATGGTAAATTGGTCCATTTTTGGGGAAAATTATTACACTTTTAATTTAAATCGCTAGATTTTTGTGTTACTCGATATTTATGTAAAGTTATATCGTATTCTGATGGAAAAGTAAGAAAAAAAAAATTCATCGGTTGGTGGGATTCGAACCCTAGACGGTAAATTCACAAAACTTTAATTTACCGCTTGGCTTAACTTTACTCACTTACGAATTCGGCTAATTGTCCCATTTTCGTGAATTTCTCTTTTAAAAAACAACTAACCCTTCTCAATTATAACAATTAATTAATTTTTTTATAATCTAAGAGGGGGGAAAAACTTCTTGGATTCAAGTTCAAAATCCAAATTGCAAAGATGAGTCTTCTTGCGCACTAATTAATAATCTCGTTTGTTTTTTTCTATTCCAAGACATATCTTTATAATTTTAAATTTTTTTCCAGGAATTTGCGACTGGTTTGGAGAAAAAAAAAAGTTAGAACGAATTAGAATATTACGATTTTTATAAAACACTTTTTGAATTGGAGACGTCGGCTGCTGTATATCCAAATCAATATGAATGTAAGAATATTGATATGGGTGTTACGAACTTTTTATATTAAATCCGTGGTACTGGCTGATTGCTTAATTTGTTCCTTTGTTTAACACCCACTTCGTCCTGCAGATGCACATTTTTCTCTTAAAGAAAAAAACACATTTCAAAAAATAGTTCACAATTATTGATAATTGCATTTTTTAAAAAAACATCTATTTTTGGCTAAATTCAAATTTTTAACATAAAATTACTTTTTAAGTATTTTGAAAAGTGTGCTGAGCAAGGACACGAGTGGATCGGCAGGGTGAACACGAATGCTGTATCTAAGCTCGTCATATTTAATATTTCTATTAAATAGCGATTCAGTAGCTCACTTTTAACAATAGTGCATGCGACTTTTATCAAAGCTCACAAGTTTCCTTGCCGGAATTAGTGAAAATAATAGTTAATTGGACAAAATCAGGTTCATTTTATTCAATTTTAATATTAAATAAAGAAAAAAAAAATTCGACCTTGACGAGGATTCGAACCCTAGAATCTTATATCGCGTAGTCGAACGCGTTATTTGTTGCGCCACAGGACACTGGCTGAATTTAATTCAAATAGTACATTAAATAGTAAAATTACTCAATTATGGTAACAATTAAACCACTTCATACAGATTAGAAACGAATTTTCGAAAATTTGGAAATAATTTTGAAACTTGTGGGCAATTTGCATGAAATAGATTAACTGGTTTGTTCTTGCAACCACTCTAAGTTGATTTTTTCACAAGATAGACATTTTTCGGTAGAGCTTGTTACAGCAAATTTGAGTGAAAAAACGTAATGTCACAGTGAGACGACTGAAATTGAAAAATAAATAAATGGACAAAAATTAATAAAAATATTATCGAGATTTAAAAGGTGAGATTACGTTTGCTCGCATAGACAATTTATTTTCTAGTTTTTTACTCGTACTTTTAATGATTTTGGTTTTGCATGCCTGTTTTTGTTTAGATGTTAAAATTAATTAGTGAACACCTTCTTGAATCGATTTCTGGCTCGAATTCCCCAGATTCTTGAGAAGATGTTTACTTTTACATTATTCTAGTTTTAATAAGTTGCACGTTCAGTGTTTAAGATTCTACTTTTAGATTATTCTAAGAATTCTCCTCGTTTTACCATCATCGATCGCTAAAAAAGCAGATATTTTCAAGGAAACAAGCAAAAAAAAAAAACTGAATACAAAAATTATTTACTGTGTGGAAAAGAATGCATTTACAAAAAAAAATGTATTGATTTATTGTTTATTCTTGTGCAGCGAGAAACGTGTTTGAAAAAATGTGACTTTTATTGTACATATTTGAAAAAGTAAAATAAATGAAATATTTTTCAAAATTGTTGTAAATTGATTTTTTTTATACGAAGTAAAAATAATTAAAATAAATCCTGTTAAAATTTCAGAAACATATTTAAATTTAATGCACAGAAAGTTTGATTAAACACAATTTTTCCAAGTACATTCAACTGATAAAATGCATTAATGAAACTATCTCGAAAATTTTTTTGATTAATCTCAAGATGGTAAAGGGTTGAGAATTGCATGCTTGTCTTGTTTTGCACTTTTGTTTTTAGAACAATTCACTGGATTTTTTCAGTTGACGACAAATTGTAGAGTGTCAAGAGTCACTAGACTCGGGCACTTTACTCTTTCTAGAAACTAATTTCGTCAACTTTTCTAGAGTACAGTTCTGAATAGACTAAAAAGAAAAAAAAAAGTTTGCCAATTTAAGCAAAAAAACAAAATTAATTAACAATTAAACTCGAATTTTTTCAAAAATCTATAAAATCCTACTTTTATTTGCAGGAAATAATTAAAAAATTTCGCGATTAGAAGCAAAAACTTGATGATAAATTTTAGAACATTGCTCTAGATTCACAAAAGAAATTTTTCTGGTGCATCTCTGTATTTGCATGTGCATGCTAAGAACATGTATACTGTTAATAGTGAGCTTAATTCAGATAGAACTTGATAAAGAAATGAGAAAAATTGTGAAGTGTACCAGGCAATGTCTTCTTTGTTTGGACCAAGTGACGAAAGCGATGGAATATCGATGATTTAAATCAAAATTAGTTCACTTTTTTTAATAGATATATCGAGTTTTATTATGAATTTAATTTATAATTCGAAGTATCGAGTTTTTTATCGATATTTTCAATCGATACATCGAAAATTGTAATCGATAAATCGATTTTGTTGTCGAACTATCGATACATCGATATTTTAAATCGATATATCGATCAGTGTATCGATAAGTTGATTTATCGATGTATTGAATAATCGATACATAAATCGAAGTATCGATTATTCCATAGGGTAATCGATGTATCGATAGATCGATGAATAAGTCGATGTATCGAATAATCGATAGATAAATCGATGTATCGAATAATCGATAAATTAATCGATTTTTCCTTTAATATTGAAATTTTGTGTTTAAAAAACTGTATTGTGATCGATTGTTACAATTTAGATTTTTAATGTGATATATCGAGAATTTAAATGATTGAAAAATAGAAGAAGATTCGATGTCCCATCACTAAAGACGGAGAGCTAATTTGAAAAAACGAGAATTTCGATTATCGAAAATTGTCAGTTACTAGGTTCACATGGGAGACTCGGGAGTGTTTCTCCGAAACATTTTCAATATGTTCCTTTATCTCGGGTAGAGAACATACACGCATTTTCTCGATTTTGTGAAAAAAACATCACAATTTGTCTTTGAAATATAATAATAATGATAATAATATTAATAAAAACAAAAGAGAAAGAGAAGCTAAAACGCTTGCCTTTCAAAAGCGTAATTATTTTATATCTATTTTGAAAAGGCAAACTATTAGGTCGAATGCTCTAATACTTCTGGGACAAATTGAAAGTAGGGCAATTTTTCACTTTTTTCCAGTAACGTCCAACTTTTAAACTAGCATTAACAAATCGATCGTTATTGAATTCGATAATTGTTTGCACCGTGGCACTGACACATGACCTTTAATAAACCAGCGTCATCACAGTTCAGAAATCACTTTTTCAAATAATTGTGATTTTTGATTCTGAGATGGCGCTCGGTTCCTATGGACAAATTTTGGTGTGGGCTGACATCTATGTTAGATTACAACATGTCCATTCGCTGCTGCTGTGCTTGGACAAATATCGTACGCAAGTCTCCAAAAAAAGATAATAGAAATTTGTTATTGTTATTAAATATAAGGAAAAGTAAATTATAAAGATGCTGAAAAGTTGAAATAACTGTTTCAAAAGTTTAAGTTTTGATCAAAATAAAAGATAAAAATAGTCAAACGATAAAGAGAAAGGCTTTTAATGAAAGAAGAAAAAAAAGAGAGATAGAAAATTAATCAAAATCTGACTTGCGTACCTTGATTGTTCTAGCACAGTGTGTAATTTAATTTACTAAATCGTTGGGCGGTTTGCATCGATAGTTTTTTTGAGAAAAAGCATGAATAGCACACTTTAATGCACTCCTACATATAATAATAATTAATATTAATAATAATAATGAAACAAAAATGTAAAATTGCGAGACTTACAGACCGCCCAATCTGCGATTATTATATCATGCAATTATAAAGAATTTATAATCATGTTTTTGACCTTTATTTATTGGATATTTTCAGAAATTTGTGGTTTGCTGAATCTTGTCACAAGTTTTTTGATGTGTTAAGCACACGCGCGCCAACACATGTATTTTTATTAAAATAATAATAATAATTTAAATAACAAAAAAAAAAACAAAGAATGGGAAAAGTCTCGTGATCAGGGTTTCCCAACCCTGGTTCGGGTGCAGTGAGGGGATGATTATAAAGTGCGCATGCGCGTTGTGTTGGCGCGCCTGCGCATACATAACTATATATATATTATATTATATATAAATTTACTCATCGTACCACTGTACTCATTGTATAAATTACACATTCACCGCTCGAACACAAAACTTCTCCGGCCAATCTCTTGAACTGTATTGAATTTTGTCTTGTTAAAACGTACCACTTAATCGAATCATCATTAATTGGCTTGTTTTGTCATCACTTTCGAACCGATTATTACTTCTTACATTTTTCGCTTTATTTTAGCTCAGATTTATCATTCTTTTCTTAACCGAGCGAATCCGAGAGTTTCTTATTGTCTGGGTCAAATTTTCCATGGAAAAAAAAACAACTATTGCCTCTTCTTACAAGTTATTGTCTTTTTATTCTAATTTATTGAAACCAGGAATACAAGAAATATTTCTTTTGTCTCAAACGGACAGCTCTTTGTCTTAAACGTAGAGTTCTTTGTTTATGAAAAAGAAAAAATTCAGAATATAAAGTTTTGTATTGGTAAAAAAAAACCTAAGGCTTGAATACAGAAATGGAAAATTTGTTGTTTTAGAAAAAACAGATTAAGGTTAATGACCTCTCAGACTCTCGGGTACGATCGTTAGATTGTAATTGGCTTTTACCTTGATTGCGTAATGCTATTTGCTTTGAGATCAGTTTTGTATTATACCTTAGTTTTAGAATTGAAGGTAGGTCCAAATCAATGTGAGTACCATGAGAGAATAGTTTGAGCCAATAACAAGGCTCGTCGTTTATAAGTACAAGTTTTTTGATTTCTTAGTGTGACTTGATTAATCGTGCACGTTTCATTAATATATAATCAATGTTTCCGACAAATGCATCAGTAGAGTCGTAAAGATTGTCATAATGTTTTTTCTTCTTTTTTTTAAAATTGGATTCCCAATTTTTCCTACTGTTTTCAGATTATATGACAATTTTTGTACCCCTTTGAGTCATCTCGTGGGAAAAGTTTCTATCTGAAAAAAAAAAAACACTAAACTAATGCTGTACGTTTGTAACGAAATAGAAGAAAAGTTTTCTAATCTTCTTAATGAAGGATCTGTGTCCTTATAAACCAAAAACTATTCTCACATGTGATTCTCGTCAGGTGCGTATGTGTTTTTCGAAAAAGTCTCGATTTGCCAAAGCTTGACTCTTTATTTTACTTGAAATGATCCTGGCATGTGATTGGCTAATTTTCGAAATCACGTACACACCTTATGCAACGGCTCGAATCGCACCGATCGCGTTTACAAAATTATCGGCTGATGTTTCCTATTTTTTGTTACTTTTTGGAAAAATGAAGTTACGTTGCTAAAAATTATATGATTGTGGTAAACGCGCGAGGTGCAACTAGAGCATTATACCAGTCTTTCGATTATTTAATTTCACCATTATCTAGTGACTAACATTGTTTGAGCTTCAATTAGTATCTTGATTAAAAGTGGTGTACGTCATGTGTAAGATATACTTGGGTGTGGGAGTACCATTCGTGGTAATAAAACGTCTCAAATGTCCAGAAATCCCGGGCCATTAACACAAGAGAAAAAGTCATTAACGTGGTTTGTTTTTAAAAAGAAAGAAAATCCCGTAGATTAAAAAAAAAGAAAGAACACATTGAGCCTAAGGGGCTGTTAAATGACCCTATGGATGCTGGACGTTTGAAGCGGCTTTGTTGCAGCAAGGCGTTTTGCGTTTTGAGATGTCGATTCGCAGCACGCGATGCTTGCCTTTGGCTAGGTACTAGGTACCTTTGGCTGAGGTTAATCGCCTCCAATTCCTTACTTTATGTAACAGAGATTGTGAATTGTGTTTCAGCCTATCCGGTGGCCCCGCATCCACCAACAGGCTTCGTGCCAGCTCAGGCGCAGCCAACCACCTATGGCGGTTAGTTCTAGTCTTAAAGACGAATTTTCAACATTCTTAAATCCATTAAAATCCCATCATGTAAATTGCTGAAGTTTAAACAGTCTTTGGATACGTCTCCTAAACGGAATAAGTGATTTTAAAAGTATGCTAATGATTTAATTAACAGTTGCAGGAGCATCGCCTTATAGCGTCTTTCCTAACCAGCCACAACTTTATGCGACGCAAGGACCTCCTCCGCCTACGTATGATCAAACTCTTACACATCCGATGGTACGTGGTTTTTTTATCATCGTAAATCTTTGTTTGGCATGGAGCAAAAGTTAAAAATTGTTTTGATTTCGCTGATTTAGATGTATCAGCCAATGTATGGACAAGGATATCCAGGAGGATATCTGACTGGCTATCCAACTGCTTATGGTCCTCTGCAGTATTATTCACCATTGGCTGCTGCAGCTGCTGCTTATTATCCCGCGCCTGCCATGCAGCCTGCACCAGTTAGGCCCACTCTCGTGATGCCTGTAAGTATCTTCTTCCTACAACTCCAGAAATTCCCTCTTTCTTTTTTCCTCTTCCTCTTCTCCTTTTTCTCCTTCTTCCTCTTGTTCTTCTTCCTCTTCTTCTTCTCCATCTCCTCCTCTTCCTTTCTTCTAACTGGCACACAGTGGGCCCTTTGGTGAAGTTCTGCATCAAAATCGTAGAACTTTGGACACAGTTAAAGTACTTCAATGAATCAAAGAAGAATTTAAAGCTTATTTACCATAGAACAGAGGAAAAATTTAGAAACAGTTGCAGGACATTTTCTAACCTATCAACAATGTCGGCAATGTGGGCTGCCTAGTCAAACGTTCTGCTGAGTGTTAAATACTCCTATAAAGCGAGGAAGGTTTAGTGGATATTACCCAGAGTCAACTTACAGGGAAATATTTATATTCCCAAGTAAACTATTCTCTGAACTCGAGTCCCACACACGAGGAGCATCCTCTTTAAATTATGCTTGCATCATTCATTGTAAAATGTTCCTTATGGTACACAAAAATTGGTATTTTGCCTACAGTGTCAAAAATAATGTTGATAAATAATTCTTAAGGGGTTATGCTACAAGGGCTTTGTTTAAAAGATACAGAAAAAGGGATTTTAAAACTATTTATGTTTTTTACAACTTAAAAAAATTAAACGCGATTATCTCAAAACTACATTTTTCGAGCTGGCCCCACCAATTACTCGGTACAGTTTTCAACTGATTTGGTTCAAATTTTGCAAAAAATACTTTCTTTAAGGAATCACGTAGGATTTTTTTTTTTTTTTGTATAGTTCATTTGTTATTAACAATTTACTGACGATTTTATGGTCGAATTTTGAAACCTTAATTTTAAAAGTACATCATTCAGAAAAAAATAATAATATCGAAAAAATCCTACGTGTTGCTTTAGCTACTCTAATATATAATGATAAAAAAAAATTATATACTCGAGATATTTCAAAATTTAAAAGAACAGTTGGTGGGGCCACGTACCATACATATTGCAGAGATGTCGACGGAAAACCCCTTATTTTTTATTAAATAATTATAAAAAATTAAATTTTTACACTTCAAATGATGTCAAATGAACACATCATGGTCCAATTTTAATTGGTTTAATACATTTTCTAAAAAAAAATGCCTAAAACACTTATTTTTTCGGCCTCTAAAGTGGTTTAATAAGGTGGTTCAAAAAAAGTAAAGTAGGAATTTTAATACACTCACCCCCTAGGATTGTTCTAAATCAAAAACTAAAAAGATATCCCTGTTTTTTTTAAATCAAAAAATATTTAGAGGTCACTCAAAGCGCTCAAAGTTTCCCATGTAAAATGCAAGGGAAAAAACACTTTTTCGAAGAATTGATATAGAATCCTTGGAAATGAATATTTTTTAATCGGCAAACTCTGTTTCTCTTGAGGAAACTTCAAAAAATAATGCTAAATTGTTTATTTAATCATTTTTTAATATCAACTATTTTTTACTATTTTAATGCAAGTTTTTTTCTAGATTTTAAATAAATAGCATAAATATAAACTATTAACAATGGTTTTATGTAATTGGTTATTTGTTTAAACAAATTATTATTGCTTATTTACAACTTTTTATTCTATTAAGCTACAGAGTTGTAACTGTTTCTTTATTTGACAACTTTTCAAGACGAATATAACGAATATAACATTTGGCCGGCCTGAAAAGTTGCAAAATGTAGAAAAAATCGCAACTCTGTAGCTCATTTTGATAAAAAGTTGAAATTAAACAATAGTAATTTGTTTAAACAATTGGTAAAATTGTTATTCTCAGATTGTTGTTAGTGACTGGTTACATTTGTCTTGAAAAGTTGCAAAATTGAAAAAAATTGCAACTTTGTAGCTCAATTTATTAAAAAGTTGAAGTTGAACAATAGTAATTTGTTTAAATAAATTATTAATTACATAAAACATTTGTTAATAGTCTATATTTATGCTATTTATTTAAAATCTGGAAAAAACTTTCAAAAAAATAGTAAACAATATTTTTTAACAATTTTTTCGTAATTTTGTAATTTATAGGTTTTTTTTTTGGGGTCCAGGGCCCTATAAAAAATAATTAATACAAGCTTCACAGGCTATTTTTTCACAGCTATTTTGAAAATTTGTCCCTAATATCTCTTATTTTTCACGAAAACTGGGAATTTGTAAAAAAAAACTTTTAAAAACTTTTGATCCCAAACTTTAATTTATTCAAAGTTTTAAATTACAGTTATTTGAAAGTTTAACAGTTAAAATTCAAAAATTAATTATTTTGTGATTCATTTTATTTTAATTAAGGAGCTTCTCTCCATTTACATAACCTCAAACTAGAATGTCGTTTATTACCCCAAATAAAAATGTTATTCCAATTAATTTCATCAAATTTTAAAAGATCCAGTTTTACATTTTTCATAAAAAATTAAGTTCATCTACAATTTGTTGTCAAATAATAATTATTTAACATTTTATGTTTTTTCTTTAAATTCAATGAACAACTGCAATTTTCATCCAATTCTGACAAATATTTATATTTTTCTCGTTAAAACATTCTCTACAATTTTATATGTCGGATTTTGTTAAATAATATTCTGTTTAAAATATACGTAAAGAACACACTTTATTTGTTTAAAAACTTTTAAACAAAATATTATTTAACAAACCCCAACAAATAAACTTGTAGAGAATGTTTTAACGTGAAAAAAGAGATATTATTTATCTGAGTTGGATGAAAATGGTTCATTAAATTGAAAGAAAAAACAAATGTTAAATAATTATTATTATTTCACAACAAATTTTAGCTAAACCTAATTTTTTCTGAAAAATGTACAACTGGATCTTTCAAAATTTGGTGAAATTAATTTTAATAATAGTTTTATTTGTTGAACAGTCATTTTTTAGTTTAAGGTTATGTAAATGGAGAAAACCCCCTTAATTTAAATCTTTGCGATACATTTAAACAAAATTTTAACTTCATATTAAATTCTTTTCTTCCTTGATAATTTTCTTTTATCATTGTCTTACTTATTAATTATGTCCTTTTTATTTCGCGAGAAAAGGTTACTTTAAAATTAGAGTTATTTACTTTTAATTTACAATTTATCAATGTTTTACTCTTCTTAACGCAAAAAATTTCCCTAAAATAATTTAAATAGATTGCAATTTAAATAGATATTGGAAGTAAGTTATAGGTTAGGTACATTTTTTGTCATTTTAGTATACATCGTTTTATCAAAAAATTAAATTTTTTTCTTATAATTACTGATTGTTAAAAAAAATCTCAGTATTTTGTTATATTATTATTTCTTTTGTATTTTTATACAATTTATTAATGCTAATCACTTTTTTGAAGATTTTTATTTTATTTGCTTCTAATATTTTTTTTTGTGTTGTAGATTTTCTTCTTTTTACTCAAAGTATTTCAGATCATTTTATATAATTTTGGTTTTATAATATTTCGAAAAGTTTATTAATTTTTTTATTGATTTTATTATTTAATATGATAATTTAAAGGGGGAGAAGAGTAAATTTATTCAATTTTCTTTACATTTTGTCCATTTTTTCGCAAATTTATTTATCCTTTCATAACATTTTTTGATTCTACCATTTTTTAAACAAATTTTTGTTGTTAAAATTATTAAAAAATTTGTTTCTATTATTTTTTAAATTTATTTGCATATAAAGTTCGTTCCTATCTAACTTTTTGACCAAAATATCCTGATTTTAATTGAGCTGTGTTTTTGAAACTACTTTTATCGATCGGTCCGAAAATTTTCGATGTTAGTGTACGTATTAATAAATAAAATATTGTTTATCATAAAAGTTAATAATTTAATAATATTAGAAAAAATATCGAATCTCTTTTAAAATTTGTACTAGAAAAGGTTTTTGTCTTGCAAATTAATTAAGGTGTATAATTTATTTTTTTTAAAAAATACCCTAAAAGTCCACTTTTTATACTGAGTAACATAGAATAATAAAAAAAATAAATAAATAAATAAAAATTTAACAAACTTAATTAATAAATGTTCAGTTTTTCAAGTACTGATTAATAGCACAATTAATTAACATTAGTAATTAATAACATATTAATAATTAATTAATATAATTAATTTAATTTAATATCAAGAAATGATGAAATAAACAATTTAGTATTCATTGAAGTAACCTCAAGAGAAACAGAGTATGCCAATTGAAAAATATTCATTTTCAAATGTCCAGCCTGCCTGATTTGAAATGAATTTCGTCTTGTAAATTAATGACATTTCCATTAACAAAAAAAAAAATGTTTTCTTTTAGAACGGCTTTGAGGGGACACGATTTGATGGAATTTCTCAGCAAGTTTTGCCTCCACCACCACCAGGGGTCGCTGCCAATGCAGCACAATTAGCAGCAATGACAGGTCATGGCGTTCTGTCGCAAAAAAAGAACACGTTTCTTGGAGGAGCAACAGAGGGTGGCTACACCTTTTGGTAAATTGAGCGTCTAACGCGATCAGTTAATGTTATCACAGGCATTGTTGTTGAGATCCGTGTAGGCAAAATTCAACTGTCTTAGAGTTTATTCGAATTCGTCAGACGCAATCTCCCGACATCGTGCGTCTGAATGTATGGACCGTCCGAAAGATATCTGGGGAAAAAAAAACAAAAAAAAACAAAAAAAAAAACAAAAGTACTACTGCACGCCTACTATTTTTCATTTGTTACCAAATAAATATTCCAGAAGTGAATGAAGACGCGCGGTCAACACTACTTTCTGCCGGTTGAGATTGACTTATTAATTAAAAAGAAAGACAAACCAGAATTTAGAAAAGAGAGAGAGAGAGAGAGAGAGAGAAAAAAAAAAGAAGAAATTAGACATCAAAAAGACAATTGGGAAAAAAAACATTATAAAACAGGAAAGAATTAGGAAAAATAAAACCAGAATAAACAATTAGCCGGAAAAGAAGAAAAAAAAAACCACATTAGATACTTTCTCCTTACTATTATTTTTCTCGAGTCTGCAGAGCGGACAGTCTGTACATTTGAGGACATTTTTTTTTTTTTTGGTAAAATTTTTTGAAAAATCCACTTTATAGAAGCGAAAGACTAACGCGCTATATTCAGTATTAAAAATTCAAGAAATGCCAATGCGAGATGGGCGATTTCTTTGGAACGAACAAAGAATGGGACGGGACACGACGTTCTAGGGAAATCGCGGGGCATTGCTAATTATTATCAGTCGTATTCGTTGAGAGGGAATATTAGCGAGGGAGAGAGTGAATGAGAATGTCTGTGTGAGTGAGAGTGAAACTAGCTCGCAAAATGTTATTGTTTTTAAAGTTAAATGAGTGAATTAGCCTGCAGGGATCGATAATCGAAGTGTGTTCGAAGCCTTTTTTTTTTTTTTTTTTTAGAGAAAAAAAAACCAAGAAAGAAAGAAGGAAGCGTAAAAACTTGGCAGGGTGACAGAGCGCGGGCTGTACACAATTATTTTTGACGATTCCCTGTCAATCGAACTGTTTACGCTAAAAAAAAGTGGTCACTAGCATTTAGAATTGCTATTAAAAAAAAAAAAAAATACTCTTCTATTTCATCTTCATTCTGCTCCCTTTTATTGTCTTTCTTCTTTTTTAGTATTTCCCCTTCTGCTTACCACTTCCCGTCTCTTTTAAATCCTCTATTCATTTTCTATCATTCTTTTCTTTTCTACCATTTTTCTAGGCAAACATAATTAGTGAATAATGAAATTAGTCTAGTGGAACGACAAGAACAGTCAATTTTGAGATAAGAATTTTCCCGGGAAAAAATGACAAGATATAATATCATTCCTAAAAATTGATCTGTGTCTTCTCGCCACTGAAGAAATTCTAACTAAAAAATCAGCCTAAGATACTAGAAAGCTTTTGAGAATTTACAAAGTCTTTTTGAAAACATAGATAATGTAAAGAAAGAAAAAAAAAAAAGAAAAAAAAAAGAAAAACAGAAATTTTCTCTGATTCTTGGAAACAATTGAAGCAATTCATGTGCCAATTGAATTGTCTTGGCGATTTCCTTATCTTTTTTGGCCTTTGTGAATTTTTTTCTACAAGTTTATTATTATTATTATTATTTTTTTTTTTTTTAATTATTAGAGAAAGAGGAGGACGTCTTTATTGAAGATTTGTTTTTTTTTTATACTAGATTGACTAAGGGGTTTTTATTTAATCGAGAATGTTGCTCGCAATAATTACGTCATTGTAGAAAATGAAAATGATGACTTGGCCTTGAGCGATCGTTTTTAGCAAGAGTCGACAATAAAATTCGTTGAACTTTTTTTCGGCAAGAGATCGCTCGAGGTTGGGTAACCGGGACGGAAACGAGTGATTGCTCCGGCATTTTTAAAAAGTACAAAGTGATTGTCAAATCAGAGCGAATCTTTGAGAGTGATTTTTTTGTTGTTGTTTCGTTTGTAGAAAAAGAAAAATAATTAAATAAAAAGTAGAAATGCAATAATTCTCGAGGAATTCGCTTCTGATTTTAGAACAAAATCGCGCACTGCCGAGAAAACAATTTCCAGTCAATTGATCAAACAACAGACAAGTGGATCGACATATTGCGATTTTTCTTTTTTTTTTTGGGGGAAATCAATTTTTGATAAAAATCGACCTTGTTAGAAATTTTATTTGACGAATCGATTCAACTTCTGGGAAGAATTTATCTCAAGGTGACTCCATGCTGGTTATCAAAATAATGGGAAATTGAAGAATTTTAGCGACCAAGTTTTTTCTAAGAACTGATTATTTCTTTGTTTTTTTTTTTAATCTTTTAGAATAAAACGATCGAATGGAAGCACCTTGACGATCGATTTCTAGAAATTTATACCGATTTTTAAATTCGAGTCGTTCTTGAATCTTGTTTTTCTTTTTGGAATTGATCTTTTGTCGACTTTAGGAAAAAGGCATTTTGACTCGATAAACTATATTTCCTCCCGTTACGCGTAGAATTTTTTATATTCGATAAACGATCAACATCGAAAGCTCGAGACTCGGCGAGTTCGTTTCAACGAATGACAAACCCGGTGCGCTCCATTTTACAAATTTCGATCTGATGAGCGTTTTTCAGCAGGAAACTGTTCGAAATTTAGCAATCAATAGCTGCTTTTCTTGAAGACTATAAACAAACAAAACAAAAAACAAAAAAAAAAAAGAAAATTGTTATTTTTTTTTCTCTTGGAAGATTAATATTTATTATTTTATAAAGTTGAGTCGCCTAAAGAGCTTTTAATAATGAATAAAGTTCCTGCTGATAAACGTGACGAAACGCTGTTGACGTAATAGTGATATTTCTTGTGACATTGTATTTTAAAAATGATCTCGAGTCGAGACCATTTTCACGATTGTTGATATGTGGTATAATGACCTTGCACTAAAACACGAAAAAAAGGTTTTTTTATGTGGCAGCTACGAGTTTTTTGTACAAGGATGCGAATCGATTTGTTTCCCCCCCCTGAACCACTACTTATTACTTGAACTCCAATTTCTGCTGTAGAACTTTTTTCTTTTCACGGAAACACTAAAAAAATCTTCTCGAACAAAACAAAGAAAAAAAATACGAAAATGACAAAAAAAAAGAATAAAAATAGACAAAAAATTGTATGCGATCAATGACAAGGTAGGGGGAGAGAGGGAGTTTTATATCAAGAAAAAGCGTGCAATAAACAATACGTCTATTGTAACAATAAACTAATTGTATTAATTACAATAAAGCATTCGTTGTTAAGCTGAACATTGTACCGACGTCGAGATCCGGTATAACGGTTAATAAATATCATGACCAAGCAATTTTGAGTTTTATTTTAAGATAATATCCTTTCCTTTGTAATAATCCTAATTCTCGTGGATTTATTTAAATCCACTGTATTACCTTCTTTTAATGAAAGAGATTTATTAGTACAAGGTGATTTTCATATTGGAACTGTCCCCAGTTCCAATTAAAAAAGTGCTGATTTTTTAATTGGAACGAAAGTTCCAATTCGGTTTTATTTCTTGCAGAAAATAACAGAAAGGACGCCTTAATCCGGAAAATTAAAAATGATTATTCAGTAGAAATTTATGTAATTTTAATTATTATTATTATATTATAATTAACAAGTTTTTTTCATTTATTAATTCATTCTCTTCATAGCAGGTGTCAGTGGCGTAACTATTAAGAGGCAAAGTGCGACAGCATAGGGGACCCTCAATCAACCCTAAGAAACCGTTTTTTTTTTTAGAACAAAATTTATAAAATTTTAGAATTAAAAAAAATTGCATAAATTAATTGAAATTAAACAAAATAATTGCAAATTTTGCAAATTAATTTTTAAAAAAATGAAATAGATTAAAAATTGGGGAAAGTAATTTAAAAATCATATAGAAATGTTTTAAAAATAAAGAAAATAATTTAAATTTGAGAAAATTACTTGGAAATCTTAAAAATAAATTGAAAACAATTGAGTAATGAAAAATTAAGAGAAATAATTGAAAATAATAATTAAAATTTGAGAAAATAATTGAACAAATTACTTAATATATTTTAAATAAAGGAAAGTTAAAAAAAAATTTTGAAAAATACTTAACACTTTCAGAGATTCATTGAAAAAAAAGAAAATAATTAAAAATTAGAGAAAATAAATGAAACAAGATAAACATAATTTAAAATTGAAAAGAATAATTTTTAATTAAACAAAAATAATTAAAAATTTTTTGGAAATGACGAAAAAGAACGAAATTAATTGAAAGTTGAAGAAAATGATATGAAAAATCATATAAATAATTGAAATCTCAAAATAATATTTTAAAATTTTAGAAATTATAAAAGAAATGAAAAAAATTGAAAATTGAAGAATATAAATTTTTGAAAATGATTGAAAAATCATTTTACACTTTGAAACTTTAAGGAAATAATTCAAATGTGATACAAAGAATGATAAATTGTAAAAAATAAATGACATTTGAGTGAAATAATTGAAAAAATTACAACATTTTTTTTAAATAAAAAAAAATAATTAAAATTTGAGAAAATTAAATGAAGATCTTAAAAAGCAATTGAATAAACTGTGAATAACTAAAAATTGCAGAAAAGAGTTGAAGAAAGCTGAAGATAAATGATTTGCGATACTTAATAAAAAAAATTTTGAAATTATGAAAGCAAATGAAAATATTAAAAAATTGAAGAAAATAATTGAAATGTTAGAAAAATAGTTAAAAAATTTAGAAAATAACAATCAAGGAAAATAATTGAAAAATGATCAAATTAATTAAAGAAAAGAAAAAAATAATTGAAATATGCAGATTATAATTTAAATTTGTAAGATTTAAAACAACAAATAAAATTTGAAGGAAATAATTGAAAAAATCATACAATATATGTTTAAAAAAAGGAAATAATTACAAAATTACTTAGAAATTCTAAATAAAGAGATAAATTGAAAAATCGCGAAATTGTTCCAAAATTTATGAAAATAAGAATTGAAATTTCAGATAAATATTTGAAATTTTTGAAAATTATGCCAAAAGAATGAAAAATCGGAGAAAATAATTTAAAATTACAGAATTTGTTTTTAAGAAAAAAAAAATTGAAAAATCGTTCAAGAAATTGAAAATTGATGACAATAATCTAAATTTCTGCAAATTTAGGAAACTAATTGAATAATAATGAAAATATTAAAAGATGGAGAAAATAAATGCAAAATAATAAAAAGAAATTAAAATTAAATTAAATAATTGAAAATTGAGATATGTATTTAAAAGTTCAGTAAATTAATTCAGATAATTATAAAAATGATTAAAAATTGAAAATAATAATTGCAAAATGACAAAACTAATGGTAAATTAAAAAAATTAATTTAAATTTGCGATGAATAATATAAAATTTAGGAATAAATAATTAAATTGATTTAATGTCAAGGAAAAAATAATTAAAATTGAAAAAGTGATTGAGAAAACTAAACAAAATAATTGAAATTTGAGGAAGGTAATTTTAAGATTTAGGGGAAAAATTTAAAAACAATTAAAATAATTACAGAAAATAGTTGAAAAATCATAAAAATAGAACAAAATTGTATTTTAAATAATTGAAATCATAACAGAAAAGAATTATTAAAAATTGAAGACATTTTTAGATCAATTCAAATATAGTAGTTTTGAAACGTGGATTAATTAAACCTTTATTCAATGCAAATTCACATTAACTGAAATTTGAAGAAATTAAAATTGCTATAAATTTAAAATTTCAGAACATTTTAAAAAGGTGAAATATGATTTAAAATTTTAAAAGAAAAAAACATCTAGTGGCAAATGCCAGTTGTGGACATTCAAAATTTTTAAATTATTATTATTATTAAAAAAAATTTTTTAACAAAAATATATAAATTGTCATTAAAATAAGTTTATTTTATTGTGGGAAATCAATTACTCAACAAGTTCTAACAAATTTCTTGATTTTATTAAGGAATAATTGAATAATAATGAAATTTTTAAGAATAATACAAAGTTACTAAATTTTTTAATTATTTAAATATTAACATTATAATTTAAAAATTTAATTAATAAAATAATAATTAAACTAAAAATATTATTAAATAAATAATGTTTTTTAAATCATTTATAGTAATATTTTACTCTTAATAACTATTTTATTAATTTCTCAAATAAAACCTGTAAATTGATTATTTTTTTTTATTGATATGCCCAAATTATGCTAAAAAAATTGGCTCCTACAGGCGTTATAAATTTGCATTGGTTAAAATTTCACCATCGTTTTCTATAATAATTTTCCAAATATTTTTCAATATTAAAAAATCTGTTTCATGCTTCATCAATTCTTATTTATTGTTTTTAAATTCCAATTTATTGTTTTTATCTTTTTTCAAGCAGTCTTGTTAATCTCAAATATATACTGTAATTTCTTCAATTATATCTTACAAATTTTTATTATTTTCTGTAATTTAAAATTATTTCTATCATTTTTCAATTACTTTTTGTCATTTTTAATTAATTTTCTATTTTTTTTTATTATTTCTCTCAAATTTCAGTTATTTTTTCAATTTATAATTATTTTTATCATTCTTCAATTATTTTCCTTTATTGCAAATATATGTTGTTATTTTTTCAATTATTTTTCACAAATTAAAATTTTATTTTTCAATTTTTAATTATTTTTATTACTTTGCAAACATTTTCTCGAATTTTCTATTATTTTCATTATTCTTCAGTTCATTTGCTAGATTTTAAAATATTTTTCTCAAATTTTTAATAATTTTCTTTAATTTTCAATTATTATTGTGATCATTTTGCAATCAATTTGTTCAATTTTTAATTATTTTTACGATTCCTCAATTAAATTCCTAAATTTTAAATTATTCATTTCATACTTCAATTATTTTTTTAAATTAATTTCCTAAATTTTCAACTATTATCTCAAATCCAAGTTATTTTGTCCCCACTTTTCAATGGTTTAATCATTCTTCAATTATTTTTCTCAAATTTCAATTACTTGCGTCAATTTTTAATTTTTTTTTAATTTGCAATGATTTTCACAAATTTTATATTATTATTTTGATTATTTGTTGATTAATTCGGAAAATTTTAATTATCATTATCATTCAATTTCTTTAAATTTAAATACAAATTGTTTTTATATTCAATTATTTTCTTGAATTCTTAATTGTCTTCTTCTATATTATTTAATTCTCGACCTTTTTCAATTTTTAAGTATATTCTATAAATTTAAATTCAAATCATCAATTTTTAATTTTTTTTTTTCATTTTTAATTATTTTTTTCGATTTTCAATCCAGTTGTTAAATGTGAAATTATTTTCAACAATTATTCCTATAATTTTCTTAATTTTTCGATTTGCAATTATTTTCTTTAAATTTAATATTTCTTGTTTAATTTTTTCAATTATATTTTTCAGTTGTCTATTAATCTAGTCATTTTTCGAACTTTGTTTTCAATTGACAATTATTTTCTTCATTTTTCATATATTTTCTTCAATTTTTCAATTATTCTCATCATTTTCAACTATTTATTATTTTCCACAATTTTCAATGATATTGTACAATTTTTTTTAATTTTCAACTATTATCTTAAAATTTTATAATTATTCTTTGATTTTTTAAATTATTTGGTTCGGTTGTGTATTAATCTAGCCATTTTTTGAATTTTGTTTTCAATTAGCAATTATTTATTTCTTAAACTTTCAACTTATTTCCTCAATTTTTTATTTTTTTCGATTTTCAATCCAGTTGTTCAATTTGCAATTTTTCCAAAAGTTATTCCTGCAATTTTCCAACTATTTTTTGTTTAAATTTAATATTTACTGTTTAATTTTTTAAACTATTCTTTTCAATATTGTGTAATTAATTAATTATTTATATTTATGATAATTGATATTTACATATTTATGATTAACACAATAATGAATCAAAATTATAATTTTTTTTATTCTAAAAATTAAATTATCTTAATAAATAAACTGACATTATTGACATTGATTTCGACACAAGTTTGAAAATAAAACAAATGAAAGGTTATTTCAATTTTTAAATTTATAAACACGTTCATTCAGTTGAATTTCTTTTAATTTTTTAGACATTATAAATTGAAAATAGAATTTGCGTTTGAATATAAAAATTATAATAACGTCTTTAAATAATCACACATGTTTTCAACTCATTATATTTGAACCTGTAGTTGTACTACTAAAAGAAAACTAAGTTTTGAATCGTTCATGATCAAACATAGAGTGATAATTATTGTAATATTTTCTTTAATTCTAATCACACACTATTCTTTTATACCTAGATTTGTTCGTCTGCTAAAAAGCAATAAGTACCAATTCAAAAATTCAATTGTAGTGCAAGATGTTCTGTTTTTTTAAAAGAAAAATCCACATTTATTAACAAAGAGTGTTAAGCTTTTCGTTTATCTACGATAAACCTCTTCAGACATTTAGTTATAAAACTGTAAAATAAAATAATACGAGACAATAAAACATCGGTAAAAATATATAAATATATTTATTGATGTATTAGCCTCTTCATACCTACCAAATCCGTTTATAATTCCAGCTATTCCAATTGAATTACTAAACTATTAATTAAAGAAAAAAAAGATTGCACATTAATTAAATTCTATTAAAATTAAAAAACGAAACTAATAACAAAACAAGACATTTTTCCGCAGTTTATTATTACAAGTCTTAAAATTCGTCAAGTTTAACAATCAAATGCTTAAAAACGAGTAAATTAACATTGTCACCAAAAACATCAAGATGAAAATTCAATATTTATACTACATTTGTTGAGGTGGATCATCTTCTGTTTCTGGAAAGAACAAAAACGCACATTAATTGTTTTTAATTTTCAGCTAAAACATAATTAGTGTTTATTAAATTGTCCACTCGACAGGAATTTCTTCATTGATCTTTCTAAAGAGGGCATCATGTCACAATAAGTGTCTACACAAGATGTGGCACATTGTTCAAATTCATTGCTATATTTGTCAGCATCCGCTTGAGAAGGCGATGGACCCATTTTGTCTCGAACTCTGTCATTGCAATCCATTACGCACCTTTGTAATCGATTCTGTTAAAAAAACAACATTTTAGGGTATAACAAATCATAAATTAATACCTAAGTATTTTAAAATTTAGATATGAAAAACATACTTAGGGGAGAGTTAGCAACAGTGGATCATTCCATTTTTTTAAAAGGAAATAATTAAATTTAATCCTCCAAACTCTCGAGTATAATTACATCTATGTCCAAAGTTTGAAGGATTTTTTCTAATCATTTCTCAAAGAAAATGAAACACTCCCTTTGTTTCAAATTTTAAATATCTCTAATTTCACAATTTTGTTGATAATTTCTGATTGGTTAATTTTTTAAATTCGCGACAAAATTTTTCTGACGAATGTTTATTCGGTCAAATGAAACTTCGGCGTTTTAAGGATTTTATGAAGTATTACTTCGAGTAAATCGAAATTCGGACAAATGAAAATTCGGCTAAATGGACATTCTGACTCTTGAAAATTCGTCCAAGTTAACATTCTGTTAAACAGAATGGAGAATTATTAGTTTAATTTATTTTGCTAGAAGGTAACCAGTTTTCTTTCTTGATACTTGTAAATGGAAATAAAAATATGAACCTGCACTCTTTCGATTTCTTCGGTGATGTATTGCTGAGCTCTATTTAAGGAAGAACTACAATTTTCGACGCAATTAGCGACTCTCTGTACACTGTAGCTTTCATTGTCGTAACAATTTGCAGCACATCTGTGCATGTCACCCTGAAAATTAATTAAATGATTATTAAATTAATTATACATTCAACCAATTATTTATAATAACACCAAAGGTGTTTAACAAAATTGCTAATAATTACAAATAACAATGTTAATACATCTTCAGAAAAGAATAAATTATTATAAACTTTTGTTTTACATTCTGTCCATATCTGAAATTTGTCACTAGATGTTTTTTTCTTTTTAAATTTAAAATTTTAAATCATATTTTCAAAATGTTCTTAAAGTTGAAATTTATAGCAATTTTAATTTCTTCAAATTTCAGTTAATGTGAATTTGCATTGATTAAAAGTTCAATTAATCCCTTTCAAATGAAGAAATAATTTAAAATAATTTAATTATGAAATAATTTAAAAATCTCTTCGATTTTAATAATTCTTTTCTGTTACGATTTCAAACAATTTTGTACTATTTTTATCATTTTTCAATTATTTTCTGCAATTTTCATTTCTTTTTGTTATTTTGCAATTATTTTCTCCAGCTTTTAATATTTTCATTATTTTTCAATTAATTTCTGAGATTTTCAGTTATTATCACAAATTTAGATTATTCTCATCAATTTTCCATGTTTTAAACGATTTTTCAATTATTTTCTTAGGCTTAAAATTAAATTCTGCAATTTTCCTATTATTTTCTTCAATTTCTAATTATTTTCATTATTTTGTCATAATTTTAAAAAATTACAATTATTTATCTGAAATTTCAATTATTCTCAGCAGTTTTCGATAATTTCTGCGATTTTCAAATTATTCTCTTCAATTAAAAATTTGTAAGTATTTTCTTTTTTTAAACACACATTGTATGTTTTTTTTCAATTATTTTTCTCAAACTTTATTTACTGTTTTCAATGTATCATATTTAAATTATTTTTTCCAATTTTCAATTAATTTTATAATTATACAATTATTTTCTTCGATTGTTAATTATTAATCTGATTTTCTCAAATTATTTTTTAAGATTTCTAAGTATTTTTCTAAAATTACAATTATTTTCATTAATTTTCAATTATTTCTTTAATTAAAATTTTTTAAGTAATTTTGTAATTATCTTCTTTTTTTAAACATATATTCTGCGATTTTTTCAATTATTTCCCTCAAATTTTATTTACTGTTTTCAATTTTTCATATTTTAATTATTTTTCTCATTTTCTAAGATTTTTAAGTATTTTTCTAAAATTTCAATTATTTTCTCAATTTTCAATTAGGTACTTTAATTTGTTTTCATAATTTCCAAATTTTTTTTATTAATTATCGTGAATTTTAATTATTTTCATCTTTCTTCAATTCTTTTCTTCAATTTTCAGTTACTATAATTTTTTTTAATTGACTGCTAATATTTTAATGTATTTTTTTTAAATTTGAATTATTCTTTTTATTTAAAAAAAGTTCTGTAATTTTTTTTTATTTATTTCACTTAAGGTATTAGTCGCGTAAATGCTCCTGCAAAAGTCCCGCAAAATAAAAAGAACAATAAATAAACTTTTATATCAACTCACTTGCTTCCTTGTGACCTCTTCTAATGTAATATATGTAATCTTCACGATTTTGAGTCAGGTACTATAAGTTATCATGATGTATTGCTCACACGTTTTTGACATTTTTCAATGAAACCACGTGAAAATGAAAAATTATGAATTTTTAAATTATTGTATTTTTTATACGGCGTGGTCAATAAAGGTAATTTTTTTTTAAAGGACTTATTTTATCTCAATGTGTAACTTAGTAGTTTTATTTGAAAATCTGACGACTTGTTTTTTTATAAATGAATATAAGAGACATTTTTTACATGCATTTTGTGCTATTGCATGTAAAAGGTATAAACTTTGAATTAATATTTTGAAGCTCAGAAGTGGTCAAAGTTAATAAGATAGATCTCATTTCATAGATAAATACCTCATGAATACAGATACAAAGTTTTAAAAAAATCTGACGAAAATCATTTTACGCGACTAATACCTTAAATGTCTTTTATTTTTTACATCTGATGATTATTTGCATCATATTTCAATTATTTTCTCCAATTTTTAGTTATTCTCATTTCTTTCAATTAATTTCTAAAATCTTAAGCATTTTTTTCAAATTTTTTTTTATTTAAAAAAATATCTGTACTTTTTTCAATTATTTCACTCAAATATCATTTATTTTTTACAGCCGTTTATCAACGATTATTTATTCAGAAAATCCCTTTTTTTCACAATACAATAATTTTAAAAAATTATCTTGTTCACTTATTTTTCGTTTTTTTTTTTAAAGTACAAAATTTCGAAAACAATCATTGAAATAAATTATTTACTATGAATTATCATTATATTTTACTTAAATTTAGTTAATTAATCACTAAAAACGACGAAAATATTCTAAATCGAAAATAATTTGAGGTTAGGTTTACCTGCATTTTTCGAAGATAACTTTTGTCGATATCCTCGACAACTTTTGTTATTTCATCCTCAACTCGTTTCCTCTGTTGTTCTACCATTTTTGATAAATTTCCTATTTACAAGACTACAAAATACTAATTAAAATGTTTTTTTTATCACCGGTTAATATCAAACTCGAACGCACGTTTTTCCAATTCATTCGGCAATTTATGGTAATTTACAATCTTTCTCAATTGATAAATTATAAAATACGGAAAATTACCTTCTGAAATTTCGTTAAATTTCGAAATTAGCAGAAAACATATTTCCGTTGGCGCCCAATTTCTCTACCAATCGCTGAAAAGTTGAAGCCAACAAAGGGAACAAAGAATAGAATACATATATATATGTGTATATATCTATATAAGCAACATATGTATGTGCGATTGTGTGTGTAAAACCGTGTAAAACACGTAAAAATTTGTTCTTTTTGAGGTTAAGTTGGTATTCCAAGGTTATGTTGACATATTTTTTCTGTCAAAAATTGTTCTCTGTTTTGCATCAGTTATTTTAAAAAATCAGCTCATATGTCTGTTGTTGTTTGATATTAATTTAAAGAATTAAAATGGTGAAATGCCTTCTTTGTCAACGAGTTTACAACAAAGCATTTGACGTTTCATTTCACAGGTAATAAAATTTATTTTATATATTTCTATTCTTTCCTAAAATAACAGCTTTCAGTTTAAAAAAATATTGTATTTCTTACAAATGTTCATTAAATTCGTTTCTTTCTTTTGACCTTTTACACTAAATTGTCACCATTTTTCGACTTTTGCGATTTAACCTATTTTCAAAAAAATTTCTTTTAATCGTCATAATAACTGAAATTCCAAAGTAAATGTAATATTTCAAGGTGGAATAATGAATATTTATTTAAAATTTTTCATAAAGTAACAAAAAATTAATAGAAAACTGATAATTTTGTATTATTAATGAAATTTTATTATTAAATATAATAATAATTATAATAATAATAGGAATAATATTGTCATCGTATTATTAATCCGAATCATCATTTAGCATAATTTTTATTTATTCGAGTAAATACATAACCTAAAATTTATTTGTTTCAATCGATGGTTAATATCGATTTTATCGATTGATTACTTCGTTATTAAATTTATTATAGTGACAATTTTCCTATTATTGTTTTTATTAGTATTAATAAAAAATAATAAATAATATAAATAATTTAAAATTATTTTGAGAATATGATTTTAAAAATTACATAATATTTTTTAAAGAAAAAAAAAGTTAAAGAAAATTTTAGAAAAATACTTGAAATTTTTAGAAGTTTATTAAAAAAATTAAAATATTTAAAAATCACAGAAAATTAGAGAAAATAAATGAAAAAGGATAAACATGATTTAAAATTGGAGAGAACAAATCTTAATTAAAGAGAAATAATTGCAAAAAATACAAAATATACATAAAATACAAGAAAATCATAGATGTAATTAAAAATTGAATAAAATAACGGAAATTTCTGATAAATAATTACAAACTTTTGGGAAATTATGAAAAAAAACGTAAGTAATCAAAAATTGAAGAAAATAATGAAAAAATAATATAAATAATTTAAAATCGAATTAAATAATTGAAATATCAGATAATAAGTTTAAAATTTTTGAAATTATAAAAAAATTGAAGAAAAATATTTTAAAGTCTTAGAAAATAATTTTGAAAGATAAGAATAATTAAAAAATTAGGAAAATAATTAAAAAACGATTTTAAATGTTAAAACTAGAAGAAAATAATTAAAATATGATAAAAACAATTATAAGTTGACAAAAATAATTGAAATTGTAAGTTATGCCACAAAAATGAAAATAATTAGAAATTTGGAGAAAATAATTAGAAAATGTACAGAATTTATTTTTAAGCAAAAGAATATAATTGAAAAAACGTTTAAAATTTTGAAAATTGGAGACAAAAATCTAAATTTTAGATTTCAGAATTTGGTATTACTCAGTAATGCCGGGGACATGGCACGTCACTATAATTATTATCTCGAATTGAAGCTTTCCGATTGGCTAGTAATATTTCTGGACAAGTTAGCAGCCAATAAGAAAGCTCCAATTCGAGATATCGAATTTTTACACCTCCAAGTATAATTTCTCCACACAGAATTATCATTTAACCAAAATTTCATTTACTAAAATTGAAATTCACTTGTTATAATCATGAATTTTAGAAAAAGCAATTAATTAAATTATGTCGAATTAAATGATGCAGATTCCCATCGGACACAGCGACAAGGAAACTCTGGTGCAGAATAACGGATCACGGTGTAATTTTAGCAACGGACAGATTATGTTCCCAGCACTTCACCGACGACTGCTTTCAAGTTCACAAAGAATTGGGACAGCGAATATTGAAGCCCTATTCCGTTCCTACACTTTCTTTGACAAAAATTCAACCGTCGAAAATCGCCTGCTCCTTAGAGTAAGAAAATATCAGAAAGTAAGTTTCAACTGAATTAAAATTAATCGACAATAAATTTACAGAATGGTGTTAACGGAACATAATTACGTGGCGAGACTGGGAGAAAGTGAAAAACCAAAAGTGGCCGAACCCCCGAAATTATTTATAAAGTGTCCCTACGTTTTAAATACGCCGCCTTCTAATATTTCCCCGTGAGTATTCTATTTAGTTTTATGCGTAGAATCGAATAGAAATTCTATCAATTCGAATCTTTTTTTGTCCTTGAGACTAAAAAATTTGGTGTAAATTAATACAATAATAATTAATATAATTAAATTAGTATCCTTTTCTATTCAAGTTTATCTTTTTTTACTGTGGGTTTAATCCGATCAATCCATTTTAATCCCTTTTATTCATTACGATTTTTATTATTTCTAATCCGAGAAACTTTATTTAGATCTTTTTTAAACTGTATCTATTTGAATCCCTTTCTATTCATCTCTATTTTTGAATCGATCTATTTACTTTAATCTCAAAATTTTCGGCGAAATTTATCCCTCGTTTATCTGATTTAATCTTTTTTTATCCACACTGAATCTGAATAGCGACTAATATTTTTCAATCTCTGATTTTCTTACTAAACCTTTTATCCACTTTAATCAGCTTTTTATCCGTTTTAAATTTGCTTAAAAATAAATTTTTCAATCCTTCCCTATCTATTTATATTCATGGTTTATCCCTTTATCTTTCCTTTATCCACTTTAATCCCTTTTTATCCATTTCAAATCCGAATACCAACCAATCTTTCTTAATTCCTCTTTTTTATGTTCGAATAAATAATTTTGAATCCCATCTAATATATTTTTATAGATATATTTGATCCTTGATACATAATCCAAATTTATCCTTTTTTATACATTTTTATCCCTTTCAAATCTAAATAATAAACAATTTTTTCCAATCCTTCTCTATCTATTTATATTCCTGTTTTTTTCTCTTTATTTTCTCCTTATTAATTTAATACCTTTTTATCCATTTCAAATCCGAATACTAACCAATTCTTCTTAATTCCTATTTTTTATGTTCGAATAAATAATTTTGAATATATTTTAATCCTTGATACATAATCCAAATTTATCCTTTTTTATACATTTTTATCGTCTTTTATCCCTTTCAAATCTGAATAATAACCAATTTTTTTCAATCCATCTCTATACATTTTTATCGGTTTTTATCCCTTTCAAATCTAAATAATAACCAATTTTTTTCAATCTTTCCCTATCCATTTATATTCCTGGTTTTTTCCTTTATCTTCTTTTTATTAATTTAATACCTTTTTATCCATTCCAAATCCGAATACCAACCAATCTTTCTTAATACCTTTTTTGTTCGAATAAATAACTTTGAATCCCATTTAATATATATATATATATATATATATATATATATATATATGCATTTGAAATTTGTAGAAAATAATTCAAATTTATCTTTTTTTATACAATTTTATCGTTTTTTATCCCTTTCAAATCTAAATAACAAACAATTTTTTTCAATTCTTACCAATCCATTTACATTTCTAGTTTTTTCCCTTTATCTTTTTTTTATTCATTTAAATTCTTTTTTATCTATTTCAAATCTGAATTACAACCAATCATTCTCAATTCTTTTTTACCCTAAAATCTCCTATTTTTCACGAAAATTATTTTTAAAGTCAAGATATCTTCAGATCATCATTTTTTCATTGTGTTTATCATTTTTCAATTATTTTATTAAAGTTTAAAAATGTTTTCTAATTTTCTCACTTATTTATCATAAATTTGATTTATTTACATTAATTTTCAATTATTTCTATAATTTTTAAAATATTTTCCCTAATTTTTAGTTTTAAAAAGTATTTTTTAAAACACTTTCTACATTTTTAAATTATTTATCTCAAATTCCAGTTATTTGTATTGTTTTTCAATTATTTCCATCATTGTTATTAAATAAATTAAATAAACTCTTTATTTCAAATTTCAATTAAACATTTTTTTAAAATAAATATTAGAATTTTTCAAGTATTTTTTTCAAATTTACAATTACTTTCGGTATTTTTTAATTGATTTCCTAAATTTTCAATCATTTTTCTCAAATTACAATAATTTTTTTAAATTTATCATTTTTTTGCCATTTTTAAATTATTTCCTTTAATTTGATATATAATTTGTATTTTTTTTTAATTGTTCTTCTCAATCTCCATTGTTTTTTTTCAATTCTCAAATATTTTCTTAATTTTCAATTACTGTCTTCAATTTTCAATTATTTCTGTAAATTTTGAAAAAAAAATTTCCATTTTTTATTTTTTAAAATTATTTTTAATTTGATTTACATAATCTTCAATTATTAATCTTAAATTCCAATTCTTTTTTTTCAATTTTCAGTTCTTTTATAACCTTTTCATTGATTTCTTCTATTTTAAATTACTTTCATAATTTTCCTAAATTTTCAATTATTTTTCTCAGTTCTCGATTGTTTTCTTCAATTTTTGAATTTTTTTCATTTAATATCATAATTTTTAAATAAATGTTTTTAATTTTCAATCATTTTCTCAATTTTCAGTTGTTTCTGTAATTTTGATATTATAAAAAAAAATTTTAATTTTTTAAATTATTTTTAAATTCATTTATTAAACCTTTAATTATTTATCTCAAATTTAAATTTTTTCTTTTAATTTTTATTAGTTTTATTATATTTTAATTGTTGTTTTCCAATTTCTAAGTATGTTAATAATTTTTTAATTAATTTCCTAAATTTTCTAATTTTTTTTTAATTTACCATTATTCTTATCTTTTTTTAATTATTTTCTCTTAGTTCACATATATTCTGTACTATTCCAAATAATTTTTCTCATTTCTCAATTATGTTCTTGTCAGTTATTTTTATTATTTTTTAATTATTTTACACAATTTTTAATTATTCTTATATTTCAATTAATATCTTGAATTTTCAATTATTTCTTAAGTTCTGCATTCGTTTTCTATAATTATGAATTATTATTTATCAGTTTTCAATTACTTTCTACAATTTGTAGTTATTTTCCTTTTTTTTTTTAATATTTATTTGAAAATCTTGTAATTATATTTTTTAATTTTATTTTTTTTATCCTACAACTTTTTAATTTAAAGTGTAATATTATAACAATATTTTTAATGTTATTTTCAACTTTTTTTATTTTTAAGGATGTTCGACCCATTGACATAACCTTAACCTAAAAAATGTTTTTTCATATAAAATAAAAAAATTATTGAATCAAATTTCACCAAATTTGAAATTCATCCAATTTTAACAAATAATAGCTCATTTTTCTCTTTGAAACATTCTCTACAATTTTATTTGTTGGGATTTGTTTAAGAATATTTTATTTAAAAGTTATTGGACAAATAAAATTTGTTTTTTTACTTATTGTTTAAATCAAATAATATTTAACAAAATCTAAAAATAATGAGAAAAATATTTTTCAATGAGAAATTTTCAATGAGAAAAATAAGCTATTATTTGTCAAAATTGGATGAAAATTACAAATTTTGAAAAAAAGCATAAATGTAGAATAATTACTATTTGTTAACAAATTTTATCTCAACCTAATTTTTTATAAAAAAAAATGTTTGGATCTTTTAAAATTTGGTGAAATCAATTTCAAAGATTTTTTTTTTGTACAAAATTTTATTTAAAAATTTTCTTAAATTTTCCAAAATTTTTTTCATTTTTTTTTTCTTCAATTAGTAAAAGAAATCTCTAATTTTTCTAATTTTAAAATTGTTTCTCTTTAGTAATATATTATAACGTTTTTTCAATTATCTTCTTAATTTAAAAAAAAAAATATATATATCCGTAAAAAGATGAAAGTTTCAAGGTATTACCTGGATTAAAAGGACAAGATAATTTTTATCAATTTGTATCTACGATGGATAAAAAAGAGATAGACTTAGATAGTTTTTTACATCCTCTACAACTTTTACCGTAGATTAAAAAAAAAAATTTCAAAACAAATTAAATATTTTTTTGCAGAAATATAATAGTGCCAGATGTAAAGTTTAACATTCCCTTGACGTATCAGCCAGTGATGACAAATATCACACAACCGCTCAGGTATATTAAAAATTACCATACTTTTTTTTTTGCTAAATAGCTATTTAGTACCTAATAGTTTTTTTTTTTTCTTACAGTGGGAATATGATGTATGCGTTAAAAATAAACACCCCAAATAGTGTCGAACCTGTTAAACCTGCAGTGTAAGTATTTTTTTTTAATTTTTAAACTTTTATTTGATAAAATAAGCAGAAAAGATAGATAATAAAATTAAATTAAAAATAATTTTTTTAAAGCCTCGTCCAAAATGTGAATATTTCGAAGAAAGAAGAGGCAAAAAGAAAAGCTTTGGCTGCTAAAAAGAGCAAGGAGGAAAATAAGCAGCACGAATTGACGCTAAAGAAGCTTCAATCCGTTTCAAAAAAAGTGATCGATCAGAGGCAAACGATAAAAATGCTGAGGCAAAAATTGAGGAGATTAGAGACGAGGTTCGACATGCAAAAGACTCTGATAAAACATCTTAATTCAAAATTGGAGGAGCCGAGAGAGAAGCAGATTGCAGTGATTGCGCATCGTTATGATTAAAGTTATAGTTAACGAGTTATTTTATTTCCCTAAGAAGCTTTATTGTGTACTTTTTTATATTAATAAAAAGTAAAGTTTTCTAAAAATCTCGCCTTCTTTCTGGAAAAAACATATTCTAATGTTTTTAAGTGACCTGTACCTCAGTTTTTAACCTTAGTTTTAAATTGTAGGAATAGGGAAATTTTTATGCAAATTAACAATTTATTGGCCTATTAAGTTCTTTAAATTCTACAACAACTGTATTAACATTTTTATTTACAATAACATTTTCGAGCCACGTTTTTTTGAACATAGAAAAGGCGCACGTGTTTCAGGCAAGTATTCTTATTAACTTTTCTCCATTTCTAAAATAAATATTTTCTTCATTTTATTAGACATGTTACAAAAATTATAATAATCAAACTTAAATGTCTTATCTTTTTTCGAAAAGGTGTTTCTTTAATTAATGATTTCTTAATCTTTGATATTGGAAATATTAATAAATTTCACAAAACTACAAAAAAATGTTAATTTTGGTTAATTTATATAGATAAATGTGATGAGATGTCTCATTTATTGCAAAAGAAATATGTATATGTGAAATATTAATAATAATAATGAATTCATTACAAAATTGTGTTTTACCTTCTGGAAAATATACATATCAATCAATTTGCTCTTATTAACATTAGAATGGTAAGCACTCATTTACTCAAGAAGTTAAACATTTAATTCTTTATCTATACATTGGATAAACTGCACGGCAATGTTATAATATTGAATTTTAAAAATTTTTTGGGGTTATTTAATTCCAATATATTAAACATACACGGAAAAAAATCTTGAACTGGAACAGCAATAAGTTTTACTGAAACATCGATATGTTTTACTAGAATAGCGAAAGTTTTTGGTATTTTAGTGAAACATATCGCTATTCTAGAGAAACTTATTACTATTCCAGTTGAAGATTTTTTACCGTGTACGAGGAGTATTTTATCAAAAGTTGATAAATCCATTTTCCAAAAATGTAGAGATAATCACAAACTTAACATATTAAGAACCTTACAAATTGTTCTATTAAGAAAAAAAAATTATTAACAAAGAATTTTCAATTTTAAAAAATCTGAACTTTAAAATTTTAATTTTTTTTCCTGGTAAAAATGACAAAACCCTTTAAATTTCCTATTTAATAGAATAAACTTTAATTAAAAACAAATCGCCTTATATAAGTAAAAAAAACATTCCTATGTAAATAATTTCTTATACATTTCCTACTTTTATAATTTACTCTAGGGGTTAGGTGCGAAATTGCTTTTGTTTAATTTTCTCGAATTAAAACCCTAATACAAAAGATTTAAGTCCCTTTTATAGCGAAATCGTTAATTTATAAGAATTAGAGAGAGAAGGACAAACATCTTCTGTCCTTCTCTCTCTCATTTTTAAGAATTAACGACTTAAAACTTCATTGTGCTGAGGGCTTAATAAAATATGGATTTATCAAATTTTGAAAAAGTGCTCTTCATACATGTTTGTATGTATGGCCTATTGTTTCTTTGTGTATTGTTTTGGTCTCTGCAACAACAATAGAAAATTGTTTTCTAATAAGATAACCTAACTTATCTGATGTATTCAATTTTTCTTTTGTCCCTTTTGTCCTATATGGAGTAAAACGGGTGCATATTGTTTATAAGTATTACGTGCTTTATTACCTACATCATCATTATTAATGTCGAGTCACATTTGATATTTCATTCGACATTTTTAGGGCGATTTCATTTACCCTTTTAATAAGATAACCTATAATTTATCTGATGTATTAAATTTTTCTTTTGTCCCTTTTGTCCTTTATGGAGTAAAATGGGTGCATATTGTTTATAAGTATTACGTGCTTTATTACCTACATCTTCATTATTAATGTCGATTCACATTTGATAATTCATTCGACATTTTTAAGGCGCTTTCATTTACCTTTTTCTATAATTCATTGTCTCATTCTACCACACAGCAATGACATAAGTTTGTCTCGCTCTTGCACAAATTCTTCTTAATTTCGTGAACAAATACAGAAAATTATAAAATCGAAACAAATTTTTATGATAATATAGGAAAATAAAATAATAATTGAACTATGCCTTGACACACTTTATAGTGAAAATTGTACAATGTAAATATTACAATATATATTTATTTCCGTTAGATTTTTTTATTTCTTCGTTATCCTGCTGAAATAAAAAATTAATTATTACTTGGTGTTGGAAACTGAACAATGTATATATGTATGTAATACTAATATACATGTGTATAAAATATTAGTTTCCTGGAAAAATTTATATATCCTCACCTTTTTAGTCCTTTTCAGAAGGAAGCCTCAAGATGCTGTTAAAAGCAAATTCCGACAATCCAAGAGTCAAATCTTCAGCAAGACCTCGAACCTTGCTGACCATGTTGTCAATTCTCGGGACTAAATTTTGCAATAAACCGGAACTTTTCTGTTTAGCATTAGTGGCGGCTTGTTTCGTTTCTCTGAACAATTTTTCAACTTCCGAGAGATCCATTTTTTGCTGATTCACGTAGCCTTGAAACGGATTCGGCTGATCTTGGAAGTTGATGTTGGGAATTTTCGGTTCCGGAAATCTCAGTAAGTCTCCATTGGTCGCTTGTGGTTTTCCGTTAATTAATGCTAATAAAACGCTAACAAGAGCAAATGTGACCAGAAGAATTTTCATTTTTAAACACTTTTTACATGTGCACTTTATCAGGAAAAATGAAAATTCATCTGGTGATTAATTTCCTTTTATATATGTGCTGCTTGATGCCATAAAACACCTAACAGATGTTTTTAGATGACTTTCATTATGTCTGCAAAATTGCAACACTATTTAATGCAAAAAATCGATGAATAAACGATATTCATAACTACATTTTCTTAATAATTTTATTTCGCAATAATTAGTAATAGTCAAACAATGAAAAATTCTTATTTGCCTTCTGGAAGATAAGCACATTTGTACTATAATTAATACCCCGAGAAGACAAACACAGAAGTTAGGTATTTATTTAATAAACTGCACGAGTTTTCTAAAAACAATTTTTTATTAAACTTATAATTAACATTTTTACAATATTTCCAAATCAACAATAATTTCCCGATCTTCATTGACAATTATACATCTATATTAAGAGCTTGGAGACCGGAAGGCAGATCATAAACATAAGGAGCTGCACCGTAATTCTTCAATTTCTCCAATTCGTCCATGATTTTCAAGTACCATTCCTCTTTTGACATAAAATCATGCAAAAAAGACAAGTCTACTCGCATGCACTTTTTCCAGCCTTCCGTATATCTTGTCACCTTGTCAATCTTAAATTTACTTCCAGGAAGCAGTACAGTCTCGACCTCTCCTAATTGTAAAATACTCTCCAGTCTTACTCCGATGTAAGGTTCTGAAAATTTCATCGCATACAACATAGACCAGTATTTATCGTCCTCCCTTTCCTCCAGTTGAAAAGCTTTTGCAACCACTTCGTTTTCCGATGACGAGGTAAACCTTATGTATTCAAATTCTTTCTGTTCAGGGCCAAATAAGTCTTCAACCACTTCAGGATGCTTTCCTCCTCCTCGATATAACGTCTTAGCAGCCTCTTCCAAAGGATCGTCGGATTGTCTAATTGCCAATCGATACATAGCTTCCCTCATGGCTTTCGATTCTAACGAAGTTTCTCCAATTCTTTGGTACCCACCACCCATATAGTACTCGAGAGCATAATAATCCTCAAAGGAAACAGATTCATAAGCCTTATTTTCCAGAAAGTCTTGCAATGAATTTTCTATGTCTGAGGTAAATTGCTCACTATTAGGAAATATATTCTGGATTCTCTTAACTGCTTCGTCCTTCTCAATTATCTCCTTATCAAGCACCGTGTCGTACTTTAAACGAGAAAACATTTCCGGATCTTTTATTTTGTACTGTTTACTCCAATCGGGAAGATCCGTCACTCCCTTATTTAAAAGGTCCAACCAATCCTTAACGAACTGCTTCTGCATATGGGCTCCTTCCGGAAAAATATACTTCCTAAGCTCAACACGCACGGTTTCTTCGGAAAGATTTGAATAATCCGTCATATATTTGAGAGCACCCGCCTCGGACAGTGTTCTCTGTTCCTGTAGATCAGTTCTCAAACAACCTGTCGGAGATCTTTTACGTCTCGCGACCCCACACAATTTAGTGTTGTGATAACTCTTTAAACCCACCTTAGCCGGAGTAATAAGTTCATGACGAACATTATTTACGAGTTGGTAATCAACATCATAAATCACCCCATCAAAAGGATTGTAAATCTCCTTTACCTTCGAGTCTCGTTCTACGAGAACAAGTACCTCTTCTTTAAATTCCCGAACCTTTCTCAACTTCGCGACTTCACCATCAAACAAATAAACATACTTGTAACCATACCCAGCATCTTTTTCACCAGACAAACAATTGACGTACACATCAATTGTATCTCTACCAGAAATTGTGCCCACTTTCTTCGGGAAATTCAAAATCGTAAATTCTTTCTTTTCCAATAATCTCAACATAGAGGGAAACCTGAACACGGTCGAAAACTTTTCCAGCGATTTCATGGACCTAGTCAGTGATTTTATTCCCCATGAACCAATGTCGAAAAAGAGTTCGAATCCAGGATCCAACAGGCGAATTAAGCTTAATCTGAAACTTTTAAACGTTTCCTTTGAAAACTGCTCGGCTGCTTCTTGGACGACGACTTCGGTCATAATCGACAATGATTCTCTAATTGTTCCTCGTAACATTGCTGACATGAAGGTCGTTCCTGTTAATCTCAACAAAGATCTGGTAGCTACTGCCATGAATTTTAGACCAAGTGAACCCACTTCCCCTGCAACGGGTATTAACAACAAGGCATCCAGGGTACAATGAAAGATTTCGTCATCAACATTTCCCTTAACTACTGCATGACTGCACGAATAAAACGGAATGAGTGAAAGTCCAAAATCTTCCCACCATTCTGTTCTTGTTTCAGCGTATCCCTCGTAGTACAAGGTCGATTCGAATGTTATAGTTCTAACAGCTGTGACCTTTCTTAAGAAAATTTCAAAATTCTCTCCAACAGTTTTTATTATCCCACCAAAATTACGGTTATGGAAGACTTGATCTCTGTCTAAACCTAATTTATGTCGAAAAGCGACAGGATTATCGGATTCTCGAATTAGAATAACGTCGTTACCTTTACGGAGCAAACCGTAGTAGACACTTGTATCATTTCCAGGAAAGTAGAAATTGTACATATCATCCGATTTTCTTAATTGCTGAGAATCAAGGACACTTACGGTAGAAGCCCTTTGCGTAATAAAGAATCCTTCACTGATTTCTACTTCGGCGGAGTCGATAGATTTTATCAAATCCTCGCCGAAGGCTTCTCGAACCGATTCCCTCTCAAAATCAAGGAACTTTCTTGAAATGGCTTTAACTTGATTTTCATAAATTTCATTGACATTGTCCAACCTTTTGGTACCATTAACGGTATTGCATCTATAACTACTAGGATAAGTCTTGAATAAGTCAATTTCATCGTCAATATCATAACCATGTTTAAGTATACATTGACTCTCGATCATTTCTTTAGCCAGTACTGTACGATTTTTAAATTTGTATATAGCCAGATGAAATTGTAACCTAAAATCATTATTTTTAGCCGTCTCTATTTCATGAAAAGTGCTATTTATGTACGAGAACAATAATCTATAAGCTGACGCCCAGTGAGCCGGATTGTAAATTATCTTCATGATATTCTCATTTTTAAGTTTTTCTTTCTCTTTGTAAACATAGTGAAGAAGAGCAGGAAGTGCGAAACACTTTAAAGCTGTATTGCTGATATTTCCGCCTAAAACTGACTGTTCCAAAACATGGGCAAATGTCACATATTTGCGAAATTCGTCTTCAGTACCAAAGTCCTCATTTTCTTCGGAAGGATTTAATACAATTGAACTTTTCTCCGAATGAAGCGATATTGCACCAGCTTGGGCATAAATGTAATCTACAGATATTAAGGTAAGATTCGCTTTCGGTTCGGGAAACAAGGGTCGGATCAATTCCGCAACTATTTTTAAGGCCACAAAAGGCTCTAGAGTGGAATATGAACCATCTTCATTGAGAAATATCTTTCGTGACAATTTATAGTATACTTTGCCAAGTATAGAGTGGACATCAATGTCACCATCCCTATTGACAATTTCGGCTAAAAATCCATAAATGTTGACATATTTGTCAAAAACAGAAGAAATAATTATGTGTTTGAATAGGGAGTCTACGAAATTTATATCCAGCGTCTCATTTTCCTTGGCTCCGAATAAATCCGTGTGGTTTATTAATTTTCGTGCTAAATTAATTTTTTTCTTTCTCATAATATCAATTTTACTAGTACCATTGGCAAAGTAACGGTACACAGAATCAACAGTTGATATCGGCTCAGACTCTACTAGCAATTTAATGAAAGTTTCATCAAAAACCTTGTAGTTTATATCTTTAGAGGAGTCCACCTGACTTATTAATTGAAATGCAAAATTAATTTCCTGCCTAACGAAACTGTCATTACTGTTAGATTCATCGAAGAAATAATGATATAAAGCATTAACAACTGGTATTGGCTGATTTTGATGTTTCCTGTCCAAAAACTTTTCGTCGAATAAAAAACCACTGAGTGTATTCAAGTAACTGAAGATGGGAATCATTTGAACAGTTTGAAGCGGACTGATAAACGGCACCATTTTTTCCAAATTCACTTGTATAAATATTGCTGATCTGTAAAAAAAAAAAAAGAAGATATTGTAGTCTCGGAAATTAATTTCAAGCTTTTAGAAAAAATAGAGAAAATATAAAACTTTACATTTGATGGAGCTTCGGAGTACACGAACAGAACTGAAACAACGATTTTCATGAATATAAGTATATATAAATCCAGTATTTACATTTGTACTCAATCGCATGAATAAAACCTTTAGAGTCTTTCACTTGTCTTTATTTATATTGTAAAAGAATGAAAATTTTAAAGAGAATTTAAATAATTTATGTACATACATATTTTATTTTCTAGCAATAAGTTAATTTACCATTATATAAACTTTTTTTTTATTCTTAGTGAATGTTCTATATGAAAAAGTCGTATATCCTTACTAATTAAGTTTCTATTTTAAATCTAAAAATAAAAAAAAATCTTTTGGAAGCACATGTGTTACATTAATTCACTCACTTTTCACTTCATTTGCTGCCAAACACTGTACATAATTTCTATAAAAACTGAATTTTTAATTTATTTCAAATTTAAGGAAAAGAATACGAGAAAGAAGTTATTGGTAAAAAATTTTTTTTTTTGATATTTTCAATTGACTTTCTTTAGAAGAAATTTCAGATTTTCGTTGCTATTTTTCTGAGTAACTGCTAGTTTAAAGTTTTTAACTTTCGTTTCCTTATAGAGTATTATTTTCAAAAAAAGGTCAAATATTTTTAACTCTGTCCGGGTTCTTCGGATTTTGGTTTTCCGATTAATTCCTGTTCTCTGCGCAATTCTTGTTCTCGTTTTTGTTCCTTAATAACTGCTTCTTTTTGTTTCGTTTTCTGCAGTTTTAGAGCTCGATTCTGTAATTTTTTAAAAATTTTGTTGCATTGAAATTTAATTTTAAAAAACCAGTTGTTTTGCAATTTTTCTATTATTTTCTACAATTTTCCATTATTTCTGCGATTTTAAAATAATTTTCTTTAATTAAAATTTTTTATGTAATTTTATAATTATTTTATTTCTTTAAACATATATTTTATGACTTTTTTCAATTTTGAATTATTTTTCTCGATTATTAATTATTATTCACATTTTATTAAGAGCTTTTACGTCCTCCAATATTTAATTTAAAAAAGTATACGACCAATAAGGACAACATATGGCAAAATTTAAAAAATTATCTAAAATAAATATATTTTTTCTTTAGAAACAGAATATGAAATTTTGCCAAATTCATTACAATCAATACAATATAAACAATTTTTTTGAACTTAAATAAGCAAATTACGTCAACTATGTGAAATCTACTCCAGTCAATAGTCACAATACCTAAAAAACAAATATTTGTAAATTAGCCAATAATCCACAATTAAAAAAACAATAATCTATTTAAATAAAAAAAACTTTTTTATTTTAAATACTCACGTCAATTAACAACTCAAATTATTATTATTTTTTAACAATTTTATGTTATAAAATTTTATTCAATGTAACTTGACATCAGTCTTAATTGAAAGTCAAAATAAATGTGACCAGAGTAGACTTAATTTCATAATAATAATTACAATTATACATTGACATATTTCTCTAATTACATTTTAAATTTCTATAAATAAGAAAATTGATAAGAACAATTTTAAATTAAATTTTTAATAATATTATTATAAGAATCATAAAAATTTGAAATAAAAAAATATTTCAGCTACCAATCTTTTAAAATTATTATTTTCTTTATGTAAAATTTCAATATTCGACCAATCAAAATCATGTTCAGTTCCATAATCATTAAGATTAAGTAATCTATGTTTGGTAATGACATTATGTATTTGTTAATTTATCTATCAGAATGTAATCTAATTTGGTATATGTCGTTTCATTTTTCAATAAATTATTCATTTTATTATTCTATTCATTAAAAATTGAAAAAATCCAAAAATAATTATAAAATTTTAAGAAAATAACTGAAAATTGAAAAAATTGCAAGAAATAATTGAAAAATTTCGGAAAACAATTGAAAATTGAAGAAAATAATTAATAATTGTAAGAAATAATAGAAAAATGACGAGAATAATTGGGGAAAATATCTGGAAACTGAACAAAAAAATTGACAATTAAAATTCAAAATTCGAAAAATGATGAGATTAATAGACAACTAAAAGAAATAATTGAAAAAATTATGCAAGAAATATTAAAATAAGAAATTAAGAAAATAGAAAAATTAAGAAAATTATAGGAATAATTGTTGGAAATAATTACAAATTGAACGACTGGATTGAAAATCGAAAAAAAATTGAAAAATAGAATTGAAATTTAAAGAATATATTTAAAAATTGAAAAAAAGTAATTAAAAAAGCTGAAAATTGTAGAATATAGAAGAAAATAATTGAAAACTGAAAAATTAAAATTTGAAAAAATAATAAAAAAAAATTAAGAAATAAATTAATAATTTAAGAATTAAATTCAAATTTGAGATTGAAAAATTTGTAGAAAATAATTGAAAATTGCGGAAAAAATTAATAATTGAAAAATGACGAGAATAAATAAAAAATTGAAGAAAATATCTGAAATATGACGAAAATAATAGACAATTGGAAAAAAAGTTCGAAAAATGGCTAGATTGATAGACATAAAAACAAAAATATTGAAAATAAAAGAATAATTGTAAAATTTTAAGAGAATAATTGAAAAAATTGTAGGAAATAATGATAAATTGTGAAAAATAATTAATAATTGAAAAAAATAATTGAAAAATGACGAGAATTATGATTGGAGAACATATTAAAAATTGAAGAAAGAAATTAAGGATTAAAGAATTAAATTAAATTTGTAAGAAAATAATTGATAATTAAAAGAAATTGAAAAAAAAAGAAAGCTGTCGAGAATAATCGACAACAGAGCAAAATAATTGAAAAAAAAATTAAAGGATAATTAGGAACAAAATTGAAGAAGAATATTAAGTTGTCAATTAAAAACTGAAGAAAATTATGGTAAAAATTTTAGGAAATAAATGAAAATTTATGAAATCAATTAAAAATTGAAGTAGATAATTAAAGAATTATATTGAAAATTCAAAAAAATAATTGACAATTGAAAAAAGACGAGGAATATTGAACATTGAATAAAATAATTGAAAATTGGAGAAAATAATTGAAATATTAAATAATAATAATCTCCGTAAACTCCTAAAGTTAGTTAATTATTTTCCTTTGCTTAAAAATAAATTCTGCAATTTTTCTTGATTTTCTTCAATTTATAATTATATTCATTATTTTGGCATTACTTTTAAAAATGTCAATTTTATTTATCCGATATTGCAATTATTTTCAACAATTTTCGTTATTTCTGCGATTTTGTAATTATTCTCTTTAATTAAAATTTTTAAAGTAATTTTGTAATTATTATTTTTCTTTTGAAACACATATTCTATGATTTTTCCAATTATTTCTCTCAAATTTTATTGAATATTTTCAATTTTTCATATTTAAATTATTTTCATCATAATTCAATTTTCTTTCTCAATCTTAAATTATTTTCAGCATATTTCAATTATTTTTTTCAAATTTTAATTAATTTTATCATTTTTTAATTATTTTTCTCGATTGTTAATTATTATTCTCATTTTCTAAAATTATTTTCTAAGATTTTTAAGAATTTTTCTAAAATTTCAATTGTTTTCTTCAATTTTTAATTATTTTGATTTGTTTTCATAATTTCAAAATTTGTTTATTAATTATCGTAAATTTCAAGTAGTTTTAGCTTATTTTTTTAATTCTTTTCTCCAATTTTCAGTTATTTTCTATTTTTTTAAATTTCTAAGATTTTTGATTTCTAAGATCTTCATGTATTTTTTTCAAATTTCAATAATTTTTTCTTTATTTAAAAAAAATTCTGTAGTTTTTTCAATTATCACACTTAAATGTCATTTATTTTTTACAACTTATCATTGTTTGTATCATATTTTAATTATTTTCGGCAAGTTATAAAATTTAAAAACATTTTTCAATTATTTTCCAAAATTTATTTCCTTCAATTTTCAATTCTTTACATTTGTTTCATAATTTCAAAACATTTTAACTATTTATTTGACTTTTCAATTATTTCATTATTTATATTATTTTTTATATTATTTTCTTCAATTTTCAATTACTTTCGTTCTTTTTCTCGTTCTTTTTCATAATTGCCAAAAAGTTTTTAAAAACTTATTTCTCTATAATTAAGACTTGTTCTGTTCAATTTTAAATCATGTTTATCTTTTTTCATTTATTTTCTCTAATTTTTAATTATTTTCTTTATTTTTGCAATTAACTTTTTAAAGTTTTAAGTATTTTTATGAAACTTTCTTTAATTTTCCTTTATTTAAAATATTTTATGTAATTTGTTTAATTATTTTCTCAAATTTTAATTATTTTTTTTAATTTTAATTTATTTATCTCAATTTTTAACTTTGTTTTTACAATTTTCAATTATTTTCTCTAATTTTTCATTATTCAATTTTGTTTTAATTTACTTTTAAGATTTTCAAGTATTTTTCTCAAATTTAAATTATTTTCTTTATGTTTAAAAAATTTTTTATGATTGTTTAAATTACTTTCCCCAATTTTTAATTGATTTTATTATTTTTCTTTTTCCAATTAATTTGCAAAATTTGTTTTGTTTAATTTCAATTATTTTTGGCAATTCTTTTTAATTCTAAAATGTTATAAATTTTGTCCTAAATAAATATTTATTTTATTTATATTAATTGATTTTTAAATATAGTATTTTAAAATTAAAATTTTTAATTTATTTAAAAACATAGAAAAGATTAGTTAACTGTTTATTCGACTCTATTCTTTTTTGTGCATTAGCTCGTTTTTGGTCGAATGCCTTTAAATGACTAAAAACGCATTAGAAGGCATTGCAATGGAATTCTGAAAATTTTTACGGTTATGTTTCACTATGACTATTATCATTATCAATATTTTGAAGTTTTCCTTTAAAAATGTTATTTTTTTCCCTTGTTTTACATGTAAGAAAAATGACAAAATGAATTAAAACATTATGTTTGCTTTCACTATTCACAGGCCAAGTGTTATCGTTAGAGACGAAATCACTTATTTTATTACTTTAAAAAACACGATTTAGTTAGAATAGAACGAACGACACGTTGACGACACTTTGCAAAATATTAAATATGCAACATATGGCGTGATTTTTAATTTGACGCAGGGATTGAACGGCATTAAAACTAATAGATGCTCGAATAGCATTCAATGGCATTAACTAAGTCAACACTTTATCTCCATTGTGGCATTGAATGGTATTGAAAGGCATTGACTCAATTCAACACTTTATCTCTATTATGGCATTGAATGGCATTCAAATGTTTTTCAATATTTTTAGGAATTGAAAGGGATTAAACCAAGTTGAGTTATAACCAAAGGAAGGCATTAAATGGCATTCAGAACAATAACGGGATTCATTGGCATTTAAAGGCATTCATATTTTAAATTATTATATTTCTTAACATCATTGCAAACTTGATTTTCAAATTCTGTCCTAAAAACATTTTAAAAAAACTCAATTACAATTTGCAATTCGTAGCGAGTAGAATAAAAATAATGACATAACCTAAAAAAATTATTTATATTGTATTGATTGTAATGAATTTTGTAATTATTTTCTTTCTTTAAACATAAATTCTACGATTTTTTCAACTATTTCCCTCCAGTGGCGTAACTGCGGGAGAATTATTTTTTAAACTGGAAAAGTTTTATTTGAAAAAATTACAGAAAATAATTGAATCTTGCGGAAATTTTGAATTTAAATTTTAATTGAAAAATAATTAATATATTCAATTAAAAAGTGAAGAAAATAATTGCAAAAAGATAAAAGAAAATGAAAATTGAAAAAAATAATTGAAAAATTTAGGAATTTCATTGAGGAATTGTAAAAATAATTAAAAATTGAAGAAATTGATTGTAAAATGATAATAATCATTGAAAATTGACGAAAATTACTCAAATAAGAGAAAAAATATTTTAAAATCTAGGAAATTAATTGAAGGATAATGAAAATAATAAAAAATTCGAGAAAATATAAAAATAAAAATTAATTAATAATTTTCTTCAATTTCTAATTATTTTCATTATTTTTAAAATTTTCCCCTAATTTTTAAATTCAATTTCTGCAAGTTTTAATTATTTTCTTTAACTTTTTCAAATAAAACTTTTCTATTTTTCATTATTAACTTCAATATCAAATTAATTACATTATTTATTAATTAATTTTCAATTTATTTTGAAAAATATGATTTTTGTTTTTTTAAATTTTAATCTTTTTCTTCGAATTGTAAATTCATTTATTCACATTCTTATTAAAAAATAACCAATTTCGGAAGATAACTCATAAATATAAATATATATATAATAGATCAATTAACATTGTAGTAGAGCAATTGTCTTTAGATAATAGTAATTCCAATGCATTCTTTTTCGGTTTTATTATATTCGAGAAACTGATTTTTGATAGATTCATTAATTTTAAATTGCTTATTAGAAAAAAAAATATGTTAAAAAAAAAAAAATTATTCCTATCTACTAAGCAAAATATTCAGCATTTTTGCTTCCCTTATAACTTATTTTTTTGCCGATTAAATCGATTCAGTCACTGGAGAAAAAATAAAATTTTAATTATCTTCAAAAAAGTGACAAAACTTTTTTAAAAATAACTTTCGAAATTTAATACTTGGCGAAAAGAAGAATTTACCTTTTTTTTGTCATATTGCAATTATTATTTTTAATTTTTAAACATTTTCATAATTTCTGAATTAATATCCTTAACTTTCAAATATATATTTCAATTTTCAATTATTTTGTTCAAATTTCATTTTTTTTTAATTATTTTCCAATTATTTTCTCCATTTTTAAATATTTTCATTATTTGTCAATTCATTTCCTAAATTTTTAGTTATTATCTCAAATTTAGATTATTGTCTTTAATTTTCAATTTTTTAAACCATTTTTAAATTATTATCTTTTGCTTAAAAACAAATTCTGTAATTTTATATTGTTTACTCAAATTTTTAATTTTTTTCATTCTTTTGGCATAATTTTCAAAAATTTCAAATATTTATCTGAAATTTTAATTCTTATTTTCATCAATTTTGGATTATTTCCGCGTTTTTTTAAATTAATTTCTTTACTTAGAATTTTTAAGTAATTTTGTATTTATTTTCTTTTTTTAAACAACATTCTATGATTTTTTCAATTATTTCTCCCAAATTTTATTCATAGTTTTCAATCTTTCATATTTAAATTATATTCGATATATACCAATTATTTTTCTCAATCTTAAATTATTTTCAGCATATTTCAATATTTTTTCTATTTTGAATTAATTTTAGGAATCATTTTTCAATTATTTTCCTCGATTGTTATTCTCTCAAATTTTTAAGTATTTTTTTAATATTTCAACTATTGCCTTCAATTTTTAATTATTATCATATGTTTTCATAATTTCCAAAAACTTTTATTAATTATCTTAAATTTCAATAATTTTGAGTTTCCTTCAATTATTTTCTTCAATTATTTAAGTATTCTCATTTTTTTAAATTAATTTCTCAGATTTTCAAGTGTTTGTCTCAAATTATAATTAAATTTTTTATTTAAAAAAAAATTCTGCAATTTTGTCAATTGTTTATTACAAAATTTATTATTTTTTTCAACAATTTTAAATTATGTTTATCTTTTTTCAGTTGTTTTATATAATTTTTAATTATTTTTTTTCATAAGTTCTAAAAGTTTGAAGAACTTTTCAGAAATATTCTTAAACTTTCGCTAATTTAGAATATTAATTTCTTCAATTATTTTCTCAAATTTGAATTATTTTCTTCAATTTTAAATTATTTATTTAAATCTTTTTCATTATTTTCTTTATTTTAAATCATTTTTATTACTTCTGTATTAATTTCATAAATTTTTAAATTATTTATCTCAATTTCAATCATTTTGTTCAGTTTTCAATTATTTTTTTCAATTTTTCATTACTCTAATTTTTTCCAATTATATCTAAGATTTTCAAGTATTTTTCCCAAATTTTAATTATTTTCTTTAATTTTAAAGCATTTCTATGATTTTTTAAATTACTTTCACCAATGTTTAATTATTTTTAAATTAATATCCTTAAATTTTAAATATACATTTCAATTATCAATTATTTTGTTCAAATTTCATTTCTTTTCATTATTTTCCAATTATTTTCTCCATCTTTAAATATTTTCATTATTTGTCAATTAATTTCCTAAATTTTCAGTTATTATCTCAAACTTAAATTATTGTCCTCAATTTAAAATTGTTTAAATCATTTTTCAATTGTTTTCTTTTGCTTAAAAACTAACTCTGTTATTTTATAATATTTTCTCTGATTTTTAATTATTTTCATTCTTTTGGAATCAATTTTGGATTATTTCTGAGATTTTTCAAATTAATCTCTTTACTTAGAATTTTTAAGTAATTTTGTAATTATTTTCTTTTTTTAATAACATACATTCTATGATTTTTTCAATTATTTCTCTCAAATTTTATTTATTGTTTTCAATCTTTCATATTTAAATTATATTCAATTCATTTCAATTATTTTTTTCAATTTTTAATTATTTTTATTTGTTTTCTTAATTTACAATTTATTTTTTTATTAATAATCGTAAATTTCATTTATTCGTTTTTCTTTTCAACTCCTTTATCCAATTTTTAATTATTCTCATTGTTTCCATTTTATTTTTAAGATCTTCACGTATTTTTCTCAAATTTCAATTACTTTTTTTAATTAAAAAAAAATTTTCGTAATTTTTTCAATTATTTCTGTCAAGTATTATTTATTTTTTACAACATATCATTATTTTCAGCATATTTCAATTTTTTTTTCAATTTTGAATTTATTTTATCATTTTTCAATTATTTTCCTGGATTGTTAATTATTATTATTATGTTCTAAAATTGATTATTTTCTAAGATTTTTTAATATTTTTTTAAAATTTTAATTATTTTCTTCAATTTTTAATTACTTTTATTTGTTTTCTTAATTTCAATTTTTTTTTTTTATTAATTATTGTAAATTTTAATTATTTGTAGCTTTCTTTAATTCTTTTCTCAAATTTTTAGTTATTCTCATTTTTTTAAATTACTTTTCAAGATCTTCAAGTAATTTTCTCAAGTTTCAATTATTTCTTATATTTAAAAAAATTCTGTAATTTTTTAAATTATATCCCTCAAATGTTATTTATGTTTTACAACTTATCAATGTTTCTATCATATTTTAGTTATTTTCTTCAAGTTTCAAATTTTAAAATCATTTTTCAATTATTTTTCAAAATTTATCTCTGTTAATTTCTAATTTTTTGTTTGTTTTATAATTTCCAAAATTTTAAACTATTTATTTGACATTTCAATTACCTCATTCAATTCTCAATTATTTATATTATTTTTTATATTATTCTCTTCAATTTTAAATTACGTTTATCTTTTTTTATTTATTTTCTCTAAGTTTTAATTATTTTCTTTTTTTTCAAGCAACTTCTGAAAGTGTTTAGTATTTTTCTAAAATTTTCTTTAACTTTCCTTATTTAAAATAAATTATGTAATTTTTTCAATTATTTTCTCAAATTTTAATTTTTTTTTCAATTTTCAATAATTTATTTTTCAATTTACAATTTTTTTCTCTAATTTTTCATTATTCAATATTTAAAATTTATTTTTAAAACATTGCTGTGATCTTTTAAATTATTCTCTCCAATTTTTAATTGATTTCATTTTTTTTCAATTAATTTGCAAAATTTTGCATTATTTTTCGCAATTTTTTTAGTTCTAAAATTTTATAAATGTTGTCCTTAATAATAATTATTATTTTTATTTGTTTTTATAAATTTATTTTTAAATATCATATTTAAAATATTTATAATTGTTAATAACACAAGGTATAATTTTTAAAAACTGTGTCAACAATTTTTAAAAATTATAATTTTTTAGTTTTTTAATAAAATTGCGCACTTACTTTCAGTTTCGATGTTCTTTCGTGAATTGAAACCATATCTGTTTTCAGGGACGAGAGTTTTGCTTGATATGTGTTTATCATTGAAAACTGAAAAAAAAATAATAAACAAATTAATACTAATTAAATTATTAATTGAAAATTCAATTTTTGAATTGTTATTGAAATAATAGTTCTTTAAGTTACAAAATTATACAAATTTACTATTTCGTTTAAGCTTGGCTCTCCTTCGACATCGTTTATTTTTTTATTCTCATTTTGCATCTCATGTAGCAAAGATTCTTGCTTCGTTCTGAAATAAAATAAAAATTGACAATTTTCGATTTATGTTTTTTTTTTAAAAAAATAAAATTAAAGACATTTTTTTACGTTAGTTCCTTGAGTTCTTTTTCAAGTTGTTCAAGTGGCGGTTGATAAATACTTAAAAGGCCTTGAGTGAGTTCTTCTGCAGCTTTTTGTAAATCTTCCGAAACAGACAACTCATCTTTCTCTCTAGAAAAAAATTATTCAAAATATTATAAAAATAAACAATGCTTTTTTTTATGTTTTGTATTTTTTTGCATTTGCCAATTTAGTGAAAATTAAAATGGAGAAAGAACGTATTTTTTTTTAAATTTAAACTTATAAATTTAATTAAAATAAAAACGTTCCATAAATTTTATTAAATTTGGAGATTTTTTAAAATTAAAATTGAGTTGGCTTAATTTTAAATTTTGTTGTAATTTTAATTAAAACTTACTTAAAATTTTTTGAAATTTTATAATCAATTTCATTAATAAATAATATTTATTTTGTATAATAAAGTTTAATTTTAATGATACACTTTTATATTTACACACTTGCCAGAAAAATTCAATTTTTTAAACGTAATTTTCCATAAATAACGTCAATTTTGTTTTGTTTTTATTCTTTTTGAGGTTATGTCCAGAATTTATACACGAAATTTCATTAAATCTTGAAATAAAATTAAAAATATAAATAAACTTGTCACTTTTTTCAACTCTTGTTTACAAATTTATCCCGAAATCTTCATATTTTTTTTTACAGTGGCAATAAGAGTGTAAAATTAAAAAAATGTTTATTATACTTACTTTTTAGGAGATCGAAGCTGCGGTTGAATTTCGTCGACAACTGACGCTTCCTCAACATCATTCATCATTTTTTAAAAATCTTCTATTATCAAAAATCTTCACGACAAACTAGTGTATTTTAATTTTGATTTTACTCGAAAAAAAAGTGACAATTGTTTGACATTTAGGTTTATTTATAACGGAAGTCAGCTGTTGGGTTTTAAACACTTTACATCACTATGTGAGTCATTTCCCTCCAAAAATTGAAAAAACTATTTGTAATCCTCGAATTAAATAACGCCTGTAAATGTAGATTACACTTATTTACTAAATTAACTAACTTTTAGACAGAAATTTATATTCAAATACAAAATAATCGGAGGTTTTTTACAAAAAAAGTCGCTAAGTTGACTTTGTCAAAACGCACTGCGGTTGCCTCTCAACAGGCGCTTCAAAATTTTTTCATTTTATCAAAAAAATATCATAATGCGTGAAAAAATTAAATCTATTCATTTTCCAAAGTAATATAAAACGGTAATTTGTCCTTTTTTAATATTTATCGAACCATTTAGTAACATTTATGCAAAATTGGCAAAAAGTAGACCATAACCTAAAATTGGGACTTCCGGTATTCAAAAAATATACATTATTTACATTTATTACGTAGTGTAATAATTAAAACTACCATTTTTTCGAAAATTGTAAACTTTATTAAAAATTCGTCATATTTTATTAATATATTAACAATTAGTTATAAAAAAGTTTTAATTTTTCGATTTGCTCGTAGAGGCTTTTTCAGAAACGACATTTTTCGATATTTTATCCTCAATCGCATACATTTGTAAATTTAAACAATCGGTTTTTATTGTTTTCAACGGCAGCAGGTATTTATTTTTTATTTCAGTCGGTTCTTCCTCGACAATCCAAGGAAAATCCGAAAAATTTGGATTTTCACTTAAACCAATGTGTGAGGACTCAAAAGTCAGGAAATTTATCCTAAAACTCGAATCTTCTGGTAAAGGTTTTAAATAAGATTCCATCATTGAAACTTTTAGACAGATCGTTCTCAAAGCCTCTTCTGTTTTTAAAAAATAAGGATCTTTTCTAAAAATAAATATTTCGATTAAAAAGTATTTAAATAACACTGCAAAACTGACAGATTCCTACTTTACCGACAGAACTGGCGTTTTTTTACTTTCAAGGAAATGAAGAGTTCTACTTTACCGACTTGTCGATAATGTTCAAATTTTACTTATCGACACAGTGTCAATAAAGCAGGAATCTTTGAAATAAATAATTAAAATCGATAATTACTCTTTATCGGAATTTTTCAAATCAAGAATATCAAAAACGAACTTTTCGACTGGAATTTTCTCTTTGTTGAAAAATATCATTTGCACAGATTTAACACTGGATACATCGTCTTTTAACAGTTCTCTCAAAGCGTTTAAAACATTTTTAATATACTCATTAAGATCCGGATGCTCCGAAATGTAAATTCCAATTCCATACAATTTTTTCCTCGCAAAAATTGAATCCGGATAAAGTTTTCGATAATACAAAATTTGATGAATAGCGGCTTCTAAAAACTCCAGAAGAATATCCGGTGTTACTGAAAAAGTTAAATTTTCAATAAAGAAAAAAATATTTATAAATACATAATTTAAAAGAATATTACAAACCGATCGATTCCTGCGACATGTTCAATTTTCCAATATTTATTTAAAGTTTTAAAAAAAATCCAATTTGAATTTCCCGCTCGAGTGAGTCTCGCTTCTCTGATTGGCCGAGAGTTTCGTCCTGAAAATCCAAGATGGCCGCGCGTGTACACAATAAAATTACACAGAATTAACGAATAATAATAAAATTCTTGTTAAAAGTTGATAAAGTGCGGATAAAAAGTGCGTGTAATAGAGAAGAAAAACAATTTTTTTAAATTGAACTAGTGTATTTTTTTGTGAAGGATTATAGTGTCACTTTAAATTAATAATCAACATCGGTTGAAAAATTAACCTACCAATGCTTCCAGTTGAAGCGAATCAAAAAATCCTCGTTTTTTCCAATTTCCAGTCTGTTCTCGTCTCGAGTTTCAACATAGCTGGTAAGTTTTAAACTATAAAATCACCCGAAAAACACCTGTCTTGACAAAAATTGCCTGACTTGTTTATAATGTTAGTTTTTTCTCTTCAATAATGTGTCACAAAATCATGGCGGGAATTAAATATTCGTCAAGTTGCTAGTTATTTTCTTTAAGAAAAATTCCTAGACTTGTTGATGAGTTTTTCCTGCTTTTTTTTTTCCTGTAATTTTTAATGCAATAATTGACAAGAATTGTCGCTTATTGTTGTCAGGGTATTTTTGACATTTTTGGAGGTTATGTCAGTTAAACTATACGAAATTCGAAAGTGTTTTATCGCACATTTTTGGCCCGTTTTTTTTATTATTATTTTTTTTTTTAGTTCAAAATGCCACCAGCGAAGAAAGGAGATTTAGATAAACAAGCGTGGATCTGGACAGAGTCAATTCAACCAAACGAGATCCAAAGAATACATTTGGAAACTTCCTATAGACTTGGTTTAAAAACTTGTACAAATTGCAAGTAAGTTATGGCAATTTTTTTATCATTTTCGTAACAATTTTTCCCGTCTTTATTTTCATAATTTTTTTTTTTTTAATTATTTCCTTCTTTTGATATATCTGTATTAATTTTTTCTAGTTATTTTGTACAATTTTAAATAAATTGTTCATTTTTTAGAGTTTCCTTCTTTAATCACTATCAGTTTTAATTAGTTTCTTTATCTTTAATTATTTTATTTATGTTTTTTTTTTGATAATATTTTTTTTTTCAGGTATACTGTTTTATTACTTTATATTTTCCATGATAATTAGAGATAATAAATCAATTTTTTTTTTGTTTTAAATAGAAAAAAAACTCTTTATTTGGTGTACTTTTATGAAGATAATTTTATAATGAATTAATTAATTTTTTAGACGAAATTGCGGGAATAATCCTCAATGTTTGACTGGATTGGGAGAAGACAAATATGTTAATTCGAACGAATCGAAAATCGATCCTTTGGAGGATTCGTTAATAGAACTTCGAAACCCGTCTGAACCTGTTGGATTGAAAAATTTAGGAGCCACGTGTTATGTCAACAGTTTGCTCCAATTATGGTTTCATAATGAAAAAATGAGGTGAAAATGATTTATAAACCTATAAAAAAAGTCCAGGAAAGCTGAGAATTTGCAAAAAGATCCGAAAGTTTCTGGAATTTGTAGATAAATCCTGAAAATTTCAATTTTAATCTTGTATTCTTTATTAGTTTAAAAAGTTGATAACTAAAGATTACCATTGATTTATTAACTTAAATTTTAATCAATGATTGTAATTATTTAGTTACGATATTATATTGATAGCTCACTATTACTCATTTTTTTTAAAAATTACTCTTTAAGTAAAATGTCTATTCAACTATGATTAATAATAATTTACCTTTTGTCAACATTAAAGTATTTATGCAATTTTAAATTTAATTTTTCCATATATGAGTTATTTTCTTCCGACTTTAAATTATTCTCATGAATATTTAAATTTATTACACAAATTTTCGTTTATTTATCTAATTTTTAAATTGTTTTCTTAAAATTTCAAATATATTCTTCAATCTTGAAATTATTGGCAGGAATATTTAAATTTTTTACTCAAGTTTCAATTTACTTTTGTTATTTTTCAATTATTTTCTACAAATTTCGATTATTTGATTCAGTACTAGTCTTATATGATTATAATTACTAATTTATATAAATTTTTCAGTGTAACTAGAAATCCAAAAATTGTTAATTTCTGAAGAGTGTTCTCTTAGAGAGACGAAAGCTAAAAATGTGACTTTATTTTCTTTATAAAGAAAATTCAAATGAATCCTTTAGAAACTCAGATCAGTTAAAACAAACAAAATTATTACTACCTATTACTATGTATTAATACTGATCAAAAACTGAGACAACAACATTATATCTTTTTATTATTGTCATGAATTTATTAATTTTTTAAACTTTTTTGAATTATTTCCGACAAATTTCAATTATTTTCTTCAAACTTTCATTACTTCCTTCACATTTAAATTTTTGTTGACATTTTTGAATTATTCTCTTCAAATTTTAATTATTTTCTTCAAACTTCAGTTAACTTCCTCAATTTAAAATTATTTTCCTCAAACTTTTAATGTATTTTTCATTTTTTCAATTATTGTCTATAACTTTTTAATTTCTACACCAGTTTTCAATTATTTACGTAATTATTGAATCAGTTTCTTAACATTTCAATTGTTTTGCCAATTTTTCAAGACTTCAAATTTTTCATTTCTTACACTAATTATCAATTATTTTTGTCATTTTCAATTATTTTCTTAAAATTTCAAAAATATTCTATTATATTCTCCACATTTCAGTTACTTTTGTTATTATTCAAGTATTTTTGCAATTTTCAATTATTTTCTTTATATTTCTATTATTTTTGCCATTTTAGAATTATTTTTTTACAAATTCCGATTATTTTATTCAGTCTTTTTTAACCGTATGAATGTTTAAAAATTTTGCATCAGTCTTAAATTATTTTCATTAAATTTAAATCATTTTCTCCATTCTTTTTATTATTGTCATGAATTTATTAATTATTTAAACTTTTTTGAATTATTTCCGACAAATTTCAATTATTTTCTTCAAACTTTAATTACTTCCTTCACATTTAAATTTTTGTTGACATTTTTGAATTATTCTCTTCAAATTTTAATTAATTTCATCAATTTAAAATTATTTTCCTCAAACTTTTCATATATTGTTCATTTTTTCAATGATTGTCTATAACTTTTTAATTTCTACACCAGTTTTCAATTATTTACGTAATTATTCAATCAGTTTCTTAACATTTCAATTGTTTTGTCCATTTTTCAAGACTTCAAATTTTTTATTTTTTACACTAATTATCAATTATTTTTGTCTTTTTCAATTATCTTCTTAAAATTTCAAATATATTCAATTATATTCTCCACATTTCAGTTACTTTTGTTATTCAAGTATTTTTGCAATTTTCAATTATTTTCTTTATATTTCTATTATTTTTGCCATTTTAGAATTATTTTTTACAAATTCCGATTATTTTATTCAGTCTTTTTTAACCGTATGAATGTTTAAAATTTTTGCATCAATCTTAAATTATTTTCTTTAAATTTCAATCATTTTATTTATTCTTTTTACTATTGTCATGAATTTATTAATTTTTTAAACTTTTTTGAATTATTTCCTACAAATTTCAATTATTTTCTTCAAACTTTAATTACTTCCTTCACATTTAAATTTTTGTTGACATTTTTGAATTATTCTCTTCAAATTTTAATTATTTTCTTCAAACTTCAATTAATTTCATCAATTTAAAATTATTTTCTCAAACTTTTAATATATTTTTCATTTTTTCAATTATAGTCTATAACTTTTTAATTTCTACACCAGTTTTCAATTATTTACGTAATTATTCAATCAGTTTCTTAACATTTCAATTGTTTTGTCAATTTTTCAAGACTTCAAATTTTTTATTTTTTACACTAATTATCAATTATTTTTGTCATTTTCAATTATCTTATTAAAATTTCAAATATTTTCTTCAATCTTGAAATTATTGTCAGGAATATTTAAATTTTTTACTCAAGTTTCAATTTACTTTTGTTATTTTTCAATTACTTTTTTCCAAATTTCAATTACTTTTGTTATTATTCAAGTATTTTTGTAATTTTCAATTATTTTCTTCATATTTCTATTATTTTTGTCATTTTAAAATTATTTTCTTTATATTTCCATTATTTTTGACATTTTAGAATTATTTTCCACAAATTTCGATTATTTTATTCAATTTTTTTGTCATGACAACATGAATTTTTAAATTTTTTACACTTTATTTAAATTATTTTCTTTTAAATTTTCTTCATTTTCTGTATTTATTTTATTATTATCATGAATTTACTAATTATTTACACCTTTTTCAATTATTTCCCTTAAATTTCAATTTTTTTCTTCAAACTTTAAATAGTTTCGTAATATTTTATCTTTTGCCATTTTTAAATCATTCTCTTTAAATTTCACTTTGTTTCTTCATACTTTAATTAATTACTTTTAATTCCAATTATTTTCGTCTATATTCTAATATTTTTTTCAATTTTTCAATTATTGTCTATAAATTTTAAATTTCTGCACCAGCTCTCGATTATTTATGTCATTATTGAAATAGTTTCTTAACATTTCAATTATTTCGTGGATTATTCAAGTATTGTCTTCAAATTTTTAATTTTTTACAGTAATTATTAATTATTTATGTCATTTTACAATTATTTTCTTAAAATTCCAATTATGTTCTTCAATCTTTAAATGATTGTCAAGAGTTTTATAATTTTCTACACAAGTTTAATTTACTTTTATTATTTTTTAATTATTTACTTCCAATTTCAATTACTTTTGTCATTATTCTAGTATTTTCTCATTTTCCAATTATTTTCTTCATATTTCTACTATTTTTACCATTTTAGAATTATTTTCTAAATATTTCGATTATTTTATTCAATTTTTTTTTACTGTCGTTAAGTTTTAAATTTTTTACACTTCTTTTCAATTATTTTCTTTATTTACTTTATTCTTTTTATTATTATCATGCATTTACTAATTTTTTACACATTTTTCAATTAATTATTTTCTACAAATTTCAATTATTTTTTTCAAACTTTAAATAGTTTCGTCATATTTTTTATTTTGCTATTTTTGTGTAATTTTCTTCAAACTTCAATTAATTAATTAATTAATTCTCCAAATTTCAGTTACTTTTGTTATTATTCAAGTATTTTTGCAATTTTCAATTATTTTCTTCATATTTCTATTATTTTTGCCATTTTAGAATTATTTTTTACAAATTCCGATTATTTTATTCAGTCCTTTTTAACCGTATGAATGTTTAAAATTTTTACATCTGTCTTAAATTATTTTCTTCAAATTTCAATAATTTTATTTATTCTTTTTATTATTGTCTTGAATTTATTAATTTTTAAAATTTTTTTCAATCATTTTCTACAAATTTCAAGTTTTTTCTTCAAACTTTAATTTTTTCCTTCATATTAAAATTTTTGTTTACATTTTTGAATTATTCTTTTCAAATTTCAATTATTTTCTTTCAAACTTCAATTAATGTCTTTAACTTTAATTTATTTTCCTCGAACTTGTAATATTTTGTTCAATTTTCCAATTCTTGTCTATAAATTTTTAATTTCTAAAATAAAGAAAATAATTGAAATTTCAGATAAATAATTAAAAATTTATGAAATCAATTAAAAAACAATGAAAATAATTAAAGACTGGTTAAAATGATTTTAAAATTATAACAACAATAGTAAGTTTAAAAAAATAATTGAAGTTTAAGATAAATAATTTAAAATTTGGATAATTAATTGATAACAATAAAGATAATTAAAAATTGAAGGAAATAATTGAAAACTAATCAAAATAATGGAAAATTAAAGAAAAACATTAATATTTGTGGAAATTAATTGAAAAAATTGCAGATTATACTTGAAATAAAAGAAAATAATTGTAAAATCATTAAAACAAAATATATAAAATAATTGTGAAATTAATTTTAAAAAAATGATATTGAAATTGAAGATTATTAAAAATCGCAGCAAATAATTATAAAATGATAAAACTATTTTAAAAATGAAGAAAATAATTGAAAATTAACGAAAAGTAATAAAATTTGTAAAAAATAAAGGAAAAACTTACAGATTATTTGTAAAATAAAAAAGAATAATTGAAAAATAATTTTAATAATTGTAATTTTAAGAAGATAATTGAACATTTAAGAAATTAATTAAAAAAGTAAATGAAAATAATTTTAAAATAGAGAAAACATTATTGAAATTTGAGATATATAATTTAAAATTTAGAAATTAATATGAAATTATTTTTTTTATTTATTAATTATTTTAATTATTATTGTTTTTCAATATTCTTTAAAAACTTTAAACTTACTTTCCACAAATTTCAATTATTTTTATTATTTTTCAAGAAATCTCGTTTATTTCAAATAAATTCTGTAATTTTTTTAAAGATTTTTTTCTCCAATTTAAATTTCTTTCTTCAATTTTCTATAATTTTTCAATGACTTACGAATTTTTATTTTTTTTTCACTATTTATGAATTAATTTCGTAAATTTTCAATTATTTATTTCAGATTTTAAATTATTTTTTCAATTTACAATTATTTTTATCATTTTGCAATTATTTTCTAATGTTTTAAATATACCCTGCAATATTATTAATTAATTTCTTCAGTTTTAACATAGTTTTATCATTTTATAATTATTTTCTCCAACTTTTAATTATTTTTAATTAATTTTCTAAATATTCAAATATTTATCTCAAATTTCAATTTCTAAAATAGAGAACTATTTTTAAATTTTGTTTATTTTTTTTCAATTTCCTAGATTTAAGGTATTAGTCGCGTAAAATGATTTTCGTCAGATTTTTTTAAAACTTTGTATCTGTATTCATGAGGTATTTATCTATGAAATGAGATCTATCCTATTAATTTTGACCAATTCTGAGCTTCAAAATATTAATTCAAAGTTTATACCTTTTACATGCAATAGCACAAAATGCATGTAAAAAATGTCTCTTATATTCAATTATAAAAAAACAAGTCGTCAGTTTTTCAAATAAAACTACTAAGTTACACATTGAGATAAAATAAATCCTTTAAAAAAAAATTAATTGTATTGACCACGCCGTATAAAAAATACAATAATTTAAAAATTCATAATTTTTCATTTTCACGTGGTTTCATTGAAAAATGTCGAAAACGTGTAAGCAATACATCACGATAACTTATAGTACCTGACTCAAAATCGTGAAAATTACATATATTATATTAGAAGAGGTCACAAGGAAGCAAGTGAGTTGATATAAAAGTTTATTTTTTGTTCTTTTTATTTTGCGGGAGTTTTGTGGGAGCATTTACGCGACTAATACCTTAAACATTTTTTAAATCATTTTTTAATTATTTTCTTTTATTTTAAATATAATCTGTAATTTTGTAATTTATATTTTACCAATTTTTATGTTTTTTTTTTTTTTTGGCAATTTTCAATTATTTCAATCACTTTTTAATTATTTTCTCCAATTTTAGAATAGTTTAATCATTTTATTATTTTTATTTCAATTGTTTCATCAATTTTTCAAGTATTGTCTTCAAATTTTTAATTTTTTACACTAGTTATCAGTTATTTTTGTCATTTCTCAATTATTTTTTTTCAAATTACAATTATTTTAATTATAATTATTCAAATATTTCAATTATTTCATTATTCAAATATTTCTGAAATTTTTGAATTATTTTCTTTAAATGTCATTTTTTTCAAATATCTTTTTTACACCTTTTTTCAATTATTTTTTTGAAATTACAATTATTTTCGTCATTATTAAAATAATTTTTGACATTTTGGAATTATTTTCTTCAATCTTTTTATTGTCAAGAATTTATTATCTTTTACGAAAAATTTCAATTATTTATGTCAATATTCAATTAGTTTCTTAACATTCCAATTTTATCTTTAAATTTTCAATTATTTTATACAATTCTTTTAATTATTTCCTTTCAATTTTTCAATTTCCGTCTTCATTTTTAATTTTTTAATAAATTCATCGAGTTTTGTCATTTTTCAATTATTATCTTTATATTGCCATTATTTTTGCCATTTTCGAATTATTTTCTTTAAATTTAAGTGTCTTTCTTGACTCTTTATATTAATTATTTATATTATTAATTTAGTTATTTTTTTATATTAGTCTGATATTGGAGAGCCCTGATTAATTATTTTTCTTCTGGCGAATCACAAATTAATATTAATAATATCATATTTTGCTTTACAGGAAAATAATTTACGAGTGGAATTTGGAGGATGATTCGGAGGAAAAAGCCGCAATGCTAAATGCAGCTGATAGAGTGGAAAATTATCGACCAATGACAGTTCTTGGACAATTGCAATACGTTTTTGCGATGCTTCAATTTGGAAATCAGCGGAATGTCGATCCACTAAATTTTTTGGTTACATTGCAATTGGACACAATAACACAACAAGATGCCCAGGAATTTGCCAAACTTCTTCTCAATCTTGTTGAAAAAAAACTCAATCAGGACGCGAAAGATCGTCTCAGAAATGTAACCCAAGGACAACAAAGTTACATTAATTGGTAATTAATTAATTAATTAATTACAGGCCTCATACTCATGCCGATTTTCCAATTTTTTGGAAAAAAAATTCCAATGATTTGATAAAAATAGTTTTTCTTGAAACACTGGAATTTTTTCCACCAATTCCTGGCATTTATTTACGAATTTTCGGAAAAAATCCACTATGTTTGCAAATTTTTCCAATCTTTAAGAATAATATCCAATTTTTTTTTTAAATGGGAAATTTTTCCAAACTTTACGAAATAAATCCACTAGTTTGGAAGATTTTCTAATTTTCGGGAAAAATTGAAAATAAGTAACTCTTAGGATAAAATAAATGGAAATAAGGATTCTAAGTCTTAAAATAAACCTTAAACTATTGAAGACTATTAAAACATCACAAATCACACAAAATTCAAAAATGGACAGGTTGATAATGTTCCCATTAGTCCAGTTAAATAAGAAATAAAGAAAATATTTGCGTATTGAAAAATTAAGAAAATTATAGGAACAATAGTTGGAAATAATTGCACATTTAACAACTGGATTAAAAATCGAGAAAAATAATTGAAAATTGAAAAAAGCAATTAAAAATTGAAAAATGGAATTGAAATTGAAAGATTATACTTAATAATTGAACAAAAGTAATTGAAAAAGCCGAGAATTATTGAATATTAAGGAATTAATTGAAAATCGATAAAAATAATTAAAAATTAAAGAAAATACTTGAAAATTGAAGAAAATAATTAAAATTTGAAGAAAAAAATTGGAAATGAAAGAATTAAAAAGAAATTTTAAGAAAATATTAATTAAATATTGAAGAAAATATTTAATTATTAAAAAAAATAATTAACCATTGAAAAAAAAGTTTGAAAAATGGTGAGAATAACAAAAAAATTTAAATTAATGAATAATCATAAAATTAAAGGTGAATAATAAATCGTCAATTGAAAACTGATGAAAAGTATGGATTGAAAATAAAAAAAAAATTGAAAATTAAAAAATGGAATTGAAATTTAAAAAATGTAATCAAAAATTGAAAAAAAGTAATTAAAAAAGCTGAAAATTGTAGAATATAAAAGAAAATAATTGAAAACTTAAAAATTAAAATTTGAAGAAAATAATAACAAAAAATTTAGAAATAAATTAAAAATTTCAGCATTAAATTCAAATTTGAAAAAAATAATTGATAATTGAAGAAAGGTAAGAATTGCTGAATATTGAAAAAAATAATTGAAAATTGAAGACTGGAATTTAAAATTGAAAATAACAACTGAGAGAAGAAAATAATTAAGAATTTTAAGAAAGTAATTGACAATTTAGAAAAAATTAGAAATTTTGGCAATTGTCAATTATTTTCCTCATTTCTCAATTATTTTCGTCATTTTGTAATTTTTCTTTCAACTATCAATTATCTTCTTCACATTTCAATTTAATTCTTTAAATTTCAATTTATTTCCTCCATTTTCAATTATATTCTTCAATTCTCAATTATTTTCTTCAATTTTCAATTACTTTATTCAATATTTAATAATTATCGCCTTTTTCCAATTATCAATAATCTTTTTTTTTTTAATTTCAATACAATTCTTTAATTATCTTCTTCAATTTTCATTTATTATCTACAATTTTTTCTAAAATTTTCTTCAGTTTTTAATTGACAATTTAATATTTTGCTTCAATTTTATAATTATTCTTTAATTTTTTCAATAATTTTGTTCTATTATCGATTATCATTTAGTAATTTTTCTTTTAATTATCAATTATTTTCTTACAATTTAAATTTAATTCTTTAATCTTCAATTTTTAATATTTTCTCCAATTTTTATTCTCATCATTTCTCAATTATTTCTTTCAATTATTAATTATTTTCTACAATTTATCATTACTTCCTACAATTTTTTCAATTTTTTTGTTTTGTTGTCTATTAATCAAGTCTTTTTTTGAATTTTGTTTTCAATAATTGTTTATTATTTTCGTCATTTTTCAAATATTTTCTTAAATTTTTAATTTATTCTGCTCGATTTTTAATTATATCTTTCAATAATTAATTTTTTCCCGCAATTTTCAATTATTTTCTACAAATTTTTGAATGGATAATTATTTTTCTTAAAATTTATAATTTATTCATTAAATTTTGAAAATAATTTTTTCTGTTGTCGACCATTCTCGACAGTTTTCTAATTTTTTTTATTTGTTATTTATTTTCCTAAAATTTTAATTCAATTCCTTAATCTTTAATTTAATTCTTCAAGTTTTAATTATTTCTTCATTTCTCAATTATTATTTTCAATTTAAAATTGCAGTCTTTAATTTACAATTATTTTATTAAATATTTAATAATTCTCACCTTTTTTTAAATATCAATTATTTTTTCAAATTTAAATTTAATTCTTAAATTTTTAATTTATTTCTTATATTTTTTTATTATTTTCTAAAAATTTCAATTCCATTCTTCAGTTTTTAATTATTTTCTTCTATATTCCATAATTTTCAGCTTTTTTAATTACTTTTTCCAATTTTTAATTATATTCTTTAAATTTCAATTTAATTCTTCAATTTTTTTTGATTTTTAATCCAGTTGTTGAATTTATAATTATTTACAACAATTATTCCTATAATTTTCTTAATTTTTTCTTGTTTCTGAAGTTCTTAATTTAATATTACTTGTTTAATTATTTCAATTATTTTTTTCAGTTGCCTATTAATCTAATCATTTATCGAATTTTGTTTTTAATTGTCAATTCTTTTTTCATTTTTCAGATATTTTCTTCAATTTTCTAATTATTCTCGTAATTTTCATTATGACGGATAATGGAACGTTTTTGCATTTGCAAACATTTATAGTTTTTCACTCGATACCCTGATTGATATTTTATTATTCATTTAATTTGAATCTTTTATATTTTTTTCATTGTAAATATCAAAAAAGTTATTAAATAATTTTATATTTGGACCTGGAATTTTTGTGACCCTGATTAATGTATTTTTAATATATTTTATAAAATAAAAACAGTAATATTATTAATTTTTGTTATTTTTACAACCATAAGATTAAATAAATAAATTGATATATATATTTGTTAACAAAAATATGCCACTATTTTGCCACCTTTTTGAACAGTTTATGCCACTTTTGACACTATTTTTTGTTGCAAAACTGAGTATGAGGCCTGTTAATTAATTTCAATATTAATTTGTATTTAATTTTAATTCAGTTAAAATTTTAATAATTTTTTTTTTCATTTCAGTTGCAAAACTTGCGGTACTGAATATCCAACGACGACGACTTTCTACGAATTAGATCTTCAATTGGCGCCAACTTTGAAGGAATCAATTAATAAATATTTAAGCGAGGAACAATTGACGGACTCGAATCAATATTTTTGCGCCAAATGTAACGCAAAACAAGACGCGAGACGTTTTATTCGTCTCGATTCATTGCCGGAAGTTTTAAACATTCATCTCTTGAGATTTGTGTTTAATCGGTAAATTTTTATTTCTCTTTTTTCGGTAAATTTCTGTCATATTTATTAAAATTAATTTTTATTTTTCTCTCAGAACTAGTGCTCAGAAGAAAAAAGCAAATACAGCGATTCAATTTCCAGAGAGATTAGAAATGTCGCAGTATCTCGGATGTTCGCCAAATACTCATGTTTATAATTTAGTTGCAATTTTGAGTCATAAGGGAAGTTCTGCCCATTCGGGTCATTATATTGCGACGATTTGTAATTCAAATGGCGAGTGGTACCAGTATAATGACGCTAAAGTTGAAAAAATTTCAAGGGATGATCTGAATGGTAAAATTTTTCATCTACTCGTAAAAAGTTTGGAATCATTGATAATAATTTGTATTATTGTGTAATTTATGAAAATATTTACTTTAGGATTGTTTAATTTGGAGTTATTTATTTTTAGAATATACGAAAGCGATAAAACCGAAGGCAAAAGGCGAGTATTTGTCGAATGCTGCGTACATGCTGGTTTATAAAAAATCACCCCAGGTTGGGATGAAAAGAAAGGGTCAAAGTGCGACAATTAGCAATTCAAACGCTGAGGTGATTTTGGTTAAAAAACAGAGAAGTAGTAACGGTGATGTGGAAATTATTGAGGAAAGTCCGGAAAGTTCGAATGGAAAGACGATGAATGGCACAGTGCATTTGCATATTAGTTGTGAGGAAACTGATAAAAAAGAAGAGGTGAGTATTTAGAGAAAGAGGAAGAGAGAGATGAAAATAATTGAAATTGGAGATAAATAATTGAAAATTTATGAAATTAATTTAAAATAACAATATATAATTATAATAACAATAGTAAATTTTAAAAAATATCTAAAATTTAAGATAAATGATTTAAAATTTAGATAATAAATTAATACTATTTATATAATATACTATTTTAAAATTAGAGAAAAAAAAGTCATCAAAATAATTGAAGATTTGAAGAAAAACATTTAAATTTGTGAAATATAAAGCAAAAAATTAAAGATTAGATTTGAAATAAAAGAAAATGATTTAGAAATGTTCTTAAAAATTGAAAGTTTAAGAAAATAATTGAAAATTTAAGAAATTAATTGAAAAATATAATAATTTTAAAATAAAGAAGGTAATTGAAATTTAAAAAAAATCATCGAAAATTTAGGAAATTAATTAAAAGTAATAATACTATTTTAAAATAGGGGAAAATAATTAAAAAGTGATCAAAATAATTGGAAACTGAAGTAAAACATTTAAATTTATGTAAAATAAAGGAAAAAATTAGTGATTATATTTGAAGTAAAAGAAACTAATTAAAAAAGGGTTTTAAAAATTAAATATTTCAGAAAATAAATTAAAATTTAAGAAATTAATTAAAGAACATGAAATTAATTAAAAAACAATGAAAATAATTAAAGACTGGTGAAAATGATTGAAAAATTATAACTTATTATTAATTATTATTTAAAATAATAATTGAAATTTAAGATAAATAATTTAAAATTTAGATAATTAATTGGAAAATAATAAAGATGATTAAAAATTAAATGAATTAATTGAAAATTGAAGAAAAACATTTAAATTTGTGCAATTTATAGCAAAAAATTAAAGATTAGATTTGAAATAAAAGAAACTAATTGAAAAACGGTTTTAAACATTGAAAATTTGGGAAAATAATTGAAAATTTAAGAAATTAATCTAAAAAAATTATAATTTTAAGACAGAAAAAATAATTAAAATTTAAGATAAATAGTTAAAAATTTAGGAAATTAATTAAAAATAATAATACTATTATAAAATTAGAGAAAAAAAAGTCATCAAAATAATTGAAGATTTGAAGAAAAACATTTAAATTTGTGAAATATAAAGCAAAAAATTAAAGATTAGATTTGAAATAAAAGAAAATAATTTAGAAATGTTTTTAAAAATTGAAAGTTTAAGAAAATAATTGAAAATTTAAGAAATTAATTGAAAAATATAATAATTTTAAAATAAAGAAGGTAATTGAAATTTAAAAAAAATAATCGAAAATTTTGGAAATTAGTTAAAAATAATAATACTATTTTAAAATAGGAGAAAATAATTAAAAAGTTATCAAAATATGGAATATTTTGAAAAATATTGAAGTAAAACATTTAAATTTATGAAAATTAAAGGAAAAAATTACAGATTATTTTTGAAATAAAAGAAACTAATTAGAAAACGATTTTAAAAGTTGAATATTTGAGAAAATAATTTAAAATTTAAGAAATTAATTGAAGAATATGAAATTAATTTTAAAATAAAGAAAATAATTGAAATTCGAGATAAATAATAAAAAATTTATTAAGTTAATTAAAAAACAATGAAAACAATTAAAGGCTGGTGAAAATGATTGAACAATTATAACAACAATAGTAAGTTTAAAAAAATAATTGAAGTTTAAGAGAAATAATTTAAAACTTGGATAAAAAATTTATAATAACGAAGATAATTAAAAATTGAAGGAAATAATTGAAAACTAATCAAAATAACAGAAAATTGAAGAAAAACATTTAAATTTGTGAATTATAAAGCGAAAAATTATAGATTAGATTTGAAATAAAAGAAAATAATAGAAAAACGGTTAGAAGCTTATGAAATTAATTAAAAAATAATTAAAATAATTAAAGATTTGAGAAAATAATTAAAAAATTATAACAACAATAGTAAAGTAAATAATTGGAGGAATTAATTGAAAACTGATCAAACTAATTGAAAATTGAAGAAAAGCATTTAATTTTGCGAAAAGTGAAGAAAAAAATTACAGATTATATTTGAAATAAAAGGAAATAATTGAAAAATAATTTTAAAAACGGAAAATTTAAGAAATTAATTGAAAAAAATGAAAATAATTTTAAAATATAGAAAATAATTGAAATTTGAAAAAAATCATCAAAAATTTAGGAAATTAATTGAAGATTATTAAAAATCGGAGCAAATAATTATAAAATGATAAAACTATTTTAAAATTGAAGAAAGTAATTAGAAATTATCAAAATAATTGCAAATTGAAGAAAAACATGAAAATTTGTGGAAAATAATGTGAAATATTACAGATTATATATAAAAGAAAATAAATGCTAAATTATTAAAATAAAATAATTGTGAAATTGTTTTAAAAAAAGGATATAATTTTGAAATAGAGAAAATAATTTAAATTATAGATAAATAATTGAAAATTTTAGAAATTAATTGAAAATAATTAAATGTCGGAGAAAATAATTATAAATTAAATATATATAAATATATATTTAATTATATATAAATATATAAAGTAATTGTGAAATTAATTTGAAAAAATGGAAATAATTTTAAAATTGAGAATACATTGAAATTCTAGGTAAATAATTGAAAATTTATGAAATCAGTTAAGAAACAATGAAAATAATTAAAGATTGGTGAAATAATTAAGAAATTATAACAACAATAGTAAATTTAAAAAAATAATTGAATTTGAAGATAAATAATATAAAATTTAGATATCAATAACTAATTAAAAATCGGAGAAAGTAATAATAAAATAATAAAATTATTTTAAAATTAGAGAAAACAATTGAAAAGTGATCAAAATAATTGGAAATTGAAGAAATACATTTAAATTTATGAAAAGTAAAGGAAAAAACTACAAATCATATTTAAAATAGAAGAAAATAATTGAAAAACGGTTTTACAAATTGAATATTTGAGAAAATAATTGAAAATTTAATAAATTAATTGAACAAATTGAAAATAATTGAAAATTGAGATAAATAATTGAAAATTTAGGAAATTAATTGAAGATAATTAAAAGTCGGAGAATATAATTATAAAATGATAAATTTATTTTAAAATTTAAGAAAGTAATAGTAAAGTGATCAAAATAATTGAATATTGAAGAAAAACATTAATATTTGTGGAAATTAATTGAAAAAATTACAGATTATATTTCAAATAAAAGAAAATAATTGTAAACTTATTCAAATAAAATATATAAAATAATTGTGAAATTAATTTAAAAAAATTGAAATAATTTTAAAATACAGAAAATAATTGTAATTTAAGAAATGAATTGAAGATTATTAAAAATCGCAGCAAATAATTATAAAATGATAAAACTATTTTAAAAATGAAGAAAATTATTGAAAATTGATCAAAATAATGGAAAATTAAAGAAAAGCAATAAAATTTGTAAAAAATAAAGGAAAAAATTACATTTGATATTTTGGAATTTATTACATTAGAAAAAATTACATATTATTTGTAAAATAAAAGAGAATAATTGAAAAATAATTTTAAAAATTGTAATTTTAAGAAGATAATTGAACATTTAAGAAATTAATTGAAAAAAAATTAAAATAATTTTATAATTGAGAAAACATTGTTGAAATTTGAGATATATAATTTAAAATTTAGAAATTAATATGAAATTATTTTCTTTATTTCTTAATTATTTTAATTATTATTGTTTTTCAATTTTCTTTAAAAACATTAAACTTACTTTAAAAAATTTTCAATTATTTTTATTATTTTTCAAGAAATCTCGTTTATTTCAAATAAATTCTGTAATTTTTTTAAAAGATTTTTTTCTCAAATTTGAATTGCTTTCTTCAATTTCCTATAATTTTTCAATGACTTTCGAATTTTTAATTTTTTTCACTATTTATCAATTAATTTCGTAAATTTTGAATTATTTATCTCAGATTATAAATAATTTTTTCAAATGACAATTTATTTTTATAATTTGCAATTATTTTCTAATATTTTAAAGATACCCTGTAATATATTCTTTTTTTTTAAATATAATCTGTGATTTTTTCCTTTACTTTTTACAAATTATTATGTTTTTCTTCAATTTTGAATTCTTTTGATCACTTTTCAATTATTTTTTCTAACGTTAAAATAGTTTTATCATTTTATAATTATTTTCTCTGATTTTTAATTATTTTTAATTAATTTTCTAAATTTTCAACTAGTTGTCTCAAATTTTAATTATTTTCTCTATTTTAAAATTATTTTGATTTATTTCCAATTATTTTATTTTATTTCATATATATATAATTTGCAATTTCTTCCTTTATTTTTCAAAAATTTTAATGTTTTTCTTCAATTTTCAATTATTTTCTTCGACTTTTAATCATTTTCAATTAATTTCCTAAATTTTCAATTATTTTTCTAAAATTTCAATTATTTTCTCCATTTTTAAATTATTTTCATTTATTTCTATTATTTTCTTAACTTTTCAACTTTTTTCTTAAATTTTCAATTTCTAATATCATTTTACAATTATTTTCTTTTATTTCAAATATAATTATAATATATAATTCAAATATAATTTTTTCCTTTATTTTTCACAAATTTTAATGTTTTTCTTTAATTTTCAATTATTTTGATCACTTCTCTTTTATTTTCTACAATTTTAAAAGAGTTTTATAATTTTATAACTTTTTTCTCGAATTTTTAATTATTTGTAATTAATTCCCTTATTTGTCAATTTATTATTTATCTAAAATTTCACTTAATTTCTCTATTTTAAAGTTTTTTTCATTTTTTTCAATAAGTTTCTTAAATTTTCAATTATTTTCCTAAATTTTAAAATAATTTTTTAATTATTTTCTTTTATTTCAAACATAATCTGTAATTGTTTCCTTTATTTTTCACATATTTGAATGTTTCTCTTTAATTTTCAATTATTTCCTTTACTTTTTAATTATTTGCATTCTTTTCCAGTTAATTAACTCAATTTAAGATTATTTATCTTAAATTTCAATTATTTTTTTCAATCTATCATTGTTTTTGTCAAATTGCAACTATTTTCTTTTATTTTTTATATATTCTGCAACTGATTATTTCTCTGAAATTTCAATTATTTCTAACAATTTTTAAATGTTTCTATGATCGTTCATTGTCATCTAATTTGGAAAATTTCCCATTAATTTGTCTTAAATTTTAATTATTTTTTTTCAATTTCATTTTATTTCGAAATAAACATCTATTCATTTTCTTTCAGCTCGAGTTCGAAGAATGGGGAGTGAACAGAAAAATCCGGGAAATTGTACGAGCCGAAAATATCGATTACGAGCTGAAAATTCTTGATGTTCAAGAACAGAAGGTAAATTTTATTTCCAAGTTTCGGAGAATATTTTTAGTTAATTTTAATTTTTAAAAAATTCACAATAATTGACTTACAATTAACCTGTTCATTGAATTAAATTTTTCATTTTTATTTTTTTAATTTTCAGAGAAAAGTCGTGGGTGATCATAACGTGAAACGTCAGCTGGTTATCGACATTTACAAAATATTCCACAATAAAAAATCATTATCGGAGCACGTCTGGATTCCAACTGAGTGGCTGATAAAATGGCTCAGTTCTCAGTCAAGTGCCATTTCTCTAATCAATGTCTCGTCCTTGCAGTGTTGTCACGGAAATATGGATCCTACTAAAGTCAATAAAGCGAAATCTATCCCGACAAATGCCGCCGAACTTCTCTACAAAAATTACGGAGGTGACATTCGCCTCGATCAAACGTCACTCTGTAAATTTTGCGTCGAGCGCAGATGTACAGCTCAAAGATTCAAAGTTTCACTTGAAAAAGACGTGAAAGAAGTCGGAGAATTGGTGCGCTCATTGAAAGCCACGTAGGTTATTTTAAACAAAATTTATCGAGATTTTATTTAGTTTGATTTGATCTTAACTTTTGTCTAGATTTTCCTAAAGATTAATCTTTCTTTTTTTTTTTTTAATTCTTAAAGGAACGAAACCTGTTATATTGTCGGTGCCGAATCTTTAAAAAGTTGGCGAAGACTTGCCATGGAACTATTTACAGAACAATTGAATGATAAATACAATACTCAGCAGTCCAATCAACAAAATGGACTGGAAGATCAAACAAACGAGGAGGAAGAGGAAGACGAGGTTATTCTTAATTTTAACGAAGATTTGCTCTGCGAACACAACTGTCTTCGCACTCCCGATTCTTCGAGAAAAATTGTCCCAAAAGAGGCCTGGGACATTTTAAAAAAATATTTTCCTGACTCGAGAGAATTTTCGGTTGACAGCAATTTTTGTAATGTTTGCGAGGTATGTGTTGCTAGTGACTCATTTTTCTCTTTTTTTACAACGTCAATTTTTTTAATTACAGTCTAAAAATATTTAATTTCTACACCCCTTTTCAATTATTTTTGTCATTTTTCAAGTACTTTAGTCAATTTTAAAGTATTTTCGGTCAATTTTCAAGTATTTTTTCGATTTTGAATTTAATTATTTCAAACAACGATTATTTTCTTCAGTCTTTAAATTATTGTAATAAATGTTAAAATTTATTACACAAGTTTTCGATCGTTTTGGAATTTTTCAAATATTTTCTAAAAATTTTAAATTTATTTTTCAAGCTTGAAATTATTGCCAGGAATATTTAAATTTTCCACTCAAGTTTAAAATTACTTTTGTTATTTTTCAATAATTTTCTTGAAGTTTTAATTACTTTTGTCATTATTCAATTAGTTTCTTAACATTCCAATTGTTTCGTGGATATTTCAAGTCTTTAAATTTTTATTTTTTACACTAATATTATCAATTATTTTTGTCATTTTATAATTATTTTCTTAAAATATAAATTATGTTCTTTAGTCTAAATTATTTCGAGAAATATTTAAATTTTCTACACAATTTTCAATTTACTTTTGATATTTTTCAATTATTTTACACTTTTTTTCAATTATAATTGTACAAATTTCAATTATTTTCTTCAAATTTCAATTACTTTTGTCATTATTCAAGTATTATTCTCATTTTTCAATTATTTTCGTCATATTACTATTCTTATTGTCATTTTAGAAATATTTTCCACCCAATTTCGATTATTTTATTCAATTTCTTTTACTGTCATGGAGTTTTACACTTTTTTTTCCATTATAATTGTACAAATTTCAATTATTTTCTTCAAATTTCAATTATATTCTTTAATCTTTAAATTATTGTCATGCATTTACTAATTTTTTACACGTTTTTCAATTATTTTCTACAAATTTCAATTATTTTCCTCCAAATTCTAATATTTTTTTCAATTTTTCAATTATTGTCGATAAATTTTTAATTTATACACCAGCTTTCAATTATTTATGTCAGTATTAAATTAGTTTCTTAACATTTTAATTGTTTCGTGGATTTTTCAAATATTGTCTTCGAATTTTAAATTTTTTGCACTAATTAACAATTATTTTTGTCATTTTACAATTATTTTCTTAAAATTTCTATTATTTTTGCCATTTTAGAATTATTTTCTACAAATTTCGATTATTTTATTCAATTTCTTTTACTGTCATGAAGTTTAAAATTTTATACATTTTTTTTTCAATTATTTTTGTTCAAATTTCAATTATTTTCTTCAAATTCGAACCATTTTCTTGATTCTTTTTATTATTGTCATGAGTTTGTTCATTTTCTACACCTTTTTCAATTATTTTCTACAAATCTCAATTTTTTTATTCAAACTTTAATTACTTCCTTTACATTTAAATTTTAGAATAATTCTTTTTAAATTTCAATTTTTTTTTCAAACTTCAATTAATTACTTTAAATTCCAATTATTTTCCTCAAAAATAAATTTTTTTTCTTTCAATTTTTCAATTATTGTCAATAAATTTTTTATTTCTGCAACAGCTCTTTTTTATTTATGTCATTATTCAATCAGTTTCTTAACATTTTAATTATTTCGTGGATTTTTGAATTATTGTCTTCAAATTTTTAATTTGTTACACTAATTATTCATTATTATTTATGTCATATTTTAATTATTTTCTTAAAATTTCAAATGTGTTCTTCAATCTTATATTATTGTTTGTAATGTTTAAATTTTCTACACAAGTACAATTTACTTTTGTTCTTTTTCAATTATTTTTTAAAATTTTAATTCCTTTTGTCATTATTCAAGTATTTTTGTCATTTCAAAATTATTTATTTTATATTTTTATTATTTTTGACATTTTAGAATTATTTTCCACAAATTTCGATTATTTTATTCAATTTTTTTGTCATGACGACATGAATTTTTAAATTTTTTACACTTTATTTCAATTATTTTCTTTCAAATTTTCTTCATTTTCTGTCTTTATTTTATTATTGTCATGAATTTACTAATTATTTACACCTTTTTCAATTATTTCCCTCAAATTTCAATTATTTTCTTCAAACTTTAAATAGTTTCGTCATATTTTATCTTTTGCTATTTTTAAATCATTCTCTTTAAATTTCACTTTGTTTCTTCAAACTTCAATTAATTACTTTTAATTCCAATTATTTTCGTCTATATTCTAATATTTTTTCAATTTTTCAATTATTGTCTATAAATTTTAAATTTCTGCACCAGCTCTCGATTATTTATGTCATTATTGAAATAGTTTCTTAACATTTCAATTATTTCGTGGATTATTCAAGTATTGTCTTCAAATTTTTAATTTTTTACAGTAATTATTAATTATTTATGTCATTTTACAATTATTTTCTTAAAATTCCAATTATGTTCTTCAATCTTTAAATGATTGTCAAGAGTTTTAGAATTTTCTACACAAGTTTAATTTACTTTTATTATTTTTTAATTATTTACTTCCAATTTCAATTACTTTTGTCATTATTCAAGTATTTTTCTCATTTTCCAATTATTTTTTCATATTTCTACTATTTTTACCATTTTAGAAATATTTTCTAAATATTTTGATTATTTTATTCAATTTTTTTTACTGTCGTTAAGTTTTAAATTTTTTACACTTCTTTTCAATTATTTTCTTTATTTACTTTATTCTTTTTATTATTATCATGCATTTACTAATTTTTTGCACATTTTTCAATTAATTATTTTCTACAAATTTCAATTATTTTCTTCAAACTTTAAATAGTTTCGTTATATTTTTTCTTTTGCTATTTTTGAGTAATTTTCTTCAAACTTCAATTTCTTTCATCAAACTTCAATTAATTACTTTAAATTCCAATTATTTTCCTCAAAATTCTAATATTTTTTGTCAACTTTTCAAGTATTGTCTTCAAATTTTTATTTTTTTACACTAATTATCAAATTAATTTTGTCCTTTTTCAATTATTTTTTTAAAATTTCAATTATCTCTTACAATCTATCAATTTTCGTCATGAATTTTGAAATATTCTACAAAAGTTTTAATTTACTTTTGATATTTTTCAATTATTTTTTACAAATTTCAATTATTTTTTTCAAACTATAATTATTACTTTCTTCATATTTCAATTTTTTTTGACATTCATGAATTATTCTAATTAAATTTTAATTATTCTCTTGAATCTTTAATTCATTACTTTAACTTTCAATTATTTATATCATTATTTAATTAGTTTTTAAATATTTTAATTGTTTCTTCAATTTTTAAAGTATTGTATTAAAATTTTTAATTTTTTACACCAGTTATCGATTATTTTTGTCATTACTCAATTAATTTTTCAAATTAAAATTATTTTTGTCATTTTTCAAATATTTTTGATATTTTGGAATTATTTTCTTTAAATGTCATTTTCTTCAATTTTTTTTATTATTGTCATGAGTTTTAGAACTTTTTACACCAGTTTTTAATTATTTTCTTCAAATCCATTTTTGAATTATATTTCTCATTTATTCTTTTCCAATATGTCGTTATTTTTGTCAATTTTCAATTATTTTCTTAAAATTTCAATTATGTTCTTCAATCTTAAAATTATTGTCAGGAATATTTAAATTTTCTACACAAGTTTTTAATTTACGTTTCTTATTTTTCAATTATTTTCTTCGAATTTTAATTCCTTTTTTCATTATTCAAATATTTTTGTCATTTTCAAATTATTTTCTTTATATTTCAATTATTTTTACCATTTTAGAATTGTTTTCCACAAATTTCAATTATTTTTTTCAAACTTTAATTCGTTTCTTCATGTTTAAATTTTTTTTACCATTCTTGAATTATTCTTCTTAAATTTTAATTATTTTCTTCAAACTTAATTTCTTCAAATTTCAATTCTTTCGTTTAAATCTTTTAATTTTGATTTATTAAGATAACTTAAATTCGATCTATGGAAGGTATTCAGGAAAAATTAAAAGATAGCCATATTTTAATTTTTGCCTTCATTTTTTTATTTTTACTCAATTTTTCAATTTGTTTTGTCATTTTACAATTTTTTTTCCTGCAAATTTGAATTATTTTTGTCATTATTCAATTATTTTCTACATATTTAAATTCTTTTGTTTCTCTTTTAAATACTTTTAATCATTAGTCTTGTATTTTAAATTATTTTCTATTTATTTTATAGGCAAGTCTAGAAACTGTACAGAAATCAAAGGAAGAGGATAAAGTGAAGGCGAAGGAGCAGAAAAAGGAGCTGAAAAATTTGTATTACGGAAAACACAGGAGTGAATTTAAAAAATGCACCGATCCCACGATCCTGTACTATATTGTAGAAAAAGAATTTTTGGACAATTGGCACTCATTCATTCGGTGAGTTTTATTTGAAATTTTTATAAATTTAGAGTTAAATATCGTGTCTTTATTTGTGATTACATATTCTGTGCAAATGTCCGATTGCAAAGAATTCCTTTTAAAATATTTTTAGCCAATTTTCTTTGGTTATTTTAAATTGACACTGAAAAGAATCTCTTATATACTTTAATCCTCGTGTGTTTACCATACGAGACAGTCGACTAATCAGGCTCAACCCTTTGCTCGGATTATACAAAATGTCATGTCACACATGATTTTAACAACGGTTCAACTCTTAAATCCTGACATGAAAATTCTTCATTTACCCCTTTTCCAAGAAATTTCTCGAATTTCTTCAAAAATGGTAAAATTAATGTTTTATTGTCTATTAAATTTGAAAATAATTGTGTTAATTTAATTCTATTTATTTACCCAGTTTATGCATTTGTAATTAAAATATTTAATTAATTTGCAAATTTGGGTGTTTTTTGTTTTAAGTGATAAAAATTTTAAACATCTGTGAGTAAAACAGATTCGTTACTTGATCGATAAAACAGGTCTCCGATAAATAAATCTATCGGTAAAAGAAAGTAAAAATAAAAGTGTATTGATTGATAAAACAGAAAATTGATAAAATTTAAGTGCTACTCTGCCGATAAAGTACATTGTTTTTAGGCTTAAAACACAATGCTTATCTGGTAAAAAAGAGTCTTGTTGGATGTATACGTTCATCAATTGATAAAACAGAAATCTGGTAAATTTTAATTAATATTTTTGCTGGTAAAGCAGATTTTGGTCTCAGAAAGAGGAAATAAGTCGATCATATGGATTATTTTTAGAACTTCGCTCAATACTTGACAGATAAAACAGTTTTTTTAAAAAATATATTGAGTAAGGAAACAGAAATCTTATATAATTTAATCTTTATTTTGCCTATAAGGCAGTTTTTCGATTAAAAAAAAAATCTGTCGATAAAACAGGTAATTTTAAAGGTTAAACTCCCTGCTTAGCCGATAAAGAAACATTTAACCTAATGTAACTTATATCGATTGATCTGCTGAATTGTAATAAATATTTTGCGGGTAAAGCAAATTTTGGTCTTAGAAAAAAAAATGTCGATAATACAGATTATTTTTAGACCTTCGGTTAATACTCAATGGATAAAATAGTTTATTTAAAAATGTATTGGTTAAGAAAACAGAAATCTTATATATTTTATTCATCATTTTGTCGGTAAATTAGTTTTTTCGATTGAAAGAAGAAAACATGTCGATAAAACAGTTTATTTCTAAGGATAAACTTGCTGCTTAGCCGATAAAACAACATTTAACTTAATGTAAGTTATATCGATTGATAAAACAGAAATTTTATAAAATTTAATCAATATTTTTGATGGTAAAGAAGATTTTGGTCTCAAAAACAGGAAATAAGTCGATAATACAGATTATTTTTAGACCTTCGCTTATTTTAAAGGTTAAACTCGCTGCTTAGCCGGTAAAGCAACATTTAACTTAATCTAAAATATATCGATTTATAAATGAGTCGATAATACAGATTTTTTAAAAACCTTTGCTTAATACTCAATAGATAAAACAGTTTCCTCAAAAATGTATTGGTTAAGAAACAGAAATCTAACATAATTTAATCATGATTCTGTCGGTAAAACAGGTTTTTCAATTGAAAGAAGTAAATCTGTCGATAAAACAGGTTATTTTAGAGAGTAAACTTGCTGCTTAGTCGGTAAAGCAACATTTAACTTAATCTAAAATATATCGATTTAAAAACAGAAATTTGCTAAAATTTGATAAATATTTTGTTGATAAAGCAGATTCTGGTCTCAGAAAGAGGAAATGAGTCGATAATACAGATTATTTTTAAACCTTTGCTTAATACTCAATGGATAAAACAGTTTCCTCAAAAATGTATTGGTTAAGAAACAGAAATCTCACATAATTTAATAATGATTCTGTCGGTAAAACAGTTTTTCAATTAAAAGAAGAAAATCTGTCGATAAAACAAGTTATTTTAAAGGTTAAACTCGCTGCTTAGCCGGTAAAGCAACATTTAACTTAATCTAAAATATAACGATGTATAAAACAGAAATTTGCTAAAATTTGATAAATATTTTGTTGATAAAGCAGATTCTGGTCTCAGAAAGAGGAAATGAGTCGATAATACAGATCATTTTTAAACCTTCGCTTAATACTCAGTGGATAAAACAGTTTCTTAAAAACTGTATTTATTAAAAAAACAGAAATCTTACATAATTTAATCATGAATCTGTCCGTAAAACAGTTTTTCGATTGAAAGAAGAAAACATGTCGATAAAACAGTTTATTTTAAAGCATAAACTCATTGCTTAGCCGATAAAGTAACATTTAACTTAATTTAAAATTATATCGATTGATAAAACAGAAATCTGATAAAGTTCAATAAGTATTTTGTCTTTTGTTTGAAAACTATGAAATCTGTCGATAATGCAGTTTATTTCTAGACTTTTGCCGAATGCTGAGTCGATAAAACATTCCAGTTATACAGGATTTAGATTGGCAAATAAATTGTTCTTTAAATCAGATAGAGTGCTGGAATTTAATTATTACTTGGTCGGTAAAACAGATTCTGGTTGGATGTAAATCTGTTTCTGTTGATAAAAAAGATATCTTTTAAAAGTAATTAACGACCACGCTGATATTTCAGGATTTATCTTAATATAAGTGTAAATCAATTTATAAAACAGAAATTTGGTAAAATTTGATTAATATTTTCCAAACAAAACTAGTTTTCAATTGAAAAGAAGAAATCTGTTGATAAAACAGCTTACTTGTAAATGAAAGCATGGTTGATAAAACAGATTTTAGTTTTATGTAAACGTTTACCGAGTGATAAAACAGTAAGTTTGGTGATTTAGTTAATAATTTAGTGATAAAAAATGGCAAAAAATGATAATTAAAATTAAATTAATAATTTAGTGATAAAAAAATATATCGAGTGATAAAACAGAAAGTTCGGTGATTTTAGTTAATACTTTAGTGATAAAAAATGGAAATCTGCCGATAAAACTGATTATTTCTAAACTTTCGCTCAATATTCGGTCGATAAAACAGTTTTTCGATTGATAAGGTAGAGTTATAATTGCTTTTCGGTCGATAAAATAAATATTAGCTTTATATAAGATATACAAAATTAATCGATAAAATAGATTGATGAATTTCTATTAATACTTGGCCGATAAAGCAGTTTTCAACTTAATATGAAAAATATTTACTAGTTAAACAGTTAAATTGCCAGCTGAAGTAGAAAACTGTATTACCGACTGTTGAATATGTAGAAGTCTTCCTTGTTAGCTGGTGGTAACTTTTTTAATAACAAACCAATTAAATTAACACCTAAACCAGATAAGTATATTACCTACTGTAGATTATGTAGGGCTCCTTCTTATTGACAGATGTTAACTTTTGCATTCATTATCAGTGGGTGGTAACTTTAAGAATAATAAATCAATTGAATTAACATCTAAACCAGATAAGTATATTACCTACTGTAGATTATGTAGGTCTCCTTCTTATCGACAGATGTTAATTCTTGTATTCCTTATCAGTTGGTGGTAATTTTTCGAATAATAAATTAACGGCAAAATCAGATGAGTACATTACCTACATTGGATTATGTATGGCTCTTTCTTACCGATAGTTGTTAACTTTTGTATTCATTATCAGTGGATGGTAACTTTTTACATAATAAATCAATTGAATTAACATCTAAACCAGATAAGTATATTACCTACTGTAGATTATGTAGGTCTCCTTCTTATCGACAGATGTTAATTCTTGTATTCCTTATCAGTTGGTGGTAATTTTTCGAATAATAAATTAACGGCAAAATCAGATAAGTACATTACCTATATTAGATTATGTAGGGCTCTTTCTTACCGACAGTTGTTAACTTTTTACACTATATGCAGTACAGATCAGAACCCGCTTTCAAAGTATTCAGAATTTTTTTTTAACTCTAATATTTTTCTGAATAATTATTTATGAATTCAATTAATTCAATAATTATGAATAATTATAATTAATGAATTCAATTACAATTATTTATGTGATTTTAACAATTATTTAACATTTTCTAATCCTATATTACAATCAATATTTTTACATATTTCATTATAAAATTATTAATTTATATATTATGCTGTTTTAAATGATCTATAATTATATATTATCTACCCATTTATTTGTCAAAGAAAATGACTTTTTTTTGTAAAATACTTGAAGCAAAATATCTGCTTTACTTTAACACACAAGGAATTATCGGGCAATTTATTATCGTCCCTGAAGTTAAAAGAGCAGGGTGAAAATATTTTTCCCGCCAATGGCTTTTGTTTCAACGACACTCTTTTATACGACTACTGCCATTAATTTTTCATCTCCTTTGTCTCGTCTCATTTTTCTTTAAAGAAAAAAAAAACAAACGTAGGAGAGAGAAAACAAACATTTTTTTATTTTCTAAATTACCAACGTATTGTATTTAATTTTTAAAATATGTTCAATTTCGATTATTTTTTTTAATCTTCAACAGCTCTTTTTTACTAATTTATTAATGCATTAATTGTTTTTTTGAATTTTTAGTTTTTCGTTCGCTCCTCTTTTTTAATTTTGGTGAAACGATCAGTGAATGTGGAGGTAAAGAGCACTTCTTAATATTTTCTCACCTCGTCCTCTTGAGAAAATAAATGATGCACAGGGATCGCAATTCGTCGAGAAAGTCCTCGAGCCAATCTGTCAATGTCGCTCCGATGGATTTCCAAAAGGATTAGGCATTTGCATAGACGATCGCTCAACTTCGGGCCTCGGCTTTTCCTTTTATTTATCGAGATGCCGACACTGCTTCCGCAGACGATTATCCTCATGCTAATCGAGATAATGCCAGGCGACATGACACGCTACTCGATTAAGAAAAGAGCCATTTAATTATCCTCATCTTTTTTTTTTATTGATTAAGAAATTTTCAAGTTTTTTGCCCTCTTTTTTCCTTTCTTCTTTTTTTTTTCTTAAAAAACTCCCGAATCAGATTAAAATACAAATTTTTAAACTGTTGGAATTAAAGTTGAGAAAAAATTTCGTGAATCTAAATTTGAAATGGAAAAATATTTCAAAAACGGATATTCAATATACAACTAGCAAAATAAGCAATATAGAGTTTGATATTATTGATATTAAATTGGGGGGGGGGGGGGGGGCGCCAGCAGGAACAGCCATTCAAATTTGAAAAAAAAACAATTCGAAAATCGCAAAAATAATTTAATTTGAAAAAAAAGTTGTAAATGACAAAACTAATTGAAAAATTGATTAAAAATCAAAAATTAATGATGAAAATTGAAACGATATAATTGAAATTTGAAGTAAATAATTGAAAAGTTTCAAAAGTTGAAAAATTGAAAAAATAATAGAATTTTCAAGAAGGTAATTGACAGTTGAAAAAAAAAAAACAGTTAAAAAATATCAAAAGATTTATATGTGTAGAAAATAGTTGAATAATGACAAAAATAACTGAAATTTAGAAAAAAAAATTACTGAAAAATGAGAAATATATTCAAAAATGAAGTAAAAAAATAAAAAAAATTAATACATTATTTGAAAAATTGTATAAAATAATTGAAAAATTAACGATATATTTAAAATGTGAAGAAACTAATTGAATAATGACATAAATAATTGAAAACTGATCTTCAAAATAGTTGTAACATGAGAAAATAATTGAGAAATGACAAAAATAATTGATAATTTTAAAAAGATTAAAAATTTGATGAAAATACTTGAAAACTTGACAAAACAATTGAAATATTGAAATAAATAATTCAAAACTGGTGTAAAAATTAAAAAAATTATAGACAATAATTGTAAAGTTAAAAAAAAAATTATTATTAGTTTGAGGAAAATAATTGAAAATTGAAGAAATTAATTGAAGTTTGAGGACAATTATTGCAATTTGAAGAGAATAATTCAAAAATGGCAAAAAAAAAATTCAAATATGAAAAAAATAATTAAAGTTTGAAGAAAATAATTGAAAAAGGTGTTAAAAAAATTAATAAATTCGTAACAATAATAAAAATAATGATGAAAATAATTGAAAACAGGTGTAAGAAATTAAAAAGTTTGTGACAATAAAAAAAATTGAATAAAATAATTGCAATTTGTGAAAAATAATTCTAAAATGTCAAAAATAACAAAAATATGAGAACAATAATTGGAAAATAACAAAAATAATTTATTAATGACAAAAATAATTGAAAAATAACGAAAGTGAGTTGAACTTTGAACTGAATTGTGTAGAAAATTTGGATATTCCTGACAATAATTTGAAAATTGAAGAACACAATTAAAATTTTAAAAAAATAATTGAAAAGTTTCAAAAATAATTGAAATTATAAGAAGATAATTGAACAATAACAAAAATAATTGTAATTTGAAAAAATAATTGATAACTGGTGCATAAAATTAAAAAATTGAAAGACAATCCTTGAAAAACTGACCAAATAATTTAAATCTTAAGAAACTGATTGAATAATGACATTAATAATTGAAAGCCGGTGTCTAAAAAAAAAAAATTATAGAGAATAATTGAAATTTGTTGAAATTTCCAATTTATTTCCAATTTATTTCTTCAATTTTTAATTATTTTCTTCAATTCTCAAATATTTTCTTTAATTTTATAATTATTTTCATCCATTTTCAATTAATTCATCAATATTCAATAATTTTTGGATGTTTTCAATTATTTTTTTCACTCATAAAAATTGTTTTAAAATTTCAATTCAATTATTCAATTCTAGGAGTATTCTCTTCAATTCTCAGTTATTTTATTCAAATTTAAATTCCACTTTTCAGTTTTTGTTTCAATTATTTTCTTTAATATTAAAAAGTTATCGCCTTACTTCTATTATTTTTTCGATTATTCAATAATGTTTTTTCCATTTTTAAGTATTTCTTTAAATTTTAATTCATTTTTTCAATTTCTAATTGCTTTCTTCAATTTTCAATTATTTTTTTGCAAATTTAATTATTTTTTTCTATTTTCAATTATTTTCTTCATTTCTTAATTATTTTCTTTAATATTCAATTATTTTCGCGATATTGTAATTTTTCTGTTAATTATCAATTATTTTCTTGAATTGTCCATTTAATTCTGTCATTTTCAATTATTTCTTCAATTTTTAATTATTTCCTTTAATTCACAAATATTTTCATAAAATTAAAATTTTTTTTAATGATTTACAATTAATTCTTTAATATTCAATAATTCTCTGATTTTTTCAATTATTTTTTTCACTTATAAAAATTGTTTTAAAATTTTAATAAAATTATTTAATTCTAGAACTATTCTCTTCAATTCTCAGTTATTTTCTTCATATTTAAATTACACTTTACAATTTTCAATTATTTTCTTTAATATTAAAAAAATATCGCCTTTTTTCTATTATTTTTTTCGATTTTAATTGTTTATTTCGGTTTTCAATCCAGTTGTCAATTATTCAATTATTCCCAACAATTATTACTATAATTTTCTTAATTTTTCTTTTTTCCAACTTTGTTTTCAATTGACAATTATTTTCGTCACCATTCACATATTTTCTTCAATTTTTAAATTTTTTTATTCTCGTCATTTTTCAACTATTTCCTTCAAGTATTAATTATTTTCTGTCAGTTTTAATTATTTCCTACAATTTTTTCAATTTTCAATTATTATCTTAAAATTTTATAATTATTTTTTCATTTTTTTAATTATTTTGTTCGGTTGTGTATTAATTTAGTCATTTTTTGAATTTTATTTTCAATTAACAATTATCTTCATTATTTTGTAATTTTTTTTTCAATTACTTATTATTTTAGTTATTTTGTATTTTTTTTCAATTATCAATTATTTTTCCAATTTTAATTTAATTCTTAAATTTCCAATTTATTTCTTCAATTTTTAATTATTTTTATGAATTCTCAAATATTTTCTTTAATTTTTAATATTTTTTATCGATTTTCAATTAATTCTTTAATATTAAAAAATTCTCGGATTTTCACATATTTTATTCAATTTTTCAATTAAACTCCTCATTTTTCAATTATTTCCTTCAATTATTAATTATTTTCTGCAATTTTCAATTATTTCGTACAATTTTTTCAATTGTCAATTATTTTCGTTATTTTGTAATTTTATTTCAATTACTTATTTATTAATTTATTTTATTTATTTGTTTCAAAGCCCATAGTCAAATAATTATCAATTATTTTCTAGATTTTGTAATTTTTTTTTCAATTAGGTATCAATTATTTTTTCAAATTTTAATTTAATTCTTAAATTTCCAATTTATTTCCTCAATTTTGAATCAATTTTTAATTCTCAAATATTTTCTTTAATTTTCAATCATGTTTATCGATTTTCAACTAATTCTTCAATATTCAATAATTCTCGAATTTTTTCAATTATTTTTTCAATCATAAAAATTGTTTTATAATATAAATTCAATTATTCAAATCTAGAACTATTCTCTTTAATTCTCAGTTATTTTCTTCAAATTTAAATTCCACTTTTCGATTTTCATTTATTTTCTCTCAATATTAAAATATTATCTTCTTTTTTCTATTATTTTTTTCGATTATCATTAAGTTTCTTTAATTTTAAATACAACTGTTCAATTATTTTCTTTAATTTTCAATTTTTTCTTCTGTATTGATTAATTCTCGGCTTTTTTCAATTACTGTTTTTCAATTCTTAAGTATTTTCTTTAAATTTCAATTCCATTCTTTAATTTTTAATTGCATTCCTCAATTTCCAATTATTTTTTTTCCATTTTAATTCAGTTATTAATTATAATTATAATTATAATTATTAATTATTTCTTTTTTTGAATTTTGTTTTCAATTGGCAATTATTTTCGTCATCATTCACACATTTTCTTCAATTGTTCAATTATTCTCGTCATTTTTCAACTATTTCTTTCAAGTATTAATTATTTTCTGCAATTTTCAAATATTTTCTACAATTTTTTCAATTTTCAATTATTATCTTAAAATTTTATAACTATTTTTTGATTTTTTAAATGATTTAATTCCGTTGTATGTTAATCTAGCCATTTTTTGAATTTTGTTTCCAATTGCCAATTATTTTCGTCAATCTGTAATTTTTTTTTTTTTGATTATCAATTATTTTTTGAAATTTTAATTTAATTCTTAAATTTTCAATTTATTTCCCCAATTTCTTATTATTTTTTTCAAGTTCAATTATTTTTTGTTTTTAAATCCAGTTTTTCAATTTGCAATTATATCCAACAGTTATTCCTATAATTTTTCAATTATTTTGTTTAAATTTAATATTTATTTTTTAATTTTAAAAAACGGAAATTTAATTTCATAAAAAAAGTGTTTACCCTGATTAAGTTAGAGAAGACGTCAACAGATGTCGCCACTTGGCTCGTTGTGTGAATCGCTTTGAACGATTTTTGTAAAGAAAAATATCACGATTTAAAATGATCATTTTTTAAAGAAATTCTCGAAATGAAGGATTTGGAGATAAATGGTTTTTTTTTTTTTTTGAAACTGAAACTAAAGGAAAAGTAGTGATGAGTTGAAAGAAAGGGAGAGGATATCTCGCGCATTAACGAGCTTTTCCTAATTGTCAGAAAAAAGTGGACCACACGATTAAGGTCTCTCTCTCTTTCTCTCTCTCTCTCTCCCGATCTCATTTCTCTCTCTCTTTATCTGTTGGCAGGGACTAGGGAAAACTAATTGAAACCGCCTAACGACCTAGCAGCAAATGATACATCGACTCGGGAAAAGACCCTGTCTTAATAACGTTTCGTCTTATTTCCAGTTGTACGCGAACGGAAATGCAATTTAACCTTTTCTGGTTGAGAACCCACAATTGCCTCAAATTTAGAGATAACAGTCCTTTTCTTTCAGGCAATTTTCAAAAGCCAAGAAGCCTCTTAATTAGTCTTTTTTCAAGTGGAGGCATTTTTTAAAAAAATGTACGTGGATAAATATTCCTCTCGCAAGAGTTAAAGCTACTTTTTAAAATGTTTATATTGATTAATTATGGATTTACATTCAATGTTTCCTTCAATTCCTCTATTTTCCCTTTATTTCTTATTTTATTTTTATAATTTCCTCCATTTTCAAAAATTTCCTCTTCTATTTTCTTCAATTCCTTAATTTTCTTAATACTTCTTTTTATGTTTTATTTATTTCATAAATTGGTCCCTTATTTCCTTTTCTAATCCCTGTATTTCCTTTTCAATTATCTTCAATTCCTCTTTCTCCCTATGTTTAGTCTTCTATTTCCTTCATTTTTTCCGTTTCTTTTAAATTCCACCACTTTTTTTACATTTCGTCTTCTTATTTTTATCACTTTCTCTTCCATTTGCTTTATTCCCGCATCTTCTTATTAATTCCTGTAGGATTTTCTTTAATTCCTTTATTTCCCCCTCATTTCTCCTTTTTCTTCATTTTTCCTCAATTTCCTGCTTTATTTTCTTCAATATTTTCTTTATTTTTTCTTCTCTATTCTTTTTTCCTCATTTTTTTATTTTTCCCTCTTCTAATTCCTTTAATTTTTTCCTTTATTCCATTTTCTTACATTCCTCCATTTTCCCTATATTTCTTCAATTATTTCATTTTCCTTTATTTTCATTATTTTAATTTTACCTGAATTTCTCTTTCATTTTCTCTTCCATTTTTTTAATTTCTCTATTTTCCTCTATTTTCCTTACTTTATTTTCCCTTTTCCCTTTTCTCCTTGTTTCTCCTTGTATTTTTAATTCTCCTTGCATTTTTTTACTACTTTCATTTATTTTTTCTATAATTCCTTATCTATTTCCTCTATTTCCTCTTCATTATTTTTTAGTTTCTCTATTTTCCTTACTTCATTTTCCCTTTTCTCCTTGTATCTGCTTTCTCTATTTCGTCTTCCATTTATTTTAATTTCTCTATTTTCTTCTATTTTTCTTACTTCATTTTCCCTTTTCCCTTTTCTCCTTGTATTTCTTTTACTACTTTCATTTATTTTTTCTATAATTCCTTATCTATTTCCTCTATTTCCTCTTCCATTTTTTAATTTCTCTATTTTCCTCTATTTTCCTTGCTTCATTTTCCCTTTTTTCATTATTTGAATTTTTTCTGAATTTTCTTTCTTTACTCCAATTTTTAATTCTCCTTGTATTTCTTTTACTACTTTCATTTAATTTTTCTGTCATTCTTTATCTATTTCTTCTATTTCCTCTTCCATTTTTTTAATTTCTCTATTTTCCTTTTTATTTTTTCTTGTATTTTCTTATTTTCCTAAATTTCCTCTTCCATTTTCTTCAATTTCTACAGTCTCCCTGTGTTTCGTCTTCTACTTTATTCATTTTTCCGGTTCTTTTAAAATCGACCATTTTCTTTATATTTCGGCTTCTTATTTTTATCATTTTCTTTTCCATTTGTCTCATTTCCGCATCTTTTAGTTGTTCCCTTTTGGATCTCCTTTACCCTCTTTAATTCCTTTATTTCCCCTTTATTTCTTCTTTATCTTCATTTTCCCTTAATTACCTCTTATATTTTCCTCAATTTTCTCTTTAATTCTTCATTTCTTTTTTTCCCTCAATTTTTTGATTATTTCCTTTACTAATTCCTCTAATGGTTTCTTATATTCGAATTTTTTTATGTTCCACTATTTTTCTTTTATTTCCTCATCTGGTCTCTTCATTTTCTTCCATTTCATCATTCTCCCTTTATTTCTTCTATATTCTTTTTATTTCCTCTCCAATTCTCTTCAATTTCTTTACTTTCCCTTTATTCTATTTTTTACACCCTCTATCTTTTCTTTATTTCTTATTTTATTTTCATAATTTCCTCCATTTCTCCTCTGTTTCCTAAATTTCCTCTTCCATTTTCTTGCATTCCTTAATTTTCTTAACACTTCTAATATTTTACTCATTTTCTATATTATTCTTTTATTTCTTCTCCTTTATTCTCTTTTTCTTCATTTTTTTATTCTTTCCTCTTCTAATTCCTCTAATGCTTTCTTATATTCCATTTGCTTCCATTCCACCATTTCTCTTATATTTTTTCTATTTCCACAATGTTTTCTTTTATTTCCTCATTTGGTGTCGTCATTTTCTTCCATTTTTCCTTTATTTATTTTATTTTCTAATTTTTCCCACTTCAACTTTCTTCGGTTACTTTATTTTCCCTTTTATTTCTTTCTCCATTCTCTCTATTTTTCCTGAATTTTCTTTTTCGTTTTCTCCAACTTTTAATTTTCCTTGTATATCTTATACTATTTTCCTTTATTTTCCCTATATTTCTTAACTGTTTCCTTTATTTACTCTTCTATTTTTTAATTTCTCCTTTTTCTCTATTTTCCCTTTTATTTCTTCTTCTATTTTCTTATTTCCCTAAATTTTCCAATAATTGTTAAACTATCAATTTCTCAATTTTTCCATTCTCCTTTGTTTTTTTTATTTCCTTTTCCATTTTCTTCAATTCCTCCATTTTTTCATTATTTCCTTTATTCCCCATAGTCTCCTCTTCCATTTTTTGAATACCACTAACTTTTCTATATTTTTTACTCTCTTTTATTCGTTTATCCATTTTTCCTAAATCTCCTCTACCATATTCTTCAATCTCCAATTTCTCCTGAATTTCTTCCCCTATTTTATTTATCTCCTCATCTTTTCCTTCAAATTTTCTTCCATTTTTCCATTTTCATTTCATTTTCATTTCATTTCTTTTTTCATTTTCTTGTATATTAATTCTATTTTCTTCAATTTCTCAATTTTCCTAACTTATCACTTCCATTTTTTGAATTCCATAATTTCCCTATGTCTTCTTATATTTTCTTAATTCCCCCAGTTTTACTCTATTTCCTTATGTGTTTCCTTCACTTCCTCTTCCAACTTTTCAATTCCTTAATTTTTCCTTTATTTCCTCTAATTTCTATTTCCTTTAACTTTTAATTCCTGCCATGTGTCGTTTTCTTTTTTTGATCTTTCTAACAATTCCATATCATATTCGTGAATATTCCCTTTTTCCACGTTTTAGTTTATTTGTATTTTATCTCCATTTTCTTTATTATAAATTTGCTTCATTTACTTTTCTCGTTCCCTTATTTCCTTTTTGCCTAGTATGTTTCCTATTTTTTTCCCTGTATTTCGTGCTCAATTTATGCTATTTTTCCATTTCCTTCTAATATTTGCTTAATAATATTCTTTACTTTTCTCTTATTATCTTCATAAATTAATTTTTTTCCTCCCTTTATTTTCTTATCCTCTTTCCATTTTCTCATATTCCTTAATTTTGTCAAAATTTATTTTCATAATTTCTTCATCTCCACCATTTTTTCATAATTTTTCTTATATTTTCCTCCCAATTCCTCTTCGAATTTTCTTCCGTTCTCCACAAATTAATTTCTTTCCTCTCTTTATTTTCTTATCCTCCTCCCATTTTTTTAAATTCTTTAATTTTTCCTGTATTTATTGTCATAATTTCTTCATCTCCATAATTTTTCCATAATTTCTCTTATTTTTTTCCTTAAATTCCTTTTCAAACTTTCTTATTTTATTTTCCCTTCTGCCCAACCTCTTTTCTTTTTATAACAATTTTTTTCTTCTTTCCTTCTTTTTCCTCCATTTAATTTTCTTTTCCCTTTTTTCTTCCGTATTCCTTCTTTTTCTTCCTTATTCCTTCTTTTCTACCCTCTTTTCTTTGTTTCCTTTTCTCTTTCTTCATTTTCCCTTTATTTCTCTTTTTTCTTCTGGATTCTTTCTTTTTCACCCTCTTTCCTTTTTTTCCTTTTCTCTTTCTTCATTTTCCCTTTATTTCTCTTTTTTTCCGGATTCCTTCATTTCCACCCTCTTTCCTTTATTTCTTTTCCTCTTCTTTTATTTCCTCCATTTTCTCACTATTACCTCTTTCATTTTCTCCAAGTTCTCCAGTTTCCCTTTATTTCTTCTTCTATATTTGTCATTTCTTCCATTTTCTTCAATTTCTTCATTTCTTTAACTTTTAACCCTAATTTCTTATATTTTTAACTTCTTCTGCAGTTTCTTGACCTTTTTTTTCTTTTTCCTTAATTTTCTTCGATTTTTCTTTTATTTTCTTCTGTCTTCCTTTATCTTACATCTTATTTTCCACCATTTCCTCTTGTTTTCCCTTTTGTTAGTCTGCTCTTATCTTTATTTTTTCTATCCTCTTTATTTTATTTTCCCTTCTGTCTGACCTCTGTTTCTTTTATACCAATTTTTCTCCTCTTTCATCCATTTACTTTTCTTTTTCCCTTTTTTTCTTCTGTATTCCTTTTTTTCCATCCTCTTTTCTGTGGTTCCTTTTCTCTTCCTTCTTTTCCCCTTAATTATTTCCAATGTTTCTAACTGTTACTTTTTTCCTTCTCTATCTTTCTTTCTCTTTCTTTCTCTGTCTGTCTGTCTCTGCCTCTCTCTGCCTCTCTCTCTCTCTCTCTCTCTCTCTCTCTCTCTCTCTTCTTCTACTTTTGTCTTCTCCCACCTTCCCTATTCCCTCTCTTAATTACAATTTCAAAAACAAAAAGAGAATTAAATAAAATTTTGTTAAAAATAACTACTAATTCGTAAAGTATAACAAGGAAAAGTTGACGGTGCGTCTTTAGTGGTTGCGGTTTTCAGAGTTAAGAAAATATAAATGAGAACGTTAAATAATTATTAATGACTTGGTGGCGAAAATGTGACTTGGATCGTGTTGACACCGCATTGTAACCCTTAGACAATGGTTGGCGGGCATAGACGTCGGTGCCAAAAGGCAAGGGGTCCCATAATTAATAACTTGGAATTGATTAAGGTGTCAGATAAGTCTATGGAGCCTAGAACGTGGGTCGCTGGCTCTCGCGCTCCGCTTTCCAGTGCCGTTACAATATGATTAATAATTTCGAGATAACACGCTCATACGACCCTCCTTTGCCCACCAAGAGAGGCCGATTTGCGGCCCCACTTACGGTTTCATAAATGACTAATTATTCTCACCGTTTGCAACGTCCACTACAACCTAATCCCGATCCAAAATCCCAAAATCGTTCACACAGCTTAAACACCATTCAGTTCTCCCTTAAAATTGTAATTTTCTCATGTTTTGTCCCATCTTTGTTAATTAACTTATACTCATCATTAATTCCCTCTTATCAATCTCATTAATTTTGGTTTTACAATTTTTCCTGTTTCATTTATTTTGTAATAATATATGTATTTTATTTTTAATTTAGGTCTCAAATTACCTTGAATAATATTCTAGGAAATTCTGAAGCATCTACATTACAAGAGTGTGAACTGGTGAAAAGACAATATAACCAAGAACATGAAGAAACATTAACGGAGTTCCAAAGTTCTCAAAAGAACTTTAAAGAACACGTTAGAGTTGTTTGCAGTTTTGAAAAGACAATTATAATTAAGAGGAGAAATTCAAGGATATCATGAACTTGAAAAAGAATTATTTATGGATGATTATTACAAAGAAAACAAATTAACTGATAGAAAGTAATTTTTATTTGGAAATTAATTTACCGTTAATTACGTTTTGATTTAATTAATTTGTAGGGGTTTAAATCTTTTTTAAAATAATGTTTATATTTCTATTTTGAATCGGAAATTTCGCTGAACTTTTAAATAGTAGGCATTCTGCCAACAAATGGTAAAGAAACTTTTTTCAATTCTAATGCATTCAGTCGAAAAACGAGACTCCTCGATTTCAAATCAAGATTCATTCTTGTAAATTCCCCAAGAGACTCAAGGCACGCGGTAATGGACCCTCTTTATCGAATCCATTATAATCATAACTTTTTTTTAAAAAGAAACTGAATCGTGAGTGAAATTATAACTCTCAGTTGTCCTGTGCAATTGTCTTTTTTCTATCGTTGAAAGGCTTTATAGAATCGTGGAAAATTCAGGGTGTCTAGCGATTCGGAGAATTCGGAAAATTGTCGGGAATTTAGTACGTCATGAAAAAACCGGGAATTTGCAAAAAAGATCCGGGAATTTTTAAACAGTTACGGGAATTTGTGAGAAGTTCCGGGAATTCTTATAAATAATTCCGAAATTTTCCATCTTGTATTCTTTAACAATTTGCAAAATTCTGTACTTTTATAAGCTAGTTGTAAAACAATGAATTTTTTTTAATATTTTTTTTATATTTAATACAATGAATGCGACCAAAGCGGGTCGTTTATTGACTGATTAATTGTTGTTTATTTTAATATTGTTATTATTCAGTATCTAAACGTGAAAATTAAAAGTCAAAATTTTATATTTTGTTAATTAACAGAGTATAAATTTATAATTTATAATAAAAATTCTATTGAATATTTAATTTCTTTTTTTTTTAATTTTTTCTATTTAGTACTTTGTACAAAAGGGCAATTTATTCTAAATTCGTTTAGGAGCAAATAAATAAATAAAATTGAAAACTAAAAACGGTCTAAACATTTTGGGCAGACAGAAATTAAAAATAATATTATATTTAAATAATCACAATAAACTAAAAATATTCTTCCTTTTCTTAAAAAAAAATTACAATAGTCCTTAAATAAATCCTAAGCGGCAAATTATTTAAATTTTTGAATTTTATTTTATCTAAATTTCAGTAGTCAATAATTAATTATTTTACATGTTAACTTAATCTGCAAATTATCTCATTTTAGAGTAGACAATGTCACCTAATTAAAATTTTTTCAACATTGTTTTATCTTCAATTTTATTACCGAATTTTTCGTGTTTTGATAATTTTCTTATAATTTTTTAACCTTTTGATGAATTTTCTAACTTAATAATAATTTTTCGAATTCTTTTTTTTTGTAATTTTTGGAGTTATTGCTTAGTTTTAATTTTTTATATTAATTATCCTTTTTAGGTAGATTAAAATTTTTTTTTTAGAGCGAGGAGGGTGGGGGGGGGGGGGGAATTTTTGTTATATCTTCTGATTTATTTTAGATTTGCGCACTTTTTTCTAAATTTCTGAAGTTTAAAAAAAATATTCCCTATTTTCTAAATTTATTTACTCGTTCATAAATTTTCTAGGTTTCGTTGATTTAAAAAAAAATTTAGTTTATACGATTGTTTTTCGGTTTTGTAGATTTTTTTTTATTTTCTCCATTCCTTAAGTATTTAATTTCTTAGATTTTTAAATCTAATTTTACTTTATTTAATTTATCCAGTAATTTCTCATTTTCTTGAAAACTTTTTAATTATTTGTTCACATTTCCTTATTGTTTGTTTTCACTACTTATTTTAAACATATTTTTTCTGCTTTTAATTTAAATTAGTTTTAGTCTTTTTTCGTTTTTTCACACTTTTTTTTTGTTTTTTTTGAAGATTTATTTTAATTTCCATCTTTTTTACATTATTTTTTATTATTCCCTCTACTTCTTAACTTATCCTTAAATCTCCTTATTTTTTCAAATTTTTTGTTCTTTTATAATTTTTTTATCATTTTTTAAACTGCTTATTAATTTTTAAATTTTATAAGCATTTTTCTATTTCTTAGAAATGTTTTTCCTTTAAAATTGTTTATCCTAAAATTTCTAATTTGTTAAAAACATTTATTTGGTATTATTTGATAAATTTTTTCATAACTTCTTTTTTTCTATTTTTTTGTAGACTTTCAATTTTCCTTTTTATGTGAATTTGTTGTTCTGAAAAGAATTGCTCACTTTATTATCATTTTTACTTCAATTTCCGTTTTTAAAACAAATTAATCATTGTTATTTCCTTTGTTTAAAGTTATTTAAAATTTTGTTTTTTAATAAGTGACCTCAACTTTATTATTTTTAAAGATTTTATTTCATGGTTTTATAGGTTCTTTAATTGTCGATAACTAAAATAATAAATAATATATAATAATAATAATAATAATAATATAATAATATAATAATATAATATAATATAATAATATAATAATAGTAATAATAATAAATAATAATAGCAATAACAGTAATGAAATAGTAACTTTTTAGTAGATTATCTCTAATTATTTTACTCTTGCAAATTTGAAATATTTTTTGTAATTTTATAATTTTTTTTAATTTGTGAAATTTTATAAATGTTTTCTCTATTTTTAAAAACATTTTTTATTTCTTTTTTTATTAAACTTTCTCATCTTTTATTTCTTTAGAATTTGTTATCGTCCCCTTAATTTCCTCACTTTTTCGTTGTTTTTAAAAATATTCTTTTCATTTTAAAAATAATTTCTAGAATATTTTTGATTTTCGAGAATTCTCTAATTTTTTTTTTTAATTTTGGGCCTTATCCTTTTACATTTTCTTATTTTTTAGTATGTAGCTTTTTTCAACTTTCTTAATTTTGCATTCATAAGGTTTTCAATAATTTTTTGTAATTTCCCCGCTTCTTTATAATTTGTTTAATTTTATATGACAGTTAAATATTGTTTCGATTTCTCATTATTATTTGTTATCAGATAACAAACTTTATTCTTTTTTATCGTCTCTTTTTTTTATTCTTCAAGTCTTTTTATACTTCTTTTTGAACCCTTCTTTTCTCTTTGAGATTTTTTCGTTTTTGTCATAGTATTTCTGATGTTCTTAAATTATTAATAATTTTTCTGGTTGGGTTTTCACTCAAGAAAAAATCTATTATTTTCAAAAAGTAGGGTTAAAAATTGTACCCGTATATTTTAATTTTTAGATTTTTATAGACCTTCGTATTGTCGAGTCGTTGATTACGAATCTAAAGTCAGTTTTTAAAAATCCAAAATGGCTGATCCAATATGGCGGTTCAATTTTAAAAAAATTATTCAATATTTATGAAACTTGTTATTTAAGAGTTTTTGGAGTTTCCGATTAAAAATCTGAAGATAGTTTCGAAAATTAAAACAGTAAAAAATAACCTTGATACTTTTCGAGTTAGGTTCAATTTTTTAATTCTATTCTTTAGATTGAATCAGAGTGCAGGAAATGCGGTAATTTTAATTTTGTAAAGGGACGCAGGAATTTGTAAAATCTCACCGGGAATCGTTCGGGAAATGAGCTTGAATTTCCTGATACATTGAGTATTGAATTTAATTTCACCTATTTGATAAAATTTCGAATTCACGTCATTGTTTTCGAGTTGTATGAATGACTTGTCTGAAATTGAAGAAAATAAGGCGAATCGTGAGCCGTCGGTAGCGAAATGGAAGAATTCCGGGCGTGTTCAAAATCACAGCTTAACGATCGGATTCTCATATAAAACCTACACGTACGTACGCGTATACACGCTAGGAATTCTTCCGGAGGAATCAGGATATCTTCTCGTCTCCTTCAGTTTATTCTCTCTCTGTTTTTCTTTCTCTCACTGACTCGCTCTTTTCCTCCTTCAGCCACGTCTCATTCTGCGTCTCTCTTTCTCCCGGGGGCGGCCAGTGTCTCGGGGGCGGTCATATATCATCCACCCTTGGGGGTGGCTGGAGGAGAGGGTGGGGCAAAAAATCTTACCTCGCAAAAACTATCATCAGTGCTCGGCAAAGCGAGCTGAACGCTTGGTACGCCTGGTCCTTTCCATCCTCCATCTTCTCTCTCTCTCTTTACCCTCTTCAACCCCTCCTCTCTTTTCCCTCCTTTCAGCCCTCTATGAGAGAAAAAATTTCCCCTCTCCCTGTTTCCTCTCTCAAAACCATTTTACTGTCCATATAGAAAATTTGTCCATTTCAGAAATGGACAAATTTTCTAACCGGGAATTTAAATTGACCGGGAAAAACCGAGAATTTTCTTTCTGGGCTAATAAATTTAACTAATATATCAATTTGTTTTATGAATAAAGATAATAACTTTATGCATTTTGAACCAATCTGATTACCGTATATTGTATAATAGTTTATATAGTTATGGGCAATTCTATAGTGTGCTTTCAATTATCAATTATTTTCATCATATTTCCATTATTTTCTTCGATATTCAATAATTCTCGGCTTTTACGATTTTTTTTTCAATTATCGAAGACGTTCTTGAAGCTTCAATTCAATTCTTCAATTATTCAACTATTTTCAGAAATTCACAATTATTTTCTTCAACTGACAATTATTCTTTTCAGTTTTCAATTATTTTCTTTAATTTCCAAGTATTTTTTACAATTCTCAAATATTTTCCTCCATTTTTAATTATTTTCATTATTTTTAAATTATTTATTTATTTCTCAATTATTTTCTTCGATTTTCTACAATTTTTTTTAATTGCCAATTATTTTCTTCAATTTTCAATTATTTTCATCAAGTTCTAATTAATTTCTTTAATTCTGAAATATTTTCTACGATTTTCAATTATTTTCATCAATTTTTAATTATTTTCTTCAACTCTAAATTACATTTTCAATTGCCAATTATTTGATTCAATTTTCAATTATTTTCGACAATTCTGAATTATTTTCTTACATTTTGAATTATTTTCATTAATTTCAAATTATTTCTTCATTTCTCAATTAATTTCATTAACTCTGAAATATTTTTTACGATTTTCAATTATTTTAATCAATTTTTAATTATTTTCTTCAACTCTAAATTACTTTTTTCAATTGCCAATTATTTGATTCAATTTTCAATTATTTTCTACAATTCTCAATAATTTTCTTCCATTTTGAATTATTTTCATTATTTTCAAATTATTTCTTCGTTTATCAATTACTTTCTTCGATTTTCTACTATTTTCTTCAATTGCCAATTATTTGATTTAATTTTTAATTATTTTCTTCAACTCTAAATTACATTTTCAATTGCCAATTATTTGATTCAATTTTCAATTATTTTCGACAATTCTGAATTATTTTCTTACATTTTGAATTATTTTCATTAATTTCAAATTATTTCTTCATTTCTCAATTAATTTCATTAACTCTGAAATATTTTTTACGATTTTCAATTATTTTAATCAATTTTTAATTATTTTCTTCAACTCTAAATTACTTTTTTCAATTGCCAATTATTTGATTCAATTTTCAATTATTTTCTACAATTCTCAATAATTTTCTTCCATTTTGAATTATTTTCATTATTTTCAAATTATTTCTTCGTTTATCAATTACTTTCTTCGATTTTCTACTATTTTCTTCAATTGCCAATTATTTGATTTAATTTTTAATTATTTTCTTCAACTCTAAATTACATTTTCAATTGCCAATTATTTGATTCAATTTTCAATTATTTTCGACAATTCTGAATTATTTTCTTACATTTTGAATTATTTTCATTAATTTCAAATTATTTCTTCATTTCTCAATTAATTTCATTAACTCTGAAATATTTTTTACGATTTTCAATTATTTTAATCAATTTTTAATTATTTTCTTCAACTCTAAATTACTTTTTTCAATTGCCAATTATTTGATTCAATTTTCAATTATTTTCTACAATTCTCAATAATTTTCTTCCATTTTGAATTATTTTCATTATTTTCAAATTATTTCTTCGTTTATCAATTACTTTCTTCGATTTTCTACTATTTTCTTCAATTGCCAATTATTTGATTTAATTTTCAATTATTTTCATCAATTTTTAATTATTTTCTTCAAATCTCATTTATTGCCTTCAATTTTTAATTATTTAATTTAATATTCAATAATTCTCGACTTTTTTCAACTATTTTTTTCAATTATCATTTATTTATTTCACATCTCAATAACTCCTCCAATTTCCAATTATTTTTTTCTATAATGAATAATTCTGGGCTTTTTTGAATATATTTTTTTCAATTATCAATTATCTTTTTGAAACTTTAATTAAATTCATCAACAATTATTCAACAATTTTCATAAAATCACATTTTCTTCAATTTCAAATTATTTTCTACAATTTTTAATTAATTTCTTTAAAATACAATTACATTCTTCATTTTTTATTGTTTTCTTCAAATTCTATAATTTCTGGGTTGTTCAATTTCTTTTTTCTTCAATTATCACCTATTTTCTTCTACATTCATCCCATTGTTCAATTCTTGAATTATTTTCTTTAATTCTTAATTATAATTTTCGACATTCAATTCCATTCTTTAATTTTCAATTATTTTTTTTAATATTCAATAATTCTAGACTTTTTACAATGATTTTTTTTAAACTTTCAATTGTTTTCTTCGATTTCCAATTTTTTTCTTAAATTTTATTATTTTCTTCAATTTCCAATTATTTTTTCATATTCCTTTCAATTTCTTAATTTCTTCTCAATTTTCTTCAATATTTAACTATTCTCAGCTTTTTTAAACTATGCTTTTCTTTTGATTTTTATTTAAATTGATAATTTTTAAATTATTTTTATCAATTCGAAATTATTCCCATCGATTTCTAAATTTTTCTGCTGTTTTCAAATATTGTCTTTAATTTTTAAGTACTTTCCTTAATTTTTAATTATTTTCTTCAATTTTCAATTATTTTCTTTAATTTTTAATTATTTTCTTCAATTTTCAATTATTTTCTTTAATTTTTAATTATTTTGTTTAATTTTCAATTGTTTGTTTCAATATTCAGTAATCTTGACTTTTTTCAATTATTATTTTTTCAATTATCAGTTATTTATTTCATGTTTCAAAACCTCCTTCAATTTTTAATAATTTTCTTCTATTTTTAATTTAATCGTTGAATTATTTTTTTCAATTCTCAATTAATTTCTTTAAATAACAATTCTATTCTTCAATTTTTAATGTTTTCTTCAATATTAAATAATTCCTGTCATTTTCCATTTGTTTTTAATTATAAATTATTTTCTTTTTTTTTTCAATCCAATTATTCAGTAATTCTCTTTAATTCTCAATTATTGTATTCGAATTTCAATTTTATTTCTGAATTTTCAATTGTTTTTTTTTAATATTCAACAATTCTATGTTTTTCCGATTTCAATTTCTTTATTTAATTTTCAATTTATTTCTTCAGCTTTGAATTATTAACTTAAATTTTGAATTATTTTTTTTTCATTTTCTATCTAGTTGACCAATTTTTAATTATATTCTTTGAATTTAATAACCATTGTTCAATTTTTTCAATTATTGTTCAATTGTAGATTAATATTTACTTTTTTTAAAATTTTGTTTCTAATTGTCAAATATCTTTGTCATTGTTCAGTTATTTCCTTCCATTATTAATTATTTCTTTTCATTATTAATTGTTTCTTTTAATTCTTAATTATTATTTTTTGTAAAGTTTAATAATTCTTCAATTCTCAATTATTTTCTTTGAATTTCAATTATTTTCTTCAATCATCAACTGTTATCTGTAATTTTTGTAGCCATTTGTAGGACTATTTATACCTATTTAAAATAAAATTTAAGTTAACAAGAGAAAAAGCCGGGAAAAATAGGAACAAAAACGGGGAAATGGCCGGGAATTTTGTGGGACGAAATTAGTAGACATCCTGATTTCTGGAAATCTTCACAATCAGACACAATGTAACCTAATCTATACTTTGGTTTTCGATTTTTGTTTACAAACCGTTTCTATAAAGTTTTTCGGAATCGACGATTGGTTTTGAATTTTCTCTCGAGAAGTGTGTCGTTTTATTGAATTGAAAAGGGAAAGGATGCATCAAGTTTGAATAAAGTTGAGAAAAACTTATGTAAGAATGAAAAACGAAGTCGAGAGTCAATATATCATGTTGGAGAGGAGCAATGAACGGGACACGGTGAAAATTGTAGAAGTGGAGGGTGAATCGAGTAATCTCTCAGGAATTAGCAAAATATCAACAACCCCGTACGAGGGAAAATTCGAAGGGTGGCGGTGGCGGCGGCAAAGACGTCCTGCAATGAATCAACTTATTTAAGGGTAGTTGGATTTCGCGAGTCGATGCACGACGTCGACGACTACCTCGCTTTTCAATGATTTATTGTTTTCCTTCCAGCCAAGCTCTTTTACTTCTTCTGCCAAATACCACCCGAAATAGGCAAATCACCAAACTTGCAAATTCATTCGAATTATTTCCCCAGTAAATATATATCACGGAACTAGTTATTCAAATAACTGTAGTGTAATTAATTAATGTTAGGTTAGTTCATGACAATTGACAGTCATCGAATTATTTGTCTTTTTAGAGAATAATTTTCACCATAAGGTTACATAAGTGTGGTCATTGTCTGACTTTACTTCCAGAATGGATTGTCACGTAGGAGTTATCTAGGCTTTTATTTTACAATGCAAATACATGAGTGCGACCGAGCATGGCAGTATGATGTTTTTAGTGGGTATCGCGGTAGTCAGCGGTCACGCTTTGTGCTCAGCCAACGCGTGTTTTCCTTGTATCGATCAGACGATTGCTTTTGAAAAATCAAGCAACAAAAACGACAAAGAGCCTTCGAAGCACTCTTTAAACTTTACACTGAAGGCGAGCCTGTCTCCGTTACCGAAACAATCTCTAAACCTTGAGATCATTCAACAAACTCGCAGTTTGGTATTTTGTCATTTTATGACTTTTTTTTTTTTTTTTAAAGTTATTATACACTTGTTTTAACGACCTTTCAGGCCCAATGAGTGTCCCCCGAAGGGAGTTCCTAGAATTCAGTAATTTGAATATATTCTCTAAGTGTTTTTGCGTCTACAGAACGGCTTGAAATTAGGAGTACTCGCATTTGCCTGGACCACCCGGTATATTGGGTTTGCTCGCCAGTGGAGAGGGAAAACTGTAGAAAAACCTCTCCTGAGTACAACCGGTTTTTACAACCCACCCCCATGTAACAAGTCGTTACATACATTAGCGCCATTTTTTATGCTGAACGTAACAAACTGCTGACCCCCCCCCCCCCCTAAAAAATGTTACGTAATATGTGAATGCTCCCTTATACCTCGACGTCTTTACCTCCCACTGAAGTTATCTCACAGTCGGAAAAAATTCCAGGCTCCCCGGGGCGCGAACCAAGCAAGCCTGACGCTTGACTTGGCGCGACCGTAGTGTCCAGGACCTTAACCAACTGAGCTAACTCCGTGGTTCATTTTTATGACATTTCTCGCAGACGAAAGTCAATTTTTGGAAATTCAGGAAATTGTCAAGTAGTTTCTTCATTTTTTTTTCACACAAAAAAGGCCTGATCCCTGGAATCGCATAAAATTTGTAACATTTTATCAATCAGTGAGGATTTCTTAATATTTGCATCAGGACACTTTTTTTTATGAAACTAAATTCCCGGTTTTTCCCGGTCACTTTTCGAACAATTAAAAATTTACTTTTAATTTTGGGAAATTGGCCTTTATGTTTAAAATATAACTTTATACTTAAATTTTAAATTTATATATTCTTATAATCTTATTAATTGTAACTGAAGCTTAAAAAGTTTTATTATCACAAAATATTAAAATCTAATTATCTTTTTTTAAAATTAAAAAATAAATATTAATTTAAAACAAAATAGTTGAAAAATGATAGGAATAACTGTTGGATATAATTGAAAATTAAACAAATGGATTAAAAATCGAAAATTTAAACAATCACCAAGCTTTCTCTATGAGGAAGCCAAAATAATTGATAATTAAAAAAAAAATTACCAAATGACGAAAATAATTGAAAATTGAAAACTAAATTCAAATAAACAGCACAGAAAGCAGGCACAATGCGCCTACAATCGAGGGTTTCGTGGCTTTCTCTTAATCTCTATTTCTCTCTCATACACTCCCAGAAAAACCTTTTTATCGATAGTCGATAATCTCTGTCTCTGTCTTTCACTTTTTCCCTCTCTCTCTCTCACACACACACAACCATAAATTGACAGCTATTGGCTATGAACGACGAAAGCACAGACGGACGGACGATAAAAGTTTCAATATACGGTAACTTACGTAACTCACGGACCTACGTAACTCGCGGTAACCTACATAACTCACGGTAACTTTTACGGTAACTTACGTAACTCGTGGTAATTCTTACAGTAACTTACGTAACTAAAGGTAACTTACGTAACTCGCGGTAATTCTTACGGTAACTTACGTAACTATCGGTAACTTACGTAACTCACGGTAACTTTTACGGCAAACTACGTAACTCTCGGTAACTTACGTATCTCTGTCTCTGTCTCTCACTATCTCTCTCTCTCTCTCGCTCACAACCTAAAATTGACAGCTATTGGCTATGAACGACGGACGGACGGACGGACGACAAAGGCTCACTAGGAGGGTTTCGGTCCCGAACCACGAAACCCTAAAAATGGTTGGATTAATTCTATACAACCGTACAAAATAATTTAAAAAATCATAAAATAATTATAAAATTGTAAGATAATTTAAAATTAAAAAAAAATTGTAGGATATAATCGAAAATTGCGGAAAATAATTAATAATTGAAGGAAATAGTTGAAAAATGACGAGAATAATTGAAAAATTGAAGGAAGCAATTAAAAATTGAAAAATGGAATTAAATTCTAAAGAATGTACTTAAAAATTGAAAAAAGCTGAGAATTAATGAATATAAAAAAAAAACAATTGAAAACTGAAGAATGGAATTAAAAATTAAAGTAAATAATAAAACAATTGTATTTAAAATTAAAGAAACTTAGTGATAATCGAAAAAAAATATAAGAAAAAAGGCGTTATTTTTTTAATATTAAAGAAAATTGCGAAAAATTGAAAAGTGGAATTGAAATTTGAAGAAAATTTAAAATTTCCAACTGAGAGTTGGAAAGAATAGTTCTAGAATTCAATAATTGTATTGAAATTTTAAAACAATTTTTATGAGTGAAAAAAAATTGATAAAATCCGAGAATTATTAAATAATGAGAAATTAATTGAAAATCGTTAAAAGTAATTGATCTGATGATAATTATAGAACAAATTGTAGAAAATAATTAAAAATTATAAAAATGAATTGGAAATTAAAGAATTGTATTGGATTTTCAAGATAATAATTGATAATTGAGAAAATGCAATATTATTCAGTATTAAATACAATAATTGAAAAACGGAAATGCAATTGAAAATTAAAGAAAGTAATTGAGAATTGAAGAAAACGATTCAAAACTAAAGAAATAAATACAAGAGTAAAAAATTAAATTGGAATTTTAAGAAAATAGTTGATATAAATTGAAAAAAATTAAAAAATGACTAAAATAACTGAATATTAAAGAAAATAATTAACAGTCGTAAGAAAAATTCGAAAACTTGCGATAATAAACGGCAACAGAACAAAATAATTTGAAAAAATTAAAGAATAATTATAAAATTAAAAGAAAATAATTGCATATTAAAAAATATAAAAAATTATAGGAATAATTGTTGGAAATAATAGCACATTTAACAACTGGATTAAAAATCGAAAAAAATAATTACATTTGAAAAAAATAATTGAAAATTGAAGAAAGCAATTATAAATTAAAAAATTGAATTGAAATTAAAAGAAATACTGTAGAATTAACAAAAAAGTAATTGAAAAAAGACGAGAATTAATCAATACATCAGAAAAAAACAGTTAAAAGCTGAAGAATGGAAATAAAAATTAAAGAAAATAATTGAATACTTGTATTTAAAATTAAAGGAATTTAGTGATAATCGAAAAAAATAATAGAAAAAAGGCGATAATTTTTTAATATTAAAGAAAATAATTGAAAATTTAAAAGTAAAATTTAAATTTGAAGAAAACTGAAAATTGAAGAGAATAGTTTTAAAATTGATTAATTGAATTGAAATTTTAAAACAATTTTTATGAGTGAAAAAAAATTGAAAAATCCGAGAATTTTTTAATATTAAAGAATTAATTGAAAATCGATAAAAAAATTGAAAATTAAAGAAAATATTTGAGAATTGAAGAAAATAATTAAAAATTGAAGAAATAAATTGGAAATTTAAGAATTAAATTAAAATTTGAAAAAATAATTGACAATTGAAAACAACATTCAAAAACTGGCTAAATTAATACACTACAGAACAAAATAATTAAAAAAAATAAAGAATAATTATAAAACTTTAAGATAATAATTACAAATTGTAAAAATTGTAGGAAATAATTAATAATTGAAACACATCGTTGAAAATGAGGAGCATAATTGAAAAATTAAAGAAAACGTGAAAAATGACGAGAATAATTGTCATTTGAAAATAAAATTAAAAAAAAATTAGATTAATAGACAACTGAAAAAAAGAATTGAAAAAATTAAACAAGTAATATGAAATTTAATGAAAATAATTGCAAATAGAAAAATTAAGAAAATTATGATAATAATTGTTGGGAATATTTGAATAATTAACAACTGGATTGAAAACCGAAATAAACCATTAAAATCGAAAAAAAATCATAGAAAAAAAGCGATATTTTTTAATGTTAAAGAAAATAATTAAAAATTGAGAAGTTTGATTTTAAAAATATTAATAGAATTAAATTAATAATTTTAATATGACATATTAATGTTATAAAATTTAACTAATTTTTAAATTATAAAAGAAAAATTTCATTTTATGCATATAAATTCATAAATTTGAAGAAAATAACTAAGAATTGAAGAGAATACTTCTAGAATTGAATAATTGAATTTAAATTTTAAAAACAATTTTTATGAGTGAAAAAAATAATTGAAAAAATCAGCGACTTATTGAATATTAAAGAATTAATTGAAAACTGAGCAAAATAATTTAAATTTTAAGAAAATATTTGTGATTGAAAGGAAATAATTGTAAATTAAAGAATTAAATGGACAATTCAAGAAAATAATTGATAATTAAAAGACAAATTACAATATCACGAAAATAATTGAATATTAAAGAAAATAATTGAGAAATGAGAAAAATAATTGAAAACAGAAAAAAATAATTAAATTAAAAAAAATAATTGAAAATTGAAGAAAGCAATTAGAAATTCGAAAATTGAATTAAAATTTAAAGAAATACTTAAAAATTGAAAAAAGTTACTTAAAAAAGCCGAGATTGAATGAATATTAAAGAAAACAATTGAAAACTGAAGAATGGAATTAAAAATAAAAAAAAATTTAACAATTGTATTTAAAATTAAAGCAGCTTAATTATAATCGAAAAAAATAATAGAAGAAAGGCGATAATTTTTTAATATTAAAGAAAATAATTGAAAATCGAAAATTGAAAAGTGGCATTTAAATTTGAAGAAAATAACTGAGAATTGAAGAGAATAGTTCTAGAATTGAATAACTGAATTGAAATTTTAAAACAATTTTTATGAGTGAAAAAAAAATTAAACACATTCAGGAATTATTGAATATTGATGAATTAATTGAAAACCAATCAAAATAATTGAAAAATTAAAGAAAATATTTGAGAATTGAAGAAAATAATTAAAAATTGAAGAAATAAATTGTAAATTAAAGAATTAAATAGACAATTGAAGAAAATAATCGATAATTAAAAGAAAAATTAAAATATGAGTAAAATAATTAAATATTGTAGTAGATAATTAACTATTGAAAAAAAATTAATAATTGAAAAACAAATTTGTAAAATGGTGAGAGAATAATCGTCACTGAAACAAACAAAATTTTAATTAATGAATAATCATAAAATTGAAGGAGAATAATTAATTGTCAATTGGAAACTGTTGAAAATTATGGGAAAAATTGTAGAAAATAAATTAAAATTGAAGAATTGTATTGGAATTTCAAGAAAATAATTGATAAATGAGAAAATGTGAGAACGATTGAATATTGAATAAAATAATTGAAGACCGAAGAATGCAATTGAAAATTGAAAAAAATAATTAAAAAGTAAAGAGATAAATTGAAAATTAATTAATTAAATTGAAATTTTAAAAAAATTGTCGATAATTGAACGAAAAATTAGAAATTGATTAAAATAATTAAACATTAAAGAGAATAATTAATAAATGAGAAAAATAATTGACAATCGAAAGAAAAATTCGAAAATTGTCGAGAATAATCGACAACAGAACGAATAGCTTTAAAAAAATTAAAAAATAATTATAAAAGTTAAAGAGAATAATTGTATATTGAAAACTGTTGAAAATTATAGAAAAATATAGATTTATTTATTAATGAAATTAAAATTATTTGACCTGATATTTATAAATTTAAGTTTAGATTTTAAATACATTTTTTAAAAAGCTATATGATTTAAAACAAAAAATATCTATGTGTCAAACTTTATGTGTAAAAAGAACAAAAATGAATGAAAGAATGAAAGAACTTGCGGATTATTATTATAGATTTGTAATATATGAAAAAAATTGATTTTCGATAAAATTTCTCAGAACTTTTAGATCCACGAATAAATTCCCGGTTTAGTAACAACGTTCCCGGTCAATTACACAGTCCTGCGAGGGTGAGTTTATAGAATAGGTCTGGGTGATTCTTGTAGGTTTTTTCGCGCTGAACACGAATCTGGTTTCCAAAATGGTCCATCACGTCAGGATTTTGAGTAATTCCGGGTCAAATGTCCCAAAAATGGCGTTTTTGGCCATTTTTGGGAATTTTTTCTGGGAGACTGAAATTTTTTCATTAATTTTCTGTATTAGTTTCATATAGTATGCATTGTCACCTTTAAAACCCATTTTTAAAAATTAATTTACGATAATTTTTAAAGAAGTTATGAACATTTTAGTATATGAGATTTAACCTCATTAACCCTCTAGCACACGACTGTCTACCTAAAAAGTCGTTTCCAAATGTATCTATTTTTCAGACTAATCGATTTTCATATAACTTGGTATATTAGGGTTTTTGGGGCCGCTGATTATGAATCTGAAGTCAGAATTACAAAATTCAAAATGGCGGATCCAATATGGCGGACGAATTTTTAAAAAATTGCTGGATTTTAATATAACTTGGTATATTGGGGTTTTTGGGGTCGCTGATTACGAATCTGAAGTCAGAATTACAAAATTCAAAATGGCGGATCCAATATGGCTGACGAATTTTAAAAAAATTGCTGGATTTTAATATAACTTGGTATTAAGGGGTTTTGGGGTCGCTGATTACGAATCTGAAGTCAAAATTATCAAATTCAAAATGGCGGATCCAATATAGCGGACTAATTTTGAAAAATTGTTGAATTTTAACATAACTTGGTACTTTTGGGTTTTTGGGGTCGCTGGTTGCGATTCTGTAGTCAGAAATACAAAAATTCAAAATGGTGGATCCAACATGGCAGACGAATAAAAAAAAAATTGTTGGATTTTAATAGAATAAGAACAGAGAAAGATTCGACCAGCAAAGGCAAGATGGAAAAAAGGAAAGATGGACCAGCCACTTAAAGTAAGAACAGAGAAAGATCCGACCAGCAAAGGCAAGATGGAAAAAAAGTAAAGATGGACCGGACAGTTAAAGTAAGAACATAGATAGATCCGACCAGCAGAGGCAAGATGGAAAAAAGGAAAGATGGACTGGCCAGTTAAAGTAAGAACAGAGAAAAATCCGACCAGCAAAGGTAAGATGGAAAAAAGGAAAGATGGACCAGCCACATAAAGTAAGAACAGAGACAGATCCGACCAGCAAAGTCATGATGGAAAAAAGGATAGATGGACCGGCCAGTTAAAGTAAGAACAGAGAAAAATCTGACCAGCAAAGGTAAGATGGAAAAAAGGATAGATGGACCGGCCAGTTAAAGTAAGAACAGATAAAGATCCGACCAGCAAAGGCAAGATGGAAAAAAAGGAAAGATGGACTGGCCAGTTAAAGTAAGAACTAAAGTACCAAGTTATATTAAAAGACAATAATTTTTTTAAAATTCGTCTGCCATGTTGGATCCACCATTTTGAATTTTGTAATTCTGACTACAGAATCGCAACCAGCGACCCCAAAAACCCCAATATACCAAGTTATATTAAAATCCAGCAATTTTTTAAAAATTCGTCCGCCATATTGGATCCGCCATTTTGAATTTTGTAATTCTGACTTCAGATTCGTAATCAGCGACCCCAGAAACCCCAATATACCAAATTATATTAAAATCCAGCAATTTTTTAAAAATTCGTCCGCCATATTGGATCAGCCATTTTGAATTTTGTAATTCTGACTTCAGATTCGTAATCAGCGACCCCAAAAACCCCAATATACCAAGTTATATGAAAATCGATTAGTCTGAAAAATAGATAATTTTGGAAACGACTTTTTAGGTAGACAGTCGTGTGCTAGAGGGTTAATGAGGTTAAATCTCATATACTAAAATGTTCATAACTTCTTTAAAAATTATCGTAAATTAATTTTTAAAAATGGGTTTTAAAGGTGACAATGCATACTATATGAAACTAATACAGAAAATTAATGAAAAAATTTCAGTCTCCCAGAAAAAATTCCCAAAAATGGCCAAAAACGCCATTTTTGGGACATTTGACCCGGAATTACTCAAAATCCTGACGTGATGGACCATTTTGGAAACCAGATTCGTGTTCAGCGCGAAAAAACCTACAAGAATCACCCAGACCTATTCTATAAACTCACCCTCGCAGGACTGTGTAATTGACCGGGAACGTTGTTACTAAACCGGGAATTTATTCGTGGATCTAAAAGTTCTGAGAAATTTTATCGAAAATCAATTTTTTTCATATATTACAAATCTATAATAATAATCCGCAAGTTCTTTCATTCTTTCATTCATTTTTGTTCTTTTTACACATAAAGTTTGACACATAGATATTTTTTGTTTTAAATCATATAGCAGGACTGTGTTATTTAATTCCCGGTCAAGTGGTCACCCTGTTTCTGTTCTCAAAATCAAATTTTCTCCATGTACTTTGTTCTAGTTTGAAGGTGAGTAGACCCTTGGAGAAATATTGCCGGACATGTTTTTGTTGTGGTGGCAATGCTTTTCTTCTGGGCGCTCTATTTGTTTAAAGATCCGTCGCCACTGAACGTAGCCACCGGACCCCGTCCACGGGACCAAAGATTTGCGGCGGGCCGGTATTACTATTAACATCGGAGCAGGCAGGATGTCGATTATCGACGGTTTTTGCCACAATTCTCGTCCTTTTTTTCCCTACCATCCGAGCGCATAATTAGCTTTCTTTATTCTAGCGCGCAACGCCGTGGCTTCCGCCCGCTGACAACCATTCGAGTCTCCTTGATCACCCTTTCTCTCTGCAGTACCTCTTCTCGGTGCAGCTTCATTGCTCAAGTCATTCTCATCAGAAGCTAAACCTTGCTCCCTTCATCTTCAATTTTCAATTCATTTTCTTCTAACAAATTTCTAGTTTCTTCATATAATTACACTGTGCAACATTAAAATTCTGTACAAATTTTTGAGAATCGCCGCTGAAAGTACTTGCAGAAACTAAAAATTCTGCATCATTACTTTTGCCAAACCCTGGCGACAGCATCGGATTGAATTCCAATCAGTTTGAATAAGTTTTAATCAGAATTCTTCCGGGGCAATCCGAAATTTGTTTCCGAGCTAATCAGTTTTTATCCGAATCTAAAAATGGATGTAAGTTGACGAAAAATTCTTTCCGAATCATTCCGAAATAATCCGTTTTATTCCGAAGCTAAATTTTAATCCGTTTAAATCCCGTTATTTCATTCCGAATCAATCCGTTCTAATTTTATTCTGGTCTATTCGAATATGAAATGGATTGATTGTGATTAATTCGGAATGAAATAACGTGATTCAAAACGGATTAAAATTTAACTTCGGAATAAAACGGATTAATTCGGAAAGAATATTTCGTCAAGTTACATCCATTTTTAGATTCGGATAAAAACTGATTGGCTCGGAAACAAATTTCGGAATGCCCCGGAAGAATACTGATTAAAACTTATTCAATCTGATTGAAATTCAATCCAATACTTTTGTCAGGGAATTGGTTCGGGTTTGGATTTTCAGCTATCATCCATTTTTTTTGCTCAAACCGAATTTTGACAACTTTTTCGATATTTTGATATTATTTTCTTTAATTTTTCATTTATTAAATAATTATATATAATAATGTAATTTATTTTATCATTATTTCTTAATTTTTTCCTACCATTCATACTTATTTGTATGTATTTTTATTTGACTAATTTCATAAACTGTCAATTATTTTCATCAGATTTAAATTCTTTTTTTTTCTACTTATTAAATATTTTCATTATTTTCCAATTAATTTCCAAAACTTGCAGTTATTTTTTTACATTCTAGTTTTTTTTCATAATTTTTTCATTGTGTTTATCAGTTTTCAGTTATTTAATTAAATTTTGATTTCTTCTATAACTTTGACAATATTTTCTTCTAGTTTTTAAAAGTATTTTCTTTTCATACACTTTCTACATTCTTAATTTATTTCTCTCAAATTTCATAGTTATTTGTAAATATTATTTTTCAATTATTTACATAATTTTTAAATTGATTTTTTTAATTTTTCAATTTTTTTTCTGGAAATTCTAATTTTTAAAATTATTTTTCAACTGATTTACTAAACCTTTAATTATATATTTCAAATTCCATTCAAATAAAAAAAATTGTTAATAAATTTTAAAATTTTTCAATTATTTTTTTCAAATTTACAATTACATTCGGTGTTTTGTAATTAATTTTCTAAATTTTTAATTATTTATCTCAAATTTCCATTCTTTTAAAAAATTTATCATTATTTTTGCCATTTTTCAATTCTTCTCAATTCCCGATTGTTTTCTTTAATTCAAATATTTTCTCAATTTTTAATTATTGTCTTCTATTTTCAGTTGTTTCTATAATTTTGCAATTATAGAAACATTTTTTAATTTTTTAAATTATTTTTAAATTAATTTATTAAATATTTAGTTATTTATCTCAAATTTGAACTCTTTCTTTTAATTTGATTAGTTTTATAATCTTTTTTAATTTCTTTTTTTTCCTATTTTTAATTATGTTTTTTAATTAATTACCTAAATTTTCAATTTTTTTAATTTATCATCATTCTTATCTTTTTTTAATTATTTTCTCTTAGTTCATATAATATGTACTCTTTCAAATTATTTTTCTTATTTATCAATTATGTTCTTCAATTGTCAATTATTTTTATTATTTTTTTCAATTTTTAATTATCCTCATCATTTGTATTTCAATTATTATCTTGGATTTTTAATTATTTCTGAAGTTCTGCATTCATTTTCTTTAATTTTGAATTATTATTTATCAAAATCACTTTCCACAATTTGTAATTATTTTTCTTATTTTTTAAAATAATTTGAACATTTTTTTATGATATTTTTTTTTATTCTACAATTTTGTAATTTTGTCTTACCCAAATAAAATCGAGGTTCTACTGTATATAATTTATTTATCTTTATTTATAAAGTTTTTAAAGAATAAAAGTTTAAATTAAGTAAAGTTTGTAATAATTGAAATTTGTATAAATTATAGAAGTTTGAATACATTTTGTCTAAAAAACTATTTTTTTAAAAAAACTATTCTAACTTTTGCTAATTTTAGAAATTTTTTTTTTTGAATTTTTTTTTTATATTTCTTACGAGAGATTCGAGAGTATCATTAAAAAAGGGTATAAAAAATGTTACTGAAAAATAATGAAAATTGTAAAAGAAGTTGAATATTAAAGGAGAGAGACCCATGAAACATCAAGACATTTTTCAGATGTGCCAATTTTTGTTGTGACATAATTTTACATCAAAAATGAAAAAAAAAGAATTTGACCATTGAGAATTTTTCAAAATTTTTTATTTGTTTTTTAATTAAAATTAATCCATTCAGGAAATTTAAAAGAATCATTAAAAAAGGGGTCAAATAAGGGGTGGTACCTCCCCTTAAAATTTGATGAAGTTTTAAATTTATAACAATTTTAATTTTTTCAAACTTCAATTAATTTGAAATAGAATTTTCTATTTTGTATAATGTTTTAATTATTCTCCTCAATTAGAAATTTTTAAAACCACCTTGCAGATACTTTCTTGTACTTTATATATATTCTGTAATTTTTTAAATTATTTTTTTAAATTTATAATAATTTTCTTTCATTGTTAATTATTTTTATCATTTCTCAAATTCAATTACTTTCATCAATTTTCAATCATTTTTAGTACCTATATTTAATGCTTTTCTTAAAGTCTCAATTATTTATCTTCAATTTCAATTTTTTTCAATTTACATTTTTTCCTATCATTTTGTAATTATTTTCTTTTACTTCAAATAAATTATGTAATTTTTAAAATTAATTTTCACAAATTAAAATTATTTTATTCATTTTTCAACTATTTTGATCATTTTACGATTATTTTCTACAATTTTCTATTATTCTTATCATATTACAATTAATTCTTCAAAGTTTAAATTATTTTCATTATCCTTTAATTATTAATTAATTTATTAAATTTTCAATTATATATTTATCAAATTTTGAATATTTTCTTCAATTTCCAGTTAATTTTCTTAAATTTTAATTATTTTCTCCCTTCTTTAATCATTTTCATTATTTTTCGATTTTTTCCTAAATTTTCCATTATTATCTCGAATTTAGATTATTATCTTCAACTTTCCATTTTTTACATCATTTTTCAATTATTTGCTGGTATTCTTACGATATTTTGACAAATAAAAAAATAGAGATAATTTTTTTAATTATTTTTACCATTTTTTAATCATTTGGCCCAATTTTTAATTCTTATTTTTAAAATTAATTTCTAAGATTGTCAAGTATTGTTTTCAAAATTTCAATTATATTCTTCAATTTTTATTTGTTTTCGTTCTTTCTTATAATTGCAAACATTTTTAATTATTTTCTGAAATTTTAATTATTTTCTTCAATTTTCAATTATGTATCTGAAATTTCCATTGTTTTATTCAATTTTAAATTTTTTCTATAATTTTTATTTCATATATTTCATGTAATTTTTGCAATTATTTTTTTTTTGAAATTTTACATTTTTTCTTCAATTTCCAATTATGTATCTGAAATTTCCTTTACTTTGTTCAAGTTTCAAATATTTCTATTATTTTCTTTTATTTAATTTATATTCTGTACTTTTTGCAATTATTGTTCTCGAACCTTAATTATTTTCTTGATGTTTTAATCATTTTTCTTTTGTTTACTCCAATGTTTTTATTATTTTAATTATTTTTCGTTTATTTTTCTAAATTTTAAATTATTTATATCAAACTTCAATTATTTGTTTGAATTTACCTTTATTTTTATTATTTGCCAATTATTTTCCTTAATTTTCGATTATTTTTAACATTTTTCAATTATTCCCCCCAATTTTTAATTATTTAAATTTTTTTCTCATTTAACTTCTGAGATTTTTAATCATTTTTCTCAAATTCTAAGTTTTTTCTTCAATTTTAAAACATTTATATGATTTCTTAATTATTTTCTCCAATCTTAATAACTTATATTACTTTGCAAAATTTGCAGTTATTTTTTAAATTTCAATTATCTATTTTCTTCAATTTTTTTAGTTATATAATTGTATAAATGATGCCCTATATAAAAAAAACTTTTTTTTATTTATTTGTAAATATTATAATTAAAATGTTTATAATTGTTCAGAACACGCAGTTTAGAAACTAATCGTTAACTAACTATAATCTAGTTATGTTATAATTTAAATTGATTTTTAATTTCCAAAATGACTGCTTTATTTTATTTGATAATTAAAATCTCAATGGGTATTTAGAGCGCAATTCGAACGAGAGGAAGGTTCTTGCTCGTGGCGAAGAAAACTGCTGCAATTCCTAGAAAGATCTTTTCTAGTAAACCATCAAATGATTCAAGCTCCTTAAGTAAGATTAGTAGAGATTTCTGCGATAGCCCGTCATTTAGTTTTATTCGCGCGAATCTCGAAAAACGTTATCGATACCTTCCTATCACAAAAATTATCTTCCGCCGTTTGATTGGGAAAATTATTGTCCTCCGACAGTTTGGGAAAACTATATCTTCCTCATTTTATTTGGAAAAAAATCATCATTGGCCTCTCTCAGTGTGAATAAAATTAAAGTCGGATATACCTTTGTCAATATTCCGCGGAATGTGGGTCGCTGCAAAAACAATTATCGTTTCTTTACCGTTAAACATGAACTAACCTTGACTCCAGAAATGAATAATTGTTAACTGAGATATGTATTATTATTTATTATCGCGTTTATTTAAACAAAATATTTAAGATGATTTTAACAGATTCATTAAATTCGTTTTAAAATGTTGCTTCTAAATTTCTAATACCATACTTTCCAACTATTTTCCCGGAAATTACGGTTCTTCCGATAATTTTCTTACTGTACCTCATTCTTTTATCTGATAATATTGATAACTCGAAATTTTACAACAGACTGTGAGAAAAAATGCTGGAACAATGACATTTTTAAATATCTATCTTGATTTCCCCTTGTCTTAATTTACAAACAATGTTTGTCAATTTTAAAGTGCAACATTTGAACGATTTCCTGAGAAATGAAAGAATGCAAAATTAGTACATCATTTGCACTTGAAATTCGACTTTATTTGATTTTACTTTGTTTTATTTATTCAAAATCTGAAGTACTGTTTAAAAAGTGAAAGATTGTTTGTCAGTTTAAAAAGAATCGGATAATCATTGCCCCGAGGAAAGTAGAGTTTGAGAAGTATGAAAGTGTCCATGTGGTCCTTAATGGATTAAAATTGGAAGAGTTCATTTCAGAAGCAATGAGGAAAGATGAAAGAGAGGAAGATCAGCGTGGGATATTACAGGAAACCTCGGGGATGTGTATATGTTGTTGGCCAGGAGCACCGGAGCGTTGCCACAGTCATTACGTCGAGCCTACGTGTCCGTGGTAGCAGTCGTTAAAAAACGAATTCGAAAACCTTAAGAGAAAAGGGAGGAAGCATAGTGCCGATCAAAAAGATAGAGAAGGACGCGACAAGCACAAGCCACAGGGAGCGTCGAGGAGGCAAATAAAAAAAAAGAGAGAGAGAGAAGAGAAAAAGAGGAATGAAAAATAAAAACAAAAAGATTCTCGGCTACCGCCGGGACATCCAGGAAATAAAAGCAAAAGGAAACTAAGGACGATGATGATGAGGAGGAGTAGCTAGTGAACCCAAACTGATCTGATTCCAGGAATTGCTCGACTTTTGCGGCATCTCATTTGGCTCCCGGAATCTTCGCAAGATAGATGAGTCCATCAGATGAAGGATTTAATTTTACGAAATTGTTCCTCCTGGTCATTTAAACCCTTTCTTTCTCCTCTCACGCATTTCTTTTCTGATGAGCCGTACAAATAGTTTCTGCATTGCATTTATTTTTAGTACCATTATAACATGATTTAGAAATCGTATTTATATCTTGCATTGTTTACTTACATAATTATATTTGATACTTGTATTTATGCTTTCAGGTTAGGCGAAACAGAGGAACCACATAAAAAGTTATTTGCAGTTTTGAAAAGACAATTTTAATTCAAATGAACAAACAAGAAGACGAGGTTAGGCGAAACAGAGGAGTGAATATTATATAAAAAGTTATTTGCAGTTTTGAAAAGACAATTTTAATTCAAATGAACAAACAAGAAGACGAGGTTAGGCGAAACAGAGGAGTGAATATTATATAAAAAGTTATTTGCAGTTTTGAAAAGACAATTTTAATTCAAATGAACAAACAAGAAGATGCCAATTTAGGCTTGACTCAAACCAGTGAATTTTTAAACTCCAAGTCACCCAAAGTATCTAAAATTGTTCCTCCTGATAATTTTTTTTTCCGGACGCACAAGGTTTCGGTTAAATTGTTTTAAAAATCATACACGCGTTAATAATTAAAGCTTGCGGGAAAATCGTAGTTGAAGTTTGCAAATTAAAGGGAATGATTGGTAATTGGTGAGAAATTTCCAAAATCAAATCAATCGTAAGCATTTTATTCCGAGTGACCTGACAATGTGGAAATTGATCAAAGGGAAGGGACGATACTTTTACCCTCGATGGTATGATATTAGCTGGAACAAACCGCTCTCGACGTGCGACATGATTATGGGGAGATAGGGTGAGTCGAAAAGTACCACGATCTCGAGTTGTCTCTTTCACTCTCATTTTTCCGAGTGTCTTGTCTCCTTGTTTGTCAGAGATTCCACTGGATTCGTGGCTCTTTTTCTCTTCTCTATATTCCTCCCTCTCATACCTCTCACTCCTCTCTTTCTCACTGAGAAATAAATCTTAGGTTTTCGCGTATAAGCGGCCTTTTAATATCACCACCCTTGATTTACCGCCATAGACCATGCATCTATGTGGAAGGCCAGCCCCCACCAAAATGACATTTGTCTTCTGAGGACGAGGGAACGAGTGTGTCCCGAGTCCCGAGAGTTCCTGATTTAGCGTTTCCCGCAAGCAAGCATTTGACTAAACGCCCCGGCTCTTCGACTCGAAATGATATCTAGACCCTACATAGGATCAAAAAAGCCTCCCAAGGTCACGGGATTTGTGACCCCTGGTCAAAGGTGGATGACGCAGAGATCTGGGATGGATATTTGTTTGGGAAATGGGAGCTTAATTCAAATAAACACAAATTTGAAAAGAAACATTGAAAAGGAAATTAGATTTTAGTATGGTTAATTTACCCACGTATATCGGACCCTGTTATATCAGATGAATTTTGAATTCCCTTAACCCTTTAAGGACGGGACGGACACTTTTTTGTACTCATTTTCAACGTTAATTTTCTCTATTTTTTTAAGGGTATACAAAATTATAGGAATCTCCTTTTCTGACGTATTTTTTATCGCTCTTTCAGAATCTGTTATCAAAATTTCGAAAAAAAAATTTTTCCAAAAGTTATGAACTCTTTTTTGAAAAATAATGTGAAATGTTGATAATTTTTAAAAAATGATTTTTTTTTCATATTTTCAATAATCGGAAAAATGTTTCAACTTAAAATATTGCGTCCGTAATATCCAAGCTTGAAAAAGTTACGAAACGTACTTTTGAAAATTTCAAGATGGCGGATCCAAAATGTCGAACGACGAAATTTTTTTTCAATGTATGAGCACATAGTGTACGCTTCATTACAAAAAAAATTTATTTTCATGACACTAAGTGTCTAAATATTTTTTGACTCACCAATCACGAATCTGAACTCAGATTTCAAAAATTCAAAATGGCGGATCCAATATGGCGGACGATATTTTGAAATTCGATCGGATTTGTTTGGAAATTGTTACTCGGGGATTTTTGAGGTCACTGATTACGAATCTGATATTAAAAATTAAAATTTTAAAATGGTGGATCCAATATGGCGGACGATATTTTGATGGCTAAATGACGTGAAATATTCAATCAGATGGTTTTAAAAAAATATCGTCGATTTTCAAAACACCATCAGCCACCTTGGATCTGTCATTAAAATTTTGTTTAAATGATTTTAAATTTTGTTTAAATTTAACATCAGATCCGTAATCAGCGACCCCAAAAAACCACAAGTAACAAATTTCAAACAAATCCGATCGATTTTCAAAATATCGTCCGCCATATTGGATCCGCCATTTTGAAATTTGAAATTTTGATATCAGATTCGTAATCAGCGACCCCAAAAAACCCCGAGTAACAATTTTCAAACAAATCCGATCGATTTTCAAAATATCGTCCGCCATATTGGATCCGCCATTTTGAATTTTTGAAATCTGAGTTCAGATTCGTGATTGGAGAGTCAAAAAACATTTAGACACTTAGTGTCATGAAAATAAAATTTTTTTGTAATGAAGCGTACACTATGTGCTCATACATTGAAAAAAAATTCGTTGGACGCCATTTTGGATCTGCCATCTTGAAATTTTCAAAAATACGGTTTGTCACTTTCAAGCTTGGATATTACGGACGCGATATTTTAAGCTGAAACATTTTTCCGATTATTGAAAATATGAAAAAAAATCATTTTTTAAACAAAATTGTCAAAATTTCACATTTTTTTTCAAAAAAGAGTCCATAACTTTTTGAAATTTTTTTTTTCGAAATTTTGATAACAGATTCTGAAAGAGCGATAAAAAATACTTCAGAAAAGGCGATTCCTATAATTTTGTATAACTCAAAAAATAGAGAAAATTAACGTTGAAAATAAGTACAAAAAAGTGTCCGTCCCGTCCTTAAAGGGTTAAGCTAACTTATTCCCATATAAATAGGATCTTAAAATTTTGGTATAAAATTCAGATAAAATTTATAATCAGTTTTTGGTAATTCATTCAATAAATTTAAATAAATTGTTTAAACAAGTAAAAAAAAAAATAAGAAAGTGCAAGTATGTATATCATTGAGTTTATTGATAAGATTTTAAGATAAGATTAGACTTTTATAATTTATAAGTAACTTTTTATATAAATATTATTAACTGGAAATTGACAGGGAAAGAGATTTTTGGTTTAAAATCAAATACTTTTAAAAAAATGTATTTAAATTCATTAAAATTTAAATTTACAAATATCAGTTCAAATAATTTAAATTTTATTCATAAGTAAATTATAATTTTTTCTGTAATGTTCAACAGTTTTCAATATACAATTATTCTCTTTAAATATTATAATTATTTAATTTTTTTTGGTTATATTGTTATGTTGTCGACTATTATTTTCGACAGTTTTCAAAAATTTTTTTCGATTCTCAATTATTTTCCTCATTTCTCAATTATTTTCTTCAATATTTTATTATTTTAGTCATTTTGTAATTTTTTTTTCAATCATCAACTATATTTTCTTAAAATTTCAATTTAATTCTTTAATCTTTAATTTATTTCTTTAATTTTTAATTATTTTCTTCGCTTTTCAATTATTTTCTTCAATTTTCAATTCCATTCTTTGTTTTTCAATTATTTTATTCAATATTCAATAATTCTCGGATTTTCTCAATTATTAATTATTTTCTTGACATTTCAATATAATTTTCCAATTGACCTCATAAATTTTTATTTATTTTCTAAAATTTTGTCGTTAATTTTCATCAGTTTTCAATTCACAATTTATTATTTTCCTTCAATTTTATGATTATTCAAAAATTTTAAAAGTCTGTTGTTAAAATGCCGATTATTCCCAAAATTCACAATTTTTTTTCAATTGTTAATTTATTTTATTAAATTTTAATTTAATTCTTAAATTTCCAATTAATTTCTTCAATTTTTAATTATTTCCTTCAATTCTTAAATATTTTCCTCAATTTTCAAATATTTCCATCGATTTTCAATTAATTCTTGAATATTCAATTATTCTCGGATTTTTTCAATTATTTTTTTCTCTCATAAAAATTGTTTTTAAATTTCAATTCAATTATTCAATTCAAGAACTATTCTCTTCAGTTCTAAGTTACTTTCTTCATATTTAAATACCACTTTTTAATTTTCGATTATCATTAAGTTTCTTTAATTTTAAATACAATTTTATTCTTCAATTATTTTCTTAACTTTTTTATTTCATTCTTCAGTTTTAAATTGTTTTCTACTATATTCATTAATTGTCGGCTTTTATTAATTATTACTTTTTTTTCAATTTTTAAGCATATTCTTTTAATTTCAATTCCATTCTTCAATTTTTAATTGCTTTCTTCAATTTTCTATTCTTTTCTACAATTTTAATTATTTTTTTTCGATTTTCAATCCAGTTGTTAAAAGTGCAATTATTTTCAACAATTATTCCTGCAATTTTTTTAAAATTAAAAAATTTAAATTATTTACTTCAATATTAAAAAATTGTCGCATTTTTTTTATTATTTTTTCGATAATCATTAAACTTTAATTTAAAATACAATTTTATTTAATTGTTTTCTTCAATTTATAATTCCATTCTTCAGTTTTCAATTGTTTTTTTCTATATTGATTAATTCTCGGCTTTTTTTAATTACTGTTTTTCAATTTTTATGTATATTCTTTTAATTTCAATTTCATTCTTCAATTTTTAATTGATTTTTGTCAATTTTTAATTATTTTCTTAAATTTTAAATATTTTTTTTTGATTTTCAATCTATTTGTTAAATATGCAATTATTTTCCTAAAAATTAATATTTTTTGTTTGTTATCAATTACTTTTTTCAATTTTTAAGTATATTCTTTAAACTTCAATTCCATTCTTCAATTTTTAATTGCTTTCTTCAATTTTTCCATTATTCTTGTCATTTTTCAACTATTTTCTTAAATTATCAATTATTTTCTACAATTTTTAATTATTTCCTACAATTTATTCAATTTTCAATTATTATCTTAAAATTTTATAATTATTCTTTGATTTTTTAAATTATTTTGTTCGTTTGGGTATTCATCTAGCCATTTTTTGAATTTTGTTTTCAATTGTCAATTATTTTCGACATTTTGTAATTTTTTTTCAATTCGCAATTATTTTTCCAAATCTTAATTTAATTCTTAAATTTTCAATCTATTTCCTCTGTTTCCTTACTTTTTTATTATATTCTTCAATTTCCATTTAATTCATTAATTTTCAATTTATTTCTTCAGTTTTTAATTATTTTCTTGAATTTCCAAATATTTTCATAGATTTTCAATTAATTCTTGAATATTCAATTATTCTCGGATTTTTTCAATTATTTTTTTCTCTCATAAAAATTGTTTTAAAATTTCAATTCAATTATTCAATTCTAGAACTATTCTCTTCAATTCTATGTTAATTACTTCATATTTAAATACCACTTTTCAATTTTCAATTATCATTAACTTTCTTTAATTTTAAATCCAATTTTATTATTCAAATATTTTCTTAAATTTTTAATTCCATTCTTCAGTTTTCGATTGTTTTCTACGATATTCATTAATTCTCGGCTTTTATCAATTACTTTTTTTCAATTTTTAAGTATATTCTTTAACTTTTAATTCCATTCTTCAATTTTTAATTGCTTTATTCAATTTTTCCATTATTCTCGTCATTTTTCAATTATTTTTTACAATTTTTAATTATTTCCTATAATTAATTAAATTTTCAATTATATTAAAATTTTATAATTATTCTTTAATTTTTTAAATTATTTTGTTCGGTTGGGTATTCATTTAGCCATTTTTTGAATTTTGTTTTCAATTGTCAATTATTTTCGTCATTTTGTAATTTTTTTTCAATTAGCAATTATTTTTCCAAATTTTAATTTAATACTTAAATTTTCAATCGATTTTCTCTGTTTTCTTTTTTTTTTTTTTTATTTTCTTCACTTTCAATTATTTTCTTTTCAATTTTCAATTATTTTTATGAATTTACAATTAATTTCTTAATATTCAATAATTCTCGTATTTTCATAGCTATTTTTTTCATTCATAAATATTGTTCTGAAATTCCAATTCAATTATTAAATTCTAAGGTCTTCACTTCTCTTCAATTCTAAGTTACTTTCTTCAAATTTAAATTCCACTTTTCAATTTTCAATTACTTTCTTAAATATTAAAAAATTTCCCCTTTTTTCTGTTATTTTTTTTTATTATCATTAAGTTTCTTTAATTTTAAATACAATTATTTCTTTAATTCTTTCTTTAAATTCAATTCTTTCTTTAATTTTTAATTCTATTCTTCAGTTTTCAATTGTTTTCTACTATGTTCATTAAATCTCGGCTTTTTTCATTTACCTTTTTTCAATTTTGAATTATTTTTTTTCAATTTTAATTATTTTTTTCGATTTTTAATCCAGTTATCAAATGTGCAATTATTCCCAACAATTATTCCTATATTTTTCTTCCATTTTTCAATTATTCTCGTTATTTTTCAATTATTTTCTTCCATTCTTCATTATTTTCCTTCAATTTTCAATTATTCTCTACAATTGTTTCAATTTTCAATTATTGTCTTAAAATTTTATAATTATTTTTTGAATTTTTAAAATTACTTTGTTCGGTTGGGTATTAATCTAGCCATTTTTTGAATTTTGTTTTCAATTGTCAATTATTTTCGACATTTTGTAATTTTTTTTCAATTCGCAATTATTTTTCCAAATCTTAATTTAATTCTTAAATTTTCAATCTATTTCCTCTGTTTCCTTACTTTTTTATTATATTCTTCAATTTCCATTTAATTCATTAATTTTCAATTTATTTCTTCAGTTTTTAATTATTTTCTTGAATTTCCAAATATTTTCATAGATTTTCAATTAATTCTTGAATATTCAATTATTCTCGGATTTTTTCAATTATTTTTTTCTCTCATAAAAATTGTTTTAAAATTTCAATTCAATTATTCAATTCTAGAACTATTCTCTTCAATTCTATGTTAATTACTTCATATTTAAATACCACTTTTCAATTTTTAATTATCATTAACTTTCTTTAATTTTAAATCCAATTTTATTATTCAAATATTTTCTTAAATTTTTAATTCCATTCTTCAGTTTTCGATTGTTTTCTACGATATTCATTAATTCTCGGCTTTTATCAATTACTTTTTTTCAATTTTTAAGTATATTCTTTAACTTTTAATTCCATTCTTCAATTTTTAATTGCTTTATTCAATTTTTCCATTATTCTCGTCATTTTTCAATTATTTTTTACAATTTTTAATTATTTCCTATAATTAATTAAATTTTCAATTATATTAAAATTTTATAATTATTCTTTAATTTTTTAAATTATTTTGTTCGGTTGGGTATTCATTTAGCCATTTTTTGAATTTTGTTTTCAATTGTCAATTATTTTCGTCATTTTGTAATTTTTTTTCAATTAGCAATTATGTTTCCAAATTTTAATTTAATACTTAAATTTTCAATCGATTTTCTCTGTTTTCTTTTTTTTTTTTTATTATTTTCTTCACTTTCAATTATTTTCTTTTCAATTTTCAATTATTTTTATGAATTTACAATTAATTTCTTAATATTCAATAATTCTCGTATTTTCATAGTTATTTTTTTCATTCATAAATATTGTTCTGAAATTCCAATTCAATTATTAAATTCTAAGGTCTTCACTTCTCTTCAATTCTAAGTTACTTTCTTCAAATTTAAATTCCACTTTTCAATTTTCAATTACTTTCTTAAATATTAAAAAATTTCCCCTTTTTTCTGTTATTTTTTTTTATTATCATTAAGTTTCTTTAATTTTAAATACAATTATTTCTTTAATTCTTTCTTTAAATTCAATTCTTTCTTTAATTTTTAATTCTATTCTTCAGTTTTCAATTGTTTTCTACTATGTTCATTAAATCTCGGCTTTTTTCATTTACCTTTTTTCAATTTTGAATTATTTTTTTTCAATTTTAATTATTTTTTTCGATTTTTAATCCAGTTATCAAATGTGCAATTATTCCCAACAATTATTCCTATATTTTTCTTCCATTTTTCAATTATTCTCGTTATTTTTCAATTATTTTCTTCCATTCTTCATTATTTTCCTTCAATTTTCAATTATTCTCTACAATTGTTTCAATTTTCAATTATTGTCTTAAAATTTTATAATTATTTTTTGAATTTTTAAAATTACTTTGTTCGGTTGGGTATTAATCTAGCCATTTTATAAATTTTGTTTTTAATTGTCAATTATTTTTATCATTTTGTAATTTTTTTTTCAATTATTAATTATTTTTTCAAATTTTATTTTTTAATTTTAATTTTATTTCTTAAATTTTCATCTTATTTTCTCAATTTTTTTTATTATTTTCTTCAACTTCAATTTTTTTTTCTATTTTCAATCCAGTTTATTGTTTAATTTTTTAAACTATTCTTTTCAATTGTGTAATTATGTAGCCATTTTTCAAATTTTGTTTTCTACTGTCAATTATTTTCGTCATTTTTCAGATATATTTTTCAATTTCGTATTTTTCATTATTTGAATTTGCAGAAATTTATAGTTTTAAATGACCAACAACAATGCAATTATTTTGTGATAATAAAACTTGTTAAGCTTTAAATTATAATTAATAAGATTATAAGAATGTGTAAATTTTAAATTCAAGTTTTTTAAATATAAAGGCGAACTTCGCAAAATTAAAAATTCTGTTTTAATTGTTCGAAAATTTGTGATCTGGAAATCGAAAAAATTGATCAGGAAAACCGGGAAATGACCGGGAATTTAATTTCATAAAAAAGTGCTCCCCTTAATAAAAAAAAAAACACTTTCAATGAACTTTTTTTTTGTTACAGCGTTTTTCCGGGTGTATCGGATATTTTTCCCGGTCCCTTCAAATCCGATATATATGGGTTTTACCGTATTTAGAAAATTTGTAGAGCTAGCCCTTCCTGTTTGTGTTTTTTTTTAAACGTAAGTCCTGCATTTTACGTCCTCTGGTGTGTCGGCATTAAATCATCCTTAAGCAGCCTGACAATTTCCAAGTGATAAAAGTCCCTCGCTCAACGAGCATGACGAGGAAGCTGCATGATTCTAGACCCTGACTTCTCTTTGACGAGAAAACTAAAATTTTTTCTTGTTTTTGCACAGGGGGGTTGTTGAGGCTCGCGACCCGTTTCGCTTGGTTAGTTTCTACGAGGGCTGTCACCAGGATCGTTCGTGCATAGAACAGGATATTATCTTGCGAGTAATAAGACTCAGACCACAATGACTGAATGACTCTGCTCTTTTCTATCCATCAGCTCTCATCACAAATTGGCTTTCGCTTTTAATAGTTTCCACTGGAAGCTGGAAATTGAGAGTTGAAACTTAATAGTCGATCTTCTAAACTTTCTGGAGCGGATGTTAATTGTCGGAGGCTGACCTGGACCGATCTTGAGATACCGGTTCGGGTTATTGTTCGGAAACTGTGTACCGTTTTCGTCCAGCAGTTGAGATAATGAGCCGCTGCATACCTCTCAGTAACAAAACAGAAAAGCTTCTGAAAGTTGAAAAATTTTTATTAGGCACCCAAGTTTTAGTAATTTATTAGGGTATGTTCTATTTAGTAATCGAATTTACTGTCCTTATTTTGAGATCCCGATTAAATTGTTACATTCACTTCCACTTTAACCTCAAATGCACGAACGACAAACGGACGGACAGACACCAAAGTCTCGTTATAAGGGTTTAGGCCCTGGGCCACGAAACCCCTAAAAACAGTACAAGTTACATGTTCCTGTTTTAAAATGCAGAATATTATAACTTTTCTGTTTGTAGAATGTGATGCGGCACAACTTTATACTCTTTTGCTCTCCATTCGCGACAATCTCGAGGGAGTAATATCGTTTACTGGTCGGAAAAATTCCGCGACAAAAGTTAAACAAAGCCTGGACGGTTTTTGGGTAAGTGGAAGGAGGAATGAGGAACCGATGAAAAAATATAACATTCGCTCGTAATAAGGGGGACTATTCTCACTGCTTTTCTCTTTCTGTATTTGAACAAGGCTCATAATTAATACGTATTCGTCTCTGCAGTTGAATAAAAGGGATCAAAAAATCCGGGAAGGGGTAAACAGTTTTAACGCACGAATATTTACTCACTGATGAGAGACGAACTTCTCTTCTTTTTTTTTTTAATTCGTTTTTCCCTTTGAAACGATTTCAACTTTCGGTTCTCCAATTCAGGACAATTCTAAAATGACAAATTAGGGTTAAAATTTAGATACGTTAGATGTTAGTAAACGTAAATAAAGTGCGCGAAGTTTAAATAACTTTTTTGAACCTAACATTCCGAGGGTAAACAATGTTATTGATTTAGTGGAATCGATGGTTTGAAGCTGATATTTTGGATTGTGTCGTTTGGCCACTTACCTGATTCAGGGTCGGAAGGGATATCCTTCTTTAAGGACATTATCTGAATGCTTGTTGGAAGGGAATGGCAAAAAGCGTCCGCCCCCAGCGCTATGTGAAAAATGATGCACAGCCCCAATCCCCAAACCTCCGAAAGTCCCGCAGGAAGTCTTCGTCGTCTGCTTCCATCCTCCCTCTCCTTTTTCTCTTCTTCCTTCTCATTCGACCATGTCACGGACGAGCTTACATTATTCGAAACGATTAAGCGCTTGACAACTTTATAAAAAATAATCCCACTCGTCCCAGATATGTTTTCTCCAATTTTTTCTCTCCATGAAAAGCGCCCTCTTGGGAATTTTGGTTTTGAGATTCCCTGCGGATGAAAATGAAGTTTCTGTTAATGACACTTTTATAAAGCGTGTTTGATTTATTGCCCCCGATAATTCTATGTTTAGTAAATGATTTTTAAATTTTAAAACAGTTAGCAGTTGTTAATAAGAAAATCGTTTTTGTTACAGATTTGCCGAAACGTGTAAAAAGTCACCTCCAGTGGGCATCAGGAATTCGCTTCTGATTTGCGAAACACACAAGGGATTCTTATACACACCTCCGCCAGTGGAGAACGATAAGTAAGTTTTTTTTTTAAAGTAATACTACTCGGTTTCGTCAAATGGTCGAGGTTCATTTCCAATGGATTTTTTTTGTCCGACATATTGGATCCGCCATTTTGAATTTTTTAAATCTGACTTCATATTCGTAGCCCGAAAACCTAAATGATATACACAGATTTTTCTAAAACTTGGCACACTACTAGAATATCGAAAAATATTTGATATGTTTTTTTTTAAATCTGTCTATCTTGAGTTTCAAGGGTTGAAAGTACCCTTTAAAATTTAAGAGATGAAATCAGTGTTTCAGAAAAGATGGGTTAGATTTTCATAAAACTTGTTACTCGTGGGTTTTTTGGGTCATTGATTACGAATATTATGTCAATATTGAAAATTCAAAATGGCGGATCAAATATGGCGGACAAGACAAAATGCTTAAATTTTATCGGATTTGTTTAAAAATTGTTACACAGGGGTTTTTGGGGTCACTGATTACAATCATGATGACAAATTTTAATAATTCCAAATAGCGAATCCAATATGGCGGACAATAAATAAAATACAAATCTTCCTTCAGGAAGAAGCAAAATCAATAAGATTGGCTAAAAAATATTTATTCGGAGGATTTTGTGGCGCAGATTACGATTATAATATCAGATTTTCAAGGAAATGCAGTTAATTTTTATTTTTATTCATCGCCATATTAGATCCGCCATTTTGAATTTTTAAAATCTAACTTCATATTCGTAATCAGCGACCTCAAAAATTCCCGAGTAACAAGTTTCATGAAATTTTAACGCGTATTTTTTGAAATAGTCGATTGTCAATTAGTTTACTCATTTCTCAGTTATTTTCTTTAATATTTAATTATTTTAGTCATTTTGTATTTTTTCTTTCAATTATCAACTATTTTCTTAAAATTTCAATTTAATTCTTTAATCATCAATTTATTTATTTATTTTTAATTATTTTCCTCAATTCTCAATTATTTTCTGCAAATTATTAAATTTCAATTGCATTTTTCCTTTTTCAATTATTTTATTCAAAATATTAAATAATTCTTTCATTTTCAATTTTCTGGAAATTTTAATACAATTCTTCAATTTTCATTTATTTTCTACATTTTTTTCCATAAGTTTCATTAGTTTTCAATTGACAATTTATTATTCTCCTTTAATTTTATGATTATTCGATATTTTTCGATTTTTTTTTCAATAGTTAATTATTTTTTTATGGTTAATTATTTTCGTAATATCGTAATTTTTCTTTTAATTATCAATTATTTTCTTGAAATTTACATTTAATTCTTTAATTTCCATTTTATTTCTTCAATTTTTAATTTTTTTCTTTAATTTTCAATTAATTTCGTCAATTTTAAATTGCATTCTTCGTTTTTCAATTATTTTATTCAATATTCAATAATTCTCGGATTTTCTCAATTAGCAATTATTTTCTTGAAACTTCAATACAATTCTTCAATTTCCAATTGATCTCTTCAATTTTCATTTTTTTCTACAATTTTTCCCATAATTTTCATCAGTTTTTAATTGACAATTTATTATTCTCATTTAATATTATTAAATTTTTATTAAATTTTATTAAATTCAATAATTTAAAAAACATTTTTTTAAGTTTCGATTATTCTCACCATTTTTTGAATTCTTTTGCAATTGTTAATTTTTTTTTTAATATTTAATTACTTTCGTCAATATGTAATTTTTATTTTAATTATTAATCATTTTCTTGAAATTTCCATTTAATTCTTTAATTTTCAATTTATTTCTTCAATTTTCAATTATTTCCTTCAATTTTGAAATATTTTCTTTAATTTTTAAATATTTTCTTTAATTTTCAATTATTTTTATTAATTTTCAATTACCTCCTCAATATTGAATAATTCTCGAATTTTTTTAATTATTTTTTTACGCTCATAAAAATTGTTTTAAAATTTAAATTCAATTAATCAATTTTTGAACTATTCTCTTTAATTCTCAATTATTTTCTTCAAAATAAATTACAGTTTTCAATTTTCAATTATTTTCTTTAATATTACAAAATTATCGCCTTTTTTCTATTATTTTTTCGATTATCATTAAGTATCTTTATTTTTAAATACAATTTTATTGTTCAATTATTTTCTTTAATTTCTTTTTCCATTCTTCAGTTTTCAATTGTTTTATTTTATATTTATTAATATTCTCGGCTTTTTCAATTAATTGTTTTTTCAATTTGTAAGTATATTCTTTAAATTTCAATTCCATTCTTCAATTTTTAATTGCTTTCTACAATTTTCAATTATTTTCTTCAATTTCAATTATTTTTTTGATTTTCAATCCAGTTGTAAAATGAGCAATTATTCCCAACAAATATTGCAGTAATTTTTTTAATTTTTCAATTTACAATTATTTTTTTAAATTTATTATTTCTTGTTTAATTCTTTCAATTATATTTTTTCAGTTGTGTATTAATCTAGTCTTTTTTCGAATTTTGTTTTCAATTGAAAATTATTTTCTTTATCTTTCACTTTTTTTCTTCAATTTTTCAATTATTATACTCATCATTTTTCAACTATTCCCTTCAATTATTAATTATTTATTTATTTTTCGCAGTTTTCAAATATTTCCTGCAATTTTTTTAATTTTCAATTATCTTAAAATTTTAAAATTATTCTTTGATTTTTTAATTTCTTTTGTTCGGTTGTGTATTTATCTTGCCATTTTTTTAATTTAGTTTTTAATCGTCAATTATTTTCGTCATTTTGTAATTTTTTTTCAAATATCAATTATTTTTTTAAATTTTAATATAATTCTTAAAATTTCAATTTATTTATTGAATTTTTAATTATTTTCTTTAATTCTAAAATATTTTCTTTAATTTTCAATTATTTTTATCGGTTTTTAATTAATTCCCCAATATTCAATAGTTTTCGGATTTTTTCAATTATTTTTTTCGCTTATAAAAATTGTTTTAAAATTTTGAGTCAATTATTCAATTCTACAGCTATTCTTTTCATTTTTTAGTTATTTTCTTTAAATTTAAATTCCACTTTTCAGTTTTGAATTATTTTCTTTAATATTAAAAAAGTAACGCCTTTTTTCTGTTATTTTTGTCGATTTTTACTAAGTTTCTTTAATTTTAAATCAATTTCAATTTTTAAGTATATTCTTTAAATTTCAATTCCATTTTTCAATTTGTAGTTGTTTTTTCAATTATTATTTACTTTTTTCAATTTTAATTTTTTTTTATCCATTTTCAATCCAGTTGTTAAATGTGCAATTATTTCCTACAATTATTATTCCAATAATTTTCTTATTTTTTCAATTTACAATTATTTTGTTTAAATTTTATATTTGTTGTATAATTTTTTCAATTTTTTTTACAGTGTCTATTAATCTAGTCATCTTTTGAATTTTGCTTTTAATTGACAATTATTTTTGCCATTTTTCACATAATTTTCTTGAATTTTTCAATTATTCTCGTCATTGTTCATCTATGTCCTTTAACTATTCATTATTTTTCTCAATTTTTATTATTTCCTAACACTTTTTCATTTTTCAATTATTTATTTCAAATTTTATGATTATTCTTTGATTTTTTAAGTCTTTTTGTTCGCTTGTGTATTAATCTAGCCGTTTTTTAAATTTTGTTTTCAATTGGCAATTATTTTCGTCATTTTGTAATTTTTTTTCTCGATTATTAATTATTTTTTCAAATTTCAATTTAATTCTTACATTTTTTATTTCCTCTATTTTCTTAATTTTTCTATAATTTTCTTCAATTTCAATTATTTTTTTTCAATTAAAATAATATATAAATAAATATTTACATAAAGGTGAATTTCGCAAAATTAAAAATACTGTTTTAATTGTCCGAAAATTTGTGACAAAAAAAAATTTGACACTAATTTTTTTATATCAACCCCTTTCTATTTTAAAGGGTAGAAACCACTTTTTAAAGTTTAAGGGATAAAATCTATTTTAGAAAATATGCCTTAGATTTTCATGAAACTTGTTACTTTGGGGTTTTTTGGGGTTGCTGATTACGAATATGATGTCAGATTAAAAAAATTCAAAACACCGGATCCAATATGGTTCATACTTAAATTAATAAACAGCACAGAAAGCAGGCACAATGTGCCTACAATCGAGGGTTTCGTGGCTTTCTCTTAATCTCTATTTCTCTCATACACTCCGAGAAAAACTTTTTTATCGATAGTCAATAATCTCTGCCTCTGTCTTTCACTATTTCCCTCTCTCTCTCATACACACAACCGTAAATTGATAGCTATTGGCTATGAACGACGAAAGGACAGACGGACGGACGATAAAAGTTTCAATATACGGTAACTTACGTAACTCACGGGGACCTACGTAACTCGCGGTAACCTACATAACTCACAGTAACTTTTACTGCAACTTACGTAACTCGCGGTAATGCTTACGGTAACTTACGTAACTAACGGTAACTTACGTAACTAACGGTAACTTACGTAACTAACGGTAACTTACGTAACTCGCGGTAACTTACGTAACTCGCGGTAACTTGCGTAACTCGCTGTAATTCTTACGGTAACTTACGTAACTAACGGTAACTTACGTAACTAACGGTAACTTACGTAACTAACGGTAACTTACGTAACTAACGGTAACTTGCGTAACTCGCTGTAATTCTTACGGTAACTTACGTAACTAACGGTAACTTCCGTAACTCGGGGTAATTCTTACGGTAACTTCCGTAACTCGGGGTAATTCTTATGGTAACTTACGTAACTCTCGGTAACTTACGTAACTCTCGGTAACTTACGTAACTCTCGGTAACTTACGTAACTCTCGGTAACTTACGTAACTCTCGGTAACTTACGTAACTCTCGGTAACTTACGTAACTCTCGGTAACTTACGTATCTCTGTCTCTGTCTCTCACTATCTCCCTCTCTCTCGCTCACAACCTAAAATTGACAGCTATTGTCTGTGAACGACGGACGGACGGACGACAAAGTCTCACTATAAGGGTTTCGGTCCCGAACCACGAAACCCTAAAAATCGATCGGATTTACTTGAAATTTGTTAGTTATTGGTGTTTTTGGGTACGCTGATCACGAATATAAATGTCAGTTTTTAAAAACTATTTGGGTCTACTGCTAACACTAATATCTAACACTTGTTGGGCACCGTTAATTGTTAAAATACTCCTTTTTGATATAAGATAAAAAAAAGCAAAATTTGTGCAAATACGACATCGTGAAAATCTTGTCATAAATTTCAAAGATGGGATAAGTTTCTGAGAGTGAATTATAAAGTGAAAGTGCGTGACCTCCTGGCATGTTTGTGATCTTATGCTCTCCCTGGAGTCGAGAAGACACCCTCGCCGCGTGATGGATACGCGAAAATGTCACCGACACACCCTGGGGCCATCCAAGTTGCCATCTAACCCTCTGACCATTATGCTAAGCTATTGTCCACTATCTGCCTAAGATAGCGACAGCTCAGCTTAAGTCACCCCTCTTCTCTAACGGGACACCCTTAAAAAATCATTTTTTCCATTCTCTCCCCAACTTTTTTTTTTTTTTTTTTTTTTCAACTGATCCAGTCGTAAACAGCCTCTGATCCTCTGTACGTCATTTTTTATCAACTTTTCCACCTCAGAAAAGATTTCCCATTAGAAAAAAAAAATCCAACAAATCTTTCGGATTATTATTCCTATTAATATCGACGTGCCACTATTATTCGTTCGTTAGGCAAATACAGGACGAAACAACACGCTCAAACGGAGCTTTTTGCTCTTATTGAAGTGGTTATAGGCTCGGGGAGAGGCAACGGAAGGGGACGAATTGCAAAGTGAATTTGGGACGGGAAAATTCAAATTAGGCCGTGCAGCATATTGCGTTGAATCGAAATTAATGTCTCGTGACTAATTATCGTGAAAAGAGTCATAAAATTCGTTTTTTTTTTCGGAAAGTTTTTTCTCCCTGGTTAGAAAATGAAACAAATTTCAATTTTGTTGTCGGCTACCCAAATTTCTCTCTGTCTTAATAAGTTCAAAACAATTTCAGTTGGATAATGAAAATTCGTTTGTCAAGGTGGGTAGCTATACGGACCTGGAAAATAAATGATTGGTGGTTTAGAAGCAGGAAAATTTTGGATGGGAACCGAGATGGTAACTTGGTCAGGATCACGTAGACGTCTTCGTGTGTTGGGACAAAAACCATGTGGGAGAGAGTCGCGTAGGTGAATGAGGTAAAAGGGGAGGCAGTCACAAGAAATTTCTAATTTGCGGTATAATTAAGGGAAGCGGGACAAAAAGCTTATCCCGCTTTCTGATGGGGGAGGTAGCAAATCCCAAATTCCTCGAAAGCTCCTTGATGTTGGCGAATAGTTTCTCGAAATAGTTAAAAATTTAACTAAATTTAAAAACGCCTTTTTAGTGGGTTTTTACCAAAAGATACCCGGCTAACATTAATTAAAAATGGTGTCTTGTCTGTTTCAGTTATTCCGTCGTCTCCGCCGAGGAATGGAAAAAATTATCAGAATTTTACAATGTTGATTATACAATTTCAATTAGGAAGGAAGGAGAAGCCTATGTTACTGATCCTGGTGAGTTATTTTTATTGTTTATATTGTTTTTATCCTATTTCACAATTGACTGGATTTCTTACGTTTGTCATTAATTCAATTTGCAGACACTAGTCTTAAGATTCACTTGACTTAATTAACGAGTTCCCCCTGTCGATCGAATCGACAATTAATTTTCGTCGAATTCAAGGATCATTATGCAAATGATGAATTTCCCCCTCGGATCGTTAGCTTCCCCTATCAGGAAATAACACGATGCATAAATTCTCTGAAGAGAGAGTATGATAATTTTGATTATTGTTAATCCTTAGGTAATTTTTATATTCTCATCTCTAATCAGAGATGACTATAGCGGGAAGAATATGAAGAAAATTCAAGGCGAGTGAAAAATGGTGAGAAGAAAAATGAGGGTTTTGCAGTTTTGAAAAGACAATTTTTAATTTCCAAAGAGGCATAAATATGGAGCATGTTTAATTTAAGGAACACGGGTTTTAATGGAATATTATCTATTGTTCCTTTCAATTTTCTTCTGTTGCAATTTCTCAACTCATCCCGGCATAATGCCAGAAGACATTAGCTACTGATTTACATAAATCCCACTCTTTCTGCCACCCTAAAGTGTCTCATTATAATTAAGAAGTATCCTGAAAATTAACCGTCAGAAAAAGCAGACTCGCACCCCTCTTAACTTTCCAGGGGGAGACTGATGAAAATAATTGTGGACGGGAAACTCGTGCTAAATGTCGGTTTTTTTTTCTTAACAATGAGTCCTTTTAAAAGGAAACATCTTTTCGGGAATAGGAATTAATTACTCGTGAACCCAGAGTTTAAACAGAATAAACATTTCTTTTTTAACCATTTTTCTATTTCCGTAAATAGGATTTGATTTCTTAAATTGTTATATAATGTAGTTTCAAAAAAAAAAATTGTATAAAAATAAGAAGGGAAATTGGTTAATTTGGAGGATTTGTGTTTAAACTGTTTTGCGAAAGTTTAAAGTAACGTGGACATAATAGTTAGCGACGTTTGTAGCCGGACGTGGACTTTGTCGAAGAGACAATTTGTCCTGTTTGTTTCGCAGGCAGATTGGGTGCGAACTTGGTTGAAGGAGAGAGATAGAGCGAGAGAGAAAGCGGTGGGTCGTGTGTATCGTGTAAGGAGATCTCTAAACATCCCATTGTCTTGTCCGTCTCTTGGTACTCGAATTTTTTTTTTTTTTTGCTACATTTGTCAAGGCAACATTCGAGACTCACGCTACCGGGCATTTGAATTGCAAAACTGGTCTCGCAAATCGAATCTCGAGCCTCGGGTATCTTTTGCCACCCCAGCTTGTCCTTAACAGCCAACAGACCAAATGGAGTTGTCCTTTTCGCGTTTTGACTTTAAATTCTCGGATTTCCAATCCTGATTTTCATTCCGATTTGCATATCAAATTCTGTAGATAAAGATACAGAGCGGGTTTAAGTAACAAATAATTTTTTTTAATTTTCAAATGTCAACGCAGAGAAACGTAGTTGTTAGAAAAAAAGAGCTTCTTGAGACGGAACTTTTATTTTCAAATTTTTTTCGTTAAATATGTATTTAATAGATTTAGATTATGATTTCAGATTTTGGACATTAAGGAGTCATACCAGGTTTCCAGCAGGATTTGTAAAAGGTGTTATTTTTTGAAAACGAATCGTAATCAATATCTTTATGAAGAGGACATCCACAGGAAGCAGTATGCATAAAAAACCATGTTTCCAGAAGAAAAAGTTATAAAGAATATATTGTTTTTGAAAACAAATCGTAACCAATTTGTATCAAGAAGTCCACGGGAAGCACCTTGTCTAAAAAAGACCAGGTTCCCGGAAGAAGAATTTATAAAGGGTGTTATTTTTTAAAAACAAATCGTAACCAATTTTTAATGAAGAGGATACCAATAGGGATCATCCATAAAGAATGTTTCTATCAATTTGCGAGATTTTTAACCCCCCCCCCCCCTATGTTCCACTTAGTTGGAAATGACGATCCCTCCTAAATGGAACATTCAAAAATGCTTTATACACCCCCTCTAAAATTGATGATTTTAAAAGCTAAAGTTTCAAAGACGAAAATAGATATTAGAATAGAAACAAAAAAATATAAACGATCTAAATTTAAATTACCCCCCCCCTCTCCCCACATTGTTGCATTTCACCAACCCCCTCTCCCCTAAAAATGGAACGTTCTTTATGGATGATCCTATAATAAGCATAAGGGGTCGTGCACATACCACAACATACCACGTGGACAGTTTTGAGGGGAGGGGGGATCAAGTAAAAATTTAATTTTATCCCTTAAAGCTTAAAATGTTTAACTGCCTTTCGAATTTCGCGACACTGTTTTTTCGACAGAATATCTCAAGAACGCTTCAACTTTCAATTAGGGGCCATCCATAAATTACGTAAGACGTTTTTTCGGTAATTTGAACCCCTCCCCCACGTAAGATTTTTTACATACATTAGCGCCATTTTTTCTATTGGTCGTAAGATTTCCTGGACCCCCCCTCCCCCCTAAAAGTCTTACGTAATTTATGGATGGCCCCTTATTAACATCAAATTTCAATAATTTTTATTAATGCTTAATTTTCAAAATTAGTTTTCTATTATTTTTTTTAATTTTCAATTATTTTTCACAAATTTCAATTATATTTCAATAATTTTTCAATATTTTTTTATGAAGTTTTCAATTATTTATCTCAAATTTCAAATATTTTTATCAATGCTCAATTTATAAAATTATTTTTCTATTATTTTTTTAAATTTTTAATTATTTTTCACAAAATTCAATAATTTTTCTAAATTTTTCTATTATTTATTGCAAATTTCAATAATTTTTATCAATGCTCAATTTTTAAAATTATTTTTCTATTATTTTTTGTAATTTTTAATTATTTTTCAATAATTTAAAAAATTTTTTTTTCCTAATTTTTTCAATTATTTATCTCAAATTTTAATAATTTTTATTAATGCTCAATTTTTGATATTATTTTTCTATTATTTTTTTAAATTTTCAGTTCTTTTTCACAAATTTCAATTATTTTTTAAAATCTTCAATTATTTACCGCAAATTTCCATAATTTTTGTCATTGTTCAATTTTTAAATTATTTTTCTATATTTTTTTAATTTTCAATTATTTTTTTTCAACAATTTTTATCAATGCTCAATTTTTCAAATTATTTATTTTATTTTTTTCTAAATTTTCAATCAATTTTCACAAATTTCAATTATTTTTCTAAATTTTTCAATTATTTATCGCAAATTTCAATCATTTTTATCAATGCTCAATTTTTATAATTATTTTTCTATTATTTTCTTTAATTTCAATTATTATTCACAAATTTAAATTATTTTGCAAAATTTTTTCAATATTTTTTTTCATAAATTTTTCAATTATTTATCTTAAATTTTAACAATTTTTCTCAAAGCTCAATTTTTTAAACTTATTGTTCTAGTATTTTTTCAAATTTTCTATTATTTTTCACAAATTTCAGTTATATTTTTTTATTATAAATAATTTTTTTCAATTTGCAATTCTTTTCTCCAATTCGTGAGAATTTTTAATATTTTTTAGTCAATTACCTTAATTTAAAATTATTTATTTCTTATTTCAATAATTTTTGTCAATATTTTATTTTTATATTATTTTTTAATTATTTATTTATTTTATTTTCTTATTTATTTATCTATTGATTATTAATTATTATTAGATCTATTTTATTACTTTAAGACATTTTCAATTATTATTTTTACAAATTTTAATTTTTTTCCTCTATTTTCAATTATTATTATTTTACCTACTATTTTTCCCCACTTTTTATTAGTTCTTTAAATTTTAAATGTTTTTTACGATTTTTAATTTTTTTTATCATTTTTCAACTTATTTTCTTAAAATTTCTATTACTTTTTCAATTTTTTTATTAATTTCCTAAATTTTCAATTATTTCTCTCCTATTTCAATTACTTTCTTTAATTTCAAATTAATTTGGTAAATTAATCACTTTTTTCAAAATTTTAATTATTTTCTTTAAGTTTCCATTATTTACCTCAGATTTTAATTATTTTTTTCAATTTTTAAATATTTTCATTATTTTGAGTTTTCTCAAATTTTCAATTATTTGTTAGTTAATTTTACAAATTTTCCAATTATTTTCTCCAATTTATAATTATTTTTTAAATTAATTTTCTAAATTTTCAGTTGTTAATCACTAATTTCAATTAATTCTTTAAATATCAATTACTTTCTTTAATTTTTCATTGTTTTTACCATTTTCCATAAAGAACGTACCACCAATTTATAAGGTTTTTACCCCCACCGCCCTAATTAGAACGTTCAAAAATGCTTTATAAACCCCCTTGAAAATTGATGACTTTTAATGGGGGGAAATAGGTGTAAAGCTTCAAAAAATTAATGTTTTTTTTTCATAAATCGCTTATAAAACTATTGAAAAATATATTTTAAAAATTTTAAACTAAAAGTTTGAGTCGTTTAAAAGTTATAAACAAGTAGTAGGCATAGTAAGCAGTTTCATGCATAACCAATTTTCCGGAAAAATTTATAAAGCGTGTTATTTTTTAAAAACGAATCGTAACCTATTTTTAGTAAAGATGATATGCTTGGCAAGCAATACCCATGAAGAGACTAGGTTACCGGAAAAATTTATAAATTTTTTTTTTTTAACAAATTGTAACGTAATGTATCAACGTAGAGAAATTATTTGTGGGTATGTTAAAAATGGTAGTTTCTTGAGTCAGTTGAAGACAAAGACAATAGGAGTGAAAGAAAAGGAGCAAGTGGAGCGAAACGATTCAACGATTAGGAGCTTTGAAAGCTACCCGTCGCTTCTCGGGACCCTAGCTCAGTGCTTTTGTAGGTTGGGGGGAGTTGGCTAAGCGAGCTTTATCCTTGTTTTATCTTGTTTTCCACATCCCACCCTCAAAATCGCTCTCCCTCTAGTCCCCCGCCTCCTGTTCTGGAAGTCGAGCATCGGTCATCTAGGCGCTCCATTTAATCCTGGAGGAAAACCACCCCGTCGTGTTCACAGCAAGTGGGGATCTCCTCGGGGATAAAAGACGTAAAGGGAAGGATAAAGAGGCAACGAGAGAACCTGCTAATTTGCTCCAGCGAAATTGTCCTGTCGACTTTGCCGACTTCCGACACGATTCTTCCTCTTTCCCTTTATTCATGATTAGCTCACTCGAGGAAATTACTCGATTTTTACAAATCACTCTGCGTCATGCTCGCAGTAAAAATTATACAATAGTCTAATTTCTCGATTTGGTTTCCGTATTCCTGACAGTTTGACGATGTTAATCGTCAACATTTATATTTCATTTTGCCCTTCCCTAGAGATCTTTAGTTTATTTAATTCTGGAGTAAATTATTGAAAGTGCCGATGATTAAATTATGAGATACGAACTTGGGTGCCGAGTATTGATTCTTGCTCGCCGATCAGTATCTCTTGTCTTTCTCTAGATCAACGGTCTCATGGTCGTTCTTCGTTGAATTCGTAAATTGCGATTTGCGCAGGTCAAGTTCACGAATTGTCACAAAGGTCAGCGAGAGGATCCAAATTTTTCTTTTAGGTGAACACCTTTCCTTAGGTGTAACCGAGAGGGTGTGTGGTTTCCTAGCGTTGAGGGAATAAGACTCAGCAATGAAGAAGAAGACGTGGAAAGGGAAGGATCGCGGAAAAGAGGATCTACCTAGAATTTCCAATGTGCTTGATAATTCATTCAGGTGTGATTCCCGAATTATTGTAGTCGTGTACTCTTTTCCCCCATTGCCAATAATTTTGTATTCACATTACTTATTCTTGAACGATCATCTCGATTGATTTGCTTCGAATTGGTGATTTCGTTTAATCTTTTGTCGTTTTGGTCTGTCTCAGCGGAATCTCCCTTTTTGATTTAATCAGCACGGAGAGAATTTTGGTGGTTTATTAAGATTTTTTGAATATCGAGACGATGCAAATTCGCTTTGGTTAACCGAATAAATCTCTATATTTTAAATGTTTTGAGATTGTCCTAGACTCTTGTTGAAAATGTATGATAATTGATTAGCATTGGTCAAGTCACGTGAGCATCTGGTACGTGACGTGTAGGAAAAGTAGGTGAGGATGAGGACAGTGTGGTCGAATGGAAAGAGAGAGCCAAGTGGTCCGGTTGAGATTTCCAGAACAAACAGACAATTTAGCTTATTTTAAGGGCAGCCTTGCAAGCAACTCGAGGGGATGTGACAAAAAATCGGGGGGTTGCTTTCGGTGACTGATACGGCACTGACTAACGAGCAACGACCACGGCTCGTTCCGCTCTTAAAGCCCCGGAGGGTGGTCTATCCAGCAAACGACGAGGAGAACATTAAGCAACGCTGCCTGACTGCCTGCCTACCAGTATCAATCACCTACCGACCCACACGTTCGCCTTCTCCTGCTTCTGATTTTGCTCCTGCCTTCTCCTCAGTTGCCGCTGCTTGACAGAACCGGAGGTGACGCGATTGAATACCACCCTTCCTTCATCGACACATCGACCCCTCATCCGATGCATGATCCTCCGGGCTAAACTTCCAGAAAAGAGATCTGTCCTAATCGCCTTCCACCCTAATGGTCATTCTGAAGAAAGGGTAAAGATCCATGAATTTTGTCAAAAGAGGGTCTTGATGGTTTTATCAACCTAAAGGTTCTACGGAAAAATTGTTATCGTTTTTGGCAAGAGTAAGAAACGTAAAAATACATTTCACTTTATTTTTCAACCAGCCAAATTGTATCGAGAAATTCCCCTTGGTAATTAAGACTAATCTTAAAATATCAATTTGCTCCTCAACACGTGAGCCCTCTATCAATTACATCAGTCAATTTGTAATTAACGACACAATTGGCAATTTGATTCGTGCACCTGTGTCTCTAAAAATTCTCGGCTAGACATTTTCATAGAATCGTAGAGTTAATTAGGTGGCTATAAATCAAAACCTGAGACGGACAGAATTCGAGAGGCCTCTGGAGAATTGGACTTGTATTAGGGCCGAAAATGTGAACGTGGAGAATTAAAGACATTTCGGATGGGAGGAAAAAAAAAACGACAAGGCGAGTTGAAAAAATAAAAATTGTCAGGATTGTTGCCGGGGGGAATGAGAAGTGCAAGAGGGGAGGGGAATTACACGAAAGAGAAGAGAGAAAAAAATGATCGCGTCACGGGTCTACAATTGTCTCCGAATGTCTTGAGGCTAAATGACCTTCACGGGGTGAAACCACCTTTCCACCCCATGATGATTAATCGAGAGGGGCGTTTCGGAAAGTGACGTATCTCGACTATGAGGATTTCGATTCTGATGCAAGGGAGATGTCACCGTAAGATCAGTTCCAACCACATTTTGATTTATTTCTTGTTATAATGAGAATAGTGGATCAAACCAGATTAGGATACCGAGTTAGGAGTAATTTGAAAATTTTAAAATGATTATTTTGACCGGATTTTTGTAAATTAGGGGATATTTTTACTTCAGGGTGGACACTTGACCGGGAAATCGGGAAATGACCGAGAATTAAAAATTTAACCGGGAATTTGTTACTAAACCGGGAATTTCTTCGTGGATCTAAAAGTTCTGAGAAATTTTATCGAAAATCAATTTTTTTCATATATCACAAATCTATAATAATCATAATAATAATAATAATCTGCAAGTTCTTTCATTCTTTCATTAATTTTTTTTCTGTTCACACCAGAAGTTTGGAATATAGATATTTATGTTTTAAATCAGATACTTTTTTAAAAATGGATTTAAGTTGATTAAAATTTAAATTTATAAATATCAGTTCAAATAATTTTAAGTTCATTAAAAAATAAATCTTTAATTTTTTCTTTAAATTTCCACAGTTTTCAAAATACAATTATTCCTTGTTGAAAAAACAAAAATCAGAAATGACATCAGAAATGATATCAAACTGACATCAGAAATTTGATTTTGAGACTAGAAATAATGTCATTTCTGATATTAATTTTATTTATTTATTACCAATAATTATATTACATTTACGAAATTGACGAGATGTTTCAGTTTCCTTTTTTAGATATAAATTGATCGGAATTCACATGAGAAGTGATGTCATTTCTGACATCAGAAATGATATCAGAAATTACATGGAAAACGATGTCGGAAATGACATCAGAAATGATATCGGATATGATAAAAAAAATGGTATCACAAATGATATCAGAAATAATGTCAGAGGACATCAGAAATGACATCACAAATGATATCAGAAATTACATCAGTAATGATATAATTTCTAGTCTCAAAATCAGATGTCATTTCTGATATAATTTCTGATGTCATTTCTAATGTCCGATTTTTCAACAAGGATTCTCTTTAAATTTTATAATTATTCTTCAATTTTTTTAAATTATTTTGTTCTGTTGTTGGTTATTCTCGACAGTTTTCGAGTTTTTCTTTCGATTGTCAATTATTTTCCTCATTTCTTAATTATTTTCTTTAAGGGGAGGCACCGGTGAAATTTTAACCTATCTAAATTTATAACGCCTAGAGGTGCCGATTTTTTTTTACAATTTTGAACAAAATTACGTATAAGTATTAAAAAATTCTTATTTCAAAAAAAAAAAAAAAAAAAAAATTCTATGGCAAAAACTTTATTTTTTAATTTTTAACAATATACTGCAATTCTAGATTAAAAATTATGCCAGTAAAAAAATTGATACCCTTTACGAACAAGTTGAAATTTTCTGCTCTTTTATCTAAAATATCCATCCTTTACAATTTTCTATTTCTTTTAACGCCAATTTTTTTACGGGCTTTTTTACAATTTTGAACAAATTACGTATGGATTTAAAAAAATTAAAAATTCTAAAAACGAACAATAATTTTTTTTTTATTTTATCACTGTAGAATAATTTTAAATCCAAAATTTAAATTTAAATTTGCATTTCTGAACAACGCAATTTATGAAATATTGAAATTTGATCGGTGCCTCCCCTTAATATCTATTTAATTATTTTAGCCTTTTTGTAATTTTTTTTTCAATTATCAACTATTTTATAAAAAATTTCAATCTAATTCTTTAATCTTCAATTTATTTCTTTAATTTTTAATTATTTTCTTCAATTCTCATTTATTTTCTTCCATTTTAATTGCATTCTTCGTTTTTCAATTATTTTATTCAATAGTCAATAATTCTCGCATTTTCTCAATTATTTTTTTGACATTTCAATACAATTTATCAATTTCCAATTAATTTTTTCAGTTTTCATTTATTTTCTACAACTTTTTCCATAAAATTTTCATCAGTTTTCAATTGACAATTTATTATTCTCCTTCAATTTTCTGATTACTCATTAATTTAAATTTTTTTTTGTTCGAATGCCGATTATTCTCATCATTTTTGATCTTTTTTCAATTGTTAATTATTTTTTTAATCTTTAATTATTTTCGTCATAATGTAATTCTTTTTTTAAATTATTATCAATTTGTTTTTAAATTTCCATTTAATTCTTTAATTTCCAATTTATTTCTTCAGTTTTTAATTATTTTCTTTAATTTTCAGTAATTTTGATCAGTTTTCAATTAATTCCTCAATAATTCAATAATTCTCGGATTTTTTCAATTATTTTTTCACTCATAAAAATTGTTTTAAAATTTCAAATCAATTATTCAATTCTAGAACTATTCTATTCAATCCTCAGTTATTTTCATCATATTTATATCCCTCATTTCAATTTTCAATTATTTTCTTAAAAATTAAAAAAATTATCGCCATTTTTCTATTATTTTTTTCGATTATCATTAAGGTTCTTTAATTTTAAATACAATTGATAAATTATTTTCTTTTATTTTTAATTCCATTCTTCAACTTTTATTTCCATTCTTAAGTTTTAAATTTTTTCTGCTATATTAATTAATTCTCGGCTTTTTTAATTAGTTTTTTTTCATTTTTTAAGCATATTCTTTGAATTTCAATTCTGTTCTTCAATTTTTAATTGCTTTCTTCAATTTTCAACTATTTTTTTTAATTTCAATAATTTTTTTGATTTTCAATTATTTTTTTTGATGACTAATTTTTCATTTTCCCTGACCACCAATATTACAGATTTTTTAAATCTTGCTTTGTTTATTAGAAATAAAAAGTAATAAAATCATTAATTTTTATTCGTAGTTCCTTTTATGAAAAAATTGCCTGTCTTTTAAAGATTTTTTTGCAGAATCCCTGAGTTTTTCTTGAATTTCGCATCTTTTCTTTAATTTTTCAATTATTCTCGTATTTTTTAAATATTTCCTTCAATTATTATTTATTTTTCTTAATTTCAATTATTTCGTACAATTTTTTCAGTTTTTAATTATTTTAGAATTTTATAATTATTTTCTAGTTTTTTAAATTATTTTCTCGATTATTTTGTTAAATTGTGTATGAATCTAGCCATTTTTTAAATTTTGTTTTCAATGGTCAATTAATTTCGTCATTTTGTAATTTTTTTTCAATTATCAATTATTTTTTAAAAATTTTAATCCAATTCTTAAATTTTCTATTTATTTTTTAAACTTTCAATTTTTGTTGTTAAATTTTCAATTTATTTTCTCGATTTTTTATTATTTTCTTCAATTTCAATTATTTTTTCGATTTTCATTTTAGTTGTTCAATCTGCAATTATTTCCAACAATTATTCCGATATTTTTTTTTATTTTAATTCGCAACTACTTTCTTTAAATTATATTTAATTTTCTTTATTTTCTGGTCTAATTTTATGAATTATTTTTTCAGTTCTCTATTAACCTTGTCATTCTTCGAATTCTGTTTTCAATTGACAATTATTTTCGTCATTTTTCGCATATTTTCTTCAATTTTTCAATTATTCTCGTAATTTTTCAACTTTTATATTCAATTATTAATTATTTTCTGCAAGTTTCAATTATTTCCTACAATTTTTTCAATTTTCAATTATTATCTTAAAATTTTATAATTATATATTGATTTTTTATATTATTTTGTGTGGTTGTGTATTAATCTAGACAATTATTTTTTTTCGATTTTTAATCCAGTAGTTTAATTTACAATTATTTCCAACAGTTATTCCTACAATTTTCCAACTAGTTTGTTTAAGTTTTATATTTATTGTTCAATTTTTTAAACTATTCTTTTCAATTGTGTAATTTCAATTGTGTTTCAAATGATCAACAACAATGCAAAGTTTATCGCGTTAATGTTGCTAGTGGAATTATAATACGTAATTTTTTTTAAATGTTTAAGATAAAATATTGTCAAAAAATTTAGATGTTCATATTTTGTGATAATAAAACTTGTTAAGCTTTAATTATAATTAAGAAGATTATAAGAATGTGTAAATTTTAAATTTAAGTATATAAAGCTATATTTTAAATATAAAGGCGAATCTTGCAAAATTAAAAATACTGTTTTAATTGTTCGAAAATTTGTGACTGGGAAATCTAAAAAATTGACCTGAAAAAATCGGGAATTTAATTTCATAAAAAAAGTGGTTTTTGTAAAAGTTGTATCGGTTTATGAGAAAGGTTTCATTCGGAAAACGGAAATGACACAAACAGAACCATTTGGTAAAAATCCACAATTAAAGTTCAAAACGTCATTTATCAAAAAGTTAAGCTCTTTCTACTTGGGGGATTATTCATCATGAGATAAATGCCTGTCGAATTCGCTCCTGTTGATTTTCCCGGAACCCTATCTCTGAGTTTATTAAGAGTCTTGAACCTAGATTAAAGGGCTAGTTCCTAGCATAAGAGGATTAAATTTTGACTTTGTTGTGGTCTCACTCGAAGACGTTCATTAACGAAATCATTACTATACCAAGCAATCTTTGCTTCTTCTCTAAAGGACCACAACTTGAGAAACATGATTATTATTTCGCGGAAAATTTTCCACAATTTCATTTCCCTTCTAAATTAAAGAATAATACCTTCTCTTGAAACTTAGTTAACCAGAAAATTCATACAAATAGGGCAAAAAAGTAAATACACGGAGAGAATAATATTTTTTATTCAAAACTCACCCACCACCTGATGAGCTCGAATGAGTGATTCCCCTCCCTGCAGAGAAAGGGAAGAATCTCTCCAAGGGAGCGAAACTAATCGATTAGAGTATTCTGAAATTCAGCTTTCTTTGTCGATATAATCTTTTTTATTTGTGTTATTCCCTTTTAGCTTCCGTTCTTTAAAAAGTCGCTGTTACCTTTAAAATTTCGATAATTTACCAGAAAGAAAGCCCAGAGCAAATATCATTTAATCTATAAAAGAAAGCGAGAAGGGAACTATAATTAATTTTATGATTGTTTTTATCGTTCCTTCTGCACGTTTAATTTAATAAAAGAGCAACTGAATGTTGCAGGACAAAAACACTAGTTGCCGATCCTGATAATTTTTTATTTTTTATTTTGAGACTCGAGGAATTTTAAAGCTAAGTGCAATAAAATCTGGACAAAATTGTTTCGCATGAATCCAGTTTTACAGAAAGATCCGAGAGTGCCTCTCGGTTGCAAAGGCACTGGAATGCGAGAGAAGTTTACTTGAGTAAAACGGCTCGAGCAATGGACGAATGCAAAAAGTCGAGAAGGGAGAGAGACGACGACGGCATCGTTTCGACGACACGAGGCAAAAGGGGTCGAGGATCGATCTTTCATTCACGAGACGGCCTCACTGTTATGAATGAAAGTCCACAATCTTTTTTAATATCTCTGACATCTCACCTTCACGTCGCTCCTAACGTGGTTTCGATTTTGATCGAAGACTCTCTAGGCACAAGTGTCTCTTCTTTTCCCAAATAAATTCCTTCCTACAGAGCAAACTTGAGATTATTAATTCAATTTCGAGAAATTTTAGGGTCAAAGTTAAACAAAATTGTTGCGGTAATTTGAAATTAATGTTCGAATTAGGAAATTTCGATTTCGTATCTCCTGCTGACTCTCAGTGTCCACAAATCACCTTCTACTCTCGTGTGGTGTATCGCAAAACAGGAGCTCTTGCTGGGCGAAATTAATATTCGGACGGTGCTTAGATTTAGAAGGCGAATTTGCAGATTAGTTTCCTCTCTAGGAAATGTGGTCAGGATGCAGTGGCAGGGTCCGATTGGTCGTTCAGTAGGGGGTCAAGGGGTGAGGCGAGAGGTCGCTTTTGGGGGTGGCACTGGATTTAGTTTCCTAGGGGTTGAAATCTCCTAAGGTTTTCAGAGAGAGGGGGGAGGTCAGCCTCGGCGTATTTGTTAGAGCAGCAAGTGTGCTGGACACATCTTTAATATATGCATCGTCCTAATGGACGAGGTCTACGAATTGTAGTAATAGTGATTTACCACGTCTCGCTCCCCCAAAACCGACTAAAACAGAACGTTACTTACGATAAGAGGGATGTTAGACACTTTCACAGATTCTTCGGGACGATTTCATACCAATTCAGATTTCTCGAATTAGATATATATTTTGGCTCCTCTATTGCGCAGAGGGACATCTTTTTTTTTGCTTGATTTTCTTTTTTTGAACAGAGAAAAAAAGTTGGGAGCTTTGAACAAGTTGAAAATCTGGGTCGTATGGGGAGAAAAGAAATTTTGGTGGAATTAACATTTGTTATGTTTTTTTTTCTTGACTACTAAGTTGATTTTTGTTTTTTGTTTAGATTATACCAAGTTTCCAGCAGAGAAAGGTGTTAATTTTTGATGACGAATATAGTAACCAATACTTTTATGAAGAGGACGTACACAGGAAACAGTATGCAAAAATCAGACCAGTTTTCCGGAAGAAAAAGTTATAAAAAATATATTGTTTTTGAAAACAAATCGTAACCAATTTCTATGAAGAGGCCCACGGGAAGAAGCTTGTCTAAAAAAGTCAAGGTTTCCGGAAGAAGAATTTGTAAAGGGTGTTATTTTTTAAAAACAAATCGTAACCAATTTTTAATGAAGAGGATATCCATAGGGATCATCCATAAAGAACGTACGATCAATTTACGAGATTTTTGACCCCCTCCTCCCTATGTTCTACTTGATTAGAAATGACGATCTCCCCTAAATGGAACATTCTAAAAATGCTTTATATACCTCTAAAAATTCATGATTTTTAAAGCTAAAGTTTCAAAGACGAACATAGATATTAGAATAGAAACAAAAAAAGATAAACGATCTAAATTTATACTATCCCCCCCCCCAACTTTGTTGCATTTCACCAACCCCCTCTCCCCTAAAAATGGACTGTTCTCTATAGATGATCCTATAATCAAGTAGATAGTTTTAGGTGGGGGGGGGGGGGGGATCAAGTAAAAATTTAATTTTATCCCTTAAAGCTTAAAATGTTGTTTAACTGACTTTCAAATTTCGCGACACTATTTTTTCGATAGGATATCTCAAGAACGCTTCACTTTCAATTATTTACATAAAATTGTAATACTTTCTTTCAATTTTTGAATATTTTTATTATTTTACAATTGTTTTCTCAAATTTTAAATTATATTCAATTTTTTTTTCTAAATTTTTCAATTATTAATCGCAAATTGCAAATATTTTTATCAATGCTCAATTTTTAAAATTATTTTTCTATTATTTTTTTAAATTTTTAATTATTTTTTACAAATTTCAATTATATTTCAATAATTTTTCAATATTTTTTTTTCTGAATTTTTCAATTACTTATCTCAAATTGCAAATATTTTTATCAATGCTCAATTTTTAAAATTATTTTTCTATTATTTTTTAAAATTTTCAATTATTCTTCATAAATTTCAATTATTTTACTAAATTTTTCAATATATTTTACTCCTCAATTTTTCAATTATTTATATCAAATTTCAATAAGTTTATCAATGCTCAATTTTTAAAATTATTTTTCTATTATTTTTTTTAATTTTCTATAATTTTTCACAAATTTCAATTATATTTCAATATATTTTTTTTCACTTTTCAATTATTTATCTCAAATTTCAAGATTTTATCAATGCTCAATTAAAAAATGATTTTTCTATTATTTTGAATTTTCAATTATTTTTCACAAATTTCAATTATGTTTCTAAATTTTTTAATTATTTATCACAAATTTCAATAATTTTTATCAATGCTCATTTTTCAAAATTTTTTTCTATTATTTTTTAAAATTTTTATTTATTTTTCATAAATTTTAATTATTTTTTGAAAATTTTAATTATTTTTCACCATTTTCAATTATTTTTCTAAATTTTTCAATTATTTACCGCAAATTTCATTAATTTTTATCATTGCTCAATTTTTAAATTATTTTTCGATTCTTTTTTTAATATTCAATTATTTTCCATTAATTTTTATCAATGTTCAGTTTTTAAAATTATTTTTCTATTATTTTTTTAAATTTTCCATTTTTGTTCACAAATTTCAATTATTTTTATAAATTTTTCAATTATTTATCGCAAATTTTAATAATTTTTATCAATGCTCAATTTTTAAAATTATTCTTTTGTTTTTTTTAATTTTTAATTATTTTTCAATAATTTTTAAATATTTTTTTTCCCTAATTTTTTCAATTATTTATCTCAAATTTCAATAATTTTTATCAATGCTAAATTTTTGATATTATTTTTCTATTATTTTTTTAAATTTTCAGTTATTTTTCACAAATTTGAATTATTTTTTTAAAATTTTTAATTATTTATCGCAAATGATAATTTTTATCGATGCTCAATTTTTAAAATTATTTTTCTATTATTTTATGTAATTTTTAATTATTTTTCAATAATTAAAAAAAAAATGTTTTCCCTAATTTTTTGCAATTATTTATCTCAAATTTCAATAATTTTTATTATTTCATCAATTTGCAATTGTTTTCTCCAATTCGTGAGAATTTTCAATATATTTTAGTCAATTACCTTAATTTACAATTATTTATTTCATATTTCAATAATTTTTATTAATGTTTCATTTTTCATATCATTTTTAATTATTTTCTTATATTTTAAATATATTTTGTAATTTTATAAATACATTTTTCATTAATTTTAATTATTTCTTAGACTTTCAATTATTTTTACCATTTTAAAATTATTTTCTCCAATTTCTTAATATTTTAATTATTTTTTAACTTATTTCACAAACATTTCAATTATTTTTCAATTATTTATTTATTTTATTTATTTATCTACTTAAGATTAATAATTATTATTAGATCTATTTAATTACTTTAAGACATTTTCAATTATTATTTTTACAAATTTTAATTATTTTCTTCTATTTTTAATTATTATTATTTTACTTACTATTTTTCCCCACTTTTTATTAGTTCTTTAAATTTAAAATATTTTCTACAATTTTTAATTCTTTTTATCATTTTCAACTATTTTTCTTAAAATTTCTGTTACTTTTTCAATTTTTTTATTAGTTTCCTAAATTTTCAATTATTTCTCTCATATTTCAATTACTTTCTTCAATTTCAAATTAATTTGGTAATTTAATCACTTTTTTCAAAATTTTAATTATTTTCTTTAATTTTACATTATTTACCTCAGATTTTAATTATTTTTTTCATTATTTAAATATTTTCATTATTTTGAGTTTTCTCAAATTTTCAATTATTTGTTAGTGAATTTTACAAATTTCCAATTATTTTCTCCAATTTTTAATTATTTTTTTTATTAATTTTCTAAATTTTCAATTGTTAATCACTAATTTCAATTAATTCTTTAATTATCAATTACTTTCTTTAATTTTTCATTGTTTTTACCATTTTCCAATTATTTTCTTTAGTTTCGATTAAGCTTTTTGATTTTGATTTCTCATATGGGAAGTATTATGACTTATTTTTTTTAAAATTGTAATTATTTTCTTTAATTTTAAATTATTTATCTTAAATTTGAATTATAATTATTTTCATTTTTCAATTAATTTCATTTTTTACAATTATTTTCTTCTAATTTGATAGATTTTAATTGTTTTTTAATTAATTTTCTAAATTTTCTAAATATTTATCTCAAATTTTACTTCTTTATTTCAATTTTCTATTGCTTTCATCATTTTTCAATTATGTTTTTTAATTTTAAATATATTTTATATTTTCATCACTTATTTTTCTCAGAGTGTAATTATTTTCTTTAGTTTTGAATTATTATTATCATTTTTTATCATTTTCTCCAATTTTTATTTTTCAATTAATTTTATGGATTTTGCTTCCTCCTAGAAGAAGTTTTGTGATCGTTAAGATTTTCGATTTTCCAAAAATAGTCTAAATTGACTCATTTTCATCTTATATTCTTTTTTATAGTTATAATTTCTCATAACATAGAAGATCATATTATTTTTAAAATAAGTCCACGTGGAAATTTAGAGGGGGGATGAGGGAATCAAAAAGGGATTAAAAATTGTCCACGTGGTATATAATTGACCCCTTAAGAAAAAAAACTTTGGTTTTTTTGACACACCCTAATAACTAGGTTTCCGTTACAATTTCTAAAAGGTGTTATTTTTTGAAAACGAATCGTAATCAATATATTTTTATGAAGAGGACATCCTCAGGAAGCAGTATGCATAAAAAAACCAGGTTTCTGGAAGAAGTTATAAAAGGCGTTATGTTTTTGAAAACAAATCGTAATCAATTTCTATGAAGAAGGCCCACGGGAAGCACCTTGTCTAAAAAAGACCAGGTTTCTGGATGAGGAATTTGTAAAGGGTGTTATTTTTTAAAAACAAATCGTAACCAATTTTTATGAAAAGAGGTCCACGGAAAGCATCTTGTTTAGATAAGATTAAAATATTTTCAGGCTAAAAACTCCCATGCGATTAGCGATTGCAGTGATGCAAATTTTCAAGAATTTTTTTTTTCTTTCGCTGTCCTTCAAGTTTCAAATCGACCTTTAAGACCATACTTTTCTTTAGAAAAGATAAATCAATGTTATATAATTATTTTATTACACAAGTTTTCTTAAAATTACATTAGTCTTAGTTTCTCCTCGAAGTTGCCAGAGAGAAATTCCTGAATCCCTGTTTTTCTGAAAATAAAGATCGCGATCTCAAGAAATCGAGCTAATCTGTTAACAATAGACGTAGATTTATATCCTCTCTGAGAAAACCCCACTAAAAATGTTTATCCTCTTTCTCGTTAAATTGACTACCAAGAATGAGGTGTTCAAATCGCCATCACGCAAAGTAACTAAAAGTGCGAGTTCCCAATCCGGACCCTTGTTGAGGCAATCACAATCAATCGCGAGGAGTCGAGTATCCCTAACCAGCCTTTTCCAGTTCCGCGATCTTCTCGAGGAAATACCATTAACCATAAACACGGCCGACCACAAGTCAATGCTTCTCCAAGTCCCAAAGTCAATTCCCCTGAACGACAAGACTGCAAAGGGGTTTCTTCTTGCTTCAAGAGGCGAGGCGAGTCTTATACCTCGAGAGATGTGGCACTTTGGAATGCGAAATGGATATAGTAACAAAGCTATGAGCAGAAATAAGAGAGAGAGAGAGAGCAATAGAGATGGAGAAAAGTCCCCATTTGTAGAGCAAACAGCGCCAGTCAGTTTATTGGCGAATAATACACAATAGGCTGTCCGAAGTCGGGAATAGTCTTCCCAGTGTATTTCCCTAAAGTGCCATCTGAGGGCAGTCAAACCATAAAGCGGCGAGAGTCTTGGCAAAAACTTAAACGCAAAGTTTCTGCAAAGAGGGTGGATTCAGTCCACTCTCCGATTTCATTCCAATTGTGTTCGACTCTCGGAAATTTCTCCACGAGACACTTTAACGCTCGTCATTCTCGATTTTTCCATTCACCGGGATTAATAGACTCTCACACATCTTAACAAAATTCGAAAAAATATCGTCTCCTTGTTAAAAAAAAAATTAATTTCCCTTCAGTGCGATTCCAAGTGGAATTTACGATATTTTCAGGCAGGTTAACATCAACATCAAGCACCGAAACTTTAGAATTTGATTATATTTAGTGTGACTAATATTTTACACAAATATTTAGGTAGAAATATTAATTAGTTTACGAGAATCTAATTAATATTAGGCGTATCAAGATTTTCTTTCTTTTAAAATGCTCAGGAAAATATAAGGAATATTTTTAATTCAGGGCAATTTTTTATAATTTTAATATTGAAAAAGTTATTAAATAAAATTTGTATAACTTTTAAGCAGCAAGAAAAAATTCAATGACGCAAATGTTAAAACGAACTTATCTGTGTTCTGTTCAAGATTCCAAAAGAAAAGAACTACACAGTTACTTACTTTATATTAAATTTTCATAAATTACAAATGTAAACATTGGAGATTTCTGTTTCGTTGGCATAACTGAGACTTCGTATAGCCCTAACTTCATTCCTCTAAGATACAAATGCGCGCGCAACCATATTGATTTGTTTACTAACAGAAATCCCAAATATTTACATTTATAATTTATTAAAATTTAATATCAAGGAAGTAACTGTGTAGTTCATTTCTTTTGGAATCTTGAAAACAACACAGGTAAGTTCGTTTTAGCATATGCGTCATTGGACTTTTTCTCGCTGCTTAAAAGTTATACAACTTTTATTTAATAACTTTTGAAATATTAAAATTATAAAAAATTGCCCTAAAATAGAAATATTCCTTATATTCTGCTGAGCATTTAAAAAAAAGAAATACGACTTGATACGACTAATAAAACGGAAGATATTGTTATTTCAAAAAAAATTTCTCCAATAAGAGGAAAAATGGTTTTAAACAAAAAAACCCGTTTTTTCGTTTTCAATAAACAGTAAACCTAATAAGAATATTACAAGAGAATATTAGAGAGACGTGGGCTACTCGGGAAACTTGTGAAGCTCTTATCCGTGCATAATAGATTGCACCGGTTGGTGGGTGATTAATACAGTAATTAATAATATAAGGTGACCGAGAAAGGTTGGAGGGAGCTTTGCGCAAGAAGCGTCCATTGTTGCTAGCTGGACAGGGCAAAAAGTGCCTCGTTTCGAGCTTGCCAACGAGGTCTCAGGAGTGTTACGTCATGTTCAGATAGTTTTCTAAGGGATGAAAGGGGTAAAAGGGGCGAAAGAAGAGGGAGAGAGAGAGAGAGAGAGAGAGAGAGAGAGAGAGAGAGAGAGAGAGAGGTGGTCGAATCTAGGAGAGTTATGTTGGGTCATACCCTCGGATGAATTCCAATGTCCACCCAAGCCACTTGTAATTACCACGGGTGCGATATCTTCCGATAGGTTTCCTCGATAATCATCCCTTCTCAAGGATATCGTCACTGATAATCCTTTCAGGCTAATGAGACATGAATCTCGCCCCTTCGTCTATCTTAAAAATCCCCTGTTATTTCTGAGTATTAAAAAAACCGTAATTGATAGTCAAGTTTTCTGAAAAAAAAAACAATTTAGTACAAGAGCTTTTTAAAATTTCCGTAAAAATGGTAATTTGCGTTTAAATTTGATTTTTTTTTAGTTTAAATTCGATATATCGATTTTTGTGTGCGGTATATCGATCTTGTGCGGCACTTGTGGTGGTTTATCGATATAAATATCGATATCTCGAACCTAGGTATCGATATCTCGAACCTAGGTATCGATATCTCGAACATAGGTATCGATAATCGATATATTGAACTTAGGTATCAATAATCGATATATCAAACCTAGGTATTGATAATAATCGATGTATCGAAATGAGATATCGGTAGTCGATATATCACATATGTGTCGGTAATAGATATATCGAACATGGGTTTTGATATATCGAACCTAGGTATCGCATTCGATATATCGAACATGGCATCGAACCTAACAATCGATATATCAAACATAAGTATCGAAATTAGGTATCGATAGTCGATATATCAAATATGTGTCGGTAATAGATATATCGAACCTAGATATCGATAATCGATATATCGAACATGGGTATCGATAGTCGATATATCGAACCTCGGTATCGATAGTCGATATATCGAACCTAGGTATCGATAGTCGATAGATAAAAGATGTGTGTTGGTAATAGATGTATCGAACCCAACAATCGATATATCGAACATAGGTATCGATAATCGATTAAAATGTTCGATATTTTGGTATCTATTTATATTTAACGTTTTTACAGTGAAAAATTTGAATTAGATTAAAATTGAAAACTTTTTTTTTTTCTAATTTATTGAAGTAATAAACAAAGAATTTTTGTTTGTTTGTTTCAGTTGTGTGCATGAGTTGTTTAATTGATAGACTAGAACAAGAACGTCTTGCAAGTCTCACTTATGAAAGAGCAACTATTTACATTAAATGTATTGAAGATGCGGAACCTACGAAAACAACAAATAACGATGTAAGTAAAACTTTTGTTTTAAAAATCAGTTAAGTTTTAATTAAGACTATACGTAAGATTTTAAATAAAGAAAGAAAAATTTGTAATTTCTGTTTTTTGTTTAAAAGCCCTCGTAAAGAATTATTTTTATCTAGCTGTGTGTTATTTTTTTATTTTTTCCTCCTATTTTTTAAGAGTAAATAAAAGGAAGACCTGTTTGTAAAATTGCAGTTTGCTCTTTATGTAATTCCATAGTGGAAGTTTTATGATTCGGTTTTACGATTTAGAAGCTAATAATTTCGAAATTGGCAATACCAACCTCTTTAGTGTTGGTAATAATTGAAATTTTGATTCTTGAAAAGTGAGGCGTTACTTTTTTTTTTTTTTTAAAAAGACGAGGAAAAACATGTGCGACAACTGTACACATGCCTTTTATAAAAAAAAGAAGGAAAAAAACCGGAAAAGAGTTATTTACTCTCAACAATTGTATTTATTAGTTTACATTAACTACGTTTGTTTTCTATTTTACTTTATGTTTTACTGAATTTCCGTTTTTTTAATTTTTTTTTAAACAGAGTTCTACTAGAAAGCGACCCACGAGAACGAGAAGAAATATTCAAGGATCTCACGAGTTTAAGGTTTCCTCTGAGCTCACTTTAAAGGAGCTGAAAGTTATGGTAAGATTCTTTTTAAATATTAAAAGTAATTATTAAGTTGTTTTTTTTATTTCAGTGCGTATATTGTTGATATAACGATATATATTTTCTCGATATCGATATTTTTTTTTGATTTATCGATATTCATTTTCAACATATGGATAACTGGCTTCGACATATCGAATTTAATTCTCGATATATCGATTTTTCGAAATATCGATATTTGTTTCGATATATCGTCATTTATTTTCAAAATATCGATTTTTGTTCTCGATATATCGTTATTTATTCCCGCTGTTATATTGAAATTTATTCTCGAAATATCGATATTTATTCTCGATATGTCGATATATTCGTCGATTTATCGATAGTTTTTGATATATCGATTTTTTCAATATATCAAAGTTTATTCTTGATATATCGATATTTGTTCTCGATATATGGATATTTATTCTTGATATGTCGATATTTTTTTTCGATTTATCGATATTTACTCGATGTATCGACATTTATTCTCGATATATCGTTTTTTTCTTGATATATTGATCTTTTTTGCGATTTATCGTTAATTTTCGATATATTAGTTCTTATAGATAATTGATACCTAATTGTTTTCGATAGCTGATAATTGTTTACGATTCATCGAGTTTTGTTCTCGGTATATCGATAATTATTCTCGAAATATTTATATACTTTTTCTCAGTTTATCAATATTTTTTGATTTATCGATTTTTTCGCTATATTAAATTTTATTCTCAATATATCGATATTTGTTCTCGATATATCGATATATATTCTTCATCGATTGTTCTCAATATACTGATTAATGTTTTCGATGTATCGAGTTTTATTCTCGATGAACCGACCTTTCTTCTTGATATATCGATACTCATTTCTTAATATATCGACATTTATTTTTTAAATATCGACATTTGTTTCGATATATCGAAATATTTTTTCGATAATATTATTTATGACTGTTTTATTGAAATTTTCTTCCGATATTAGTTGTGTTTGATTAACTGTTGAATTTAAAAGTTTTTTTCTCACTAATGTCAAGTTTACAAATGTAAGGGAAAAAATTTGTTTTTATTCTGATTTGCTGCACTAAGAGTGTGAAATTGTTTTTTTTCCATACTAAAATTCTGAGTAAAATACACTCTCATGGGGTATTGTTTTCTTGAAGAATAAAGCAATCTACTTGAGGCTGAAAATTAAGTTGAAGACGAAGGAGCCAAGAGAGAGAGAGAGAGAGAGAGAGAGAGAGCCACCCTTGGAGTGGAGAACTAAACCAAGTAGTAAACGTAAAGGATAGTTATGGCTGGTTAGCATATGCGAGCCCGGGAGTGTGCTTAAACTATTAAGCGTATTTATATTGCGAGGCCGGGATCATCTCGCGGGGCCACTCGCAAAAAATCCGAAAGAGCATAAACCTCGCACTAATAACAGGCCTCCAACTCCACTTGAGTGCAACTCGACTCGGACCCTTCACTCTTTATCTCTCTTTCTTTCTCTCTCTCTTTCACTCGCTCATTCACTTGTTCGGTGCCTTCCCATATCTCGCTTGTTTCGACCTCGCGAGATTTTTCTTCTCTCAAACTGCAGCGGCTCAACCCTTTTTAATATCCGCTCGCGAGAAACGCTTCACCGTCAATGGGAAGATGCTCCAGTTTCTCGTCTCCTTGACTTTTCTGCTCATTTAGCTCTCTTCTATTCTCGCAATTTTGTTTTTTCTCTTCTATTTCTTTCTTAGGTGTCCGGGGTTCGGGACCGAAACCCTTATAGTGAGACTTTGTCATCCGTCCGTCTGTCCGTCTGTCGTTGGCAGCCAATAGTTGTCATTTTGCGTTTGTGTGAGAGAGAGAGAGGTAGATATTGAGAGACAGAGATAATCGATTCACTATATATAAAAATATTACGTGGTTTTTAAGATGGGACGAAGTTACGAGATTCTTGCGTTATTAGGGAGTTACGTGGTTTTTGTGGTAGGAAGGAGTTACGTGGTTCTGGATGTATAAGGGAGTTACGTGGTTTTTGAGGTAGGAGGGAGTTACGTGGTTCTTGATTTGTGAGAGAGTTATGCGGTTCTAGAAGTAGAAAAAAGTTACGTGGTTCTAAAGGTAGAAGAAAGTTACGAGGTTCTAGAGGTAGAAAAAAGTTACGTGGTTCCAGAGGTAGAAGAAAGTTACGTGGTTCTTGATGTATAAGGGAGTTACGTAGTTCTAGAGGTAAAATGTAGTTACGTGGTTTTTAAGGTAGTAGGGAGTTACGTGTTTTTTCAGGTAAAAGGAAGTTACGTGGTTTTTGATGTATGAAGGAGTTACGTGGTTCTTGATGTATGAGGGAGTTACATGATTCTTGATGTATGAGGAAGTTACGTGGTTTTAGAGGTAGAAAGGAGTTACGTGGTTCTTGATTTGTGAGAGGATTACGCGGTTCTAGAAGTAGATGGGAGTTACGTGGTTCTAATGGTAAAAGAAAGTTACGAGGTTCTAGAGGTAGAAAAAAGTTCCGTGGTTCTAGAGGTAGAAGAAAGTTACGTGGTTCTTGATGTATAAGGGAGTTACGTAGTTCTAGAGGTAAAAGGAAGTTACGTGGCTCTAATGGTAGAAGAAAGTTACGAGGTTCTAGAGGTAGAAAAAAGTTATGTGGTTCTAAAGGTAGAAGGAAGTTACGTGGCTCTAAAGGTAGAAGAAAGTTACGAGGTTCTAGAGGTAGAAAAAAGTTACGTGGTTCTAGAGGTAGAAGAAAGTTACGTGGTTCTTGATGTATAAGGGAGTTACGTAGTTCTAGAGGTAAAAGGAAGTTTTTAAGGTAGTAGGGAGTTACGTGTTTTTTCAGGTAAAAGGAAGTTACGTGGTTTTTGATGTATGAAGGAGTTACGTGGTTCTTGATGTATGAGGGAGTTACATGATTCTTCATGTATGAGGAAGTTACGTGGTTTTAGAGGTAGAAAGGAGTTACGTGGTTCTTGATTTGTGAGAGGATTACGCGGTTCTAGAAGTAGATGGGAGTTACGTGGTTCTTAATGTATAAGGAAGTTACGTGGTTTTTGAGGTAGGACGGAGTTACGTAGCTTTTGGGGTATGAGAGAGTTACGTAGTTCCAGAGGTAGAAGAAAGTTACTTGTTTTTTGTGGTAAAAGGGAATTACGTGGTTCTTGATGTATAAGGGAGTTACATGGTTCTTCATGTAAGAGGGAGTTACGTGGTTCTGGATGTATAAGGGAGTTACGTAGTTTTTGAGGTAGGAGGGAGTTACGTGGTTCTAGAGGTAGAAGAAAGTTACGTGGTTCTTGATGTATAAGAGAGTTACGTGATTCTAGAGGTAGAAGAAAATTACGTGGTTCTAGAGGTAAAAGGGAGTTACGTGGTTCTTGATTTGTAATAGAGTCACGTGGTTCTTAAAGGAGAAAGGAGTTACGTGGTTCTTGATGTATGAGAGAGTAACGTGGTCCCAGATTGATAAAATTAATATCTATTTTTTTATCGAAATTAAAGTTTTCTTTTTTTTATTATTTTTATCTATTGCTTCCTCTTAATTTCACTTAAGTGGAAGAAAAGTGTTCATGGAATGAAATTATTTTTCAGCTAGTTTCTATTTTTGACTATCTTGTTTTTTACTTTATTTATTTTAACTAAATTTTTTTATTTTATTTAAAACTCTTTTGGCTTACAATTATTTATGTAATTTTTTCTTCCTTCTCTCTCTCTCTCTCTCTCTCTCTCTCTCTCTCTCTATTTATTTATTTATTTCTCCCTTCCACTCTCAAAAACATTCTCTCTTTTATACTTTCTCTAATCTCTCTTGTCTCATCTTTTTTCTCCTTTATTCTTTTTTTTCAACTCTTTCAATTCCTACAGTTCGTGCCCTCGAAGGAAGAAACGAAAATAACTCAATTAGTTGACTTTGCAGAAATTAAATACATGTTTCGAGATACATCTTTCTCCAGATTATGATCCAATTATATTGTAACAGAATTTCTTAATTTTACTAAAAATAATTTTTAAAAAAGGAGGATAAACGCGCTTTCTTTATTGAAATGTAGTTTAAATTTAGTTCAGTGTATCTTAATCGAAATATTTGTTTTCGATCAATCAAAATTTTTTCTCAGTATATCAACACTTGATATATAAGTATTTGTTCTCAAAATATCGATATTTGATCACGACATATCGGGATTTGCTTTCGATACATCGATATTTCTTTTCGTTAAATCGATAATTAATCTCGATATATCGATATAAACTAAATATCGAGATAGCGACAATCATTCTTCATATATCGATATTTCTTCTCGACATAGCAAATATTTATTCTTGAATTATCGATATTTGTTTTTCAAGTATCGATGTTTGTTTTAAAAATATATCGAAATTTAGTTTTGGTTCACCAACGTTATTTGTTTCTGTTATATCGATAATCATTCTCGATTTATCGACGTTTATTCTTAATATTTCGATATTTAATAACGATATATATCGATAATTATTCTCAATACATTGATATTGGTTCCCGACATATCGATATTTATTCTCGATCTAACAATATTTATTCTTGATTTATCGATAATTGTTCTCAAAGTAACGATATCTAGTCTCTATATCGATATTTGAGCTCGACGTATTTTTCTCGAAATCTCGATACGTATTATCGATTTATCGACATTTATTTTCGATATATCGATATTTGTTTTTGATATATCGACGGTTTTTTAGAAAATACAGATATTTTTTCTTGATTTATTGACATTTGTTTTCTATTTTAATATTTGTTCTCGATTAATTGATAATAATTGATCTCGAAATCTCGATATATATTAGATATATTTCGATATTTACTCTGAATATCGTATATCGATATTTTATCTCGATATATTGATATTTTATCTCGAAACATCGATAGTTATTCTGGATTTATCGATATTAGCTTTCGATTTATCGATATTTTTATTTATCGATTATTTAATATCGATATTAATTTTCTCTTTCCTCTCTCTTTTCAGTATTATTTTTTCATTTCTGTATAATAACAAAATTTAAGAGAAAAGACAAGAATAACAGGCAAAAGCCCTTTTAACAAGCGGCTGAAAATAAATAGATATTTTCTTGAAAGTGATAATCGGACAAGGTTGGTTGTTGGTTGGTTGGCGGATCTCTGCTTCGAGCTGCACTTGCGCCTCGAAGCGTTCCTTGCTCGTAAAACGAAACTGAATGCGTTTACACCAATACAGGCCCGGAGTCACACTTAAGCAACACCAACGTGCTTCCACAAATTAAGCAATTACCAGACGCGCAAGCTCAACACTCAAGAATCGCCATCGACAGGAGAATTCAAGCAGCGAACTTGTTCGCTCTTTTGTCCGCTTTTTTTTTCTTTTTTTTTTAAACTCGCCGATAATCCGCGAAAACTCGAGCTCCCTTTGGCCATTGGCTTTCTTAAGGGCTCTTCTCTCTTTCTCTCTCTTTGTTACCGGTATACCGGACAAGTGCTTCAGTCGGCACCTGACTACACTTTTCAACAACACTGACTCAATACCGAGCACTTTGTAATCAGCCTTCCTTATGTAAATGGCCATATTCTTCTTTTTTTTATTCTTTTACTGCCAGATGGACGAGATAATAACAATTAGAAAAGAGAGAGAGAGAGAGAGAGAGAGAGAGAGAGAGAATATAATGTAGTTCTCGTCTCTTTGCTACATGTCGATTCTCGATTGTTACGTTTCCCGATCTAATTGTAAGTGATCTTCGCTCGTGCGAAACCTATCATTAAATTATTGCTTTCCAGCTAGCTGACGGTGACGCCTTCCGACTCGTCGGAAGTCGTTTGTCATTTTTAGAAACCACTTGTTACGGATCTCTGCTTTTTACGAGAATCGGGAACAAAAAAAAAATAGAACAACAAGTCACCAACATTCTAAATTTCAGGTTTTTTTTATTCATCAATTATTGTGACTTTAAAAAAAAAAAAGTATTTTTATTTCCTTCAAAAAATATATATACCTACTTGTAAGTTTCGGATCAATCAAATACTTTTTCAAACTAGTTACAAACAGTTTCGAACTAGTTACAAACAGCTTCGACCTAGTTACAAACAGCTTTGAACTAGTTACAAACAGTTTCGAACTAGTTACAAACAGCTTTAAACTAGTTACAAACAGTTTTGAACTAGTTACAAACAACTTTGAACTAGTTACAAACAGTTTTGAACTAGTTTCAAACAGTTACGAACTTTTTTGCATTGTTTTAAGGTAATTTAAGCATCTCCATAAACAGTTGAAAACAATTTTTAAACACCTTCAAACTAGTCTCAAAAAATATCAAAATAGATTTAAACAGTTTCGAACTAGTTTCAAACATTTCCAAACAAGTTTGAATTACCTTCAAACTAGTCCCGAACAATATCAAAGTAGACTTAAACAGTTGCGAACTACTTTAAAACAGTTTCAAACTTGTTTCAAATAATTACTAACAAGTTTCAAACTTCTTCAAACTAGTTTCAAACAAACTCGAAGTGGATTTAAACAATTTCCAATTAATTAAAAACAGTTTCGAACTAGATTTCGAACTAGGCTTCTAACTACTTTTAAATAATTTCAAAGTAGATTAAACAATTGCAAAATAATTAAAAACAGTTTCGAACTAGTTTCAAACAGTTTCGAACTAGTTTCAAACAGTTTCAAACTTGTTTCAAACACCTTCAAATTAGTTTCAAACAATTTCAAAGTAGATTCAAACAATTTTCAAATAATTAAAAACAGTTTCCAACTAAGTTTCGAACAGTTTCCAACAAGTCCAAACAAGTTTGAAAAACCTTCAAACTAGTGTTAAACAGTATGAAAATAGATTTAAATAGTTTCGAACTAGTTTCAAAAATTTCCAAAAAATTTTGACTTACCTTCAACCTAGACTCAAACAATATCAAACTAGATTGAAATAGTTGCGAACTAGTTTCAAACAAGTTTTAACAAGTTTTTTGAACTAGCTTTCTAACTAGTTTGGAATAATTTCGAAGTAGATTTAAACAATTTCGAAATAATTAAAAACAGTTACGAAATAGTTTCAAACAGTTTCGAACTAGTTTCAAACACCTTCAAACTTGTCTCAAACACCTTCAAACTTGTTTCAAACAATTTCCAAATAATGAAAAACAGTTTCCAACTAGGATTCGAACTAGTTTCATACTTGTTTCAAACAATTTCAAACAAGTTTCAAACACCTTCAAACTGGTCACAAACAATTTCGAAGTGGATTTAAACAATTTACAAATAATTAAAAACAGTTTCGAACAAGGTTTCAAACTAGGTTTCTAACTAGTTTTAAATAATTTCGAAGTAGATTAAACAATTGCGAAATAATTAAAAACAGTTTCGAACTGGTTTCAAACAGGTTCAAACTTGTTTCAAACACCTTCAAACTAGTTTCAACAATTTCGAAGTAGATTTAAACAATATCCAAATAATTAAAAACCCTTACAAAATTGTTTCAACCAATTACAAACAAGTGTCAAACACCTTCAAACTAATCTCAAACAATTTCGAAGTAGATTTAAACAGTTTCGAACTAGTTACAAACAGTTTCGAACTAGTTACAAACAGTTTTGAACTAGTTTCAAACAGTTTCAAACTTTTTTTGCATTTTTTAAGGAGACTTAGATGTTCCTTTAAACAATTCAAAACAAGTTTGAACAACCTTCAAACTAGTCTCAAACAATATTAGAGTAAATTTAAACAGTTTCGAACTAGTTTCAAAAATTGACAAACAAGTTTGAATTACCTTCAAACTAGTCTCAAACAATATAAAAAAAATATCATAACTATATTTTAACAGTTGCGTACTAGTTTCAAACTTGTTTCAATTAATTTCTAACAAGTTTCAATATAAAAATAGTTTCGAACAAGGTTTCGAACTAGGTTTTTAACTAGTTTTAAATAATTTCGAAGTAGATTTAAACAATTTCGAAATAACTAAAAACAGTTTCGAACTGGTTTCAAACAGGTTCAAACTTGTTTCAAATACCTTGAAACCTGTTTTAAACAATTTCGAAGTAGATTTAAACAATTTCCAACTAATTAAAAACAGTTTTGAACTAGGTTTCGAACTTGGTTTCTAACTAGTTTCAAACCGTTTCAAACTTGTTTGAAATAATTCCAAACATGTTTGAAACAACTTTAAACTAGTTTTAAATCATTCTGAAGTAGATTTTGACAATTTCAAAGTAATTAAAAACACCTTCAAATAGTCTCAAACAATTTCGAAGTAGATTTAAACAGTTTCGAACTAGTTACAAACATTTTTGAACTAATTCAAATAGTTTCAAACACTTTTTGTATCGTTTTAAGATGACTTAAGTGTCCCCTTAAACAGTTCAAAGCAAGTTTGAAACACCTTCAAACTAGTCTCAAATATCAAAGTAAATTTGAACAGTTTCGAACTTGTTTCAAACAATTTCAAACAAGTTTGAATTACCTCAAACTAGATTAAAACAGTTTCCAACTTGTTTTAAACAATTTTAAACTTGTTTCAAATAATTCTAAACAAGTTTCAAACACTCATTGTTTTTTAAGGACAAATACAAAAAATCGAGTTTTTTTTTAAATTTAAAAAAAAACCGATATTTTGTGAATTAAAAAAAATTAATTTCTTAATTTGCAGAGAAGCAAAACGCTACTAAAATAAAAAAAAACAGAATAAATATATAAATAATATATGGCGCTGTATTAACCAAAGTAATTGTTTTTTTTCAATTTTTGTAAAAACTAGGGAGGTTTTAAAAAAGGAACGTATGATGAAGTTTTGAAATTTACTTTTTAGAATATTTAATTCATAGAATTTCATTAGCAAGAATCTTCTTTTAGTCAAAATTTCACATTTTCGAATATGTTTTCAATCAAACATAAATTAATCCGAATTTTGACCTAACAGAATTTTCAGGTCACCGAATTCATATTCAACAGAATTTTCATTTTACAGAAATCCTTTTAACCAACTTTTCAAATAAAAGAATTAAATTTTAAACGAATTTTAATTTAGAAGAACTATTATTTTACAGAATTTTATGTTAATCGAATTTTTAAATACCAGAATATTCATTTGTCCAACATTGCAAATATTTCTTCACATTTTCTGATTGGTCAATTTCAAACTTCGCGCCAAAATATTTCCCTCGGATATTTTTTCTGCTATTTGCAATTTCGGACAAATGAAGATTCTGTCAAATGAATATTCTGGTATTTAAAAATTCAAGTAACCTAAAATTCTGTAAAATAGAAATTCGTGTAAATTGGAATTCTTTTAAATGAAAAATCGGTTAAAAGGATTTCTGTAAAATGAAAATTCTGCTGAATATGAATTCGGTGAACTAAAAATTCTGTTGGGTCAAAAATAACGAATTTTAATTTACAAGAATTTTTATTTTACAGAATTTTATGTTAATCGAATTTTTAAATACCAGAATATTCATTTGACAGAATTTTCATTTGTCCAAAATTGCAAATATTTCTTCACATTTTCTGATTGGTCAATTTCAAACTTCGCGCCAAAATATTTCCCTCGGATATTTTTTCTGCCATTTGCAATTTCAGACAAAAGAGCATTCTTAATTTTAAGTTTTCTATCAAATGCTAATTCGTACTAACACAATTTCGGACAAATGAAGATTCTGTTAAATGAATATTCTGGTATTTAAAAATTCAATTAACCTAAAATTCTGTAAAAAATTCTTCTAAATTAAAATTCGTGTAAATTGGAATTCTTTTAAATGAAAAATCGGTTAAAAGGATTTCTGTAAACAGAAAATTCTGCTGAATATGAATTCGGTGAACTAAAAATTCTGCTAGGTCAAAATTCGGATTAATTTACGTTCGATCGATTATAAGATAAAAGCAATCTAAACTCATAATTACCAAAATTTTAAAAACGACCTAAACTTGATAATAAACATTGTTCTTTATCTCTGTCTCTAGTTATACTGTTAACCTGGTTCCGTTCCAATTTCTCAATTATTTCAGCCGGAAGGAATAAAAATTCTCTGTCTCTCGAGATTTAGTTTTATTTGTGGTAATTTCATACTTGAAAAGTGTCGGTTACGTTTGAAGGTAAGTCCGCTGGAATGTCATAGAAAGCAAAATATTCACAATATCTGTTTCTTGCATTGTGCAATTGCGTCAAGTTTAGCGAGTGTCTTTGTCCCGATTCTTATATATGACGGTGCAGCAGCCGCTCTCTGTGTGTCAGTCGACCGTGAAATTTCACGACTTTAATTGTCAGTTTTTTTTTAACAGTTTGCGTTGCTTTTTTTTTTTGTTTGCCCCGCCCCACCAACGGATTTAGAGAGAGAATGGAATTGTGAAAAAAAATCGGCTAAACATGATTGTTGAGCAAACGTTCGCGCGTAATAACTCACGCTGGTTAATAACGGCACGACGTTTCGTTCCGCTTAAGAAAAGCGTTTTCCAAGTATATATAGTAATCGATAATGAACACCTTGATAACGAATCCGTTATTCTGAAAGGCCAGACCGGACCCGGGATCGTTCGATTTTAATAGTCGGTACTAAATATTATGGCAGTGGCTTATTTCATTCTTGAAAAATCACTATTCATGAACGATGAAGGTCAATTTTTACATTTCCGGGATATTTAAACTTTGTTTCAATGGATAATTGGAAACTCGAGAAGAGGATAATTATTTTTGCTGCTGTCTTTGTTGATAAAGATGCACATTTCGATAATTATTAATTTAATTATTAAATTTAATACTTATTTTGTATTTTTATTTGTTTGTAAAAGTACATCAACATTGTAAGTAGTTCGAAACTGTTTAGAATTGGTACGAAACTATTTGGAAAATAATCATACGAAATTCATCAATAATATTCGAAACCAATTTAAATGTGATTTAAACTAGTTCGTAAATGGTGAAAATGATTTAAAACAAGTTTCAGACTGTTTGGAACTGTTTGAAACAAGTTTAAAACTGTTTGGAACAAAATCATAAGAAATTCATCAAAACTATTTGAAACCAGTTAGAATCTAATTAAAACTAGTTCGGAAACGTTTAAAACTATTTGAAACAGGTTTGAGACTGTTCAAAACTAGTTTGGAACTGTTTAAAACAAGTTTAAAACTGCTTAGGACATAGCTATACGATATTAATCAAAACAATTCGAAACCAGTTTGAATTTAATTAAAACTAGTTTAGAAATGGTGAAAATGATTTAAAACAAGTTTGAGACTGTTTAAAACTAGTTTGGAACTGTTTAAAACTAGTTTAGAACTGTTAGGAACAAAGCACTACAAAATTTATCAAAAATATTCTAAACCAGTTTCAATCTGAATAAAACTAGTGAGGAGATGTTTAAAACAAGTTTGGAACTGTTTGGAACAAGTTTAAAACTGTTTGGAACAAAGCCATACAAGATTATGAAAACTATTCGAAACCAGTTTGAATCTGATTAAAACTAGTTCGAAAATGTGTGAAATTATTTGAAACAAGTTTCATACTGTTTAAAACTAGTTTAGAATTGTTTGAAACAAGTTTGAGACTATTTAAAACTAGTTTGGAACTGTTTGCAACAAAACCCTACGAAATTAATTAAAAATATTGGAAATAACTTTGAATCTAATTAAAACTAATTTGAAAAAGTTTAAAACAGTTTAAAACAAGTTTAAAACTGTTTAAAACAGGTTTAAAACAAGTTTGGAACTGTTTAAAACAAGTTTGGAACTGTTTGAAACAAGTTTAAAACTGTTTAAAACAAGTTTGGAACTGTTTGAAACAAGTTGAAAACTGTTTAAAACAAGTAAAAAATGTTTAGAACATAGCCCTGCGAAATTTATTAAAAATATTCGAAATCAGTTTGAATCTAATTAAAACCACTTCGGAAATGATAAAAATTATTTAAAACAAGTTGGATACTGTTTGAAACTGGTTCGGAACTGTTTGGAACAAGTTTAAAACTGTTTAGAACAAGTTTAAAACTGTTAGGAACTAAACCTTACGAAATTCATAAAAAATATTCGAAACCAGTTTGAATCTGTTTAAAACTAGTTTGGAACTGTTTGGAACATGTTTAAAACTGTTAGGAACTAAACATTACGAAATTCATAAAAAATACTCGAAACCAGTTTGAATCTGTTTCAAACTAGTTTGGAACTGTTTGGAACAAGTTCAAAACTCTTTGGAACAAAGCCATACAAAATTTATCAAAACTATTCGAAACCAGTTTGAATCTGATTAAAACTAGTTCGGAAATGTATGAAATTATTTGAAGCAACTTTGATACTGCTTAAAACTAGTTTAGAACTGTTTGAAACAAGTTTGAGACTATTTAAAACTAGTTTAAAACTGTTTGCAACAAAACCCGACGAAATAATTCAAAAATCTTTGTAACAACTTTGAATCTAATTGAAACTTATTTTGAAGAAGTTTAAAATTATTTGAAACAAGTTTATGGCTGTTTAAAACTAGTTTAGAACTATTTGAAACAAGTTTAAAACTGCTTGGAACAGGTTAAAAAATGTTTGGAACATATCCATACGAAATTAATCAGAACTATTCAAATATGGTGAAAATGTTTTAAAATAAGTTTGAAACTGTTTAAAACTGGTTTAGAACTTTTTGAAACAAGTTTGGAACTGTTTAAAACAAGTTTAAAACTGTTTAGAACATAAGCCCTGCAAAATTTATCAAAACTATTTGAAACCAGTTTGAATTTGATTAAAACTAGTTCGGAAATGTTTAAAATTATTTCAAACAAGTTTGATACTGTTTAAAACTAGTTCAAAACTGTTTGGAAAAAGTTCAAAAATTTTTAGAAACTGATTTGGTACTATTTGAAACTAGTTTAGTTTGAATTTAATTAAAACTAGTTTCTGAAATGGTGAAATGATTCAAAAGCAAGTTTAAGACTGTTTAAAACTAGTTTGAAATTATTTGGAACCAGTTTAAAACTGTTAGGAACTACGCTTTACGAAATTTATAAAAAATATTCAAATCCAGTTTGAATCTGTTTATAACTAGTTTAAAACTGTTTGGAACAAAACCCTACGAAATTCATTAGAACTATTCGAAACCAGTTTGAATCTGTTTAAAACTAGTTCAGAAATATTTAAAACTTGATTGAAATTGTTCAAACAAGTTTGAAATTGTTTGAAACACGTTTGAGATTGTTTGAAACTAGTTCGGAACTGTTTGAAAAAAGTTCGAAATTTTTCAAATCTGTTTTGCTTCTTTTTAAAAACAGTTTACAACTGTTTGGAATAAGTGAAAAACTAAGCTGCTTGGAACAAGTTTTAAACCACTTCGAAACAGTTTAGAACTTGTTTAGAACTGTTTGGAACAAATTCGAAACTGTTTAAAGAAGTTCAAGACGATTTGAAACTAGTTCGGTAAGGTTTAAATCTAGTTAGGAACTGTTAAAACCTAGTTGGGATCTGTATAAAAAAAAAGTTAAAATTGTTTAAAACCAAGTTCTAAAGTATTAGTTTAAAATTGTTCGAAACAAGTTGGAATCCGTTGAAACTAGTTCGGTACTTTTTAAATCTAGTTTGGAACCGTATGAAAGTAGTTTAGAACTTTTTAAACCTGGTTCAAATCTATTCCAAACTAGTTAGTATCGGTTTCAAACTAAATAGATTTTTTTTAATATAGTTCAAACTTTTTCGAAGCTAGTTTAAACTTGTTCGAAACTAGTTTAAAATTGTTTGAAACTAGTTTGAAATTGTTTAAAAACCTAGAAACTTTTTTTAACTGTTTTAATCCAGTTTAGAACTGCTCGAAACAAATTCAAAACTATTTCGAAAATGTTTGGAACTTGTTTAGAATTGTTAGAACCTAATTTGAAACTGTTCAAAACTAGTTCGAACCGGTTTAAAAGTAGTTTATCAGTACTAAAGACAAGTTTGAAACTGTTTGAAACTAGTTTAGTAATATTTGAATCCGGTTGCAAACTTCTTAAAACCATTTGAAAACTACTTCGTTATTGTTGAAATAAATTTGAAACTGTTTGAAAATTTGAACTAGTTTGAAATTGTTTGAAACAAGTTTGAAACTAGTTTAAATCAGTTTCAAAATCTCGTTTGGTACTGTTTAGTTCTAGTTCGGAACTGTTTGGAACAAGCTCAAAACTATTTGATACTATTTCGGTTCAGATTGAGTCTAGTTCTGAACTTTTTATAACAATTTTAAAACTACTTCAAAACTGTTTGGGACTAGTTTGGAACTATTCAAAACTAGTCCAAATCTGTTAGGAACTAGTTTGAAATTGTTTGGAACAAATTCATGTCTATTTGAAACGAGTTGGGTAATGTTTGAATCTAGTTTTTAATTTTTTGTAACATCTTCAAAACTACATCGAAACTGTTTTGAACTAGTTTGAAACTATTGAAGCCCATTTCGAAACTATTCAAAACTAGTCCGAATCTGTTATAAAATAGTTTGAAATTTTTGGAAACTAGTTTGAAATTGGAACAAATTCAAATCGATTTGAAACGAATTCGGTAATGTTTGAATCTAGCTGCCCTAATAAATTCTTGCAAGTATTTCAAATTGTAATTTCCATTTAAGACTTTTTCCCAATAATGCACAATTTTCAACGATACTTTTGGCCTGAACATTTTTTACCTATCAATAAATATAAATGAATCAAAGTGACTCATCGCTTAACAAAAATCTCGTTATTATTCTACCTAGCGCTGAAAACGAAAAGAATTCACAAATCTGAAAATTAATAATGTGTCCCGAGTCTCACTCGATTATAAAAACTTGTTAGGCTCACTTGCACGTGCGTTGACGATGTAAATTGTCAGTCTGGCAATGTCCACTGCAATCCTAGAAGTAAAAAAGCTGTCAGTCTAACAACTTTTTATAATTCAACTGGTCGAGATTTAGACGCGATACATTGTTATTACAACGGCATTGATCTCTCAACGCCTCTGACTCAAAAACGTGACTAAAATCATTCCTTCTTAACCCTCACTTGCATTCTGAATTTAAAAAAAAGTTCAGAGATATTTCATTATTTTGGCAATTTTTAAAATGTTTGGAAGATTTTTTTTTAAAAAAAGATAAAATTTTTAAATTCTTACTAAAGCCGAGAGTTTTTATTTTATTTTATAGGTAATGCCAATTTTTGGAGCCGGACCTTTCGATCAACATTTGATGCTAGATGGATGCGAGTTGCAAAATGACTCGGAAACCCTCAGTGCGTTAGGCATCTTCCCTGAAACGCTACTCACCTTAAAGGTAAGGGACCTTTTTTCAAGATTTTAAATTTTTGTTTCAGTAGGTTAAAAACACTTAATAATAATAACAAATCAGTTGGAAAAGCTGGCCTGGCCCTGGACTGGCTCTAGTCTGGTCCTGGTCTGTCTCCAGTCGGGCCCTAGCCTGGCCCTAGCTTGGCCCTGCACTGCTTCTAGTCTGGCTCTAGTCTGGTCCTGGTCAGTCTCTAGTGGGGCCCTAACCTGGCCCTGGACTGGCTCTAGTCTAGACCTGGTTTGGCTCTAGTGTGGCCCTAGCTTGGGCCTGGACTAGGTCTAGTCTGGGCCTAGTTTGTCTCTAGTCTGACCCTAACCTGGCCCTGGACTGGCTCTAGTCTAGACCTGGTTTGGCTTTAGTGTGGCCCTAGCTTGGGCCTGGACTAGCTCTAGTCTGGGCCTAGTTTGTCTCTAGTCAGACCCTAACCTGGCCCTGAACTGGCTCTAGTCTGAACCTGGTTTGGCTAAAGCCCGCCCTGACCTGGCCCTAGCCTGGCTCTAGCGTGGCCCTAGCTAGGACCTGGACTGGCTCTAGTTTGGCTCTAGTCTGGCTCTAGTTTGTCTCTAGTCGGGCCTTAGCCTGGCCCTGGTCTGGCTCTAGCTCGCCCTGACCTGGTCCTAGCTTGGCCCTGGACTGGTTCTAGTCTAGTCCTGGGTCTAGTTTGTCTCTGGTTTGGCTACAGCTCGCCCTGACCTGGTCCTAGCTTGGCTCAGGACTGGTTCTAGTCTGGCTCTGGACTGGTTCTAGGCTGGCCCTGGACTGGTTCTAGTCTGGCCCTGGTCTGGCTCTAGTCGGGCCCTAGCCTGGCCCTGATTTAGCCCTGGACTGGCTCTAGTCTGGACCTGGTTTAGCTCTAGCCCGCCCTGACCTGGCCCTAGCCTGGCTCTAGCGTGGCCCTACCTTGGCCTTCGACTGGCTCTAGCCTGGGTCTAGTCTGGGCCTAGTTTGTCTCTAGGCGGCCCCTAACCTGGCTCTAGCGTGGTCCTAGCTTGACTCTGGACTGGCTCTAGCCGGGCCCTAACTCAGACTAGCCTAGCTTGTCCTAGCTCTCGCACACAATTTCAAATCCACAACTATTGACTGGGAACGACGGACAGACAGACGGACTGACCCTTTTTCTTATGTTATATAATTCTATATCTTCTTTATTTTTATATACAGAAAAATTCAAATTGTAATTTGGAACGCCTATAAATAATTGTAAAAAAAATTATTACATTTAGTTAGCACTGGAAAAACGGATAATTTTGAAAGAGTGAATTGTATTTTTTCGAAGAGAACGAAAAATGGATTATTTTCAAACCAGAAAAGGTTAAGTTTAAATTTTCAGAATGTTGGGAGGTGTGCGATATATCGATAGATGACAAAATGTCTCTATGATTTCTTCCCGAGTTGGAATGTCACTGGAAGGGATTCCTTCAGGTCGTGGCACGATCTACGTGTTCCTTGCTCGTGTTTTGTATGTGGACGTCACTCACTGACCTTGACTTGGTTGGATCACGCCTTTTCTTTTTGCGAATCGATTAGCAGATCCGATTTTTTTTGCCACTCGACAATTACTCAACGACGGGAAGAGATACCGTTGTCGTTGTCGCGGTTTTACGTAACGAAACGTTCACGGGCGTAATTACTCGAGTTGAAGGTGATAACGGAAAAAAAGAGTTCAATTGTTGTTTTTTTAATAATTGTGTCCTGGATAGAAATAAGAATGTTATTAAATGACTTTGATCGTTTGATTGGTCCTAAAAATAGTTTATCGGTGATCAAGTTTATAAATTTCCGTAATTATTAGTTATGGAGAATTTTTGATTGTTTGAAAATTGTTTCGGAATTCAAATTTTGGTTGCTCTAAAGTATGGGTCATTTTCAAGTTTAGGGCATTTTTAAGTTTTGGTTTCTGCGAAATTTAGGCCTTTCAGAAATTTTGTCTCATTTCAAGTTTTGGTCATTTTCAAGTTTCGATCACTTTTATTTTTAGGTCGCCTACAAGTTTTGGTTATTTCCAAGTTTAAGACATTTTCAAGTTTTAGTTCCTTCCAAGTTAATGCCTTTTCCAAATTTTAACTCATTTCAGGTTTTGGTCTTTTTCAAGTTTTCGTATTTTCAAAGTTTTGGTTTTCTTTAAGTCGCTATCAAGTTTTGTTTACTTCCAACTTGGATCGTTTTCAAGTTTTGGTTTGTTCCAAGTTAGGTCATTTTCTAGTTTTAGTTCCTTTTACTTTTAGGTCGATTTCAAGTTTTGGTTTCTTTTAGGTTTAGGCCTTTTCCAAACTTTTATTAATTCCAAGTTTTGGTTACTTCCACTTCTAGATCGCTTTCAAGTTTGCGTTACTTCCAAGATTAGGCTGATTTCAAGTTTTGGTTCCTTCTAAGTTTAAGCTTTTTAAAACTTTTTAGTCATTCCAAGTTTTGGTCTGTTTCAAGTTTTCGTATTTTCAAAGTTTTGGTTACATTCAAGTTTTAGTTTCTTTCACTTTTAGGTAGCTTTTAAGTTTTGGTTATTTCCAAGTTTATGTCGATTTTAAGTTTTGGTTCCTTCTATGTTTAGGCCTCTTTCAAATTTTTATTCATTCCAAGTTTTGGTTACTTCCAATTTTAGATCGCTTTCAAATTTGCGTTTCTTCCAAGATTAGGTCGCCTTTAAGTTTTGGTTATTTCCAAAAGTTTAGGACATTTTCAAGTTTCCTTCTAAATAAAAGGCTTTACCAAATTTAACTCATTTTAAGTTTTGGTCACTTTAAAGTATTGGTTATTTTCAAGTTTCTGTTCATTTCACTTTTAGATTTTGGTTATTTCCAAGTTTAGGTTGCTTTCTAGTTTTGGTTTCTTCTAAGTTAATATATTTTTAAAAATTTGTAATCATTTTAAGTTTTGGTCTTTTTCAAGTTTTGGTTACCTTTAATTGACTTTCAAGTTTAGGCTACTTCTAAGTTAGGTCGTTTTTAAGTTTTGGTTTTTTCCAAGTTAGATCTTTTTCAAGTTTTGGTTTCTTACAAGTTTTTGTCCCTTTCACTCTTAGGTCACTTTAAAGATTTAGTTATTTTCAAGTTTTGGTTCATTTCACTTTTAAATTTTGGTTATTTCCAAGTTTAGGTCGCTTTCTAGTTTTGGTTCCTTCTAAGTTAATGTATTTTTGAATATTTGTAATCAATTTAAGTTTTGGTCTTTTTCAAGTTTTGGTTACCTTTAAGTCGCTATCAAGTTTTGGTTACTTCCAAGTTAGGTCGTTTTCAAGTTTTGGTTTCTTTCAAGTTAGGTCATTTCAAGTTCTAGTTTTTCCAAGTTTTGGTTACTTCTACTTTTAGATCACTTTCAAGTTTTGTTACTTATACTTTTCGGTCGCTTTCAAGTTTTGGTTCTTTCCAAGTTTGGGTCGTTTTCAAGTATCCTTTTATCCGATAGCAGACAATTATAATTTTTCAACTATCTGAATTAATTCTTTTTTTCCAACTACATTAAAAGTAATAAAAAAACCTGAAAAACAATGTTGCCGACTTAGAAATATTGAATGAAGTGTATGAACAAAAATTTGGTTAAATTTACCAATTATTCACATTTGTTTGCGAATTTCGGCAAATTTACACTCATAACTCTTAAACGCGGACCAATTAAGTCACGTAATCTCGAGACATTAAAGCTAGTTCGCGAAGCCTCTTATCCCTTTTCCTTTGCGTTATCTTGGTCAATTTCTAGACGTTACTTATCCATTGTCTCGTTCTTAGGTGCGAGGAAAGCAAATCTTAAATCTAAATTGCCTCGGTTTGTCAGTGTCTCTTGCAGATTTATATTATACCGTGGCTTGTTCTATTTCGATTAAACAACAAGAAAGGATACAAACAAGAACTAAGCTGATAGCGATAACTACTAAAATACTCTCGCTCAACAATTATCCACGTTTTAAAAACCCGACTTTACAAATTGCTTTATACCTTGATTTCTTCCACACATATGTTATTTTCAACTTTAGAAAATTATAAAACAGCAAAAAAAAGTTTTTTTAAAATTTGGTTTACCTCAAAGTTTTGGCTGATTTCAAGTTTTGGTTCCTTACCAGTTTAGGTCGTTTTCAAGTTTTGGTTATCGCAAGTTTAGGTTTTTTCATTTTTTGGTTTATTTCAAGTTTAAACTGTTTCACAATTTTTGGTTTCTTCAAATCTTGGGTTGCTTTCAAGTTTTGGTTCGTTTCAAGTTTAGCCTGTTTTGAAGTTTTGGTTTCTCCAAGTTTAGAACGTTCTCAAGACTTGGTTTATTCAAGTTTATGTCGTTTTCAATTTTTGGTCCGTTTCTAGTTTAGGACATTTTAAAGTTTTGGTTTCTTCAAAGTTAGGGTCGTTTTCAAGTTTTGGTTCATTTCCAATGTCGTCCGTCTTCAAGTTTTGGTTTCTCCAAGTTTAGGAAGTTTGAGAGTATTGTTTCCGTCAAAGCAAAGATCGTTTTCAAATTTAGCCGTCTTCAATTTTCGGTTTCTTCAAGTTTTAGGACATTCTCCAAATTTAGTTTCTTCAAGTTTAACTTGTTTTCAAGTTTTGGTTCATTTCTAGTTTAGGACATTTCAAAGTTTTGGTTCCTTCAAAGTTTGGGTCGGTTTCAAGTTTTTGTTCTTTTCAAATTTAGGCCGTCTTCAAGTTAAGGACATTTCAAAGTTTTGGTTTCTTCAAAGTTTGAGTCGTTTTCAAATTTAGTCCGTCTTCAAGTTTTGGTTTCTCCAAGTTTAGAACTTTTCAAAGTTTTGGTTCGTTCAAAGTTTGGGTCGTTTTCAAATTTAGTTCGTCTTCAAGTTTTGTTTTCTCCAAGATTAGAACGTTCTCAAGATTTAGTTTCTTCAAGTCTAGGCCATTTTCAAGTTTTGGTTTCAATAACTTTAGGTCGTTTTTAAGTTTTGGATCTTTTCAAATTCAGGCCGTCTTCAAGTTAAAAGCGTTTCAAAGTTCGGGTCGTTTTCAAATTTAGTCCGTCTTCAAGTTTTGGTTTCTCCAAGTTTAGGACGCTTGACAAATTTAGTTTCTTCAAGTTTAACTCGTTTTCAATTTTTGGATCGTTTCTAGTTTAGGATGTTTTAAAGTTTTGGTTCTATCAAAGTTTGGGTCGTTTTCAAGTTTTGATTCGTTTCAAATTTAGGCCATCTTTAAGTTTTTGTTTTTTTAATTTCAGCACGTTTCAAAGTTTTGGTTTTTTCAAAGTTCGGGTCGTTTTCAAATTTAGTCCGTCTTCAAGTTTTCGTTTCTCCAAGTTTAGGATGTTCTCAAAATTTAGTTTCTTCAAGTCTAAGCCGTTTTCAAGTTTTGGTTCCTTTAAGTTTAGGTCGTTTTCAAGTTTTGGTTCGTTTCAAATTTAGGCCATCTTTAAGTTTTGGTTTCTTTAATTTTTGGACGTTCCAAAGTTTTGGTTTCTTCAAAGTTTGGGTCGTTTTCAAATTTAGGCTGCCTTCAAGTTTTGGTTCCTTACTAGTTTAGGTCAATTTCAAGTTTTGGTTTCTTCCAAGTTTAAGTTAGTTTCAAGTTTTTGTTCTTTTTTCAATTTAGGTTGTTATCAAGTTTTGGTTCGTTTCAAGTTCAGATCGCTTCCAAGCTTTGGTTCCTTCAAAGTTTAAGTCATCTTCAAGTTTCGACCCTTTTCAAATTAGGGTTCTTTTCTAATTTTAGTTTCCTTCAAATTTAGATTATTTTAAAGTTTTGGTTTTCCCCCAGTCATTTAAAAGTTTTGGTTCTTTTCAAAATTTCAGTTCCTTAAATTTATGTCGTTCTTCTAAGCGTTTTAATTTCGGACTTTTTTCGAATTTAACTAACTATAAACTTTCTGTTCGTTCAAAATTTTAATTACCCTTAAGTTCAGCGTCTTTCGTTCGTTGCCAATTCACTCTTAATATACCGATCATAAAAACTGCATCGAGTCGAATCAGTTTCTTAGCTAGAAATAAATGCAAGATATAGGGAGAAAAAATTGTCGTTTTCGCATTTTTCACCGTTTTGTGCCCCCTTACCTAACCCCCCTCTTTCCCTGGTGATTTTTCTCTCTTTTTCTGTTGGCCGCGCTCTTCATAGCTGATCGACTGGGATCTTTAGAGTCGGTCGGCCGCGTCTCCAACGGTCGGCAGACGCGTTTGATGTCGTGTGACGAATGTCTACGTTTGATGCGCCTCTCCTCTTTTCTCCCTCTCTCTCTCTCTCTCTCTCTTTCTCCCTGAATCTCTCATCTTGTCCCATCTTAGTCACCGAGAGAGAATTTCTGCATTATGAACTCTCCGCGAATCTGGCAGGCTCGATTGCTCCCGTCTAGAATCGAGATCGCCCAAAAGCCCCTTTCGGCGCCCACTTTCCTTTCTTTTTCTCGCCCTCGTCACATCGGAAATGAGAAACGTATTAGCAATCATTTGGCAACTCTTTGCTTTTTACCGCCTACTGTATTTTGTATTTGCTCTTCAAATTTATCAGATTCTTATTCCTCGCGATTCTCTATTCTTTTGTTTTTATACTTATTTTCCTTCTATTTTTGCTGAAAATTCACAATTGGCACAGTAATGTCGTTAAGGGAATTGACAGAATTGTATTTATAATATATTTAAGGTTAATAACCAAAAAGAAAATTTAAGTAATTTCATTTTACCAGAATTTTGGTTCAAATTAATAGACGGGATCTTAAGCTTGGAAAGAATCAAAACTTGAAAAGAAAACTAAAATCCAAAAATTAAAAACTTGAAAATAATCTAGGCTTATAGCAACCAAAACTTGGGAGAACCAAAACTTATTGAACGGGAATTTGAAATCGACCTAAAATTCAAAAGAATTGAAACTTGAAGGATTAACCATAATCCACATCTAAAATTTTAAGCAACCCCAAGTTATAAAGAACCTAAACTTGGAAAAACCAAAGCTTTAGGATAACCAAAACTTGAAATCGATCTAAAATTAAAAGGAACCAAAACTTAAAAACAAAAGCCAAACATAAAATGAATTAAAAATATAGAAAACATAAGCTTAAGAGAACCATAACTTGAAAACAGTATAAACTTAAAGAAACCAAAACTTGAAATATATAAACCTAAACTTGAAAGCAACCAAAACTTGAAATCGATCTAAAAATAAAAGGAACCAAAACTTAAAAACAAGCCAAACTTATAAACAACAGAAACTAACAAAATTAACCAAAAGCTTAACACGAATATAACCTAAACTTTAAATAAACCTAATTTTAAAATAAACCTAAACTTGGACGGAGCTAGCACTTAAAATCGATCACAGCATAAAAGTTTTCTTGACTTATAAGAAACCAAAACTTGATGACGACCAAAACTTGAAATTGACCTATACTTATGTTAGAAAAAACTGAAACTTAAAAACAACCTAAACTTGTAAGCAATCAAAACTTGCTAATAATCAAAGCGTGAAATCGAGCTAAACTTGGAACGAACCAAAATTTAAAAACAATATAACCTTAGAAGAAACTTTGAAAACTGACAACAATTAAAAACAAGTTATAACTTGGGGACGAACCTAATTTTGAAAACAATTTAACCTTAGTAGAAACTCAAACTTGCAAACAAGCTAAGTTCAGTAAAAATTATAACTTAAAATTGTTTAAAGTTTTTAAGGTACAAAAACTTGAAATCAACCTAAACTTAGATGGAACCAAAACTTAAAAACAACCAAAATATCAGGAAAAACACCGCAGAAATATACCTAAATTCGAACATAAATACAACAAAAACTTCAAAATAATCTATTTATTGAAGAAACCCAAACTTGATAACGATCAAAAAAGATAAAGCGATTCAAATTTAGGAAAAACCTAAATTTGCAAAAACCTAATCTTAAAATGAACTCAAACTTGAAAACAATTTAAACTTGATGCGAACTAAAACCTACAATCGACCTAAGTTTGGAAGAAACCAAAACTAAAAAATAAACAAAACTTGGAAGGAACCAAAACTTGAAAACAACCAAATCTGAAAAATAAACCAAAACTTAGAAGGAACCAAAAATTAAAATTGACCCATAATTTGAGAGAGGAATGAAAAATCAAAAATAACAAATACTTCGAAGGAACCAAAACTTGAAAACCAACAAAACTAAAAAATAAACCAAAACTTGGAAGTAACCAAAACTTGAAAATAACTTTAACTTGGAGGAAACCAAAACTTGAAATCGATCCAAGTTTAAGATAAACTAAAACTGGAAAATAATCAAAATTTTGAATAACCAATACTTGAAAACAACCAAAACTAAAAATAATCCAAAAATTAGAAGGAACCAAAATTGACCCATAATTTGGGAGAGGAATGAAAAATTGAAAATAACAAATACTTGGAAGAAACCAAAACTTAAAAATAACTTTAACTTGGATGAAACCAAAACTTGAAACCGATCCAAGTTTATGATAAACCAAAACTGGAAATTAATCAAAATTTCGAATAACCAATACTGGAAAACAACCAAAACTAAAAACTCAAATAAAACTTGAAAGGATTCATAACTATAAAATAACTTAAATTTGGAGGAAACCAAAACTTTGATTCGACCTAAGTTTGGAACAAACCAAAACTGTAAATTGACCAAAACTTAGAAGGAACCAAAAGTTGAAAATAATCTTAACTTGGAGGAAAGCAAAACTTGGAATCGTCCTAAGTTTAAAAGTATCAACAACTGGAAATTAATCAATATTTATAAAAACCATAACTTGAAAACTTGTTAAACCTGGTGGGAACCAAAACTTGAAAACAACCAAATCTAAAAAATAAATCAAAACTTAAAAGGAACCAATAGTTAAAATTGACCCACACCTTATTAGGGGAATGGAAAATTGAAAATAACCGATACTTCAAAGGAACCAAAACTTGAAAACCAACAAAACTAAAATACAAACCAAAACTTGGAAAAAACCAAAACAAAAAACTCAATTGAAACTTGAAAGGATCCATAACTTGAAAATAACCTAAATTTGGAGGAAACCATAACTTGGATTCGACCGAAGTTTGGAACAAACCAAAACTGAAAATTGACCAAAATTTAGAAGGAACCTAAACTTAAAAATAACTTTAAATTGGAGGAAACCAAAACTTGAAATCGATCTAAGTTTAAGATAAACCAAAACTGGAAATTAATCAAAATTTCGAATAACCAATACTTGAAAACAACCAAAACTAAAAACTCAAATAAAATTTGAGAGGATCCATAACTTGAAAATAACTTAAATTTGGAGGAAACTGAAAATTAATCAAAACTTAGAAGGAACCAAAACTTGAAATTTTTTTAAACTGGGAGTGAATTGAAACTTGAAAGCAGCTTAGACTTGGAGGGCACCGAAACTTAAAAAAAACAAGTAGAATTATTATTATAATTATATATAATAATTATATAATTATTATCATTATTATTAATTATATTGTTAGTATTATTATTATTATTATCAATTGTATTATTATAATTTTCTTTCTTTTTATATTTTTCAATTGGAAATCATGAGACGATACTTTGCTGATTCGATATGATTGTCGATCGGTACTTTTTTCCACTCGTGTCTGTTTTTCGATAAAGTTCCATTCGCGATCTTAGAACTTCCTCGGCGTGTCTCGATTTTAACGAGACTCGAAAGAAATCCCGGAGTCAGAACTGGACGTCGTTGCTTGGCTCGCCGGAATAATTTCAACATTCCGACACATTCCAAAGGTTCACAGTCGACTGGCTTTATGAAACCGACAATATTCTGCAAGTTACAATTCGCCTGCGACTCCGTTATTCTCTTATTTGATTATTAAAAAAAAACACCTCAAACAATTTGTCATAAATTCTCTTTCCTCGATTATCTATCCTCTCCTCCCAATTCAGACCATATTTCTCCTAATTAAACTTTTTTTTCCATTTCTTTACAAAAAATGCAAAACATTTTTTTTACTTTGTTCAGGAGTCTATATATATATATTTTTTTTTCATTTGAATTAAAAAACCCTACCTTTTACAAACAATTTCCGGTCTAAATTAAATCAAAAATATCTTTCTTGTTACGAAAAAAAAGAACATTGTCTTCTTTATCGAGAGAAAAAGAAAATTGACCTTGAATTCCGGTCCGATTTACTGTAGGTATACTAATTGGCCAGGGTCCGATGGACCCCAGCGCTCGCCAAGAATTTCACGAAAGAAATTCCTGGCTCTGCTAGAAGGAAATCTCGTCATTCACCATCCTAGCAGCGAGGGGTGGAGTCATTTTTGATGGGGAGCAGTTTCACGATGAGAGAGACAGTGAAAACGAGTGGGGCGAGGGGGGGGGGAGTGCATTGGGTCTTGGGGGAGGAGTGGGAGGAATGCCCAGAGCAAGAAATGATTCTCTACTAGGTCTGTGGACGGGCCTCAAGTTTCGCATACTCTGTTGCCAGTTGGCGTGGCAAACGAGGATCCTGTTTACACGGAGGTTACGAAGGCAAAACCCATTGCTCCCTCGGTCGTGGCCTCCTATCCGAAGACAGTAAACGCGCCCTCTCGTGCAGGTAATGACGACAATTATCCGCGCCGGTGAACTCGACATTAAAATCAAATCACTCCATGCCTCTATCCCCACCACTTAATCTTCCTTAAGACTTCCCCTCCTGTGAGTGCCTACCTCTTTTCAACCAACACTCACCAGGTGCATCTTATTGTTAATCGGAAAATCAACAACTGGTGGTTAAACAAATCAAGGCACTTTTTTGGTATTTTGGAAACATTTTTGGATGAATGAGATTCAAAAATTTGAATTTGGAGAATAAACCTAAACTTGGGCGCTAAAAAACTTGGAAAAATGTTAAAGGAACCCAAACTTTGGGATAAAAAAAACTTGAGTAACTTGGGAGGAACCAAAACTTGACGGTAAACGAAACTTGGGAGAACCAAAACTTGGAGACGACCTAAACTTTGAGGGAACCAAAACTTGGAAATGTCTTCAACTTGGAAGGAACTAGAAATTAGAAAATATTAACTTGGGAGGAACCAAAACTTGACGGTAAACAAAACTTGGGAGAACCAAAACTTGGAAACGACCTAAACTTTGAGGGAACCAAAACTTGGAAATGTCTTCAACTTGGAAGGAACTAGAAATTAGAAAATATTAACTTGGGAGGAACCAAAACTTGACGGTAAACAAAACTTGGGAGAACCAAAACTTGGAAACGACTTAAACTTTGAGGGAACCAAAACTTGGAAATGTCTTCAACTTGGAAGGAACTAGAAATTAGAAAATATTAACTTGGGAGGAACCAAAACTTGACGGTAAACAAAACTTGGGAGAACCAAAACTTGGAAACGACTTAAACTTTGAGGGAACCAAAACTTGGAAATGTCTTGAACTTGAAAGGAACTAGAAATTGGAAAATATTAACTTGGGAGAACCAAAACTTGAAAAGATCCTAAACTTTGAGGAAACCAAAACTTGGAAATGTCCTAAAGTTGAAAGAAACCAAAACTTGAAAATAAGCTTATATTGAAGGAACCCAAACTTTAGTACAAAAAAAACTTGGGTAACTTGGGAGTAACCAAAACTTGACGGTAAACGAAAATTGGGAGAAACCAAAACTTGAAAACGACCTAAACTTGAGAGGAACTAGAAATTGGAAAATATTAACTTGGGAGAACCAAAACTTGAAAAGATCCTAAATTTTGAGGGAACCAAAACTTGGAAATGTTCTAAAGTTGAAAGGAACCAAAACTTGAAAATAAGCTTATGTTGAAGGAACCCAAACTTGGGAACAAAAAAACTTAAAGTAGGAGAAACCAAAACTTGATGATAAACGACACCTGAGAGAACCAAAACTCTAAAACAACCTAAACTTGAAAGGAACCAAAACTTGAAAATGTCTTGAACTTGAAATAAACTAGAAGTTGAAAAATATCAACTTGGGAGAACCAAATCTTGGAAATGTCCTGAAGTTGAAAGGAACAAAAACTTGAAAAATAAACATAAGCTTAATCTTAACTTGAATAGAACCTAAACTTCAGGACAACTTAAACTTGAATAAGACTAAAATTCCAAACAACGAAAAATTTAGCAAAACCCAAACTTGAAAACAATGTAAACTTTCGGAGACGAAAACTTGCAAATAGGCTGAATTTTGAAACACTAAAATTTAAATAGCCTAAACCTTTAATCAATTCAAATTTGAAACAAACTAGAACTTGAAACATAAACTTATATTTAAACGCAATTTTAATTTGAATAAAGCCTGAACCTGGAAGGAACCAAAACTTGAAAGTAACTAAAACTGAAAACAACCTAAACTTGAAAGCAACCAAAACTTGAAAACGACCTAAACTTGGAAGGAACCAAAACTTGAAAGCAACCAAAACGGATAGGCAACTAAAACTTAATGAATAAACCTAAGCTTAATCTTAACTGGGGGAGAACCCAAACTTTAGGACAACCAAAACTTGAAAAAGACTAAAATTTCAAGCAACCAAAATTTTAGAAAACTCCAAACTTAAAAACGAAAAAAATTTTCGGAACCAAAACTTGCGAATAGCCTGAAGTTTGCAACATTAATACTTAAGTAGACTAAAGTTTGTAGCAACCGAAATTTAAACGCAACCAAAACTTGAAAACACTCTTAATTTGAAAGAAAACAAAATTTGAAAATAACCGAAACTTGAAAGGAACAAAAACTTGAAAATAACATAAACTTTGAAGGACCCGAAACTTGGAAATCTTTTAAATTTGAAAGGAAGCAGAACTTGAAAACGAACTAAACTTGAAAGGAACCAAAACATGAAAACAAGCTTTGGAAGCTTTTAAAGTTTAAAAGACAACCTGAATTTCATGAACATTTCTAGTGTTTATTAATTTTTCAATTGTTTCTTTTTTTGGTTTTTAAGTATAGTTCAAATAGATTTTTATGTTTCGGAAAAAAAACTGATAATTGTGTACCTTATTAATGAATCTCATCTACTGGGAAATTTTTGTTCTTTAAATTTTATTTGGTTAAGTGATACGAAGCACTTAACATGATTCAAAATCTGCTTGCACAAAAGAGCTACTGTTTCTTGATGGCAAAGCTCTTCACTCGATCTTTTCGCATCTCCGGTTCTCGGCAACACCCTCCGGTCCTCGTTTGAGTCGCAGATGACGAGTCTAAGAGATTCAAGGGACATGTGGTGTGCCGGAAAGCGTCAGACTGAACCTGAGAGCATTTTATTACGTCCGCGAATATCTTACAGCTTGGGAAATTAATTATTATTTTGACATTTGCAACATAAATTTTAAATTTTAAAAAGAAATATAAAATATCCAATAGTAATCTATAATAATATAACAACCAATACTTGAAAAGAAGCTAAATTTAAAAGCAAATAAAACTTCAAAAGAAATTGAACTTGGAAACAACAAAAAGTCAAAATATCCTAAACTTGGAAGCGAAAAAAAATTAAAAGTAATCTAAAAACAACATAAACTTGAAAAGAACCTAAACTTGGTAGTAACAAAAATTGAAAACCACCTAAACCTGACAGCAATCAAAAGTTAAGAACTTAAACTTTGGAGCAACCAAAACTTGAAAAGAACAAAGCTTGAAAGAAACCAAAACTTGGGAGCAATTTTAACTATTGAGTAACCCAAACTTGGAAAAACTTAAAAACGATCTCAACTTGAATGGAACCTAATCTTGGAAGCAGCTAAAACTTGAAAGGAACCTAAACTTAGAAGCAACCAAAACTTGAAAGCAATCGTAACTTATAAACCACCTGAATTTGCAAGCAATAAAAAGTTAAAAGCAACTCAAACTTTGGAACAACTTAAACTTATAAATAACCCAAACTTGGAAAAAACCTAAACTTGGAAAAAAACCCAAACTTAGAAGCTATCCTAACCTAAAAGGAACCTAAACTTGAAAGCAACCAAAACTTGAAAGAAATTTAAACTTGGAAGCAACCAAAACTTGGAAGCAACCAAAACTTGAAAATAACCTAAACTTGGAAGTAACAAAAATGCAAAACCACCTAAACCTGACAGCAATCAAAAGTTAAGAACTCAAACTTTGGAGCAACCAAAACTTGAAAATAAAAAAGCTTGAAAGAAACCAAAACTTGGGAGCAACTTTAACTTATAAATAACCTAAACTTGGAAAAAAATACAAACTTAAAATCTATCCTAACCTAAAAGGAACCTAAACTTGAAAGCAACCAAGACTTGAAAGGAATTTTAACTAGGAGGCAACCAAAACTTGAAAATAACCTAAACTTGGAAATAACAAAAATGCAAAACCACCTAAACCTGACAACAATCAAATGTTAAGAACTTAAACTTTGGAGCAACCAAAACTTGAAAATAACAAAGCTTAAAAGAAACCAAAACTTGAAAACAACCTAAACTTGCAAGTAATCAAAAGTTAAAAATAATTCAAACTTGGGAGCAACTTAAATTTATAAATAACCCAAACTTGGAAAAATTCTAACTTAGAAGCAATCCTAACTTAAAAGGAACCTAATTTGGAAGCAGCTAAAACTTGAAAGGAACCTAAACTTAAAAGTAACCAAAACTTGAATGTAATTTAAACTTGGAAGCAACTAAAACTTAAAAAAATTTAAGCTTAGAAGCAAACTTAACTTCAAACCAAGTTTAAAACAACATAAGCTTGACCTTCAACTAACCAAAACTTAACATAAACCAAAACTTTAATAAAACTTAATATTTAAACGACGAAAACTTCCGAAGAACCTAAACTTGAATAAAACCAATTTTTAAAGCTTTAAAAACAACAAAGTCAAAAGAAACTTGAATATGTCCAAATTCTTTAACTTACCAAATGTTTAAAATCTATACTTAAAAAAGAACCAAAACTTGAAAATTATCTACTTTAGAAAGCAACACGAAAAGAAATGTTTTAATCACCAATTTTTTTAAAATAAACTTTTTTAAAACTGTTTTTTCACGTCTGCGTCTGAAGCAGACCTTCGAAAAAGTTGAGTTAGTTTTTGTGACGTAACTCCCAGCGGAATATAAACAGGAAGTAGAAATGTTCGCGCCACTTCTATAAGTTATTCAGCGTTTAAGGGTGTCTGTTGAGAAGCGCTTCATAAATCACAGTATTTTCAGATTTTCCTTTTATCAGTCGTTCTTTTCGATGATACAGGGTGGAATATTGGGGAAGGTGGCGAAATCCCGGGGAATGAGGCGGGGGTCGGGGGGCGGGGGATGAGCAAGAGAGCGAGGGGGCAGTGACCACCATTGACCTCGTGGTCATAAATATACCCATTAATATTAACTTAGGCACACGCAGGCGAGAATCGCGATAGAAGAGAGAAAAGAGAGCACTGCTTGAAAAAAATCTCGTATGCCAGGGACGAATCTCATATAGGTCGCAGCTGGGAATTTACTCCTAAAAAAAAATTCATGGCCTGAAATTCACAGGGGGTGCTAGATATCGAGACAATCTTTTTCCCGCAATAAGAAATCTATTGTGTCATGTTATATTTTCGTTTATTGAAATCAGGCGCTTTTTTGGTTTTGTGTTTTTTTTTAGAATGTAGAAAATCATAGAGAAAAAAATTTAGGCTTGGGAAAAACAGAGATTGAAAATAAACACAAGTTGAAATAAAGTAGGGCAGGCGAAAAATGTTATTTTAAATGAGAAATTTTCGACAAAAACTTGAAAGAAACTTGAGAAAACCGTAAACCCAAACTTGAAAGTAATAAAATTCGGAATAAACTTAAATTTGTGGGTAAATTTAATTTAGGAGCAACCTTAACTTGGAAAACCCAAACTTAGAAGCAACTTGAACTTGAAAGTAACCAAAACTTTAAAAAAAAATAGAAAGCAAGCTAAACTTGAAAGTACCAATAAACTTAAAAGCAACTTAAACTTGAAAGTAACAAAACTTAAAAGAAACCCAAACTTAGAAACAAGTCAAACTTAATAGTAACCAAAATTTTAATTCAAACCAAACTTGAAAGTAACTGAAAACTGAAAAGCAACTTAAACTTGAAATTAGCAAAATTCAGAAGAAACCTATACTTAGAAGCAACCTAAACTTGGACCAAGCCGAACTCAAATTAACCAAAAACTTGATAGTAACTGTATTTAAAAAAAGACCTAACTTAAGAGCAACTCAAACTTGAAAAACACAAAATTAAAAGCGAACAAACCTTTGACGCAACCTAAACTTAAAAGCAACCTAAACTTGGAAGAAACCAATACTTAAAAGTAACATTTACTAAAATAGTGACCAAACTTTAAAGCAACCCAAGCTTGTAAACAATGTGAATTTCGACTCAACCTAAACTTGGAAGTAAACCAAACTTGAGAGAAACCCAAACTTTAAAGCAACTCAAACTTAAAAGTAACCAAAATTTTAATGCAACCCAAAATTTAAAGCAACCCAAACTTGGAAAAATTTTATCATAGAAGCAACTCAAATATTAAAGTAACTAAAAACTTAAAAACAACCCAAACTTGAAAGCAACAAAATTCAGAAGAAACCCATACTTACAATCAACCTAAACTTGAAGACACCCAAGCTTATATGTAACCTAAACTTGAAGAAACCCAAGCTTTGAAGCGACATAAACTTTAACATAACCATACCATTGAAACAACCCAAACTTGGAAACATTTAATTATCGAAGCATTTTACATTTAAAAGGAACGAAAACTTTGGAGCAACCTAAACTTAAAAGTAACTAAAACTTTAAAAACAGACTAAATTTGAAAGTAACAAAGTTTGAAAGCAACTTAAACTTAGAAAAAACCCAAACTTAAAAGTAACCTTAACTCAAAAAGTGACTAAAACTTTGAAGCGGTTTAAACTTAAAAGTAACTAATACTATAAAGCAACCTAAACTTGAATAAACCCAAACTGAAAAGTAACCTAAACTTTAAAAATATTTCTACTTGGCAAAAACCCAAACTTGGAAAAATGTAAACATAGAAGCAACCCAAACTTAAATGAAACAACTTTTGGAGCAACCTAAACTTTAAAGTATCTAAAACATAAAATCAACACAAACTTGAAAGTAACAAAACTTGAAAGCAACCCAAACTTAAAAGTAACTTTAACTCAAAAAGTGATCAAAAATAAACCCAAACTTGAAAGAAACTAAAACTTTGAAGCAACCTAAACTTTAAAGTAACTAAAAACTTAAAAGCAATCCAAACTTGAAAGAAACTTAATCTTGGATAAAACCCAAACTTAAAAGTAACCTTATCTCAAAAAGTGACCAAAACTTCGAAGCAATCCAAACTTGGAAAAATTTAAAGTGATAGGAACTTAAACTTCAAAGCAACCTAAACTTGTAAGCAACCTAACGTTTCAAAATATCTAAACTAGAAAACAACCCAATCTTGGAAAAATGTAAACATAGAAGCAACCCAAACTTAAAAGAAACTAAAATTTTTAAGCAACCTAAACTTTAAAATAACTAAAAACTTTAAAGCAGTCCAAACTTGAAAGTAACAAAACTTGGAAGTAACCCAAACTTAGGAGCAACCTTCATTTTTATAAAACTTAAACTCGGAGAAACCCAAACTTAGAATCAACAAAAACTTTAATTTTAACAAAATTTAAAAGCAACTTAAACCTAAAAATGAAACCTAAATCCAAATAAACCCTAATTCGAAACAACCTAAACTTACAAGCATTTAATACTTTAAAATAACCTCAATTTGGAATCAATAAAACTTAAAAATATCTCAATGTTTTTAGCAATAAAAACTTGAATATAACCAAATGTTAGAAATATTCCTATTTTTTTCGAATTTCTAAAAAAAGTGGTTAAAAATGGCTCAATTTCAAATACAAGTTACATAAAAGTTTTTTTTTCTTTTTAAGAGATTGAAAAAAGAAAATTTCTTATTATAATTCGTCAACTCATGCAGGAAACTGCTGGGATTATTTTCCTTGATAGAGATGATGAAGAGTAGCAGAATACGAAACAGAAGAAAACGAGAGGCAATAAAAAGAAGAGGTGAATAAAAGGGAGAAGCCGCTGATGACGACGCGTTTAACCGTGCATCGACTTAATTGATTTATTTCTAAGAGGGGCGTGATTGGATAGCCTCGATACTGATGTTAATATGTATACCAGAAATAGAGTGATTCTGACGTAGGTTATTACTTTTTTTTTCTATTTTATTCCAGGTAGCATTCTCCGCGGTTTATACAGACCAAACGTGTCTCTGTAATAACAAGTTATTTTTGAAGAAAAAAACTTGAGTTTATTTAATATTATTATCTTTTATTTTCTAAACTTTCAGAAACCAAAACATTTGTTTTCAATGTACAAAAATAAATAAATAAACATCAAATACGAAGCAAAACAAAAAAGATGAACTTGAAAGTAATCTTTAATCGAATTTGAAAATCTAAACTTTCAAGTCACAAAAATTAGAAAAATTAGAATTTCATGCCTGTCTGTCTGTCTGTCTGTCTGTTACAAAACTTTGTACGCCAATAACTTTTAAACGACTGAACCGATTTAAACGAAATTTGGTGGTCTATTAGGTATTGAGCCAAGTTAGGTTTACAAATTTAGAAAGTTCAAAAATTTTAATTAGAACGCAAGATATGATAATTTTTTAAAAAACTTGAAAAACACCTTTTTTTAGATTACTGTTTTTTTTGTGTTAAATTGATTCTAACCTTTTTGCATTAATTTTTTTATATTTTTACAACATATTTTCCTGTGAGTTTAAGAGAAATAAATTTTCAAAATCATTTCTAGATGAAGCAATAGAAAATATTAATTTGTGAATGTGAATTTTTTTATCGAATATTTCCGATCAGAAAATACTGTCAGTCTAGTTGGAAGCCACTAGATTTCGATGCCCGATATTTTATCCGTTTTTATAATTTCCGAAAGCAGTTGAGTCACTTTAAGGGGTAATATGTTTTTTTTCTGAATTCTGGGTATTACTTAATTCGGGAAACCCCTTTCGAAGAGACTTGTCTCTCTGAAATCGTTCTGGAACATCCTACAGGTTGCCAGTTGTAGTCAGTGGTTCGAGACCACATGTGGTTCATGAGACACTCACATACACGACCACACGTGGCTGGATGCTTCATACATCTATCTTTCTTTTTTCTTTTTCAACTCGTCGTCGTCATGCTAACTTTAGCGTATACCACGCAGGCTCTAAATAAAATGTTCAGTGTTTTGCACGTGGGAATCAGAAAATATCTTCCTTCTGCGTTACACGAAAGAAGAATTCCATTCATAATTTTCTTCTCTCTATTTTCTGTCTTTTTTAAAATGTTTCATATAACTGGTGTCAAGTTGAATTATCTTGGGGGCTTGATATAATAATAAGTGCTGAAGATATTTTTTCACAAAATTTGGGGTTGTTCTCAAGTTTTGAATGTTAAGTTTGGGTTATTTTCAGTTTCTGATTTTGTGAAATTTGACTTAGTTTCAAGTTTCGGTTTTTTGATTCTAAATTTCGTGTAAGTTTAGGTTTCTTTTAATTTTAGGTTCAGTTTGGTTTTCACTTAGAGTATTCAAGTTTTGGTTTCGTTTAAGTTTATTTAAAGTTTAGGTTCCTCTAAGTTGAGGATTTCAAGTTTAAGTTTCGCTTAAATTGAAGGTTTTTCCAACTTTATGGTTTTTTCAAGTTTAGGCTATTTTCAAGTTTAGTTTGTTTCTAAGTTTTGGTTTCTTTTAGGTTTAAGTCACTTTCAAGTTTTAGTTTGGCCCATGTTTATGTTCGTTATAAGTTTAGGAACATTATGTTTTGGTTTCGTTCAAGTTTAGGTTTAATTTAAGTTTAGGTTTCTCTTAAGTTTAGGTTCCTCTAAGTGAAGGATATTTCAAGTTTTTTTCGTTTAAATTTAAGTTTCTTCGAACTTTAGGGTTCTTTGAAGTTTAGTTCGTTTTCAAGTTTAGGTTTCTTTTAAGTTTCTGGCACATTCAATTTTTAGTTTCGTCCAAGTTTAGGTTTCTTTTAAATCTATATAGGTTCCTCAAAGCTGATCTTAATGTTTTGGTTTCGTCCAAGTTAATCTTTCTTTCAATTTGTTCACAAGTTTTTTTAAAATTAAGTCGTTTTTAAGTTTTGATTTGTTTCCAAGTTTAGGTTTCTTTGAAGTCTAGGTTTCTTAAAGTTGAGGGTTTTAAGTTTTAATTTCGTTCAAATTTAAGTTTGTTCCAACTTTAGATCTGTTCAAGCTTAGGCTATTTTCAAGTTTAGTTAATTTCCAAGTTTAGGTTTCGTTTAAGTTTCTGGCACATTCAAGTTTTAGTTTCGTTCAAGTTTAGGTTTCATTTAAGTTTAAGTTCATCTAAGTTTAGGTTTTATTTAAGTTTAGGTTCATTTAAGTTAAGGATATCAAGTTTTAGTTTCTTTTACATTTAAGTTTCTTCACACTTTAGGGTCCTTTGAAATAAACTTTGTTTCCAAGTTTAGGTTTCTTTTAAGTTTCGGAAACATTCAAGTTTTAGTTTCGTCCAAGTTCAGGTTACTTTGAAGTTTAGGTTCCTCCAAGTTGAGGAGTTCAATTTTTTGTTTCGTTTAAATTTGAGTTTCTTTAAACTTTAGGGTTCTTTGAGGCTTAGTTTATTTCCAAGTTTAGGTTTTTTTTAAGTTTCGGACACATTCAAGTTTTAGTTTCTTCCAAGTTTAGGTTTCTCAAAGTTAAGGGTTTCAAGTTTTAATTACATTTAAATTTAAGTTTCTTTCAAATTTAGATCTTTAGATCTTTCAAGTATAGGCTATTTTCAAGTTTGGTTTGTTTTCAAGTTTAGTTTTCTTTTAAGTTTCGGACACATTCAAGTTTTAGTTTCCTCCAAGTTTATGTTCTCTTTGAGGTTATTTTTAAGTTTAAGAACATTAAGTTTGGTTTGGTTCAATTTTAGGTATCATTCAAGTTTAGGTTTTAAAATGTTAGAGATTTTAGGTTTTGGTTCGGTTTAAATTGTTGATTCTTCCAACTTTAGGTTTCTTTCAAGTTTAGGCTAGTTTAAAGTTTAGTTCGTCGCCAAGTTTGGGTTTCGTTTAAGATCATGACACTTTCAAATTTAAGTTTCGTAAAAATTAATGTTCTTTTCAAGTTTAGAAACATTATATTTTTGTTTCATTCAAGTTTAGGTTTCTTGACATTTAAGATTCCTTCAAACACTAGGATTTTTAATTTTTGGTTTCCTTCAGGTTTAAGTTTTGTTTAACAATAAAATCCATTTAAGTCCAGGATCGTTAATTTTTGGTTTAGTCCAAGTGAATGTTTCTTTTAAGATAGAATTCTTTCAACTTTAAGTTTTGTTTTTATTTTTGGTTTCCATTAAGTTTTGGTTCCGTTCAAGTCTAGTTATCATTTATATTTAGGTTCCTCGTTACTTTAGGATTTTCAAGTTTTGGTTTCGTCCTAGTTAAAGTTTCTTAAAAGTAAAAGTTTTTCTTAAGATCAGGATCTTTAGGTTTTGCAAGTTTAGGTTTCTTTTAAGTTTATGTTCTTTGTAAGTTTTGGTTCCTTCAGTTTAGATTTCGTTCAAATTTAAAATTTTCAAGTTTTTATTTTCTTTAAGTTTAGGATCTTTTTAAGTTGAAGTTTTTTCATTTTTTGGTTTCGTCTAACTTAAAATTTCTTTCAAGTTTAGGATCTTTAAGATTTGGTTTAATATAAGTTTAGGTTACTTTAAATTTTTTGATTTAAAGTTTTAGTTTTGTTCTAGTTTAGGTTTCTTTCAAGTTTACGTACCTTTTAAGCTTAGGTTCTTGCAGTTTTTGTTTCTCTAAATCTTAGCTTCCTTTCAAGTAAAGGATTTTCAAGTTTTGGTTTTGTTCAATTTTAGGTTTCTTTTCAAATTAGGATCTTTTTAAGTTTAGGTTTTGTCAATTTCTGATTTCATTCAAATTTTGATTTTTCAAGTTTAAGTTCCTTTTAAATTTAGGATTTTAAAGTTTTGGTTTTTTAAGTTTAGGTTTCCTGTTATTTTATAATTTAAAGTTTTTGTTTCTTTTAAGTTTACGTTACTTTCAAGTTTAGGTTCCTTGTAAGTTTAGGTTCTTACATTTTTGGTTTTTTAAGTTTTGGTTTCGTCCACATCTAGGTTCCTTTTAAGTTGACAATCTTCAAGCTGTGGTTTGTCCAACTTAAGGTTTCTTTCAAGATTAGGATCCTTTTAATTTTAGGTTTTTTCAATTTTTGGTTTCATTCAAGTTTAGATTTTTTCAAGTTTAGGTTCCTTGTATGATTAGAATCTTTAAGTTTTGGTTTTGTCGAAGTTAAGGTTGCTTTGAAGTTTAGGTTTTTCAATTTTTGGTTTCATCCAAAATTAGATTTTTCAAGTTTAGGTTCCATTATGTATAGGACCTTTAAGTTTTGGTTTTATCGAAGTTTAGGTTCAAGTTTTGGTTCAGTCAAAATTTAGGATTTCAAATTTTGATGTCGTTAAAGTTTAGGTTTCTTTCAATTAAAATTTTTTTAGTCAGTTTTGGGTTATTTTAAAGTTTATTTTGTCCTCAAGTTTAGATTTTCTAAACTATTTATAAAATTAAAATTTGTTAGTTTCGTTCATTATCGTTCACTGGTTTGGATTATCGCAATTTAAAATTGTTTTTATTTCCTGTTTTTCCAGTTTCCATTGTTTTTTCTATTTCTTTCTCATTTAAAAAATATTCATTTAAAGAAAAAAAAAAAAATAATAATAAATTTTGTGCTTTAAAAAAAAACGTGACTTTTCATTAGGAAAATTTTCGTAACACATTGTTTCGTTGTTTAGAAAGTACGTCAGGTCGTAAGTTATTCTGAAGCTGTCCGGGGTTATTTATCCTTGCTCACACAGGGGGTGAGTTTTACCCCTTAGACCGCGTCTTAATACCGCGAGCCGCAGACTTAATAAACCCGCATACTCCCAATTCTACGTGCCTGCTCTTTGTTCAAACGTATTTCTTAATCTAATTAAGAAATTATAAGAACGACTTTTCCGCTTTTTAATTAGAATTTAATTTGTTTTTTAGTTAAAGTGATTTATAATTTTATTATTATTATTATCACATATTTTTATACATGTAATATAATCGGATCAGAATCAATCAAATCAAGATTATTAAAAAAAAATTATTAAGATCAGTGAAATTTTTTGTTTAATTTGAATTTTGCTCAAAGTCAAACGGAAACACGTGAAGTTAGCCGAAGAAATACACCGGAAGTTGACTAAAGGGTGATGGTTCAATTTAACAAAATTGTGACATTTGAGATTATTTTCAGAGACACTTAATGATGATTTTTTAATGGTTTTAACAGTGGGAAATGGGAGTGGTAAATATTTAGAGGATCGGATATCCAGAATCTGGAAAGTACGTCCCATGGCGAGAGAGCCGGAACCTTGCTGGCGGGGAGCCACGGGAACAAAACACACGAGTGTCACGGGGTGACTGCAGACAACCCCAAGTAATAATTCCTCCGACGAATTAGCGCCATAAGTTTCGCGCTGAGACAGTCGCGGGGACAATATTAATCTACTTTGAATTTATACACCCTGCTCTCTACTGCTGCATTAATTTCACTCTGAAGAGATAGTTTTTTAATCGATATCACTGACTACCGCAATTCCCTTAGTCATTTATTTCCTATTCTGTCTTTCTTCCACCTCCGACATTCTTATTTTATGTTGAACAGAATTTTAACTTGATAAAGTTGTTGAGAACTAGTTTAAAATTGTTAAGAACCAATTTAAAAGTGTTTGGAACTGTTTAGAACTGCTTATAACTGTTTAGAACTAGTTTAAAATTATTTAGAACTACTTAAAACTAGTTTGAAAGTGTTTAAAACTGTTTATAACTACTTAAAACTGCTTAGAATTAGTTTAAAACTGTTTCGGACTACTTAAAATTGTTTAGAACTGCTTACAACTGTTTAAAACTAGTTTACAGTTGTTTATAATTATTTAAGACTACTTAATACTGTTTAAAACTTGTTCAAAACTGTTTAGAACCACTTAAAACTGTTTAGAACTAGTTTAAAATTATTTAAAACTACTTAAAACTAGTTTGAAAGTGTTTAAAACTGTTTATAACTACTTAAAACTGCTTAGAATTAGTTTAAAACTGTTTCGGACTACTTAAAATTGTTCTGAACTGCTTAAAACTGTTTAGAACTAGTTTACAGTTGTTTATAATTATTTAAGACTACTTAATACTGTTTAAAACTTGTTCAAAACTGTTTAGAACCACTTAAAACTGTTTAGAACTAGTTTAAAATTATTTAAAACTAGTTTGAAAGTGTTTAAAACTGTTTATAACTACTTAAAACTGCTTAGAATTAGTTTAAAACTGTTTCGGACTACTTAAAATTGTTCAGAACTGCTTAAAACTGTTTAGAACTAGTTTACAGTTGTTTATAATTATTTAAGACTACTTAATACTGTTTAAAACTTGTTCAAAACTGTTTAGAACCACTTAAAACTGTTTAGAACTAGTTTAAAATTATTTAAAACTAGTTTGAAAGTGTTTAAAACTGTTTATAACTACTTAAAACTGCTTAGAATTAGTTTAAAACTGTTTATAATTATTTAAGACTACTTAATACTGTTTAAAACTTGTTAAAAACTGTTAAGAACTACTTAAAACTGTTTAGAACTATTTAAAATTGTTTAAAGCTACTTAAAACTGTTTAGAACTCGTTTGAAATTGTTTAGTACTGTTTCCATCTACTTAAAACTGCTTATAACTAGTTTATAATTGTTTATAATTATTTAAGATTTCTTATTACTATTGAAAACTTATGAAAAACTGTTCAGTACTAGTTAAAGATTGTTCAGAACCGCTTAAAATTGTTTAGAACAAGTTTAAAATTATTTAAATCTTTTTAGGACTGCTTAAAATTGTTTAAAACTACTTATATTTGTTTAGAACTAATTTAAAACTATTTAGGATTACTTAAAACTATTTAAAACTTGTTTTAAACTCTTTAAACTGTCAGGAACTTGTTTTAAACTATCTAAAACTACTTAGAACTTTTTTAAAAAAGTTAAAACTACTTAGAACTTGTTTTAAGAAAGTTAAAACTACTTAGAGATTGTTTTAAACTCAAAAATAATTATAATTTGTCTTAAACTATTTTAAACTACACCGAACTTGTTTTAGACTATTTGAAGCTATTTAGAACTAATTTTAAAATATCTAGAAGTGTTTGGAACTTGTTTAAAACTATCTTACAGTGCTTAGAATTTTTAAAAGACAATTTAAAACTACTTAGAATTTGTTTAAGATTATTTATAACTACTTAGAACTTGTTTTAATCTATTATTACTTATTATTACTTAGAGCTTTTTCTAAACTACCTAAATACTTAGAACTTGTTTTAAACTATTCAAAACTCCATAGAACTTGTTTTAAACTGTTTAAAACTACTTAGAGCTTTTCTTAAACTATTTTAAACTACTTAGAATTTTTTTTAGAACAAATTAAAAGTAATTAAAACTTGTTTTAAACTATTTGAAATTATTTAGAACTTGTTTGAAAGTATCTAGAACTATTTGGAACTTGTTTTAAACTGTCTGGCAGTACCTAGAATTTGTTTAAAACTATGTAAAACTACCTAGAATTTGTTTAAAATTATTTAAAACTATATAGAATTTGTTTAAAGCTATAAAACTACTAAGAACTTTTTCTATTCTTCTTAAAACTACTTAGAACTAGTTTTAAACTATCTAAAACTGTTTAGAGCTTGTATAAAACCAATTAAAACTACTTAAAACTTGTTTTAAACTACTTAGAATTTGTTTTTAAACCATTTAAAACTATTTACATCTTGTTTAGTCTCCCGAAAACTGTTTATAACTTGTTTTTAACTATCTAAATCTGTTTAGAACTTGTTTAAAGGAATCTAAAACTAGTTAGAATTTGTTTAAAACTATTTGAAAATACTTAGAAATTGTTTTAAACAACTAAGAATTTGTTTTAAACTATTTACATCTTGTTTAGTCTCCCGAAAACTGTTTATAACTTGTTTTTGACTATCTAAATCTGTTTGGAACTTGTTTAAAGGGATCTAAAACTAGTTAGAATTTGTTTAAAACTATTTAAAACTACTTAGAACTTGTTTCAAACTGTTTAGAACTGTTTAAAACTACTTATAACTTGTTTTAATCAATTAAAGTCCTTAGAACTTGTTTGAAACTATTTGAAACTACTTAGAACTTGTTTTAATTAATTAAATTACTTAGAACATGTTTTAAACTATTGAAAACTACTTAGAACTTATTTTAAACTATATAATACTGTTTTAAACTACTCAGAACTTGTTTTAATCAATAAAACTACTTAGAGCTTGTTTTAAACGATTTAAAACTACTTAGAACTTGTTTTAAACTATTCAAAACTGTTTGTACCTTGTTTTAAACTATCTAAATCTGTTTGGAATTTGTTTTAAACAATCTAAATTTGATTGGAATTTATTTAAGATTATTTATTGCTACTTAAAACTATTTTTAAACTATATAATGATTTAGAACTTTTCTTAAACTATTTAAAACTACTTAAAACTACTTAGAAATTGTAATTAACTGTTTTAAACTAGTTAGAACTTGTCTTAAACTATTTTAAAGTACTTAAAATTTTTTTAAAACAATTTAAAACTAATTAGAACTTATTCTGAACTATCTAAAACTGTTTACAACTTCTTTTAAGCTATCTAAAACTGTTTAAAACTTGTTTTGAACTATTAAACGCTATTTTATGTTGGAAATTGATTTAAACTATTTAAAACTACTTAGAACTTGTTTTAATCTATTTGTAACAATTTAAAACCTATTTTTTAAGTATCTAGAACTGTTTAGAGCTTGTTTAAAACCATCTTAAACTACTTAAAATTTATTTAAAACCATTTAAACTACTTTGAATTTGTTAATGATTATTTATTACTACCTAGAACTATTTTTAAACTATTAAATTATTTAGAGCTTTTCTTAAACTATTTTAAACTCCTGAGAATTTGTTTTAAACTATTTAAAACTGGTTATAACTTGTTTTAAACTATCTAAATCTGTTTGGAACTTGTTGAAAGATATCTAAAACTACTTAGAATTTGTTAAAAACTATTTAAAACTACTTAGAACTTGTTTTAAAGTGTTTAGAACTGTTTGAAGCTTGTATAAAACCGATTAAAACTACTTAAAACTTTTTTAAAGTAATTAAACTACTTAGAGCTTGTGTTAAACTATTTAAAACTACTTAAAACTTGTTTTAAGTAATTAAACTACTTAGAGCTTGTGTTAAACTATTCAAAACTACTTAGAACTTATTTTAAACTATCTAAAACTGTTTGTAACTTGTTTTAAACTATCTAAATCTGTTTTGAACATGTTTAAAGATACCTAAAAGTACTTAGAATTTGTTTAAAACTACTTAAAACTTGTTTTAAACAAATAAACTACTTAAAATTTGTTTAAATCTATTTAAAACTACTTAGAGCTCTTCTTAAACTATTTAAAACTACTTAGAACTTGTTGAAAACTATTTGAAACTACTTAGCACTTATTTTATACTTTTTAATACTGTTTAAAACTTGTTGAAAGATATCTTTAACTACTTGGAATTTGTTTAAAACTACTTAAAAAACTACCTTGTTTAGAACTGTTTTGGGAAATTGTTTTAAATTATTTAAAACTGTTTAGGACTTGTTTAAAGATATATTAAACTACTTGGAATTTGTTTAAAACTACTTAGAACCCTCTTGTAATTTAGTAAACTGCTTAGAGCTATTTGTAAACTATTTTAAACTACTTTGAACTTGCTTTAAACTACTAAAAAATACTAATAATTGGTTTAAAACTAGTTAAAACTACTTAGAACTAGTTTTAAAATATCTAAAACTGTTTGGAACTTGTTTTGTACTATCTAGAACTGTTTGGAACTTGTTTCAAACTATCTAAAACTACTTAAAAAATTTTTATAACTATTTAAAACTACTTAGAACTTGTTTTAAACTTTGTAAAACTACTTAGAAGCTTAGAACTGGCTTTAAACTATTTGAAATTGTTTGGAACTTGTCTTAAACTATTTAGAACTGTTTGGAACATATTTTAAACTATCTACAACTGTTTGGAACTTGTTTTAGATGATCTAAAACTGTTTGGAACGTGTTAAATGATATCTAAAACTACTTATAATTAATTTAAAACTAGGTTGTACTACTTAAAACTTGTTTTAAACAAATAAACTACTTAAAATTTGTTTAAATCTATTTAAAACTACTTAGAACTAGTTTTAAAATATCTAAAACTGTTTGGAACTTGTTTTGTACTATCTAGAACTGTTTGGAACTTGTTTCAAACTATCTAAAACTACTTAAAATTTTTTTATAACTATTTAAAACTACTTAGAACTTGTTTTAAACTTTGTAAAACTACTTAGAAGCTTAGAACTGGCTTTAAACTATTTGAAATTGTTTGGAACTTGTCTTAAACTATTTAGAACTGTTTGGAACATATTTTAAACTATCTAAAACTGTTTGGAACTTGTTTTAGATGATCTAAAACTGTTTGGAACTTGTTTTAGATGATCTAAAACTGTTTGTAACACGTTTAATGATATCTAAAACTACTTATAATTAGTTTAAAACTAAGTTAAACTACTTAAAACTTGTTTTAAACAAATAAACTACTTAAAATTTGTTTAAATCTATTTAGAACTGCTTAGAGCTTCTCTTAAACTATTACAACTACTTAGAGCTTGTTGAAAACTTTTTGAAACTACTTAGCACTTATTTTATACTTTTTAATACTGTTTAAAACTTGTTCTAAACTATTTAAATCTACTTAGAAGTTGTTTTAAACTATTTAGAACTTGTTTTAAACTATTTATTACTTGTTTAATTGTCTTGATAACTGATTTTAATCTATTCAAAACTACAATATTGACAACTACTTAAAACCGTTTTGGACATGTTTCGCACTTGTTAGTAAATGTTTCAAATTTGTTTGCAAATCTATACGACTATTTTTTTTAGGTCTATATTTAGGACACCTTTTATACAATTCAGATCTTGTTTTGAAACTTGAAATTTTTTTCAATGGAGATTGATCAATTAATGTAAACAATGTCCTCGGTATCCAGTTACCGACACCGATGACAGTGTTACTTTTCCAATCGATTGGCGTCCAAGGCAGCGACATTAGACATGCTGCGTGGTGTTGTACCGTTTGGAGGCTATACACCAGGGGTGTTCAATGTGCTTACAAAATCTGACAAAACTGACACTGTCAGTGTTGGGAGTAGGTCAACTTCCCTGCAATAAATCTTGACGGGTTTGGGCCCTTTACTCCTTTACCTCCAACTGAGTTGTAAGCCAGATAAAAATTATTATTATACTTAATTTACTCAATCTGATTTTATTAGGATATGTAATTCGTATTAATTAATATATTTAAATAAAAGATATGATAACATGAACCTTACATACAAAATAAAATATAAATATTAACTAAATAATATAGAAATAGACATATTATGAAGTTTCGGAAAATGGGAAGAGTTGAGTTTATTGCGGACTACCTACGGTGAGGGTCTAATAGCTTCAACAATGGCTCCTCCATAAACTGAAGGAAAACGCGAAAAAAAATTTGGTGTCAGAGTTGGCCTTCCCGTGTCAGTGTGCACTTGCCGAGACTGAACACGCCTGCTATACACTTTACTTTTTGAAAAGGGGCCCCTGACACTTGCCGTCTGCTCTTGCCCGCTTGATGGACCAGGGATGAAGAGTAGTCCCTCAGCAGCATCAGAGGCGAACCATGCTTCCGCCTGGCACAAAGGACGCCTTCATGGTATACGTACACCATTGGCGGCTGCCACCATAAGCAACAGGGAATGACCGCGATCTTCAACAATCTCTCCTGTCTTCCACTGTCTTTCTATGTTCAAGTTGCTCGGGCGCTGGTTCCCTCGCAGACCACGCGAATCGCTCTTTTAACCGACTTTTATTATAGGATAAAAGGGCTCAAAGCAAAATAAAAGGAGCGCCATCAACAAGCGAGAAGTAGAATCTCTTCCTCGAATCTGACGATTTTCTCTCGATTCTTCAATATTCTGCGATATTTCCAATTTCTCAAATTAAATGAAACAATCGCTGGCGATAAAAGTTCCCAATCATTACAATTGTAGAAATTATTTTATTTTGATTGCCAATAGTTATCGAGGTTAATTCAGTTTTTAACAATTTTAAAACTAGAAGAATGATTTTCATATTTTTTTTCCATTTTTTTTTTCAAAAAATGTAGAATTTTGTGAAATTTGTTTTTTAGAAACTAGTAAATTCGGTTCTAAAGATTTAATCAACCTTTTATAGTGTTTTTTGCACTCTATTGAGCCCAACTGTGTGTCCGTCCGTCTGTCGGTCTAAAATTCGACTTGTAATAATCTTCCGTTTTACTTAATTAACTTCTTTTAGGTTTTTGGGCCCAACTGTCCGTCCGTCCGTCTGTCGGTCTAAAATTCAACTTGTAATAATCTACCGTTTTACTTAATTAACTTTATTTAGTTTTTAATTATCATTAAACATTTCTTGGACCATTTTTCACTTTTTAATCGTACTTTTTTAAAAATGTAGAATTTTGAAGAATTTATTTTTTAGAAACTACTAAATTCGGTTTCAAAGATTTAGTAAAACTTTCACAATGTTCGCTGCACCCTTTTGGAGTCCCTCTGTCTGTCTGTCTGTCTGTCTGTCTGTCTGCCCGCCTGTCTGTCTGTTCGACTGTCTATTTATCTGTCTGTCTATATGTCTGTCCGTCCGTCTGTCTGTCCGTTTGCCTATCTGTACGTTCGATAGTTCGTCCATCTCTCCGTCCGTCTGTCTGTCAGTCTAAAATTCGACTTGTACTAATCTTCCGTCTCGTTGAATTAATTTTTTTTAGTTTTTAATTAACCTTAAACAATTCTTGGACAATTTTTTTCTCTTCAATCCTACTTTATTGAAAAATGTAGAATATTGTAAAATTTATTTCTTAGAAACTACTAAATTCAGTTTTAAAGATTTAATAAGCCTTTTACAATGTTGCGTACGTCCTGAACTCTTTTAGGGTGCGTGCGTCTGTCTATCTGTCTGTCTATACGTCTGTTTATCCGTCTGTCTGTATGTCTGTCTGTTTGACTGTCTATCTATCTGTCTGTCTGTCTGTCTGTATGTATGTCTGTCTGTTTTTCTGTCTATCTGTCTGTCTGCCAGTCTGTCTGACTGTCTATCTATCTGTACATCCATCCCTCCATTTGTTCGTCCATCTGTCTGTCCGTCTGTCTGTCCATCTTTCTGTCAGTCTAAACTTCGATTTGTACTTATCTTCCGTGTCGTTTAATTAATTTTATTTAGTTTTTAATTTACCTCAAAAGTTTCATAGACAATTTTTCTCGTATTATTCATTCTTTTTCGAAAAATGCTGAATTTTGTAAAATTTTCTTTTCTAAAACTACTATTTCGGTAACAAAGATTTTATAAACCTTTTACAATGTTTCGTAGGTCTGTACTCATTTTGGTGTCCGTCTGTCTATCTGTCTGTGTGTCTTCCTGTCTGCCTGTCCGTCTGTGTGTCTGTCCGTTCGTTTGTTCGTCCATCTGTCCGTCCGTCCGTCTGTCTGTCTGTCAGTCTAAAATTCGACTTGTACTAATCTTCCGTTTCGTTTAATTACTTTTCTTTATTTTTTAACTAATTCTTGGACAATTTTTTTTCTTTTCAATCATAGTTTTTTTTTTTTTGAAAAATGTAGTATTTTATTTTTAGGAACTACTAAATTCGGTTCTAAAGATTTAATAAACCTTTTACAATGTTCTCTGCACTCTTTTGGGTCCATCTGTTTGTCCGTATGTCTGTATGTCCGATTGTCTATCTATCTGTATGTTTTTCCATCTGTCCGTCTGTATGTCCGTCCAAAATTCGATTTATACTAATCTTCCATTTCGTTTTAATTAACTTTTTTTAGTTTTTAATTATCATTAAACATTTCCTGGACAATTTTTCTCTTTTTAATCATACTTTTTCGAAAAAAGGAGAATTTTGTAAATTTTTTTTTTAAATACTACTAAATTCGGTTACAGAGATTTAATAAATCTTTTACAGTGTTTCGTGGGTCTTGTATTCTTCATGGGTCTGGCTGTCTGTCTGCCTGTCTGTCTGTCCGTCCGTCTGTCTATTTGTCTGTCTGTCCGTCCGTCCGTCTGTCTATTTGTCTATTTGTCTGTCTGTCTGTCCGACTATCTATCTATCTGTACATCTCTCCCTCCATTTGTTCGTCGATCTGTCTGTCCGTCTGTCTGTACGTCCAAAATTCGATTTGTACGAATCTTTCGTCCCGTTTAACAAAGTTTACAATGTTTCGTAGGTCTGTACTCTTTTGGTGTCCGTCTGCCTGTCTGTCCGCCTGTGTGTCTGTTTGTCCGTCTGTCTATCTGTCCGTTCGATATAGTTTGTCCATCTCTCCGTCTGTCTGTCAGTCTAAAATTCAACTTGTACTAATCTCCCGTCTCGTTGAATTAATATTTTTAGTTTTTAATTAACCACAGACAATTGTTGGACAATTTTTTTTTTTTAATCATAGTTTATTGAAAAATGTAGAATATTGTAAAATTTATTTCTTAGAAACTACTGAATTCGGTTTTAAAGATTTAATAAACCTTTTTCAATGGTTCGTAGGTCCTGTACTCTTTCGGGGTCCATCCGTCTGTTTATTTGTCTGTCTGTCTATCTGTCTGTTAGTCTGTCTGTCTGTCTGTCTGTCTGTCTGCCTATCTGTCGGACCGTCTTATCGACTAACTATCTATCTGTACATCGGTCTCTCCATTTGTGCGTCCATCTGTCTGTCCGTCTGTCTGTCTATCTGTCTGTCCGTCTGTCTGTACGTCTTAAATTCGATTTGTACGAATCTTCCATCCCGTTTAACAAAGTTTACAATGCTTCTTAGGTCTGTACTCTTTTGGTGTCCGTCTGTCTGTCCGTCCGTCCGTCTGTGTGTCTATCTGTCTGTTTGTCCATCTGTCCGTTCGATGCAGTTCGTCCATCTCTCCGTCCGTCTGTCTGTCTGTCTAAAATTCAACTTGTACTAATCTTCCGTCTCGTTGAATTAATATTTTTAGTTCTTAATTAACCACAAACAATTTTTGGACAATATTTTTCTCTTCAATCATACTTTATTGAAAAATGTAGAATATTGTAAAATTTATTTCGTAGAAACTACTAAATTCGGTTTTAAAAATTTAATAAACTTTTTACAATGTTTCGTAGGTCCTGTATTCTTTTGGGGTCTGTCCGTCTGTCTATTTGTCTGTCTGTCTGTCTGTTCGTCTGTCTGTCTGACTGTCTGTCCGACTAACTATCCATCTGTACATCCTTCCCTCCATTTGTGCGTCCATCTGTCTGTCTGTCCGTCTGTCTGTACGTGTAAAATTCGATTTGTATGAATCTTCCGTCTGGTTTAACAATGCTTACAATGTTTCGTAGGTCTATACTCTTTAGGTGTCCGTCTGTCTGTCTGTCCGTCTATGTGTCTATCTGTCAGTTTGTCCGTCTGTCTATCTGTCCGTTTGTTTATCTATCGTTCTTTCTGCCCATCTCTCCAACCTTTTGTCCATCTGCCTGTCAGTCCGTCGGTTTATTTGTCTATCTGTCTGTCGATCCATCTGTTTCTCAGTCTATTCGTCTGTCCGTCCGTCTGAAACCAGTTTCAACTAATTCTAATCAATTCTAACCAGTTTACTGCAAATTCCTATCATTTTTTAACTATCCCTGCAAAATTTTATCTACCTTCGAATATCACTTCATCTCAAGTTGACAAAATTCTAAATTTCCGCAACGATTTATTTTTATTTTACTTTTTTTTTTTAAAAAGAGAAAATTATGTCTCTGCAAGTGAAGCAGCTTTTAAAGCCTGGCAATTACAGGAGGATTTCTCACTCTCTGGAACTGAATGTTTTCCAGAGTGTGAATGCAGTGAGTAGACGACTCTCTAGGCAGAGTATAGAGGCCGATGATTATCACTGTGGAGTGAGGGAGGTCCCGTGGCAAATTGCGGAATAGGACATAAGAGATCGGGAGCGATTTAGCCTTAGGAGAGCACCCTCGCTCGCGAGACCAAAGAGAAGATGGTCTTAGCTTAGAGTGTCGCTTAGCACCCTATCTGCAGGGATCTTCGCGACCATTGCTCCCCTCGCCTCTGGCACCCCTCTCATCCTGCTCGAGGGCTGCGTTTGTCGTGAGCATTACTCACTCTCTGGACGCCTACTCACCAGGTTCCCCCTTGCCAGAGACTCACCGACTACATTAAGGGACAAATCTTCCTCCACCTCTTCGCCAGAAGAGCACTAAGTTGACCTCATATTTTCTTATCCTCATTCCCAGAGAAAGAGAGAGCTCAATTCGTCCCTGTTTCCAGTTTTAGTTCAAACTATATATCTGCAACTATTCATCAATTGATTGGGATCTAGTAAAAAAAAAAAAAAAAATTAAATTGGGAATTGGCAACTGTTGCAGTTTATTGGAAACTGATGGAATTGTACAATGTACACGGAAAAAAATTAATCACAAAACTGAAACGAATTCTTATTTCCAGAGAATTAAAAATAGGGGAGAGTGGCTATCAATGTACCGGGTTTTTTTCAAGGTCATAGTACTTATTGAATTTCACCAATTTCAAGCACTTCTTTGCATCAATATAAAACTACAACACTTATCTAGGTAATGCACACATATTTTACACGATTTATTTTGATTAAATAATAAAATTTAGGATTTTTCTAAAGTAACAAGCTATTTTCATTTTCATCAAACTGGGTACACAATGAACCACCTCTATAAAAATACTAAAAATGTTCAACAATAATAATATTGCAATTTTCACTTTGTAAAAAAACTTGTTTTCTATCAAATACTATAAAAAATTGTTACTTAACACTTTTTAATTGATAATGTATAACATAAATATACCTCAAATTTAAGTTAACTAGCTAAAATGGCATTTTAGTTTTGCTATGTTGAGAAAAGTACTGATAACAATCGCTGTAACATGCTGTATGCATGCCTAGTTTTATAATCAAGCATACCACTCTGGAAATCGAAAATACACTGAAATTCCAGGTGGTTCATTGTTCCCCGGTACATTGAATCAACATGACATTTGCAACAAAAATGGTTTTTTATAACTTAATCCAATATTTCAAAATCTTTATCTCATTAGAATATTGTAGTTAAGGCCCAAAACAAAATAAATCGTAAGTACATTTATTTTTAAATGGCCTTATTTCAATTAAAAAACGTGTTTGTATTTTAGGTAAATTTTTTCTTCAGTACATCAAAAACAGTTTTTTCCAGTTTTCTGTGTAAAGAATAAATCCACACGTCTCAAATTTATGGACGTAGTGTGTTTACGCAAAATTCATTTATATTTAAAATTAGGAGAATTTTTATTTAATTGTTTCTGAGAAAATTGAAATGGTTCATTGAAAAAACTGGTACATTGATGGCCACTCTCCCCTATATCTAAATTAAGGAGGTTTATCCAAAAATCAATTTACTACAGATTCTTAAAAATTTTTAATGTCATATTAAATGCGTTATTTTACATTAATGGTTACAATTTTATTGAAATTTACCGTTCTGTTTTTAAGATATAAATTAATAAAGTTGGGACTTTTACATGGAAACAGTAAAAAAACGCGCAAAATGACTATATTTTAATTAAGTAAAAAAAAACGGCTTTACAAATTTAAACAAAAAACTAATATATTTTAAACTATAATATAATCAGGGATCACAGGTTGTCCCCTATTTTAAAATTTTGCACCTATTTCAATAGAAAATCACCATTAAAAATACATGGGGAAAAATAAACTTTTAAAAATAAATTCCCAACTTTTTTAATTCATAAGCTAAAAATATTTTAGGTCATAAATTTCTTCATTTTTAGCCATATTTTAAGATATAATGTTTAAAGAAATTAAATTTTCAAAATGTCGGGTGTTATAAAAAATATGTAGAAATAATACATTGCAATATGTGCAATCTTTTATCACATAAATATTCAAGGAAATTCAACAAGTCTTATTTGGAGATTTTTGAGGTCGCAAATAAAGATTCCGAAGTCAAAAATTAATTTTTAAAAATTTTGGATATACATTCTCGTGTAAAAAATTCAGTTTTCAAAAAAATGACCTTACATCATCAATTTTTTTAATACAGTCTACAAATATTTAATTTTTACATCTCTTTTCAATTATCTTTTTCATTTTTATTCATTTTTAAAGTCCTTTTGTCAATTTTCAAATAATTCTAAGATTTTGAACTTCATTTTTTCGTATATCAATTATTTTCTTCTGTCTTTAACTTATTGTCAGGAATATTTAAATTTATTACACAAGTTTTCATTTATTTTGGTCATTTTTATATTATTTTTTTAAAATTTCAATTATATTCTAAAATCTATAAATTATTGCCAAGAATATTCAAATTTTCTACACAATTTTCAATTTACTTTCGTCATTTTTTAATTATTTGCTTAAAAATTTCAATTACTTTTGTCATATTTCTTAGTATTTTCATTTTCAAATTATTTTCTTCATATTTCTATTATTTTTGGCATATTAGAATTATTTTCTACAAATTTCAATTATTATATTCAATTTTTTTGTCATGAATTTTTAAATTTTACACCAATTTTAATTTATTATCTTCAAATTTTAAAAATTGTCTTCATTCTTTTTATTATTGTCATGAATTTATTAATTTTTTACAACTTTTTCAATTATTTTTTACACATTTTAATTATTTTCTAGAAACTTTAATTACTTTTTTCATATTTAAATTTTTTGACTTTTTTTAATTAGTCTATTAAATTACAATTATTTTTTTTAAACTTCAATTACTTTCTTCTAATTTAAATTATTTTCTTTAAACTTTAAATTATTGCCATAAATTTTTTAATTTATTACACAAATTTTCATTTATTTTTGTAATATTTCAAGTATTTTCTTAAAATTTCAATTATGTTTTTAATCCTTATTTTATTGTCAGAAGTATTTAAATTTTCTACACAAATTTCAATTTAGTTTTGTTATTTTTTAAATTATTTTCTTCAAATTTCAATTACTTTTGTCATTATTCAATTATTTCTGTCATTTTCCAATTATTTTCTTCATATTTTTATTATTTTTAGCATATTAGAATTATTTTCTACAAATTTTAATTATTATATTCAATTTTTTTGTCATGAATTTTTAAATTTTACACCAATTTTAATTTATTTTCTTCAAATTTTAAAAATTGTCTTCATTCTTTTTATTATTGTCATGAATTTATTAATTTTTTACAACTTTTTCAATTATTTTTTACACATTTTAATTATTTTCTAGAAACTTTAATTACTTTATTCATATTTAAATTTTTTGACGTTTTTTAATTAGTCTATTAAATTACAATTATTTTTTTTAAACTTCAATTACTTTCTTCTAATTTAAATTATTTTCTTTAAACTTTAAATTATTGCCATAAATTTTTTAATTTATTACACAAATTTTCATTTATTTTTATAATATTTCAAGTATTTTCTTAAAATTTCAATTATGTTTTTAATCCTTATTTTATTGTCAGAAGTATTTAAATTTTCTACACAAATTTCAATTTAGTTTTGTTATTTTTTAAATTATTTTCTTCAAATTTCAATTACTTTTGTCATTATTCAATTATTTCTGTCATTTTCCAATTATTTTCTTCATATTTTTATTATTTTTGGCATTTTTAAATTATTTTTATCAAATTTCAATTACTTTATTCAATTTTGTTTATTGTCAAAAAATTTAAAAAAAGTTAAAAAAAAAATTTCAATCATTTTTTTAATCCTTTTTATTATTCTCATAAATTTATTAATTTTTTACAACTTTTTCAATTTTTTTTTCAATTATTTCTACAAATTTCAATTACTTTCCTTATACTTAAATTTTATGACATTTTGCAATTATTGTCTTCAAATTTCAATTTTTTCCTTTAGACTTCAATTAATTTCTAAAACTTTCAATTATTTTCCTCAAACTTCCAATATTTTTTTCAAAGGTTCAATTATTGTCTATAAATTTTTAATTTTTAAACCAGCTTTCAGTTATTTATCTCATTATTCAACTAGTTTCTTAATTTTTCAATTTTTTCGTCAATTTTTCAAGTATTGTCTTCAAATTTATAACTTTTTACACTTTTTCCAATTATTTTCTACCAATTTCAATTCCTTTTCTCATATTTAATTTTTTTGGCATTTTTGAATTATTCTTTTTAAATTTCAATTATTTTCTTCAGACGTCAATTAATATCTTCAACTTTTAATTATTTTCCTCAAACTTCTAATACTTTTTTCAATTTTTCAATGATTATTATCTATAAATTATCAATTACTTACATCAGTTAAAAATCATCAAGTTTTGGTTTCATTCAAGTATAGGTTCCTTTTTGGTTTAAAATCTTCAAGTTTTTGTTTCGATCAAGTTTAGATTCCTTTTAGGTTTAAAATATTTAAGTTTTTATTTCGTTCAAGTTTAGGTTTCTTTTAGGTTTAAAATCTGTAAGTTTTTCTTTCGTTCAAGTTTAGGTTTCTGTAAGTTTAAGGTTCCTATCAAGTTGAAAATCTTCAAATTTTGATTTCGATCAAGTTTAGGTTTCTTTTAGGTTTAAAAATTTCAAGTTTTGGTTATATTCAAGTTTAGGTTCCTTTTAGGTTTAAAATCATAAAGTTTTTATTTCGTTCAAGTTTAGGTTTCTTTTAGGTTTAAAATCTGTAAGTTTTTCTTTTGTTCAAGTTTAGGTTTCTGTAAGTTTAAGGTTCTTATCAAGTTGAAAATCTTCAAATTTTGGTTTCGATCAAGTTTAGGTTTCTTTTAGGTTTAAAAATTTCAAGTTTTGGTTTTATTCAAGTTTAGGTTCCTTTTAAGTTAAAAATCTTCACGTTTTGATTTCGTTCAAGTTTAGGTTGCTTTTATTTTAAAATCTTCAATTTTCGATTTTGTCTTATTTTAGAATTTCAAGTTTTGGTTCAGTCCAAGTTTAGGTTACCTTCATATTTATATTTCTTTAATATTTAGGATTTTAATGTTTTGGTTTTTTACAAGTTAATCTTTCTTTCAGTTTATTCACAAGTTTGTTTCAGAATTAAGTCGTTTTTAAGTTTTGGTTACTTTAAGTTTTGGTTTATTTTAAGTTTTAGTTTCTTTTCAGTTTTGGTTTGTTTTAAGTTTCCGTTCCTTTTAAGTTTTATTTTCTTCCAAGTTTTGGTTCTTTTCAAGTTCTAATTTGTTTCAAGTTTTTATCCAATCCAAGTTTAGCCCAATTTCAAGTTTCTCAGTGGAAATTTTTTTATTTTTTCGGGACAAGGTCGAGCCGAAGTAGCACTGAATGAGAATTGAGGGGGTTCCCTCGTTACGAGTAGTCTATAAACGAAAGGGTTAGAGTCATTCCTCGTTATTTGTTTTTCTTGAGAGGACATGTGTGAACAGCTGCCGCCGGTTGTAAGAACGTCTTCCCACGCATTTTCTCAGATCACATATGCGATTCTCATACTAATTTAGAAGACGCATTTTATACGTTATCCACATTGTATTCTTATTTCTCGGACAAAAACAATTATCAGGAAAGAATTATCAGATTTGTGGCGAGTCTATTATTTCGCCTCGAGGCTGAGATTCGACCCTTTTATTGTAAAATTATTTCACCTTGGAAAATGTAACTCTTTTTTACATTGTATAGCGTCTCTTAAAGAAAAAAAAAAAAATTAAATACGTTTAAAGTATTTTTCTTCAAATTCTTTTTTTTTTGTTAAATTGTCGAATGGAAATTTATTTTAAAATTAAATTTAAACTTTTTTTTCTTAATTAATTGATGAGAAGAGCGACGACAAAAATTGCCGATTCCGGACGGGAATCGTTTGAAATGAAATGAATGATTTGAGACTCGGTTGACTGACCATTCCACGCAGAACGAGTCGGCAGCAAATGGATTAGGCAGAGTGAATTAGACCCGCAGAGTAAACAGCTGCTAACCTCATTATCGAGCTACAATTCGTGCCCAAGATCCAATAATTGTCTCGTTAACGATCTTGTTTAGCTGCGAATGGCTCAAATCGACCAGACTCCGGAAGTCGTTCTATTTCATCAGGACTTAGTTTCAGGGGGAAAAAAAAGTTCTCACAATTAAAGAAAGGCTACTTTAATTAATTCAAAATTAAACCAGACTTGAAAAATTCGACTAATCTTTCGTCTCGTTCAATTAATTTCCTTACCTTTTTAATTGCCCACAAACGTTTCTTCGACAATTTTTCTCTTTTCAATCATTCTTTTTCGAAAAATGCAGAATTTTGTAAAAATTGTCTTAGTCCGTCTGCCTGTCTGTCCGTCCGTCTGTCCATCCGTCTGTCTATCTTTCTGTCCGTTCAGCCGCCTGCTTATGGGTTCGTTTGTCTATCTGGCCGTCCATACTTTTGTCTGTCTGTCCGTCAGTCCGTCTGTCTGTTCGTCAGCAAATCATTCCGTTCGTCCGTCCGTCTATCTGTCTGTCCGCCTGTCTGTCTGTCCGTATGTCTGTCTATCTATCCGCCCGTCTGTCCGTTTGTTTACCTGTCCGCCCGCCTGTCTGTCTGTCTGTCTGTCCGTCTGTCTATCTATCAGACCGTCCATCTGTCCGTCCGTCCGTCCGTCTGTCTGTTTGTCCGCTCGTCTGTTTATCTATCTGCCCGTTCGTCCATCAGTCTGTCCGTTCGTCCACCTATTCGTCCGTCTGTCTTTTTATCTGTCCGTCGGTTTGTCCGTTAGTCCACCTGTTCGTCCATCTGTCCGCCTGTCTTTCCGTCCATCCTTCTGTCTGTCTATCTGTCTGTCTATCTGTCTGTCTATCTGTCCGTCTGACTGTCCATCTGTATATCTATTCGTCCGTCAGTCTGTCTGTTCGTCCACCTGTTTTTCTGTCTATCTGTCTGTCCATCGGTTTGTCCGTTCGTCCACCTGCTCGTCCGTCTGTCTATCTGTTCGTCTGTCTGTCCATCTGTTTATCTATCTGTTCGTCGGTTTGTCCGTTCGTCCACCTGCTCACCCGTCTGTCTGTCCGTCAGTCCGTCCGTATGTCTGTCTTTCCGTCCGTTCTTCTATCTGTCCATCTGTCTGTCTGTCTGTATATCGGTCCGTCCATCCGTCTGTCCGTCCGTCTAACTATATGTTCGTCTGTCTGTCTGTCTTAATTTTCCGTCCGTCCTTCTATCTGTCCGTCCGTCTGTCTATCAGTCCGTCTGTCTGTCCGTCTGACTGTCCATCTGTCTGTCCGTCTAAAATTCGACTCGTACTAATCTTTTGTCTCGCTCAATTAATTTTCTTTAGTTTTTAATTGCCCACAAACATTTCTTGGACAGTATTTTGTGGGTCCCGTACTGTTTTAAGTGTTTTTTTTTTGTAGATTGTGGAATGTTGAAAGTTAACTTTTTACAATTTTTATTACTATTTTTTTTTGTCACTTATTTTACGTTTTTACCAAGATTTAATTATGCGGTTTGTCGTTTGCAATTATCACCGAATTCCTGAAAGTTTTTTAGTTTTAAGATTCTATAAGAGACCGGGAGTAAAAGAGGTCAATGACTTATATAATTCTGGTTCAACCCCTTTTATTGCGGGATGACTTTGGTTCATTCTTTCTCAATGATCCCTGACCCGCCGTAAAAGGGGACCAGGACCCACAAAAAGCATCGCCATGACTCGAGGCGAGACTGAAGGGACAAAAAAGTTACGTGCTCGGAGAAAGGACTCGGGGACAAAAACGCAGCGAAAGTCCTGGCCGTGAATATTTAAAGTTACACTTGACGGAGCTTCGATTTCGTTATATTACCTAAACCTAAATTTCCAATGTTATTTAATTTTTCTCCGTAAAAAAAATTTGTTTAATGATTTAAATGTAAATTGACTCTAGCTTGAATTGAGTTAAATTTTTAAATTTCTTGAAAATTGAATTGTTTTGAAAGTGTAAGTTGGCTTTTCTAAAAAAAAAGCAATAATTTTTTTCCAATGTTATTCTTTGAATAAAATTTTTTAGCCTCAGTAAAAGGGAGGTGTAATCAGAGTATACGAAAGACCCCTTTCCCATATAGTTCTAAAATTAGAAAAAAGTATCATCAGTCCAGTCACACATGTCCTGGTAAATCTACATATGGTTCCAGCTCAGTATCCTCTTCTCGAAAAATTGATTTATCTCTTGAATGGAATTTAAAATATTGCTGGCAAGAGGGACAAAAAATCTCAGAGGAAATCGAGTCGTACGACTTTTTGCATTTTTTTACCATAAAATAGCATTTGAGCATTTTGTTAAAATTGTCGTGTTTTTATTAAAGCAATTTATTTTTATGTTCAGAGAAACTTCTACTTAAATTGGGCTTAAAATTGAAATTATACCCAATAAAATTGAAATGTTTTTAAATTGGAATAAGTTTCGATATGGACTTACGCCAAACTGAATTTATCGCAAAGTGATTTTACCTTACCTTGAATTTACCCTGACTTAAATTCACCCCAATTTGGCCTTGAAAAAATTGCAAATGTCCCCAACTTGAAATGCTTCAAATTTGTGTCGTTTAAACTCGAATTGACTTAATTTAAACTGCTCGAAACTTGAGTTGATTTTTACTTGAATGTACCTGAACTTGACTAGACCCAAATTTGAATTTATAAAAACTTAAATTTAACTAAAGTTAAATTGATTCCAACTTGAATTAAACCAAACTTGAATTGATCGCGAACTTGAATTAATCCAAAGTTGAATTACCCCAAACTTAAATTGATAGAAACTTGAATTAAGAAAAACTTGAATTGATCCCGAACTTGAATTAACCCAAAGTTAAATCACCCTCAACTTAAATTGATTGAAAATTGAATTAAGACAAACTTGAATTGATCTCAAACTTGACTAGATCGAATCTAAAATTAAACCAAACTTAAATTGATTGCAACTTAAATTAAGTCATACTTGAATTAAGCCGAACTTGAATTAAGCCGTTCTGGAATTAAGCTCAACTTAAATTAAGGCAGACTTGAATTAATTTTAAACTTAAATTGCCTTAAACTTGAATTAACTGAAACTTAAACTTAACCAATGTTTAATTAATTCCAACTTGTACTTGAATTGATTTCAAACTTAAATTGATCGAAACTAAAATTAAACCAAACTTAAATTGATTGCAACTTGATTTAAGAAAAACTTGAATTGATTTCAAACTTGAATAGCCCTAAACTTAAATTGACTGAAACTTAAACTTAAGAAATCTTAAATTAATTCCAACTTGTATTAGATCAAACTTGAATAGATTTTAAACTTGAATTGATCAAAACCCAAATTAAACCAAACTTAAATTGATTGCAACTTGAATTAAGAGAAACTTGAATTGATCTCAAACTTCAACTGTCCTAAACTTGAATTGATCGATACTTAAATTAATGCAAATTTTAATTCATTTAAACTTGGATTGAGTCATACTTGAATTAAGCCGTACTGGAATTAAGCCCAGCTTGAATTAAGGCAGACTTGAATTGATCTCATACTTAAATTGCCTCAAACTTGAATTGACTGAAACTTAAACTTAACCAATGTTTAATTTATTCCAACTTGTACTTAAATTGATTTCAAACTTGAATTGACTGATACTTAAACTTAACAAATCTTAAATTAATTCCAACCTGTATTAGATCAAACCTGAATTGGTTTTAAACTTGAATTGATCGAATCTCAAATTAAACTAAACTTAAATTGATTGCAACTTGAATTAAGAAAAACTTGAATCGATCTCAAACTTGAATTGTCCTAAACTTGAATTGATCGGTACTTAAATTAATGCAAATTTTAATTCATTTAAACTTGGATTAAGTCATACTTGAATTAAGCCGAATTGGAATAAAGCCCTACTGGAATGAAGTCCAACTTGAATTAAGGCAGACTTGAATTGATCTCATAGTTAAATTGCCCCAAACTTGAATAGACTGAACCTTAAACTTAACTAAAGTTAAATTAATTCCAACTTGTATTAGAACAAACTTGAATTGATTTTAAACTTGAATTGACTGATACTTAAACTTAACAAATCTTAAATTAATTCCAACCTGTATTAGATCAAACCTGAATTGGTTTTAAACTTGAATTGATCGAATCTCAAATTAAACTAAACTTAAATTGATTGCAACTTGAATTAAGAAAAACTTGAATCGATCTCAAACTTGAATTGTCCTAAACTTGAATTGATCGGTACCTAAATTAATGCAAATTTTAATTCATTGAAACTTGGAATAAGTCATACTTGAATTAAGCCGAATTGGAATAAAGCCCTACTGGAATGAAGTCCAACTTGAATTAAGGCAGACTTGAATTGATCATATACTTAAATTGCCCCAAACTTGAATAGACTGAACCTTAAACTTAACTAAAGTTAAATTAATTCCAACTTGTATTAGAACAAACTTGAATTGATTTTAAACTTGAATTGAGAGAAACCTTAATTAAGCCAAACTTAAATTGATTGCAACTTGATTTAAGACAAATTTGAATCGATCATAAACTTGAATTAACCCAAAGTTGAATTACCCCAAACTTGAACTAAGAAAAACTTAAATCGATCTTAAACTTGAACTGTTCTAAACTTGAATTGATCGATACCTAAATTAATGCAAATTTTAATTCATTTAAACTTGGATTAGGTCATACTTGAATTAATCCGAACTTTTATTAGGCCGTACTGAATTCAAGCCCAACTTCAATTAAGACAAACTTGAATTGATCTGAAACTTGAATTGCCCTAAACTTGAATTGACTGAAACTTAAACTTAACAAATCTTGAATTAATTCCAACTTGTATTAGATCAAACTTGAATAGATTTTAAACTTGAATTGATCAAAACCCAAATTAAACCAAACTTAAATTGATTGCAACTTGAATTAAGAGAAACTTGAATTGATCTCAAACTTCAACTGTCCTAAACTTGAATTGATCGATACTTAAATTAATGCAAATTTTAATTCATTTAAACTTGGATTGAGTCATACTTGAATTAAGCCGTACTGGAATTAAGCCCAGCTTGAATTAAGGCAGACTTGAATTGATCTCATACTTAAATTGCCTCAAACTTGAATTGACTGAAACTTAAACTTAACCAATGTTTAATTTATTCCAACTTGTACTTAAATTGATTTCAAACTTGAATTGACTGATACTTAAACTTAACAAATCTTAAATTAATTCCAACCTGTATTAGATCAAACCTGAATTGGTTTTAAACTTGAATTGATCGAATCTCAAATTAAACTAAACTTAAATTGATTGCAACTTGAATTAAGAAAAACTTGAATCGATCTCAAACTTGAATTGTCCTAAACTTGAATTGATCGGTACCTAAATTAATGCAAATTTTAATTCATTTAAACTTGGATTAAGTCATACTTGAATTAAGCCGAATTGGAATAAAGCCCTACTGGAATGAAGTCCAACTTGAATTAAGGCAGACTTGAATTGATCTCATACTTAAATTGCCCCAAACTTGAATAGACTGAACCTTAAACTTAACTAAAGTTAAATTAATTCCAACTTGTATTAGAACAAACTTGAATTGATTTTAAACTTGAATTGACTGATACTTAAACTTAACAAATCTTAAATTAATTCCAACCTGTATTAGATCAAACCTGAATTGGTTTTAAACTTGAATTGATCGAATCTCAAATTAAACCAAACTTAAATTGATTGCAACTTGAATTAAGAAAAACTTGAATCGATCTCAAACTTGAATTGTCCTAAACTTGAATTGATCGGTACCTAAATTAATGCAAATTTTAATTCATTTAAACTTGGAATAAGTCATACTTGAATTAAGCCGAATTGGAATAAAGCCCTACTGGAATGAAGTCCAACTTGAATTAAGGCAGACTTGAATTGATCATATACTTAAATTGCCCCAAACTTGAATAGACTGAACCTTAAACTTAACTAAAGTTAAATTAATTCCAACTTGTATTAGAACAAACTTGAATTGATTTTAAACTTGAATTGAGAGAAACCTTAATTAAGCCAAACTTAAACTGATTGCAACTTGATTTAAGACAAATTTGAATCGATCATAAACTTGAATTAACCCAAAGTTGAATTACCCCAAACTTGAACTAAGAAAAACTTGAATCGATCTCAAACTTGAATTGTCCTAAACTTGAATTGATCGGTACCTAAATTAATGCAAATTTTAATTCATTTAAACTTGGATTAGGTCATACTTGAATTAATCCGAACTTTTATTAGGCCGTACTGAATTCAAGCCCAACTTCAATTAAGACAAACTTGAATTGATCTGAAACTTGAATTGCCCTAAACTTGAATTGACTGAAACTTAAACTTAACAAATCTTGAATTAATTCCAACTTGTATTAGATCAAACTTGAATAGATTTTAAACTTGAATTGATCAAAACCCAAATTAAACCAAACTTAAATTGATTGCAACTTGAATTAAGAGAAACTTGAATTGATCTCAAACTTCAACTGTCCTAAACTTGAATTGATCGATACTTAAATTAATGCAAATTTTAATTCATTTAAACTTGGATTGAGTCATACTTGAATTAAGCCGTACTGGAATTAAGCCCAGCTTGAATTAAGGCAGACTTGAATTGATCTCATACTTAAATTGCCTCAAACTTGAATTGACTGAAACTTAAACTTAACCAATGTTTAATTTATTCCAACTTGTACTTAAATTGATTTCAAACTTGAATTGACTGATACTTAAACTTAACAAATCTTAAATTAATTCCAACCTGTATTAGATCAAACCTGAATTGGTTTTAAACTTGAATTGATCGAATCTCAAATTAAACTAAACTTAAATTGATTGCAACTTGAATTAAGAAAAACTTGAATCGATCTCAAACTTGAATTGTCCTAAACTTGAATTGATCGGTACTTAAATTAATGCAAATTTTAATTCATTTAAACTTGGATTAAGTCATACTTGAATTAAGCCGAATTGGAATAAAGCCCTACTGGAATGAAGTCCAACTTTAATTAAGGCAGACTTGAATTGATCATATACTTAAATTGCCCCAAACTTGAATAGACTGAACCTTAAACTTAACTAAAGTTAAATTAATTCCAACTTGTATTAGAACAAACTTGAATTGATTTTAAACTTGAATTGAGAGAAACCTTAATTAAGCCAAACTTAAATTGATTGCAACTTGATTTAAGACAAATTTGAATCGATCATAAACTTGAATTAACCCAAAGTTGAATTACCCCAAACTTGAACTAAGAAAAACTTGAATCGATCTTAAACTTGAACTGTTCTAAACTTGAATTGATTGATACCTAAATTAATGCAAATTTTAATTCATTTAAACTTGGATTAGGTCATACTTGAATTAATCCGAACTTTTATTAGGCCGTACTGAATTCAAGCCCAACTTCAATTAAGACAAACTTGAATTGATCTGAAACTTGAATTGCCCTAAACTTGAATTGACTGAAACTTAAACTTAACAAATCTTGAATTAATTCCAACTTGTATTAGATCAAACTTGAATAGATTTTAAACTTGAATTGATCAAAACCCAAATTAAACCAAACTTAAATTGATTGCAACTTGAATTAAGAGAAACTTGAATTGATCTTAATCTTGAATTAACCCTAAGTTGAAATTAGCCGAACTTGAATTAAGTCGTACTGGAATTAAGCCCTATTTGAATTAAGGCAGACTTGAATTGATCTCAAACTTAAATTGCCCCAAACTTGAATTGACTGAAACTTGAGCTTAACTAAACTTAAATTAATTCCAACTTGTATTAGATCAAACTTAAATTTGATCTTAAACTTGAATTGATCGAAACCCAAATTAAACCAAACTTAAATTAATTGCAACTTGAATTAAGAAAAACTTGAATTGATCTTAAACTTGAATTAACCCTAAGTTGAAATTAGCCGAACTTGAATTAAGTCGTACTGGAATTAAGCCCTATTTGAATTAAGGCAGACTTGAATTGATCTCAAACTTAAATTGCCCCAAACTTGAATTGACTGAAACCTAAGCTTAACTAAACTTAAAAGAATTCAACTTGAATTAAATCAAACTTGAATTGATCTCAAACTTGAGTTAACCCTAAGTTAAATTACCCCAAACTTGAATTACCCCATTTTTCTGAATACCAATCTATTTCGAGATCCTTTTATTCAAATAAATTCTTCTTCATATAACATATTCTAAAAAATATATCGTCTGTAAAATTCTCCAAAAATTCAAATTCTAAATAATATCTGAATTCTAAATAGTCCATGTTAAATTTTTTTCTCAACTCAAGTGAATTTTTACAATCACGAGTCCTCCGAGTTCCAGGAATACATAACAATTACCTGATATTTTCAATTTTTGAACCAAAAACCTTGGGGATTGATCTCGAAAGCCGTGGGACTCGCAATTGCTCAATTCGAGCCCGGCAGAGTCTTTCTCATGATGAGGAAGGTGATTTTCGAACGTTACGATTGTTGCAGGATCGACGACTCGCCAAGTAAAGATGAATCCTTTCCTTCCTCTCTGCTCGTACATTACACATCAACAGTTGTTGCCCCGCTTCTCCAGGCGCTTAAATACCTCCGCTTTATATATCTATATACATCTCCATAGAATATATAGTACTTGCATGAACCAAGGAAGCAGAAAAAAATTTATGTTAAGGAGAATACTGTGGCGGCTCAACGCTCAGGATTAAGACATTCTCGAACTAATAATTTCCAGACGGGGAACGGAAATATTTTGTCCGCTTGTTGGGAGCTTTTCCTGGCTCTGGGAAGCGCTATTCAAGCAAGAATAAGATGAGTTTTTGAAAAATGAGAATTTTGGGATTTGGCGAATTTTTTGGTCGGAGGATTTGCCAGGCGGAGAATTTGAAGATGGGAAAATTGCTGAATTGGAAAAAGTTTTCCTGTGGTCAATAGGTGTCAGTCGGGAAGAAGGGCAGTGCCTGAAGGTGCACCGTTCGGACTCAGAGTCTACAATTACGAGCCATACCATGTCGAGGCGAGCTCATAACGAACTCACTATATTGCCCCGCATTTCAAAAGCTGGTGCGGCTCGATCTTCGAGTCCGAGTCCAACGAGACGTTTCACAGGACTCTTGCAGGCTGTGAAGAAGGAAGGAGAAATTTTTCAATAGAAGAGATTGACACTGATTTTTGGTTTCGGATTGTTGTTATTTTCGAGTAAATTTGGAATTTGAAATATACAATTACCTTGATTTCGATTCAAGTCGATTGGATTCGAATTTTTAACTTGAATTAAAATCCGCCTGAAAAGCAGGATTATGTCAATTTAAATTTGGGAGAATTTAAATTTAGGGGCATTCAAGTTCGGCGAAATTAAAGATTGGGGATGTTTAAGTTTGGGGCAAATTTAATTTAGGGACAAATAAGTTCCGGGAGCTTAAATTAAAAAAATTCAAGTTTGGGGTAATTCATGTTTGGGGCAAGTTAAATTTAGGGGCAATCAAGTTTGGGAATTTACTTTTGGAAGAACTGAAGTTTGAGAACAATCAAGTTTGAAAAAATTCACGTTTTGGGGCCGTTAAAGTTTACAGAAAGTCAAGTCTGAGACATTCAACTTTGAGGCAATTCATGTTCAGGCCAAATTAAATTTGTGGACAATCAAGTTTGGGGAATTACATTTGGAAAAATTCAAGTTTGAAAAATTTAAGTTTGGAAAAATTCAAGTTTTAGACATTTAGGTTTCGAAAAATTCACGTCTATAACATTCAAGTTTGAGGACATTCAATTTCCGCGAAATTCAAGTTTGGGGAACTTGAGCTTCGAAAAATTCAACTTTTAGACATTTATGTTTGCAAAAATTCAAGTTTGGGACATTCAAGTTTAGGGGAATTCAAATTTGGCAAAATTCAAGTTTGGGACAATTAAGTTTGGAAAATTCAATTTTGGGAAAATTGAAGTTTGGGGTAATTCATGTTCAGGGCAAATTAAATTTGTCGACAATTAAGTTTGGAGAACTTTAGTTTAGAAAAATTCAAGTTTTAGTCATAGGTTTAAAAAAAACTCAAATTTGGGGCATTCAGGTTTGAGAAAACTTAAGTTTGGGGTAATTCATGTTTGGCTCTAATCAAGTTTGGGGCATTTAAATTCGGAAAAATTCAATTTTGGGGCAATTAAGTTTGAGAAATACAATTTTAAGAAAACTCAAGTTTGGGGTAATTCATGTTTTGAGGCAAATCAAGTTTGGAACACTTAAGTTTTGAAAAATTCAAGTTTTAGACATTTAGGTTTGGAAAAATTCAAGTTTGGGTCATTTAAATTTTAAAAATTTCAAGTTTGGGGCATTTAAGTTCGGAAAATTCAATTTTGAGAAATTTTAAGTTTAGGGTAATTCATATTTAAAGCAACTTAAATTTTGGCGACAATTAAGTTTGGGAGCTTAAGTTTAGAAAAATTCAAGTTTTAGTCATTCAGGTTTGAAAAAACTCATGTTTGGGGCATTCAGGTTTGAGGGAATTTTTAATTCGTTAAAATTCAAGTTTGCTGCAATTAAGTTTGGGAAATAAAATTTTAAGAAAACTCAAGTTTGGGGTAATTTATGTTTTGAGGCAAATCAAGTTTGGAGCACTTAAGTTTTGAAAAATTCAAGTTTTAGACATTTAGGTTTGGAAAAATTCAAGTATGGGGCATTTAAATTTAAAAAAATGCAAGTTTGGGGCATTCAAGTTCGGAAAATTCAATTTTGAGAAATTTTAAGTTTAGGGTAATTCATATTTAAGGCAACTTAAATTTTGGCGACAATTAAGTTTGCGATCTTAAGTTTAGAAAAATTCAAGTTTTAGTCATATAGGTTTGAAAAAACTCAAGTTTGGGGTATTGAGGTTTGAGGGCATTTTTAATTCGTAGAAATTCAAGTTTGGGGCAGTTAAATTTGGGAAATAAAATTTTAAGAAAACTCAAGTTTGGGGTAATTCATGTTTTGAGCCAAATCAAGTTTAGAGAACTTAAGTTTTGAAAACTTCTAGTTTTTGACATTTATGTTGGCAAAAATTCAAGTTTGGGACATTCAAGTTTAGGGGAATTCAAATTTGGCGAAATTCAAGTTTGGGGCAATTAAGTTTGGAAAATTCAATTTTGAGAAAATTGAAGTTTGGGGTAATTCATGTTCAGGGCAAACTAAATTTGTCGACAATTAAGTTTGGAGAACTTTAGTTTAGAAAAATTCAAGTTTTAGTCATAGGTTTAAAAAAAACTCAAATTTGGGGCATTCAGGTTTGAGAAAACTTAAGTTTGGGGTAATTCATGTTTGGCTCTAATCAAGTTTGGGGCATTTAAATTCGGAAAAATTCAATTTTGGGGCAATTAAGTTTGGGAAATACAATTTTAAGAAAACTCAAGTTTGGGGTAATTCATGTTTTGAGGCAAATCAAGTTTCGAGTACTTAAGTTTTGGAAAATTCAAGTTTTAGACGGTTAGGTTTGGAAATATTCAAGTTTGGGACATTCAAGTTTGGGTGCAATCAAATATGGCAAAATTCAAGTTTGGGACAATTAAGTTTGGAAAATTCAATTTTGAGAAAATTAATGTTTGGGGTAATTCATGTTCAGGACAAATTAAATTTGTCGACAATTAAGTTTAGGGAACTTTAGTTTGGAAAAATTCAAGTTTTAGTCATATAGGTTTAAAAAAACTCAAATTTGGGGCATGCAGGTTTGAGAAAACTTAAGTTTGTGGTAATTCATGTTTGGCTCTAATCAAGTTTGGGGCATTTAAATTCGGAAAAATTCAAGTTTGGGGTAATTAAGTTTGGTAAATACAATTTTTAGAAAATTGAAGTTTGGGGAACTTAAGTTTAGCAAAATTTAAGTTTTAGTCATATAAATTTGAAAAAAACTCAAGTTTGGGGCATTCAGGTTTGAGGGCATTTTTAATTCGTAGAAATTCAAGTTTGGGGCAATTAAGTTTGGGAAATACAATTTTAAGAAAACTCAAGTTTGGGGTAATTCATGTTTTGAGGCAAATCAATTTTAGAGAACTTAAGTTTTGAAAACTTCTAGTTTAGGACATTTAGGTTTGGAGAAAGTTAAGTTGAAAGAGTTAAAGTTTTGGGGCATTGAAATTTGTCGAAATTTAAGATTTAAGTTTGGGGCATTCCAAGTTTGGGGAATTCAATTTTTAGGGGATTCATGTTTGAGGCAATTCAAGTTTGGGGAACTAAAGTTTGAAAAAATTCAAGTTTGGGGCATTCCAAGTTTGGGGAATTCAATTTTTAGGGGATTCATGTTTGAGGCAATTCAAGTTTGGGGAACTAAAGTTTGAAAAAATTCAAGTTTGGGGCATTCCAAGTTTGGGGAATTCAATTTTTAGGGGATTCATGTTTGAGGCAATTCAAGTTTGGGGAACTAAAGTTTGAAAAAATTCAAGTTTGGGGCATTCCAAGTTTGGGGAATTCAATTTTTAGGGGATTCATGTTTGAGGCAATTCAAGTTTGGGGAACTAAAGTTTAAAAAAATTCAAGTTTGGGGCATTCCAAGTTTGGGGAATTCAATTTTTAGGGGATTCAAGTTTGAGGCAATTCCTTGTTAGGGAATTCAATTTTGAGGAAATTCAAGTTTGGGGCATTCCAAGTTTGAGGAACTCAATTTTTAGAGGATTCATGTTTGAGGCAATTCAAGTTTGGGGAACTAAAGTTTGAAAAAATTCAAGTTTGGGGCCTTCCAAGTTTGGGGAATTCAATTTTTAGGGGATTCAAGTTTGAGGCAATTCAAGTTTGAGGCAATTCCTTGTTAGGGAATTCAATTTTGTGGAAATTCAAGTTTGGGGCATTTCAAGTTTGAGGAACTCAATTTTTAGGGGATTCATGTTTGAGGCAATTAAAGTTTGGGGCAATTCAAGTTTGGTGCAATACATTGTTGGGGACCTTCAAGTTTGGGGAACTAAAGTTTGAAAGAGTTCAAGTTTGGGGCATTCCAAGTTTGGGGAACTCAATTTTTAGGGGATTCAAGTTTGAGGCAATTCAAGTTTGAGGCAATTCCTTGTTAGGGAATTCAATTTTGAGGAAATTCAAGTTTGGGGCATTTTAAGTTTGAGGAACTCAATTTTTAGGGGATTCATGTTTGAGGCAATTCAAGTTTGGGGAACTAAAGTTTGAAAAAATTCAAGTTTGGGGCAATTCCTTGTTAGGGGATTCAATTTTGAGGAAATTCAAGTTTGGGGCATTCCAAGTTTGAGGAACTCAATTTTTAGGGGATTCATGTTTGAGGCAATTCAAGTTTGGGGAACTAAAGTTTGAAAAAATTCAAGTTTGGGGCCTTCCAAGTTTGGGGAATTCAATTTTTAGGGGATTCAAGTTTGAGGCAATTCAAGTTTGAGGCAATTCCTTGTTAGGGAATTCAATTTTGTGGAAATTCAAGTTTGGGGCATTTCAAGTTTGAGGAACTCAATTTTTAGGGGATTCATGTTTGAGGCAATTCAAGTTTGGGGCAATTCAAGTTTGGTGCAATTCATTGTTGGGGACCTTCAAGTTTGGGGAACTAAAGTTTGAAAGAGTTCAAGTTTGGGGCATTCCAAGTTTGGGGAACTCAATTTTTAGGGGATTCAAGTTTGAGGCAATTCAAGTTTGAGGCGATTCCTTGTTAGGGAATTCAATTTTGAGGAAATTCAAGTTTGGGGCATTTTAAGTTTGAGGAACTCAATTTTTAGGGGATTCATGTTTGAGGCAATTCAAGTTTGGGGAACTAAAGTTTGAAAAAATTCAAGTTTGGGGCAATTCCTTGTTAGGGGATTCAATTTTGAGGAAATTCAAGTTTGGGGCATTCCAAGTTTGAGGAACTCAATTTTTAGGGGATTCATGTTTGAGGCAATTCAAGTTTGGGGAACTAAAGTTTGAAAAAATTCAAGTTTGGGGCCTTCCAAGTTTGGGGAATTCAATTTTTAGGGGATTCAAGTTTGAGGCAATTCAAGTTTGAGGCAATTCCTTGTTAGGGAATTCAATTTTGTGGAAATTCAAGTTTGGGGCATTTCAAGTTTGAGGAACTCAATTTTTAGGGGATTCATGTTTGAGGCAATTCAAGTTTGGGGCAATTCAAGTTTGGTGCAATTCATTGTTGGGGACCTTCAAGTTTGGGGAACTAAAGTTTGAAAGAGTTCAAGTTTGGGGCATTCCAAGTTTGGGGAATTCAATTTTTAGGGGATTCAAGTTTGAGGCAATTCCTTGTTAGGGAATTCAATTTTGAGGAAATTCAAGTTTGGGGCATTCCAAGTTTGAGGAACTCAATTTTTAGAGGATTCATGTTTGAGGCAATTCAAGTTTGGGGAACTAAAGTTTGAAAAAATTCAAGTTTGGGGCCTTCCAAGTTTGGGGAATTCAATTTTTAGGGGATTCAAGTTTGAGGCAATTCAAGTTTGAGGCAATTCCTTGTTAGGGAATTCAATTTTGTGGAAATTCAAGTTTGGGGCATTTCAAGTTTGAGGAACTCAATTTTTAGGGGATTCATGTTTGAGGCAATTAAAGTTTGGGGCAATTCAAGTTTGGTGCAATACATTGTTGGGGACCTTCAAGTTTGGGGAACTAAAGTTTGAAAGAGTTCAAGTTTGGGGCATTCCAAGTTTGGGGAACTCAATTTTTAGGGGATTCAAGTTTGAGGCAATTCAAGTTTGAGGCAATTCCTTGTTAGGGAATTCAATTTTGAGGAAATTCAAGTTTGGGGCATTTTAAGTTTGAGGAACTCAATTTTTAGGGGATTCATGTTTGAGGCAATTCAAGTTTGGGGAACTAAAGTTTGAAAAAATTCAAGTTTGGGGCAATTCCTTGTTAGGGGATTCAATTTTGAGGAAATTCAAGTTTGGGGCATTCCAAGTTTGAGGAACTCAATTTTTAGGGGATTCATGTTTGAGGCAATTCAAGTTTGGGGAACTAAAGTTTGAAAAAATTCAAGTTTGGGGCCTTCCAAGTTTGGGGAATTCAATTTTTAGGGGATTCAAGTTTGAGGCAATTCAAGTTTGAGGCAATTCCTTGTTAGGGAATTCAATTTTGTGGAAATTCAAGTTTGGGGCATTTCAAGTTTGAGGAACTCAATTTTTAGGGGATTCATGTTTGAGGCAATTCAAGTTTGGGGCAATTCAAGTTTGGTGCAATTCATTGTTGGGGACCTTCAAGTTTGGGGAACTAAAGTTTGAAAGAGTTCAAGTTTGGGGCATTCCAAGTTTGGGGAACTCAATTTTTAGGGGATTCAAGTTTGAGGCAATTCAAGTTTGAGGCGATTCCTTGTTAGGGAATTCAATTTTGAGGAAATTCAAGTTTGGGGCATTTTAAGTTTGAGGAACTCAATTTTTAGGGGATTCATGTTTGAGGCAATTCAAGTTTGGGGAACTAAAGTTTGAAAAAATTCAAGTTTGGGGCAATTCCTTGTTAGGGGATTCAATTTTGAGGAAATTCAAGTTTGGGGCATTCCAAGTTTGAGGAACTCAATTTTTAGGGGATTCATGTTTGAGGCAATTCAAGTTTGGGGAACTAAAGTTTGAAAAAATTCAAGTTTGGGGCCTTCCAAGTTTGGGGAATTCAATTTTTAGGGGATTCAAGTTTGAGGCAATTCAAGTTTGAGGCAATTCCTTGTTAGGGAATTCAATTTTGTGGAAATTCAAGTTTGGGGCATTTCAAGTTTGAGGAACTCAATTTTTAGGGGATTCATGTTTGAGGCAATTCAAGTTTGGGGCAATTCAAGTTTGGTGCAATTCATTGTTGGGGACCTTCAAGTTTGGGGAACTAAAGTTTGAAAGAGTTCAAGTTTGGGGCATTCCAAGTTTGGGGAATTCAATTTTTAGGGGATTCAAGTTTGAGGCAATTCCTTGTTAGGGAATTCAATTTTGAGGAAATTCAAGTTTGGGGCATTCCAAGTTTGAGGAACTCAATTTTTAGAGGATTCATGTTTGAGGCAATTCAAGTTTGGGGAACTAAAGTTTGAAAAAATTCAAGTTTGGGGCCTTCCAAGTTTGGGGAATTCAATTTTTAGGGGATTCAAGTTTGAGGCAATTCAAGTTTGAGGCAATTCCTTGTTAGGGAATTCAATTTTGTGGAAATTCAAGTTTGGGGCATTTCAAGTTTGAGGAACTCAATTTTTAGGGGATTCATGTTTGAGGCAATTAAAGTTTGGGGCAATTCAAGTTTGGTGCAATACATTGTTGGGGACCTTCAAGTTTGGGGAACTAAAGTTTGAAAGAGTTCAAGTTTGGGGCATTCCAAGTTTGGGGAACTCAATTTTTAGGGGATTCAAGTTTGAGGCAATTCAAGTTTGAGGCAATTCCTTGTTAGGGAATTCAATTTTGAGGAAATTCAAGTTTGGGGCATTTTAAGTTTGAGGAACTCAATTTTTAGGGGATTCATGTTTGAGGCAATTCAAGTTTGGGGCAATTCAAGTTTGGTGCAATACATTGTTGGGGACCTTCAAGTTTGGGGAACTAAAGTTTGAAAGAGTTCAAGTTTGGGGCATTCCAAGTTTGGGGAACTCAATTTTTAGGGGATTCAAGTTTGAGGCAATTCAAGTTTGAGGCAATTCCTTGTTAGGGAATTCAATTTTGAGGAAATTCAAGTTTGGGGCATTTTAAGTTTGAGGAACTCAATTTTTAGGGGATTCATGTTTGAGGCAATTCAAGTTTGGGGAACTAAAGTTTGAAAAAATTCAAGTTTGGGGCAATTCCTTGTTAGGGGATTCAATTTTGAGGAAATTCAAGTTTGGGGCATTCCAAGTTTGAGGAACTCAATTTTTAGGGGATTCATGTTTGAGGCAATTCAAGTTTGGGGAACTAAAGTTTGAAAAAATTCAAGTTTGGGGCCTTCCAAGTTTGGGGAATTCAATTTTTAGGGGATTCAAGTTTGAGGCAATTCAAGTTTGAGGCAATTCCTTGTTAGGGAATTCAATTTTGTGGAAATTCAAGTTTGGGGCATTTCAAGTTTGAGGAACTCAATTTTTAGGGGATTCATGTTTGAGGCAATTCAAGTTTAGGGCAATTCAAGTTTGGTGCAATTCATTGTTGGGGACCTTCAAGTTTGGGGAACTAAAGTTTGAAAGAGTTCAAGTTTGGGGCATTCCAAGTTTGGGGAACTCAATTTTTAGGGGATTCAAGTTTGAGGCAATTCAAGTTTGAGGCAATTCCTTGTTAGGGAATTCAATTTTGAGGAAATTCAAGTTTGGGGCATTTTAAGTTTGAGGAACTCAATTTTTAGGGGATTCATGTTTGAGGCAATTCAAGTTTGGGGAACTAAAGTTTGAAAAAATTCAAGTTTGGGGCAATTCCTTGTTAGGGGATTCAATTTTGAGGAAATTCAAGTTTGGGGCATTCCAAGTTTGAGGAACTCAATTTTTAGGGGATTCATGTTTGAGGCAATTCAAGTTTGGGGAACTAAAGTTTGAAAAAATTCAAGTTTGGGGCCTTCCAAGTTTGGGGAATTCAATTTTTAGGGGATTCAAGTTTGAGGCAATTCAAGTTTGAGGCAATTCCTTGTTAGGGAATTCAATTTTGTGGAAATTCAAGTTTGGGGCATTTCAAGTTTGAGGAACTCAATTTTTAGGGGATTCATGTTTGAGGCAATTCAAGTTTGGGGCAATTCAAGTTTGGTGCAATTCATTGTTGGGGACCTTCAAGTTTGGGGAACTAAAGTTTGAAAGAGTTCAAGTTTGGGGCATTCCAAGTTTGGGGAACTCAATTTTTAGGGGATTCAAGTTTGAGGCAATTCAAGTTTGAGGCAATTCCTTGTTAGGGAATTCAATTTTGAGGAAATTCAAGTTTGGGGCATTTTAAGTTTGAGGAACTCAATTTTTAGGGGATTCATGTTTGAGGCAATTCAAGTTTGGGGAACTAAAGTTTGAAAAAATTCAAGTTTGGGGCAATTCCTTGTTAGGGGATTCAATTTTGAGGAAATTCAAGTTTGGGGCATTCCAAGTTTGAGGAACTCAATTTTTAGGGGATTCATGTTTGAGGCAATTCAAGTTTGGGGAACTAAAGTTTGAAAAAATTCAAGTTTGGGGCATTCCAAGTTTGGGGAATTCAATTTTTAGGGGATTCATGTTTGAGGCAATTCAAGTTTGGGGCAATTCAAGTTTGGTGCAATTCATTGTTGGGGACCTTCAAGTTTGGGGAACTAAAGTTTGAAAGAGTTCAAGTTTGGGGCATTCCAAGTTTGGGGAACTCAATTTTTAGGGGATTCAAGTTTGAGGCAATTCAAGTTTGAGGCGATTCCTTGTTAGGGAATTCAATTTTGAGGAAATTCAAGTTTGGGGCATTTTAAGTTTGAGGAACTCAATTTTTAGGGGATTCATGTTTGAGGCAATTCAAGTTTGGGGAACTAAAGTTTGAAAAAATTCAAGTTTGGGGCAATTCCTTGTTAGGGGATTCAATTTTGAGGAAATTCAAGTTTGGGGCATTCCAAGTTTGAGGAACTCAATTTTTAGGGGATTCATGTTTGAGGCAATTCAAGTTTGGGGAACTAAAGTTTGAAAAAATTCAAGTTTGGGGCCTTCCAAGTTTGGGGAATTCAATTTTTAGAGGATTCAAGTTTGAGGCAATTCAAGTTTGAGGCAATTCCTTGTTAGGGAATTCAATTTTGTGGAAATTCAAGTTTGGGGCATTTCAAGTTTGAGGAACTCAATTTTTAGGGGATTCATGTTTGAGGCAATTCAAGTTTGGGGCAATTCAAGTTTGGTGCAATTCATTGTTGGGGACCTTCAAGTTTGGGGAACTAAAGTTTGAAAGAGTTCAAGTTTGGGGCATTCCAAGTTTGGGGAATTCAATTTTTAGGGGATTCAAGTTTGAGGCAATTCCTTGTTAGGGAATTCAATTTTGAGGAAATTCAAGTTTGGGGCATTCCAAGTTTGAGGAACTCAATTTTTAGAGGATTCATGTTTGAGGCAATTCAAGTTTGGGGAACTAAAGTTTGAAAAAATTCAAGTTTGGGGCCTTCCAAGTTTGGGGAATTCAATTTTTAGGGGATTCAAGTTTGAGGCAATTCAAGTTTGAGGCAATTCCTTGTTAGGGAATTCAATTTTGTGGAAATTCAAGTTTGGGGCATTTCAAGTTTGAGGAACTCAATTTTTAGGGGATTCATGTTTGAGGCAATTAAAGTTTGGGGCAATTCAAGTTTGGTGCAATACATTGTTGGGGACCTTCAAGTTTGGGGAACTAAAGTTTGAAAGAGTTCAAGTTTGGGGCATTCCAAGTTTGGGGAACTCAATTTTTAGGGGATTCAAGTTTGAGGCAATTCAAGTTTGAGGCAATTCCTTGTTAGGGAATTCAATTTTGAGGAAATTCAAGTTTGGGGCATTTTAAGTTTGAGGAACTCAATTTTTAGGGGATTCATGTTTGAGGCAATTCAAGTTTGTGGAACTAAAGTTTGAAAAAATTCAAGTTTGGGGCAATTCCTTGTTAGGGGATTCAATTTTGAGGAAATTCAAGTTTGGGGCATTCCAAGTTTGAGGAACTCAATTTTTAGGGGATTCATGTTTGAGGCAATTCAAGTTTGGGGAACTAAAGTTTGAAAAAATTCAAGTTTGGGGCCTTCCAAGTTTGGGGAATTCAATTTTTAGGGGATTCAAGTTTGAGGCAATTCAAGTTTGAGGCAATTCCTTGTTAGGGAATTCAATTTTGTGGAAATTCAAGTTTGGGGCATTTCAAGTTTGAGGAACTCAATTTTTAGGGGATTCATGTTTGAGGCAATTCAAGTTTGTGGCAATTCAAGTTTGGTGCAATTCATTGTTGGGGACCTTCAAGTTTGGGGAACTAAAGTTTGAAAGAGTTCAAGTTTGGGGCATTCCAAGTTTGGGGAACTCAATTTTTAGGGGATTCAAGTTTGAGGCAATTCAAGTTTGAGGCAATTCCTTGTTAGGGAATTCAATTTTGAGGAAATTCAAGTTTGGGGCATTTTAAGTTTGAGGAACTCAATTTTTAGGGGATTCATGTTTGAGGCAATTCAAGTTTGGGGAACTAAAGTTTGAAAAAATTCAAGTTTGGGGCAATTCCTTGTTAGGGGATTCAATTTTGAGGAAATTCAAGTTTGGGGCATTCCAAGTTTGAGGAACTCAATTTTTAGGGGATTCATGTTTGAGGCAATTCAAGTTTGGGGAACTAAAGTTTGAAAAAATTCAAGTTTGGGGCCTTCCAAGTTTGGGGAATTCAATTTTTAGGGGATTCAAGTTTGAGGCAATTCAAGTTTGAGGCAATTCCTTGTTAGGGAATTCAATTTTGTGGAAATTCAAGTTTGGGGCATTTCAAGTTTGAGGAACTCAATTTTTAGGGGATTCATGTTTGAGGCAATTCAAGTTTGGGGCAATTCAAGTTTGGTGCAATTCATTGTTGGGGACCTTCAAGTTTGGGGAACTAAAGTTTGAAAGAGTTCAAGTTTGGGGCATTCCAAGTTTGGGGAACTCAATTTTTAGGGGATTCAAGTTTGAGGCAATTCAAGTTTGAGGCAATTCCTTGTTAGGGAATTCAATTTTGAGGAAATTCAAGTTTGGGGCATTTTAAGTTTGAGGAACTCAATTTTTAGGGGATTCATGTTTGAGGCAATTCAAGTTTGGGGAACTAAAGTTTGAAAAAATTCAAGTTTGGGGCAATTCCTTGTTAGGGGATTCAATTTTGAGGAAATTAAAGTTTGGGGCATTCCAAGTTTGAGGAACTCAATTTTTAGGGGATTCATGTTTGAGGCAATTCAAGTTTGGGGAACTAAAGTTTGAAAAAATTCAAGTTTGGGGCATTCCAAGTTTGGGGAATTCAATTTTTAGGGGATTCATTTTTGAGGCAATTCAAGTTTGGGGCAATTCAAGTTTGGTGCAATTCATTGTTGGGGACCTTCAAGTTTGGGGAACTAAAGTTTGAAAGAGTTCAAGTTTGGGGCATTCCAAGTTTGGGGAACTCAATTTTTAGGGGATTCAAGTTTGAGGCAATTCCTTGTTAGGGAATTCAATTTTGAGGAAATTTAAGTTTGGGGCATTTCAAGTTTGAGGAACTCAATTTTTAGGGGATTCATGTTTGAGGCAATTCAAGTTTGGGGCAATTCAAGTTTGAGGAACTCAATTTTTAGGGGATTCATGTTTGAGGCAATTCAAGTTTGGTGCAATTCATTGTTGGGGACCTTCAAGTTTGGGGAACTAATGTTTGAAAGAGTTCACGTTTGGGGCATTCCAAGTTTGGGGAACTCAATTTTTAGGGGATTTAAGTTTGAGGCAATTACTTGTTAGGGAATTCAATTTTGAGGAAATTCAAGTTTGGGGCATTCCAAGTTTGAGGAACTCAATTTTTAGAGGATTGAAGTTTGAGGTAATTCATGTTTGGGGCAATTCAAGTTTGAGGACATTTAAGTTTAAGTACTTTCAAATCGATACCATTTCTATTTTGACACAATTTTAAAATAAATCCACGAAATTTCTCAATTAAATATTCGACTATTTCCCCATAAGTTTTATTCCGTCCAAAAATATCACTGACACAAAAATTCACCAATTTTTTGCTATCTTTTGTTTCAGATCGACGTGCCAGTCGATGTCGAAGACGACAATTCCGAGCCGGGAAATGAGTCGACGTCACCAGAAAAAGGATTCAAAGGTACGATATTCTATTCAGGATTTATTGTTCAATAAAAATCAGCTACATATGTGTAAATTTCGTTTGTTTTTAATTTTAATAAAAGAACATTATTGTTAAACGATTTAGCTTGTTTTTTTTATTTTTTTCCTAGATTTTAGTTTTTCTCTCTTACCATTCTATTGGATCTTTGGTATTAAATTAAATTAAATAAAATGCGCCTTTTACTTTTTTTCTCAAAATTTGGGAGACTGAAAATTGACGTCGATCTCTTGCGGAATTTCCGGAATTAACGCCTGCATATCAGTTATACTTGAAGCCGTCGGGCGAAACCAATCCACTTAGAGACCCTCAGTTAGGTTTTGTTCGCGAACAAAAATCTGACAAATATGCCACGATTTGCAGTAGAATAGAAGCCAAACTTCCATCTCATTCCAAATATTTCTCTCTCCCTGTCTGTCTGTCTGACTGTCTGTCTTCTCTCTCTCTTTCTCCATTTCCCTCTGCCCCTTGATTCTTCTCAATTCGTGAATTCAAAGGCATATATCGTAGGGTCGAACGTTAAATTACTTAGGCTGAACAAAACGTAACAAATGAGGGCGATTGGAGCCACTTATGCGATATTGGCCCATCACCGACACCCGAGTTTATTGATACTTTTCGATACGAGCCTTGAGAAGGTTGTCTTTCGTCTTTATTATCACCTAAAAGTAGGAGATGAATTTTATTACTTTTCTGAGTTGGTAGAGAGGGAGATTTGTTGATTTTAAACTCGTAATATCGGAGAATTGATTCTTTATTCATAATAATTAATTGTGGTTAAAAAATAATTAAGGCGATTCAAATTGACTGAATTTGAGATTTAAGTCTAAATTGAAGTTAGAGTCATTTTAGGTATTGATTGAAATTTCAATGAATTTGGTGTAAATTCAAGTTTTGGGGAATTGAACTTTTTATGCGATTTGAATTCCGGTCAATTCAAGTTCAAGTTAATTCAAGTTGGAGTCGATTTAAGTTCTATATAATTCAAGTTATAATCCATTCAAGTTCAAGTTAAAGTCATTTTAAGTAGGATTCAAATTAAGTTGGATTCAAATTAAGTAAGAGTTAAATTCGAATCAAGTATTAGGCACTATAAGTTAAAATAAATTTAATTCGGTTCAATTCAAGTTAGAGCAAATTAAAATTAAAGTTAATTCAAGTTGGATTCATTTAAAGTGGGAGTTAATTCAAGTTGGATTCAATTCAAGCCAAGTCAATTCAAGTTGGATTCAATTTCAGTCGTATCTAATTCAAGTTTAATCAATTCAAGTTTAAGTTGAATCGAGTAAAATTCATTTTAAGTAGGATTCAATTCAAGTTTTCAATTTTTTTTCAAGTTTAAATTTTTGATTGAATTGACTCAAGATGGATTCATAATCAATTCAAGTTAATGTCGACGCAAGTTTGAGTCAACTTAAGTCGTATCTAATTCAAGTTATAATAAAGTTAAAATTAATTAATTCAAGTTCAAGTTTAATCAAGTTGCAATCAATTTCAGTTTAATTCAAGTTTGAATCAATTTAAGTTGGAGTTCATTTAAGTAGGATTCAATTCAAGTTGGATTCAATTTCGGTAAGAGTTAATTCTAGTTAAATTCAATTCAAGTTTTAAGTTCTCTAACTTAAAATCAAATCAAACTTGGTTCAATTCAAGTTAGAGTATATTTAAATTTAACTTATATTCAATTCAAGATTGATGCATTTTAAGCTAAATCAATTCAAGTTGGAATCAATTCAAGTTGGATTCACTTTAAGTTACACTTAACTTAAGTTAGATTCAATTCAGGTTTAGTGCACTTTCAGCTGAATCAATTCAAATTGGAATTAATTCAAGTTCAATTCACTTTAAGTTAGACTTAATTTAAGTTAAATTCAATTTGAGTTTGACTAACTTTAAGTTGAAATTAATTCAACTTAAGTTCAATTCAATTCAACTTAATTCAAGTTCAATTCAATTCAAGTTGGAGTGAATTCCAGTTATGTTCAATTCAATGCCTAAAATGCATTAACACTTTATACTAAATCAATTCAAGTTGGATTCATATTAAGTTAGACTTAATTCAAATTAATTTCAATTTCAGTTTAAAGTACTTTAAGTTAAAATTAATTAAACTTAGGTTCAATTCAAGTTGGATTGATTTCAATTTGGTGTGAATTTCAATTAGGTTCAATTCAAGTTTAAGACACTTTAAGCTATAAATTAATTCAAATTAGAATCAATTTACGTTGGAGATAATTTAGTAGAATTCAATTCAAGTTAGATTAATTTTAAGTTAGACTTAATTCAAGTTAGATTCAATTTAAGTTTGAGGCACTTTAAGCTAAATCAATTCAACTTAGGTTTAATTCAAGTTTGAGTCAATTCAAATCTGAGTTTATTCAAGTTCGATTCAATTCAAGTTTGAGGTACTTTAAGATAAAGCAATTAAAGTTGGAATTAATTTAAGTTGAAATTAATTTAAGTGAGATTCAATTTACGTTGAATTCACTTTAAGTTAGACTTAATTCAAGTTAGATTCAATTCAAGTTTGAGGCACTTTAAGATAAATCAATTCTACTTAGGTTCAATTCAAGTCGGAATGAATTCAAATCTTAGTTAATTCAAGTTAAATTCTTTTCAAGTTTGAGGTTATTAAAATTAGATTAAAATTTAGTTTGAGTCAATTTAAGTCGTATCTAATTCAAGTTATGATCAAGTTCATTCAAATTGAGTTAAAATCATTTTGAGTAGGATTCAAGTCAAGTTGGATTTAATTTAAGTAAGAGTTAATTCTAGTTAAATTCAATTTAAGTTTGAGGCACTTTAAGCTAAATCAATTCAAGTTGAATTCATTTTAAGTTAGACTTAATTCAAGTTAAATTCAAATTAAGTTTAAGGCACTTTAAGTTAAAATCAATTCAAGTTGGAATTAATTCAAGTTGGATTCAGTTTAAGTTAAAATCAATTTAAGTTTGAGTCACTCTAAGTTGAAATTAATTCAACTTAAGTTCAATTCAAGTTGGTTTTATTTTAAGTTGGAGATAATTCCAGTTAGGTTATTATTCATTTTAAGTTAGACTTAATTCAAGTTAAATTCAATTTAAGTTTGAGTCACTTTAAGTTAAAATCTATTAAACTTATGTTCAATTCAAGTTGGATTAATTTCAATTTAAAGTGAATTCCAATTATGTTCAATTCAAGTTTATGACACTTTAAGCTAAATTAATTTAAATTGGAATCAATGTACGTTGGAGTTAATTTAAGTAGAATTCAATTCAAGTTGAATTCACTTTAAGTTAGACTTAATTCAAGTTCGATTCAATTCAAGTTTGAGGCACTTTAAGATAAATCAATTCAACTTAAGTTCAATTCAAGTTTGAGTCAATTCAAATCTAAGTTAATTCAAGTTAGATTAAATTCAAGTTGAAATTAATTCAAGTAGAAATCAATTTAAGACGATTCAATTAAATTTAAGGTCAATTTAAATTAAAGTCAATTCAAGTTAAAGTCAATTTTAATTTAAGACATTTAAAGTTCAATGCAATTCAAGTTGGATGCAATAAAAAATTTTTTTTTTAATATTACTAGTGCATATTTTAAAAATTAATAAAATAATAATAAATTTTACGAGACAAAGTTTCTTCGTTTCGAGGAATTTGAGATTTTGTTGAACTAAAAAAAGAAAATTGTTTCCTCTTGTTTCGAAACGGACAGCAAGTTGGACTGTAGAAATAATATACGTCGCTAATTTTGAGCTTGTACTGTGGTGCATATGACGTGTTTTGGGAATGGAAGAGAAACTATATTATGGCGCGTGTTTCTGAACGCTCTCGAGTTTCGTACTTCTAATGAACCCAGTTCGCCAAACCATTAATAACCGGAGGACACAGCACCAACAGGAGAAAGACGCATCTAAATTCTAGAAACACGAAGAAAGCAGCAACTGTCACAGAATAATGACAATTTGTCTTCAATATAAAAGTCACTGTCGGAACAGAAATATTTTGCACCAACTGATGAAAGTTCATTTCAAATTTGAGGCAACTCAAGTTTGAGCTAATTCAAGTTTAGATCAATTTACTTTTGAGACAGCTCAAAAATTCCAAGTATTTGTACCCTGAATCCGAATCCAAAGTCAAAATAACCAGATTGGATAAATTTTTTGAGATATTCTCAAAAAAATTCTCAAAAACCCGAAAAAAACCTAAAAAAAATAATTTTGTCCGGGACGCTATACTAGTTTATTACTACGTATTTTTGTCTGCTGAATCCGAATCAAAAGTCAAAGTGATAAGATTAGATAAAATTTTTGAGATAATCTCAAAAAACTTCTCAAAAACCCGGAATAAACCTCAAAAAATGTTTTTTTGTCCGGGACACTATGCTAGTTTATACTTACGTATTTTTGTCTGCTGAATCCGAATCAAAAGTCAAAGTGATAAGATTAGATAACATTTTTGAGATAATCTCAAAAAACTTTTCAAAAACCCGGCAAAAACCTAAAAAAAAAAATTTTTTCCGGGACTCTATGCTAGTTTTTTTTCTACGTATTTTGATCTGCTGAATCCGAAACAAAAATCAAAATCATAAGATTATATAAAATTTTTTAGATTATCTCAAAAAACTTCTCAAAAACCCGGAAAAAACATTAAATAAATATTTTTGTCCGGGGCACTATGCTACTTTATTCCTACGTATTTTTGTCTGCTGAATCCGAATTACAAGTCAAAATATTAAAATAAGGTAACATTTTTTAGATAAACTCAAAAAACTTCTCAAAAACCCGGAAAAAACCTCAAAAAAATTTTTTTTGATCCGGACCCTATGCTAGTTTATTTCTACGTATTTTGGTCTGCTGAACCCGAATCCAAAGTCAAAATGATAAGATTATATAAAACTTTTGAGATATAATCTCAAAAAACTTCTCAAAAACCCGGAAAAAACCTAAAAAAAAATTTTTTTGTCCGGGACCCTATGCTAGTTTATTCCAACGTACTTTTCTACACAGAATACGAATCCGGTGTCAGAATAACTAGATTGTCCAAAGTTTTTTAGATAATTTAAAAAAAATACTCAAGACACCAAAAAAAAACAAAAATTTTTTTTTTCCGGGACACTACAATAGTTTATTCCTACATATTTTTGTCTGCTGAATCCGAATCCAAATTCAAAATGATAAGAATAGATACAATTTTTTGAATACACTAACATATTGTCCCGGGCAAATTTTTTTTTCGGGTTTTTGAGCAGTTTTTTGAGATTATCTCAAAAATCTTAGCCAATCAGGTTATTCTGACTTTGTATTCAATTTCAGAGGAGAAAAATACGTAGAAATACACCAGAATATTGTTCCAGACAAATTTCATTTTTTTTCGGGGGTTTTTAAGTAGTTTTTTGAAATTATCAAAAACTTCAGATTCGGATTTTTTGTAGAAATGGTATAGAATCCTAGAAAATCGATATTTTTTAATCGGCAAACTCTGTTTTTCTTTAGGAAACTTCAAAGAATAATGTCAAATTGTTTATTTAACCATTTTTTAATATTAACTATTTTTTATGAGTACCCCAAAAACCCGGAAAAATGCAAAAAATACTAAAAATCGTTAAAAAATATTTCTTACTATTATTTAAACAATTTTTTGCATGATTTTGAATACGTAGCATAAATATAGCTTTTTAATCATTGTTTTATGTAATTGCTAATTTGTTTAAACAAATTTATTATTGTTTATTTATAACTATTTGTCAAATTAAGCTACAGAGTTGCAACTTTTTCTTAATTTTTCTACTTTTCAAGTCGAATGTAACCAATTACTGACAAAAAATTAAAAATAACAATTGTATTAATTGTTTAAACAAATTTTTGTTGTTTAATTTCAAGTTTTTATCAAATTAAACTTAAATGTAACTTAACTTTATTCCAAAAGGGAATAAAATTTTACCAAAATTTTAAGGAAATTTCTTGACAATGAAAAAAGATTGAAAATTTTCAAACAAACCATTTCTGACGTAAAATTTATCGCTCTTCCAGATTCTGTTATAAAAATTTGTTTATAATAAACATATTATAAGTTATGAGAAATTATTTTAAAAAATCACTTTTTTGTCAAAAAAGATTTTTTAATTAATATTTTCAGGTAGAAGAAGAAAATAGTTTGGGTTTCATGAAACTTGGTATATAGGGTTTTTTGGGGTGTCTGAATAAAAAATCTGAAGTCATTTCTCAAAAATTCAAAATGTCGGATCCAATATGGCGGTCGAAAATTATACATTGCAGAAAACTGAAAAGAAATTTTAGTTGTAGATAATTCAAGTTGACTATTTAATAATTTGAGTAATTTAAATTAAATACAATTCCAGTGTCAAATTTTGTTAAGTTCTGTATTTCTATTTTCTATTTTAAAAAATTGTTTTGATAATAAAAAAAATCCTTTTATCGATTTGGGCGATAAAACTGTCTCTTCTTTGTTTGTTTGGTTCGTGAGAGCTTTGGAAAGAGCGAAACGAAATAATCGTCAGTCTGAGTTTTAAAAATTGCCCTCAGATTCTTCCGAAACTTATACTTATTATTGCATTACCGTATACATGCATTTTAGAATACTTTCTCATTTTTTAAGGGCACTGAATTCGTAATCGCCAATGGCATTATCAGTCTTATACTTTCTATAGAAAAAAAAATAAAATTTTTAATTTTAATTTTTTATCGCTTATTAAAATATTAAAATTCCAATTTCCAATTCATCCGATTATTCTAACGAAAAACGAATTTTTAATTCGAATTTTTAAAAATTTTAAAATCAAAAAGCTGCTTTAATTAAACAACTGAATTAAATTTAAGTTGAATTTAAATCGCTTTAAAAAGCGATTATAAAGGTGACAATTATTTGCGTTTGAAAATAATTAGAAGCCTTTTAATTTAAAAAGCATTTCAAGCTCAATAAAAATATTATTAACTTCTCGTTAAAAAACTTTTTAAACGAATATTATTTGAAATTTTTTTTTATTTCTGGAATTTTGTAAGTTTTATTGTGAGAATAGAGAGGTGATTCCTGTTTGGAATGTTTAATGGAACTCTACACTAGAATCTGAATGTGTGTGTATATAGAGAATGTTAGTAGTCAATCATACTAACATGTTTGCGAATATATTTAATCTTCTCACGTAAAGAGCATAATAAACTAATGACACACTGCGAATAACGTCTCGTTATTTCACCACAAAAACATGCATATCCTGTCGAGAGCCATTCCATTCCAAGACTTGATCTGATGACTTTATATACATGTATATAACTATATATATATATTATTTTCGCCATAATAACTTATTAGTTTGTTGATAAATACAAAGTACGAAGAAACACAGATTAATAAAAAAAAAATTCCATCGTTCTAATAATTATAATCAGGAAAATTTTATCATTCAACAATTCAATTTGCCCCCTACAATTATTTTAAAAATTACAACACATAATACCTGATCCTATTCGAAGCGACCTTATCCTGCGCTACCAGATTTTATCCGACTTTACCCGGCCCTACTCGATTTTACCCAATTTTACCCGGTCATGTCCGATCTTATCCGACACTAAAAAAACCTACCTGAGCCAATATTACCCGTTCTTACCCGACTTAACCCGACCTTACCCTGATCTACTTGATTTTATCCAACTTTACCCGACTTTACCTAGTCTTACCCAACCCTACTCGATCTTACCCGACCCGACCTTATCTTACCCGACTTAACCCGACCTTACCCTGATCTACTTGATTTTATCCAACTTTACCCGACTTTACCTAGTCTTACCCAACCCTACTCGATCTTACCCGACCCGGCCTTATCTTACCCGACCGTACCCTGTTTTACCTAATTTTATCCAACTTTACCCAATTACACCCGATCCTAATCGACCCGACCTTACCTTACTCGACTTAACCCGACCTTAACCTGATCTATATAATTTTATCCAAATTTACTCGACTTTACCCAATCCTACCCGATCCTACTCGATCATACCCGACCCGACCCTGTTCTACCCGACCTGATATTATCCAAATTAACTCGACCTTACCTTGAGCTACCTCATTTTATGCAACTTTACTCGACATTACCCAATCTTACCCGAACTTACCCGATTATATCAATTCCGACCTTAACATACCCGTCGTTACCCGACTTAACCCGATATTACCGTGCGCTTCCTGATTTTATCCAACTTTAATCGATCTTACCCAACATCCGACATTACCCGACCTTACCTTACCCGACTTAACCCGATCTTACCGTGCGCTACCTGATTTTATCTAACTTTAATCGATCTTACCCAACATTATTTGACTTTACCTGACTTAACCCGACCTTATCCTGCTTTTCCTGATTTTATCGAACTTTAGTGGAATTTACATGATCTTACCCGACTCTACCCGATTCTATCCTACCCGACCTTACCCGACTTTACTTGACCTTAACTGCGCTACCTCTTTTTATCCAACTTTATTCGACCTAACCCGATCTTACCCGACCGTAGTCGGTTTTACCCGACCCGACCTTAACTTACGTACACAAATTACGTAAGCCTTTTTTTAGAATTTTTTGACCCCCTGCCATCCTATTGTAAGACATCGTAAGATTTCTCTTGACCCCCCCTTCCCCGCTGAAATCTTACTAAAATCTATTTCTTCCTTATTTTGGTAAAAAAAAGTTTTAAGAACACTTTCTTAATGTGATTAAAGTAAAATTGTTATTAGATAAAATATTTACAGTATTTTTAAAAGTAGATAACATAGATTATGAATTAATAGTAACTTTTATTATAGTCTTAAAGGAAAATTTAAAATAAAATGTAAATATTCCTATTCTGGATTGAAACTTTACTATCTTCGCTGGAAAAAAATTTAGTTTTGCTCGATTATTATAGATTAATAGCTTTTATAATAAAAATTAATGGATAAACCCAATCCTACTGGATCTTACCCGACCGTACCCGACCTTACCCTAATCTACTTGATTTTATCCAACTTTACCCAATCACACCCGATCCTACTCAATCTTACCCGACTTAACCCGACCTTACCCTGCTCTACTTTATTTTATCTAACTTTACTCGACTTTACCCAATCATACCAGATCCTACTCAATCTTACTTGAACCTACCCGATTTAACCCGACCAGGCATTACCCGACTTTACCCGACATTACCCTGCGCTACCTGATTTGTTCGAACTTTACTGGACTTTACCCTACCTTACCCAATTTTACTTAATTCTACCCGACTCGAATTTACCTTACCCGGTTTTACCCGACTTTATCTGATCTTACTTGGTCCTATCCGATTATTTTCTGGACTTATCCGCCGCTACCCGACTTTACAAGTTTTTACCTAACCTTACCCTACTCTACCTAATTTCATCGAACTTTACTCGATTTTACCCGATCACACTCGATCCTACTCGATCTTACCCGACCTGACCTTACCCGTTATTTGACTTAATCCGACTTAACCCGATCTTACCTTGAGCTACCTGACTTTAACCGACCCGACTTTACCTTACCTGGTCTTACCCGACTGTCCCTAATCTTACCTGAATTTACCCGATTATACCCGACTCGACCTTTTCTTACACGTCTTTACCGTACTTAACACGACCTTACCTGATTTTATTCGACTTTACCCAATCACATACAATCCTACTTGATCTTACCCGACTTAACTCGACCTTATCTTGCTGTACTTTCCCTAATCTTACCCGAACCTACCCGATTGTACCCGACCCGACCCGTCCCTACCCTGCGCTACCTAATTTTATCGAACTCTAGTGGACTTTATCCGATATTACCCAACTCTACCCGATTCTACCCGACCCGACTTTACATTACCCGGTTTTACCCGACTTTATCTGATCTTACTTGGTCCTATCCGATTATTTTCTGGACTTACCCGGCGCTACCCAACTTTACCAGTTTTTACCCAACCTTACCCTACTCTACCTTATTTCATCCAACTTTACTCGATTTTACCCAAACACACCCGATCCTACTCGATTACCTGACCCGGCCTTACCCGTTACCTGACCTTATCCGACTTAACCCAATCATCCGTGAGTTATTTGACTATATCCAACTTTACTCGACTTTAGCCAACCATACCCGATCTTACCCGACCCGACTTTACCTTACCCGTTCTTATCCGACTTTCGCTAATCATACTCGAACCTACCCGATTGTATCCGACCCGACCCTACCCTGCGCTACCTGATTTTATCGAACTTTATTGGACTTTATCCGTTCTTACCCAACCCTACCCGATTCTACCCGACCTGACTTTACCTTACCCGGTTTTACCCGACTTTATCTTACTTGGTCTTATCCGATTATTTTCTGGACTTACCCGGCGCTACCCAACTTTACCAGTTTTTACCCAACCTTACCCTACTCTACCTTATTTCATCTAACTTTACTCGATTTTACCCAATCACACCCGACCCTACTCGATTACCCGACCAGACCTTACCCGTTACCTGACTTAATTCGACTTAACCCAATCCTCCGTGAGTTATTTGACTTTATCCAACTTTACTCCACTTTACTTAACCATACCCGATCTTACACGACCCGACTTTACCGTACCCGTTCTTACCCGACTTTCCCTAATCTTACCCGAACCTACCCGATTGTATCCGACCCGACCCGACTCTGCGCTACCTGATTTTATCGAACTTTAGTGAACTTTATCCGTTCTTACCCAACTCTACCCGATTCTACAGGACCCAACTTTACCTTACTCGGTTTTACCCGACTTTACCCAATCTTACTTGGTCATATCCGATTATTTTCTGGACTAACCCGCCGCTACCCAACTTTACCAGAGTTTACCCAACCTTACTCTACTCTACCTTGTTTCATCTAACTTTACTCGATTTTACCCAATCACACCCGACCTTACCCGTTACCTGACTTAACCCGACTTAACCCAATCTTCCGTGAGTTATTTGACTTTATCCAACTTTACTCGACTTTAGCCAACCATACCCGATCTTACCCGACCCAACTTTACCTTACCCGTTCTTACCCGACTTTCCCTAATCTTACCCGAATCTACCCGATTGTATCCGACCCGACTCTGCGCTACCTTATTTTATCGAACTTTAGTGGACTTTATCCGTTCTTACCCAACCCTACCCGATTTTACCTGACCCGAATTTACCTTACCCGGTTTTATCCGATCTTACTTGGTCATATCCGATTATTTTCTGGACTTACCCGCCGCTACCCAACTTTACCAGTGTTTACCCAACCTTACTCTACTCTACCTTGTTTCATCTAACTTTACTCGATTTTACCCAATCACACTCGATCCTACTCAATTACCTGACCCGACCTTACCCGTTACCTGACTTAACCCGACTTAACCCAATCTTCTGTGAGTTATTTGACTTTATTCAACTTTACTCGACTTTAGCCAACCATACCCGATCTTACCCAACCCGACTTTACCTTACCCGTTCTTACCCGACTTTCCCTAATCTTACCCGAACCTACCCGATTGTATCCGACCCGACTCTGCGCTACCTGATTTTATCGAACTTTAGTGGACTTTATCCGTTCTTACCCAACCCTACCCGATTTTACCTGACCCGAATTTACCTTACCCGGTTTTGCCCGATCTTACTTGGTCATATCCGATTATTTTCTGTCCTTACCCGGCGCTACCCGACGTTACCCATCCTTACCCGTCCCTACTTTTCCCTACTATTTTCTGTCCTTGTCTTTCTCTATCTCTCTCTCTTTCTCGCACGATCGCAAATACGCTGCTATTGACTTGGAATGACGGACGGGCGGACGGACAGACGCCAAAGTCTCGTTATCAGTTCACAATTCAAATTTAATAAGTAATTAAAATTAATAAATTTAATTAAAAAAAAAAAAACTGACACTTAATAATTAATAAATTTAGTTCCAGTCAATCCAAGTTTCATTTGTTGTTTTTAAAATATATAAATTGTTAACTTAAATAAATATTTTCAACCATATAAATTTAATAGATATAATTATGTGCTTTTGCCTGTTATTTTTCAAAAAAAGATTATCCTTCTCTGACTTTCTACTTTCCAAGATAAACTTTTCCAGTCGAATAGTGGGAAGGGAGTTTCTTTTGTTTCTTATATCGTCGATCTATTGACTGTATGTGGTCCTTTTATATATACTTCGATAGCGCACGAGATCGAATAATACGATTCGCGCTTCGCTGACTTTTCCGAGACGTTTTTCCTTCACGCGGAAATGACGAGGATTCACCCCTTTCTTTCTCTCAGTTATAGACACTCTTCTTCCTCCTGAAAATCATCGTATGACGCATTCCTATCTCAATGATATTGATTAATGACACCGAATATACGTTCGTTTCATTAATTATCTTCACTTCAAAACGATTATTTACAAATTGATAATTTTTTCCTTCTATCAGATACTTGCATTTTATTTAAAAAAAGAAACTCTTATTTTTTAATAACACTAATAATAATAATAATAATAATAATAATAATAATAATAATAATTTCTAATATTTCTTACCGTTTTTGTAGAAAACGCAAAAAACTGAAATTCCGCTGTGTCGCGAAAATATTATTGCCTATATTTCCCACACGGTAATTTATATTTACATGAAACTTTCCAGAAAACTTTATTGGATATCGATGAACCTTTTATCCACTGACACTTTTTATTTCGTGAAAATTTCCTCGATAAACAAGAAGCTTGAAAATTATGAAACAGTGACTAAAATGTAGTTTTCAGAAAATTTCAGTTTTTTGCGTTTTTCACAAAGACGGTAAGAGATAGAGAAAATATTATTAGAAGAAAAAAGATCCGGCAGAAAATTTCCTACAAGATTGTAATTGCAGAATTAAAGTTTCTGAAAATTGCATTTTAAAATGGCGGGGATTCAACTGACTAAAATTTAAAAATATTAAATAAAACTCAATACAATATTAAAATACATTTTTTACCAATTTTTCTTATAACGAAAATTAAATATCAACCTTTATTTTTGTTTCAGGAACTGAGCTAGTTCACAGCTGATGCGTATCACCCGAGTTATTCGAACAATCAGTTTAAAAAAAAAATGCTTGTGTAAAGTTAGAATTAAAATATAATATTTTTATACGATTTTCCATTTTAAGAGAAAACTCGTCGAGATTCCAGTTCTTGAAGAGGACAAACCTGGAACAAGTTTTATCTCGTCTTCGAATATTAGTAAAAAGTGAAATATTTGATGACTGAATTGAAAAAAATAATTAAAAAAAAGAAATAACAGTGTGTAGTGCGATTATGCAAATCTGTCGATTTAGGCAAATACGTATTTTCGGAATGAGTGTCCTTCCAATATTTTTATTTATTTTTATCTCTACTTATTGTTAAGAGCGAAACTTAGACCCTGACTTTGGCTCGTTTGTAAATACTTAACAATAAGAACCTTAAAATTTTTTCTCCTCTAATTTGTCACATTTTCATAATTTTTTTTGTTTTTCTCATGTTTCTTTTTTTTTCTAGTTTTTTTTCTTGTTTTTTATCAATTGTTATATCTGTACTTTGATCTCGAGCCAAAGTCAATTTTTTGATTATAAAAATAAGAACTAAAATTAATTTTGTGTTGAGCGAAATTTAATATTGCCTACTTGTGAGTAAAATTTGAGTCGTCTGAAAATAGGTTTAAATGTTTTTCATCGAGAAAGATGGACTTATTATATTTGATGGGATTTTATTTTGTCCCGATTAGATAGAGCAAGTTTGTACTCTACCTTGTAAGTATAAACGTTTACATTAGATTTGATTGTTTTTAGATAGAAGGATCGTTTTAGAGGTAAAATTTATTTATTCCTCGTTTTGAGGTTGAAATAAAGAATGGAGATTTTTTATTGAATTGAAGCTGTTTATTGTCTTTTTTTTATTTAATGATGCGTACCTTTCCCATAAACGTTAATGCAGATTTTTCCCTTTTTTGCAAATGGTAACGCTAATTTCTGTTTTGCTTCCAACAGATAATGTAGGTTCCTGTATTACCAAGTGTAGATAATGCAGGGTACCTACATTGTCTGTAGTTGTTTACCTTTTCCATAACCGCTGCATAGCAACCGTTGCTTGGCAACTGCTGCTTAGCAACCGTTGCTTAGTAACCGCTGCTTGGCAACCGCTGCTTAGCAACCGTTGCATAGTAACCGCTTCTTAGCAACTGCTGCTTAGCAACTGTTACTAAGCAACAGTTGCTTAGCAAACGTTGCTTAGCAACCGCTGCTTAGCAACCGTCGCATAGGAATCGCTGCTTGGCAACCGCTGCTTAGCAACCGTTGCATAGTAACCGCTGCTTAGCAACCGTTGCATAGTAACTGCTGCTTAGCAACTGCTGCTTAGTAACCGTTGCTTAGCAACCGATACTTAGAAACTATTACTAAGCAACAGTTGCTTAGCAAACGTTGCTTAGCAACCGCTGCTTAGCAACCGTTGCATAGGAATCGCTGCTTGGCAACCGCTGCTTAGCAACCGTTGCATAGTAACCGCTGCTTAGCAACTGCTGCTTAGTAACCGTTGCTTAGCAACCGATACTTAGAAACTATTACTAAGCAACAGTTGCTTAGCAAACGTTGCTTAGCAAACGTTGCTTAGCAAACGTTGCTTAGCAAACGTTGCTTAGCAACCGCTGCTTAGCAACCGTTGCCTAGCAACCGTTGCATAAAACCGCTGCTTAGCAACTGCTGCTTAGTAACCGTTGCTTAGCAACCGATACTTAGAAACTATTACTAAGCAACAGTTGCTTAGCAACCGCTGCTTAACAACTGCCACTTTCAGTCATAAATTTCTTTCTATTCGAGTGTGAAGGAGTAGTCAAATAGTCATGATAATTTTGTATTTAAGAACAGTTTATATTTGAATTAAGAGGTTATGAGGATGAAGGATTTTGATATTATTAATTATTGGCATTTTACACATTACCAATCAGCATTTAAAACTAAATTGAAGTTATTAATTATTGCATGATTATTTTCTTATTCACCCTCTTATACAACATACTATCGGAATATTACTATCATTTCTGTCAACACAATCTGAAGAAGGTGTCGACCTGCCACATGAAATTTTCGCTTGGCACTTACCTTTCCCACCATTACAGCGAGGTTTTGGAGGTACTATATATACACCTGTAAAATTTAAAATATGTATCATTATTTTCAATTAAGAGAAACTTTAAATACTTTATTTTCTCTTATGCCCCAAACAACTTTCATTTACTCTTTGCCCGGGTGTTAAATTTTTTTTTGCTCACCATATCCCATAGTACATTGAATAATCCATGTTATTAACAAAAAGAACAAACAATATCTTGTTAAAGTCATCATTGTGTTTCAGAAAGAATTTCCGTGTAAATTCACTGAAAATTTTTATTCCGTACTTAAGAACAATTTAGATTTAATTTAACAGTTTTGAATATGGAAAAATGGACAAAATTAAAAACTCTTACTATTCACACAGAACCAAAAAATACATACATATTGTTAGACTGATATTTTAAAATGCAGAATTCTTTGTTTTCAATAATTTTAGTTATTAATAAACTGTAAATTTTTGGTTAAAAATGAAAATCTGCGTCCAATAGCTTTAATGCCTTGCAACAGAGTAACTGTATTTATTACATTCAGTCTCAACTTATGCTTTAGAATTTTTAAATTATATTGATAAGTGCCCTGCAATTTGATAAAAATAACTATTTCTAAATAACTTGGCAAGTAAAAATTCATTTTTTATATTCATAAGTTATTGCATTTTTCAAAAAATGATAATACTGCATTTACTTATTTTTTGTCATGAAAATAGGTTCAGTATTTTTAGTTTTTATTTTAACTTGGTTTTAAATTTTAATAAGGATGTTACAACTTTAATTCCCGCTTTATGAAAATGTTCCTGACTTCAAAAACTTTTTTTTTAATTATATTCCAGTCGTGACGATTTCCTACTTTTCAGCAGACAAACATATATATTTCTACCTTACCGACAGTTGGTTACGCAGATTCCTAGCTTTCCTGCTGTTGATTATGTAGATTTCTACTTATCCACCAGTCAATTATACATATTTTTACTTTTCCAATTGTCGATGGTGCAGATTTCTTTTATTTTCAATAAACAATTATATATAAACAATTATATTATAAAAATGTATACCTTTTTGTCATATTTTTCGTCATATTTCTACCTTGTTACAGACGCTAATGCAAGATCTTGCTTTGTTCAGTGTTAATTATGAAAAGCCTAAAAATTAATAGGAATATAATTACTCCTATTTATTATTAATCATTTATAGGTCTACGAGGAAAGGTAGAAAACTGTCTTGTCTTTAATAGATAATGTAGGTTTCTGCATTATCCACAATTGATAATGCAGTTTATTACTTTTTCTGCATAGGGTAATGTAGATTTCTACTTTTTATACAGATGGTAAAGTAGTTTTTAATATTGTTTGTAGGCGCAAAAGTAGATTTTCATTATCCTGCTGTCGGTAATGCAGATTTCAACTCTAAGTCGACCTTTAATCTGTATATTTGAAATCTACTTTAATAAAATCGTTCGCAGTTTTTTCTAGCAACAGTAGTAAATGTCTAACAAAAATTAGCAGAAAATCTTAATAATAATTAGTTTATTTTAAAAAATAATGAAAATCAACAATTTTTAATGGCTCGTGCATATTTTTTTTATTGTCTGCTTTATTTTTCAATAATAATTGTAGTTAGGAAAGTTATTACGCAGTTGACGACATTAAAGTAGATAAACAAAATATTATCTTTATAATAATTATTATTTTTTAAGAATGATAACCTTGTGGAAATACCTATCCACGTGTAAATTATGAACAATATTTAAATTAATAATTTGAATATAAATATTTATTTATATATAACTTTCTTTGTTTAAGATTTTTTTTAATAATAAAATTTTGTTTAAAAAACAAATTTTTTTTTCCAGTTCTAGAGATAAAAAACTGTTTACATATTCGAACATTATATTTTTTTTGATATTATATTTCGTAAGACATTACTATTTAAATAAAAAAAAATTTAATTTTTTATGATGAAGAATTTTTTTTTAAAAACATTTATTTATTTTCTTTAAATTTGAATTGTCAAATTCAATTTTTAGTTCAGATTCCTACTTTATCGGCAGACAATAATGCAGATTTCTGTTTTCAATTCTAGACGGTAATACAGGTTTCTACCTTTTTCACCGATGATCTATTAGATTTCTACTTTATCGGTATATTTATCCCAATATGAATTGTCATTTTTATGTGAAAATTTTGTGATTAATGTAGGTTTTTAAATAAATGTTTAAATAAATTTCTCTAGTTAGAAGAAATTTACAAAAATTTCTAAAATTACAAAAAAAAAGAAAACAAAAAAATAATTAAAATAAATATTTTAAATTTTAGAACGAAACAAAATTTTTATTATATAGTATTTTTTTCTCTAAATTCATGATATTTTCAACAACTTGTGCAAAATGTTTCCTTAGTAATTATTTTTTATTTATCAATAATAATTGTCGTATATGAAAATATCAAGAAGCTATTTACGCATTTAGTGACATGCAAGTGAATAAATAAATAATTATTTTAATAATACGGTTTATTTCACAAACTGATAAAGTTATTTATGTAAATATCTATAAACGTCAAAAAGATCGCACGGTCAAAATATTTCATAACGAAAATAAATTAAATTTTACAATTGTAGATATTAAGATAATAATAATTATAAGATTGAGCAAATTCTCGTACTTTATTAAAAAAAAAAAAATCATATACTTTTTTTTAAATTCTGCCCTTGGTTGTGCAGGTTTCTTCTTTTTACAAATGGTTGTACAGATTTCTACTTTTTCAATGGCCGATAGTGCAGGTTTCTACTTTTTCTACTGACGGTCTTCCAGGTTCCTACTTTTTTTTATATATTTTAATTCAATCTCTACAAATGGTTAAGTAGATCTAAAAAATCTTCATAAATTATTTAACAGAAGATAACCTTTTCCGTGAATGGTAATACAGATTCCTACTATATTAACAGATGGTAATGTAGATTTATTTTTTCGACAGAATACAATATAGAGATTAGCGCATTCTACGAATAAAATTAAAGATTCACATCATAAAATATATCGATTTTTTTAGAAATGTTAAAAACTATAAAAAATCTGAAAAAAAAGAATTTTTTTTTGTTCTTTTTTTTTTAAATCTATCGAATTGCTAAATTTTCTTACTTTGTCAAAGATTTGTTATTTTTTCATTGACTTTTCAACATTTTTAGATCTTTACATTATTTTCATCATTTTTAGAATTCTTATCAAATTTATTTTTATAATTTAATTTTTTATTTTAAATTTCTATTTTCTACTTAACAGTTTTAAAAGTAAAAAATGATTCTCGTAAAAATACTGATAATACTTTTTTAAACATTGAGTTCAAGTCATTATTTACAATTAACAGTAAAAGCTAGAAAACCTTGTAATTGACACAATAATGAGGCACACAATTTATATTCAGAGAGTTTTGTTTTTCAGAACAAATATTTCAACTCGCCAGTTAACTTTAAAAATAGTGTAAAACATTTTTTTAAAAAGAAATTTTAACTTTTAAACAGACGTTCTTATTGTTAAGTACAATGTTAAACCTTCTGAAGCGTCTTTTATTCTTTATGTTAATGATGCTAGCTATTACAAACATAGACGGTGCTTTTAACGGTAAGACACATTTTTTAAAAATATTTATTTAAAATAATAATAAAATTAAAATAATATAAAAATAAATTGGTTAAAAAATACTAAACTCTATTCCCTAGGCGAAAAAATACCTTTAACATAAGAGAATCGGTTAAAGTACAACTGATTTAAAAGAATATTAATTATAAAAAATATTTGATAAATTTACAGGTCCTCTTAATGAACCTGATCCTAGTTGCAACAGTGGAAAAGGACGGTGCGATGCAAGACTTACATGTCGCAAGACTTATCCAAAAAAATTTCATTCAGAATGTCCTCCAAATAATTTGGGAATTAAAATAGTATGTTGTAAACGAGGTTAAATTGTAGTGCTATATATTAATTATAATCATTATGTATTTGAATTGAAAAATTAAATAAATATTGAAACGTATCTTTAATCAAAAACGCAAACTTATAAACATTAGACAATAACAGAAAAAAAAATTTTGTTTGAAATTAGCGCTTAGGAACTCCTACTTAGGAATCGCAACTTAGCAACCGCTGCTTAGCAACCGCTACTTAGGAACCGCGACATAGCAACCGCTGCTTAGGAACAGCAACTTAGCAACTGCTGCTTAACAACCGCTGCTTAGCAACCACTGCTTAGCAACCACTGCTTAGCAACCTCTACTTAGAAACCACTAGTTAGTAACCGCTGCTTAGCAACCACTACTTAAGAACCGCGACATAGCAACCGCTGCTTAGCAATCGGCGCTTAGGAACCCCTACTTAGGAACCGCAACTTAGCAACCGCTGCTTAGCAACTGCTGCTTAGCAACCGCTGCTTAGCAACCGCTGCTTAGCAACCGCTACTTAGGAACCGCGACATAGCAGCCGCTGCTTAGCAACCGGCGCTTAGGAACCCCTACTTAAGAACCGCAGCTCAGCAACCGCTGCTTAGCAACCGCTACTTAGCAACCGCTACTTAGGAACCGCGACATAGCAACCGCTGCTTAGCAACCGCTGCTTAGCAACCGGCGCTTAGGAACCACAACTTAGCAACTGCTGCTTAGCAACTGCTGCTTAGCAACCTCTACTTAGGAACCACTACTCAGTAACCGCTGCTTAGCAACCACTACTTAAGAACCGCGACATAGCAACCGCTGCTTAGCAACCGCTGCTTAGCAACCGCTGCTAAGCAACCGCTACTTAGGAACCCCTACTTAGGAACCGCAACTTAGCAATCGCTGCTTAGCAACCGCTGCTTAGCAACTGCTACTTAGGAACCCCTACTTAGGAACCGCAACTTAGCAATCGCTGCTTATCAACCGCTGCTTAGCAACCGGCGCTTAGGAACAGCAACTTAGCAACTGCTGCTTAACAACCGCTGCTTAGCAACCACTGCTTAGCAACCTCTACTTAGGAACCACTAGTTAGTAACGGCTGCTTAGCAACCGCTGCTTAGCAACCGCTGCTTAGCAAACGGTGCTTAGGAACCCCTACTTAAGAACCGCAGCTCAGCAACCGCTGCTTAGCAACCGGCGCTTAGGAACCACTACTTAGTAACCGCTGCTTAGCAACCACTACTTAAGAACCGCGACATAGCAACCGCTGCTTACCAACCGGCGTTTAGGAACCTCTACTTTGGAACCGCAACTTAGTAACCGCTGCTTAGCAACTGCTGCTTAGCAACCGCTGCTTAGCAACCGCTGCTTAGCAACCGCTGCTTAGCAACCGCTGCTTAGCAACCGCTGCTTAGCAACCGCTGCTTAGCAACCGCTACTTAGGAACCCCTACTTAGGAACCGCAACTTAGCAACCGCGACTTAGCAACCGCGACTTAGCAACCGCGACTTAGCAACCGCAACTTAGCAATCGCTGCTTAGCAACCGCTGCTTGGCAGTTGTCAATTAGGTTCCCTACTTTTATAGGTGTTAAAAAAATGTCTACCTTTGCTTCAGACGGTCGTGCAGGTTTCTACTTTTTTTACAGATGATTGTGCAGATTTCTATTTTTTCTTCAGGCGGTCGTGCAGTTTTCTACTTTTTCTACAAACGATCGTACAGGCTTCTAGTTATCCTATGGACGATCGTGCTGATTTCAACTTTTTCTACGGTCATTCGTACAGATTTATCCTTTTTCTACCGACGATTGTGCAGGTTTCTATTTTTTTGCAGACGATCGTACAGGTTTCTATTATTTTTACAGGCGAATCTACAAATTTCTACTTTTTCTGCGGACGAACATGCCGGCTTCTACTGTTTCTATGAACGAAATTATAGATTTCTATTTTTTCTGCAGTCGAATTTACAAATTTCTACTTTTTCTGTATACGATAATGCAGGTTTCCACTTTTCCCACAGATGGTCGTACAAATTTCTACTTTTTCCACCGAAATTCTTCTAGATTCCTACTTTTTCTACAGATAGTGGAGTACTATTGCTACAAATGTTTACGTAGACCCAAAAAATCTTCATAGATGATTTTTTGGAATTAAATCTTCTTTGTAAGTGGCAATACAGATTCCTACCATGTTAACAGATGGTTTTCGTTTGGTTTCTTGTTCCTTTAAATTTAGTGGCTTCTTAAATTTCCTTACGTTTTCACAGATTTTTCTATTTCGTCATAAAGTTTTGAGAATTTTTAGATTTTTACATTATTTTCAACTGTTTTTAGAATTCTTTTCAAATTTCTTTTTATACTTTTTTTTTAATTTTTTTTTCTATTTACCAGTTTTTGAAGTAAAAAATGGTTCTTGTGTCTAAGATTGATATTATTTTTTTAAACAATAATTTAGCATATTTTTAAAGTCATTATTATTTAGAATAAACTGTGAAAACTAGAAAACTTGTTTCTGACGTAATAAGAGTTACACTATTTAAATTCAGAGAGTCTTGTTTTTGAGCACAAATATTTCAACTCGCAAGTTAATTTCAAAACTATCGAAAAACATTTTATTAAAAAGAAATTTAAACTTTGAAATAGACATTATCACGGTTAAGCACAATGTCGAATCTTCTGAAGCGTCTTTTATTCTTTTTCTTAATTGTGCTAGTTATTATGAACATAGAAGCTGCTTTTAACGGTAAGAAATATTTTTAAAAAATATTTATTAAAAATAATAATAAAAATGGGGAGCACTTTCTTAAAAGTTTTAAATTAAACAAAAATTTAGTATAAAGTTTCCCATTAAATTTTTATCTCTACAAATTGTTATGACATTTATAAATTTGTATTTTATAAACGTTTAATAAACATTTAATTTTTTTAATTAATATTTATACTTCATAATCAAAATTATTAGGGAATTTGAATGTGCTTGTAATTTTTGCCAGAAAAAAGAATTAAAAATTTTATTTATTTATTATTATTTTATCATTATTATTTTTTTTTTATTTATTATTATTTTATTTATTTATTTCATTTGTTAAAAGAACAATTTTAAAAGAATTTAAAAAATGTTCATTCGTTAAAAGAACAATTTTAAAAGAATTTAAAAAATGTTCATTCGTTAAAAGAACAATTTAAAAAGAATTTTAAAAGAACATATTTTCCTAATTTACAGGTCCTCTTAATGAACCTGAACCTGGTTGTAACGGTGGAAGAGGGAGGTGCGATGCAAGAATTACATGTCGTAAAACTTATCCCAAAAAATACCATTCACAATGCCCTCCAAATAATTTGGGAATTGTAATAGTATGTTGTAAAAGAGGTTAAATTGTAACGCACTATACTAACGAGAAAAATTATGCATTTGAATTGATACATTGAAAAAATACATTGAAAATACATACATTTGCAAATTGCAAAATCTCAAATTTTAAATAACAAAAATAAATTAAATTTTAAAATTGTAGATATTACAGACGGTCGAGCAGGTTTTCACTTTGTTTACAGACGATAGTGCAGATTTCTGCTTTTCCTACGGATGATCGTGCAGGTTTCTACTTTTTCTACAAACTATCGTTCAGATTTCTACTCTTTCTACCGAAGAACCTACAGATTTCTACTTTATCTTCGGCCGGTCGTGCAGGTTTCTATTTTTTCCAGTGAAGATCGTGAAGAATTTTACTTTTTCTGTGGACGATCGTGCAGGTTTCTACTTTTTCTACAGACGGTCATGCAAATTTCTACTTTTTCCACCGACGGTCTTTCAGGTTTCTACTTTTTCTACATAAAGTCGAACTTGATTGCTACAAAAGTTTACGTAGACCCAAAAAAAATTTCATAGATGATTTAACAGAATTTTACTTTCTTTGTAATTGGTAAAACAGATTCTTAACATTTTAACAGATGATAATACAGATTTTTTTATTCTATCACATAGACTTTTCAACATTTTTACATTTACATTATATTTACATTTTCATCATTTAGAATTTTTTTTTATATTTGTTTTTCTAATTAAATTTTTTTTAAAAACTTTTTTAATAGTTTTAGAAGTAAAAAACGGTTCTCATATCGAACTGAATCGATGTGTCGATTTTCAGCTTTATAGCACACATTTATGCGTGTTTTTACCTTATCAGCAGAATGTTATGCAGATTTCAAATTTTTCTACAATCGATCATGCAGATTTCTACTTTTTCAACAACATCTTAGGTTCAATGAGATTTAGGTTAAATGGAATTTAGGTTTAATGGAATTTAGGTTAAAATAGAATTCAGGCTGGATACATTTTAGGTAAAATGAAATTTAGGCTGAATGCATCTTAGGTTTAATGGAATTTAGGTTTACTGGAATTTAGGTTAAAATGGAATTTAGGCTGAATGCATTTTAGGTAAAATTAAATTTAGGCTGAGTGCATTTTAGGTTAACTGGAATTTAGGATTAATGGAATTTAGGTTAAATTGGAATTTCGGCTGAATGCATTTTAGGTAAAATGAAATTTTGGCAAAATGCGTTCTAGGGTTAATTGGATTTGGGTTAAATAGAATTAAGGTTAAATAAATTTATGCTGAATGCTTTTCAGGTGAAATGGGATTTAAAATAAAAATGGATTTTAGGCTTATTGCATTTTAGGAAAAATGGGATTTACGTTAAATGGAATTTAAGTTAAATGAGTTTTAGGCTGAATGCATTTTTGGTAAAATGAGTTTTAGGCTGAATGCATTTTAGGTATAAGTAAATTTTGAAATGCTCTTAAGGTTAAATGAGATTTAGGTTAAATAGTATTAAGGTTAAATAAATTTAGGCTAAATTCATTTTAGGTAGAATGGAATTTAGGTTAAATGGGATTTACGTTAAATGGAATTTAGGTAAAATAGGATTTAGGTTAAATGAAATTTAGGTAAAATAGAATTTAGGTTAAATGACATTTAGGCTGAATACAATTTATTTTAAATGAACTTTAGGCTGAATGCTTTTTAGGTTAAAAGGGCTTTAGGCTGAGTGCATTTTAAGTAAAATGGGATTTAGGTTAAATGGAATTTGGGTTAAGTGGATTTTAGGCTGAAATCATTTTAGGATAAATGGGATTTATATTTAATGAAATTTATGTTAAGTGGTTTTTAAGCTAAATGCATTTTTGATTTATTTTAGCTGAAAGCATTTTAGATTAAATGCATTTTAGGTTAAATGAGATTTAGGTTAAATGAAATTTAGGCTAAATGCATTTTCGTTCTAAAAGCATGTTAGGTTAAAGGAGATTTAGGTTAAATACATTGTAGGTTAATTGGGATTTAGGGTAAATAGAATTTACGTTGAATGGGATTTAGGTTAATAGCAGTTTAGGCTAAGTGCATTTTAGGTTAAATGGGATTAAGGCTAAATTTTAGGGAATATTCAGGCGCCTCGTGTACAATATCTTTGGAAGAAAAGAAAAGAACTTACCACACTTTTGATGAAAATGTCAGAAGCTACAATATCGTCGGTAGAATCTACATTATCGTTAGTAGAATAGGTAGAAATTTACATTATCGTCTGTGGATATGGTCAGAATGTACAATATCATTGGTAGAAAAATAAAAAATTTACAATACTATCTGTGAATATTGTCAGAATCTACAATACCGTCTGTAGAAAAGGTAGAAATCTACATTATCATCAGTATAAAAAGTAGAAATCTACATTATCGTCAGTAGAAAAAGTAGTAATCTTCATTATCTTCAGTAGAAAAAGTAGAAATTTACCTTATCATCTGTTAAAATTTTTTAAAAGTTTAAAATCCAAAATAATTAAATCATTTTTTCAGAAAAGGAATAAAGGTTTATGGAAGCTCTATAATAAATTATCAATGAATTGAAACTGAAAGCAATTTTGATTTATTTTAATTTTTATTGTTTTGTACAATTCATTATACTAAATATTAATTTTAAGGCAAAAGATGATCGGTTAGTATGCAAAATATTGATTATTATTATTATTATTATTTTCTCATTTACCCTCCCATACAACAGACTAGCGGAATCCCATTTGCATTCGCTTTACGACAATCCCGAGAAGGTACAGATCTACCACATGATGCTTTTGCGTTGCACCAACCTTTCCTTCTATTACAGCGAGGTTTTGGAGGAAGCGTCGCCGGCAGGCCTGGAACTGTAAAATTACCAAAATATTAATAATTTTTGTATTTTAATTACATGCGCTAAATCTATTAAATTATTTTTTACTTACTTAAAAATCCTGGAATGGCGACAGTATATTCAATAATCAATGTTATTAACAAAATGAACAAAAAATATTTTGTTAAGGGCATCATGGTGTTTTAGAGAAGATTCCCTTTTAAATTCACTGTAAATTATAATTCTGTATTTAAGAACAATTTAGATTTTAATTGAGGGATATAGAAAAGAAACAAAAAAGGAGAAAAAATGAAAATTTTTACAATTACAAATTTTTTACCACAGCTCCATAAAAAAAATAAACAAAAAAAATTTTTTTTATAGTCTATTGTCCCGGACAAAAAAAAATAATTTTTTGTATTTTTTCGGGTATTTGAGCAGTTTTTTAAGATTGTCTTAAAAATAACAGCCAAAAAATTTTTTTTGTTTCTGAATTCGGATTCGGATTTTTTTTTATTTAAAATTTTTTTTTTCTATTATGCATAAAGGGATGGGTTTTGTCTTGGTTACTTAACGTTTTAAATTTTAACTAAAAAATGTCTTTGTGGGTTGAATTTAACGTTTACTTACATATAGCCAGAAAGATGTTTTAAAATTCAAAGTTTTTCGTTTTGAGTGATTAATGTTATTGATGAATTATAAATTTTGATTAACTATAAAAATATGCTTTTAATACTTTGAATGTCTTTCAACAAAGTTAATAAATTTATTATCCTAAGTCATAATTTGTGCTTTGGAGTCTCAAAGTAAATCGATAAATGACCTATAATTAGATAAAACTTATTATCTTTATAATAACTAGTTATCGTAGAATTAATGTTTCACGTTGACAAATTATTTTTTCTTTTAAATAATAATAAAACACATTTAATAATATATTTTTTTTGTCATGGAAATAATTTTTTATATACAACTTTACGTTTTTTGTTTTAAAATTTTCAAAAAGTTGTTTAACGTCAAATCCCCTTTCTGGATTTGGTCCTGAATTTAAAAAAAACTTTTTTTAAAAATATATTGCAATCGTGTCGATTTTCAACTTTCTAGCGGACAAATATACATATTTCTACCTTACCGACAGCTGTTTACGCAGATCCCTACATTACCCACAGTCGATTATATAGATATCTACTTATCCACCAGTCAATTATTTATACCAATACTCTGTTTTCAATTAATGATTTTGTTATAAAACTTTTCAATTCTTTTGTTCAAGTAAAATTTTATTGCTTTCAATAAGATGTCTTCTTTAAAGTATTCTAATTTTTTTGAAACTGACCGTGGTAATGCGATTTAGCAAACAGTAGCTTCGATTTATACTTTTTCTACTGACGGTAATGTAGATTACTACTTTTTCTACTGACGATAATGTAGATTTCTACTTTTTATACTAATGATAATGTAGATTTCCTTTTCTAAAGACGGTATTGTAGATTCTGACAATATTCACAGATAGTTTCGACGAAAAAGTAGAAATTTAAATTACCATTTAAAGAAAAGCTAGAAATCTAGACTGCCGACTGAGGAAAAGGTAGAAATCTGAATTGCCATCTGAGGTAAAGATAGAAATCCAAATCCTTTTTTATTAATAAATTACAAGTTTAATTAATAATTTTTTTATATTTAAATTTTTTCAACAAATATTTAAAGTCAGTGGAAAAAATATTTTTATTTTTTACTTTTGTAGGCACTGTAGTAAATAACTTTATCATTTTAATACACTTTATTGATAATACTTTGTTCACGTTCTTAAAACAAGTTTTTATTTTTTTCTATAGTAGTAGTTAAATGCGTAATAAAAAATATATATACATCAATTATTACAGATAAATAAAATAATATATAAGGAAAATTATTTTTATACTTATTGCTGAGTTAGAACATTAAATTATCTGGAAAATTGAAAATTAATATCTGCTTCAGGAATTGTTAATGCGTTTTATTTTTTTTAATAAAATAATTAAAATACCGTCAATATTAATTTTGTAGTAAACGCGAAATAGCTATTATTTTTACTACAATCCGAGAAAAATATGCTGTATTTAGGACAATCAATTGGTTTATTATTAAAGAATATTTTTTTAAAGAAATAATTTTTAAACCATTTTTAAACAAGTGTTATCAAGTGTCTTATCTTTTCCGCAGTCGGTATTGTAGACTCCTTATTTTACCTCAACAGGTGCAGTGAATTTAAAACTTTTTTTAGACAATTTTGCAGACACACAAATTTACCACAGTGCTTATTTCCACCTTTAGTATTGATATTGTAGACTCCTAGTTTTAACTTTAGTAATTAGTGATTCCTACAATTTATTTTACAATTAAAAAAATTAATAAAAAAACCATCTGGAAACCTTAGATTTTGTTTCCTGCACGTGGTAATAAAGATCTCTACCTTTTCTACCTATGATAATGTAGAAATCTATATTATCTACATGTGATACTGCAGTTTTTAAAATTACTTACTTGTGGTAATGTAAACATCTACATTTTCTACGGTTGGTAATGTAATCTCCTAATTTTTCTGCTGTTAATACCAAAAAATCGTGCTTTCCTAACAGACGGTAATGTAGGTGTTTAAATTTTCAATTTTAAAATTGAATAAATTTCATTTTAGATCTTTTTTACAATTTATTAATATTTCAATACAATAACATAATGATATTCATTGTTTAGTTTTCAAAATTTAGCCATGTACACAACAAACTAGATCAAACCCGTTGGCATTATGTCTTGGACAATCTTTAGATGAAATACTATGAATACATGTAGCTCTGGCTTTGCAACCACCTTTGCCTCCATGACACAATTTTGGCGGAGGTGGATCAGGAGCAATTATATTCCCTAAAACATTACCAAACATTTTTATTTATTCTTTTTTAAGCAGTTATTTTAATTAACCTCTGAGCTGCCAAAGTTAATATTTTACCTGTTACAGATCACTTTTTAGACAATAGAGGAAACGACAGAAAATATCTACAGTTAATAATGTAGGTTCCTACTTTTTTCTACAGTTTTTAATGCAGATTTCTTTTTTTTTTCAGCAGTTGGTAAAGCAGATTCCTATTTTTTCAGCAGTTGGTAAAGCAGATTCCTATTTTTTCAGCAGTTGGTAAAGCAGATTCCTATTTTTTATACAGTTGGTAATGTAGATTCTTACTTTTCTGCAGTTCATTTTGACAGCTAAGTGGTTAAAAATAACTGCTAACTTTTTTGAAAAGTTAACTGTGGTTTTTAAAACGTAAGTATCCTTAATAGGACAATAATTAAATTAATTTTTTGTTTTTACTTACAGAAAAAACCGTTTGTACTCTGAATAATTAGAGTTATCAGTAGAAGAAATAAAAAGCTTCTGAAGAAACTGAACATTATCAGGCGTCTGATATATATAATATATAAATAATATAATTTGAAAAAAAATAAAGTTAGGTTAAAAAATTCTAAAGCACTAAAATTAGTTTTATATAACTTACTTTTATGAAACTGTTATTTAAACTAAATTTTGTTTACCCTCAGAATCGAAATTAGCACTAAAATAAAAATATTTATTAAGTTCCAGACTTTTGCAGAATTATTATTTTTATTTTTTAATAATTATAGTATATTTATTTTACCAATAATGATTGCGGTTTGTGAAAATGTAAAATAGGTTATTTACGCATATGACACACACACATATATAAATACATATATACACACATACCGAGTCAGAAGTAACTACAAGATTTTTTTAACAACTTGTACTTCCTCATGGATTATTTTATTTATTTATCAACAATAATTATAGTTTGTGAAAATATGAAGAAGCTTATTACGCATTTAACGGCAATTAAATAGATAATGAGAGCAATTATTTTAAAAATAATAAAATATGCACGGTATATTTATTTCTATAAGACGGTAGCTTCAATTTCTACTTTTTCTATTGGTGGTAATGTAGATTCTGACATTTTTCATTGATAGTATGATAGATTCCTACCTTTTCTGCCAAAGATATGGTAGATTCTGACTATTCCGACAGACGGTAATGTAGATTTCTACCTTTTCTACTGACGATAATGAAGATTCCTACTTCTTCTACATACGGTATTATTCCTTGAAAATTGATTGAGTTTAGTTAAAACTAATAAATACATTATAAATATTTATTTATTTAGAATATGTTTAACTTTCCAACAGAGAAAATGGGTAATTCATTAAAGAGTTTTTGTAAATTGGATTCAACAAAGATTTAATTTTTTCCCCCAAATAGTAGTGCATTTTTTAAAATGATAAAGAGAATTTCTACCTTTTCTGATAATGGTTTTACAGATATCTACTGGTCCTACAGATGGTTGTATTATTTCTGTTTTCTGCAGTTGGTATTGCATGTTCTTAGTTTTTCCACAGAAGATCGTGCAGATTCCTGCTTTTTCTTCAGTCGACCCTGTTCCTTGTTTAAAATATTTTTTTTCAAAAAGTATTCTAAAATAAACAAAAAATCAATTGATCAAAATAATGCATATTTTTTTCCGAAAAAAAATCTTTGCCTCAAGTGGCAATTCAGTTTTCTACCTTTTTCACAGATGATAAAGTAGTTTCTTTTCTTTTCTTCAGACTGAATTCTAATTAAATAAAATTTCTCGTAAAATTCCGACTATATTCCAATTAAATTCTAAATCATTTTGAAGAAATTTTTTACTAAATTTTGTCTGCATTCAAATAAAACTTTGTTTGAATTCCGACTTATTTTAACTTTATTTTAATTCCGATCAAAATCCAAGAAAATTCTGACTGAATTCAGACTTAATTTAAATGCAATTTCGATTGAATTCCAATTTTTTACCACTAAATTTCGACACTATTTTGATGATCGTGAAGATTTCTACTTTTTCTACAGTCGATTATACAGATTCCTACTTTTTCTGTAGACGGTTACTAAATTATTTTTTAAAAAATAAATAATGACTAATAGTATTCCTATGTATTTTTCTCTGCAGAATTTGAATTCGAAGTTAGAGCGTAGTTATATCATACAGTATTATTATTTAGGCTAGTAATAAATAAATAAATGTTACAAATTTCGAAAATTGTTTACTACAAAAGTTTTAGCTTTTTTTAAAATACATATTTTATGTTTTACGCATTTTTTGATATCGCTAATAGTTTTCGAGAAAATCGATATTAAAGTTACTTATGCAGCGCGAAAAAGCGGAGAAGAAAAGGCAGGAGCGACTGTTTAGGGCGCTTAGTTTTATCTTAGACCTTGGCTACGATTTTAATGAAACTTAGAATACTTACGATTTTTTAAGCGCTGATTAGAAATATCGTATTGAAAATTGGCGTAAATTTGATAATCTAGGTAAAAACAAAAAAAAACAGTTTTTTTGCAATTATCTAAAAAAATATTAAAAATTTCGAAAATTGTTTACTACAAAAGTTTAAGCTCTTTTTCAAATACGTATTTTATGTTTTATGCATTTTTTTCATTTCTCTATTAGTTTTCGAGAAAATCGATATTAAAGTTACTCTTGCAGCGCGAAGAGCGGCGTAGAGAAGACAGTAGCGTCCGTGTGGAGCGCCTGGTTTTATTTTAGGCCTAACCTCCGATTTTAATGAAATTTGATATACTGACGTATATTGAAGCGCTGGTTAGAAATATAAAAGGGAAAATTGGCGCAAATTTGAATATCCTTGTGAAAATTATTCAAAAAAAAAAACAAACAGTTTTTTGCAATTATCTCAATAAGTATTAACAATTTCGAAAATTTGATTTTACAAAAATTTTAGCTCTTTTTAAAATACATATTTTATGTTTTATATATTTTTTTGATATATCTAATAGTTTTCGAGAAAAAAGAAAGAATGTAGTGTTCGACGCTCTACGCGCTGCACGAGAAACTTTAATATCAATTTTCTCGAAAGCTATTGAAGATAGCAAAAATGTCATAAAACAAAAAATGTGTATTATTAAAAGGCCTACAACTTTTGTAAAAAACAATTTTCAAAATTTTTAAGATTTATTGAGATAATTGCAAGAAACTCAATTTTTTGTTTTTTTATAATTTTCACCATGATATAATTTTATTGGTCAAAACCGGGTTTTTATATTTCTCCTACACGTTAATCTATAGAATTGCCGCTTTCGTTAAATAGTTTATAAATAAAAATAAATTATCTAATATTTTTTTATACTTTTACACAAAAATAAAAAAATTTACTAACATACTGTTTAATGAATTTTAAAAAACTCTAATAATTTTCAAACTGTCTTAAATTAATGATTTTGTTATACAAAATTTTAATTATTTTCTTTTTAAGTAAAATTTTATTGCTTTAAATAAAATTTCTACTTTAAATTAATCGGATTTTTTTTAAATTGCTCGTCGTAATGCAATTTTTTCTTTTCAAATTAATAAAAGTAGGTAACTGCTTTACCGACTATAGGTCAAAAAGAAAGATATCCAACTTGTGGTAAAACAGAAATCTATATTTTCGATGTTTCCATTACCAAAGAAAATTAAGATATGTTTTATTACCATAAATTATATTATTCCTGTCTTTAACAGGTACGATAATGTAATCTCTATACTTCTATTTTGTTATGAATTAAGACGAAATTAACTTGGAATTCAGTAAAAATACTTTTGAAATTACCTAACTTTTAATGAAATTTGATTTGGATTCAGTAGCCGATGGAGGAAAATATAAAATCTTTAATTACCGACTGAGCAAAAGGAAAGAATCTACTTTACCACCTGTGGAAAAGGTAGAAATCTGAATTGCCATTTGTGGTAAAGAAAGAAATCTTTAAATTTTTTGTTTATAAATTACAAGTTTCATTAATAATTTTGTTATATTTAAATTTTTTTAACGAATATAAAAATTGCACATTGGAAAACATGTTTTTATTTGTGACTTTGTTAGGCATTGAAGTAAATAACTTTATCATTTTAATACACCTTATTGATAATACTTTATCCACGTACTTAAAACAAGTTTTAATTTTTTTCTTTTGTAGTCGTTAAATGCGTAATAAAATTTTTCATATTTATCCGTACCACAATTATTACTGATAAAGAAATTAATGTACAAAGAAAATAATTTTTAAACTTATTATTGCGTTGAAACATTTAATTATCTGCAAAATGCAAAATAAATATCCGCCTCAATAATATGTATTTTATTTTTATAATTAAAAATGCAATATTACAGACAATTTTTATTTCATAGAAAATGAAAAATAGCCATTAATTTCACCACAATATTATAAAAAATATGCTTCATTTAGATCAATCGATTTGCTTTTTAATGTAAAATATTTTTTCTAATAATCAATTTTTTTAGACAAGGACTATGACCGATTGCAGAAAAAGAAGGAACCTGCAATATCACTTGTAAAGAAGGTAGAAATTTGCAAACCTATTTTCAGAAAAGTCTCAAAAATATTAATATCCTACTTTACCATTTGCGGGAAAATTTAAAATCTACAATACCGACGGTAGAAAAGGTAGAAATCTACATTACCGTCTGTGGGAATAGCTAGAGTCTATAATATTTTTTGTAAAAAAAGAAAGAATTTACCACACTATCTGTAAAAAAAAATCAGAAGCTGAATACCGTCGGTAGAAAAGGTAGAAATCTACATTATCGTCAGTATAAAATGTAGAAATCTACATTACCGTCTGTGGGAATAGTCAGAATCTACAATACCGTCAGTAAAAATGAGAGTAGATTTCTGTTTTAATATTATTAGTTGGATATGTTCCAACTTGATCTATAGTTGCTTATGCAGATTTTTACATGAATTTAAAAAGTTTAAATCGTATTATGACTGGCAATATTTCCAAAAATTAGATAATTCTTATTACATTTTTTAAAATTCATTATTAATATTTTTTCATTTTTTTTTCTTTTCAATGATAAAGTATTAGACAATGTTAAATATCTATTTTTATTTAAAAATCATTGTCTGATAGCGACAATTTCCTGGATGATAGAGTGGGAGAAACGATAACCCGTTTTTATATAAAGTGAATGTTTCGCTTAACAATTTATAGCATTATACCCTCAGCTCCAAAAGCAAACAGTAAATTCTTTAATAAAAAACGTAATTGGATTTTTTGAGCAAAATTTGTCGGACAATTTGAAGGATGAAAAATATAAGAAAATTTTCACTTCTTTTTTTGATAATTGTAATTATTCAATTGTTGAAAGTGGGTAAGTAAAATATTAATAAATATTCAAAAAATGAAAAAAAAATTACTTTCAAGAATTTTTCTAAAAAGTAAATTTTTTATTTTTAACCCTCAACTGCTAGACTGGGTCTGACAGACTTGGTAGACCTTTTACGCTCTCTTCTACAGCAGACTGCAGATTAAAAATAGTGAAAAAAGTGGCTTTAAAAAAACCGGGTCTGTCAGACCCAGTCTAGCAGTTAAGTTAAATTTCAAAAAATATTTATTTTTTTTTGTTTCCTTATCTTAATATTACTCTTAATTTTATAAATTTATTTATTGAATTACTATAAGCAGAACAATGTTTGTTAATATTGCAGATGGGTTAGGACGGAAACCTCCTTGTAATGGTGGAAAAGGTTGGTGCAATGCCAAAGTGTCATGTCGTAGAGCTGCTACAACTACTAATCCAAAAGAATGCCCAGATAATTCGAATGGGGCTCCGGTTGTCTGTTGTTTAAGGGGCTAAAATTTTACAACCTGAGAGTCGTCAAGTATGAGTATTAAAAAATTTATAAAAATTGTAAAATTTTTCAATTATAATATTTCTTTATTTTTACCTGACAAAAAAACTTGTATTCATGTGTAATTTTTGTTCAATTTAATTCGATCTACTGCAAAATTTAATATTCAAAATAAAATAAATAACTAAAGTTGTTTTTTTAAAATTTAATTTCAAATTTAAACCCTTTCATCAGAAACGATTCAAGTGACACGAATACCTTCATAATCACTGAAGGTGAACTCTGATTTATTGACATTTCTCGAATTATTGTGAAAATCTGCATTATCGTTCGACCGTTTTTTTAAAAAAAATAGAAATCTGCACGATCAACTGCAGAAAAGTGGGGAATCTACTTCATCATCTGCAGATATTTTCTACCGTTTCCAACAATGGCTAAAAAGTTAGCCGTGACTGATAAAATATTAAATTTGTCAGCTCAGAGGTTAATTCAAATCAGAACTGCTTAAATAAAACAGACAAAAATGTCTGGTGTTGAAGAAAATTAAACACAAATTTGCACAATATGTGAAAAGTAGAAATATTAATTGATGGATAAGTAGACTTCTACTTACTCGGCTGTTGAAAAGTAAGGAATCTGCGTAACCAGCTGTCGATAAGGTAGAGACATGCATGAATGTGAGCTAAATTTTTAAAGTCAAGAAAATTTTCTACCATTTTTTGTTACTAAATACGAGTTTGTCTACAGAAAAAATAGATACCGACAATATCTGTATAGAAATTGTCAACCTACTTTACCGATAGAGGAAATTGTAGATATCCTCTACACCGTTTATGATAAAGGTAGGGATTTACTTTGTCGGACACTGCAAATTAAACTCTACACTACTGTCTGAATTAATTATAGGATTCTTAACTTTCTTCAATGCAAAAGATAGAAATCTGCATTATCGCTTGTAGAAAAGATAGGGATCTTATTTATCGACTTTTAAAAAGTTGTGGATGTCCATTTAGTTATAGTATTAAATTCATATTTCTTTTCCTTTCATTGTATATGTTTTTCTGAAGACGGTAGTGCAGGTTTCTACTTTTTCTATAGTCCGTGTTGCAGGTTCCTACTTTTTCTACAGTCGGTCTTGTAGGTTCCTACTTTTTCTACAGTCGGTCTTGCAGTTTTCTACTTTTTGAAACTTTTGGAATTCTTTTAATTTAGGTAAGTGTATATAATTAGTATTAAAAGTGAATATTTTTATAAAATGTGTTTGAAGTTGTTAATAAAAATAAATGCAATTTTAAAATTTTTATTCCAGACATTCATTACAGTATTTGTCAATATTCTAATCCAAAAACATGATTGTCATTAATTTTAAGATTTAAAATTTAGCCGTATTTACAACAGACTTGATTAACTCCTAAGCCGTTAGGAGGACATTCAGAAGATGGCATAGAATTAAGACACACAACTTGTGCATAGCACCAGCCAGTCCCGCCATTACAATATCTAGGTGGGGGTTCGGGACGAAGAACTGGAAAAAAATTACAAATATTTATTATTTTTATTTGTATTTGATTCTTAAATTTGTATTTTATTTTTTTGGGACAATATTGTATTCAGGGTGTTAAATATGTCTAACAAATTTGAAACAAAATTTATTAATATTTTTGAAGATATTTACATTAACAAATTTGATCAATGTTTTTCTCTATTTCTCAGAACTTTCTACTTAATCAAAGTGAATAGAACAAGAATCTAATAATGGTTTTTACACAGAAAATTATCAAGTTTCAGCATAAAAAGTCTAATATATTAAAAATATTAATTTTTTATTAATTAAAAAATAATTTTTGTTTATAGTATTTAGAAAAAAAATCGCACCCTCAAAAACTGTTTTATGACTTTGTTATAATACAACCTATATTCTTGATTCTTTCGTGTTTGCAAAACAGGGAGAACATATCTTTTATAATGATGAACAAATTTTAGAGGCGCATGAACATTCCCTAAAACCCATTTAGCCTAAATCCCATTTAGCCTAAAACCTTTTAACCTAAAATGCATTTAGCCCAAAAAGCATTTAGCCTAAAATGCATTCAACCTAAATCCCATTTAACCTAAATTCTATTTAACCTAAAATGTATTTAACCTAAATCTCATTTAACCTAAAATGCATTTAACCTAAAATGCATTTAATCTAAATTTCATTTACTCTAAATCTCAATAAATCTAAACTGCATTTAGCCTAAAACCGACTTATCCTAAAATTCATTTAGCCTAAATCCCAATTTAACCTAAAATGCATTTAACCTAAAATGCATTCAGCCTAAATTTCATTTAAGCTAAATCTTATTTAACCTAAAATAAATTAAACCTAAAAACCATTAAGCCTAAACTGCATTCAACCTAAATCCCACTTAAACTAAATTCTATTTAATCTAAATCCCATTTAACCTAAAATGTATTTAACCTTAATTTCATTTACCCTAAAATGCATTTAATCTAAAATGTCATTTACTCTAAATCTCAATTAATCTAAAATGCATTTAGCCTAATACCGACTTATCCTAAATTTCATTTAGCCTAAATCCCAATTTAACCTAAAATGCATTCAGCTAAAATCCACTTAACCTACATTACATTTAACCTAAATCCCAATAAACCTGAGATGTATTTCACATAAATCCCATTTTACCTAAGATGAGTTCAGCCTAAATCCCATTTAACCTAAATCTCATTTAACCTAAAATGCATTTATTCTAAAATGCATTCAGTATAAATTTCATTTAATCTAAATCTAAATACATCTAAAATGCATTTAGCCTAAATCCCATTTAACCTAAAATGCATTCAGCCTAAATTTCATATAATATAAATCTCAATACATCTAAAATGCATTTAGCCTAAATCCCATTTAACCTAAAGTGCATTCAGACTAAATTCTATTCAACCTAACTTTCATTTTACCTAAAATGCATTGAGCCTAAATTTTATTTAAACTAAATTCCATTAAACCTAAAAGCCATTTAACCTAAATTCCGTTTAACCTAAATCCTATTTGACCTAAAATGCATTCAGCTTAAATCCCATTTAACCTAAATCTCATTTAACCTAAAATGCATTTATTCTAAAATTGCATTCAGCCTAAATTTCACTTATTCTAAATCTCAATACATCTAAAATGCATTTAGCCTAAATCCCATTTAACCTAAAATACATTCAGCCTAAATTCCATTTAACCTAAATTCATTTTACCTAAAATGCATTTAGCCTAAATTCCTTTTAACCTTAATCCCATTTAACCTAAAATGCATTCAGCCTAAGTTTTATTTAACATAAATATCGTTTAACCTAAATCCCAATTTACCTCATTTGCATTTAGCCTAGATTCCATTTAACCTAAATCTCATTGAACCTAAAATGCATTGAGCCTAAATTTCATTTAACCTAACTTTTAATAACCTAAAAGCCATTTAACCTGAATTCCATTTGACCTTAATCCTATTTGACCTAAAATGCATTCAGCCTAAATCCCATTTAACCTAAATCACAATTAACCTAAAATGCATTCATTCTAAAATGCTTTCAGCCTAAATTTCATTTATTCTAAATCTCAATACATCTAAAATGCATTTAGCCTAAATCCCATTTAACCTAAAATACATTTAGCCTAAATTTCATTTAACCTAAATTCATTTTACCTAAAATGCATTTAGCCTAAATTCCTTTTAACCTAAATCCCATTTGACCTAAAATGCATTCAGCCTAAGTTTTATTTAACATAAATATCGTTTAACCTAAATCCCAATTTCCCTCATTTGCATTTTGCCTAGATTTCATTTAACCTAAATCCCATTTAACCTAAAATGCATTGAGCCTAAATTTTATTTAACCTAACTTTTAATAACCTAAAAGCCATTTAACCTAAATTCGATATAACTTTAATCCTATTTGACCTAAAATGCATTCAGCCTAAATCCCATTTAACCTAAATCTCATTTAACCTAAAATGCATTTATTCTAAAATGCATTCAGCCTAAATTTCATTTATTCTAAATCTCAATACATCTAAAATGCATTTAGCCTAAATCCCATTTAACCTAAAATGCATTCAGCCTAAATTCCATTTAACCTAAAAAACATTTTACCTAAAATGCATTCAGCTTAAATTCCTTTTAACCTAAATCCCATTTAACCTAAAATGCATTCAGTCTAAGTTTTATTTAACATAAATATCGTTTAACCTATATCCCAATTTACCTCATTTGCATTTAGCCTAGATTCCATTTAACCTAAATCCCATTTAACCTAAAATGCATTCAGCCTAAATTTCATTTAACTTAACTTTCATTAACCCTAAATCTCATTTAACCTAAAATGCATTCAGCCTAAATTTCATTTATGACAAATTTCATTTAACCTAAATCCCATTTAACCTAAGACCCAATTAACCTAAAGTTCATTAAACTTTAATCCTATTTAACCAAGAATCATTTAATATAAATTCCATTTAACCTAAAATGCATTCATTTTAGGTAAAATGGGATTTAGGTTAAATGGAATTTAGGTTAAATGGAATGTAGGTTAAATGGGATTTAGGTTAAATGGGAATTGGGTTTGATGAAATTTAGGCTGAATGCATTTTAGATGAAATGCATTTTAGGATAAATGGGATTTACGTTAAATACTTTTTAGGTTAAATGGGATTTAGGTTAAATACAATTTTGTTAAATGGGATTTAGGTTGAATGCAGTTTAGGCTAATTGCTTTTTAGGCTAAATGCATGTTAGGTTAAATGGTTTTAGGTTTAATGGGATTTGGGCTAAAAATGGTTTTTAGGGACATTCATGCGCCTTAAATTTTTTTTTTTTTTAATTAAATTAATAAAAAATATCTGTTCTTACTTTTCACCATTTTTAGCTAAAACTTTATAATTTTCTTCGTAAAAAACATTCATACATTTTTTTCTACTTTTATTATGAAAAAATGTTATGAGAAAAGGAAAAAAACATTGATCAAATTTTGTTAAAGTAAATATCTTCCAAAATATTGAATATCTTTAGTTCTAATTTAATAGACTTTTAAAGCAACCAAAACACAACATTTTCCTAAAATATGAGCAAATTCAGAGACATGACCCTATCTCCTCAAACAAAACAAAAATATATTAATATTTAATTTTACGTACAATCCGACATTGATGCTGTTGTTCCACCAATCAATGTTATTAACAGAAGGAAAAAAACTTTTCTTAAAATACTCCACATTGTCAATTTACTCGGAAAGTGTAAGTTGAATAATTTTACTAAGTTTTAAATATACAATGTAATCACTTGCTATAATGCTTTATCTTCTGTGTGGAGGTATTTATACACAGTGACTATAACTAACTCTATAATTAAATAAAAAATATACCTTTACGAAACATGTATTTTACAATCTACGCTTGATAATATAAATATTAACAACTTAAAAGAATCGCGATAATTCTGAATTGAAAAATAAATAAGTAATAAGTAAATAAAAAATAATAAGTAAAATGTAATAATAAAATGGAAGAAAGAAGAAATTGTTATTCGGAGCTCGCTAAATACGAATATGATCTTGAATTTTAAAAATACAATATAGTGGACAATCTATTTTTAATATATACATATCTATTTATTTATTTACATAGTAAAAAATATTTAATTTTTATCAGAATACATAATCGTGCAGATTCCTACTTTTTCTACAGTTGGTCTTGCAGTTTTCTAATTTTTCTACAGTCGGTCTTGCAGGTTCCTACTTTCTCTACAGCCGATCATGCAGGTTTCTACTTTTTGAAACTTTTGAAATTGTTTTAATTTATGTAAGTGAATATAATTAGTAACAGTGTTCATATAGTCGGTAAAGTAGATCCCTAACTTAGTGCTGTCGGTACAGTAGACTTTGTTTTTGAGTAAGTCGGTAAAGTAGATTCTTATCTCAATGTTGCTGATAAAGTAGATCTCTATCTTTTCTACAGTTGTCAAATTAGGTATCTGTCTTCCACATAGTTGGTAAAGTAGATCCCTATCTCAGCGTTGCTGGTAAAGTTGAAATCTTCCTTGCGTAAGTCGGCAAAGTAGATTCCTATCTCAGTGTTATTGGTAAAATAGACATCTTCCCTGCGTAAGGGATATCCTATCTCAATTTTGCTGATAAAGTAGAAATCTTTTTCGCCTAGACCGATAACGTAGATCCCTATATTTTCTACAAATATAAATATCTCAATTTTGCTGGTAAAGTAAAAATCTTCTTTGCGTATGCCGGTAAAGTAGATCTTTGTATTTTCTATAGTCGGAAAGGTAGGTAACTGTCCTTTGCATAGTCGGTAAAGTAGATCATTATCTCAATGTTGCTGGTAAAAAAGAAATCTTCTCTGCATGAACCGGTAAATCAGATCTCTATTTAATATTTCTGGTAAAGTAGAAAAATTCGTTACGTAAGTCGGTAAGGGAAATTCCTATCTCAATGTTGTCGGTAAAGTAGAAATCTTCCTCGCGTATGTCGGTAAAGTAGATCCCTATCTTTTCTATATTCAACAAAGTAGGGAACTGCGTTTGACATGGTCGGTAAAGTAGTGCCTTACCTCAATTTTGCTGGTAAAGTAGAAATATTCTTTGCATATGTCATTAAAGTAGATCCCTATATTTTCCACATTCGGAAAGGTAGGTAACTGTCTTTCGCATAGTCTGTAAAGTAGATACCTATCTCAATTTTTCTGGTAAAGTAGAATTTTTTCTTTTGTAAGCCGCTCAAGTTGATTCCTATCTTTTCTACTGTCGGCAAAGTAGGTAACTGTCTTTCACATAGTCGGTAAAGTAGATCCTTATTTCAATGTTTTGCTGGTAAAGTAAAAATCTTCCCCACTTGAGCCGGTAAATCAGATCTCTATTTTAATATTTCTGGTAAAGTAAAAATATTCCTTATGTAAATCGGTAAAACAGATCCATATCTCAATGTTGCCGGTAAAGTAGAAATTTTCTTTACACATGTCGATAAAGTAGATCCCTATCTTATCTAAAGTCGGTAAAGTAGGTAACTGTCTTTTACATAGTCGGTAAAATAGATACCTACCTTTTCTACAGTCGGAAAAGTTGACTAAATTAATCTAAAGAATTATTTCTATTTAAATTTGAAAACTCCTATTTTAAATATTCTAATTTTTTAAAATTTAGTTTGAAATTAATTATAGAACCAAAAAATCAAATTAATGGCAAAATTGAAATTAAATTGTTTTTATTTGTATTTTTTCATTGTGTTTTCAATTTTGCTATTTGAAATTGCTGAATTCATCAAAATAGAAAAATTCAAGGTTCGTCAAAGTTCGAAGATGAAGAATTATTTTTTAAATAAAAAGGACGAGTATTTTGGCGTGACGAGAGCCCTCGTGCGCGTTAATTAGTTCGGTAAAGAGGGAGGGACAAGGGCTGCTGCTCAAGGTGGTCTCAAATGTGTGAGTCATCATTACCTCATTTACTTCGTAAAACAATCTTACCGGCAGTTCAAAAGGTTCAACTATATTAAACTTTGCACCACGTAATTAAACTTTTCAAAAGGGTGCATCCAATGATCAGTACCACTTGAAATTTTGTCAACTTTTCTTTTTTTTTTTTAAATGTATTTTGAAATATTTAAATTAGTAAAAATAATAAAATAAAATAATCCGGGTAAATTATTATTATTATTATTATTATTATTATTAATTTTTAATTGTCTTAAATTGAAATTTGCAATATTTCTCTAATATTGAATTGTACGTGAAATGAACTATTTTCTGGATATAAATAAGCAATTGAGGTTGAAATTTTGTTAGATTGGAGGGAGCTAAAATTTTTTCACTAATGGCCATCGTTAATAAGGATTTTTCATTGTTTGTCCAGCATCAAGTTTGCTGGTGTTTCGTCAAGATTAGACGCTTCATGCGGGCTGCTGAAACAAATTAGGGAAAAACCTGCACGACAGTGGCATTTGTAAGGATTAGCCGAAAAGAAATAAGTGAAGAGGCCTCGACGGAAAAAATTAATTCTAACATGCGCAATCAATAATTGAATATTACTATTAATTAAACGAATTAAATTAATTTTATCTACAATTTCTGTAGTGATCCGAGTGCTAATTTATTTGTTCGCAAAATAAATTCTGTAATATTGGAAATTTTCTGCGATTTGAAAAATTGTGAATTTAAACGTTTGGGAATAATGAAACAGTCGAAACTTAATTGCAATTCAATTTGGAAGCTAATCAAGTCAATTTTAATTTTGATTAAAAGAAATTTAATTTTTGAAATTCATTAAACTCGGAAGCAATTTAATTCGGGATTTTGGCAATTTTTTAGAAATTCTAATTCGAGGGAAATTCAATTTGGACGAAAATCAAGTCGGAAATTATTCAATTCCGACGCGATTCAATTCGGATATAATTTCATTTGGACGCATTTGAATTCGAAAATAAGTTATTTTGGATGCAATTCAAATTGGTTGAGATTAGATTTGGAATAATTTCAATTTAGGATCAATTCAATTCGGTCGACTTTCAATTTTGAGACAATTCAATTCGGGACGCAATTCAATTCGGACGCAAATATAATCGGATTAGAATTTAATTTGGACGCAATTAAGAAAAAAAATATTTTTTGACGCAATTCAATTCGGACTCAAATCAATTCGGGCTCAAATTAATTGGGAATAAATGCAATTCTAAGGAAAATTAATTCGAATAAATTTAATTCTTAATTAAATCAATTCAGATTAAATTTAATTTGGACGCAATTGAGTTAAAGAAAATGTCGCAGGCAATTTAATAACGAAGAAATTTAATTCGATCTCGAATCAATTCGGATAAAACTTATTTAAATGTAATTCAATTCAGACGCAAATTAATTCAATGTAAAATTTAACTTAGACACAATTTAATTCTAAATCAAATTAATTCAAGGAATTTCAAATTGGACGCAAATTAAATTAGATGACATGTATTTCAACGCAAATTAATTGGGAAGAAATGCAATTTGGACCAAATGTAATTTGAAAGAATTCAATGCGGTTTCAAATTAATTCGGATGAAATTTATTTCGACGCAAATTAATTTGGGAGAAATTCAATTCGGACGCAAATAAATCAAAAAGAAATTCAATTCGGACGCAAATCAATTCGAATAAAAATTATTTGGAAGCAAATTAATTGCGAAACTATTCAATTCGGATGCAAATCAATTGGGATAGAATTTATTTAGACGCAAATAAATTGCGAAAAGATTCAATTCGATCGCAAATCAATTCGCATGAAATTTATTTTGACGCAAATTAATTTGTCAGAAATCCAATTAGGACGCAAATTAATTCGGAAAAAATTTATTTCTAAGTGATTCAATTCGGACTCAAATTAATTCGAGGACATTAAATTCGGACGCAAATTAAATCGGATAAAATTTATTCAAACGCAAATAATTTGGGAAGAAATTTAATTTGGACGCAATGTAATTCGAAAGAAATTCAATTCGGTTTTCAATTAATTCGGATGAACTTTATTTCTACACAAATTAATTGGAAAAAAATTAAATTCGTTCGCGAAATTTATTGAGGACCAATTCAATTCGGATTCAAATTAAATCGGATTATTTGAACACAATTGAAAAAAAATTCGACGCAATTCAATTCGGATAAAATTTATTAGGATGCTAATTAATTTTGAGAAAATTCCATTTGGGCCTCAATTAATTCGAAATAAATTCAATTTGGACTCGAATTAATTCGAGGATATTTAATTCGGACACAAATTAAATAGGATAAAATTTAATTCAGCGAAAATTAATTGGGAAGGAATTCAATTTGGACGCAATGTAATTCGAAAGAAATTAAATTCGGTTTCCAATAATTCAGATGGAATTTATTTCGACGCAAATTAAATGGAAAGAAATTTAATTCGGTCGCGAAATTTATTTAAGCTCAATTCAATTCGGATTGAAATTAAATCGGATTATTTAAACGCAATTGCGAAAAAGAAAATTTTCAAAGCAATTCAATTCGGACGTAAATTAATCGGAAAGAAATTCAATTCAGACGCAAATGAATTCAGATTCAATTTATTAGAACGCTATTTAATCTCGAAAAAATTCAATTCCGGCCTAAATTAATTTGAAATAAATTCAATTCGGGCGCAAATTAAATCGGAGATAATTTATTTTAACGCAATTTAATTGGGAAAAATTCAATTAGGACGCAAATGAATTCGGATACAATATATTAGGACCCTATTTAATTTCGAAAAAATACAATTTGAGCCCAAATTAATTCGAAATAAATTCAATTCGGGTGCAAATTAAATCGGAGAAAATTTATTTTAACGCAAATTAATTGGGAAAAATGCAATTCGGTTTCAAATTAATTCGGATAGAATTCATTTCGAAGCAAATTAATTGGAAAAATTCAATTCGGTCGCATAAATCAATTAGCATGAAATTTATTAAGGTCCAATTCAATTCGGATTCGAATTAAACCGGATTATTTGTACGCAACTGAAAAAAAGAAAATTATAGACGCAATTCAATTCGGTCGCAAAATAAATAGAAAAGAAATTCAATTCGGACGCAAATTAATTCGGATAGAATTTATAAAGACGCAAATGAAATGCGAAAAAATTCAATTTGGGCGCCAATGAATTCAATTAAATTCAACTTAAACGTAAATTAATTCAGAAAAAATCCATTTCGGAAGTAACTTAATTCGGCTAAAATTTATTTCTAAATGATTCAATTCAAACTCAAATTAATTCGTATTATTTGAACGCAAAAATTAATTTCGAAAAAATTCAATTTGCGCTCAAATGAATTCGAAATAAATTCTATTCGGACTCGAATTAATTCAAGGATATTTAATTTAGACACAGTTTGAATTGGATAAAATCTATTTCAAAGCAAAATTAATTTGGAAAAAATTCAATTTGGACCAAATGCAATTGGAAATAAATTAAATTCAGACGCAAATCAATTCGGATAAAATTTATTTCGGCGCAAATTAATTGGGAAGACATTTCAAATTGGACGCAATGTAATTCGAAAGAATTCAATTCGGTTTCAAATTAATTCGGATAAAATTTATTTTGACGCAAATTAATTGGGAAGAAATTCAATTTGGTCGCAATGTAATTCGAAAGAAATTAAATTGGGTTTCAAATTAATTCAGATAGAATTCATTTCGAAGCAAATTAATTGGAAAAATTCAATTCGGTCGCATAAATCAATTAGCATGAAATTTATTAAGGTCCGATTCAATTCGGATTCAAATTAAATCGGATTATTTTTACGCAACTGAAGATAGAAAATTATCGACGCAATTCAATTCGGCCGCAAATTAATAGGAAAGAAATTCAATTCGGACACAAATTATAATTCATCTAAAATTTATTTCTAAGTGATTCAATTCGGACTCAAATTAATTCGAGGACATTTAATTCGGACGCAAATTGTTTGGGAAAACATTTAATTCGGTCGCGAAATTTATTTAAGCTCAATTCAATTTGGATTTGAATTAAATCGGATTATTTGAACGCAAAAATTAATTTCGAAAAAATTCAATTTGGGCTCAAACTAATTCAAAATAAATTCAATTCAGGCTCAAATTAATTCGAGGATATTTAATTTAGACACAAATTGAATTGAATAAATTTTATTCCAATGCAAATTAATTTGGAAAAAATTAAATTTGGACCAAATGGAATTGGAAATAAATTCAATTCGGTTTCAAATTAATTCGGATAAAATTTATTTTGACGCAAATTAATTGGGAAGAAATTCAATTTGGTCGCAATGTAATTCGAAAGAAATTAAATTGGGTTTCAAATTAATTCGGATGAAATTTATTTCGACGCAGATTAATTGGGAAGAAATTAAATTCGGTTGCGAAATTTGTTTAAGCGCAATTCAATTCGGATTCAAATTAAATCGGATTATTTGAACGCAAAAATTAATTTCGAAAAAATTCAATTTGGGCTCAAACTAATTCGAAATAAATTCAATTCAGGCTCAAATTAATTCGAGGATATGTAATTTAGACACAAATAAAATTGGATAAAATTTATTTCAACGCAAATTAATTTGCAAACAATTCAATTTGGACCAAACGCAATTGGAAATAAATTCAATTCGGTTTTAAATTAATTCGGATAAAATTTATTTCGACGCAAATTAATTGGAAAGAAGTTCAATTTGGTCACAATATAATTCGAATGAAATTAAAATTGGGTTTCAAATTAATTCGGATAAAATTTATTTCGTCGCAGATTAATTGGGAAGAAGATCAATTCGGTCGCGAAATTTATTTAAGCCCAATTTAATTCGAAATAATTTCAATTCAATTTTGGACGCAATTCCATTCGGTCGCAATTTTATCCGGTTATGAATCAATTTGGATGCAGTTCATTTCGGATGCCAATTAATTCGAAAAATCTCAATTTGGAAATTTCGATCTTAAATCAATTCGGTCGCAAATAGAAATTCGCTTTTTTTTCGTTTTTAACACAAAATTCAGTCTCATTTTAATTTCAAAAAAAATTTCAATTCTTCTTTCAATCTAATTTTATAAATTTTAATTTCATCATATCGACACTCGAATCTTAGATTTCTAAGGATTTTCTTTCACATTTAGCAACAATCTCGTTTCCGCAACATTTTCCCTTTTTTCCAGTCCCATTGATTTTTCCCCTCCCCACCAAGATTTTTCCTCTTAAAGGACCAACTTTAAGCGTCGGTTCTCTGGTGGCAAAAAGTGCCTCGAGTTTTGCCCGCGAAGAAAACAGAAACTGGAAAAAAAAACCGGAACACGAGGGAGGCGTCATAGAGACTCTATAGGAGTCGAGGAACTTTCGGCCTTTCTGGATATTCTCTCATTTTCTGGGATCGATTTCCCCGAGGAAGAATTTCCCCTAAGCTATTTTTAATCATCAAACTGGTACTGTAATTCTTGTTTCTAATTTTTTTTTGTTTTTTAATTTACTGCTCTTCTTAGAAAAATAATTTGCCAGTTGTTTTGCAGAAGGAAAATCGTGAATGGAAATGGGATTTATTTTGATGAATTTGGACGAGGGTTTGAGAGAAGAGGGACAATTCTATTCCGGGCGTGGAGACAATGGGGGAAACTGGCAAGTCAAACGCAAAGCGGAGATGACAAATGAAAGGAAATTCGTGCCTCGACTGTTTCATCTGTATCCTAGCTGGATAGGTTGCAGAGATCTGTCCTCTTCTTAAATGCAATTGGCGCTATAATTTAATTAACGTTTTTCGTCGTCTCGACAACGTGCAATGTCAGACGACGTATTTTCTCACTTTTTGTCCGAATGGATCTCGAGAATCCATTTTCTAATGAGACACTATCAGGGAATTGATACTTGTTAGTCTCTCATTTTGGCGGGAATTATTCATTTATGAAATTGTCGGCTTTAACTCTCTATTGTCAGTAATTGATTGAATATTTTATTAGGTTATTTTTGAATTTATTTCAGTTTGGGAATTTCATTATTGCGCCAATATTTCTGCGACATTTCTGCTTTATATCTGCAACATTAATGTTATAATTATTACACTATTGCAATTATGTAGTAATTTTATTGCAATACATTGAAAAATGTTATTGGGCCGAGATTTCTGCCACTTTACTATTATCATTATTAAATTACTGCTGCAACATTATTGCAAAATTTTTGCAATTAACAATAATGTTATTGCGCCAACATTTCTGATACATTTCTGCAGCATATCTGCAACATTATTGCAATTATGCAGTAATGTTATTGCGCCCACATTTCTGCAACATTACTGCTATCATTATTACATCATTCCTGCTACATAATTTCAATTATGTAGTAATGTTATTGTATTAAATAAGTCATGTTATTGCGCCCACATTTCTGCAATATTAATGTTGTCATTATCACATTATTAGTGCCACATAATTTCAATTATGTAGTAATGTTATTGCAGTAAATAAGTAATGTTATTGCGCCCACATTTCTGCAACATTATCAACATGTTATCATTATTACATCATTATACTGCAACATTATTGCAATTATGCAGTAATGTTATTGCAATAAATCAATAATGTTATTGCGCCCATATTACTGCAACATTACCTTTTTATTCTAATATTACTGCTGCAACATTGTTGCAATTTTGTAGTAATGTTATGCAATAAAGCAATAATGTTATTGCGCCAACATTTCTGCTACATTTCTGCATCATATCTGCAACATTACTGCAAAATTATTGAAATATATTAATAATGATATTGCGCCCACATTTCTGACACATGTCTGTTATTATTATTACATCATTACTGCCACATAACTTCAATTATGTAATAATGTTATTGCAGTAAATAAATAATATTATTGCGCTCACATTTCTGCCACATTACTATTATCATTATTAAATCACTGCTGCAAAATGATTGTAAAATTTTTGCAATTAACAGTAATGTTATTGCAATAAAGCAATAATGTTATATTGCGCCCACATTTCTGCAACATTACTGCTATCATTATTACATCGTTACTGCCACATAATTTCAATTATCTAATAATGTTATTGCAGTAGATAAATAATGTTATTGCGCCCACATTTCTGCAACATGTCTGTTATTATTATTACATCATTACTGTCACCTAATTTCAATTATGTAGTAATGTTGTCGCATTAAATAAGTAATGTTATTGCGCCCACTATTCTGCTACATTATCAATATGTTATCATTATTACGTCATTCTACTGCAATATTATTGCAATTATGCAGTAATGTTATTACAATAAATCAATAATTTAATGCGCCCACCTTACTGAAACATTAGTGTTTTTATTCTAATATAACTGCTGCAACATTGTGGCAATTTTGTTGTAATGTTATGCAATAAAGCAATAATGTTATTGCGCTAACTTTTTTGATACATTTCTGCACCATATCTGCAATATTACTGTTATCATTATTATATCACTGCTGCATCATTACTGCAACATTATTGCAATTAAGCAGTAATGTTATTGCGCCTACATTTCTGCTACATTATCAACATGTTATCATTATTACATCATTTTACTGCAACATTATTGCAATTATGCAGTAATGTTCTTGCAATAAATCAATAATGTTATTGCGCCCACATTACTCAAACATTAATGTTTTTATTCTAACATTACTGCTACATAATTTCAATTATGTAGTAATGTGATTGAAGAAAATAAGTAATGTTATTGCACCCACATTTCTGCAATATTACTATAATCATTATTACATCATTAGTGCCACATAATTTCAATTATGTATTAATGTTATTGCAGTAAATCAATAATATTATTGCGTCCACCTTACTGAAACATTACTATTTTTATTCTAACATTACAGCTGCAATATTGTCGCAATTTTGTAGTAATATTATGTAATAAAGCAATAATGTTAATGCGCTACATTTCTGTAACGTTACTGCTGTCGTTATTACATCATTGCTGCCACATAATTTCAGTTTTGTAGCAATGTTATTGCAGTAAATAAATAATGTTATTGCACCTACATTTCTGCAACATGACTGTTATTATTATTACATCATTACTGCCATGTAATTTCAATTATGTAGTAATGTTATTGCAGTAAGTAAATAATGTTATTGCGCCCAGATTTCTGCCACATTACTATTATCATGTTTAAATCACTGCTGCAACATTATTGCAAAATTTTTGCAATTAACTGTAAAATGTTATTGCAATAAAGTAATAATGTTATTGCGCCAACATTTCTGCTACATTTCTGCATATTTGCAACATTACTGTTATCATTATTACATCACTGCTCCAACATTACTGCAACATTATTGCAATATATCAATAATGTTATTGCGCCTACATTTCTGGAACATTACTGCTATAATTATTACATCATTACTGCCACATAATTTCAATTATGGAGTAATGTTATTGTTGTAAATAAATAATGTTATTGCGCTTACAATTCTGCAACATTACTACTATCATTATAACATTATTACTGTCACTGATTGCAAATTCAAAAAATTGTAGGCAATAATTTCAAATTGCGAAAAATAGTTAATAATTTAAAAAAATATTTGAAAAATGAGAATAATTAAAAAATTAAAGATAATATCTAAAAAATGACTAGATTAATAGACTGTATTGAAAAGAAATTGATAAAATATAGCGAAAACATTAAATTTAAAGATAATAATTAAAAATTGAAAAATGAAGCAAATTTTAGGAATAATTGTTGGAAATAATTGCCCATTGAAAATCTACAAAAATAATTAAAATTGAATAAAATAATTGAGATTTAAATTAGAGATAAAGTAAATTCAAATTTAAAAAACATAATTAAAAATTGAAAAAAGCCGAAAGTCATTGAATATAGAAGAAAACAATTAAAAACTGAAAAATGGAATTGAAATTTGAAGAAAAAATTGAGAATTAAAGAAAATAAAAATTTGAAATTGACGAATCTTATTGATAATGGAGAAAAATAATTGTCGAAAGGCGAGGATTTTAAAACATTAAAGAAAATAATTGTCAATTAAGAAAAAGATCAAAAAGGGACTATAATAATGCACAACTAAAAAAAATACTTGAAAACGTTGAAAAATAATTCTAAAATTTTAAGAAAAAACTATAAATTAAAGAAAATAATTGAAAAATAACCAGAATAATGGCAAAATTGAAGATAATTTCTGAAAAATGACGAAAATAATTGTCAATTGAAAAAAAATGCGAAAAATGTATACATTAATATACACAACTGAAAAAAATAATTTAAAAAATCAAACTATAAATATTTAATTTAAAAAATAATTGAAAATTGAAAAATTAAGAAAATTATTGGAATAATTGCTTAAACCAATTGCAAATTGAACAACTGGATTGAAAATCAGAACAAAATTTAAATTGAAGAAAATAATTGAAAACTTTAGAAAATAATAAAACATTTAAGAAGTAAATTCATAATTTAAAAATGAAACTGAAATTAAAAAAAATTTATAATAATGGAGAAAAATTGCAAAATGTGAAAATAATTCACAATTGAAAACAAAAAACGAAAAATGGCTAGATTATAATATACACAAAAAAAAAAAAAAATAATTGAAAAAGTCAAAGAATCATTATAAAACTTTAAGAGACTAATTGTAAATTCAAAAAATTGTAGTAAATAATTTCAAACTGCGAAAAATACTTAATAATTAAAAGAAATAATTGAAAAATGAGAATAATTAAAAAATTAAAGAAAATATCTACAAAATGACTATATTATAATAGACTCTAGTGAAAAAAAATTAAGATAAAATATAGCAAAAACTTTAAATTTAAAGAAAATAATTAAAAATTGAAAAATGAAGAAAATTATAGGAATATTGTTGGAAATAATTGCGCATTGAACGAATGGATTGAAAATCGACTAAAATGTTTAAAATTGAATTATATAATTTAAAATTTTAAATTTAAATTCCAATTTAAAAAATATAATTAAAAATTGAAAAATGTGATTGAAATTTGAAGAAAATAATCAAAAATTGAAGAAATAAATTGTAACTTGAAATAATGGTTTATAACTGAAAAAGGAATGTGAAAACTGTCGAGAATAATCTATAACAGAACAAAATAATTTAAAAAGTTAAAGAAGAATTATAAAATTTAAGAAGAATAATTGTAAATTGAAAACGGTTGAAAATTATAGAAAAAAATGTGGACTTATTTACTCACTAATTTATTTCACTTTTTTGAAATATTTAATTATTCTCTCTTGCAATTTTTCTCTTTTTCAAACAATTTTTTTGGTAGGTTATGTTTTCTATTGCTTTTCTGTATTTTTAGAAAACCACTTAGATAACTTTCATTTTTTAAAAAAAAAATCTTTTTTATGTGCTTAATAATATCTACTTTTTTATTTTTTAGATTTTTTTTTAATTTTATTCTTTTTACAAAAATTACTTCAGTTAATTTTATACAGTTTTATTTTAACAATATTCAGAAAAATTTATTTACTTACCCAGTGATTAATTTTATTTATTATTAGAATTTGGAAGTTGTACAACATAATTTTTTTCAATTTTATGATTTTCATAATATTTATTTGGGTTTTTTCATAACTTATTAATTTTTATAATTTTTAAAAATTTTTCTTTTATTTAATTTGCAAATTTGATCTTATAATAAATTTTCTCATTTGCTCAGAATTTCTCTATTTCCTAGAAATATTGGTTTTTTGCTTAAAATTGTTTAATTGCTTTTACTAAATTCTTCATTTAAAAAAAATTATTGCTTTCTGCTTGATTTTCAAAACAAGTTTTTAAAGTATTTTTTTATCTTTAGTAACATTTTTCCTTTTTTTTAACTTATCTTATTTATTTAATTAAAAAAAAAACATGTTCGCAAATATGTTGACTTTTTGAAAATCATTTTTTCCTCTGTTTTGTAATTTTAATTTTTTGTTTCAAAAACTTTTACTGTTTATTGCGTAGTATTTTAATTTTAAAAAAGTAATTTAATCAATCTTCCCTGTTCAATATTTTATAACACATTATTACCCTATTTTTTAATTTTCTTCCTTTTACTCTCATTAATTTAAAATTTTTTTTTATTTTTGAAGAATTTATTTATTTTTTGCAAATTTTTCAATTATTACATTTTTTACATCTTTTTGCTTCAATTTTTCCCTTTCAATGTAAATTATCCTTAACTGTCTTATCTGTTCATTTTCTGCAACATTTCTGCAATTATTTTGCAATATCGTTTTAAATTTTAAAAATTTTGCAAAAAAAAAAAATTTTGCAAAATTTAAAATATCAAAAATTACATTTTTTTTAAAAAGACAATCATCAAAATATAATCCACTTAGAAAAAATTATCCCTGTGAGAAATGAACATTTCGCACGATAAATAGATTAATTTTTCCCGAGATTATAGAGCCCGGCTTTATTCTACAATTGCCCCATTAGAATCGGTTTCTTTGACTGTTTGTTAATTTCACTTCGCATATCCTAGAGGGCGATTCGATTAACGAGCCGACAGCTGAATAAATTAATTAATTATACGCGTATAAGTAACATTCTGCCAAGATCCAGGCGCACGATGTCTATAAGGGAAACGGGACCTCGCCAGGAGAGTTAAAAGCGAACGGACCCTGTGCTTCTATTCCCTTAAGAGAGGAAGCTTAAGTAGCTAGAAGATCGCTCACAAAGGCTGCGGTGCTTTTAATTGCTCCTAATTAACATGTCTGATAATATTCTCTACATTAACCTTCTCCAATTCTCGAGCCATTTGCTCTTCTTCTCCAGCCCCAACACCTCCATCTTCCTCATAATTTTTTCCACCAATCAAAAAAAATTTCCGATTTTAATTTTACTAAAATATTTTTTCAGCATTCTGCAATTAAAAATATTTTTCTAATTGCAAATCCGGAACCAAGTTCCGTTTTTCTAAATGAGCCAAATCAGCCCGAGAAGTGGTTAAAAAGAGTTGGAGGCAAATAGAAATGAGTGCAAGAAGGGGACGAAGAAGAGGGCAAAGAAGATAGGAGGAGGCCAATGATAATTCTTGCATTTTTGTTGGCCGGCGAAATGTGCCGTCTCATCAGGACGCATCGACATTGATAACCGATCGATTAATTCGAGTCCCCGGCGCGTCCGTCGCCTGACTTAATTTTTTTTCTTCTCCGCGGCCGCCTCCTTAAGTCAGATCGCAAGCAAGATGGCCGCGAGCCCGGTAAATAAGCGACTGTCATCTGACGCCCGCAAAAAGCGGATACACCGCGGCAGACTGGTCTCTGGGATCCTTTGCCATCTCTCTCTTTCTCCCAGTGACGCTCTCTCTCGCTCCCGCGCTCTGTCTCTGTCGCGCACTCGTTCTATCTCTCTCCCTCTCGCGCTCTGTCTCTGTCGCGCGCTCACTCTGTCTCTGTCGCGCTCTCTCTCTGTCGCGCTCTCTCTCTGTCGCGCTCTCTCTCTGTCGCTCACTCGCTCCGTCTCTGTCGCGCGCTCGCTCTGACTCTCTCCCTCTCACTCTGTCTCTGTCGCGCTCTCGCTCTCTCTCTGTCGCTCACTCGCTCCGTCTCTGTCGCGCGCTCACTCTGACTCTCTCCCTCTCTCGCTCTGTCTCTCTCCCACTCTCGCTCCGTCTCTGTCGCGCGCTCGCCCTGTCTCTCTCCCACTCTCGCTCTGTCTCTCTCCCACTCACGCTCTGTCTCTCTCTCCCCCCCTCCCGCCTCTGTCTCCACCGGCTCAAAGCAACACTCACCCTCGAGCGTCCTCCTCTTCCTTCTTCGCGAGTCTAAAGATTAATTACAAAAAATCCACGCGACGCGAATTGAAAACGTCGTTCCACGAATTGCCATTGCTGCTAGATATATAAACAAAGACCACTGGCGCATAAGAGTCGCAGAAGATGTAGTCCACACGACACTTGCTTTTTGTCAAAAGACGACTCGCTGAAAAAAGAAACGGGATTGATTGAATTTAGTTAGGACTCGATTCAATTGATGATTTGATGCTGCACCTCCGCTGGATTTATAATAAGATTTATAAAAAAAAAAAAAAAATTAAAAAAAAAACTAGAAGTCTCCTAAAGAGGCAGATTATTATCGTCGTTTTGATTATATTAGACTCGGTCGGATCTTAGAAATATTGGACTAAATCACGACTGAATTATTTTTCAATTAGTAGAATTATTTGGGATTATTTCAAACTGTTCTAAAATCAAATTCGAGTTTTATTTACTTTTTTTAATTACGAGAAGATTTCACAGAAACACAAAAAAAAAAAAGTTTTTGTGCGAGAAATTTTTTTTTTGAATTTATACAATTTTTTTTAAGATTAAAATCTTAAAAAAATGGTAAAAATTCAAAAAAAAAATTTCTTATTAAAATATTGTAATTTACACATTTATTTCTTGGCTCATTTTTTTCTGCTTTTTTAAAGTTTATCGAGAAAAGTCAAAATTATTGATAAACAAAAACAATAAATTGATTTTTTGAAAAAAAAAAGTGAAAAAATTTCATCTCAAGAAGGGTATCTTTTTTTTTCTTCCCAAGAAACAAAAAAATACCAAATGAAATTTTTATGGTTAATATAGTACACTTAAGCATTAAACCGCGTTATCATTTTTAAGAAAAAAATGACTTTAGAGATACATTTTTTTTTTAAATCAAGGTAATATTTTTGTTTATCAATATTTTGGACTTTTCTTGACAAAATTGTAAAAAGCATATAGAGTAGAAAAAAATAAGCCAGGAAATAACTAAAAAGCATAAAAAAAGCATAAATTACGAGATTTAAAAAAAAATTATAAAAAAATTATTTTCTTGTTAAAATCTTAAAAAAATCATAAAAATTTGAAACATAATTTTCTGAATATTTTAAAAAATACGTGTATCTTTATTTTTTTTAACAGAAAAGCATATCTGCATCCAAAGTTAGAATTATCAGATTGACTCAAATTTTTGAGAAAATCTCAAAAAACCCGAAAAAACAAAAAAAAATTCCTTTTGTCCCGGACAATATGGTAATGTATTTTTCTAACGTATTTTTATCCACCGAATCCGAATCAAAAATCAGAATAATCAGATTGACTCAAATTTTTGAGAAAATCTAAAAAATCTGCTCAAAAACATGAAAAAATCGCTTTTTTGATATTATTTCAAAAAGTTTAGTCAATCTGATTATTTTGACTTTGAATTCGGATTCTGCAGAAAAATTTACTTAGGAATACACTAGCATATTGTCCTGATCAAAAAAAAAAGTTTTTTGGGTTTTTTTCTGGTTTATATGCAATTTTTTGAGTTTATCTCAAAAAAACCTGAAAATTACAAATAAAAAAAAAAAATTTCTTTTCGTTCAGGACACTACGCATGTGTATTCCTACGTATTTTTCTAAGCTGAATCCCAATCTAAAGTCAGAATAACCGGATTGGCTAAAAATGTTGTGATAATCTAAAAAAAACTGCTCAAGCTGCTCAAAAAACCTGAAAAAAATTTTTTGGTTAGGACAATATACTAGCGTATTTATAAGTCTTTTTTCCCTCTGCATCGGAATCGGAAGTTAGAATAACCGGATTGGCTAAAATTTATGAGATAATCTAAAAAAAACTACTCAAAAACTAAAAAAACTACTTTTTTGAGATTATCTAAGAAATCGTAGTCAATTTTTTTATTCTGAATTTGAATTCAGATTTAGCGGAAAAAAAAGTTTCTTGTCTGGTAAAAATTCAGGGAACTTAAGTTTGAGCTACTTGAGTTTGAGTATCTGATTTTTTTGAGGCAATTTGATTTTGAGTTCATTTGAGTTAGAGACAAGTTAGGTTTGAGGTAACTTGAGTTTGAGTCACTTGAGTTTATGGCAACTTGTGTATGAGGCAACTTGAGTTTGATTGAACTTGAATTTGAGGCAAATTAAGTTTCAGACAATTTGAGTTTAAGCTACTTCAGTTTTTGGCAACTTGAGTTTAAGGGAAACTAAATTTAAGGCAAATTGATTTTGAGGAAATTGAAGTTAAATATATAAGTTGATTTTGTGAAACTTTGAATTAGTGAGAAAATAAGTTTGAGTCTACTTGAGCTTGATGCAACATAAGTTTGAGAAAATTAAATCTGAGAAAACTTGAATTTGAGACAAGTTGAATTATAGACAATTTAAGTTTAAGGTCAGTTGAGTTTGAGGAAATTTAAGTTTAAGCCACTTAAGTTTGATACAACTTGAATTTGAGGCAACTTGAGTTTGAGGCAAATTAAGTGGCAAATTAAGTTCAAAAAATAAAGTTTCAGACAACACGAGTTTGAGCGAACTTGATTTTAAGTCAAATTAGGTTTGAGACAACGTGAGTTTGAGGCAAATTAACTTTGAGCAAGTTGAGTTTGATGCATTCTAAGTTGGTGGCAAATTAAATTTGAGATAACTTAATTTTGATGAAGTTTAAGTTTAATATTTTGAGTTTGAGATATTTGAGTTAGAGACAATAGAGATATTAAATTTGAGGCAACTTAAGTTTGAGAGAAATTAAATTTAAGGCAAATTGATTTTGAGCAAATTCAAGTTTAAAATTAGTTGATTTTGTGAAACTTTTAATTAATGCCAAAATAAGTTTGAGGCTACTTAAGTTTAAAAAACTTAATCTGAGACAAATAAAATTTTGCACAACTTGAATTTTAGCAATTCAAGTTTAAGATAAATTGAGTTTGAGGAAAATTAAGTCTGAACAATTTTAATTTGAGATAACTTGAGTTTGAGGCTTCTTGAGTTCGGGTTACTTGAGTTTGTGGCAACTTGAGTTTGAGGGAAATTAAATTTAAGGCAAATTGATTTTGAGGTAATTAAAGTTTAAGATAAGTTGATTTTGAAAACATTTAAATTAGTGACAAAGTTAAGTTTGAGGCAACTTTAGTTTGAGCTACTTCACTTTGAGCCACTTCAGTTTATGTCAACTTAAGTTTGAGCGAAATTAAATTTAATGTAAATTGATTTTGGGGAAATTGAAGTTTAAAATAAGTTGATTTTGTGAAACTTTGAGTTAATGCCAAAATAAGTTTGAGGCTACTTGAGTTCGACGCAACTTAAGTTTGAGAAACTCAATATGAAACAAATTAAATTTTACACAACTTGAATTTTAAGCAATTTAAGTTTAAGATAAATTGAGATTGACGAAAATTAAGTTTGAACAATTTTAATTTGAGACAACTTGAGATTGAGGCAACTTGAGTTCGGGTCACTTGAGTTTGTGGCAACTTCAATTTGAGGCAAATTAAGTTTGAGCAAGTTGAGGTTGATGCATTTTAAGTTGGTGGCAAATTAAATTTGAGACAACTTGATTTTGATGAAGTTTAAGTTTAATATTTTAAGTTTGAGATATTTGAGTTACAGACAATAGACATATTAAGTTTGAGGCTACTTGAGTTTGACGCAACTTAAGTTTGAGAAACTTAATCTGAGACAAATTAAATTTCACACAACTTGATTTTTAGCAATTCAAGTTTAAGCTAAATTGAGTTTGAGGAAAATTAAGTTTGAACAATTGAATTAGTGACAAGTTAAGTTTGAGGCAACTTTAGATTGAGCCACTTCAGTTTGAGCCACTTCAGTTTGAACTACTTCAGTTGATGGCCACTTAAGTTTGAGGGAAATTGAATTTTACACAACTTGAATTTTAAGCAATTTAAGTTTAAGATAAGTTGAGTTTGAGGAAAATTAAGTTAAAAAATTTTTTATTTGAGGCAACTTGAGTTTGAGGAAAATTGAGTGGCAAATTAAGTTTGAACAAATAAAGTTTCAGACAACATGAGTTTGAGCGAACTTGATTTTAAGGCAAATTAAGTTTTAGGCAACTTGAGTTTGACGCAAATTAAGTTTGAGCAAGTTAAGTTTGATGCAATTTGAGGCTAATACATTTTAAGTTTGTGGCAAATTAAATTTGAGACAATTTGGTTTTAATGAAGTTAAAGTTTAATATTTTGAGTTTGAGATATTTGAGTTAGAGACAATAGACATTTTATGTTTGAGATAACTTGACTTTGAGGGAAATTAAATTGAAGGCATATTGATTTTGAGGTAATTGAAATTTGAGATAAGTTGATTTTAAGAACTTTTAAATTAGTGAAAAGTTAAGTTTGAGCCACTTCAGTTTGAGGGAAATTAAATTTTACACAACTTGAATTTTAAGCGATTTAAGTTTAAGATAAGTTGAGTTTGAGGAAAATTAAGTTAAAAAATTTTTTATTTGAGGCAACTTGAGTTTGAGGAAAATTGAGTGGCAAATTAAGTTTGAACAAATAAAGTTTCAGACAACATGAGTTTGAGCGAACTTGATTTTAAGGCAAATTAAGTTTTAGGCAACTTGAGTTTGACGCAAATTAAGTTTGAGCAAGTTAAGTTTGATGCAATTTGAGGCTAATACATTTTAAGTTTGTGGCAAATTAAATTTGAGACAATTTGGTTTTAATGAAGTTAAAGTTTAATATTTTGAGTTTGAGATATTTGAGTTAGAGACAATAGACATTTTATGTTTGAGATAACTTGACTTTGAGGGAAATTAGATTGAAGGCATATTGATTTTGAGGTAATTGAAGTTTGAGATAAGTTGATTTTAAGAACTTTTAAATTAGTGAAAAGTTAAGTTTGAGCCACTTCAGTTTGAGGGAAATTAAATTTTACACAACTTGAATTTTAAGCGATTTAAGTTTAAGATAAGTTGAGTTTGAGGAAAATTAAGTTAAAAAATTTTTTATTTGAGGCAACTTGAGTTTGAGGAAAATTGAGTGGCAAATTAAGTTTGAACAAATAAAGTTTCAGACAACATGAGTTTGAGCGAACTTGATTTTAAGGCAAATTAGATTTTGGGCAACTTGAGTTTGAGGCAAATTAAGTTTGAGCAAGTTAAGTTTGATGCAATTTGAGGCTAATGCATTTTAAGTTTGTGGAAAATTAAATTTGAGACAACTTGGTTTTGATGAAGTTTAAGTTTAATATTTTGAGTTTGAGATATTTGAGTTAGAGACAATAGACATTTTATGTTTGAGATAACTTGACTTTGAGGGAAATTAAATTGAAGGCATATTGATTTTGAGGTAATTGAAGTTTGAGATAAGTTGATTTTGAGAACATTTGAATTAGTGACAAGTTAAGTTTGAGCCACTTCAATTTGAGGGAAATTAAATTTTACACAACTTGGATTTTAAGCGATTTAAGTTTAAGATAAGTTGAGTTTGAGCAAAATTAAGTTAAAAAATTTTTTATTTGAGGCAACTTGAGTTTGAGGAAAATTGAGTGTCAAATTAAGTTTGAACTAATTAAGTTTGAGGCAACTTGAGTTTTGAAAATTTTTCGTCCTGAAAAAAAATTGCTAATAAAAAAATTTTCGAGTAAAAATTGTGATTTATTTAATTGTCAATTTTTAAATTAGCTCGTAGTCGGTTAAAATAATCAAGAATTGAGTCATCGAGAGAATTTTGAAAAATGGAAAAATTTTAATTTAGTTTCTTAATTACATACCCTTTTTCGAATGATAAATGGCTTTGACTTTCTTTAAGACGGCATTAAAGTATAATTTTTGTGTATGAATTTTCTGTTTATTTTATGAGGAACGGCCTTGAAGTACAGATGGCTTTTTCACTAATGTCTCGTGGACGATGTGCTAATGTCGTTATAATGACGAGACGACCAGTTATGTGATTTGTTTCAAAATTAAGACAAAATAAAGAATTCAGAACAAATTACGAGTATCTTTATCTGCCGCCCTCTCACTTTTACGCTCGCTAAATTACAGGGCAAAAAGTAATTTTGAGAAAAAACTGTCTACTGATGACAAAATTAGAAAAGAATTAGGTTCTTGTAAACTGACACGTTACAGAATACAAAACTAGTGGAAATTTGTGTATTTGGTTTCTTTTTTAAAAAAAGACCAGCGGAAAAAATTAAAAATTTTTTTTTAAATTTTAATTTAATATCTGTCGACTCAAATTGTCTTCAACTCAAAGTGTCTCAAACTCAAATTATCTCAAACTAAAATTGTATTCGAAATTAAATTATCACGAACTTAATATTTTCTGACTTGAATTTATGAAAATTAATTTAAATTGACTCAAATTCAAATTGACTTAAATTTGAATTGCTCAATCTCGAATTGTCTCAAACTCAAATTTTATGCGAATTTAAATCGTCATAAAATTGAACTGCTCCAAATTTAAATTTTCTCAAGCTTAAACTGGCTCAAACTCAAATCGTCTCAAATTTGAACTGCTCAAACTCAAATTGTTCAAACTCAAATTTTAAGCGGAATTAAAATACTTATAAAATTGAACTGCTCCAAATTTAAATTTTCTCAAGCTTAAACTGGCTCAAACTCAAATCGTCTCAAATTTGAACCGCTCAAACTCAAATTGTTCAAACTCAAATTTTAAGCGGGATTAAAATAGTCATAAAATTAAACTGCTCCCAATTTAAATTTTCTAAAATTTAAACTGACTCAAACTCAAATTGTCTCAAATTTGTTTTGCTCAAACTCAAATTGTTCAAACACAAATTTTACGCAAAATTAAATCGTCATGAAATTGAAATGCTCCAACATTAGAGTTTTCTCAAATTTAAACTGACTCAAACTGAAATCGTATTAAATTCGAATTGCTCAAACTGAATTTGTCTCAAACTCAAATTTTATTTGAGATTAAATCGTCATAAAATTGAACTGTCACAATTTGAAGTTTCTTAAACTTAAACTGTCTCAAACTCAAATCGTCTCAAATTTGAATCGCTCAAACTCAAATTGTCTCAAACTCAAATTGTTCAAACTCAAATTTTACGCGGAATTAAATCGTCATAAAATTGAACTGCTCCCAATTAGAATTTTCCCAAATTTAAACTGGCTCAAACTCAAATCGTCTCAAATTTCAATTACCCAAACTCAAATTACTCGAAACTTGAATTGTCTTAAACTGAAAATATTTTGAACTATAATCTTGGAACCTTCCCTTTTTTGCCATTTAATATTACAATTTTTAAAAAACGACTGTAAAAATAGAAATTCTGTCAAATTTTTTCAAAATTATCAAATGAGGAAAAAAAATTTTAAATATTTTTTGGCATTTTCGTTAATATCTTTTTATTCGCTGAGGCAAACGATCAGAGAGGAATGTCTGCGAGGTTGACATGCCAAACATTCCTCTTAGTCGGCTCCTTTCAAAACATTAAATTCTGAAGACTCTCGAAAGAACTGCCAGAAAATTGACTTTTATCTCTGATCCCTTGAAATCGGAATTTCAAATTTCGACAAAAATGACGAGTTAAATTAAGAAAAATTTATGTAACGAATTTTTCAAAAAAATTTATTATTAACATTTATTATAGTTATTCTTATTCTTATTTTTATTTTTAAATACAACCGATTATAATTTATTTTTATAATAATTTATTTAATCAATTAAAAATTCAGAAGTTTTTTATTTAGAAAATAGCTTAAATTACTTGAAAGTAACTTGCATCAAATTTATTGTTGAAAGCTAATTTACCTCAAACTGAAAGTACATAAAACTTTATTTCCCTTAAAATCAAGTTTGCTCAAACTCAAGTTGCCTAAAACTTAATTTGTTCAAACTTAATTTGTCTCAAACTTAAGTTCAATCAAACTTGAGTGGCTCAAACTCAAGTGGCTCAAACTCAAGTGACTCAAACTCAACTTGCTCAAACTTAATTTGCCTCAAAGTCAAGTTCACTCAAACTATAGTTGCTTGAAACTTAATTTGTTCAAAATTAATTTAACACTCAATTTGCCTCAAATTCAAGTTAACTCAAATTCAAGTTGTATCAAACTTAAGTTGCTTAAACTTAATTTTTCTCAAACTCAACTTATCTTAAACTTAAATTGCCAAAAACTCAACTTGCCTCAAATTTAATTTTCTCAAACTTAAGTCACATTAAACTAGACTCAAATTTATTTTGTCACTAAAACAAAGTTTTACAAAATTATCAACTTATTTTAATCTTCAATTGCCTCAAAGTCAATTTCTTTTAAATTTAATTTTTCTCAAACTCCAGTTGCCACAAACTCAAATGGCATAAACTCAATTTGCCTCAAACTCAAGTTGCCTTAAACTTAAGTTGCTCAAGCTTAATTTGCCTCAAACTTCACTTTCTTAAACTTAAATTCCCTAAAAATCAAGTTGAGTCAAATTTTACTTTGCTCAGATTTAAGTTTCTCAAACTTAAGTTACATAATAAGAGTCAAGTTGCCTCAAACTTGCTTTGTCACTAATATAAATGATCTAAAAATAAAATTATCCTAAACTTCAATTTTCTCAAAATCAAGTTGCCTTATATTTAATTTCCCTCAAAATCAAGTTGCTACAAACTCAAGTGGCTCAAACTCAAGTTGCCTCAAACTTAACTTGTCACTAACTCATATGATCTCAAAATTAACTTATATGTTAGATTCAATTTCCCTTAAACTTAAGTTGCCACAAACTCTATAGGCTCAAACTTAAGTAGCTCAAATTTAAGTTCCCTCAAACTTGATTGGCCTTAAACTTATTTTCCTCAAAATTCAGTTGCTCAAACTTAATTTGCCTCAAACTGAAGTTGCCCTATACTGAAGTTGCCTAAAACTTTATTTATCTTAAAGTCAACTCATCTTAAACTTAAATTTCCTCAAAATCAAGTTGTCTTAAATTCAATTTGACTCAAACTCAAATTGCTCCAATCTCAATTTGTCTCAAACTTGAGTGACTTAAGTCTTAAGTTGACTCAGACTTAAGTTCCCTCAAACTCAATTTATCTCAAACTTAAATTACCTCAAATTAAGTTGTCTCAAACTTAATGGATCTCAATCCTAAACTTTGCAGTTTTACGTTTCTTTCAATTTAAGTTGCCTCAAATTTAAATCGCCTCAAACTCAATTTGCTCTATGCTCAAGTCAACTTAAACTTAAGTTGCCTCAAACTCAATTGCTCAAATCTCAATTTGTCTCAAACTTGAGTGACTTCATTCTTAAGTTGTCTCAGACTAAAGTTCCTTCAAACTCGATTTATCTTAAACTCAATTTATCTCAAACTTGAATTACCTCAAATTAAGTTCTCTCAAACTTCAAGGATCTCAAACTTAAACTTTGCAACTTTAGGTTTCTTCAAATTTAAGTTGCCTCAAATTTAAATCGCCTCAAACTCAACTTGCTCTAATCTCAATTTCTCTCAAACTTGAGTGATCTCATTCTTAAGTTGTCTCAGACTTAAGTTCCCTCAAACTCAATTTATCTCAAACTTAATTTACCTCAAATTAAGTTGTCTCAAACTTCAAGGATCTCATACTTAAACTTTGCAACTTTAGGTTTCTTCAAATTCAAGTGGCCTCAAATTTAAATCGCCTACAACTCAACTTGCTCTATGCTCAAGTAACTCAAAATTATGTTGCCTCAAACTCAATTTGCCACAATCTCCATCTCTTAAGTTGTCTCAGACTTAAATTGCGTCTCAAACTCAATTTACCTCAAACTTAAATTACCTCAAAATTAAGTTGTCTCAAACTTCAAGGATCTCAAACATAAACTTTGCAACTTTACGTTTCTTCAAATTTAAGTTGCTTCAAATTTAAATCGCCTCAAACTCTACTTGCTTTAATCTCAACTTCTCTCAAACTTGAGTGACCTCATTCTTAAGTTGTCTCAGACTTAAGTTCCCTCAAACTCAATTTATCTTAAACTTAAATTACCTCAAATTAAGTTGTCTCAAATTTCACGGATCTCAAACTTAAACTTTGCAACTTTACGTTTCTTCAAATTTATGTTTCCTCAAATTTAAATTGCCTCAAAATCAAGTTGTCTTAAATTGCATTTGACTCAAAATCAAGGTGCATCAATTTCAAGTGACTCAAACTCAACTTGCTCCAATCTCAATTTGTCTCAAAGTTGAATGACCTTATGCTTAAGTTGTCTCAAACTTATGTTGCGCCTTAAACTCAATTTATCTCAAACTTAAATTACCTCAAATTAAGTTGTCTCAAACTTCAAGGATCTCAAACTCAAACTTTGCATTTTTACGTTTCGTCAAATTTAAGTTGCCTCAAATTAAAAACGCCTCAAACTCAACTTGCTCCAAGCTCAAGTTGACTCAAACTTACGTTGTCTCGAACTTAACTCATCTGAAACTTAGATTCCCTCAAATCCAAATTATCTCAAACTTAAAGTATCACAAACTGAAATTCTCTAACTTAAAGTTTTTCAAACTAAACCTGCCTCGTTTTAAGATTTTTTAACTCAAATTTAAATTCTTCATCTTAAGTTTCTTTATAAACTTATCTTATTCCTCAAATTATGAGTCAAGTTTAAAACCCCTTGTTTTCGTTTTCTCAATCACAGAATTTTATTTCAAAATTATTTCTTTTCAACAAAGCATTCTTTTAAATTTTTAACTAAATTCACTCTTATATTATTTGTCAATTTAATTGTGACAAATTTGTTTTATATTGAAATTGGCAATTTTATGGACAAAGAATAGAATAATGAATCCAATTACCAATGACCAATTACGTAAGCAATTAGACAATTGGCGCCAATTTCGAATAGTTCCTTTCCCACAAACTCCCGAACACAACGACTAATTGCAGTTTAAAGCGATAATTGGTAAATTTATTGTCGCCCCCGCGATCAAGTGTCCTTTTCGTTGGTCTTGGACGCCACAAATTAATCGTACAATTACTAATTAGACATCACTCGATACTCATTGTCTTTTCTCTTGAGAAAAAAATTGTTTTTTTTCCAAAATTCGAATTTAATTTTTTTTCCAAACTTACTACAATTAAAAAAGTTTTAATAAACGAATTAAAAATACTTATTTTCTGTATAAAATAATTAATAAAAAATAATAATTTTTTTCTCTTTTAAACTTGTTTTGAAAAAAAATAATAATGGAAATAATAAAAATAAAAATAATTTTTAATTGGAAAATTAAAACTGAATAAACTTTCTAGTACATTTTATAAAAACAATTCTAAAATGTTATATTTAAACTTTAATTAGTTTGAAGTTTAAAGCAAATGAAAGTTTGTAGAATTGTTTTAATTAAACTTTTCGTTTAAATTCAAAGGAAGAAGATTCGAAGAAAAAAAAAATTTTTTTCTCTACTCGATTGGGAGCTAATTTAAAACAAAATGAAGGATGTATTTGTCAATTCGAATGAGAAAGAGGGTCTTGCAAAAACATTGGATACTTATTAGCATTTCTAATTCGTGTATTTTAAATTAAAACGATTACCAATCGAATCGATTTCGACAGAAGTATGAGCGATTATCGAGAATCAATGTTCGATTTAAGAGACCTTAGTTTAATTCATTGCCATCAATTGAATTTTTTTTTTAAAGAATTATGGGACATTATGAAGTTTATAACTACAAGCGCCCCATGAAAAAAAATTTCGATAAATCATTATTAAAATTGTTTCTTGACGTTAAAAATGAGCGCAAAGGGGATTAAAAATTTAATTAATTAATTAAAAATAAATTTAATAAAAATTATTTTAATTGACATTTTATTCGAGTTTCAAATATTCAAATTGGAAATCAATTTAAATTAGAAACTTTTCAATTAAAAATCTGATTTAGTTGAATTCTTTTCAGTTCAAAATCAATTCCAATTAAATACTTTTAAATGTTAAATTTAATTACGTTGAAAAATTTTCAATACAAGCTGGAAACTTTTTAATTTAATATTAAATCTACTTGAATTCTTTTCAGTTTAAAATAGTTTTAAGTTAAAAACATTTCAATTCAAAATTAGTTTTAATCAAGTTGGATTCTTTTCTATTCTGATTCTATTCAAGTTAACAAATTTTCAAGACAAAGTCAAATTAAGTTCGTTTTAGTGAAAAAAGAATTAAAATTGGAAACATTACAACTTAAAATCAAATTTAATTGAATTCTTTTCAGTTCAGTTTCAGTTCACGTTGAAAACTTCTTAATTTCAGTCAATTCTAGTTAAAATATTTTTAATTCCAAATCAATTTTAAATGATATTTTTTAAATTCGTAACCAACTCAAGTCGGTAATTTTCCAATTCTAATTTAATTCATGTTGGGGACTTTTCAATTCAAAATCAAATCTAGTTGAATTCTTCTTAATTCCAATTCCACTCAAGTTCAAATCAAATCAACTTAATTCGAACTTTTTTCAATTCAAAAAGAATCCAAATCCAAAAATTTTCATTTAAGTTTTGATCTTTTTAAAACTTATCATTATTTAGGTAAAACATTTTTAATTTTAAATTAATTCGAGTTCAATATTTTTCAATTCTAAATCCATTTGATTTAAATACTCCTTAATACAAAATAATTTCAAGTTCGAAAATTTTCAAATCCAATTAATTTTAGTTCAAAAATTTATCAACTCAATATGACAAATCTTTTTAATTCCAATCAATTCCAGTTGAATTCTTCTTAATTCCAATTCCACTCAAGATGGTAAATTTATAATCCAAAATAAAATCTAGTACTTTTTGGTTCAATTTTAATTCACGTTGGAAACTTAACAATTCGAAATCAAATCTAGTTGAATTCTTTTTAATTCAAAATCAATTCAAATGGAAAACTTTTCAAGTCCAATTAATATATGATATTTTTAAATACCCTTAAATTGAAAAATTATTTTGGTTCAAAACTTTTTAACTCCAGTCAATTTTGTATTTGTGTTTTTAAAATTCAAAATCAAATCAAGTCGAATTTTTTCAATTTAAAATCAATTCCTGTTTAAATCTTCCCAATTCTAATTTTATTCAAGTTGGCATATTTTTAATTCAAAATCAATTCCATTTCAATACCTATAAATTCAAAACAAATTCAAGTTTAATACTTTTCAATTTCTGTCAATTCCAGTTGGAAGTTTTTAATCTGATATGAAAACCTTTCAATTCCAAAACAAATTTAGTTGATATTTTTAAAATTCGTAATCAACTCAATTCGATGTTTCTTCAAATTGAAATCAATTCAATTTCGAGAGTTTTCAATTCTGATTTAATTCAAATTAAAATCTTTTTAAATTAAAATCAAATCCAGTTGAATTTTGAATTCTACTTCAATTTAAAATGGATTCTTTTTTTGTAATAAAATCAAGTTGAAAACTTTTTAGTTCTAATTTTATTTAAGTTGGAAAATGTTGGAAAATGGAATTCCTGTCAATTCTAGTTGAAAAATTGTAATCCAACATACCTATCAATTTTAAATCAATTTTAGTTCTTTTTTTAAATTCGTAATCAACTCAAGTCGATATTTCTCAAATTTAAAATCAATTCAAATTCAAGAGTTTTCAATTTTAATTTAATTCAAATTCAAAACTTTTTTATTCCTGTCAATTCTAGTAAAAAAATTTTAATCCTGTATGAAAACCTTTCAATTCTACATCAATTATAGTAGGTATTTTTAAATTCGTAATCAATTTAAGTCGATATTTCTCAAATTCGAAATTAATTCAAATACAAAAGTTTAAAATTTTAATTAAATTCAAGTTAAAGTCTCTTTATTTCAAAATCAATTGAAGTTGGAATATTCCAAATTCAATTCCAAATCAATTTTAGTTAATATTTTTAAAATTCGTAATCAACTTAAGTCGATGTTTTTCCAATTCAAAATCAATTCAAATTGACGAGTTTTCAATTTAAATTTAATTCCAGTTAATATCTTTTTAATTTCATTCCAGTTGGAATATTTTCAATTCCAATTAAATTCATAATGGATTCTTGTAACTTTGAAAATAAAATCAATTTGGACAGTTTTAAATTCTAGTTTAACTCAAGTTAAAACCTTTTCAATTTCTGGCAATTTTTTTTCCTGGAAAATTTTAATCTGATATGAAAACCTTTCAATTCCTTATCAATTTAAGTTGATATTTTTAAAATTCGTAATCGACTCAATTCGATATTTCTCCAATTCAAATTCAAGAGTTTTCAATTCTAATTGAATTCAAGTTAAAATCTTTAAATTTTGAAATTAATTCAAGTTAAAATATTTTCAATTCTAATTTAATTCAAGTTGAAATTTTTTTAATTTCTGTCAATTCTAATGAAAAATTGTTAATCCGTTATGAAAACCTTTTAATTCCACATCAATTTTAGTTGATATTTTAATAATTCGTAATCCACTCAAATCGAAATTTTTCCAAATCAAAAATAATCCAAAATCGTGAGTTTTCAATTCTAATTTATTTCAAGTTAAATTCTTTTAAATTCAAAATCACTTTAAGTTGTAGTATTTTCAATTGTAATTCAATTCAAAATTGATACTTGCTTGAATATAAAATCACGTTGAAAACTTTTCAATTTTAATTTAATACAAGTTCGAATTTTTTCAATTCCTGTCAATTCTAGTTAATATTTTTTAAATTCAAAATGAATTCTTGTTACTTCGAAAATAAAATTAACTTGGAAACTTTTCAATTCTAATTTATTCAAGTTGGAACCTTATCAATTCCTCTCAATTCTGGAAATTTTTAATCCGATATGAAAACCTTTCAATTCCAAATCGATTTTAGTTGATATTTTTAGAACTCATAATCAATTCAATTCGTTACTTTTCAAATTCAATTCCAATTTGAGTTTTCAATTTTAATTTGATTCAAGTTAAAATCTTTTTAATTCGAAATCAATTCAAATTTGAGTATTTCCAATTCTAATTGAATTGAAATTGAACTCTCGTCACTATTAACTCAGTAATCGAGTTAAAAACTTTTTAATTCCAATTTATTTCAATTTGGAAATTTTTCAATTCCACTTGTAGGCTATCCCCACTCTTTTCCTTCACCTAAGACGCTATTGGCTCGTTCCAGCGCGTGGGGGTAAGTGCGTAGTGGGGGTCTGTCTCACAGTCCACGCGCTCATTGGTCCCCGCTCCCAACTGACGCGCTATTGGTCTCTCCGAGCGCGTGGGGGTAGCGCCGGAGTGGGGATAGCCTCCCAGTCTCTCCATAGGTCCGCTTCCACCGCGTGGGGGTAACTTTCGAGCGGTGGGGGGTAACTTTTCGAGTAGTGGGGGTATTTTTAACCTCCAAACTGACTACCCAACTCAATTTTCACCGCTTTTTCTCTTTTTTTTTCTTTTTTTCTCTCTCTCTCTCAATCTCTCTCTCTTATTTTCCCTCCAAACAAACTTTCTCTTTCAGGGCAACTATCTGGGTTTGGTCCAGCCCTGAATGCAATTATCCCATTTAAATTAAGCCGCATAATTGGACGGCTTCTATTCACACTCGTAAACCGAGGGCTTTTACAGCCGGGCAGGATGAATTTAAGAAGCGGAGAAAAACGAGGGGAAAAAATGAAAGCCACTAAAGGACGAAGATGGTGGGCGTATCCTTTGCTCGATACGCAGCTACCGTTTACCTCTCTCTCTCTCTCTCTCTCTCTCTCTCTCTCTCTCTCTCTTTTTTTTTTTAACCGCACTCTCACTGTTTTACATCTCTTTTCATCTCGGCGCTTTTGTTTTTTTTTCTCCCATCCCATTCCTTTACATTTACACGCCTTGTGTACCCGGAGCTAAATTTCATCCGGCGCTTAGCTCGAATCGGAAATAAGGATGTTAATTTTGCTCTTTGACCCAGTCTTGATTTCGAATTCTCTTTTTAAAGCTTTCCCCGCTAATTCCCGTGGAAATCTCGTTAAACACAGAGGCAGACAAATTTAACTGACGTCGAGTAAAACAAGTAAATTGTGATTTTTGAGAATTTAATTCTGTATCTTGAGATTATCGTTTTTGTAATTAGAAAAATTGGTTTTTTGCTCAAAATTAAGAAAAAAGGTTTTTTTTAAAAGATGTTGGTTTATTATTTAGGAATTTAATTCTGTTTTGAAAATTTTCAGTTAGTAAAAATTAGTAAAAATCGAAAAAAAATAAATACAAAGCATGAATTAAATTCAAGTGAAAAAAGTTCATAACTTGAATTGATTTAAAATTAAAAATAATTGAACTTAAATTGACTTCAATTTTGAAATATTCCAACATGGATTGATTTAAAATTGAAAACATTCTAACTTGAATTTATTTCAAATTCAAAACATCTAAACTTGAATTGACTCAAAAATAAATAAATTCCAACTTGACTTGACTCAAAATTAAAAATATTCCAACTTGATTTAACTTCGAATTAAAAACATTTTAACTTGAATTGATTCCAAATTGAAAATGAATTGATTTCAAATTTAAAAAACTTAAACTTGAATTGACTTTAAATTCAAAACATTCCAACTAGAATTGACTCAAAATTAAAAATATTCCAACTTGATTTAACTTCGAATTGAAAAAATTTTAACTTGAATTGATTCCAAATTGAAATAATTCGAACTTGAATTGATTAAAATTTAAAATATTTACTCATAAATTGACTTTAAATTCAAAATATCCCAACTTGAATTGACTCAATTTTAAAAATATTCTAACTTGATTTAACTTCGAATAAAAAATATTTTAACTTAAATTGATACTAAATTGAAATAAATCAAACTTGAATCGATTCCAAATTAAAAATATTTGAACATTAATTGACTTTAATTTCCAAATATTCCAATTTGAATGAATATTAAATTGAAAACATCACAACTTGAATTTACTTAAAATAAAAATCATTCTAATTTGAAATTGACTGCGAAATAAAAACATTCCAACTGGAATTGACTCAAAATTAAAAACATTCAAAAATGAATTGATTCTGAATTTTTTTCAATTCAATTTCAACTTGAATTGACTTGAAATGGAATCAATTTGAACTTAAATTTACTTCGAATTAAAAATATCCAAACTTAAATTCACTTTAAATTGAAAAAATTACAACCTGAATTGAATCTAAGTTGTAAAAATTAGAACTTGAATTGATTCCAAATTTAAAATATATAAACTTTAATAGACCTTAATTTCCAAAATATTCCAACTTAAATTTACTTAAAATGAAAATCATTCTAATTTGAATTGACTGCGAAATAACAACATTCCCACTGGAATTGACTCAAAATTGAAGACATCCAAACTTGAATTGATTCTGAATTTTTTTCAATTCAACTTCAACTTGAATTGACTCAAATTTAAAAATATTCCAACTCGAGTTAACTTCGAATTAAAAACATTTTAACTTGAATTGATTCAAAATTAAAATAATCCAAAATTGAGTTGATTTCAAATTTAAAATACTTAAACTTGAATTGACTTTAAATTCAAAACATCCCAACTTGAATTGACTCAAAATTGAAAAAATTCATAATTGAATTGATTCTAAATTTTTTTCAATTCAATTTCAACTTTAATTGACTCAAAATTGAATTAATTTGAACTTGAATTTACTTCAAATTAATAATATCCAAACTTGAATTGACTAAAAATTGAAAACATTACAACTTGAATTGAATGCAAATTGAAAAAATTAGAACTTGAATTGATTTCAAATTAAAATTATTTGAACTTTAATTGACCTTAATTTCCAAATATTCCAATTTGAATTAACATTAAATTGAAAACATCACAAATTGAATTTACATAAAATGAAAAATATTCTCATTTGAATTGACTGCGAAATAAAAATATTTCCACTGGAATTGACTCAAAATTAAAGATATCCAAACTTAAATTGATTCTGAATTTTTTTCAATTCATTTCAACTTGAATTGACTCAAAATGGAATTAATTTGAACTTGAATTTACTTAGAATTAAAAATATCCAAACTTGAATTGACTGCAAATTTAAAAAGATTATAACTTGAATTGAATCCAAATTGAAAAAATTAGAACTTGAATTGATTCCAAATTATAAATATTGGAACTTTAATTGACCTTAATTTCCCAATATTTCATCTTAAATTAACCTTAAATCGTCTTGAAAACATGAACTTGAAAACATTCAAACTTAAATTGACTGAAAATTGAAAACATTCCAACTTGAATTGACTTCAAATAGATAACATTACAACTTGAATTGAATCCAAATTGAAAATATTTGAAATGTAATTGATTCCAAATTAAAAATATTTGTACTTTAATTGACTTTATTTTCCAAATATTGCAACTTGAATTAACTTTCAATTGAAAACATCACAACTTGTATTGACTTAAAATGAGGATCATTCTAATTTGAATTGACTGCGAAATAGAAGCATTTCAACTGGAATTAACTAAAAATTGAAAACATCCAAACTTGAATTGATTCTGAATTTTTTCCAATTCAATTATAACTTGAATTAAATCAAATTTGAATTAATTTGAACTTGAATTGACTTCGAATTAAAAACATCCAAACTGGAATTGACTCAAAATTGAAGACATCCAAACTTGAAAACTTGAATTGATTCTGAATTTTTTTCAATTTAATTTCAACTTGAATTGACTCAAAATAAAAATCCTTCCAACTTGAATTGATTCTGAAATAAAAACATTCAAACCTTAATTGACTCAGAATTGAAGTCATCCAAACTTGAATTGACTCTGAATTTATTTAATTTAATTACAACTTGAATTGAATCAAAATTGAATAAATTCAAACTTGAGTTGACTTCGAATTAAAAACATCCATTAATTGACTCAAAAAAAAAAAAAAATATTAAATTGACAGTTTGGAATTTTCCAACTTGAATTGTCGAATTGAAAAAAAAAAATTTCGAAAAATTTTTGGAGAATTGAAGCGTTTTATAACTAAATGGGAAGAAAATGACCTGCAATAAAAATGAGAATAGAGAATTGAGACAGAATAGATAAATGAGGAGTTTCCTTATTTAAAATAATTTTGGTCCTACCTGGAGGAAGGGGAAAATGTAATAATGCGAATAACGAGGGTGGAGAAAAATCTCGAGTCACGCGAAAAAGGGATTCAAGTGCCAAGGGCCAAGAGAGCCACGCGAGATTACATGGCATAATCCGCAAATGACCGAACTTAGGTGCCGGTCTAATTGCGAATATGACACAGCTTAATTCTCCCCTTGTGAAATGCTACGAGGGAACGCGAGAAACACTGCTTCCGATAATCATACTGTCTCTCATTCATCTTCAAATTATCGAATAAAAATATTTTATTTATAACATAAAAATGTTTTTTTTTAAAGTTTGTGGTGTAGAATTACATAAAAAGGGGAATTGATTCAATTTTGAGTCAATTCGATTGTGATTTTTTCTAATAAATGTCAATTCAAGTTGGAAGGTTTTTAAATATGAGATAATTAAAGTTGCGATGTTTTCAATTTAATGTTAATTCAAATTGGGATATTTTGAAATTAAAGTCAATTCAAGTTTAAATATTTTAAATTTGGAATCAATTAAACTTCGAATTTTTTCAATTTGGAATCAATTCAAGTTGTAATGTTTACAATTCGAAGTGAAATCAAGTTGAAAAATTTTCAGAGTCAATTCAAGTTTGGATGTTTTCAATTTTTAATCAATTTAAGTTAAAATGTTTTTAATTGTGAGATAATTCCATTTGGAATGTTTTCATTTTAAAGTTATAATTCAAGTTGGAATATTTATAAATTCAAGTCAATTCAAGTTTAAATATTTTAAATTTGGAATCAATTCAAGTTTGAATTATTTCAATTTTGAGTCAATTCAAGTTGGGATGTTTTAAATTAAAAGTTTATTCAAGTTCGAATTAATTCAATTTTGATTCAATTCAAGTTGTAATTGGAGTGAAAAAAGTAAAAGTCAATTCAAGTTTGAATGTTTTCAATTCAAAGAAAATTATTTTGGAATATTTTTAATGTTGAATCAATTCAAGTTTAGATGTTCTGAATTTAAAAAATATTCAAATTGGGATGTTCTTAATTTTAAATCAATTTAAGTTGAGAAATTTTAGAATTAAAGTCAGTTTAAGTTCAATTACTTTAAATTTTAAATCAAATCAAGTTTGGAATTTGTTTCATTTAGAGTCAATTCAAATTAGAATGTTTTTCAATTTTAAATCAATTCAAGTTGAGAGATTTTAAAACTGAAGTCAATAAAATATTAAAATTATAATTCAAGTATTTATAATTATATTATAATATTATATATTATAACTCAATTATAAATTCAAGTCAATTCAAGTTTAAATATTTTAAATTTGGAATCAATTCAAGTTTGAGATATTTCAATTTGGAATCAATTCAAGTTGGGATGTTTTCAATTTAAAGTCAATTCAAGTTGGAATATTTTTAATTTTAAATTAATTCAAGTTGAGATGTTTTCAATTCAAAAGGTAATTAGAATTGGGATATTTGAAAATTAAACGCAATATAAGTTCAAATATTTTTTATTTTGCAATTAATTCAGGTTCGAATTTTTTTAATTTGGATTTTGGAATCAATTCTAGTTGGAATGTTTTCAATTTGAAGTTAAATCAAGTTGGAATACAATTTTGAGTCAATTCAAGTTGGAATGTTTTCAATTAAAAGTTTATTCAAGTTCGAATTAATTCAATTTTGATTGAATTCAATTTGTAATTGAATTGAAAAAAGTAAGATTCAATTCAAGTTGTAATGTTTTAAATTTCAGGCAATTCAAGTTGGGATGTTTTCAATTTGAAGTTAATTCAAGTTGTGATATTTTAAAAGTTAAGTCAATTCTCAAATTTAAATATTTTAAATTTGGAATCAATTCAAGTTCCAATTTTATCAATTTGGAATCAATTTTAGATGGAATGTTTTCATTCGAAGTCTAATCAAGTTGAAATGTTTTTAATTATAAGTCAATTCAGGTTGAAATATTTTAAATTAAAGTCAATTTTAGTTCAATTACTTTAATTTTTAAATCAATTCAAGTTTGCATTTTAAATCAATTCAAGTTTGAATTATATCAATTCAGGGTCAAATCAAATTGAGATATTTTTAATTTTAAGTCATTTCAAGTGGGCATTTTTTAAATTTTGAGTCAATTCAAGTTTGAATTTTTTTTTTCAATTAGAATCAATTCAATTTAAATTTTTTTAATTTTCAGTCAATTCAAGTTGGAATGTTTTTAATTTTGAGTCAATTCAAGTTGGCCTGTTTTTAATTTTGAGTCAATTCAAGTTTGAATGTTTTCTACCTGGAATTAATTCCAGTTGGAATGTTTTTTATTTGAAATTAATTCAAGTTAGAACATTTTCAATTCCGTGTCAATTCAAGTTGGAATTTTTTCATCTTAGTGACAAATCAAGTTGGAAATTTTTTTTTCATTTAGAGTCAATTCAAGTTAGAATTTTTTTTAAGTTTAAATTAATTCGAGTTTGAATTCGTTAAATTTTAACTTAATTCAAGTTCAGATGTTTTGAATTCAAAATAAATTCAAGTTGGAATGCTTTCAATTTTGAATCAATTCAAGTTGAGATATTTTAAAATTTAAGTCAATTTAAGTTCAATTACTATGAATTTTAAATCAATTCAAGTTGTAATTTTTTTAATTCAGGGCCAAAGCAATTTGGATTATTTTTAATTTTAAGTCAATTCAAGTTGGAATATTTTTTACTTGAAATCAATTCTAGTTGGAATTTTTCAATTTGAAATTAATTCAAGTTGGAATATATTCAATTCCGTGTCAATTCAGGTTGGAATTTTTTTCAATTTGAGTCAATTCAAATTGGAATATTTTTAATTTTTCGTCACTTTAAGTTGAGATGCTATAAATTTTAAAAAATCCCAACTTGAATTGAATCCAAATTGCACTGAAATTAAAAATCAAAAAAAAAATTTTTTTTCAATTCAAAAATCAATTTGACTCAAATAAAACGAAAGGTCAACAACCTCGTGAGTATTTTTCTTTTTTTTGTCAATTTGATCGCTTTCTAATCGCAATTAAGTGTTGATTTGAAAAAATGGATTTTGATTGGAATTTACACGTTGTCTTAAATAACGACAAAATGAAGCGAGTCATATCAGTCGATTTCACAGCTTCACTATTTTAAATCCTGACTTCCGCTTGGGGAGAACGATTCAGCTTTGAAATTGAACTCGATTAACAGTATCCACACCCAGAATGGATTGATCGCACCAGATCCAATCAAGAATGAGTGGACATACCTATTAAGTCGCAATCGATCGATTCTACACTTGACGCTGCTGCATGATCACCCATCCGTCAAACGATTTCCAGAAAGGCACAGCCGTGAAACTTCGATTCGAAACGTCGAGGCTCGGGCTTCCTCAGAGCAACTAGTCTCCTCTGATTTTACTTTTGTCTCGCTCAGGGAATTAAAAAGTCAACCGACTCGTGAGAAAAAAACACGACAACAGTGTCTAAATAATGTTCTGGATTCAAGATCAAGAACAAGGTCAATGATACCTGGGAAAATGAATTGGAAGATTATTTGTGAAAACTTGATAAATTGGAAAAAAGTCAAGAAATTTGGAATTTTCAAAAATTTTTAAACTGGTTGAATTGAAAAGATTTTTAATTTAAATATAATTGGAAATTAAATCTAGGTGAATTCTTTTCAATTCCATGTCAATTCAAGTTCAATACTTTTCAATTCAAAGTTAATTCAAGTTGAATTGTTTTTAATTCTAATCCTGATGTGGTTGAAAACTATTCTATTAAAAATCAAATTTAATTGAATTCCTTTTAGGTCAATGTCAATTCAAGTTCAAAACTTTTTTATTCAAAATTTATTCTAGTTGAATTTTTTTTAGTTCAAACTCAATTCAAGTTGAGAACTTTTCAATTAATAATCTATTCGAGTAGAATTCTTTTCAGTTCAAAGTTAATTCAAGTTGAATTCTTTTCAATTCTAATCCCGTTGAGGTTGAAAACTATTCTATTCAAAATCAAATCTATATAAATTCTTTTCAGTCCAATTCAAGTTGAAAATTATTCAGTTAAACGTCAATTCAAATGGAATTCTTTTCAATTTTAATATCGTTCAAGTTGAAAACTTTTCTAATCAAAATCAAATCTAGTTTAATTCTTTTCAACTCAAAGTCAATTCAAGTTTAATTCTTTTCAATTAAAAATTTATTCTATTTGAATTTTTATTCAGTTCAAACTCAATTCAAGTTGAGAACTTTTCAATTAATAATCTATTCGAGTAGAATTCTTTTCAGTCCAAAGTTAATTCAAGTTGAATTCTTTTCAATTCTAATCCCGTTGAGGTTGAAAACTATTCTATTCAAAATCGAATCTAGATGAATTCTTTTCAGTTCAAAGTCAAGTTGAAAACTATTCAGTTAAAAGTCAATTCAAGTTAAATTCTTTTTAATTCTAATCCTGTTCCAGTTAAAAACTTTTTTATTCAAAATTAAATTTAGTTGGATTTTTACCAGTTGAAAGTCAATTCAAGTTGAATTCTTTTCAAATTTAATCTTGTTTAAGTTGAAAATTTTCCGAATCCAAATCAAATCTAGCTTAATTCTTTTCAGTTAAAATTCAATTCAAGTTGAATTCTTTTTAATTCTAATCCTGTTCCAGTTGGAACTTTTTTATTCAAAATCAAATCTAATTGGATTTTTTCCAGTTGAAAATCAATTCAAGTTGAATTCTTTTCAAATTTAAGTCTGTTCAAGTTGAAAACTTTACGAATTAAAATCTTAATTCTTTTCAGTTCAAAGTCAATTCAAGTTAAATTCTTTTGAATTCTAATCCCGTTCAAGCTGGAAACTTTTCTATTTAGATTCAAATTTAGTTGGAGTCTTTCCAGTCGAAAGTCAATTCAAGTTTAATTCTTTTCTATTTTTATCTCGTTTAAGTTGAAAACTTTTCTATTTAAAATCAAATCTAGTTAAAAACTTTTTAGTCCCAAGTTAAATCAAGGTGAATTTTTTTCAATTCTAATCCCGGACAGGTTCAAAAAATTTTTATTCCAAATCATATCTAGTTGGATTGTTTTTAGTTGAAAGTCAATTCAAGTTGAAAAATTTTCAATTTAAAGTCAATTTAAGTTGAATTCTTTTCAATTCCTATCCTTTTTAATTTAAAAACTTTTGTGTCCAAAATAAAATCAAGTTGATTTTTTTACAGTTCAAAATCCATCCAATTTAAATTCTTTCAATTTTTAATTCCGTTCAAGTTGATATTTTCCTATTCAAAATCATATCTAGTCGATTTCTTTTCAGTTAATAATCAATTCAAGCGTAATTCTTTTCAATTCCAATCTTTTTAAAGTTTAAACTTTTTTATTCAAAATTAATTGTATTTGAATATTTTTCAGTTTAATTTAAATTGAATTTTTTTTAGTTAAAGTCAATTCAAGTTGAATTCTTTTTATTTCTATTCCTGTTCCAGTTGAAAACTTTTGTATTCAAAATTAAATCCAGTTGGATTCTTTCCAGTTAAAAGTCAATTCAAGCTGAATTCTTTTCAATTCTGATCCCGCTCAAGTTCAAAACTTTTCTATTCAAAATCAAATCTAGTTTAACTCTTTTCAGTTCAAAGTCAATTCAAGTTGAATTCTTTCCAATTCTAATCCCGTTTAAGTTGAAAATTTACTATTCCAAAGCAAATGCAATTGAATTTTTTTCAGATAAAGTAAATTAAAGTTGAAAACTGTTTAGTTAAAAGTCAATTCAAGTTTAATTCTTTTTAATTCCAATCTCTTTCAATTTGAAAACTTTTGTGTTCAAAATAAAATTAAGTTGAATTCTTTACAGCTCCAAGTCAATCTAAGTTGAATTTTTTCCATTTTTAATTCCGTTCAAGTTGAAACTTTTCAATTCAAAATCAATTCTAGGCGACTTCTTCTCAGTTGAATATAATTTCAAGTTGTATTTTTGTTAATTCTAATCTGTCTAAAGTTAAAAATTTTCTGTTTAAAATTAAGTGTATTTTAATTCTCTTCAGATGAAAGTCAATTAAGGTTAAAAACATTTCCGTTAAAATTTAAAGTCAATTCAAGTTGAATACTCTTTAATTTTAATCTCGTTCAAGCAGAATTCTTTTTTTTCAAAATCAAATCGAGTTGAATTCTTTTTAGTTGAAAATTAATTCAAGTTCAAAACTTATCAATTATAAATCTACTCTGGTAGAATTCTGTACAGTTCAAAATCAATTCAACTTGATTACTCTTCAATTTTAATCCCGTTCAAGTAGAATTTTTTTTTCAAAATCAAATCGAGTTGAATTTTTTTCAGTTCAAAGTCAATTCAAGTTAAAAACTTTTCAATGAAAAATCTATTCGAGTAGAATTCTTGTCAGTTCAAAGTCAATTCAAGTTGAATTCTTTTCAATGCTAATCCTGATGAGGTTGAAAACTATTCTATTCAAAATCAAATCTAGTTGAATTCTTTTTAGTTCAATGCCAATTCAAGTTCAAAACTTTTCAGTTCAAAATTTCTTCTGGTTGAATTTCTTTCAATTCTAATCCAGTTCAGGTTGAAAACTAATCTATTCAAAATCAAATCTATTAGAATTTTAATCAGTTCACATTCAATTTAAGTAAAATTCTTTTCAATTATAATGCAATTCAAGTTGAATACTTTTCTATTAAAAATCAAATCTAGCCAAATTATTTCAAATTCTAAATACATTCGAGTAAAAAACTTTTCCATCAAAATTTAATTCTTTTCAATTCTTATTCCTTTCAAAACAATAGTTTTTGAACTCAAAACCAAATCCAGCCGAATTATATTAAATTCTAATTTCAATCAAGTTAAAAAACCATTTTAATTGATAGTCAAAACTGCCCTAATTATTTTTAATTCTAATTCTGTTTAGGTTTAAAACTTTTTAATTCAAGATCAAATCTAATTTAATTCTTTCCAGTTCAAAATCAATTGAAGTTGGAAACTTTTGGAGTTAAAAACAAATCCAACTGAATTCTTTTCAAATCTTATTCCATTCAAGTTGATAAATTTCCAATTCCAAATCAAATCTCTAAATTATTTTCAATTCCAATTTCATAAAGTTGAAAACTTTTCAATTCAAAATTAATCCAAGTTAGAAAGTTTTTAATTATAATCAATTTTTTCCCTTTATTATTATTATTATTTTAAATTTATTTAATTTTTAATGTTTTTTTTTATTTTTAGCGTCAAATTAAGTTAGAAAATAATTAATTTTTGAAAAATTGATTCAAGTTGGAGTAGTTTTATTTCGAATTCTCTACGAGTTTAATATGTTAATTTAAAATTGATTCAAATTGAGATTTTCTCAATTCAAAAACAATTCAAACTGTCGTTTATTTAATTCAGAAGCTGTTTTTTTTTTTAGTATTTTTGTTTCAAAATCAGGTCAACTTGGAGTCTTTTCAATTATAATCACTTTCATTTTTAAACTTTGTAATTTGGAATCAATTTAGGATAAAATTCTTTCAAAATTGAAAAGAGATTTTAGTTTTAATGTATTTCAGTTCAAAAGCACTTTAAGTTGAAATATTTTAATTAAAAAGTATTTTAAGCTGAGATATTTTTAAATCGAATTTTTAAAATGAAACGTTTCTCTTTAATTTCTTTTTATTTATTTAAGAATTATTTTAACACACATTTTTAAAAATTTTAAATTCAATTTTGTAGAAATTTAATTTAAAAGCAATTTAAGTGAAAATTTTTTCAAATCGGGATTTTACATATTGTGCTTTTTTCAACTTAAGATAAAATCGTTTGAAAATTAATAATTAATTTTAATTCTATCAATTTTCAAACAATTCAACTTAGGATTTTTAAATTAATTAATTAATTAATTCCCAATTAATTCAATTTTAAATTTCCTAATTTAGAATCTGTTAAAAACAAAATATTTTATTGACATTTTTATCAAATAAAACTCAATTTTTAAAAACCTCTCTCTTTAAATTCGAATTTTCTTTATTACAATATTAAATTAAAAAGCATCAGACAAATCAAAAACCTCATTCTCCCCATATTTTTCTAAAATTAATTCAGATTTAATCATTAATCTCAAATTATCTCTCAGTAACACACATTTTTTCAGTTTCAAAAACTATTCAATAAGAATTTAATTTAAAATCAATTTAAGTTAAAATTTTTTCAAATCGGAATTTTTTAAAATAGAAAATTTAATAATAAAAATTAATTAATAATAAAATTTTAAGATAAAATCGATTCAAATTAATAAACAATTTTACTTCTATTTTGCAAACAATTCAACTTAGAATTTTCAAAATCCCGACTTAATTCGATATTAAATTCCCCAATTTAAAATCAGTTAAAAAAAAATTTTTTATTTTTAATTTATAATTTTTATTAAATAAAACTCGATTCTCAAAAAACCCCTTCTTTATTACAGTATCAAATTAAAAAATACGAAACACGGATATTTCCCCCTTAATCTCAAATTCCTTCCCCACCTCAGTAAGACACATTTTGTCAGTTTCAAAATTTATTTAATAAGAATTTAATTTAAAATCAATTTAAGTTGAAATTTTTTCAAATCGGAATTTTTTACAATAGAAAATTTAATAATAAAAATTAATTAATAATAAAATTTTAAGATAAAATTGATTTAAAACTAAACTAAAATTAATAAACAATTTTACTTCTATAAATTTGCAAACAATTCAACTTAGAATTTTCAAAATCCCAACTTAATTCGATATTAAATTTTCCAATTTAAAATCAGTTAAAAAAATATTTTATATTTAATTTTTATTAAATAAAACTCGAATTTGAAAAATCCGCTTCTTTATTACAATATCAAATTAAAAAATACGAAACACGGATATTTCCCCCTTAATCTCAAATTCCCTCCCCACCTCAGTAACACACATTTTGTCAGTTTCAAAATTTATTTAATAAGAATTTAATTTAAAATCAATTTAAGTTGAAATTTTTTCAAATCGGAATTTTTTACAATAGAAAATTTAATAATAAAAATTCATTAATAATAAAATTTTAAGATAAAATTGATTTAAAACTAAACTAAAATTAATAAACAATTTTACTTATATAAATTTGCAAACAATTCAACTTAGAATTTTCAAAATCCCGACTTAATCCGATATTAAATTTCCCTAATTTTAAAATCAGTTAAAAAAAAATATTTTATATTTAATTTTTATTAAATAAAACTCGAATTTGAAAAACCCGCTTCTTTATTACAATATCAAATTAAAAAATACGAAACTCGGATATTTCCCCCTTAATCTCAAATTGCCTCCCCACCTCAGTAAGACACATTTTGTCAGTTTCAAAATTTATTTAATAAGAATTTAATTTAAAATCAATTTAAGTTGAAATTTTTTCAAATCGGAATTTTTTACAATAGAAAATTTAATAATAAAAATTAATTAATAATAAAATTTTAAGATAAAATTGATTTAAAACTAAACTAAAATTAATAAACAATTTTACTTATATAAATTTGCAAACAATTCAACTTAGAATTTTCAAAATCCCAACTTAATTCGATATTAAATTTTCCAATTTAAAATCAGTTAAAAAAAAATTTTTTATTTTTAATTTATAATTTTTATTAAATAGAACTCAAATTTCAAAAACCCCCTTCTTTATTACAGTATCAAATTAAAAAATACGAAACACGGATATTTCCCCCTTAATCTCAAATTCCCTCCCCACCTCAGTAATAATAAAATTTAATTAATAATAAAATTTTAAGATAAAATTGATTTAAAACTGAACTAAAATTAATAAACAATTTTACTTCTATAAATTTGCAAACAATTCAACTTAGTATTTTCAAAATCCCGACTTAATCCGATATTAAATTTCCCTACTTTTAGAATCAGTTAAAAAAAAATATTTTATATTTAATTTTTAATAAATAAAACTCGAATTTGAAAAACCCGCTTCTTTATTACAATATCAAATTAAAAAATACAAAACACGGATATTTCCCCCTTAATCTTCCCGTCTCTATTTCAACAAACTTCATCCCCTTCAAATCCCTTTTTCGTTCGGATTAAAAAGAAGAGAAAAAAAAAAATTCCGAAAAAAAAAAACCGAGCGTTTCTAAGGTGGAGTCCCCGTGTCCCGTACCCTTCCCCCTCTCGTCGCAAGTGTCATGGCGGCTCAGAGGATTCTCCCCCGTGTAGTGCGACCCCCTCGGGCGGGGTTGCCAAACCTCAGGAGGACCGAGTCTCATTTCCCTGATCGCTGCCCGCGGACTCGGCTTGTCTTTTGTTTCCCTCGGCGACGCTCGCAACGCTTTTTTTTTCTGTCAAGGTGCGCGTGCGATGGGCGGTACCGCGACGAGAGGACCGCGACCAATCAAGAGAGAGGAGGCCCCGCCCTCCCGGAGGACCGAGTGCACTCGTTCGACCTCGGCCGACCTCTGGTGAGCGCTCTCCCCCCACCCGTCCGCCTCTCCTGGCCAGGAGCACTTCCTCGCTGAGCGCTACCCCCACCCCTGACGCTCCACGGAACCACCCGCCCCCCTTAGGTAACTCTGTGTCCACCTCCCTCTCTCCCCCCCGGCCCCCCAGCCAGTCAAGTCCCGTCCCAACAGAAGCAGCAGCAGCAGCAGCCTCTGAGAATTCTACCTAGGCTGTGGAGGGTGAGAGAGCAGAAACCTACTACTAGAGAACATGGCCAGATCGAGAGCGAGATTCTCATTGTGGAAATGACGATAATATTGATTCTGATTGGGGCTTTTTGTGACCACAGAGGGAGTATTCATTTTGAGGCACTTTATTATAAATGGGATTTGCTTTTTCGGCAGGGACTTTATTCAATTGATTTAGTGAAGCGAGTTAAAGAATTTTGATGATTTTCGGCGGCTTATTAAAAGAAAAAAAAAAGAGGAGGGGGGATTTTTTTCTTTGTTTTACGATTGGAAAGAGTTGAGGAGATTATAATTGAGAATTGGTTTTATTTTCCGGGGAAAAATTGAGATGGGATTTTAATTTGGTAAGGGAAATAAAAATTTTTTTTTTGGAAGAGGGAATTTTGGGAAATTTTGAAAATTAATAGTGTTTTGTAAATTCCTGCTTCTTGTGGAATTGGAGATAATTATTTTCTTTTTTATGAGAATGTGAAAAATCAGTGGAGATGTGTAAACAGACGGTAATTTAAAGATTTTATAAGGTGATAAAGAGGGGATTACGTCATTTTATAAATGTGAAAAATAAATTTTCATTCTCGTAATTTTTACGACTTTGGATAATGAAATATTGCTTTTCAAGAGTCGTGCACACTTTTTGAGGCCTTAGGCTAACTTGTAAATTTTCTTGATTAATTATGAGGACCTATGACGTGTACACTGCGAACTTTCATTTCTAATAATATAGGTTTTCCTGAGAAATGGATATCTTGCGACATCAACATGTCTGCCGAGTAATTATTTTTTAAATAACTTGTAAATCGATCTTACATACTTTTTTAGTATTAAATCAATTTTTATAGCGGATTTTTTATTATAAATACAAATTATTATTTTGAAAATTAATGTAAATTTTTAATTTTGGAATAATTTGGTTTATGTTTAGGACTAGTTTATTATTTCTAATCCGAATAAGGAATTTTTTTTCATTTAATTGCAATTAAAGTTGAAAGAAAAGTTTGTAATCCCAATTATGATTTGCCTAAGCCTCTCCAAAGATTATTCAAAGCTTTCCTTTGAATTTCCCCAAAATCGCCAAGGATTTCCCAAAATTTTCCAGGGGACTCCCCGAAATTAGTCAGAGATTCTTCTAGCTTTTCTGGGGATTCCCGAAAACCTCCTTAGAACCTCATCAAAATTTCCTCAAAGCCTCCTCAAAACCTCAAAAAAGTTTCCTCAGAGTCTCCTCCAAATTTCAATAGAGTTTCAGCAAAGCCTCCTCAAAACCTCATTAGAGTTTCTCCAGGACCTCTTCAGAACCTCATTAGAGCATTTCCAGGACCTCCTTAGAAACTCACCAGACTTTTTCCAAGTCCTCATTAGAACCTAATCAGAGCATCCCCTGAGCCTCCTCAAAACCTCAACAGAGTTTACCCAGTACCTCCTCAGAACCTCATCAGAGTTTCTCCAGAACCTCCTCAGAACCTCCACAGAGTTTCTCCAGTACCTCCTTAGAATCTCCTCATAACCTCATCAGAGTTTCTCCAGAACCTCCTTAGAACCTCATCAGAGTTTTTCCAGGACATCCTCAGAACCTCAATAGAGTTTCTCCAGTACCTCCTCAGAATCTCCTGAGAACCTCCTCAGAACCTCATCAGAGTTTCTCCAGAACCTCCTCAGAACCTCAACAGAGTTTCTCCAGTACCTCCTTAGAATCTCCTCATAACCTCATCAGAGTTTCTCCAGAACCTCCTTAGAACCTCATCCGAGTTTTTCCAGGACCTCCTCAGAGCTTTTCCAGGACCTCCTTAGAACCTCATCAGAGTTTTTCCAGGACATCCTCAGAACCTCAATAGAGTTTCTCCAGTACCTCCTCAGAATCTCCTGAGAACCTCCTCAGAACCTCATCAGAGTTTTTCCAGAACCTCCTCAAAAAATCAAAAGAATATTTCCAGAACCTGCTCAAAACCTCAATAGATATTCTGCAGTACCTCCTCAGAACCTTATCAGAGTTTCTCCAGGACCTTCTCAGAAGCTCCTTAAAGTTTCTTAAGAACCTTCTCAGAGATTATCCGGATCCTACCCAAAAGGATCATCCAAAGCATTTTCTTAATTTCCCTAAAGGACCTCGGGGATACTTTAATTATTTCCTGAAGAGTGTCAAAAACCTCCTTAGAACCTCTCTAGAGTTTGTCTAGAGGCTTTTAAAATAGTAACCGAAGTGTCCTCAGGGATTTGTCAAGCCTCCCCAGAAATTTTTCATGACGCCCCAGTAATTCTCTTGGACTCCCCAAAGCTTCCTTGGGGATCCCCAAATTATTTCAGGGTTACCCCCGAACTTTTGTGGGAGTTCCCATCTGCTTCCCTTAAGCCTTTACATAGTTTCTTTCTATGTGGGTTCCCCAAATTCTGTCGGGGTTACCTTTAATATTTCTTGGGGAACCTCAAAAGACTCCTCAGAACCTCATTACAGATCATCCAGAGCTTCCCCAAAGATTTTTCAAATCCTCTTCTCAGGGATCACCAAAAATTTTTCCACAGGATCCCCAAAGACTCTAATGGATACTCCAAAGTTTTTTTAAGGATTACCAAGAGACCTATCGCTAGAGTTTTTCCAGAAAATCCATAGGGATTTAAGGGATTTTGTTTAAGTATTAATTATTAGAGTCTCCCCTGAGGTTATCAAATCTTCTCCAAGGATTATCCAAAACTATCTCATATGGCTTCCCCAAATTTCTTCAGAGATATCTGGGAGCTTTTAGAGAGATTCCAAAGAACCTCTTTAGAACCTCCCCAAAGTTTTTTCAGCGCCTCCTTAGAGGTTCACTGAACCTTCCAGGGCCTCTCTTGAAATTTTCCAAAACTTTCTCATAGATTCCTGGGATATCTTCAGGGATTTCTTAGAATCCCATAAGGGGCCATTCATAAATTACGTAACGTTTCATAGGGGGGGGGGGGGGGGTCAAACAGTTTGATACGACCAGCAGAAAAAATGGCGCTAATGTATGTAACGACGTGTTACATGGGGGAGGGGAGGTCTGAAATTTAAAAAAAAACGTGTTACATAATTTATGGATAACCCCTAAGGGATTACCCAAATACTCTCTTGTTTCTTCAAAGCCTCCCCAATTATTCTCCAAACACTCTCCAGAAATGGGACTATTCTAGAATAAAAAAGGGAGATTTAAAATGAAATGGGGTTCTCATAAAGTGAAAGGGGGTAATTAGAAAGTAAATGGGGGTAGTATAGAACAAAAGGAGGTGATACAGAAGCAATTTCGACTAATCTAGAATAAGAGAGAGAGCCTTAGAAGCAAATAGGAATGATTTAAAATAAAAGTATAAGGTTGAAAAGCAAATGGGGGAAGTATAAATTAAAGGGGGTGATTAAAAAGTAAAAGGGGGTGATATAGAACAAAAGGGGGTGATATAAAACAAAAGGGGGTGGTTCAGAAGCTATTGGGACTAATCTAGAATGATAGGGGGTAGTTTAAAATTAAAAGGGGGTGGTCTAGAATAAAAGGGGGGATCTTAAAAGCCAATGTCAGATGTATAAAGTAAAAAAGGAAGGTTAAAAAAAATAAAACGATGAGGTTTAAAGGCGAATGGGGGTCCAATAAAGTGAAAGGAGGAGATTAAAAATTACATGGGGGCGGTAGAGAACAAAAGGGGGTGGTGCAATAGCTATTGGGACTAATCTAGAATGAAAGGGGGAATCTTAAAAGCCAATGTCAGATGTCTAAAGTAAAAAAGGAAGGTTTAAAAGCAAAAAGGAAAGGCTTAAAATAAAACGATGAGGTTTAAAGGCGAATGGGGGTCCAATAAAGTGAAAGGGGGAGATTAAAAATTAAATGGGGGCGGTAGAGAAAAAAGGGGGTGGTGCAATAGCTATTGGGACTAATCTAGAATAAAAGGGGTGGTTTAAAATTAAAAGGGGGTCGTATAGAACAAAAGGGGGTAATTTAAAATTAAAAGGGGGAGGTTTACAGTTAAAAGGGGGTGGTTTAAAATTAAAAGGGGCTCGTATAGAATAAAAGGGGGAGTCTTAGAAGCAAATTTAAGATGTTTAGAGTAAAGATGCAAGGTTTAGAAGCAAATAGGAATCGTTTAAAATAAAATGATGAGGTTTTAAAGCTATTGGGGGTTGCATAAAGTGAAAGGGGGTGATTAAAAAGTAAATGGAGATTGTATGGAGGAAAAGGGGGTGGTTTAAAATTAAAAGGGGGTGGTATGAAATAAAAGGGGGGATCTTAAAAGCCAATGTAAGATGTCTAGAGTAAAGAAGCAAAGTTCAGAAGCAAATAGGAATGTTTTAAAATAAAATGATGAGGTTTAAAAGCTATTGGGGGTTGCAGAAAGTAAAAGGGGGTGATTAAAACGTAAATGGGGGTGGTATAGAGCAAAAGGGGGTGGTTCAGAAGCAATTAAGACAATTCGAGAATTAAAGGGGGTGGTTTTAAATTAAAAGGGGGTAGTATAGAACAAAAGGGGGTGGTTCAAAAGCAATTTGAACTAATTTAGAATAAAAAGGGGTGATTTAAAATTAAAAGGGGGTGGTTTAAAATAAAATGATTACGTTTAAAAGCTATTAGGGGTTGGAAGAAGCGAAAGGGGGTAATTAAAAAGTAAATGGGGGTGGTATCGAACAAAAGGGGGTGGTACAGAAGCAATTAAGACAAATCTAGAATAAAAGGAGGAGGTTTTAAAACTAAATGGGGGTGGTATAAAATAAAAGGGGGAGTCTTACAAGCAAATATAAGATATCTAGAGTAAAGTTAGAAGGCTTACAAGCAATTGCTACGGGAAGAATAAAATAATAACAAATTATTTTTCCATTAAAATAATCACGATAAGTTTCTCAATCTTCCCATCGTGACGATTCAGAACACAGAATCAGTAGGACGATAAAATGTCTAATAAGCATAATGGGTCACATTGCGTACGAACAACATTAGTGTCATGAAACAGTACAACATATACAATGTCTGGTATTTTCTTTTTGGCCTGATAACGGTGATTGGTGGCTGGCTGGTGGCGCACACTCATGCATAATTAATTAAATGGGCTTGTTTCGATCCCAGTTAAGGTGAGGTCTCGCCCACTACTGCACCAGTTTCCAGGGGGGGGTGGTGGATACCTCGTTAGGAAATGATATTCCAGGGATGAAAGAGGGCGTAAACCCTCTCCTCTGTCATGCGCAACCTGAATCCACCTCCTCGAGCATTGAGCTACGAGAAACTTCGATCCTCCACCGAGACCACTTCTCATCCCCCTTTTTTGCCCTCTCTTATAAACAAAGTATACAAGCAGAAAAAGAAACTAGCCAGTCTATTGGTGGAAAAAGGTATGTAGCGAATTTTTTCACTCTTCAGCTCTTGAGTCCCATGAAAGTGGCCTCCGAAAAAAAACATGTACGAGGATCTTGGGACAAACTCCGATAACGAATTATAAACCCATTTAGATCACGGTCTTTTGATTTTAGTTTGGAGCTCGGTTTGGACTAAGGTCTTTAGATTTAGATAAAGTAATTATAAATTCTTTTCAGATTGAATTCAGAATAGAGAGCGAATAGGACCGAGAATGATAATAGCTCGTGCCATTAGAATTTTGAGGAGCAGTTAACGATCCCGAATTGCAGATAAAAGACGAGACCGACCCGTCTCCAGTTGCAGAAGAAAGGTCATAACGGTTGACTCGAGACGATTCCATCGTCGCGGGTGATTCGAGGGAAACGTGACGTGCTTCGGAAGAAATTTCTTCGTCACAATCCAGGCATCGCTGGATCGGACGTTACCACCGAAAGTGGCCGACAGCCGGACAAAACAGGACAGAAGAAGTGAGCGTCCGGTGATGCGCGATTCCGAGGATTCTGGGGAAGAAGCGACGCTCGCGGTCTCAGGTATCACGGTGGATGGAATCATTCGTCTGGTTTATGGGGCCGTTTAGTCATCTTGATTGGTCCAGTGAATAAAGGAGAAGTCAGGATAAAAGTACCGAGGAAAGTTTCTCTAATGGTGGATGGCGAGATCCTCGGGGCAGTCGTAGGCAGGCGGCCATGTTGGACTCGGTACACTGAGAAGAGAGGAAGAGAAGAAGCAGAGAAAGAGGGAGGATGAAAAAGACGCTGAGGGCTGCAGGGCTGTCTCTTGTAAGAAATCGCAAAACGAAAGCAACAGGGAGGAGAGACGAAGATTAATGAGAATCGAATCCAAAAGGGAACGTGTATCCTGAACTGTATCAGACTGACCACTTTGGGAATTTTGTTATTTTTCCTAATTTCCAATTGAGGCATTTTCAAGTGTTCTTAATTCTAGCTATGCTTATTTAAATATTAGGTCGTAAAAAATTGTGTTTTGAAAAACTGAAAAGACAAAAATTTATTGCTGACATTTTGACGGCTTGGGTTTTAAATTTTATTTACACTTTATTCATATCGACACATTTGAATATTTTGAAATGTGTTTTATTTTACGATTTGTCAGAATAGCAATTAGGACTAAACTAGAACAAAAGGGGAGATTCAAAGGTGAATTGGGGTGGCATAGAATAAAAGGGGGAGTCTTAGAAGCAAATGTGAGAAGTCTAGAGTAAAGAAGCAAGGTTTAGAAGCAAATAGAAATGATTTAAAATAAAAAAATGAGGTTTAAAAGCAAATGGGGGTCGCAAAAAGTCAATGGGGGTGATTAAAAAGTAAATGGTGGTGGTATAGAACATAGGGGGGTGGTTCAGAAGCAAATCGGACTAATCTAGAATAAAAGGGGAGGTTTAAAGGTAAATGGGGGGTGTTATAGAATAAAAGGGAGAGTCTTAAAAGCAATATGAATAGTTTAAAATAAAAGAATGAGGTTTAAATGCGAATGGTTGTCTCATAAAGTGTAAGGGGGGGATTAAAAAGTAAATGGGGGTGGTGTAGATCAAAAGTGGGTGCTTTAGAAGTTACTGGGATTAATCTAGAATAAAAGGGGGAGATTTTAATGTAAATGGGGGTGGTATAGATCAAAAGGGGGTGATTCAGAAGCTATTGGGATTAATCTAGAATACTAGGGTAAGGTTTAAAAGTAAATGGGGGTGGTATCAAATAAAAGGGGGCGACTTAGAAGCAAATGTGAGATATCTAGAGTAGAGAAGCAAAGTTCAGAAACAAATTGGCAAAGGGTTAAAAAAAAAGGATGAGATTTAAAAACTAATAAGGGTCACAAAAAGTAAATGAGGGTGATTAAAAGGAAAATGGGAGTGGTATGGAACAAAAGGGGAAGACATAATAGTGAACGGGGGTCACGTAATGTGAAAGGTGGTTATTAAAAAGTAAATAGGGGTGGTATAGACCAAAAGGGGGTGGTTTAGAAGCTATTGGGATTAATCTAGAATATAAGGGGGTGGTTTAAAAGTAAATTGGGGTAGTTAGAACAAAAGGGGGTGGTTTTGAAGCTATTAAGACTAATCTAGAATGAAGGGGAGTGGTTTAAAATTAAAAGGGGGTAATATAGAATAAAAGGGGGAGTTTTAGAAGCAAATGTAAGATATTTAGAGTAGAGAAGAATGGTTTAGAAGCAAATACGAATGGTTTAAAATAAAAGGATGAGTTTTAAAAGCGCATAGGGGACGCAAAAAGTAAATAAGGATGATTAAAAGGTAAATTGGGGTGGTATGGAACGAAAGAGGATGCTTCAGAAGCAAATGGGACTAATATAGAATAAAAGAGGTTGGTTTAAAAGTTAATAGGGGTGGTATCGAATAAAAAGGGGTAGTTCAAAAGCAATTAGGACTAATTTAGAATAAAAAAGGGAGATTTAAAATTAAGGGAGGGTGGTTTAAAATTAAAAAGGGGCGGTATAGAATAAAAGCGGCGAGTCTTAGCAGCCAATTTAAGATGTCTAGAATAAAGAAGCAAGGTTTAAAAGCAAACAGAAACGGTTTAAAATAAATGATGAGGATTAAAAACTATTGGGGGTCGCATAAAGTGAAAGAGGTTGATTTTAAAGTAAATGGGGGTGGTATAGAACAAAGGGGGTGATTTAAAAGCAATTGGGACTAATTTAGAATAAAAAGGGGTAATTTAAGATTAAAAAGGGGTAGTTTAAAGTTAAAAGGGGGTAGTAGAGAATAAAAGAGGGGGTCTTAGAAGCAAATAGAAATGGTTTAAAATAAAAGAATGAGGTTTAAACGCAAATTTTGACCGCATAAAGTGAAAGGGGGTGAATAAAAAGTAAATGGGGGTGGTAGAGAACAAAAAGGGGTGGTATATAACAAAAGGGGGTGGTTCAGAAGGAATTGGGACTAGTCTAGAATGAAAGGGGGAGACTTAATAGTAAATGAGGGTCGCGTAATGTGAAAGGGGGTTATTAAAAATTAAATGGGGGTGGTATAGAACAAAAGGGAATTGTTCAGAAGCTATTGGGATTAATTCAGAATAAAAGGGGGAGGTTTAAGAGTAAATGGGGGTGGTAAAGAATAAAAGGGGAAGTCTTAGAAACAAATGTGAGATGTCTTGAGTAAAAAATAAAAGTTTACAAGCAAGTAGGAATTGTTTGCAATAATTGGACAGGGTTTAAAAGCAAATAGGGGTATCATAAAGTGAAAGGGGGTGATTTAGAAGCTATTCGGACTAGCCTAGACTGAAAGAGGGAGGTTTATTAGTTAATAGGGGTGGTATAAAATAAAAGGGGGAGGCTTAGAAGCAAATGTGAGGTATCTAGAGTAAAGATGGAAGGATTAGAAGCAATTTCCACTGAGATATTTTCAAGTGTTCTTTATTCTAGCTATGCTTATTTAAATATTCAACCGTGAAAAATAGTATTCTGAAAAATTGAAAAGACAAAAATGACCTGCAGACATTTTGCCGGTTTGTGTTTTAAATTTTCTGCAGTCTGTAAAAAATGTTGGCAAAGTAACAGATGATTTTTTGGTTAATATTTGGAAATGAGAAAATATCTGCGACTATTTTAATTGTTTGTGTAATAAAAAGTATATTTTGAGCTTGGTGGCTAATCTAAAAATTCTCTTTCCTCAAAGACCAGGAATTCAGAATCTTTTTACGATTTGTCTTTAAAAAAAAAAACCTTTTTTTCTTGTTGCATCCTAAAATCAAATTAAATATCAATACCACTGATTAGAAATTAATATTACCTTGATTTAAAAATTAAACCGTTACTCTTGCGTCATTATTGCGTCACAAGATGCACTACTCTCGGAAATCAGATGGTAGCAGGTTTCAATGAAACGGATCGTTTTCTTGTGCCTTTGAGTTAGGTCAGGGTTAATGGCCGAAACTTTTCTACGTAAGAAAATCACTGGCGGCGATTCGTCATAATTTTTTGGTCTGTCCTCGTTTCTATGAGAGTAAACCGGAGAGAACGCGCGCGACCCTTCCGGCGGTATTTGGTGTTTTTGTAATGATTCCATGGCACGGGCGACGATTTTTCAATTCCTCCGCTGTAAAACGATCCTCGTCCCTCCACTTATTTACTTCCGTTTTCAACTTTTAGTGTATAATTATCCGAATCGTAAAATTCGTAAGATACCGTAAAAATGTGTCTCTGTCTATTTTATCCCGCAAATTCCCAAGTTTCCGAAATTTCCATCAATTCTTTAACATTTCAAATTAACAATATTACCATAAAAGTGTTTTAACGTTAGATTTCCTATCGACGTGTTTATTATCATAAAATCTCCAACCCCCGAAAATGTAAGCGTGTCATTGAGGGTGAAAAAAAATGGTCTGGCACGGGGAACGATCCGGACGTGGAACGAGTCAGCGGGTTTGTCGGTTTGTCGGTCGGTGGCGACCAAAACAAAAAACCCCCCCTTTCCTCGAAGTGGCCTTGAACTTGAACGAGGAGACTCCCCATTGGCCGAAAAACCGTGTCGCAGTTTTTCCCGGTCTACACGAGGAACGAACCTCCAGCAGACGAAACGACGCTTCTTACAGGCTACTTGTTAGGTCGACGGAAGGTGGGATCCTCATCCGCAACCCCCAATCCTCTTCCCCCTTTTCCCTCCGCGACCCCAACTGCAATAAGATTTGTGGTTATGGCATGTTTTTGGCCCCTGCGGCTCTTCTGTTTCCCGTTGAGACCAAACGAGAACGGCACGATTTTCACGAAAAAGCAGTTATTTTTCTAACCTCACATTTCCTCCCGTGGTTCATTTTTACCAGATATCAAATTATTTGCCTATAAATATATTTACAGTTTGTGCTGGAAATCGTGGCAGCATAATCCCTCCGCGCCATCACAGCAATAAAAATTCCCGGTGCGATTTTGCTCCCGCTAATAAAATTAATTACTCATTACTCCTGGCTTCGAATACTTTCATAACTCGTGCTTGGACTAAAAAGTATTCTTTCTTCCTCTCATAAAATTCTCGGGGTCCAATGTCCGCCCATCCAAGTTATTAAATTACAATCTTGGCCAGACGTTTCTTTCTCGCTGCGCTGACGATTCGAGAAGCGCATTAGCGCGATTGATTTAGAACGGAACTAGAGATGTTGAGGTACAGAGAAAAACAAAACCTTTTGGCTACGATATGAAAATTTTGATACTTTGTGGAAAAAATGTTTACGAGAGAAAAAAGTTTCCTGGTAAGTATCGGCGATTTATGAAAATGAAATTAACTTTTTTTTTTTATTAATAATTAATTTTTAATACGGTTTTTCTATTTTATTGCAGGCAGTGGATAAACGCTGGAAATTTTGGAGGTTAAGTCGTACTTGAGCAGAGGCAATAAAGTTTGTTTTGAAAAACTGAGAAGATAAAAATATCCAGTGCCGGATTCAGAGGAGGGTAAGTTGAGTCGACGCAGTGAAAAATTGTGTTTTGAAAAACTGAAAAGACAAAAATATTCAGCGCCGGATTTAGAGGGTTGGGGGAGTTGGGCCGATGCAAAAAAAATATTTTGAAAAACTGAACATCAGGGCTAGCAGCGGACTTGCAGATTGTAAATAGTACAAAAAGATACTTTTTAATTTTAAAAAATGAGTAAATAGTGAGTTTTTCAGTAAAAAATGTGAGTAAACAATAGTGAGTTTGATATTACTTAATAATTGAAATATGCCAAAAATAATTTAAATTTGAAAAAAAATTTTAAGTGACAAAATTAATTAAAAATGATTTGATTTAGACTATTTAAAAATAAATGTAACTCAAAAATGAAAAAAAAAATTTTATACATTAATTAAAAAAGTGTATAAAATAATTGAAAAATTAACGATATAATTGAAATGTAAACAAACTAATTAAATAATGACATAAATAATTGAAACCTGGTTGAAAAATTAAAAATTTATAGACGATAATTGGAAAATTGAAAAAAATATTTAAAGTTTGTGGAAAATAATTGAAAGTTGAAGAAATTAATTGAAGTTTGGAGAAAATATTTGTAATTTCAAGAAAATAATCCAAAAATTTTTTAAAAAAATTTAATATGAAGAAAGTAATTAAAGTTTTAAGAAAATAATTGAAATTAGTAGGAAATAATTGAAACGTTGTAAAAAATTTAATAAATTCAAAATAATAACAAAAAAAAGTTGAAACAGTGAAGAAAATTATTAAAATTTAAATAAAATAATGGAAAACTCGTGTAAAAATATTTAAAACTGCCAATAAAAGAAAATTGAATAAAATAATTGAAATTATGTAAAAAATAATTCTAAACTGTCAAAAGTAATAGAAATATAAATAAAGTTTTAGAGAAATGACAAAAATATTTATATGATAATATAAATAAATGAAATTTAAAGAAAATAATGGACAAGTTGGAACAATAATTAAAGAATGACAAAATTAATTAAAAGCTGGTGTAAAAATTAAATATTAAAGACAGTAATGGAAAACTTAAAAATGAAATTAGAAGTTTAAGAAAAATAATTTAAAGTTGAAGAAAATAATTAAAATTGTAAGAGAATAATTAAAGAATGACCAGAAAAATTAAAATGTTAAAAAAAAATAAATTTGAGACTGGTGTAAAAAATTAAAATTTTGATTTTAATAATTGAGATATTGACGAAATAATTAAAATGTGAAGAAGCTAATTAAATAATATCAGAAATAATTTAAAGTTCGTGTAAAAATTAAAAATTTATAGACAATAACTGAAAAATTAAAAGTAATATTAGAAGTTTGAGGAAAATAATTAAAAGTTAAAGAAATTAATTGAAGTTTGAAGGAAAAAATTTAAATTTAAAAAGAATAATTCAAGAATGCCAAAAAAATTTTAAATATGAAGAAAGTAGTCAAAATTTAAAGAAAATAATTGAAAGTTGTTGAAAATAATGGAAAAATGTCTTAGAAATTTAAAAATGTATGTCAATACTAAAAAGAATGAAGAAAATTTAAAATTTGAATAAAATCATTCCCAACTGGTGTTTTTGTGTAGAAAATTTAAATATTCCAGACAATAATTTAAAGATTCAAGAGTATAATTGAAGTTTTAAAAAAATAATTGAAAAATGACATAAGTAATTGCCAACTGATATAAAAAATTAAAAAATTGAATATTATGCTTAAAAAATTGATGACACAATTGAAATGTTTAAAATATTATATTTTTATAGACAGTAATTGATAAATTGAAAGAAATACTAGAAATTTAAGGAAAATAATTGAAAGGTGAAAAAATTATAGTTGAAGTTCAAAGAAAATAATATAATTAGAAATAAATAAATAATTGAAAAAGGTGCAACATTAATAATTTCATGACAATAATAAAAAAAAAATGAAAAAATGTCTAAAATTTGAATAAAAAAATTAAAATTTGAAAAAATAATTTAACACTTGTAGAAAAAATTAAAAAATTTATGACAATGAAAAAAATTAAATAAAATAATCAAAATTTGTAGAAAAAAATTCTAAATTGCCAAGAATAATAGGAATATGAAGAAAATGATTGGGAAATGACTAAAGTAATTAAAACTTAAAGAAAATGATTGAAAAATATCAAAAGTAAATTGAAACTTGAGTAAAAATTTAAATTTCAAAAGAAGTAAATTTCCTCAAAAAAAATTCCCCCTAAAAAATTTACATATTCCTGATAATAGCTTATAGATTTGGGAACGTAATTAAAGATTTAAGAAAATAATTGAAAAATGACAAAAATAATTGAAAGCTAGTATAAAAATTAAAAATTTATAGACAATAATTTAATAAATAATTGACTAAATAAAAATTTATAAACAATAAATGAAAAATTGAAAAAAAAAACTAGAAGTTTGAGAAAATAATTGAAAATTAAGGAATTTAATTAAAGTTTGAAGAAAATAATTAAAATTTGAGTAGAATAATTGAAAAAGGTGTTAAAAAATTAACAAATTCATGACAGTAATAAAAAGAGTGAAGAAAATGATTGCCATTTGAAGTTAATAATTGAAATTTCAAGAAAATAATTGAAAAATATCGAAAATAAAATAAAACTTGTGTAGGAAATTTAAATATTCCTGACAATAATTTAAAGATTCAAGATCATAATTCAAGTTTTAAGAAAATAATTAAAAAATGAAAAATATAATTGAAAGCTGGTCTAAAAATTAAACATTTATAGACAATAATTGAAAGTTAAAAAAAAATGGAAAATTGAAGAAAATAATTGAAATTTGAAGAGAATAAGTAAAAAAGATGTAAAGAATTAATAAATTCATGACGATAATAAAAAGGTTGAAGAAAATGATTGAATTTTGAAATAAATAATTGGAAAATGAGAAAAACACTTAGAAGCTGGTATAAAAATTTAACATTTATAGTAAATAATTGAAAATTGAAAAAATATTAAAAGTTTGAGAAAAATAATTGAAAATTGAAGAAATTTAATTGATGTTCGAATAAAATAATTGAAATTTGAAGAGAATAATTGAAAAAGGTGTGAAATGTTAATATATTCGTAACAGTAATTGAAAGAATAAAGAAAATAATTGAAATTTAAAGAAAATATTTAAAACTTGAAGAAAATAATTGAAAATTGAAGAAAAGAATTACAAAACTGTTGTAAAGAATTAAAAATTTGAAGACAATGCATGAAAAATTGACGATACAATTGGAGTGTTTAGACAATAATTGAATGAATAAAAATTTATAAACAATAAATGAAAAATTGAAAGAAAAACTAGAAGTTTAAGAAAATAATTGATAATTTGAGAAATTAATTGAAGTTTGAAGAAAATAATTAAAATTTGAGGAGAATAATTGAAAAAGGTGTAAGAAATTTATACATTTATGACAATAATAAAAGAAATGAAAAAAATAATCAAAATTTGTAGAAAAAAATTCTAAATTGCCAAGAATAATAGGAATATGAAGAAAATGATTGGGAAATGACTAAAGTAATTAAAACTTAAAGAAAATAATTGAAAAATATCAAAAGTAAATTGAAACTTGAGTAAAAATTTAAATTTCAAAAGAAGTAAATTTCCTCAAAAAAAATTCCCCCTAAAAAATTTACATATTCCTGATAATAGCTTATAGATTTGGGAACGTAATTAAAGATTTAAGAAAATAATTGAAAAATGACAAAAATAATTGAAAGCTAGTATAAAAATTAAAAATTTATAGACAATAATTTAATAAATAATTGACTAAATAAAAATTTATAAACAATAAATGAAAAATTGAAAAAAAAAAACTAGAAGTTTGAGAAAATAATTGAAAATTAAGGAATTTAATTAAAGTTTGAAGAAAATAATTAAAATTTGAGTAGAATAATTGAAAAAGGTGTTAAAAAATTAACAAATTCATGACAGTAATAAAAAGAGTGAAGAAAATGATTGCCATTTGAAGTTAATAATTGAAATTTCAAGAAAATAATTGAAAAATATCGAAAATAAAATAAAACTTGTGTATACACAATAATTTATTCTCACAATAATTTAAAGATTCAAGATCATAATTCAAGTTTTAAGAAAATAATTAAAAAATGAAAAATATAATTGAAAGCTGGTCTAAAAATTAAACATTTATAGACAATAATTGAAAGTTAAAAAAAATGGAAAATTGAAGAAAATAATTGAAATTTGAAGAGAATAAGTAAAAAAGATGTAAAGAATTAATAAATTCATGACGATAATAAAAAGGTTGAAGAAAATGATTGAATTTTGAAATAAATAATTGGAAAATGAGAAAAACACTTAGAAGCTGGTATAAAAATTTAACATTTATAGTAAATAATTGAAAATTGAAAAAATATTAAAAGTTTGAGAAAAATAATTGAAAATTGAAGAAATTTAATTGATGTTCGAATAAAATAATTGAAATTTGAAGAGAATAATTGAAAAAGGTGTGAAATATTAATATATTCGTAACAGTAATTGAAAGAATAAAGAAAATAATTGAAATTTAAAGAAAATATTTAAAACTTGAAGAAAATAATTGAAAATTGAAGAAAAGAATTACAAAACTGTTGTAAAGAATTAAAAATTTGAAGACAATGCATGAAAAATTGACGATACAATTGGAGTGTTTAGACAATAATTGAATGAATAAAAATTTATAAACAATAAATGAAAAATTGAAAGAAAAACTAGAAGTTTAAGAAAATAATTGATAATTTGAGAAATTAATTGAAGTTTGAAGAAAATAATTAAAATTTGAGGAGAATAATTGAAAAAGGTGTAAGAAATTTATACATTTATGACAATAATAAAAGAAATGAAAAAAATAATTGAAATTTGGAGAAAATAATTGATATTTGAAGAAAATAATGGAAAATAGGTATACAAATTTTTAAATTTGTGACATTAATTTGAAGAGAATAATTGAAAAAGGTGTAAAAAATTAATAAATTCATAACAATAATGAAAAAAGTTAAGAAAATGATTGAAATTAGAAAAAATTAATTGAAATTTGAAGAAAAAAATTGAAAACAGGTGTACAAAATTTTTAAATTAATGTCATTAAAAAAAATTGAATAAATTGATTGAATTTATGTGAAAATTAATTCTCAGATGGCAAAAAATAATAGAAGTATGAAGAAAATAATTGAAAAATGACAAAAATACTTGAATAATGTCAGAAGTAATTGAAATTTGAAGAAAAAATAATTGAAAAATAACAAAAGTAAATTGAAAAGAGGTGTAGAAATTAAATATCTTTGTAGACTTTAATTTAAAAATTGAAGATGCAATTGGAATATGAACAAACTAATTGATTTATAAAATAAATTATTAATCAAGAATCCAATATCAGAACCCCCTTCTCCGCAACTCGGGGGTGGTGGGGGGATTTTTTTTTAGATTTATTTCGAGAATTGAACTGAGTTTCAATTTTTTCTTGTCGAATTCGTCGAAATCCTCGTCTCTCGTAAGCGAGCAAAGTGGCATTGAAATCGAAGAACCATAAGCGGACTGGCGCTTCGAACCCAGTGACCTCTCGAAAGGCATCGTAAAAACGCAAGACGCATTGTCTTGAGTAAGGTCGCGCTTCGAGGAGCGCGAGGCAAAAAGCCGCCCCTGAAAACGGTCCCTCGGATTCCGTCGTAATTTCTCTAAGAAAGATGAGCCAGAGAGGGGTTTGGCGCCGGGACGTCAAAAAAGTCCCGGGGTAAAAAGTCACCCCAGGTAACACGATACTTACAAGGGTGTTAAAGAGCCGTAATCATTTCCGGTTTAATATTCTATCGTCTCGGATTTAATTCACGCTTTCAGTAATAAACAAAATTCCGGTCAAATTTTTCACCCAGGATTCGTAAAATCAGCACGCATAGAAAAAAAACAGATTTTTCTTTTTTAGCGAAATATTGAAAAAATTATTATTTGAGATCCTGTAAATGTGTGTACCAAACGAAAAATGTTTAAAAAATTGTTTATAAAAGTTATTGCAGAATGAAAATTTTAAACATTTTTTCAATAAAAGATCATTTTTCTTAATTAACACCTATTTGTTTAGAAAAACTTTTTTCATAAACATATTTGTTAAAAAGATTTTTTTGGAAATAGTAATTGTTTAAAAGAAGTAGATTTGTTTAAAAAAGGATTTCTTTAAAAAAGAATTTGTTGACAAAACCTAATTGTCTAAACAATATATTTGTTTAAAATAGACTAGATTGACAAACCTATTTTCAAAAATGTTTTGTTTTTTAAGAAATAGTAATTGTTTAAAATGTATTTGTTAAAAAAAAAAATTTGTTTAAAAAAGATATTGTTAACGAAACCTTCTTTAAACAATATGTTTGTTTGAAATAGACTTGTTTCATAAACATCTTTTTTAAAGAAAGAAATTTCAATAGCAATTGTTTAAAATTGATTTGTTTAAAAAGTGCTAATTGCTAAAAGTATATTTGTTTAAGAAAACGATATTTGTTCAAGAAAATAAATTTGTTTAAAAGACCTATTTGTGTAAGACAAATAAATTGTTTTAAAAAACACCTCATTCTGAAAGTACTTTTTTCGGAAATAGTAATTGTTTAAAAATGATTTTTTTCAAAAATACTATTTGTTTAAAATGAATCTATTTTAAAAAAGTGGATTTGTTTAAAAAAGAATTTGTTTGAAGAAGGATTTTTTAAAAAAGGATTTGTTAACGAAAAGTTATTGCAGCAAAAGTTATCGCAAAATGAGAATTTTAAACATTTTTTGAAAAAAATTCCTAAACAAAACTATTTAAATAACAAGATTAATTCAAATTAACTTGTTTCAAAAGGATCTATTGCAACAAATTTTTTTATTTACAAAGTATATAACCTATTTGTTTAAAAAAAATTGTTTCATAAACCTATTTGAGAAAAAGGATTTTTATTTTTAAATAGTAATTGTTTAAAATGGATTTGATTTAGAAAAGTAGATTTGTTAAAAAAAGGATTTGTTAACAAAACCTAATTGTCTAAACAATATGTTTAAAATAGACTTGATTGACAAACCTATATTTTTAAAAATGTTTTTTTTACGAAATGGTAATTGTTTAAAACGTATTTGTTAAAAAAAAAAATTTGTTTAAAAATGATATTGTTAATGAAACCTTCTAGAAACAATGTGTTTGTTTCAAATAAACTTGTTTAACAAACATCTTTTAAAAAAAAATTTAAATAGCAATTGTTTAAAATGAATTTGTTTAAGAAAGAGTAATTGTTAAAAGTGTATTTGTTTGAGAAAACAAGATTTGTTAAAGAAAAAAAAAATTGTTTAAATGACCTATTTGTGTAAAACAAATAAATTGTTTTGAAAAACACCTCATTTTGAAAGTACCTTTTTCGGAAATAGTAATTGTTAAAATTGATTTTTTTCAGAAATACTAATTGTTTAAAATGAATCTATTTTAAAAAAGTGGATTTGTTCAAAAAAGGATTTGTTTAAAAAAGAATTTGTTTAAAAAAGGATTTGTATGAAAAAGAATTTTTTAAAAAAGGATTTGTTAACGAAAAGTTATTGCAAAATGAAAATTTTAAACACTTTCTTAATAAAATTTCCTAAACAAAACCATTTAAATAACAAGATTAATTCAAATTAACTTTTTTCAAAAGAATGTATTGAAACAAACTTATTTATTTACAAAGTATATTATATTTGAAAATATCTTGTTGTTTGACATGGATTTGTTTCAACACGAATTTGTTAACAAAAATAACAAGTTAATTAATTAAAACCTATTTGTTTAAAAAAACTTGTTTAATAAACCTAATTGTTAAAAAGGATTTTTTTTAGAAGTAGTAATTGTTTAAAATATATTTGTTTAAAAAAGGATTTGTTAACAAAACCTACTTGTCTAAACAATATATTTGTTTAAAATAGACTAGATTGACAAACCTATTTTCAAAAATGTTTTGTTTTTTAAAAAATAGTAATTGTTTAAAATATATTTGTTTAAAAAAAAAAATTTGTTTAAAAAAGGTATTGTTAACGAAACTTTCTTCCTTAAACAATATGTTTGTTTCAAACAGACTTTTGTTTCATAAACATCTTTTTTAAAGAAAGAAATTCAAATAGCAATTGTTTAAAATGAATTTGTTTAAGAAAGAGTAATTGTTAAAAGTGTATTTGTTTGAGAAAACAAGATTTGTTATAGAAAATAAACTTGTTTAAAAGACCTATTTGTGTAAAACAAATAAATTGTTTTAAAAAACACCTCATTTTGAAAGTACTTTTTTTCGGAAATAGTAATTGTTTAAAATTGTTTTTTTTTCAGAAATACTAATTGTTTAAAATGAATCTATTTTAAAAAAGTGGATTTGTTTAAAAAAGAATATGTTTAAAAAAGAATTTGTTTAACAAAGGATTTGTTTAAAAAAGGATTTGTTTGAAAAAGAATTTTTTAAAAAAGGATTTGTTAACGAAAAGTTATTGCAAAATGAATATTTTAAACACTTTCTAAATAAAATTTCCTAAACAAAACTATTTAAATAACAAGTTTAATTCAAATTAACTTGTTTCAAAAGAACCTATTGAAACAAATTTTTTTATTTACAAAGTATATATTTGAAAATATCTACCTATTTGTTTGACATGGATTTGTTTTAACACGAATTTATTAACAAAGTTAACAAGTTAATTAATTGAAAACTATTTGTTTAAAAAAACTTTTTTAATAAACCAATTTGTGAAAAGGAATTTTTTGGAAATAGTAATTGTTTAAAATGGATTTGTATTAAAAAAGAAGATTTGTTTAAAAAAGAAGATTTGTTTAAAAAAGAAGATTTGTTTAAAAAAGGATTTGTTAGCGAAACCTACTTGTCTAAACAATATGTTTGTTTAAAATAGACTTGATTGAGAAATCTATTTTTAAAAATGTTTTTTTTACGAAATAGTAATTGTTTAAAATGTGTAAGTTTAAAAAAAAAAAATTTGTTTAAAAAAGGTATTGTTAACAAAACCTTCTTCTTTAAACAATATATTTGTTTCAAATAGACTTGTTTAACAAACATCTTTTAAAAAAAAATTTAAATAGCAATTGTTTAAAATTGATTTGTTTAAAAAGTACTAATTGTTAAAAGTATATTTGTTTAAGAAAACGATATTTGTTCAAGAAAATAAACTTGTTTAAAAGACCTATTTGTGTAAAACAAAGAAATTGTTTAAAAAAACACCCCATTTTAAAAGTACTTTTTTTCGTAAATAGTAATTATTTAAAATTGATTTTTTCCAGAAATACTAATTGTTTAAAATGAATATATTTTAAAAAAGTAGATTTGTTTAAAAATGGATTTGTTAAGAAAACCTGTTTGTCTAAAAAATATGTTTGTTTAAATTAGAAATGTTTAACAAACCTCTTTTTAAAAACGTGTTCTTAAAATAGTAATATTGTTCAAAATGGATTTGTATAAAAATATTAGATTTGTTTAAAAACGGTTTTATTAACGAAACCTACTTGTCTCAACAATATATTTTTATAAAATGAACTTGTTTCACAAACCTATTTTTAAAAATGGTTTTTTTACAAAATAGTATTTGTTTAAAATGTATTTGTTTAAAAAGTAGTAATGGTTAAAAGTGTATTTGTTTAAAAAAAAAGTAGATTTGTTTAAAAAGTAGTAATGGTTAAAAGTGTATTTGTTTAAAAAAAGTAGATTTGTTTAAAAAATTATTTGTTAACGAAACCAACTTGTCTAAACAATATATTTGTTTAAATGTGCCAAAAAGTTTCACAACATTTTTAATCACTTATTTAGCATTTTATCATCAAATCATAATAATTTTTTCAATATTTCGATAAGAAAGAAAAATCTTATTTTTTTATGCTTATTTCACGAATTTTGACCCCGTTGATTTATTATTTTGCATTTTGACCACGAGACGGTGATTATTGGGCCATTATTTTTAATGACCTGAAATTTTGTTGACATAATGACTAAATCTTGCTCGAAATCACCAATAATGCGTATCACCTGCTATTACCTAACGGCTCCTGTTATCAACGGGGGTCATTCCATAATTACCCCGACAATTAGTCATTTTAGAATATAGGCCATTAGTTTCGCTTAAAAGTTTTGGAAATTTCAAACTAATTGCTCATTATTGTTGGAACCTGTAACACGCATAAGTTTATCTATAGAGTAATAATTGCTCTATTTTCTTTTTAAAAATTAGTTTAGAGATGCAGAAAATCGACAAACGTCACAGAAATAAGGGAAATATAATGATTTTGACACGAAAAAGAATTGGCACTTAAAATTTCTATCTAGATATCGACTAGTTAATAGTTGAGGCAATATACAAAAGATCTCAAATAATGTCGTAACTTTTGTTCTATTGTGGGTTAAAATGTAATCTATGCACTGTGATCACTATTTTTAACACTTCCCAAAAAAAATCAATTTTCAATTTTTTTTTTGTTTGAAAAAAGTTTTTGTTTTCGCAAACTTACTTGGATATTTAATTTGAAAGTTTACTTTGGAAATTTATTTTGGAAATTTACTTTGGAAGCTTACTTTGGAAATTTACTATGAAAAGGATTTTTTTTAGTTTTGTTATTTTAAATATAAGAATCTAATTATTTTTTTTTTTAAAAAAGGGTGTTTTTGTAGCCCGTATATCTGGTTAAATAAATAAATAAAAGACTTCTTAGAAATTTACTATGAAAAGACTTCTTAAAAATTTACTTTGGAAATTCTCCTGGGAAATTTACTTTGCAAGTTTACATTGAAAATTTTCCTGGGAAATTTAGTTTGGAAATTTTTCTTAGAAATTTACTTTGGGAACTTTCCTTGTAAAATTATTTTGCAAGTTTGCATTGAAAATTTTTCTGGGAAATTTACTTTGGAAATTTTACTTAGAAATTTACTTTGCAAGTTTACTTTGAAATTTTTCCTTGGAAATTCACTTTGGAAATTTTCTTTGCAAATTTACTTTGGAAGTTTACATTGGAAATTTACTTTGAAAGCTTAACTTTGGAAATTTTACTTGGAAATTAACTTCGGAAATTTTTCTAAGAAATTTACTTTGTCAATTCTCACTGGAAATTTATTTTGGAAATTTTCCTTGGAAATTTATTTTTTAAATTTTCCTGAGAAATTTACTTTGGGGAATTCACCTGGCAAATATTCGTTTGAAACTTTACAATGTAAATTTTTTCCCATAAATTCGCTGTGGAATTTTTTTTTAGCAAATTCACATTAGAAAATCTCCTTAGAAATTTACTTTGGAAGTTTGCTCTAAAAATTTTCATTGGAAATTTGCTTTAAAAGTTTACTTTGAAAATTTACTTTAGAAGTTTACTTTTGAAATTTACCTTGAAAATTTTAATTTGAAAGTTTACTTAAGCAATTTTCCTTGGAAATTTACATTGAAGTTTACTTTGAAAATTTTGCTTAAAAATTTATAATTGGTAATTTTTAATAGAAATTTACTTTGGACGCTTACTTAATTAAAAATTTACTTTGAAAGTTTACTTAAAAATTCTTTTTGCAAATTAACTTTGGAAATTCAGATTGAAAATTTTCCTTGGATTTATTTTGGAAGTAATTGTTAGAAATTTACTTTGATCGTTTACTTTAAACAATTTTTCTTGAAAATTTACTTTGAAAATTTACTTTGATCGTTTACTTTAAACAATTTTTCTTGAAAATTTACTTTGAAAATTTACTTTGGGAATTCTCCTTGGAATTTACTTTGGAAGTTTATTTTGGAAATTTACTATGAAAATTTTTCTTAAAAATTTACTTTGGTCTTTTACTTTGAGAATTTTCCTTGCAATTTTACTTTGAAAGTTTACTTCAGAAATTATTCTTGGAAATTTACTTTGAAAGTTTACTTTGGGAATACTTTTTGGAAATTTACTTTGGAAATTTTGGTTGGAATTTTTCTTTGGAGTTTAGGAAGCCTCTTTGGAAATTTTTCTTTGGAAATTTACCTTGGAAACTTTACTTGAAATTTCACTTGAAATTTTACTTTGGAAGTTTATTCAAAACTTTTTTTGAAATTCACTTTGAAAAATTGTTTTTAGAAATTTACTTTTGCAATTCTCATTGTAAATTTACTTTGGATGTTTACATTGAAAATTTCCCTTTGAAGTTCAATTCGGAAATTTTTCTTAGAAATTTACTTTGGAAACTTTTCGTGAAATTTCATTTTCAAGTTTATTCTTGAAATTTTTCTTAGAAATTTGCTTTCGAAGTTTACTTTGCAGATTTTCTTAGGAAATTTACTTTCAAAGGTTTCTTTGGAAATATTTATTAGAAATTTACTTTGGAAATTATTCTTGGAAATTTACTTTTAGGAATACTTTTTGCAAACTTAATTTGCAAGTTTACTTTAAATATTTTTCTTGAAAATTTACTTTGGAAGTTTACAGTACAAAGTATTTTCGAAATTTGCTTTAAAAGTTTACATTGAAAGTTTACTTTTGAAATTTACCTTGGAAATTTACTTGGTCATTTTTAATAGAAATTTTCTTTGGAAGTTTATTTTGGAAATTTACTTTAAAAGTTTACTTTGAAAGTTTACTTTGGAAATTCTTTTTTATTTTTACTTTGGAAATTTAGGTTGGAAATTTTCCTTGACAATTTACTTTGGAAGTTTACTTTGAAAATTCCCCTTGAATATTTATTTTGGAAGTTATTGTTAGAAATTTACTTTGGTCGTTTACTTTAGGAATTTTTCTAGCAAATTTACTTTGAAAATTTACTTTCGTAATTTTCCTTTAAAATTTACTTCGATCGTTTATTTTGGAAATTTTATTTTGAAATTTACTTTGGTAGTTTACTTAAAAAATTTTCCTTGGAAATTTGCTATAAAAGTTTACTTCGAAAATTTACTATGAAGATTTTTCTTGGGAATTTACTTTGAAAGTTTACTTTGGGAATACTTTTTGGAAATTTACTTCGGAAATTTTGCTTGGAAATTTTTCTTGGAAATAATTTCAAAAAGTTTTCTTAGAAATATACTTCTGGAATTCTTATTAGAAATTTCCTTGGAAATTTTACTTTAATAATTTTCCTTGGAAATTTGCTATAAAAGTTTACTTTGTAAATTTCCTTTAGAAATTTACTTTTGAAATTTACCTTGAAAAATTTACTTTGAAAGTTTACTTTAAGAATTTTTCTTGCAAATTTACATTGGAAGTTGACTTTGAAAGTTTTCCTTGGAAATTTACATTGGTAATTTTTAATTGAAATTTACTTTGGAAGTTTATTTTGGAAATTTGCTTTGAAAAATTGTTCTGAAAAATTTACTTTGGGAATTCTCTTTGCAAATTTAGTTTCTAAGTTTACATTCGAAATTTACTTTGAAAGCTTAACTTTGGAAATTTTCTTTGGAAAGTAACTTCGGAAATTGTTCTTGGCAATTTACTTTGGAAATTTTTCTTGGAAATTTACTTTGGAAATTTTTCAAGAAATTTATGGAAAATTGACAAAGGAATTTTCCAAGAGAAATTTCCAGGAATTTTTCTAGAGAAATTCCCGGCAGAAAAGTTCATAATGAAAATACTATTTTTCACTTTTTTAATGATGATTGAGAAATGACTAATTTTTTCCAAAGTGGTTTGAATGATTATTAAATGACCTTAAAAGTTAAATTGACTAAAATGGTTCAAAATAGGGGTTTTTAATTTTCTCATTTGAAACAGAAAGACATTTAAAGTGAAGTGCTTTCAGATCTCATTAAAGATTATCGAACAATCTTTAAATAATCTTAAAACCTATATAAATCCTCGCTGTTCTAGTGTTAGATTTTTTTCCATTATTTTATTATCATTTGTTATTTTAAAGCATACTTGAAAGTCCATTATATAATTGACAAAAAAATTCAGGAAGTGAATCCTGAGTTTTAGGATATTTTGAAAATATTCTGTATGATTTTATTTATTTAGATTAAAAAAATTTCATTTAAAATCAAAATATTTGGTAATTTTATTAAATTTATGGATCATTATTAAATGTTTAAATTATAATTTCATATCTAAATTTTTATTATTATTTTTATTATTATTATTTATAAAATATTAATTGTAAAAATTTGAAAAATTAAAGACATTTGACTGGAATATTTGTAAAATAAGACGGAAATATTCCAATATAGTATTTTAAAATACTGTAGGAATATTCCACTAGAAAATTTATAAAATATTACAGTAATTTTTCAATAGCATATTTGAAAAATACTAGAATAATATTTCTATGAAATAATTAAAAAATACTTCAAAAATATTCCAAGTGAATATTTAAAAAAATTGCGGTAATATTCCAGATGAATATTTTTGAAATATTTGTAGAATAATCTGATGGAATATTCGAAAAAAATTGCTAGAATATTCGAGTGGAATATGTTTAAAATATTGCTAAAATATTTTGTAAAATATTTGCGAAATATTGCTGGAATATTTTTTAAAAGACACCAACTAAATATTTTCTCGGAAGATTAATAAATTATTTAAAAAAAATATTGTTAGAATATTGCTGTGAATTATTGCTGAAATAACTGAGTCAAGTCGTGCTGGTTGGAATATTTCTAATAAATATTATTGACTTTTTACAAAAATTCCAAGTAACTGTAAAATATTGCTAATTATGGATTATTTCACCACAGTTTTATAAAATATTCCAACATAGTTTTATAAAAATATTCAAGCAACGTTTCATGAATTATTTCAGCACAATTTCATCTAATATTTTAGCAATTTTTTGTAGAATTATTTCAGAGACTTTTTGTAACAATAATTCAGCAAAATTTCATAAATTAATTCAGCAGAATTTTATAAATTATACCAGCAACTTTTCATAAAAATATTCCAGCAACATTTCATAATTTAATTCAGCAGAATTTCATTAAAAATTCCAGCAAAATTTCATGAATTATTTTAGAACAGTTTCATAGAAATATTTCAGTGAATTTCATAAATTATTTTAGCAAAATTTTATAAAATACTCCAGCAACATTTTGTGAATTAATTCAGCACAATTTTTATAAAATATTTAAGCAACTTTTTTTATATAATATTCCAGCAATATTTCATGAATTATTTCAGCAAAATTTTATAAAATAATCTAGCCACATTTCCTGAATTAATTTAGCACAATTTTGTAAAATATTACTGCAAAGTGTAAAAAAAAATGAGCAACTTTTCGTAAAAATATTCCAGCAACATTTCATGGATTATTTCAGCACAGTTTCGTAAAATATTCCAGCACATAGTTTTATAAAAATATTTCAGCAACGTTTCATGAATTATTTCAGCTCAAATTCATAAAATATACGAGCATCTTTTTTTATAAAATATTCCAGCAACATTGCATAAATTATTTCTGCACAATTTCATATAATATTCCAGGATAGTTTGATAAATTATTCCTGCACAGTTTTCTAAAAACATTTCTGCAACATTTTATGAATTATTTCAGCGCAATTGTAAACAATATTTTAGTAATTTTTCGTACTAATATTCCAGCCACATTTTATAAATTATTTTAACACAAATTCATAAAATATACCCGCAACTTTTTTATAATATATTCCAGGAACATTGCATGAATTATTTCAGCACGATTTCATAGAATATTCCAGCACAGTTTCATAAAATATTCCAACACAATTTTATAAAAATTTTCCAGCAACATTTCAAGGAATTAATTCAGTAAAATAATATAAAATATTCCAGTAACTTTTCGTAAAAATATTCCAGCAACATTCCATTAATTAATTTAGCACAATTTCGTAAAATATTGCAGCACAGTTTCAAAAAAAAACATTCGAGCAAATTTTCGTAAAAATATTCCAGCAACATTTCATGGATTATTTTAGCACAGTTTCACAAAATATTTCAGCAAATTTTTCATAATATATTCCAGCAACATTACATGAATTAATTTAGCACAATTTCATAGAATATTGTAGCACAGTTTCATAAAATATTCCAAGACAATTTTATAAAAATGTTCCAGCAACATTGCATAAATTAGTTCAGCAAAAATTTATTAAATATTCCAGCAACATTTAAAGATTTATTTCAGCACAGTTTTATATAAATATTCCAGCAACATGTAACAATTTAATTTACCACAATTTCATAAAATATTTTAGCAACAAAAGTATTTCAGCACAATTTAATAAAATATTCCAACACAATATTATAAAAAAAAATTCAGCAACGTGTCATGAATTATTTTAGCACAGATTTTTTAAATTTTCCAGCGAAATTTAATTAATTACTTTAGCATAATTTCATAAAATATTCCAGCACAGTTTTGTTAAAATATTCTTGCAATGTTTAGTAAAAATATTCCAGCGACTTTGTGTAAAAATATTGCAGAAACATTTCATAGAATATTCTAGCAATTTTTGCAAAAATATCCCAGCAACATTTTATGAGTTATTTTAGCACAAATTCCAAAAATATAGCACCAACTTTTTTATAAAATATTTCAGGAACATTGCATAAATTATTTTAGCACAATTTCATAGAATATTCCAGCACAGTTTCATTAAATATTTCAACACAATTTTATAAAAATATTTCAGCAACATTTCATAAAATATTTCAGAAAAACTTTATAAAATATTCCAGCAACATTTCAAGAATTACTTTAGCAGTTTCATAAAATATTTTAGCACAGTTTTATATAAATATTCCAGCAACATCTAACAAATTAATTTACCACAATTTCATTAAATATTTCAACAACAAAATAATTTTAGCACAATTTAATAAAATATTCCAACACAATTTTATAAAAGAAAATCAGCAACAGTTCATGAATTATTTCAGCACAGATTTATAAAATATTTCAGCAAAATTTAATTAATTACTTTGGCATAATTTTATAAAATATTCCAGCACAGTTTTGTAAAAATATTCTTGCAATGTTTAGTCAAAATATTCCAGCGACTTTTATGCAAAAATATTGCTGAAACATTTCATAAATTAATTCAGCAGATTTTCATTAAATATGACAGAAAAATTTCATGAATTATTTTAGCAAAATGTTATAAAATATTTCAGCAACATTTCATAAATTAATTCAGCAAAATTTTATAAAATGTTCCAGCAACTTTTTGTAAAAATATTCCAGCAATTATTGTAAATAAATTCCAGCAATTTTTGACGAATTGATACAGCATAATTTTATAAAATACTCTAGCAAAATTTCACAAAAATATTCCACCGACATTTCATGAATTATTTTATCAAAATTTGGTAAAGTATTTTCAGCAACTTTTCGTAAAAATATTCCAGCAACATTTCATGAATTAATTTAGTACAATTTCGTGAAATATTACAACATAGTATCAAAAAATAAACATTTGAGCAATTTTTCGTTAAAATATTCCAGCAACATTTCATAGATGATTTTAGCACAATTTCACAAAATATTCCACCACATGCATAGTTTTATAAAAATATACCACCAACATTGCATGACTATTAACACATTAATTAACCACAATTTCATAAAATATTCCAGCAACAAAATTATTTTAGCACAATTTAATAAAATATTCCAACATAATTTTATAAACAAAATTAAGCAACATTTCATGAATTATTTTTGCACAAATTTATAAAAATATTCCAGCGAAATTTAATGAATTACTTTAGCATAATTTCATAAAATATTCCAGCACAGTTTTGTAAAAATATTGCCAGAAACATTTCATAAATTAATTTTGTTGAATTTCATCAAATATACCAGCAATATTTCAGAAATTATTTTAGAACAGTTTCATAAAATATTCCAGTGGCATATCATGAATTATGTCATCAAATTTATATAAAATATTCCAGCAATATTTCATAAATTAATTCAGCAAAATTTTATAAAATGTTCCAGCAACTTTTCGTAAAAATATTCCAGCAACATTTCATGGATTATTTCAGCACAGTTTCATAAAATATTCCAGCACGTAATTTTATAAAATATTTCAGCAACATTTCATAAATTATTTTATCAAAATTTTATAAAATATTGCAGCAACATTTTATAAATTATAATTTTGCAAAATTTTATAAAATGTTCCAGCAACTTTTCGTAAAAATATTCCAGCAACATTTCATGGATTATTTCCGCACAATTTCAAAAAATATTCCAGCACGTAGTTTTATAAGATATTCCAGCAACATTTCATAAATTAATTGAGCAAAATTTTATAAAATATCCCATCAAAATTGCATAAATTATTCGAGAACAATTTCATAAAATATTCCAACAACAATTCACAAAAATATTCCTAAACAAATCACACATTGCCGGAATCGTTCGTTTTTAAAATATTCCGAAAATTCATTTAATCAACATTTTTGATTTTATTTTACAAGATGAAATATTAAATATTTTTTATTTTATTTTAGAAGACGAAATTGTATTAAATATTTTTCATTTTATTTTAGAAGACGTAATTTTATTAAATATTTCTGATTTTATTTTAGAAGCTGGAATTTTACCTCGAAATTTAATTAGAGTAATATTTAGTTAAAATTCCCAGAATTCGAACCGTCGAAGTATTCCTCGAATATTTTCCGATTGTAAATAAAATCACTGTTTATATTAGAATTTTTAGAAATTCTAATAATATAATAAAAATATTAATAATAAAATTGATGATAATAATATAATAAAAATATTAATAAAAAAATTGATAATAATAATATAATACAAATAATTAAATTAATAATAATAAAAATAATTTATTAATGGCAGCCTCGTCACGAAAGCGCTCCTCTTCAGGTATTTCAATCTCCTAATAAACGTTTAATCGTTATCAAAGCACCAAGTTAGCGTGGAAAAATGGTTCGTGCCCCCTTCCCCTCTCGCTCCACCCTCTCCAGGCCCCCACCAGACTCGCCACCCCCGCCCAACTTGAATCAAGAGAATCGAGCAGTCCGCCCTTCCGCCCCCCGCGCGCCTCTGCCCTACGAGTGACGTCGCGCCGTCACCGCTCGACCCGAATTTACCCGAGCGACCCGATCCTACCCGAACGTGCGTTCGAATCGTGAATCCCGCGTCAGTGTAGAAACCGCTTTCGCGGTCCACGGTTCACTTTTCCGGACATCGCTTTTTTGCCGCTGCTACCGGTTCACCACGCGTCACTCTATTCTCTTATTAAAAAAAAATATATATATTGCCAAAAAGCCAAACACCCGCGACTCGTGTGGAGAGAAAAAAGAAACACCCCCTCCCGAAAAAAATTAATTTTTTCCTCCTATTATTAGTTTTTGTTTTTTTTTATCGAAAAAAAAATTGTGGTGGGGGAAAGAGCACGCGAGTCGTTTTTTCATCCCGGGGTAATTAGTGTCATTGAATTGAACCCATGAACGAGATAAAAAAAAAAGTGAGATAGTGAATTATTTTTAAAGTGCAATAATCGGTGCTCTTAGTAAAAATAACTGGAAATAAGAACTTTCTTGTTTAGTGGATTTTTTGAGTTGTTTTTAATTGTTGATTGTTTTGGATTAATTGGGATTTGAAGTGTTGATGAAAATTTTCGAATGTGAAATTTTTTAAGTGAAAAAAATCCAGGTGTTGACAATTTCGGACTGTTGATTTAAAAAAAAGTGATGAATTTTTAAATAAATTTTAACGGTTGATGAACTGTTCGACTGTTGATGACGTATTCTAATTGAGGATAAATTTTAAATGTTGATAAGAAATTTGAAGAGGTGAAAAAATTCGCATACTTGATAAAAGAACTGGAATTGTTGATAACTGATTCGGATTGATGAAAACAAGGTTGAATTGTTGGTAAATAATTACCAAGAGTTGATAATAAATTGGAATTGTTGATGACAATTTCGAAAAATAATTTGAAACATTGACGGCAAATTAGCATTTTTCAACAATTAACAACACTTGCCGATTTTAAACCATTGATTGTTGATAAAAAATTTTAACAGTTGACAACAAACTCGAGAGTTGAAAAAAGAAGAATTGTGGATTAACAATTTTAAACTTTTGAAAATAAATTTCAACTGTTGATAAAATTCGAATCTGAAAATTTCGAATGTTGATAAAAATCCAAACTGTTGATAAAAAATCCAAATTGTTGATAACAGTCAATTGAACAAGAAACACTTGATCCATTTAATATCAATTTCAAATTCTTGAAAACGATTTTAAATTCTTTCTTAAATATTTATTCAACATTTATCAACAATTAAAAATCTAAAATTACACAAAGTGAAAAAAAAAATTATCTTGACACCAAAAGAAAATTAAAATCACCAAAACAACTGAGAAGTAAACAAAAGAATTTTTAAAATTCGAGGAAATTTTCAAGAGTCGAGAAAAAAAAGTTGGACTCTTTAATTAATTTAGAGAATTAAATTGTCGTTCTGATAATCGCCAAGCGATTAAAAATAATCTCGAAATTCTAGTCAGTGAGAGAAATTTATTTTGAGAAATAAATAAGGTACCAGAAGAATTTTATTATTTTTCTGATTTGTGTTTATTTCGTAAAGAAAGTGTGTTGTTGTTGAGAGCGGGGAAGGTCACGGAGGAAAACAAACGTTTCGAGGACGCTGGCGACGCTTGTGTTTAAATCTCTAGAATCGCCGAGACAATGACAGATCAACGGGGCGAATTTTGTGGCTCGAGAGGTTTCGCCAAATCAGTGCTAAATTCTCGGAAATAGATAGAGAATTGTTTGTGACCCCCGCCCCTCCCCCAGAAGTGTAAAATTAATTTTTGGGGCGAGGCAAAGAAAAAAAAAATTTATATTTAAAAAAATATAAAAAAAAATAAATAAAATTGGATTGTGATATTGTGTGATTTTTAATTAATTTTTTTTTTTTTTTTTGAGGAATTGACAGTGGAATAAGTGGGAAAAATTTCGCCGAATCCGGGTAACGATATGTACCCCTGGTACCGGGAGAGCGTCGCCGCGGCTGCAGCCGCCGGGCTTGGCGGCCCGGTAGGAGTTGTCGGTTCCGGATTTTGCTCAACCGCCCCCGGCCAAGGTGGTACCACGATCAAGACCGAAAGCGGATATTCGGACTGTATGTTGGCGCTAGACTACGTTCAGAGCAAGGTAAAATTTTAAATAAAATTTTAGGAAAAAATAAAAAAAAAAAATTTTTTAAAACAGTGACTCCCCCCCCCCCTCTCCGGTATTTTGTCAATTTTTTTTTTCACTTTACGCTGCCAAAGACGGCATTTGAATATAGTCGCGGCCATAAATTAAACGGAAAAATTAAATGGAAAAAAATTGGAGCGGGAAAAAAAATAAATAAACAAAAATAATTTGGGGAGAAAAATAAAGAAAATAATTAGGAATATAATAGTGCAAAATTGGGGCGAATTTAATAATCATGGGGAAAAATTAAGAAAAAAAAAATTATACACGCAGGGGCGGCGATTTGGAAATTTTTGAGTTGACCCGTTGAGGGACGGGGAGGGGTAGAGAAATAAAAAGAGTTTTATAATTAGAGAAATTATTTTAACGCATAAGTTTGACAATTTTTTTTTTATTTCGAGTAAGAAATTCATTTGTAATTGTTTATAACGTGATTACACAACGCGCGCGCGCGCGATTAGTTTCTAGTTTGTTTTATCAAGAATAATAAATATTTTAAATGTAATACTTAAAGATAAATTAAACAAAATTTGTTAAATTTTAGAATTGAAAATTTTTTTAAAATAATTGAAATTTGAGGGAAAAAATGCTAAAAATAAAAAAAAATTGGATAAAATGAGAATAATTGAAATTGGGTGAAATAATTGAAAATTGAAGAAAATAATGAAAATTTGAGACAAATAATTGAAAATTTAGGAATTTAATTGTGGAATAGTGGAAATAATTGAAAATTTAAGAATTTAATTGTGGAATAGTAGAAATAATTAAAAATTGAAGAAATTGACTGTAAAATGAAATGAAAATTATTAAAATTTGAGAAAAATATTTTAAAATCTAGAAAATTAATTGAAGAATAATGAAAATAATGAAAAATTGAAGAAAATAATGTTAATTTATGAAAAATAATTTTAAAAAATTACAACATATATATTGTAATAAAATAAAATAATCGCAGAATAAAAAAAATAATTGTAAATTAAAAAAAAACTGAAATTTGTGATAAATAATAAACAAAATTAGAAAATTAATGTAAAAAAAAAAAATTGAATAATGAGATAAATAACTGGAAATTTAGGAATTTAATTGAGGAATAATAAAAATAATTAAAAATTGAAGAAATTGATTGCAAAATAATAACAATAACAATTAAAAATTTTAGAAGAAAATGCTTCAAATTTTTAGAAATTAATTCGGCAAAAATGAGAAAAATTAAAATTGTGTGAAATAATTGAAAAATGATAAAAATAATTGAAATTTGAAGAAAATAATAAATATTTGGAAAAAATAATTGAAACAATTACAGAATATTTGTGTAGTAAAAGAAAGTACCTAATTACAAAATAATTTCAAGAATTTCAAATAGAGGAAAATATTTAAAACATTATAGAAAAAATTGAAAATTGAAGTAAATAATTGAAATTTGAGGTAAATAATTAATATTTTTGGAATTAATCAACAAATAATCAAAATAATATAAAATTTGTAAAAATGATTAAAAAATGAAAAACTTAATTAAACATTGACGAACGTAATTGAAATTTAAAACAAATAATTGGAATTTGAGATAAATAATAAAAAAAATTAGAAAATTGATTTAAAAATAATTGAAAATAACAAATAAGTAAATACACAAAACTTAAATAGCGAGAAAAACAAACAAGGAAAAACAATGTAAACAAAAATAAACAAATGGGAGATAAAAATAGACTAAAAGAGTAAAAAAAAAGAGATGAGATTATTAGTATGTTTAGAGATTGATGAAAGGGGTGGTTATTTTTTAAATTTTTTTAGGAGTATTCCTATTATTTTTTAATTATTTAATTGAAGAGGGGAAATTAAAAAAATTATTTTAAAATATGGGGGGAGATTTATGAAAGATCATAAAATTGGTGAATATTCGAGGAATATTTTAGAATTTAAATAAATATTTTTAAAGAAAATTTAGTGGAAAGTTGCAGAGGAATATTCGGGGAATATTTTACAATTTATTTTTGGAATAATTTAATATTTTAAATACTCCAATAATATTTTAAATAGTTCAAAAATATTCTGAATACACTAAAAGAATATTTCTCAAGAATATTTTTAATATTCGCAAAATATTTTTAATATCCTATATTTATTTTAAATTTTCTAAGAATATTTTAAATATCTAAAGAATATTTTTAATATACGAAAAATATTTTTAATATCCTATATTTATTTAAAATTTTCTAAAAATATTTTAAATATTCTAAGAGAATTTTAAATACTCCAAAAATATTAAAAATATTCCAAGAAAATTTATAAATTTTTTAAGAATCTTCTGAATACTCCAAAAATATTAAAATACCGTAAGAAAAGTTTTAAAATATTTTTAAAATGTTCTAAATATTCCAAGAATATTCTAAATATTGGAAAAATATTGTTAAAAAAATACTTTAACAGTATTTTAAATTTCCCAAGAATATTGTAAATATTCCAAGAATATTCTAAATACTCCAAAAATAATTTAAATACCCTGAAAAGATTGAAAATATTCCAAGAAAAATTTTAAATACTTCAATATTGTTTTATATACTCTAGAAGAATATTTTGATTATTTTAAGAATATTATAAATATTCCAAGATTGTTCTTAATACTCTAAGAATATTTTATAAATATTAAAAGTTTATTCTAAATATTCCAGGAGTATTAAAAATAGCCCAAGAATATTATAAATATCCTAAGAATATTCTAATACTCCAAGATTACTTTAAATATTCCTCAAACTTTCTAATAACACTGAGGGATATTTCTATAATTTTTGGAATATTTTGAAAGTAAGTTTTAGCGAATGTTCCAGGTGTAGGTATCAATTATATATCTTTTTTTAATATTATATTGTATTTTTTTTAAATTCCATTTTGTAGTCCTTAAAATATTCTAAATATTTCGCGATTATTTTAATATTTTAAACATTCCAAAAATATTACAAATATTCCAAATATTCCAAAATTGTTGTAAATATTCTAAAATAGTTTAAATATGTCAAAAAATATTATAATAATAAATATTCCCTATATTTCAGCGATATTCAATGAAAATATACGTAGACGAATATTCCAGGAATATCATTCAAATTTCAAGAATATAATCGAGAAATATTCTATGCTCTTAAAAAAATATATTCCAAAGTTATATTTTGTGAATATTTCCAATCATTGGATTGTCATTTTTCAATTTTTTCATCGGATATTCCTGGAATATTACTGAAAAATAGTTTCGTGAAATATTTCTCGAATCTTGCGTTCTTTTAATGTAGATTTTTAAATGTCAGTAAATTAGAAAAAATTCCATAGTTTAATTTCCTGAAATATTTCATGAACTGCTATCGAGTAATATTCCAGGAATATTTCACAGATTTTTTCTCAGAGTATTTCGATAATTTCTTCGAGGGATATTTAAAATTTTTGAGTAAAATTATATTCCTGGAATATTAGTTGCTTACAATTAAAAAATATTCCATAGAATATTTCAGTAATATTCCATAATGATATTCCAAGAATATAAATAGAGATATTCCAGAAATATTAACAATTATATTTCAGAAATATTTACAACGATATTCCAGGAATATTCCACTGTGATATTCCAGGAATATTTTACAACTATATTCTAGGAATATTTTGCGATACTCCAGTAATACTCCACAATCACATTCCACATAAAACATAAATAATTTTTTTTTATTATTATTTAAATATAAAAATACAAGTTCTAAATTGACCAGTCTAGTGTTTATTAAACACAAAAAAAAAGTTTTTATTAAAGCAATTAAACGAACGTAAGGAATAATTAGCCAAATAAGTGTCTGAATAATATTTCAAACGCTGTCGATTTTGTTATTTTGCAAGTGAACAGGCCTTGGAGTTTTTCTCTGCTGTGCAAACTAAACAGACTATGTGCACCGTTCTTGTCAGCTAATATGGCAGTTCCGTTTTCTAAATGCTAAAAAGAATCAGGCAGCCAAGCGAAGCAGGCAATTCTTCCCCATTTCACCAGTTCACTGCCACTTCGTAAAAATAGAATCCATAAAAAAAAAGAAAAATTAGTTTTAAAATAGATTCTGTCAATTCTAAATCGTATATTTATTTACTTTCTTTTTTTTCGAAAAATAAAAAAAAAATTTCTATAAACAAGAAATTTTCCAAGAATGCTGTTGGAATATTTTTCAAAAAAAAATTTAAACAACTTGAAAATAAATTCTAGGAATGTTCTTGGGAAATAGAAAAATCAGTGGTAATATTTTATATTTATATTTCAGAAATATTCCGCAAGAAAATTTCAGGAATGTTTCATCAGAAAAATACTGGAATATTACTGGAATATTTCTGGAATATTTTGTGAAGAATTAGAAATATTGAAAAAATATTGTAATATTTCTCGGGAATATCCATTAAATATTAATGGAATATTTTTTTTAAACAATAAAAAATATTTCAAAAGATAATATTCCTGGAATATTACAAAATATAATATTCCAAGAATGTAAAAAAGGAATAATATTCTAGGAATAATGCAAGGGATATTATTCCAGGAATATTTTAAAGGGTAATTTCAGGAATTTACCAAAGGATAATTTCAGGAATATTCCAAGAATATTATCAAGGTAATATTCCAAGAATATGCTAAAGGTAATATTCTAGGAATATTCTAAGAGCTAAATTCAGAAATAATCCAAAATATAATTCCAGGAATATTCTAAAGGATAATTTCTGGAATATTTCAAAGATAATATTCCAGGAATATTTCAAAATTTCCAAAGATATTTCCAAGAATATTCCAATAGATAATTCAAATAATATTATAAAGTTTATTTATAGGAATTTTTCTTGAAAGTAATTCTTTTTAAAATACTGGAATATTTCCCAAAAAAATTCAAAATAATTTCACGGAAAATTCTTGGTAAATACACGGAAATTACATGGAGAGAATCAAAATTAGTTTAACTGGAAATTACTTAGAATATGAACAGAAGTTTTTAGAATTTCCGTGGTATTTTCCCAGAATTTATATTTTCCGGAAATTATACCAAACTTGAGCGGAAGTAACACGAAAATTACACGGAAAATGTTAGGAATTTTTCCGTGCAAATTTATAAAACTGGAAGTTCCACAAAAGTTACACGGAAAATTGGACGGAAATTAAATGGAAAGTATCTTTGGTACTTTCCGTGGAACTTTCATAATATTTACAAAGACAGTGTTAGAAATACTTTTCGTACAAATCATGAAAAGTTTCCGTATAATTTACACGGAAATTTCTTCTGCCTTTTTCCATGAAATTTTCCATGAAACTTTCGAGAAATTCACTTTCCGTGTAATTTACGGAAAATTTTTCATCTTAACTTTCGAGGAATTTCCAGGAAAGCGATCTAATGCAGAAATTTTTTCCTTTGTATTTTCCGTGTAAAATTACATTTTCGGGAAATTGCTGGAAATTTTCAAAGAATTCCAAGAAACTTTTAAGAATTTTTTACACGGAAATTACTTTTGTGACTTTTCGTGAAATTTCCGGAATATTTTTCGTAAACTTTCAAGAGATTCCCTAAAAAAGTGGACATCGACCTAATACGGAAACTTTGTGTAATCTACACGGAAATTTGCGGAAATACCTTTCCTCGATACTTTCCGTGTAATCTTCCATTTTCCTCTAAAATTCAAGACTTCAAGAAATTTCTAGAGAAATCCCAGAGACAATTTTTTCGTGAAAATCATGAAGAGTTTCCGTAGGATTTGCACGGAAATTACTTTTTGTCACTTTCCGTGTAATTTTTTCGAAAAATTTATCATCTAACTTTCGAGAAATTCCCAGGAAAGCGATCTAATACAGAAATGTTTTCCTTTGTATTTTCCGTGTAAAATTACATTTTCGGGAAATTTCTAGAAAATTTCACAGAATTCCAAGAAATTTTTTAAAATTTTTTACACGGAAATTACTTTTGTCACCTTTTGTGAAATTTCCGGAAAATTTTTCATAAACTTTCAAGAAATTCCCTAAAAAAGTGGAAATTGTCCTAATTCGGAAACTTTGTGTAATCTACACGGAAATTTTTCGGAAATACTTCCCGTTTAAAATTCCATTTTCCTCTAAATTTCTAGATCTCAAGAAATTTCTATAGAAATCCCAGAGACATTTTTTTTTCTTAAAGTCATGAAGAATTTACACGGAAATTACTTTTTGTCACTTTCCGTGTAATTTCCGGAAAATTTTTCATCTAACTTTCATGAAATTCCCTGGAAAATTGGAAATTGTTTTAATAAGGATACTTTGTGTAAAATACACGGAAATTTTGAGAAAATACTTTCCCTCGATACTTTCCGTGTAAAATTATATTATTTTACGGAAATTACTTTTTGGTCACTTTCCGTGTAATTTCCGGAAAATTTGTCATCCAACTTTCGAGGAATTTGCAGGAAAGCGATTTAATACAGAAATTTTTTCCTTTGTATTTTCCGTGTAAAATAATATTTTCGGGAAATTTCTAGAAATTTTCACAGAATTCCAAGAAACTTTTAAGAATTATTTACACGGAAATTACTTTTTGTCACTTTCCGTGTAATTTCCGGAAAATTTTTCATCTAACTTTCATGTAATTCCCTGGTAAATTGGAAATTGTTTTAATAAGGATACTTTGTGTAAAATACACGGAAATTTTGCGGAAATACTTTCCCTCGATATTTTCCGTGTAAACTTCCATAGTCCTCTAAATTTCGAGATTTCAAGAAATTTCTAGAGAAATCTCAGAGACATGTTTTTCGCAAAGATCATGAAGAATTTCCGTAGAATTTACACGGAAATTAGTTTTTGTCATTTTCCGTGTAATTTCCTGAAAATTTTTCATGAACTTTCAAGATATTCCCTTGGAAACGTAGAAATTGTCGTAATACGGAAACTTTGTGTATAGTCTATACGAAAATTTTGCGGAAATACCTTTCCTCGATACTTTCCGTGTAAACTTTTCTTTTGGTCATTTTCCGTGTAATTTCCGGAAAATTTGTCATCCAACTTTCGAGGAATTTCCAGGAATGCGATTAATTACAGAAATTTTTTCCTTTGTATTTTCCGTGTAAAATTACATTTTAGGGAAAATTTTCGAAATTTTTACAGAACTCCAAGAAGCTTCCAAGAATTTTTTACACGGAAATTACTTTTGTCACTTTCTGTGAAATTTCCTGAAAATTGTTCATAAACTTTCAAGAGATTCCCTAAAAAAGTGGAAATCGACCTAATACCGAAACTTTCTGTAATCTACACGGAAATTTTGCGGAAATATGTTCTCTCTATACTTTGCGTGTAAACTTCCATTTGCCTCTAAATTTCAAGATTTCGGTAAATTTCCAGAGAAATCCCAGAGACATTTTTTTTTCTGAAAGACATGAAGAATTTACACGGAAATTACTTTTTGTCACTTTCCGTGTAATTTCCGGAAAATTTTTCATGAACTTTTAAGAAATTCCTTGGAAAATTGGAAATTGTTTTAATACGGAAACTTTGTGTAATATACCCGGAAATTTTGCGGAAATACCTTTCCTCGATACTTTCCGTGTAAAATTCAATTTTTTTCTAAATTTCAAGATTTCAAGAAATTTCTAGAGAAATCCCAGAGACATTTTTTTTCTAAAAGTCAGGAAGAATTTCCATAGAATTTACACGGAAATTACTTTTTGTCACTTTCCGTGTAATTTCCGGAAAATTTTTCATGAACTTTTAAGAAATTCCCTGGAAAATTGGAAATTGCTTTAATAAGGAAACTTTGTGTAATATACACGGAGATTTTGCGGAAATACCTTTCCTCGATACTTTCCGTGTAAAATTCAATTTTTTTCTAAATTTCAAGATTTCAAGAAATTTCTAGAGAAATACCAGGGACAATTTTTTCGTGAAAATCATGAAGAATTTCCGTAGAATTTACACGGAAATTACTTTTTGGGCACTTTCCGTGTAATTTCCTGAAAATTTGTCATCTAACTTTCGAGGAATTTCCAGGAAAGCGATTTAATACAGAAATTTTTTCCTTTGTATTTTCCGTGTAAAATTACATTTTGGGGAAATTTTTTGAAATTTTCACAGAACTCCAAGAAACTTCCCAAGAATTTTTTACACGGAAATTACTTTTGTCACTTGTCGTGAAATTTCTAGAAAATTGTTTATAACTTTTCAAGAAATTCCCTAAAAAGTTGGAAATTGTCCTAATACGGAAACTTGCAGTAATATACACGGAAATTTTGCGGAAATACCTTTCCTCGATACTTTCCGTGTAAAATTCAATTTTTCTCTAAATTTCAAGATTTCAAGAAATTTCTAAAGAAATCCCACGGACAATTTTTTTCTGAAAGTCATGAAAAATTTCCGCAGAATTTACACGGAAATTATTTTTTGTCACTTTCCGTGTAATTTCCGGAAAATTTGTCATCTAACTTTCCGTGTAATTTCCAGAAAAGTTTTCATAAACTTTCAAGATATTCCCTGCTAAAGTGGAAATCGTCCTAATACAGAAACTTTGTGTAATTTACACGGAAATTTCGCGTGTAGATTGTAGTATATAGATTACCTCTATACTTTCCGTGTAAACTTCCATTTGCCTCTAAATTTCAAGATTTCGGTAAATTTCCCGAGAAATCCCAGAGACAATTTTTTTCCGAAAGTCATGAAAAATTCCCGCAGAATTTACACGGAAATTACTTTTTGCCACTTTTCGTGTAATTACCCGAAAATTCGTCATTAACCTTTTGTGGAATTCCCCAAAAAAACTTCTAACAGAAATTTAATGTAATTTTCCCGAAAACCTTGAACTGAATTTTCACGGAAAACCTCATGATTTTTTCCGTGAATATTGTGTGTAATTTCCTGAAAAATTCCCTAAAGTTCTCCTGAAAATTCCACGGATATCCTACGGAAATTTTCATGAATTTTATTTTTATTCAAAAAACGCTTTTTTCCGTGTCGAAAAATGCAAAAAATCGCAAATTCTCGTCAACTTTCCGTGTAGAATCTTTAAAAATTTGATAAAAAATTTAGTATTTGATTCTTGCAATCGATGTGTGTTGTGTAGGCGACGAGGCGCGTGCGATCTCATTTATCATTGACGTTCCCGCGAGAGAGAGAGAGAGAGAGAGAGACTCCGTAAAGGCCGAACGAAAGAGAACTTCATTGACTTCCCGGGCAAAAAAGGCTTTGAAAGTGCAACACACTGCACACGATTTCCCCTTCGTCTCGTCCCACCACTTTTCCGCTCGACAACCATAAGTACGACCGTTCATTAACTCTCATAAAAACTAGGTATTATCAACGTTTGCTTGCAAGCTGACACCTCTTTTTTGTCCCCTTGAGTTTTTCCTTACGTATCGTGTTTCGACGTTAAGGCGCGACCATTCGACAATATATACAAACGTTTATTTTACTCTCCTCAAAACCCCTTTTAAAGAGGCAAAAAATCAGACATGAAACGTCATCAGCTTCTTGGGCTTCACTCAACAAAAAAAAAACAAAAGTTATGTTGACGGAATCGGAGATTTTCGTTTTAATGATGTTTTTTTTTTTTTTTTTGTATAAGTTGTTATTTCTCATTTACTTTAACTCGATCTTAATGCTTTATTTTAAATCACTTTTTTTTTAATATCAAAAACGATTTTTATTCTATTTATTACAATGTTGATAATAATAATTTCAACTCTTGAAAAATGTTAATTTACTTTGAAATTTAAATTTATTTATGTTTATTTTTTTTATCGAATTTTAATATTTTATTTAATTTATTTTGACTTTATAATTTAAATTTTTCCAGAAATAGAATTTATTTAATTCTATTTTTATCTTTTATTTTCAATTAATAAATTCTAGGCTGATAAAATTGCTTTTCTCAAATTCCCACAACTCTTGTGATCTCGATATTTCAATTTTGTGGTGTATTTTTTACATTTAATGGTTTTTAAATTGCACACGGAAATTAAGGTATCAGCTCTCTTACATTATTTCTCATAAATCTGAATGAAATTAACCGTCCGTGTTGATTTTTCCACTCGAGATACTCTGGTGAGGGTGATCCGGTAGAAAAAAAACATTATAGGCATTTCTCCCGCTTGCGAAACATATACACGAATTGAGTAATAATTTTCCAAGGGGAATCTAATTTTCAACAAGTTAAAAACATACGCTTCTTATATAGAATGAAAAAAAAAATATGAAAAAAAAAATTTTAATTTTTTTAGTTTTTTTTTGGGCGGTAAACAATGCTAAAATCTAACCCTTTTCTTCAAATACCTCGGAAAATTCTCTTTCCTTAAAAAACAGAATTTCAGAATTTTGTTTTACGATTTGTCTTTAAAAAAAAAAACCTTTTTTATTGTGGAATTTTAGGTTATGTTTTGTGGTCAAATCAGTGGCGTAACTGTTAAGGCGCAAAGTGGGGCAGTGCCCCGGGGCCCTTATTTTTAGGAGGCCTTAATCTATTTTTAAATATGATATTTAAACATGGATTTATATAAACAAATAAATAAAATAAATAATTATTTTAGACGAAATTTATAAAATTTTGGAACTAAAATAAAATTGCATTAAATAATTGAAATTAAACAAAATAATTGCAAATTTTGCAAATTAATTGAAAAAAAAATGAAATTAATTTAAAATTCGGGAAAGTAATTTAAAAAATCATAAAAATGTTTTGAAAATAAAGAAAATAATTTAAACTTGAGAAAAATACTTGAAAATTAAAAAAAAAATTGAAAAGATTAAATAATGAAAAATTTGAGAAAATAATTGTAAATTAAAAATAAATTATTGAAAATTGAAAAAAAGTAATTAAAATTTGAGAAAATAATTGAAAAAATACATAATATATTTTAAACAAAGGGAAATTTAAGAAAAATACTCACAAATTACAGAAGTTCCTTGAAAAAAAAAAGAAAATCATAAAATCTTGGAGAAAATAAATGAAAAAAGAAAAATGGAATTTAAAATTGGAGAGAACAATTTTTAATTAAAAATATATAATTAAAAACTTTTTGGAAATTATGAAAAAGAACGAAAGTAATTGAAAATTGAAAAAAATAATATAAAAAATAATATAAATAATTGAAAATTGAATCAAAAATTCGAAACGTCAGATAAATAGTTTAAAATTTTGAAAATAATAAAATAAATAAAAAAATTTTAAAATGAAAAGAGATAAATTTTGGAATATAAATGAAAAATAATTTTAAAATTTGAAACTTGAAGAAAATAATTGAAATATGATAAAAACAATGAGTCATAAAAAATAAATGACATTTGAGAGAAAATGATTGAAAAAATTACTGAAATTTTTTTTTAATAAAAAAAAATAATTGAAATTTGAGAAAACTACATAAAGATCTTTAAAATTTATTTGAAAGAAATGAGAATAATTAATAATTGGAAAAGAATTAAAGAGAACTAAAAATAATTGAAATTTACGATAATTAATAAAAAAAAATTGAAAATTAAGAAAACAAATAAAAATAATTAAAAATTGAAGAAAATAATTGAAATTTTAGAAAAATATTTATTAATCTTAGAAAATAATTTTAGAAAATGAGAATAATTAACAATCGAGAAAAATAATTGAAAAAAGATAAAATTAATTAAAAAATGAAAAACATAATTAAAATATGATAAGAATGATTTAAACATGAAAAATTGAAAACAGTAAATAAAATTAAAGGGAAATAATTGAAAAAATCGTAAAATATATGTTAAAAGAAGGATAATAGTTACAAAATTAATTAAAAAATTTTAATTAAAGAGAATTATTAAAAAGTCGCAAAAATAATCGAAAATTAATAAAAAGAATTGAAATTTTAGAAAAATAATTAAAAATCTTGGAAAAGAATGAATTTTAGAAAATGATAATAATAATTAACAATCGAGGAAAATAATTAAAAAATGATTAAATTAATTCAAAAATGAAAAAAAAATTAAAGAAATATGTTGAAAATAATTTAAGATTGAGAAAAAATTGAAATATGATAAAAATATTTTAAAAATTAAAAATTGCAAAAATTAAATAAAATTTGAGGAAAATACTTGAATTTTCAGATAAAGAATTGAATTTTTTGAAAGTTATGACAAAATACTAAAAATAATTAGAAATTGAAGAAAATAATTTAAAAAATCGTTTAAAATGTGGAAAAATGATGACAATATTCAAAATTTTTGAAAATAACTGCAAATTAAGGAAATTAATTGAAAAATAATGAAAATATTAAAAGATGGAGAAAATCATTGCAAAATAATTAAAAGAAATTAAAATTGAACAAAATAATTATTTTAAAGATTTGAAAGTTCAGAAAATTAATTCAGAAATTATTAAAATGATTAAAAATTGAAAAAAATAATTGATATTTTAGAAAAATACTTATAAATCTTAGGAAATTATTTTAGAAAATGAGAATAATTAAAAAGTTGCACAAATAATTGAAAATTAATGAAAGGAATTAAAGTTTTAGAAAAGTACTTAAAAATCTTAGAAAATAATAAATTTTAGAAAATTAAAAATTAAAATTAAATAATAATGAACAGTCGAGGTAAATAATTGAAAAATGATGCAATTAATTAAAAATTGAAAAAAAATCAGAGAAATATGTTGAAAATAATTTAAGATTGAGAACAAAATTGAAATATTGTGAAAATAATTTAAATATGAAAAATTGCAAACAATAAATAAAATTTGAGGAAAATAATTGAGAAAATCATAAAATATATGTTTAAAAAAAGAAAATAATTACAAAATTACTTAAAATTTTTTAATTAAAGAGATTTATTAAAAAATTGCTGAAATAATGAAAAATTGATGAAAGTAATTGAAATTTCAGATAAATAATTAAATTTTTTTTAAGTTTTGCGAAAATAATATAAATAATTAGAAATTGAAGAAATTATTGAAAAATCGTTTAAAATATGGAAAATATTTTATAATGTCGTTTCGAGACCAGTAGATAATTTGTTTATTATGTTTAGCGATTTTTTGAACCTCGCGCATTTTTAGTTTGTTGAGTTGCCATCCTGAAGCAGCTGATCCTCCTCCCGCCAACTTCATATCGTTCGCGTCCAAGCTCGCATGTAACCTAAAATTATATTATAAAATTAGTATCCGAAATAAAATAAATATTAATAATCAACAAATAAATTAAAAAAATCAAACTTCCCTCGTCCTTGGATTCTTCACGGTCATCACCTCTTGAATTTTTCTATTCTTTTCACACTTAAATCCCTTTTATGGAAATTGAATAAAAAAATTTGTATCCAAAATAAGATAAATTGGAACCCGGGAACTTGTAATTTTTAAATAATAATAAATAATTGAATGACAATAATCAACAATTTAATTAAAAAAATTAAACTTACCTCGTCCTTGAATTCTTCACCGACATCATGTCTTCAACTTTCCTATTTTTCTCCGAGTTCTTCTCACACTTAAATACCATTTATCAAAATTAAATAAAGAAATTAATATCAAAAATAAGATAAATAGGAACCGAGGAACTTGTAATTATTAAATAACAATAAATAAATGCCAATAATCAACATTAAATTAAAAAAATTAAACTTCTCTCGTCTTTGACTTCTTCACCGCCATCACTTCTTGAATTTTTCTATTCTTTTAACCGCCATCACCTCTTCAAGTTACCTATTCTTTTCAATGTTCTTCTCACACTTAAATCCTGTTTATGAAAATTAAATAAAGAAATTTGTATCCAAACTAAGATAAATATGAACCCAGGAACTTGTAATTATTAAATAATAAATAAATAAATGCCAAAAATCAACAATTTAATTTAAAAAATTAAACTTCCTCGTCCTTGGCTTCTTCATCGCCATCATACCTTGAATTTTTCTATTCTCCGAGTTATTTTCACACTTAAATCCCGTTTATGAAATTAAAATAAAGAAATTATTATCCAACATAAGATAAATAGGAACCGAGGAACTTGTAATTATTAAAAACTAATAAATAAATGCCAATAATTAACAATTTAATCAAAAAAATTAAACTTATCTCGTCAGTGAATTTTTCACCGCTATTATATTTCCACCGCTATCACATCTTCAACTTTTCTATTTCTTCACACTTAAATCCCGTTTATGGAAATTAAATAAAAAAATTAGTATCCAAATTAAGATAAATATTAACCTAGGAACTTGTAATTATTAAATAACAATAAATAAATGCCAATAATCAACAATTAAATTAAAAAAATCAAAGTTCCCTATCGTCCTTGACTTCTTCACCGCCATCACCTCTTGAATTTTTCTATTCTCTTCACACTTAAATCCCGTTTATGGAAATTAAATAAAAAAATTAGTATCCAAAATAAGGTAAATATTAACCTAGGAACTTGTAATTAATAAATAACAATAAATAAATACCAATAATCAACAATTAAATTAAAAAAATCAAACTTCCCTCGTCCTTGACTTCTTCACCGCAATCACTTCTTGAATTTTTCTATTCTCTTTACACTTAAATCCCGTTTATGGAAATTAAATAAAAAAATTAGTATCCAAATTAAGATAAATATTAACCTAGGAACTTGTAATTATTAAATAACAATAAATAAATGCCAATAATCAACAATTAAATTAAAAAAATCAAAGTTCCCTATCGTCCTTGACTTCTTCACCGCCATCACCTCTTGAATTTTTCTATTCTCTTCACACTTAAATCCCGTTTATGGAAATTAAATAAAAAAATTAGTATCCAAAATAAGGTAAATATTAACCTAGGAACTTGTAATTATTAAATAACAAAAAATAAATACCAATAATCAACAATTAAATTAAAAAAATCAAACTTCCCTCGTCCTTGACTTCTTCACCGCCATCACTTCTTGAATTTTTCTATTCTTTTCATACTTAAATCCCGTTTATGGAAATTAAATAAAAAAATTAGTATCCAAAATAAGGTAAATATTAACCTAGGAACTTGTAATTATTAAATAACAATAAATAAATACCAATAATTAATAATTAAATTAAAAAAATTAAACTTCCCTCGTCCTTGACTTCTTCACCGCAATCACCTCTTGAATTTTTCTTTTCTTTTCACACTTAAATCCCATTTCCGAATCTCAATTATCAAAATTCCAAACTTGATCCCTTTAACTAAAAACTTGTTTCAAGAAGACAATCTCCAAAATTAAAATTTTGCATTTTCATTTAGTTGATGACATATTTTAAATTTGTCTTTGAAATGTACAAAAAAAAAAATTGCCAACTTTTTCGTATTGAAGGACGTAACTTTCTCGTTAGTTGTTTTCTTTTTCCTTTATTTTTTAAGGGGCAGGGGGGGGAGACTTTTGCCGGCAGTTCTGGGCGAGGTCGCCACGGCTTTGACATTTCTCGAGGTCTCGAAAGAGTCTCGGTAAAAGACAGCCATTGGCGCGCCCGTTGAGCGCGGCCCGTAAATGGCAGCAGGTGGGAGACGAGTTTCCAAATTTGGCGGCGACGTTGCCTGCTTTTTTATTCCGGTTTTCGCAAAAATGGTCGTGGCTCCTCCCTCTGTGTCTACAAGTCGAAGGGCGGCGAGTTAAGTTCAAGGCGCAAACTTTGCTTAACTAATAAGGCGAGCGACGCTCCAACACTGAACGGTTTACAACTCGACACTTTTCCCGGAAAGCGCTAACTATCATCCGTCGCTGAAAATTCCACAGAATTCTCGGCAAATTTTTTTTTCTCTCTCCACTCGACACAAACTCACATTTAGCCTCGTAAACAAATTAAAAATAATTCTTAAAAAATTTTTTTTCCAATTTACGCAATTTTTTTTTCAATTTGCGCAAATTTTTTTTTCTCGTATTATATAGTAATTTTCATCTTGAAAAAAAAGGGGAAAAGATTTTAAGTGAGTAATGATATGGATATTACTTTTTGTTTCAGAAAATAAGTCGGTCACTTTTTACTTGGTGTGTGATGTTGAGAGAAAAAAAAAATATAAACACAGCGGCGCTCGAGTGAATGAACTTTGTTTACTTAGATAGTGTGTCTCGCGTTTGACATGATTCGTAAAATAAGACAGTGCAGTTATAGGGTTAGATAAAGGGTTATAAAAACTTGTAAACATGACCTGAAGTTTATTAGAATTGCTTGAAAAGAGATTGCAATCTTTGAAAGCCAGAACGAGATCTCGCGAGTCACGATCACTTGAAAGCCTGTCTTTTTTTTTTTTTTTTATTATTATTCTGAACATGTATTAGTGCGAGACCTTGAAACATTATCTTGCTTAAAGACGAACTATAAATTATATGCCAGGTAATCGCTTTGACAAACGAACCTGACAATTAGTCTATAATTACTTTTTTCACGCCTACTGTTTCTTTACTTCTGTGTTGCTTATCAAGGGAAAAATATTTTTCAATTTTTGTAGAATTTTGAGCTTGAAACGGTATTTTAATAGTAAATTGAAATAAATAAAATACAATATTAAAATAATAATAAATAATTAAAATAATAATAATGGTGGGAAATAAAAAAAATATTGGAGATTGACAAGGATGTCAATAAAAGTAAAATTATTGGTTCCTGTGAATTATTTAAAAACTTAACGAATATATTGATCAATCAGAGTTGATATTTTCTAAAGGGGTTTCTTTGGATTTTAATAATAAATTGAAGTGAGTAAATAAAATTAAATTTATTTAAGAAATATTTAAAGCTGAATGAAAACAAGTTTGAGAAAATAACAAATTAAGTTTGATATTTATAAATAGTAGTAATAGAAAGAGATAGGTATTTGTTTGTATTTTGTATAATCTTAAAATCAATAACAATTGAACAGAATTAAGAAAATTTCACTTTTAATAATTTATATTTTAATTTTTAAATTTATAATAATGTTTTATTTACAGACTCTTTTAACAATCGATGCTAAATCCTGCATTATTTGATTTTATAAAAAAAATAGGCAGAGCTGAGATCATAATAAAGAATAAAATAAATTATTAATTTATTAAATTTTAAAATCAATTAACATATTCATTAAAGTAATAAAAATTAATAAATATTTAAGTAGTTATTAATAAATAATTATTTCTAAAATTATTACAGAGGGCTATTTTATTTTATTAATTGGAAATAATAATAATTTCTGTAATAATTTTAAAAATAATTATTTAATTATAATTACTTAAATATTTATATATTTATTACTTCTGTGTCGACATATCCGAGAAAAATATTTTTCAATTTTTGTAGAATTTCGAGATTAATACAAATTTAGAGAAAATTTAAACAATGTTAGAAAAATAATTGTTTTAAGTTGAGATTTTTTAAATTTTGTTTTTTAAATTTGACTTTATCAATAATATTTTAATTGAAATTTCCTTTTTAGGAAATGTGTTTTATTTTGTAGATAAGAGATTTTATTGGGTTGTTAATGATGATGAGTTTTTAAGTTAATGGATAGCGTTAATAAGTGACAAATATTTTTCAGGATAGTTTTTTTGAACACAAAGTTTTATGGTCAAAGTAAAAAATTTTAAGTAGGGACAAAAATAAAATATTTTTTTGTTATTTTTGATAAAAAAAACAACGCCTTTTTGTTGTGGAACTTCAACTTACGTTTCGTGGTCAAATTTAACTTAGTCCACGTTTCAAATATACTAAATTTAAATTTTGAACTATTTTTATTATTTTTTAATTATTTTCTGCAATTTTCAATTCTTTTAATTATTATTTTGCAATTATTTTCTCCTTATTTTAATATTTTCATTATTTTTTAATTAATTTCCTTAATTTGCAGTTATTTTTACATATTTAGATTATTGTCATCAATCTTCCACATTATAAACGATTTTTTAATTATTTTTATTATTTTGGCATAACTTTCAAAAAATTCAATTATTTATCAGAAAATTCAATTATTTTATCAGATTTTCATTATTTCTGCAATTTTTAAAAAAATCTCTTTAATTAAAATTTTTTAGGTAATTTTGCAATTATTTTCGTTTTTTAAACATATATTTTATGATTTTTTAATTCTTTTCCTCCAAATTTTATTTATTGTTTGCAATTTTTCATATTGAAATTATTTTTATAATATTTCAATTTTTTTATCAATTTTAATTTATTTTCAACACATTTCTCTAATTTTTTTCAACTTTGAATTAATTTGATCATTTTTTAATTATTTTCCTCGATTTTTAATTATTATTACCATTTTCTAAAATTTATTATTTTCTAAGATTTTCAAGTATTTTTCTAAAACTTCAATTCTTTTCATCAATTTTCGATTATTTCTGCGAATTTTGAATAATTCTCTTAAATTTTAAAAATTTTAAGTAATTTTGTAAATATTTTCTTTCTTTGAACTTACGATTTTTTCAATTATTTACAGCAAATTATATTCACTGTTTTCAATTTTTCAAGTTTAAATCATAATTATCATATTTCAATTATGTTTTTCAATTTTGAAGTAATTTTATTATTTTTTAATTATTTTTCTCGATTGTTAATTATTCTCATTTTCTAAAATTATTTTCTAAGATTAATAAGTATTTTTCTAAAATTTTAATCATTTTCTTCAATTTTTATTCATTTTCATAATTTCTGAATTAATTTCCTGAACTTTTAAATAGGTATTTTAAATAATTATTTTCTTAAATTTTTACTTCTTTTTATTAGTTTGCAATGATTTTCTCCAACTTTTAATATTTTCATTATTTTTAAGTTAATTTCCTTAATTTGCAGTTATTTTTACAAATTTAGATTATTCTAATTAATTTTCCTTATTTTGAACGATGTTTTATTTAATTTCTTTAGTTTCTAATTATTTTTATTATTTTGGCATTACTTTCAAAAAATTCAATTATTTATCTGAATTTTCAATTATTATCATCAGTTTTTCATAATGTATGCGATTTTTTAATAAAATTTCTTTAATCGAATTTCTTTAATTACTTTATTTAAAATTTTTTAAGTATTTTAAAAATTTTTTTTGTGTTTTTAAACATATATTTTATGATGTTTTCAATTATTTTCCACAAATTTTATTTATTGTTTGCTATTTTTCATATTTCAATTATTTTTATCATATTTCAATTTTTTCTCAATCTTAAATTATTTCTAACATATTTCTCTAATGTTTAAAATTTTTTAATTAATTTGATCATTTTTCAAGTATGTTTCTCGATTGTTAATTATTATCATTTTTTAAAATTTTTTAATTCTAAGATTTTTAAATATTTTTTTAAAACTTTAATTATCTTCTTTAATCTTTAATTAATTCTGCAATTTTTTACTAATTCTGTTAAATTAAAAATTTTTAATTTATTTTGTAATTATTTTATTTCCTGAACCATATATTTTAATTTTTTTCCAATTATTTTCCTAAATTTTAGTTACTGTTATTAATTTTTCATATTTAAATTATTTTCATCAAATTCCAATTTTCTTTCTCAATTTTAAATTATTTTCGGAAAATTTTAATTATTTTTTTCAGTTTTGAATTAAATTTATTATTTTTTAATTATTTTCTTCGTTTGTTAATTATTATTATCATTTTCTAAAATTTTTTATTTTTTTTAAGAATTTTAAGTACCTATTTTTCTAAAAATTCAATTTTTTCATCAATTTTTGATTATTTCTGCGACTTTTTAATAATTCTCTTTAATTTAAACAATTGAATTGTTCTTTAAACATATATTCTACGATTTTTTCAATTATTTATATCAAATTTTATTTACTGTTTTCAATTTTTCATGTTTAAATAATTTTTATCATATTTTTATTATGTTTTTTATTTTTGAATTAATTTTATCATTTTTTAATTATTTTTCTCGATTATTAATTATACTCATTTTCTAAAATTATTTTCTAAGATTAATAAGTATTTTTCTAAAATTTCAATTATTTTCTTCAATTTTTAATTATTTTAATTTGTTTTCTTAATTTCCAAATTTTTTCAATTAATTCTCTCAAATGTCATTTATATTTTATAACTTATTGTTTTTATCATATTTCAATTATTTTCTTGAAGTTACAAATTTTAAAATCATTTTTCAATTATATTCCAAAATTTATCTCTTTTAATTATCAACTTTTTTCATTTGTTTTATAACTTTCGAAATTTTTAACTATTTATCTGAAATTTCAATTATTTCATTCAATTTTCAATTATTTATATTATTTTTTATATTTTTTTCCCAATTTTCATTACTTTCGTTCTTTTTCGTAATTTCCAGCAATTTTTTAATTATATATTTTTAATTAAAAGTTGTTCTCTCGAATTTTAAATTACGTTTATATTTTTTTATTTATTTTCTCTAAGTTTTAATTATTTTCTTTTTTTTTTTTACAAGGCACTTCTGTAAATTTTAAGTATTTTCGTGAAATTTTCTTTAATTGTCCTTTATGTAAAATATCTTATGTATTTTTTTCAATTTTCAAACATTTATTTTTCAATTTATGATTCAATTTCTGATCTATTTTTTTGTAAAAGGGTAATTTTGTCGCCCGTACATGTGGTTAAATAAATAAATTTGCAATTTTTTTTCTCAAATTTTTCATTATTCAATTTTTTGTAAATTTTCAAGTATTTCTCTCAAGTTTAAATTATTCTTTTTATTTTTAAAACATTTTTATCATTTTTTAAATTACTTTCCCCAACTTTTAATTGATTTTATAATTTTTTTTTCAATTTATCTGCGAAATTTTGAATACTTCTTTAAATAATTCCCATTCTAAACAGACTTTGAGCTTAGAGGCTAATTTAAAAATTATCCTTCCTCAAAGAACAGGATTACAGAATTTTATTTTACGATTTGTCTTTAAAAAAAACCCCCTTTTTTTGTTTTAAAATTGACCCAATTGACCGTCTCCATTATAATTAATAACTTTTTTAACATTATGTTTTTCTTCTTCCAAACTCAATCGAGGTGTTTTCCCGAGTTGAAATTATTGAACGTGACGCCAGTGGCTCTCTGGGCTTTGAAGGAACTACTTTATGGGATTTTTAAGGTTTTTTGCAATTATCTCGATAAATATTGAAAATTTTAAAAATTATTACTTAGAAAAGTTGTAGATCTTCTAAAAATACACATTTTTTGTTGTATGCATTTTTTTATATCTCTAACAGTTTTTGAGAAAATCGATAGTAAAGATGGTCGTGCAGCGATTAGAGAAGAGAAGAGAAGACAGGATTAACAAATTCTTTCTTTTTGTAAAAATTACTATTATTCAGGTATTTTTTGGTAAAAGATCACTATAAGTGTAAAAAAAAACCCAGTTTACAGGGGGGGGGGGGTAAAAAAACCCCTGTAAAAAGAAAGAAACTAAAGAAGTTAAAAGAACCCCCCTGTTACAAGGGGGGGGGGATTCCTGAAAAAAACACTATAAGTGTAAAAAAAACCATTGGTATACAGGAGGGTAAAAAAACTTTTGAAAAAAAGAAAAAAAACACTATAGGTGTAAAAAACCCCCTTGTATACAGGGGGGGGGGGGTGTACAAAAACCTCCTATAAAAAGAAAAAAACTAAAGAAGTTAAAAGAACCCCCCTGTAAAAAGAAAAAAACACTATAGGTGTCAAAAGAACCCCCCTGTTACAGGGGGGTAAAAAAAACTCCTGAAAAAAACACTATAAGTGTAAAAAAAACCCCTTGGTATACAAGAGGGTAAAAAACTCCTAAAAAAAGAAAAAAAATACAATAGGTTTAAAAAAACCCCTTTACAGGGGGGTAAAAAAATGCTGTAAAAAGAAAAAATCACTAGGTGTTAAAAAACCCCCTTGTAGAAAGAAAAAAACTTTATAGGTGTAAAAATATATTTATACATGGGGTAAAAAAAATGCCTGTAAAAAGAAAAAAGCACTGTAGGTGTTTAAAGAACCATCCTGTAAGAAGAAAAAAAACACTATAGATGTCAAAAGAACCCCCCTGTAAACAGGGGGTAAAAGAAATTTCTAGAAAAAGAAAATAAATCGTTATTGGTGTCAAAAGAACTTCCTTTATACAGGAGGAAAAAAATCCTGAAAAAAAAACACTAAAGGTGTAAATATATATTTATATAGAGGGGTAAAAAAAGGGGGGGGGGCAAAATAAATTTTCAAAAAAGGGTGCAGTTCTGTAACGATTCGAAAAATTTTACCATCGATTTTTTTAAAAACTATTAGAGATATCAAAAAATGCAAACTACATAAAATATATATTTGAAGAAGACCTAAAACTTTTGAAAAAACCAATTTTTAAAATTTTTAATACTTATTGAGACAATTGCAAAAAAACGAAAAAAATCTTACAAGAATGCGGTTTTTATTAGCTGCAATGTAATCCAATGTTATTCATGACATAATATTGTTTCAAGACCAGTAGTTAATTTATTTATTAGTTTTGGCAATAAATTTTGGAATCAAAACCGCTTTTTCAAAAACTTCCCATTCCGAACAGTTTTTGAGCTTAGAGGCTAATTTACAGATTTTTTTTCCACAAATAACAAGATTTCAGAATTTGATTTTACGATTTGTCTTTAAAAAAAAGCACCCATTTTTTTGTCGGACCAGTAGGAAGGAACCCTTTTCCTTAATCACCTCCTTCTTTGAACAGTCTTTCGATTAAACACCAAATGACTAATTAAAAAATTCTCCTTCCTTAAACAACAGGATTTCAGAATTTTATTTTACGATTTGTCTTTAAAAAAAAACCCTTTTTGTTGTGGAACTTCAGTTCAGTTCCATCTCGTAGCCAAATTGAACTCTTAAAACCTAGCTTTGCAAAAATTAGCTGCAATACTTGACAGACTAGGTTACAAAGCAATTCACAATTTTTCACAGCATTGTCGAATCAGAACCAATACGAAGAAACCCTTTTCTTTAATTACCTCATATTCTGAACAGTTTTTCGATTAAACACTAAATAACAAACTTAAAAATCATCCTTCCTCAAAGAACAGGATATCAGATTTGTATTTTACGATTTGTCTTTAAAAAAAAAACCCTTTTTTTGTTTTAAAATTGACCCAATTGACCGTCTCCATTATAATTAATAACTTTTTTAACATTATGTTTTTCTTCTTCCAAACTCAATCACGGAAAATACCAAATATTTAGCGACCCATCATACGGCAAAACGTTTAAAAAAGAAGAAAAAAATATATTTGACACTGTTTGATAATTACGTTTGGGAAATATTGATGTAATAAAATATAAAAGTGGTGTTTTGTAAAATTGAAAAGACAAAAATTGGCTGGTACTTGTTTTAGGTTGAGAATGTGAATGAAAAATGATCGAAAAAATACATATAACAGTGTGTATCTACAATTAAAGAGTCATATTGATAAAAATAAATCCAAAATGAATTGAATAATTTTTAAAACATAATAACATTAATATAAGCCTACTGTTTATACGCCAGTCGATTTCAATTTTGTATTTTCAGTTTTTCAAAATTTTTTTTCCGGATAAACTACCGAATAATGGGTTCCCGATTTTTTTTAACTTATTATACCTATGTATTTCGACGTGCTGATTACAAATACACTAGTAAAAATTGGTGCAAATTTAATTATCATTGTGAAAACAATAAAAAACCGTTAAAAATCCATAAAAATTCAGTTTTTTGCAATTTTTTCAATAAATCTTGAAAATTTCGAAAAATTTTATTTAGAAAAGTTGTAGGTCTTTTTAAAATACACAATTTATGTATTATGTATTTTTTTGACATCTCCAATAGTTTTCGAGAAAAACGCTTCAGAACTTTACTATTTTTAGAAAAAAATAATAATCACATTTTTAAAGTCTATCTTCACTATTGATTTTCTCGAAAACTGTTAGGGTTATCAAAAAAATGCACACAACAAAAAATGTGTATTTTTGAAAGGCCTACAACTTTTCTTAGTAACAATTCCCAAAATTTTCAATATTTATTGAGATTATGGCAAAAAACTAAAGTTTTATGGGTTTTTTTAAGGTTTACACCACGACAATTTAATTTGCGGCAATTTTCACTATGATATTCCTAATCAGAGCGCCGAAATACGTAAATATACCAAGTTTTATTAAAATCGGAGAGGGGGTCAAAAATAAAACATGTCGACCCTTAAAACCGACCCTACCTTCTGTTCGACGCTCTTCGAGGTGCACGAGCAACTATAATATCTATTTTCTCGAAAACTATTAGAGATATCGAAAAAATAAGTAATACAAAAAATATGTATTTTGAGAAGGACTACAACTTTCATGAAAACCATTTCCAAAATTTTCAATATTCATCGGAATAATTGCACAAGAAGCCAAATTGAACTCTTAAAACCTACCTTTGCAAAAATTAGCTGCAATACTTGACAGACTAGGTTACAAAGCAATTCACAATTTTTCACAGCATTGTCGAATCAGAACCAATACGAAGAAACCCTTTTCTTTAATTACCTCCTATTCTGAACAGTCTTTCGATTAAACACTAAATAACAAATTTAAAAATCATCCTTCCTCAAAGAACGGGATATCAGATTTGTATTTTACGATTTGTCTTTAAAAAAAAAAAATCCTTTTTTTGTTTTAAAATTGACCCAATTGACCGTCTCCATTATAATTAATAACTTTTTTAACATTATGTTTTTCTTCTTCCAAACTCAATCACGGAAAATACCAAATATTTAGCGACCCATCATACGGCAAAACGTTTAAAAAAGTAGAAAAAAATATATTTGACACCGTTTGATAATTACGTTTGAGAAATATTGATGTAATAAAATATAAAAGTGGTGTTTTGTAAAATTGAAAAGACAAAAATTGGCTGGTACTTGTTTTAGGTTGAGAATGTGATTAAAAAATGATCGAAAAAATACATATAACAGTGTGAATCTACAATTAAAGAGTCATATTGATAAAAATAAATCCAAAATGAATTGAATAATTTTTAAAACATAATAACATTAATATAAGCCCACTGTTTATACGCCAGTCGATTTCAATTTTGTATTTTCAGTTTTTCAAAATTTTTTTTCCGGATAAACTACCGAATAATGGGTTCCCGATTTTTTTTAACTTATTATACCTATGTATTTCGACGTGCTGATTACAAATACACTAGTAAAAATTGGTGCAAATTTAATTATCATTGTGAAAACAATAAAAAACCGTTAAAAATCCATAAAAATTCAGTTTTTTGCAATTTTTTCAATAAATCTTGAAAATTTCGAAAAATTTTATTTAGAAAAGTTGTAGGTCTTTTTAAAATACACAATTTATGTATTATGTATTTTTTTGACATCTCCAATAGTTTTCGAGAAAAACGCTTCAGAACTTTACTATTTTTAGAAAAAAATAATAATCACATTTTTAAAGTCTATCTTCACTATTGATTTTCTCGAAAACTATTAGGGGTATCAAAAAAATGCACACAACAAAAAATGTCTATTTTTGAAAGGCCTACAACTTTTTTTAGTAACAATTCCCAAAATTTTCAATATTTATTGAGATTATGGCAAAAATCTAAAGTTTTATGGGTTTTTTAAAGGTTTTCACCACGACAATTTAATTTGCGGCAATTTTCACTATGATATTCCTAATCAGAGCGCCGAAATACGTAAATATACCAAGTTTGATTAAAATCGGAGAGGGGGTCAAAAATAAAACATGTCGACCCTTAAAACCGACCCTACCTTCTGTTCGACGCTCTTCGAGGATCACGAGCAACTATAATATCTATTTTCTCGAAAACTATTAGAGATATTGAAAAAATAAGTAATACAAAAAATATGTATTTTGAGAAGGACTACAACTTTCATGAAAACCATTTCCAAAATTTTCAATATTCATCGGAATAATTGCACAAGAAGCCAAATTGAACTCTTAAAACCTACCTTTGCAAAAATTAGCTGCAATACTTGACAGACTAGGTTACAAAGCAATTCACAATTTTTCACAGCATTGTCGAATCAGAATCAATACGAAGAAACCCTTTTCTTGAATCACCTCCTATTCTGAACAGTCTTTCGATTAAACACTAAATAACAAATTTAAAAATCATCCTTCCTCAAAGAACAGGATATCAGATTTGTATTTTACGATTTGTCTTTAAAAAAAAAACCCCTTTTTTGTTTTAAAATTGACCCAATTGACCGTCTCCATTATAATTAATAACTTTTTTAACATTATGTTTTTCTTCTTCCAAACTCAATCACGGAAAATACCAAATATTTAGCGACCCATCATACGGCAAAACGTTTAAAAAAGTAGAAAAAAATATATTTGACACTGTTTGATAATTACGTTTGGGAAATATTGATGTAATAAAATATAAAAGTGGTGTTTTGTAAAATTGAAAAGACAAAAATTGGCTGGTACTTGTTTTAGGTTGAGAATGTGAATGAAAAATGATCGAAAAAATACATATAACAGTGTGAATCTACAATTAAAGAGTCATATTGATAAAAATAAATCCAAAATGAATTGAATAATTTTTAAAAAATAATAACATTAATATAAGCCCACTGTTTATACGCCAGTCGATTTCAATTTTGTATTTTCAGTTTTTCAAAATTTTTTTTCCGGATAAACTACCGAATAATGGGTTCCCGATTTTTTTTAACTTATTATACCTATGTATTTCGACGTGCTGATTACAAATACACTAGTAAAAATTGGTGCAAATTTAATTATCATTGTGAAAACAATAAAAAAACGTTAAAAATCCATAAAAATTCAGTTTTTTGCAATTTTTTCAATAAATCTTGAAAATTTCGAAAAATTTTATTTAGAAAAGTTGTAGGTCTTTTTAAAATACACAATTTATGTATTATGTATTTTTTTGACATCTCCAATAGTTTTCGAGAAAAACGCTTCAGAACTTTACTATTTTTAGAAAAAAATAATAATCACATTTTTAAAGTCTATCTTCACTATTGATTTTCTCGAAAACTATTAGGGGTATCAAAAAAATGCACACAACAAAAAATGTGTATTTTTGAAAGGCCTACAACTTTTCTTAGTAACAATTCCCAAAATTTTCAATATTTATTGAGATTATGGCAAAAAACTAAAGTTTTATAGGTTTTTTTAAGGTTTACACCACGACAATTTAATTTGCGGCAATTTTCACTATGATATTCCTAATCAGAGCGCCGAAATACGTAAATATACCAAGTTTGATTAAAATCGGAGAGGGGGTCAAAAATAAAACATGTCGACCCTTAAAACCGACCCTACCTTCTGTTCGACGCTCTTCGAGGTGCACGAGCAACTATAATATCTATTTTCTCGAAAACTATTAGAGATATCGAAAAAATAAGTAATACAAAAAATATGTATTTTGAGAAGGACTACAACTTTCATGAAAACCATTTCCAAAATTTTCAATATTCATCGAAATAATTGCACAAGAAGCCAAATTGAACTCTTAAAACCTACCTTTGCAAAAATTAGCTGCAATACTTGACAGACTAGGTTACAAAGGAATTCACAATTTTTCACAGCATTGTCGAATCAGAACCAATACGAAGAAACCCTTTTCTTTAATTACCTCCTATTCTGAACAGTCTTTCGATTAAACACTAAATAACAAATTTAAAAATCATCCTTCCTCAAAGAACGGGATATCAGATTTGTATTTTACGATTTGTCTTTAAAAAAAAAACCCTTTTTTTGTTTTAAAATTGACCCAATTGACCGTCTCCATTATAATTAATAACTTTTTTAACATTATGTTTTTCTTCTTCCAAACTCAATCACGGAAAATACCAAATATTTAGCGACCCATCATACGGCAAAACGTTTAAAAAAGTAGAAAAAAATATATTTGACACCGTTTGATAATTACGTTTGAGAAATATTGATGTAATAAAATATAAAAGTGGTGTTTTGTAAAATTGAAAAGACAAAAATTGGCTGGTACTTGTTTTAGGTTGAGAATGTGATTAAAAAATGATCGAAAAAATACATATAACAGTGTGAATCTACAATTAAAGAGTCATATTGATAAAAATAAATCCAAAATGAATTGAATAATTTTTAAAACATAATAACATTAATATAAGCCCACTGTTTATACGCCAGTCGATTTCAATTTTGTATTTTCAGTTTTTCAAAATTTTTTTTCCGGATAAACTACCGAATAATGGGTTCCCGATTTTTTTTAACTTATTATACCTATGTATTTCGACGTGCTGATTACAAATACACTAGTAAAAATTGGTGCAAATTTAATTATCATTGTAAAAACAATAAAAAACCGTTAAAAATCCATAAAAATTCAGTTTTTTGCAATTTTTTCAATAAATCTTGAAAATTTCGAAAAATTTTATTTAGAAAAGTTGTAGGTCTTTTTAAAATACACAATTTATGTATTATGTATTTTTTTGACATCTCCAATAGTTTTCGAGAAAAACGCTTCAGAACTTTACTATTTTTAGAAAAAAATAATAATCACATTTTTAAAGTCTATCTTCACTATTGATTTTCTCGAAAACTATTAGGGGTATCAAAAAAATGCACACAACATAAAATGTCTATTTTTGAAAGGCCTACAACTTTTTTTAGTAACAATTCCCAAAATTTTCAATATTTATTGAGATTATGGCAAAAATCTAAAGTTTTATGGGTTTTTTAAAGGTTTTCACCACGACAATTTAATTTGCGGCAATTTTCACTATGATATTCCTAATCAGAGCGCCGAAATACGTAAATATACCAAGTTTGATTAAAATCGGAGAGGGGGTCAAAAATAAAACATGTCGACCCTTAAAACCGACCCTACCTTCTGTTCGACGCTCTTCGAGGATCACGAGCAACTATAATATCTATTTTCTCGAAAACTATTAGAGATATCGAAAAAATAAGTAATACAAAAAATATGTATTTTGAGAAGGACTACAACTTTCATGAAAACCATTTCCAAAATTTTCAATATTCATCGGAATAATTGCACAAGAAGCCAAATTGAACTCTTAAAACCTACCTTTGCAAAAATTAGCTGCAATACTTGACAGACTAGGTTACAAAGCAATTCACAATTTTTCACAGCATTGTCGAATCAGAATCAATACGAAGAAACCCTTTTCTTGAATCACCTCCTATTCTGAACAGTCTTTCGATTAAACACTAAATAACAAATTTAAAAATCATCCTTCCTCAAAGAACGGGATATCAGATTTGTATTTTACGATTTGTCTTTAAAAAAAAAACCCTTTTTTTGTTTTAAAATTGACCCAATTGACCGTCTCCATTATAATTAATAACTTTTTTAACATTATGTTTTTCTTCTTCCAAACTCAATCGAGGTGTTTTCCCGAGTTGAAATTATTGAACGTGACGCCAGTGGCTCTCTGGGCTTTGAAGGGGGGAAAAAAAAAGGGAAGGGAAAGAACCTGAGAGAGAAGTCGGTGGAGTTAAATAAAAGGAAAAAGAGGGGAATGTAGATGAAAAGGTGAGTTCGGTGGCGCGAGTGTGTGTGTCGAGTAGTGATTCGTGGCGCGGCGGTGTTACCTATCTCTCATTGGTGGGCGTGGCGCAGGTGCGCGTGGGTGGGGGGCGTGGCCGGTAGCGTCGATTGGGCCGGCCCCCCGCTCACACCGGAAGTGGGGGAAGCCTCGCGCTCTCGCAAAAACAATATCGCATCGCGCGCCTCAACAAAAAGCAGCCAGGTGGCATTTCGCCCTGCTCCAGGGTTAGTGCCTCTTCCATTGCACGCACGCACACCCCGAAGCCAAGGCAACGCTTCTCCGCATAAGCCACTGTAATTGCAACCGAGTGGACACTGGCGTCGCCTCAATTATTCTCTCCCTGCACCAAAAATTTTGTCACCTCGTATTATTTTCTCTCCTTTATCCCTCATATTAATAAAATTTTTTTTTTTTTTTAATTCATCGTATTTATAATTATTTTTCCACTTGACTTTTTTCCTCGCTCAATTTAAGAGAGAGAGAAAAAAATATATTTGTGGAAAATGGAATTTATTCGCTATCTACGCCGATGTTAATTATTCATATATGTATCCATAAAAAAAGCTTCCTATTTCAAGTATTGAAATTCTTGCGAAACATATCACGCACACCTAGTCATCTTTGCGTGCGAAGATCACACTCGTCATTTCTTTAAATATGTATAAAATGGATGGAAGTTTCTCTTTCTATCCCGCAACTTTTTAAAAGATAATGATTAAATTAATTGAATTATTTAGCGAGGTGAAATTATAGGCTTTTGTGTTTTATCTCTTAATTGACGAGGAGTTTAATCGTCTCGGGATTAAATTAACACCACGGACTTTAAATGGATTTTAATCAATTTAACAAGGCTTTTAATTTATTTTCACAGTGTATTAAAGTATCGTCTCGGCTCTCTTGGTGCTTTTTAAAAATTCACGGGAGGAAATGCGCGTGAAAAAAAAAAATAATAATACAAAGTAGACGACTGACGATTGCACTTCCCGTGTGTTAAAGATCTCGAACTACAAGTCTGGGCAACAGTTAGACGTTAACGAGAAGCAAAATAGACGGAAATACCAAGTGTATGGGAAGATGGACTTTTTTTTATTGCAATTCTTACGTAATTAGGATTTCAAAATTCTTCAGACTTTTCGTACTTATCCTAACCTTGAACAAAATATATAATAATTGCTCGTAAAGAGTTCTTGGAACGAGTCGGAGAGTGGTTGTAAAGTTGCTGTTTTAACAATCGATGTATCGACAGGCGCCATCGAATCCGAGTCACGATCCTGGGGACCCACGCGTGTATTTACCGCTCGCGATTAAAATCGAAATGGAAATCTAGCGTGGCGTCGGTGGTAAGGAAACTTTGGAAAGAATGTGTTTCTGAAAAAAGAAGAGAGAGAGAGGCAAGTTTAGTGATTGGAGAATATAGGAGGGAGAGACTGTGGCGGTGAGAAAGGGTTTGTGTAAAAGGGAAGTTGTACAATGAGGCCCGGGGATAGGTATAAATTAATTAGATAATTAATCGTGTAATGCCTTTAATTGGGTCCTGTTAAGTGTCAGCACTCTCTAAGTAATCTTCCCAGAAGCATCTGCTACCTATTCCCCTCGTTCCGGTCTCGACCCATCGCAGCATCGCGAACTTGTTAGATTCGAGATAAGACGAGATTTAGCCGATTCGATCCGATCCGATATAGTTGCCCGCCTTGTAATGGACATACGGCTTTCTTTATCCTCGTTTACTTGATATTGTAAAATAATAATAATAATGGTATTTTTGTTCTAAATATGTTTTTGGAAAAAAAAATTAGGGAGAAATATAAATGGTATTTGTTATAAAATGATGATAATATGGTAGAAGCAGAAATAAAGAATTGGAGGTGGAGAAGAAGAAAAAGCAGAGAAAGAAAAGAAGTAAAGAGGGCGAAGTGTACGAAAAAAAAACAATAAAAGAAGTCCTGAAACGATAGTATAATGAATAATGTTGAATTGCTTTGTAACCTAGTCTATCAAGTATTGCAGCTAATTTTTTCGAAAGGTAGGTTTTAAGAGTTCAATTTTACCACTAGATGAAACTAAGCTGAAGTTTCACAACAAAAAAAGGGTTTTTTTTTCAAAGACAAATCGTAAAATAAAATTCTGAAATCCTGTTCTTTAAGGAAGGAGAATTTTTTAATTAGTCATTTGGTGTTTATTCGAAAGACTGTTCAAAGAAGGAAGTGATTAAGGAAAAGGGTTCCTTCCCACTGGTCCGACAAAAAAATGGGTGCTTTTTTTTAAAGACAAATCGTAAAATCAAATTCTGAAATCTTGTTATTTGTGGCAAACAAAATTTGTAAATTAGCCTCTAAGCTCAAAAACTGTTCAGAATGGGAAGTTTTTGAAAAAGCGGTTTTGATTCCAAAATTTATTGCCAAAACTAATAAATAAATTAACTACTGGTCCTGAAACAATAATATGTCATGAATAACATTGGATTACATTGCAGCTAATAAAAACCGCATTCTTGTAAGATTTTTTTCGTTTTTTTGCAATTGTCTCAATAAGTATTAAAAATTTCAAAAATTGGTTTTTACAAAAGTTTTAGGTCTTCTTCAAATATATATTTTATGTAGTTTGCATTTTTTGATATCTCTAATAGTTTTTAAAAAAATCCATAGTAAAATTTTTCGAATCGTTACAGAACTGCACCCTTTTTTAAAAATTTATTTTGCCCCCCCCTTTTTTACCCCTCTATATAAATATATATTTACACCTTTAGTGTTTTTTTTCAGGATTTTTTTCCTCCTGTATAAAGGGGGTTCTTTTGACACCTATAATGATTTATTTTCTTTTTTTAGAAATTTCTTTTACCCCCTGTTTACAGGGGGGTTCTTTTGACACCTATAGTGTTTTTTTTCTTCTTACAGGAGGGTTCTTTAAACACCTACAGTGCTTTTTTCTTTTTACAGGCATTTTTTTTACCCCATGTATAAATATATTTTTACACCTATAAAGTTTTTTTCTTTCTACAAGGGGGTTTTTTAACACCTAGTGATTTTTTCTTTTTACAGCATTTTTTTACCCCCCTGTAAAGGGGTTTTTTTAAACCTATTGTATTTTTTTTCTTTTTTTAGGAGTTTTTTTACCCTCTTGTATACCAAGGTGTTTTTTTTTTGACACTTATAGTGTTTTTTTCTGGAGTTTTTTTTACCCCCCTGTAACAGGGGGGTTCTTTTAACTTCTTTAGTTTTTTTCTTTTTACAGGAGGTTTTTTTACACCCCCCCCCCCCCTGTATACAAGGGGTTTTTTTACACCTATAGTGTTTTTTTTCTTTTTTTCAAAAGTTTTTTTACCCTCCTGTATCCCAAGGGGTTTTTTTTACACTTATAGTGTTTTTTCAGGAATTTCCCCCCCCCCCTTGTAACACGGGGGTTCTTTTGACACCTATAGTGTTTTTTTTCTAGTTACAGGGGGGTTCTTTTAACTTCTTTAGTTTCTTTCTTTTTACAGGGGGTTTTTTACCCCCCCCCCCCCCCCCTGTAAACTGGGGTTTTTTTACACTTATAGTGATCTTTTACCAAAAAATACCTGAATAATAGTAATTTTTACAAAAAGAAAGAATTTGTTAATCCTGTCTTCTCTTCTCTTCTCTAATCGCTGCACGACCATCTTTACTATCAATTTTCTCAAAAACTGTTAAAGATATAAAAAAATGCATACAACAAAAAATGTGTATTTCTAGAAGATCTACAACTTTTCTAAGTAATAATTTTTAAAATTTTCAATATTTATCGAGATAATTGCAAAAAACCATAAAAATCTCATAAAGGAGTTTTTTCTTGTGCAATTATTCCGATGAATATTGAAAATTTTGGAAATGGTTTTCATGAAAGTTGTAGTCCTTCTCAAAATACATATTTTTTGTATTACTTATTTTTTCGATATCTCTAATAGTTTTCGAGAAAATAGATATTATAGTTGCTCGTGCACCTCGAAGAGCGTCGAACAGAAGGTAGGGTCGGTTTTAAGGGTCGACATGTTTTATTTTTGACCCCCTCTCCGATTTTAATAAAACTTGGTATATTTACGTATTTCGGCGCTCTGATTAGGAATATCATAGTGAAAATTGCCGCAAATTAAATTGTCGTGGTGTAAACCTTAAAAAAACCCATAAAACTTTAGTTTTTTGCCATAATCTCCATAAATATTGAAAATTTTGGGAATTGTTACTAAGAAAAGTTGTAGGCCTTTCAAAAATACACATTTTTTGGTGTGTGCATTTTTTTGATACCCCTAATAGTTTTCTTGAAAATCAATAGTGAAGATAGACTTTAAAAATGTGATTATTATTTCTTTCTAAAAATAGTAAAGTTCTGAAGCGTTTTTCTCGAAAACTATTGGAGATGTCAAAAAAATACATAATACATAAATTGTGTATTTTAAAAAGACCTACAACTTTTCTAAATAAAATTTTTCGAAATTTTCAAGATTTATTGAAATAATTGCAAAAAACTGAATTTTTATGGATTTTTAACGGTTTTTTATCGTTTTCACAATGATAATTAAATTTGCGCTAATTTTCACTAGTGTATTTGTAATCAGCACTTCGAAATACGTAGATATAATAAGTTAAAAAAAAATCGGGAACCCATTATTCGGTAGTTTATCCGGAAGTAAATTTTGAAAAACTGAAAATACAAAATTTAAATCGACTGGCGTATAAACAGCAGGCTTATATTAATGCTATTATGTTTTTAAAGTATTCAATTCATTTTGAATTTATTTTTATCAATATTACTCTTTAATTGTAGATACACACTGTTATATGTATTTTTTCGATCATTTTTCATTCACATTCTCAACCGAAAACAAGTAACAGCCAATTTTTGTCTTTTCAACTTAACAAAACACCACATTTATATTTTATTACATCAATATTTCCAAACCCAATTATCAAACAGTGTCAAATATATTTTTTTCTACTTTTTTAAACGTTTTGCCGTATGATGGGTCGCTGAATATTTGGTATTTTCCGTGTAACTTTAGTACCCTTCATTTTATCAAAACGACAATTTTTTTCCATTTTTTTCAGTCAATTTCCGATCTTAAACACCTATTACGAAGCAAAATATAATTATTAGTTTACAAGATAAAAATTAAAAAACGTAAAAAAATGTTTTTTCTAAATTTCGTATTTTCTGCTTCTTTGGGACATAAAGTCAATGTTCATACCTAGAAAAATGTTTTTTCTCTTTTCGAAAAATCCCTAAGGGTTAAGAAAACATTCTATACTTATCTATAAACTTGGAAAAAATATTTTAAATTCTTTAGAAATGCGCTTGAAAATTGTAATTATCATTTTACTGGAAAATGGAGAATCTCAAGAGTGGGTCAATGTGGTGGATTTAATGGCCGTAGTCGATCAGAATGGGGAATAATGTAAAAGGGAGTGAGTGAGAGAGAGAGAGAGAGAGAGAGAGTGTAGTGCGTTAGGTCAGGATGAGTAAAGTCGTCGTAAATTTCTCCGAGTGATTTGAATATTCACCTCGATGTTACGACTCGACAGCGCTCGTTAAACTAGAAGGTGCGCTGGTCGCCCGTAAAACCTGACACCGGACACGCGTCACACCAAACCCAAAAAAAAAAACACCTACGATGATAATTTAATGCTCACTTTTAACGAGTGCAATTGTTCCTCGCAATTTTCCTAATCACGGAAACTCCGTTCGATTATTCTCAGAAGTTATTAAAAAAAAAAAAAAAAAATGTCGGTATTGTAATATTATCAAATATTATTTCAACATTAGAAAAAAAAAAATTCTCCTCAATAATTAATAAAAGCGCAAGCGGAATGTCTCTTCCAAGTATAGTGAAAGGGAGAAAAAGAAAAAGTCCCTGAACAAAGTCGAGACGCTGCGATCGATGCCTATGTACCATCGAAGCAGAAAAATTTGTCAGAAAGTTGGCCGGTCGACCGTCGCGTGGCGCTAGTGTCGCCTCCAAGCAACGTTCCATGGCGCCAAAGATTCCACTTCCTTCTATTCTTTTTCTTTTTTTCGCTTCAATTTTTAACTACCAAATTCTTTTTCTTTTCTCGAGAAATAAGTCAATTGACCTGAATTAGAAAAATAGTATTCTATTAATCGATATTATTTTTTGTTTTGTATTTAATATTATCAATTAACATGAAATAACTATTAGGATGTGATATGTATTGTCCATTTTTTTTTTAAATGGCTACCGATTTTTTGGCTTGGCGCGTGGCGCTTTTTTTTTAAAATATTAAAAAATATTTTTCAATAATAAACTGAGTTAAAAAATATTCCCCTGTTTACCTAAATCCGTTATTTGTTTTGTAAATATTTTGATTGACCTGTTTTAAATAATTGTAATTATATTCGAATAAAAAATATTTATTTTACATCAACATTATTAAATTATTTTTGGTAACAAGATAAAAATTTTGAATTTCCCGCATTTAGCGATTTTTTTTCGACAGATGGCGCCGACCTATCGAGGTTTACTGGCAACCCTGTATAATAAATGAAGATTGTCTTTTGACTTTATGGTGAAGATGTCGGAAGGCAGAGAAATTATTACGTCTAGTCTTAAAAAGAAAATGGATATAATAAGAGACTGGATTCGTCATTAGGAAAAAAAAAAAAATATTAAAACACGCTCGTTGCAACGAGAAACTGTAAGACGACTTTTTTTCCCCCCTTTGAAGAATAGTTAAAGTGCAACATTGTCCATCAACGAGGAGAACAAGAAAAGTCAACTGACAAGTTTTCTTTCCATTTGACGAGATTTAGACATAAAATGTGATCCTTTTCGTTGATTTTTTTTTTCCTGTTATTAATTATCATCTGTTATGTCTTGATTCCATAAATCCGTGATTTTTCAAACTGGCAAACAATTAGGAATGACGAATAGCAGTGATTTTTAAATTCAATGTTATTGAATGTTTTTTTTTTTTTTTTTATCTTAAACTGATTCTTGTAATTTCAAACATGTTACGTAATATTGATATTTTTATCTAGAATAGAGTTTAGAGAGAAAAAAAAAAAAAATATATAGTGCGGAGAATATAGATAGAAAATGCTGTCCGTCGCTTAGAGAATTGACTCGATACCGTCGGCCGATGATTGATACCTTTTGTCTTCGGATAGAAGATGAATTGTTCGCCGGCTGTCGTGAAATAAAAAATACAACTGAGATTTGATTAATAATCATCGAATCCTTGGAGAAGGCATGTGTATCTAGAGAATTATTATTGTTATTATAAAACTAAAGTCCATAGTGTGTTTAATAATAATGACTACATTCTGGAAGCTATAGTAAAAGGTCAATCCGACGGCTCCGATGTCTAAACAGAAAACCTGTTATTTCGTCTCTCGGCCAATCAAGTCTGAAAATTCGAATTAACATTAATGTTTCTCTAGTTTTTTTTATCGTCATTGTTGATCGTCTACTTGATTAACAAATTTTTATTTAAAGCGCTAAAATTAGTAAACAGGATTGGCAATTTTTCTGGCACGAGAAATATCTTTGAAAACATAACCTAAATTATCAACTTTTACTAATCATCAATCTAAGTAATTGTTAATATTGTTTTCAGCAAATTATTCCTGTTGTAATTAACTAATTTTGTTAAAGTAAAGCTAAAACTGCAGTCATTTTTAAAGTCTGTAAAAATTTATATCATGTTATGAAGGGCGAAAAAAAAATTTAAGAATTTTTAGATTCTAGATTATTTTAGATTTAATTTTCGACTTTTTCGATAATAGAATAAATTTTAAATATTTTTTTATTTGTTAATAAGTTCCAAAGTATTTTATATTTTCTCTATAATTTTTTAGTTTCTAAAGTGAATTCTAAAACATTTAAAATTCGATAAAATTTTATATTACATTATAAATTATAGAAAATTAAGGATTTTTTTACAATTTTGGACCCTAAATAAAAAATTCCAGAATTTTTTTTAAGAGTTTGGAACAAAAACCAGAATATTTAAGATTCTAGAGTGCAGAAAACTTTAAATATTCTAATTTATTTCCGAACATTTAAGACTTTTATATATTTAAATTCTGGATTAAAATCCAAAATCTTTTAGACTCTAAAATAAATTCCAGTTGACTTAATAGTTTAGAATAAATTATACAGAATTAAAAATTTTATAATAATTTCAAAAATATTTGGGATTTGTTTTTTATTATTAAGATTTTTAAGTAATTTCAGAATTTTCAAGATTTTAATATAAATTACAAAAAATTTATGATTGTATTTTAAATTATAGAACAGTTAGATTTTTTTTACAATTTTGGACTCTAAATAAAAAATTGTAGAATTTTTTGAAACACTAATCAAAATTCGGGAACATTTATGATTCTAAAAAAAATTTCAGAAAATTTTAGATTAATTATAAAATTAAAAAACTGTTTAGATTTTAATTCTGGTAGATTATTATTGTTTTGATTTTATATTTATTTTTAGAATTTTGATAAACAACCTCAATTTTTACATGCTAAACTAAATTTCAGAAAAATTGAAGATTTTATAAGAAATAGCTGAACATTACGATTTTATTTTTATTTTATTTTCCATAAGAGTCCAAAATTAATAGATTCTAATATTTTTAGAATGTTTCAGGTTATAAATAAATTGCCGAAAATTTTAGTTTGAAAAATAAATTCTACGAAGATATAGAAATAATAAATTTCAGGGCACTTAAGATCTTATACAAAATTTCGGATTTTTTAAATTCTAAAATTTAAAGTCTAAAAATTTATATCATGTTATAAAGGACGAAAAAAAATTTACGGATTTTTAGATTTTAGCTAAAATTTCACAATTTCTTGGACTTTTGAATTAATTTAAAAAAAAAGTTTATTATTTAATAAATTCAAGGACAATTAATATTATAAAATAAACTTCAAACAATTTTTCATACTAGCGTAATAAATTCTAGAATATTTTGAATTTTTTATTTAATTTCATTGAATTAAAATAAATTCTTGATCATTTTAGATTAATTTTTCGATTTTTTCGATAATAGAATAATATCCAAATATTTTTTTATTTATTAACAAGTTCCAAAGTATTTTATATTTTCTCTATAATTTTTTTCGTTTCTAAAGTGAATTCTAGAACATTTAAAATTCATAAAAAATATTCCAGACAATTTTAAATTACATCATAAATTATAGAAAATTTAAGATTTTTTTTACAATTTTAGACTCTAAATAAAAAATTCCATAATTTTCTTAAGAGTTTGGAACAAAAACCAGAATATTTAAGATTCTTAAGTGCAGAAAAGTTTAAAAGTTATAATTAATTTCAGAACATTTAAGAATTTTTTATATTTAAATTCTGGATTAAAATCTAAAATAGTTTAGACTCTAAAATAAATTCCAGGTTACTTAATACTTTAAAATAAATTTTACAGAATTAAAAATTTCATAATAATTTTAAGAATATTTGGGGTTTGTTTTATTATTTAGACTCTAAAGTAATTTCAGAATTTTCGAGATTTTAATATAAATTGCAGAAAATTTTTGATTTAAAAATAAAGTCTAGAAAATTTGAGATTCTTTTTAATTTTTCGGTTTTAGATAAACGTGTCGAATTTTTTGAGACACCTAATCAAAATTCGTGAACATTTATGATTCTAAAATAAATTTCAGAAAATTCTAGATTATTTTTTAAATTCAAAAAGTGTTTAGATTTTAATTTTGTGAGATTATTATTGTTTATATTTTATATTTATTTTTAGAGTTTTGATAAACAACCTCAATTTTTACATTCTAAAATAAATTTCAGAAAATTCTAGATTATTTATTAAATTTAAAAACTTATTTTTGTTTAGATTTTATTTTTTTTTAGAATTTTTATAAACAACCTCAATTTTTACATTCTCAAATAAATTTCAGGAAATTGTAGATTTTATAATAAATATCTGAATATTTCGATTTTATTCGTATTTGATTTTTCATAAGTGTCCTGAAATTCATTATTTCTATAGCTTTGTAGAATTTATTTTTCAAAAAAAAATTTCTGCAATTTATTTATAACCTCAAACATTCTAAAAATATTAGAATCTACCAATTAATTTCTGACTCTTATGGAAAATCAAATAAAAATAAAATCGAAATGTTAAACTATTTATTATAAAATCTACAATTTTCTGACATTTATTTTAGAATGTAAAAATTAATGTTGTTTATTAAAATTCTAAAAATAAATATAAAATCTTAACAAAAATAGTCTCACAGAATTAAAATCTAAACAGTTTTGGAATTTAATAAATAATCTAGAATTTCCTGAAATTTATTTTCGAATCTTAAATGTTCTCAAATTTTGATTAATGTCTCAAAAAAGTCAACAATTTTTTATTTAGAATCCCAATTTGTAAAAAAATTATAAATGTTCTATGATTTAAAATATAATCATAAATTTTCTGTAATTCATATTAAAATCTCGAAAATTCTAAAATTACTTTAGAATCTAAATAATAAAAAAAAATCCCAAATATTTTAGAAATTATTATAAAATTTTTAATTCTGTAAAATTTATTCTAAAGTATTAAAGTCACCTGAAGTTTGTTTTAGAGTCTAAAAGATTTTGGATTTTAATCCAAAATTTAAAAATTAAAAAAAAAATTGTAAAAAAAAATTTTAATTTTCCATAATTTATAATGTAATCTAAAATTTTACTGGAATATTTTTTAGGAATTTTAAATGTTCTAGAATTCACTTTAAAAACTAAAAAATTATAGAGAAAATATAAAATACTTTGGAACTTGTTAATAAATAAAAAAATATTTAGAATTATAATATTATAATAAATTCAAAATTGTTTGGAGTTTATTTTATAACATTAATTGGTCTTGAATTTATTAAATAATAAACTTTTTGTTTTAAATTAATTCAAAAGTCCAAGAAATTGTGAAATTTTAGCTAAAATCTAAAAATTCGTAAATTTTTTTTGGCCTTCATAACATGATATAAATTTTTAGACTTTAAAAAAGACTCCAGTTTTAGCTTGGGGTTAACAAAATTAGTTAATTATAAAAGAAATAATTTGCTTTAAAACATATTATCTATTACTTAGATTGACGATTAGTAAAAGTTGATTAATTTGTTTATGTCAAGATATCAAAATATCATTTGCATTAATTGCATACTCTCAGTTATTCTCTGCTAATCTTTGGAGAGGATTATATCGTTTTAATTACCGGATTACAATGAGGAAGCTGTGAAAAAACTTCCTTTGGAAAATTAAAAAGAATTATTTTTAATTATGGAAATTTTTTAAGACAATTTTTGTCTTAATAACAGTGAATGAGACAGTGTCTTGAGTCTTGAAAACTGAAAGTGCTTCTCGATTCATAAAAGCTACTGGTCCTCGAATATGGAGTTATGGTCGTTGATGCTGATGCCTCTCATGAAACTGCGTCTCTCAGGAGTTACGACTCCATTAAGAAGCCCTCTGCTGATTTTTTCGGGTTCATTTCAGGTCGCATAAAACAAGCTATTTAAAATGCAAGGGCGTAGTCTCCCCCCACACTGCTCAATTCTCCTGACGAGTTTCAAAAGAAAGGCCGACTTTTAACACAATGATTTAGCATTAGTTGCAATTCGAAAAAGTCCATAAAACTCCTTCTCTTGAATTTTTAATGAAGCACTATTTATAAGTCGAGTAAACGTTCTGGATGGTATTAATTATTGTTTTGTAATTTAGTCCCATTGCAGCTAATTTTCGCAAAGAGAAGGTTTTAAGAGTTAAATTTGACCACGAGATGTAACTAAGATGAAGTTCCACAACAAAATTGGGTTTTTTTTAAAGACAAATCGTAAAATAAAAATTTGAAATCCCGTTTTCTTTAAGACGGAGAATTTTTTAATTAGTTATTTGGTGTTTAATCTTTAAAGAAAATAATTGATTGAACAGTGTTTACAAAAGTAGTTGATATAGCCTTAAATTTTTTTTTCGTTTGACACTGTAACCTTTTTTTACAATACCCCGTTTTTAAAAAACAGTTCCCAAACTTTTTGTCTTTTCAGTTTTTCAAAACACAATTTTTCATTCCGACATTTTTCGTATAGATTTTTTTCCTTTGACACTGTAACCTTTTTTACAATACCCCATTTTTTAAAAACAGTTTCCAAACTTTTTGTCTTTTCAGTTTTTCAAAACACAATTTTTCATTCCGACATTTTTCGTATAGATTTTATTTCGTTTGACACTGTAACCTTTTTTACAGTACCCCATTTTTTAAAAACAGTTCCCAAATTTTTTGTCTTTTCAGTTTTTCAAAACACAATTTTTCATTCCCTACATTTTTCGCAAATCGTTTCAAAATCTCCGAATTTTCTCTTCTGTGTTTCAAAACACTTCCCGGTCTCCGGAATCTTCAACAAAATTATCTCTCTTCTTCCTTCCTTAATTAAAAAAAAGTACTGACGAGTTGAAACGCAGTCATAACTGTCTCTAGATGCCGGCAAAATTATCCCCTGAAAAAATCGAGTTCTCAAACCTATTCTTAATAAAGACACATAACAGACTCTCAAAACAGCAGTCTCGAGGCCAATAAATAATTAAGAGGCAACTAATCAGAAATAATAAATTACCTTTACCAAAATCACCTGTTTCGGTCCCAATTCCGTCTCAGCCGTCAGTTGACTCTCAAAGCAAGTAACTCCCCTAAAATTAATAAATTTGAAGAAAAAAAAATCCAGCAACACTGTTTCAATCCTAACAAGCCATTTCATCAAAAAGGGGAAGCAATTTCCGAAAAAAAATCTCGTCTCGCTTCAAGATCCAAAGAGTCAGGAGTTTAGGTGAGAGGGATGAGGGAAAGGGTTGAGAGAGAAGTAGGGAAGATAGTCTTTGGTTGTCCGTGACGTTTTGCTTCTGTTTGGAGGTCGCTCGTCCTTTTTTCTCTCGTGGCTGCTGCTGATGCTTCGTCTTTTTATTGTTCGTCGTAGAGTGGATGAGGCCCATGATGTGGAGAATGAGGTGGGGGGCGAGGGGGATGAGAAGGGGGAACCATGAAAGAAGCCGACACTGCACACAGTAGCCAGACAGACTGTACCCAATTATTCCGGCGTGCTATACTAATGCCATGGACCCCCCCTTGTCCCGTAATGCGAGATAGCGCGTCTCCCTCACTATCTCTCTCTCTCTCTCGGTTGCCTTTAGGGCCCTACATGCCCGACAGACCCAATCGACTCTTCAGGCCACATACGCGCCGCCTCAAGCGGACCCCGATTTTTGACGTTTTTGGAAGTCGATCGGCCCTTTGACGAGACCCAAGATACCGATGTCCAATGTCCTGGAATTCAGAGAGAGATTTATAGGATTTTGGGAATCGACGCTAGTCGCTTTTTGGGACTCGAGTCAATGGAATTTCGCTACTGTTTGAATTATCTGGAAATTATTTTCATTCTGGTTCGTTGATTTTTTGTTTCTTTTCAATTTTTTATTAACATTTTATGTTAATAAGCAAATTCTCGAGAATGGGTACGGAGGGAGTTAAATCTTTTAGCAAATAACTCCGAAAGGGTTCATTTTAGGGACAAAAGTATATTGAATTTAATGTAGAGAATCGAATTCCGCATCTTTTTTGTTCTTGTAGATTTTTTGGTAATATTAAAATTGACCGAGTTACAGGGGGTTGAATTATATGTTAATAACCAAATTCTTGAGAATGGGTACGAAACGAGATAAATCTTTTAGCAAATAACTCGTAAAGGATTTATTTTACGGACACAAGTATATTGAATTTAATATAGAGAATCGAATACCGCACCTTTTTTATTCTTGTACTTTTTTTGAAAATATTAAAATTGACCGAGTTATAGGGGGTGAATTATATGTTAATAACCAAACTCTTAAGAATGGGTGCGAAGAGGGTAATGTTAAATAAATATTTTGGAAAACACCTCCTAAATGGTTCATTTTAGGGAAAAAGTACATTTACATTTAATGTAGAGAATCGAATTCCGCATCTTTTTTATTCTTGTAGTTTTTTTTGATAATATTAAAATTGACCGAGTCACGGGGAGTTGATTAATAACCAAATTCTTGAGAATGGGTGCGAAGAGGGTTAAATCTTTTAGCAGATAACTCGTAAAGGGTTCATTTTAGGGACAAAAGTATATTCACATTTAATGTAGAGAATCGAATTCCGCATCTTTTTTGTTCTAATACTCTTTTTTGATAATATTAAAATTGACCGAGTAATAGGGGGTTGAATTATATGTCAATAACCAAATTATTGAGAATGAGTGCGAAGAGGGTAATCTTGTAGTAAACCTTTTAGCAAATAACTCCTAAATGGTCCATTTTAGGAAAAAAGGGACATTTACATTTAATATAAAGAATCGAATTCCGCATCTTTTTTATTCTTGTTCTTTTTTTGATAATATTAAAATTGACCAAGTTACAGGGGGTTGAATTACACTGTGTTACAAAAAATGACGATGAAAAATCATTTTGAATCGGACCTAGCTTAAGTTGTTCCATCATGAAAAACTAAAAAAAAAAGTGTGAACTTCTCCCCTCTTACCCCCAAAATGGCATTTTAGAGCTAAAAAACTGTTTTCCTGCAATTTAAGTATAAAATATACTGTTACTTCGTCATTTTTGGTTCGATTAAAAAAAAAAATATTTAATTTAAAGCTGACAAACAAGGCTTTCTGTACCTAATAAAGTTTTTATATTTCAAGTAAAATTTACGGTAGAAAAAAGTAAAAAAGTTCGAAAATTGTCAAATTTTTGGAATTTTTTCAACTTTGGCAATGATTAACGGACCAATTTTATTTAGAATGTTTTTTCTGTGCTGAATTATTTAAAGTGTATTTAATTCCTTGTCAAATGAGCTTTTTTAAATTAAATTGGTTATAAATTGAGTTATATTTAAATACACTTTAAATAATTTAGCACAGAAAAAAACATTCTAAATAAAATTGGATCGTAAATCATTGCCAAATTTGAAAAAATTCCAATAAATTCACAATTTTTGAAATTTTTACTTTTTTTCTACTGTAAATACACATTTTTTTTATTTTTTTATAGCGAACAACTTCGGCTAGGTTCAATTCAAAGTAATTTTCACTGTCATACAGTGTTATATAATAATAACTAAATTCTTGAGAAAGGGTGCAAAGAGGATAATGTTAAATAAATATTTTGGAAAATACCTTCTAAATGGTTCATTTTAGAAAAAAAAGTATATTTACATTTAATGTAGAGAATCAAATTCCGCATCTTTTTTATTCTTGTACTTTTTTTGATAATATTAAAATTACCCGAGTTACAGGGGGTTGAATTATATGTTAATAACCAAATTCTTGAGAATGGGTGCTAAGAGGGTAATCTTGAAGTAAACCTTTTAGTAAATAACTCTTAAATGGTCCATTTTAGGAGAAAAGTACATTTACATTTAATGTAGAGAATCAAATTCCGCATCTTTTTTACTCTTATACTTTTTTTGATAGTATTAAAATTACCCGAGCTACAGGGGGTTGAATTATATGTTAATAACAAAATTCTTGATAACGGGTGCAAAGAGGGTAATGTTAAAGTAAATTTTTTGGAAAATCCTAAATGGTTCATTTTAGAAAAAAAAGTATATTGTCATTTAATGTAGAGAATTGAATTCCGCATCTTTTTTATTGTTGTATTTTTTTCGATAATATTAAAATTGACCGAGTTATAGGGGGTTGAATATATGTCAATAACCAAATTCTTGAGAATGGGTGCGAAGAGGGTAATCTTAATGTAAACTCTTAAATAACTCCTAAATGGTCTATTTTAGGGAAAAAAGTACATTTACATTTAATATAAAGAATCGAATTCCGCATCTTTTTTATTCTTGTACTTTTTTCGTTAATATTAAAATTACCCGAGTTACAGGGTCTTGAATTATAACCCCCGTGTATACAGTTCAGTATCTAATTAACTATAACCTTGAATCGCGACTTGATTTCTAATTTAGTTTCTAGATTAATTTTTTTCCAACTAGCATCATCAAGAATCTACGAACTCGTCGTGCCTCACCCGAATGTTGATAAATCAAATCTGAGATTTCTTGTTTTCGCCTCTTATCACCAAATACACGTGTGACATTCAAAAAATTTGTTCGAGCCTTCTCTTTAACTGTATCACATCACTGCTGTTAAATTCACTCAACCCAATCGACCTCTCGATAACATTCTCCATATCACAAGTCTTGACAAGATTTTCTCTCAATTTAGACATATCGCCGGAATTTCGAGACAGATTAAAGAAAAGGGAAGTTTAACTTCTCAAGTGTCTCGCAAGTATTGCAATCTTCTTTTTTTTTCCTCATACATTTTTATTTTCAAAACACAGTCCAAAAATCGGATAAGATTCAAAATAATTTCCTTCCGAGTCTAGCCACCGTGAATTGGACCCTGTGGTCTTGTTCGAGAACCGCATCCTCGAGAGAAGTTTTATTTTATTGGTTGTTGGACTCGATTATAATAGTGACCCTAAATAGCCTCATGTTGTACAAGACTCAAGTATTTCCAATATCCTGCAGGGAGATTCGTCTCGGTAGCCTTCCCCCTCCCCCTTCCCCCCATCTCTCACTCTTACCGCCCTATAAGGCCCATAATGATCAGAAGATCGCTCTATCCCCACTCCCTTATAATTCTCTAACGCTGACCGTGGCCGACGTTCTCTCCTGAGTTCATTCATGCCTCTTGCCTTGGTGGCGAGGACCTCATTACTCCCAGTGAATGGGGCCCTACCAATCCCCCCACTTTGACAACCCTGTTTTTCTCACCACAGACAATCTAGCATTCCTCATCTATAAAAATAATTACCGAAAATGGTTCCTTCAATCTTGAAAGTTTTAAATTACTGGTTACAGTGAAAAGAAGGTTAATGACTTTGGGTACATTTCATTCATGCCCTTAATGATCCGTGTCTCGGAATGTTTCGAGTAATTTGGAAAATTGAAATTTATTCCTCAGTCTCGTCCAAACCGGAAAAGAACTCGGATCTACAGAAAGGTTTGCATTTTAAATCTGAAAAGACAAAATTACCTGCCAACATTGAAACTGCCTCGGGAAATAAAAATGCGTAGAAAAAAAACAGAAGACGATAAAGCAATAGGGTAAGTTTTATCCGAAAAAAAATTCGGATCTACAAAAAGGTTTACATTTTAAATCTGAAAAGACAAAATTACCTGCCAACATTGAAACTGCGTAGAAAAAAAAACAGAATATGATAAAGCAATAGGGTAAGTTTTATCCGAAAAAAAATTCGGATCTACAAAAAGGTTTACATTTTAAATCTGAAAAGACAAAAATACCTGCCACCAATGGTACTGCTTCGGAAAATTCAGCTGCGTAGAAAAAGATGCTATGAAAAAAAGACAAAAACATTTTTAAATAATTTTTTCTTTTCCCGGAATAAAATCCAAGAACACTTCGACACATTTTCAAGATTTAAATTCAGTTTTTCTTGTTCCATTATAAAAGATTAAACTTCTTTTAAAAATTTTAATCTTTACTTTCATTTTACATAATTTTTTTTAACTTTTAAACTTTAGACTTTTAACCTTAAACAGACGATTTCTTTGCCATTTTTAAAAAAATATTGGAGTTAAAATAAATACTATGTGACAATATTTTCCCTTATAAAGCACTGTTTATCATTGTTAAATTCAATGAGCTTTCACTCATAAGATCTTTTGAGTTTGAGCATTTTGGCGTGGGGGAGGGAGGGGGGGGGGAAGAAATCCGGTGCCGGCTAGACTGTCTGACATTTTTTTTTGTGTCATTTCTCGACGTCATCGGCAGATCCAGAAACCAACCCCCGGCCAACATTCATGTCGTGTCTTCTCTTCTGGTTTCCTGGCTTCCGTTTTCATCCATTCACCCTCCCCCTATCCCTTCATCCACCGCAACTCTGTGTTCCCTTTAGTTTCTCATCCCTCTTACGAATCCAAGACTCGACATCCGACATATCACCACGTCGAGAATCACACTGACAGTTCTTGATTAATACAATCCTTAATATCATCCTCGTTCTTCACACAAGGGACAACTTTTCTGCACGCCGAAAAACGTCTTTGACGAATTCAGTCGACTGGATATGAGAGAGGTGGGGAGAGAGGGAGGGAGGGGGAGTTGCGAAAGAACAATAGTGATAATTGTGCAGTCGAGGTTTCAGAAAAATTTCTAATAAATTAAAAAAAAATTGTAATGTTAATTTTGTTGCTGAAAATGTTTCTTGTTTTTTTTTTAGAATCTTCTTCTTTTTTCGTAATTTTCTCTGTCTCTTCTTTTTGTTAAATCTTTTTTTCACATTTCTTCTTCTTTTTAGGGTTTCGTTGTTCGGTCCCGAAACCCTAATAGTGAGACTTTGTCGTCCGTCCGTCCGTCGTTCACAGCCAATAGCTGTCGATTTTAGGTTGTAAGCGAGAGAGAGGAAGATAGTGAGAGACAGAGACAGAGATACGTAATTTACCGTGAGTTACGTAAGTTACCGTGAGTTATGTAAGTTACCGTAGAAGTTACTTAAGTTACCGTAACTGTTACCGCGGGTTATGTATGTTACCACGAGTTACGTTAGTTGTTGGCGTTACCGTAAGTTACATAAGTTAACGCAAGTTACGTAAGTCACCGTAAGATGCGTAAGTTATCGTAGAAGTTACTTTGAAATATGTAACTTACCGCGAGATACGTAAGTTGTTGAGGTTGTCGTAAGCTACATAAGTTATGGGGTTATCGCAAGTTAGGTAAGTTAAGGTAAGTTACGTTATTTAAACTTTTACGTTCGTCCGTCTGTCCGTTCGTCCTTCACAGCAAAAAGCTGTCAATTTGCGGTTGTGTGTAAGAAAGAGGGAAATAGTGAAAGACAGAGATACGTAAGTTACCAAAGTTTACCGAGAGTTACGTAGGTTACCGTGAGTTATGTAGGTCACCGTGAGTTACGTAAGTTACTGTTAGTTACGTAAGTTACCGAGAGTTACGTAAGTTACCTGAGTTACGTCAATTACCGTGAGTAGGTTACTGTGAGTTACGTAAGTTACCGTAGAAGTTACGTAAGTTACCGTAACTGTTACCGTGAGTTACGTAAGTTACCGTGAGTTACGTAAGTTACCGTGACTTACGTAAATTACCGTGAGTTACGTAAGTTACTGTGAGTTACGTAAGTTACCGTAGAAGTTACGTAAGTTACCGCAAGTTTGTTTGTTCTATCTTTTTTTCCTCTTTTTTCTACTATTTCTCAATTTTTAATATTTCTTTTCTTGCAGAAAAGGTTTCTCTTATTTTGGAAGCTTCTTCTTTTTTTATCTTATTCTCTTTTTTTTCCTTTTTTAAATCTTCTTTTCTCATTTTTCTTCTTATTTATTCTCACTTTTTAATGTTTTTTAAAACCTTTTAATCTTCCTCTGTTTCTATCTTTTTCTCATCTTATTCTCCATTTTTGTAAATCTTTTTTCTCATTTCTTCTTTTTTCTCATTGTTTTAATGTTAACTTTCAGTCAGAAAATATTTCTTGTCTCTTTTCGAATGTTCCTTCTTTTATCTTTTTCTCCTCATTTTCCAACATTTTTTCTCAATTTTTAATGTTAATTTTCTTGCAAAAAAAGTTTGTCTTTTCTCGCAATCTTCTTATTTTATCATTTTCTCTTCTTTTTCTTCTTTTTTTAATCTTCTTTTCTCATTTCTTTATGTTAATTTTATAGTAGAAAATTTTTCTTGTCTCTTTTCAGAAGTTTCTTCATTTATCTTTTTCTCCTCATTTTCCAACATTTTTTTTCATTTTTTAATGTTATTTTTCTTGCAGAAAAGTTTGTCTTTTTTCGACATCTTTTTCTTATTAGATCACTTTCTCTTCTTTTTCTTGTTTTTATAAAATCTTTCTTTTCTCATTTCTTATTTTTCTTCTTTTTTTCATGTTTTAATGTTAATTTTCTTGCAGAAAATATCTTTGTGTCTCCTTTGGGAAGTTTCTTCTTTTATCTTTTTTCCTCTTTTTTCTACTATTTCTCATTCTTTAATATTAATTTTTTTGCAAAAAGGTTTCTCTTTTTTTAGTATCTTCTTCTTTTTTATCTTATTCCCTTCTCTTTCTCCTTTTCGTTTAATTCTTCTTTTTTCTCTTGTTTTAATGTTAACTTTCTTGCTGAAATTGTTTCTTATCTTCTTTCTGAATTTTCTTTTTTTTTCATCATTTTTCTCCCTTTTTTTGTATTATTTTCTCTTCTTTTCCTCTCTCTGCTTTTCTTCTTTTTGTTTTCTTATTTTTAAATTTTAACTTTCTTGTAGATCTTTTTGTAGATTAAAGAATAATGATGAAATAAAAATAATTCTATTTCATCTTTATTCTTCTTTTTCCCCTGTTTTTAATTTTAATATTCTTGCTTCTTCTTATTTCATCTTTTTTTTCTCGTTTTTCGAAAATTTTTTTTTCTTCTTTTTTTAACGTTTTTCTTTTTTCTTTCTTAATTCCTTGTTTTTCTTTTTTTCTCTTTTTAGAATGTCAATTTTCTTGCAGATAATGTTTCTTGTCTTTTTGCCGAATTTCCTTCTTCCTTTTATTTATTTTTCTTCTTTTTTTTTCTTTTTTACTCTTCTTTCTTCGCTTTTCTTCTTTGTTTCATATTCTTTGCTTTTTCTGATTTTTGAATGTTAATTTTCTTGCAGATAATGTCTCTCATGTTTTTGTGAAATTTTCTTCTTATTTTATTATTTTCTTCATTTTCCTCATTTACTTCTTTCCGAGCTTCTTTCTCTCATTTTTTAATGTTTTTTTTTCTTGCAGAAAATCTTTGTCTTTTTTCGGAATTTTTTTTTGCTTATTATTTTTCTTTATTTTTTCTTCGTTTTTCTCTATTTTTTATTTTTTTCTCTTTTTTATCTGCTTTTTCTTCTTTTTCACATTTTATTTTCTTTTTTCTCATTTTTGAGGATTAATTTTCTTCTAGATCTTTAGCAGAAAATTTCGCATTCTTTTTCATTCTTTTGCATATTTTCCTTTTCCCAATGTTTTCTTTTTTCTTATTTTTCTCATTTTTTCTTCTTTATCCTCATTTTTTAATGTTAAATTTTCTGGCTGAAAGTGTCTCTTGTCTTTTTTTGGAATTTTCTTCTTTCATCTTTTTTTCTCATTTTCTTTTTCTTTTTTCTCATTTTTTAATGTCAATTTTCTTGCAGAAAATGTTTCGTATTGTTTCGGAATTCCTCTTTGTTTATCATTAATCTTCTTTTTCTTCTTTTTTTCTATTCTTCTTCTTCTTCTTTTTTTTTTCTTTTAGATGAAGCTTTGTATTTTTCATATTTTATTTTTTCTCCCTATTTTTTCCTGTCTTGCTGAAAATGTCTCTTGTCTTTATTCGGAATTTTCTTCTTTTTTCATCGTTTCCATTTTTTTTTCTTATTTCCTTGTTTTTCTCATTTTCTCTTCTTTTTCCTCCTTTTTTTCTTCTTGTTTTTTAACGTTAATTTTCTTGCTGAAAAATAATTCTCGTCATTTTTCTTAATTTTCTTCTTTCTTCTTTTATTTTCCTTTATTTCCCTCTTTTTCCTCTTTTTCTCTCTTCTCTTCTTTCTTCTCTTTTTTTTCTTTTTTCCTCTTTTTTCCTCTTTTTTTCTTTTTTTCTCTCTTTCTCTTTTTTTTTCTCTTTTAAATAGACAACTATTACAGTCAGGTAGAAAATGAGTTCTTAATATTTCCTGGATCAGTGGCCTCATTTTGAGGGGTATTTTTTTTAGCACCTTTAAAACAATTTTCTCTACAAATAGCAGGACTCTGAGTCCTTGGGACCAATCAGTTTCTCATTTCTTCGAAAATGCGGTCGCAAGCTTTCATCTCTCTCTCTCTCTCTCTCTCTTTCTTGACTCACTTTTAGTCCATTATATAATCGAACGTAATCATCGTTCATACCCTAACTTCCGGTTCGTCTCTTGCACATAATCTCTCTCGCCTGATACAGTTTTTTTTTTTTATAAATATTTACTCTTTTTCACGTAACCGTTTAATGATAATACTTTAAATAACTTTGCAAAATGATAATTATCTGTTTTTTCTTCAAATATCTTTTTTTTCTTACCGGCCCCGAATGGAAATATAACACGGAGAGAATCATATCGAAAAGAATTTCCCTGTAAATTCGGTTTCTCTATTACAGATATTTTTTTTTTTTTTTCTAAAGTGTTGTGGTTGCGAATAAAATAAAAATTGATTGTTTACGACTCGTTGTGGCATAAAAATAACCGATCGGCTTTTAAAAGTGCATTAACTAACATTTTCTAAAGTTTTTTTTTTTTTTTCTTTTTGTCCAGCTCGGGTGAGAAATATAAATATTAAAGATCGACAGGCATTTTATGTTGTGTATAGTTTCCTACTTGTCACCTAAGTGAACTTGCTACGATATCGATAATAATGAGAGGTGATTTAGCATATATTAATTATGCATTGCAATCGATGCGCCTAATTGCACAGTTGCTGCCATCGTTTAGCATTTGAAGTCTTATATTTGCTATATGCATAAACATGATTGGAAATAGACACAAATACGTATCGCGTTATAAAATATCGATTACGTCATATCCCGGAAATCGATCACAAATAACTGCCAAGATGAGAAAATGATACTGTTTTAGAAGGAAAACTGGATTAAGAATGTGTACAGGTCAGATAATTAAAAAAAAAATAATAATAATAATAAGAAAAAAAAAAGTCTGGAATTATTTGCAAAAATGCGCTGTTTTTAATTAATATTACTATTATTATTGTTATTTATATTTTCTTATTTATTTATTTATTATCATTATTATTCTCCTCTTATTTAATTCGAGAGTTATTTCTCTCTTGGAAATAATCTTATTTCGCATACATTTTCAAATTGAATTTGTTTCCCGCTACTGTGTTAGATATCGAGTGTAAAATTGATGCTTTGCGGTTTATCCGAATATCGCAATTGGAAAATATTATTATCGAGTTCACTGAACGAGAAATTTCCTGTTATTTTTATTCACTTTGAGTGGCACATTATATCGACAAATTGTTTATGAGAAATTGACAGTAAACAATAAAGTGCACTGTAAAAATTGCAAATCCAAGAGGTCGAGAGAAAACAAATAAAGAAAAGAGAAAAAAAAAGAAAATAAATGAAAACTTGACGAGAATACGAGGAAAAAAAAAACTCGGTAAAGAAAAGGATAAATTAATAAAGAAAAAGAAATAAAAAATAACGGTAAAATGGTGGAAAAGAGAAAATTAGAAAAATAAAAAAAAATAGCGGAAAGAAGAGGAAAAAATAGTGAAATTAAAAAGGGTAATTTATCGATAAAGAGAAAATATGTAAAAAAAACAAATAAAATGGAAAATTTTTTTTTTTGTTTGAAACCATTTTTTTGACTTTTTCTTTGGTTATTATTAAAAATTTGTTTGTTAATCGTGAAAATAATGAAATTTTGATTGAAAAATTAATATTCAGAAAATTTGAATATTTTTGGAACGCGCAGTAGAATCGCGTGCATATTCTGGGCGGATTTTAAACCCCAAGGCGACTCCGAGGTCCAAGGACTTGATCGTTACCAAGAAAATTCTACCAACATACCGAGATAATGATATCGAAAATCTGCGCAAAAATTCTCGAGGTTACAGGAAGTATTTCGGGTTTCGTGTCTTACGCTATTTTCTGATTCTTCGTATGGTTACGAAACTGTTTTGATGATTCGAAAATTAGCTGAAATTTATTGCTTTTTAAGGACCCCCGAATGCCTCGGGCAATAGGCAACCCGTCATGCTTAAAAACTTTTTCTTCTTTTCTTTCTTCAATTTCTAAAAAAAAAATTACCTTTTTATTATATTATTGATTATTGAATATATTTTTTAATTAATTATTATTATTACTATTATTATTTATTATTATTATTATTATTATTATTATTTATCGGGTGCAGTTCCGAAAGAAACCCAATTTCTATTTTTTTTAAAGTGGGTATATACTTACATGATTTGATACACTGATTACGAAAATCATAGGGAAAATTGCCGACTAGGTCATCTTCATGATGAAAAACAAGAACCCCATAAAAATAATGGTTTTTTACAATTAACTTATGGTAACTTACGATAACTTGCGGTAACTTATGGTAACTTACGATAACTTGCGGTAACTTACGTAACTTACGTAACTTAAGATAACTTACGGTAACTTACGTAACTTACGGTAACTTCCAGTAACTTACGGTAACTTACGTAACTTAGATAACTCACGTAACTTACGATAACTTACGTAACTTACGATACTTAAGTAACTTACGGGAACCTTTTTAATGATTAGTTGATTATTTTTTATTTTTCTCTAAAATTAATAATTTTTTAACGTAACTTACGGTAACTTACGTAGCTTGGGGTAACCCCTGATAACAAACGTAACTTTAGGTAACTTTTTTGGTTGATTCGTTGATTATTTTCTATTTTCCTCTAAAAATTATGACTTTTTTAAAATATAACTTACGATAACTTACGTAGCTTGTGGTAACCCCTGGCAAATTACGTAAATTAAGATAATTTTTTTGGTTGATTAGCTGAATATTTTCAATTTTTTCCAAAAATGATAACTCTTTTAAACGTTACTTACGGAAAATTACGTAGCTTGCGGTAACTTTTTTAAGGATTGGTTAATTATTTTCTATATTTCTCTAAAAATAATAACTTTTTTTAACGTAACTTACGGTAACTTATGTAGCTTGGGGTAAGTTTCGATAACTTACATAACTTAAGGTAACTTTTTTGGTTAATCATTTAATTATTTTCTATTTTTTTCTAAAAATTTAAACTCTTTTAAACGTAACTTACGTAACTTACGTAGCTTGCTGTAAGCTTTTGAATGTTTGGTTGCTCATTTTTATTTTTCTCTAAAAATAATAAATTTTTAAACGTAACTTACGGTAACTTACGTAGCTTAAGGTAACTTACGTAACTTACGATAACTTAAGATAACTTATTTGCTTAATTGGTTAATTTTTGTCTATTTTTTCTAAAAATAATAAATTTTTTAAAAGTAACTTACGGTAAATTACGTAACTTACGTAACTTACGAGAACTGTTTTTGAATGATTGGATGATTCTTTTCTATTTTTCTCTAAAAATAATAAAATGTTTTAAACATATCTTACAGTAACTTACGTAGCTTGAGGTAACTTTTTTAATATTTGATTATTTTCTATTTTTCTCCAAAAATAATAAATTTTTTTAACATAACTTACGGTAACTTCCTGTATCTTACGTAACTTTTGGTTAATTGGTTGATTATTTTCTACTTTTTTCTAAAAATAGTAACTGTTTTAAAACGTAAGTTTCGGTAACTTACGTATCTCGCGGTAACTTCCGGTAACTTACGTAACTTACGATAACTTATTTTTAATGATTGGATGATTATTTTTTCTTTTTCTCTAGAAATAACAACATTTTGAAAACGTAATTTACGTAGCTTGCGGTAACTTCCGGTAACTAACGTAACTTGTGGTAACCCGTAGGGTAACTTCCGGTGTATTATTTGACTGGAATTTACCTAGTCGGCAATTTTCACTAAGAATTTTGTATTAAACGCACCGAATTACGTAAATTTACGAAGTTTAAAAAAAATCGAATTTGGGTTGCTTTCGGCCACTATCTATATTTTAGTCTCGCGCGTTCGTCAACTACTTCAGCGCGTTACGTCCAGGGTTCGAGTCCCAGGTAAAAATTTTTTTTTTCCCTAACCCAAATTTCCAATTCACTTAATAAAACCCAATTTCCACGTTTATTCAACATTAGAAATGATTTTACCTTGTTTCAAAATCTATTTTGTTGTCCGTTTAGTAAAATAGAAAATACTCTCGGTGTCTCAACTAGCATTATTTCTTTCTTGTGTTCTCGCATAATTAGACGCCAATTACACTAATTCAATTCGTAATTTTTTCCTCACTTTTTTTTCCCCCCAAGTGTATTTTATTCATACGAGGCTTTTACATTTTAAAAGGGTGCGTGACGGAACCTTTTTCGCCCTTTCTCGACATACTTGGCCTTTTTCTCTCGCGTCATCGATTTCAAAGTCCACAATCGCCGTCTACTTGTAACTCGCATATAAATTCACTCATTCACCTGCAACTTTACAGGTTAATTGCACTTGAGTGCGATTTCAGTTGAACTACTGATCGGCGATTATTTCAGGTAAAGACTCAGTTGAATTTTTGAAAAAAAAATTAGAAAAAGACGAAATTTAAAAAAAAATAGAAAATACGAAATTAAATAGTTGAAATCGAGGCTCTGTAACAATTTTTAATTATTATCTTGACAAAGATCGGTTTGAATTTTTTCCTATCGAGGATTTTATTAATTGCCACTCGGTATAGCATTAATATAATTTAGCATTAAGAAGGTGATTTAATAATTGTACCTGAACTTCTCATGAATACGTTTACTTCACTTGGAAAGAGGATTAAGAGGTTAAGTGCACGATTCCCTTGGAAAAAACCACTTCATTTTTTTGCTTTGACAAAAACCAGTTTGTTTATCTTTAGATAATTTGATGTTTTTTTCCCAGAAAATTGCACTACGTAACTTTGTGGACATATTTTACATTTTTATAACTTAAAATTATTAAAAAAATTATCGTAAATTTAAATATTTCGCACAATATTTAATATCCTGTTTTGTTTTAATGATTTTTAACCTGTTTTTGGTTGAAAAACGATTATTTTGGTGCATTTTGGTCCAAAAACAAAAATCCCAAAAGCGTAGCCTCGTGGGTTTATCCATTTCTGCTGTGCTGACCAACCTGGGTTCGAATCCTCGAGGAAATAATTTTTTTCTTTTTTATTTAATCACCAATGGATAATTTACCTCAAATTAAAATATTTTCCAGTAATTTTATGACCAAATTTATTGAAATGCAGTTTTTAAAATTAATTAAAAAATTTTTTAAGCAATTTGAAACTTAATTCCAGACAATTTTCTCAATTAGTTTCTATTTTCGTTTATTAAAATCAATTTCGTAACATTTTTCACAATTGGTATTAGCAAACTGTTTCTCTAAAACCTAGCTCCGTGCGTAAATCCATTTCTACCGCAGAGACAATCGGGGGTTCGATTCCCAGAGGGAACCAAATTTTTTATTTTTTAAATTTGTCCTAAATTCGTCAAATTCAAAGCATAAGGTATTTTTTTAATCAAAATTTCACAAATTTTAGTGCATTCTTTTTATTATTTATTTACATATAATTAAAAAAAAATTATTTTAAATTATTATCATTATTTTATTAAAATATTTATTAAATTAGAAAAAATTTGTTGTTTAATTCTTTTTTTAATTGTATTATAAATTTCAACCCTTTTGTTTTTTGTTGCCGATGAAAGGCTGCATTTGCGGGACGCTCGTCTGTAAATGTGGACGTGAAGGCAGGTGGGTGACTTCGCTCATTAACGTGCCGTGATAGTAATCGCGAGACTTAAACGTATATCAACTGAGAGCCATTGTATTCCAGAGACACGAGTTTACGCCCAAGAGGTGGGACTGCAGTCGCATTTTCACCACGCCCTTGTGCATTTTTATTTTTGCTGTTTAAATACAGCCTGGAACAAGGAAATATCTCAATTATATCCTAAAATAAATAAATTTCACTCAAAAAAATTTTTTTTTTTAATTATCGTTCATTTTTGAGGTTATAAAGTCAATTTTGAGGTTATGTTGAATTTAAAAATTCATTTATCCAAGTCTCATTAATTATTTTGAGGTTATAATTTATTTTAAAAATTCATATTTGAGGTTATATTTCATATTTGAGGTTATATTTCACATTTGAGGTTACATTTTCTAGGTTATAAATTATTTTCGAATTAAATACATTTTTTTTATTTTTTTTTATTGTTTCACTCGTTTATAAAGCGAGTAGCTAATTATATTCTGGAAAGTGTGGGTGGCAGCAGCCCCTTAGACGCCACCCCCTGTCGCGACCGGAAGTGATGCACATCTATCTTGTCCTCCGAACACGGCCTGCACTTCCGGTTCCGAGAAAGAGAGATAGAAAGTTTATCCCCCGGGGGGATAATTCCTCGAGAAAGTGTCTTCGATTCTCTCACACGACGAATTAATCAAACTCGTTTCTAATTATTTCTTAAATTAAAATCAAGCCGGTTTTTAATAATCTCGGGAAATTATTAATTAAAATCCATTAAAGACGTGTTTTTTCGGCCTCAAATCCGATCAATAGTTTGAGAATTAAACATTTGTGTATTTTTCTCAGGCTTTTTGAATTTGTTGTTCAGTAGCTGCGAGCGTTAAGGCACGTTTTGGCACTTGTCACAGGAAGGGGTTCGAATCCCCGCTCTGGAATTTAGAGTTGAGTTTTTTTTTAGATTTTTTTCGGAATCTGTTATGGTTATTTTTGTTTTTTATGTTATTTTAAATAAGTTTCTAAATTTTTTTTAATTAAAAATTGTTTTAAGTGATTTTAATTTATTTCTGTAATTTTAAAAATTGGTTTTTTGATTTTTTTTTTGTAATGCGCTACAATTATTGGAATTGAGTTAAAGTGAATAAACTGAAGAATGAAAATTTAAAGGAGGATACGGAGGATTGGTTATTTAAATAATTGACAATGTTTACGAAAGAAAGGGTTTACTCGGCTCGTAATGGGAAATCGAATTAGACGTGAACGTATGATGAATAATTAATCAGACGCTTACTTAAACCCTTTACTGACCGTACGAGGCTTTAATTTTTTTTTTTCTCTGCTTCTCTCTCGAATTCTAAATCTTGAAAGAATTTATTTTTGAAAAATAGCAGTAAAATACATTTTTAAAAATAAAAAATGTTCGAAAAGGAGAAATTTTCAAAAATAGGAAAAAAATTACTAAATTACAAAAATACAAGAAAATAAAGAAAACAATGAAATAACAAAAAAATAGTTAATAATAAAATATAATAACAATACAATTAATGTTATTGAAAATAAAAAAAGTGAAAGAAACTGTGAAAAAAACAAAATTTACAAGTTCAATAATTAAAAAAATGTATCTTTTAAGAAAAAAAAATTATTATTTAAGCAGGAATAATAAACTGAGTGCAAAAAAGTGTGTCAAGTTTGATTGCAATTTAAATATTCGTTTGTACTCATCAATGAGGACAATTTACCCACATGTCTTTTTAAATAAACACAACACTTAACTGCAGTAGCTTTCAAGTTGAAGTTTTGCAATCACATTTCTATTTCCTCAATTTTTATTTCATTTGTTTTTTTCCTTTATTTTTATTTGTTTAATTGCGAATGTTTGAAAATAATTTCTTTTTTTAAATTAAAATGTAGTATTAATATTAGAAATTTTGTTTTATTTTGTTGGCTCGTTTTGTGTTAGGGTTGGGACAAAATTTTGTTAAAAATATTTTGGTACTATTTCGTTACTATGATAGTACCATGAAGGTATTATGATAATAGTATGATTGTACTATGATAGTACTATGATAATATTATGATAGTACAGTGATAGTACTATAATAGTACAATGATAGTACTATGATAGTACTATAATAGTACAATGATAGTACTATGATAGTACCATAATAGTACTATGATAGTACTGTGATAGTACCGTGATTATACTATCATAGTTGTGTCATAACAGTATCATAGTAGTGTAATAGCAGAATCACAGTAGTATCATGGTACTATTATAGTATCATAACAATACTATTATAGTATCGTAATAGTAATATTATAGTATCGTAATAGTAATATTATAGTATCGTAATAGTAATATTATAGTACCGTAATAGTACTATTGAAGTACCAGTATCATAGTTCTATCTTAAAAGTATCATACTAGTATCATAGTACCAGTATCATAGTTCTATCTTAATAGTATCATAGTACCAGTACTATAGTACTATCATAGCAGTATCATAGTACCAGTATCATAGTATTATCATAGTTGTATCATAGTACCCGTATTATATTTCTGTCTTAATAGTATCATAGTACCATCATAGTACCAGTATCATAGTACCAGTACCATAGTACTATCATAGCAGTATCATAGTACCAGTATCATAGTATTATCATAGTTGTATCATAGTACCCGTATTATAGTTCTGTCTTAATAGTATCATAGAACCATCATAGTACCAGTATTATAGTACCAGTACCATTGTACTATCATAGCAGTATCATAGTACCAGTATCATAGTTCTGTCTTAATAGTATCATAGTACTATCATAGTAGTATCATAGTACCAGTACCATAGTACTATCATAAAAGTATCATAATACCAGTATCATAGTACTATCATAGTAGGATCATAGTACTAGTACCATAGTACTATCATAATAGTATCATAGTACCAGTATCATAGTACTATGATAGTATTACAAAAATAAATTTCCCGTAAAAGTTCTTCACACGTGTTTTGAATAGTACATCAATTTTTGACGATATGTGTGTGTGTATGTGTGTGTATGTGTAATTGTATGCGTATCCCCGTATTAGCAGTCGAGTGAAATTCACAAACAAACTCAGACAGAAGCAAGAAGAGAACATTGGTTCCTGGTCGGTGTAACGCAGCGGACTAATGATGATGACACTCTTATTTCTTCTGGGGTGAAGGTGGGTCATTTTTCAAAAGAGCCCTGGCCAGCTTGAAAGTGGAGGTTGGCGAAGGAGTAACAACAAGATGCGGGAAAAGAAGTCCTCTCTGCACGCAGGAACTAATGTCCGGAACGACTCTTAAATCATTAGACCCAGGCACTGAGTAATAAAAAAAAAAATAAAAAAAAGAACAGAAAACACGAGAAAGATAAGAAACTAAAAGTTGAATCACGAGAAAGAAGATTGTCTTGATATTGAGATAAAAGATTCTAATGATATTTTTTAATCTGCGCAATAAATTCTATAAAAGTGTGCATAATAAGTTCTGCACATGCGCAGTAGATCTTGAGTTTGCGTAGAAGATTTGGAGCCTGCGCAGTAGATCATGAGTTTGCGCAGAAGATCTGGAGTCTGCGCAGAAGATCTGGAGTCTGCGCCAAAGATATAGAGCCTGCGCAAAAGATTTGGAGTCTGCCCTGAAGATTTAGAGTCTGCGCAGTAGATCCAGAATCTGCGCAGAAGATCTAGAGCCTGCGCGAAAGATCTAAAGTCTGCGCAGACGATCTAGATCTCCAGCAGTAGATTTATTGTCTGCGCATTGGATCTATATTATTTTCGTAGAAGATTTAGAGCCTATGCGGAAGATCTAGAGTCTGCGCAGAAGATCTAGAGCTTGAGCAGTAGGTTTATTGTCTGCGCAGTGGGTCTATACTATCTTTGCAGGAAATTTGGGGCCTGCGCAATAAATCTAGTACCCGCGCAGAAGATCTATAGTTTGCGCAGTAGATCTTGAGAATGTAATATTAGAATTTAAAACCTGCGCAAAGGATCTGAAGCTTGCGCAGTAGATCCAGAGTCTGCGCAGTACATCCAGAGTCTGCGCAGTACATCCAGAACCTGCGCAGAAGATCTAGAATCTGCGCAGTAGATCCAGAGTCTACAAAATAAAATCTCAAACATGCGCAATGTATCCTAACTTCCTATTAAATACAAAGCAATAATATCACAATTTTTTATTTTCATTAAAGAATCTACAAATGAATAAAATTCAATATTTTTTCATATTCTTTTAAATTTATAAAATATTCTTTGACAAATTAAATGTATAAATATAAAATTTCCTTAAATACTAAATTACTACAAATCAAACGTAATATATTAAGAGTATAATAAAATACATTTTATTAATATTTTATTTTTTGATTAATTATATTTTTATTTTACTTTAAGAATACCAATTTCTAACAAAAGTTGTCCCCCTATAATTATATATGTATTTATATAAATCGGATAAAGTAATTAAAATTGTTGACTGGACCAAATAGCAGAATTTCAAAGTGGACAGCATGTGCGCAGCAGGTGCCGGGATTCGTTTAAATACAAACAAAACGAGACCCTTTGACAGTGATGGAAGTTAGGTTTATAATGTCATACATCCCCCTGACGAAAAAAAAAGAAACAATAAATAATGAATGCCGCCTGATATTCATCTTATTTTAATCCAAAAGTCAAATCCAATTTTTCGCAATTCACAGAAATCTATCTTAATTGAATTTTTTTTTAAATAAACAATTCAAGGCTAAAAATCCCAATTTGTATTTTTAAAAATATTTTAAACTACGAAAAAAAAATTTATTTTTTTCAAATAACACAAATATCACAATTTTAATTTACGTACAAAATATGCTTTGTACTTTAAAATATTTTTTTAAATTAATTAACAAAATATATGTTAGTTATCAAAATTCCAATTTCAACAAAAATAAAATATTCTGTAAAATTGAAATAATACTATTTATTGAAAAAAAAAAAAAAAATCGTTAAAGACATAGTTCTTCATCATAATTTATATTAAATCTTACTCCATCTTTCTGCACGCGTCTTTAAGTCGCGCCAACTTCCGGTTTCCGGAAAATGTCTTTTTTTCCTTGCCTCTTTTCTATTTTTCGTCTTTGTCATTTCCCTATCTCTTTCTCTCTCTCTCTTTCTCTAGGAATTTCATAGAAACGCGAACAGTGTCCCCGATGCTCTTGCCCCCCTCCCCCACCCCCCGGGGACACCCGAAGCATGCAACGAGAGATTTAGGGCGCGCTGGATTAATGGCCTTTGCACGCACCCCCACTGAGAAAAATAATCGTCGACAAAATTTCCCATTTCTGCGCACACTGTTCATTTTAATCTGGGAATAAAAATTCGTTTCTCTTAATTTATCGTTAATATCGTATTAATCTTTATTTACTCAAAAAAAAAAAAAAATAAAATAATAATAATAGTAATAATAAAATAATAATAATAAAAATAATAATAATAAAAACATAATCATTAGAAAAAAAAATTTAATTTAAATTTTAAAGCGTTGAAAATTTTGGAAGCGCTCATTAGAAAATAAAATTCAAAATGTTAAATTTCAGAAATTTTTTTTTTCAATTTAACGATTTTAAATATGTAATTTCAATCATTTGCGAAGCGTTGAATTTTAAAAATATCTAAATTTAGAAAACGTTCAATTTAAATTAAAAAAAAATTTTTTTTCAAGAGTTAAATTTCAAAAGAAATTTTATAATTCAACGTTTAGAAATTTTTCCAGAGAATAATAATTTCCGAAAAATTTACAAAGCTTTAAATTTCAAAAATGACGAAATTTGGAAGCGTTCATTTAGACGAGAAATTAAAAATTTTAAAATTCAATTCTCTCTCTCTCTCTGTCTGTCTGTCTGTCTGTCTCTGTCTCGTCGTACCGAACGAACAAAAGAGACCGCTCGGCATTTTGAGTGTCGGCTGTCCTCTGTGTGTCCCCTTCTACCTACTTTCAACTCTCGTAAAAAAGGGAAAATATTTACTCCCCTCCCCCCTCCCCACGGCCCTTCACGATACTCCCCCTACCCTCCCCCTGTGATCGGGTGCACGCTTGACGTTCAACCGTCAAATTCTTGCGAATATTTTTGATTTTCAATTAGATTCTCGACCCATAATAAAATTCTAGATTAAAATTGCTAATGAAATTGTTTTTGATTGATACTTTAAGAGTCGAGGGAAGTATTTCATTTAAAATAAAATTACGAGTCGAAAGTTTTTTGGCGTAATTAAAAACTATTTTTAGAAAAAATTAACTTTTAATATAGAGTACTGAGCGCTTTGAAATTTTTGTCTTATGACAATTTTTTTTTACAAATTTCGTATATTTACGAGCTTTTAAAATATTAGATTCTATAATTTTTTTCGATGAATTGGAAAAGAAAGAAAAGAGAAAAAAATAATTATAAATTTATTTTAGGTATTTTTGAAATTTTTAAATTCGACGTTTGTAATTTTGTATTTGTTGCTTTCAAATTTGAAATTTTTTTAATGAACTCTGCAAAGATGTAGGTTTTAAAAAACCGAGAAAAATTTTTAAACGTAATTTTATTTTTTTATTTTTTTTTATTTTTCTAGATTTCTAAATTTTGATCGTTTTATAATTAAGCGCTTCAAAATTTAAAAATTGTGAAACTGAACGCTTCGAAATTTAATTATTTTAAAAATGCCTCCCAATTTTTGTATTCTAGAATGTAAAATTTTAAAATTTTGATTTTTTAATGCAAAATTTAATTTTAATTATTTTAAAAATGCTTCCCAATTTTTGTATTCTAAAATTAAAAATTTTAAAATTTTGATTTTTTAATGCAAAATTTAATTTTAATTATTTTAAAAATGCTTCCCAATTTTTGTATTCTAAAATTAAAAATTTAAAAATTTTGATTTTTTAATGCAAAATTTAAAAAATTGAACGCTTCCAATTTTCGAAGTTAAGAAATTGAACACTTCCAAATTTAGATTTCTTGAGATTTCAACACTTCCAAATTGGATTATTTTTAACATTTTTTAAAGTTTTCTAAATTTTGTATTTCACAATCCAAATTTCTTTTATTTTTGGTATTTTTTAAATCGGGCGCTTCCAAATTTGAAATTTTTTTAATTGAACGCTTCCAAAGTTTTTTCGAGTTTTTAAACATATTAGAAGCTTCTATATTATTATTTCGGTACAGATGATCAATTTTTATACTTTCAAAATCAAAGTTTCAAAGTTTATATATTTTTTAAATTTGAGCACTTCCATATTTTGATAAAAAAAATTTCAACGCTTTCAATTTTGTATTTTGTTTTTATTCAAAGTTTTCAAATTATTTTTTGCCAAAGGTCGACAATTTTTATACTATTAAAATTTTAAATTCCTCAAATTTTGCTAGATTGAAAATTGAGCGCTTCCAAATTTGGAAATTTTTAAATTGAACGCTTCCCACTTTTTTGAAAATTGAACAAGTTCCTTATTATTATTTGCACCCAGTTTCACTATTTTTATAATTTCAAATCAAAAGTTTCTAAATTTTGACAGAATCGAAATTGAGCGCTTTCAAATTTGGAATTTTTTAAATTGAACGCTTCCGTTTTGTTCACAATCGAACGCTTCCAAATTTACTATTTTTCCCCACTTTACCAATTATTATATTTTTCAATTCAAAATTTCGAAATTTCGATAGTTTTAAAATCGAGCGCTTCCAAAATTTATAATTTTCAAATTGTACGCTTCCCATTTTTTAAAGATCAAACGCTACCAATTTTGAATTTTTTTTAGAGTTTAAAGCTTCCAAAATTATTACTTTGACACAGTTTCTCAATTTCTACATTTTTCAAAATTTCGAAATTCTGATAATTTCAAAATCGAGCGCTTCCAAATTTGAAAATTTTTAAATTGTACGCTCCCCACTTTTTTCAAAATCGACCATCTTCCTTTTGTTATTTTGATCCATTTTCACAATTTTTATCATTTTATATTAAAAATTTCTAAATTTTCACACATTTGAAATTGAGCGCTTTTAAATTTCGAATTTTTTGAATTGAACGCTTCTCTTTTTTTGACGATTAAACGCTTCCAAATTTTTTTTCTCTCACTTTGACAATTATTATATTTTTAAATTCAAAATTTTTATAATTCTGAATTCGAGCGCTTCCAAAATTTGTAAATTTAAAATTGAACGCTTCCTTTTTTTTAGATTAAACGCTATCAATCTTGAACTTTTTTTTTAGAATTTACAGCTTCCAAAATTATTACTTTGACTCAGTTTACCAATTTCTACAATTATTCAAAATTCTGATAATTTTAAAATCGAGCGCTTCCAAATTTGGAAATTTTTAAATTCAACGCTTCCCATTTTTTCCAGGATCTAACATTTCCAAATTATTATTTTTACCCAGTTATCCAATTTTTATATTCTCAAATGCAAAATTTTAAAATTTTAAAAATTTCCAATTTGAGCGCTTCCCATTTTTTCCACAATCGAACGCTTCCAAATTTTCTATTTTCTCCTACTTTAACAATCATTATATTTTCAAATTCATAATTTCCAAATTTTGATAGTCTTCAAATCGAGCGCTTCCAAAATTTAAAATTTTCAAATTGAACGCTTCACATTTTTTTAAAGCCCAAAAGCTACCAATTTTGCACTTTTTTTCTAGAATTTAAAGCTTACAAAATTATTACTTTGACTCAGTTTGCCGATTTCTATATTTTTAAAAATTCTAATATTTTGTTAAATCGAGCGCTTCCAAATTTGGAAAACTTTAAATCCAACGCTTCCCATTTTGTTCAAAACCCAACGTTCTCAATTTTTTTATTTTTCCCCACTTTGCCAATTACTATATTTTCAAATTCAAAATTTCCAAATTTTGATAGTCTTCAAATCGAGCGCTTCCAAAATTTTAAATTTTCAAATAGAACGCTTCCCATTTTCTAAAGACCAACGCTACTAATTTTGAGCTTTTGTCTAGAATTTAACTCTTCCAAAATTATTACTCAGACACAATTTGCCAATTTCTACATTTTTAAAAGTTTCCAAATTCTGATAATTTCAAAATCGAGCGCTTCCAAATTTGGAAATTTTCAAATCCAACGCTTCCAATTTTTTTCAGACCCCAATTTTACCAAATTATTATCCTAACCCAGTTTTTATAGTCTCAAATTAAAAATTTTCAAAATTCCAAAATTTTCAAAATCAGCGCTCACAAATTTGGAAATTTTTTTCAGCGCCTCTATTTTTTTTGTTATTAAAATTTTATTTTTTGAAATTTAAAATAAAAATTAATTACAAATTATTATTTCAATTCAAATATTATTTTACAATAAAAAAAAAATTATCTGGTAAAAAATTGAAGTTATTTTGACGAAATAATTAGCTGACAATTTGTCCCAGTTAAAAGTGAAGTCCGGGCGCTAAGAGCAAGGTCTTTGTTGAGAAAAGGCCGTTTGAGATATCGAGTATAATTTGCAAGTCGGATTGCGGTACACTGGGGTACAACCATACCTTCATGTTTGACCCCCATACCTTCCCCATTTACATATGTAACTAATATCTCGCGCAATCGCGAGATTGCGATGCAAACTAAGGTTAGAAGTTGCCTATCAATCACAGTTCGGCATTGAACCCAGCCTAACCCGACGGAGGCCTGTTTACACCAACTCTCCTCTCTGCGAGTCTGCAATATTCTATCATAATTTTAATGACAATATTCGCGACACTTTATTTCCTTCAATAATTATTCAGAGAAAAAACCCACTTTTTTTAAAAATATTATTTTATGTTTAGAAATTTTTTTAAATGAACGCTCCAAAATATTAAAATTTTTAGAAAAAATAAACGCTGCCAATTTTTTTTTAAATTTAAAAGTAAATTTAAAATTTTAATTCTTCCACATTTTTGATATTTTTTTTAATCCAATTAAAATTGAAAATCAGCGCTTCAAAATTTTGAATTTTTGGAAAAATGAACGCTGCCGAATTTGTATAAAATTTAAAAATGAATTTTAAAATTGAATTGTTCCACATTTTAAATTTTAAAATAATTAAATCAGCGCTTTAAAATTTTGAATTTGTTAAAAAATTTGTGTACTTCCGCACATTTTAGAAGAATTTTTAAATCAACGCTTCAAAAATTTGAAATTTTTACAAAAAATAAACGCTGCAAAATTTTTTTGAAATTGAAAAATAGATTTGAAAATTTAATTCTTCGACATTTTTGGTATTTTTTTTTAATCCAACTAGAATTGCAAATCAGCGCTTCACAATTTTGAATTTGTTAAAAAATTTGTGCAGTTCCGCACATTTTTAAAAAATTTTATAAGTCAACGCTCTAAAAATTTGAAAATTTTAGAGTAAATGAATGCTTACAAATTTTTTTGAAATTTAAAAATGGACTTGAAAATTTAATTCTTCCACAATTTTGGTATTTTTTTTAATCTAACTAGAATTGTAAATCAGCGCTTCAAAATTTTGAATTTCTGAAAAAATGAACGCTTCCGAATTTGTTTAAAATGTAAAAATTGATTAGAAAGTTGAATTCCTATAATATTTATAATCTATCTAGAATTATAAATCAGCGCATACAAATTTTGAATTTGTTAAAAAATTTGCGAACTTCCGCACATTTTAGAAAATTTTTTAAATTAACGCTCCAAAAATTTAAAAATTTTAGAGAAAATGAACGCTTTTAAGAGTTTAAAATTTAAGAAGTGGATTTGAAAGTTGAATTCTCATAATTTTTTTGTCAATTTCTTTTATCTAACTAAAATTAAAAATCAGCGCTTCAAAATTTTGAATTTTTGAAAAAATAAATGATGCCGAATTTGTTCAAAATTTAAAAATGAATTTTTAAATTAAATTCTTCCACATTTTTTGTTTTTTTTTAAATCGATCCAGAATTGTAAATTAACGTTTTAAAATTTTGAATTTTTTAAATATTAGTGCACTTTCGCACATTTTAGAAGAATTTTTAAATCAACGCTCCAAAAATTTGAAATTTTTACAAAAAATAAACGCTTCTAAATTTTTTTTAAAATTTAAAAATGGATTTGAAAATTTAATTCTTCTACATTTTTGGTATTTTTTTTAATCCAACTAGAATTGCAAATCAGCGCTTCAAAATTTTGAATTTTTGGAGAAATGAACGCTGCCAAATTTGTTTAAAATTTAAAAATGAATTTTAAAACTGAATTCTTCAAAATTTTTTTTAATCTAACTAGAATTGTAAATCAGCGCTTTAAAATTTTGAATTTGTTAAAAAATTTGTGTACTTTCGCACATATTAGAAAAATTTTTAAATCAACGCTCCAAAAATTTGAAAATTTTAGAGAAAATTAAAGCTTTGAAATTTTTTAAAAATTCAAGAAGTGGATTTGCAACTTGAATTCTTATAATTTTTTTCTTATATTTTTTAATCCAACTAAAATTGTAAACCAGCGCTTCAAAATTTTGAATTTTTAAAAAAATAAACGCTTCTGAATTTGTTTAAAATTTAAAATTCGATTTTAAAATTGAATTCTTTAACATTTTTTGTGATCTTTTTTAAATCTAACTAGATTTGTAAATCAGCGCTTCAAAATTTTGATTTTTTTGAAAAAATGAACGCTGACGATTTTGTTTAAAATCTAAAAGTTGATTAGAAAGTTGAACTCTTATACATTTCTTTAATCTATCTAGAATTATAAATCAGCGCATTAAAATTTTTAATTTGTTAAAAAAATTTGTGCACTTCGCACATTCTAGAAAAAATTTTAAATCAACGCTCCAAAAATTTAAAAATTTTACAGAAAATGAACGCTTTTAAGAGTTTAAAATTTAAGAAGTGGATTTGAAAACTGAATTCTTATAATTTTTTTGTCAATTTCTTTAAGCTAACTAGAATTGAAAATCAGCGCTTTAAATTTTAAAAATTTTAAAAAATTGAACGCTCCAAAAATTTGAAATTTTTGTTTTTTTTTAATTAAACTAGAATTGTAAATCAGCGCTTTAAATTTTTGAATTATTTTAAAAAATGGGCGCTTTAAAATAACAAAGACGCTTCTAATAATGATTAAAATTTAAAAGTTGAATTCTTCCCAATTTTTTGTATTTTTAAAATCGAACTAGAATTGTAAAAAAATTATTTTTAAAATTTAAATGCTTGAAAATTTGCATTTTGTAAAATTCAACTCTTCCAAATTTTCATTTTAACAAATTCAACGCTTCAAAGTTTGAATTTTAAAAAATTAAAAGCTTTTCAGTTTGAGTTTAAAAAAATCCAAAGCTGCCAATTTTCAACTGAAAAAAATTGAAATTTTGAAAATTTTAATTTAAAGGAGTCAACGCTTCAAAAATTTATTTTGAAGATAGTAACGCTTTCAAATTTGATTAAAAATTGAAATTGATTAAAATTAAAATTTGATTTTAGTTTTGAAAGTTGTAAAGTGGATTCTTCTAAGTTTGTGATATTTTTAAAATTAACTAGAATTCACAGTTAGCGCTTAAAAATTTGGAATTTTTTGAAAAAAGAACGCTTCGGTTAAAAATTAAAAAATTTTAAAATTCAAGATTGATTAAAATAGAAATTTTATTAAGTTGGTTTGAATGTATAATTCTTTCAAATTTACTTTGTTTTAAAATCCAACTAGAATTGGATATCAGCGCTTCAAAATTTGGAATTTTTCAAAAATGAACGCTTCCAAGCTTGAATATTCAAAATATTTGACTAATATAAAATCGGATCTTTTCTAAACTAAACAGAATGAAATTTAGAAATTTTTTTTAACTCAGCGCTTTAAATTTGAATTTTGAAAAGTACAGCGCTTCGAAATTTAATTTTGAAAGATTCAACGTTTGCAAATTAAAATTTTAAAAAATTGAGCGCTCTAAAATTGAATTTTAAAAGTTGCATCGATTCAAAATTGAATTTTAAAAATATCAACGCTTCCAATTTTGAATTTTAAAAATATCAACGCTCCAAAATATAAGTTTTAAAAATTCAACGCTTTCAAGTTTTAACCTTGAAAACAGTCAATGTTTTCAAATTAACGCCAAAAAAATTTAACGCTGCAGAATTTCAACTTCAAAAAAAGCAGCGCTTAGAAATTTAATTCTGAGAAATTCAACGCTTCCAAAATTTATTTTTAACACTCAACGCTTCCATATTTCAATTTTAAAACAGTGAGCGCTTCAAAATTGATTTTTAAAATTCCAACACTTCCAAATTTGAAATTTAAAATTCTCAACGCTTCCAAATTTAAATTTTAAATAATTTTACTCATTTAAATTTAGTTTATCCGATTTCAACGCTTCAAATTATTATATTTTCAAAATACCGATATATTTTCTACTTTATTTAGATTTTCCAAAAAAAATCAGAATCGCTTATTTTATTAAAAAAAAAAGTTATTTTAAATTTGACACGTGTCGAAAAAAAAAAGTAATAATATGTGTCTGTGTCGCAATAGTGCAAACTATAATAGACGTTGATCTCTGATCGGTCAGATTGTGACTTTTTTTTATATGCAAAATTATCAAAATTACACGCACTTCAACTTAATAGCATATTCTAACGACATTGTATCACATCTTACCTGGATTTTTTTTTATTATCTTTTCTTTTACGAGAAGTGAAAATGTCTAATGACGTATTTCAAAAGACAAGTAGCAGTTTCATTAACTACGCGAACATTAATTTAACCTAGTCATTCTCACCGCACGAGGGGAAAAAATTAAAATAAATATGACAGAAGAAAATTGAAAAAAAAAAGTTATTTAAATTGTGGTCAGAATTTCATTAATAATCGAATTTCAAATTTTTAAAAGTAATTTAAAACTGGTCATTTTTTAAAAGTAATTTTAAATTTCAAAAAAAATATTTTAAAATTTTATCAATTTTTAAAAAATATAAAAGTTAAAAAATAAAAAAAATAATTTTAAATTTTCACATTTTCCAATATTCTATTTTTATTTATTTTTCGTACTTATACACTTGTTTTACAATTTACAATCTTTCTACAATTTAAATTTCAAAAAAAAAAAACAAAAAAAAATTGAAATTAAATTATTTGATGAATTTCTGCATTACCTTGAAAATAGAAAGCAACCCCTAATTCCAAAGGGGTTGATTCTAGTTGAGAAATTACCCTCCTGTGGTGAAGAAGATTTCTAGAAAATTGTATCCACCTAGACGTAGAAAATTTCGACTACCCTTGTCCGTTATCGTTGGTCGGTAAAACAGGAAGCTTCCCCTTTGAGAGAAACTTGGGGATGCGACCCTCCGTTAAATATCGATTCAGTTCCGAGAAACACCCTTGCAGCTGCTGCTTATATTTTTCGACCCCAGGCGACTCTAGTGGCGCCGTTCTTGGCAAAAATCTTAAAATTGATTTTACCGTTAATTGCCCGCTTAATTATTTATTTTATAATTAGACTAATTTCTCGAAACTAACTTTTTAATTAAATTTCCTCATTCATTCAGATTTCAACTCAATTACGCTTCTTTTAATAAAACGTAAAAATTTAATTACAACATCAATTAAAATTAATTGTGCCTCAATATTAAAATAAATTTTTCATTTAATTCTTAATTTATTAATTTTAATTATTTTTCGAATTTTATTTCCTAATTTAATTAATTTACTTTCTTTTAATTGTATATTTTATTTAGTTATGTTATTTTATTTATACAAATTTCATTTTATTAATTATTATTAATAATATTTTAATAATTTATATATTATTTATTTATATGCAAATATTCCAATTTTGTTTTTATTTTAAAAATTTCTTAATAGGAATTTAAAATTAAACATTAGGAAATTGAAAACAATTTATTGACCTAGGGCGATAAAAATAACACTTATTATTTTGGGGCGAAAAAGTGTACTTTATAACACTAGGACAATAAAATGTACTTTATAACACTAGAACAATAAAGTGTATTTTATCACCCTAGGAAATTAAAAACCTACTTTATTGACCAAGGGCGATGAAAATAACCCTTATCATTTTGGGTCGAAAAAGTTTACTTTATAACACTAGGACAATAAAATGTACTTTATAAAACTAGCACAATAAAGTGTATTTTATCACCCTAGGGAATTAAAAACCTACTTTATTGCTCTAGGGCGATAAAAATAACCCTTATTATTTTGGGGCAAAAAAGTCTACTTTATAACACTAGGACAATAAAATCTACTTTATGACACTAGGGCAATAAAATATATATATATATATACTTTATAACACTAGGACAAAAAATATACTTTATAACACTAGGGAATTAAAAACCTACTTTATTGACCTAGGGCGATAAAATTAACCCTTATTATTTTGGGGCGAAAAAGTCTACTTTATTAAAACACTAGGACAATAAAATGTACTTTATAAAACTAGGGCAACAAGTCGTACTTTATAACACTAGATCAATAATGTGCCCTTTATTACTCTAGGTCAATAAAGTGTCTATTATTACCCGAGAACAATAAAACGTATTTTATTACCCTAGAGCAATAAAATGTACTTTATTACCCTAGAGCAATAAAATGTACTTTATTTCCCCAGGACAATAAAGTACACATTATTACCCTAATTTTATAAAATGAGCTTTATATATTCGTAAAAAAAAATAGTAAAATTTATTTTTTTGTAAAAAAAAAGTTTTTTTTTCAATTGCATATAAAATAGTGGGAAATATTTTAAAACTGAAATACTAAATATTTAAGTTTGAGTTGTTAAATGTCGAATTATTTAGTTTTTTCCAAAAATTGTTATTTTAAAAATATTGTTAAATTTAGAATGCGCAATATTTGAATGTTTTTCTTTTGTTTTTTTATTTTTTCTCTTATCGGTGTGTTAGAATGCGAGTATTTTTCTTTGAAAATTATACTCCAGAAGGTACGAGGGGAAAAAAAAATTACCATCGAGAGTAACCCCCGTGGGTCGACTCTCGTAGTATTTTTTCAGAAAATAGAACCAATGCCTCTTCTCGCTGGTAGCGCGACCCGCGAAAGAATGGAAAAACAATATTTGGACGTTTCTAGAAAGGTTTTCCACCTGGTTTTCTAGTGCGACGTTTTTACCACTTTTCAGGAACAACTCGCGATTCCGCTCAACGTTCCGTCGGCACTCTCATATCTCAGCAAAAACACGCAAGAAAAATTCACTCGTTCAATTTTGTTTTTTTTTTTGCTCAGTTTGAAAAAAAAACAGTGAAAAAAGAAAAATAAATAAATAATAAAAATATGTGGATTTCTTTCGGTTTAATTAGTTTTTGAGAAAATCACTAAAGTTTCGATAGAAATTGACTAGAGGTGAAATAAATAAAATAAAAAAAAATTGAAAATAGAATTGGAAAATATTTTACTACTGAAAAGAAAAATTCCAAAATTTTGGAAATTTTTAGTTAAATTCGGGATTTCAATTTTAAATTGGTTCTAGATTTTAGTTTTAAAAATTTAACGCTGATAAATATGGATTTTAAAAAAGAAAGCGCTTGAAAATTTTGGTTTTAAAAATTTAAAATTTGTATTTGGGAAAAATGAGCGCTTCAAAAATTGAAGCTTGAGAAAGTTAGCGCTTCAAATTTGAATTCTTAAAAATTTAGCGCTTTCAAATTTTGATTTTCAAATAGTCAGGACAGGCGAGTCTCGTTTTTTATGCAGTCAACGCTATCAAAACTGATTTTTCAAAAATTAGGCGCTTCAAAAAATGGAATTTAAAAAATTAAACGCTTCAAAATTTGGGTTTTCAAAAAATAAACACTTCAAAATTTGAATTTTAGAGAAGGCAGCGATTCAAAATTGAATTTTAAAAATACAACGCTTGCAAATTTTGATTTCAAAACAGTCAACGATTCTAAATTGAATTTCTAAAAAATCAGCGCTTCCAAATTTGCGTTTTTAAAAAATCCACGATTTAAAATCGAATTTTCAAAAATTAAATACTTTCAAATTTGAATTTTATTGAATTATTGAAATTTAACACTTCCATATATGAAAAAAACTCAACGCTTCCAAATTTCGATTTTAAAATAGTCACCTCTTCGGAATTTGAGTTTTTAATAAAGCGTCTATTTGAAAATTTGAATTTTTAAAAAGGTCGCAATTAAAAATTCAATTTAAAAAACACAAACGCTTAATAAAAATTAAGCAAATTTTGATTTTAAAACAGTCAACGCTTGCAAATTTGAGTTTTGAAAATAGAACGCTTTGAAATTTTTGTTTTAAAAAATTCAGCACTTTAGAATTTGATTTTTGAAAAATCGACGCTATTTAATTTTTAATTTTGAAACAGTCAACGCTTCAAAATTGGGTTTTGAAAATTGAACGCTTTAAAATTTGATTTTTAAAAAATCGACGCTTCTTAATTTTTGATTTTAAAACAGTCAACGCTTCCGAATTTGAGTTTTGAAACATGAACGCTTCGAAATTTTGATTTTAAAAAAGTCATCGCTTTAAAATTTGATTTTCGAAAAATCGACGCTTCTGAATTTTTATTTTGAAACAGTCAACGCTTCCGAATTTAAGTTTCTAAAATTGAACGCTTCAAAATTTCGATTTTAAAAAAGTCAGCGCTTTAAAATTTGATTTTTGAAAAATCGACGCTTCTTAATTTTTTATTTTGAAACAGTCAACGCTTCAAATTTGAGTTTTGAAAATTGAGCGCTTCCAAATTCGAATTTTCGTAAATTATTTCAGTTCAACGCTTCTAAATATGAAATTAGTTTGAAAATAAAACTCAACGCTTCCAATTTCAAATTAACATTGATTTAAAAAAATAAAATCTTTTTTGAATAAGAACATAACTCCCGTTTTTTAAAATACGTAAAATTATAATCTGCAGTTTATTTTCTGAATTGTTTCTCTAACGCTTTCTAAAGAGAAAAATTGCTATAAAGCGAAAAGTGGAGCAGGATGTCGAGCCAATGTTTGCCTTATATTTTTCGAATACTTGCTTGGCTTTAAATGAAGGCTCTTATTCCTCGCCCTTTGCGACGACCTATTCCAGCCGCGGGGTTAAAATTCAAGCTGATAGAGTCAGAAACTAAAAGAATCGTCCTTCTGTTACTGCTCTTTTTATTTCAGTAGAAATCATCTAATTTCGTGAAAAAAAAATTTAACGACTTATTTACTCAAAATTCAACGCTTCATAATTTTTTTTTAAATACAACGATTTTTCAATATTTTTTGTTTTCAAATTCAACGCTTCCAAATTTGTTTTTCTCAAAACTCAACGCTTGCAATTTTATTTTTTTCTTAAACTCAACGCTTCCAAATTTTTTTTCACAAAACTCAACGCTTCCAAGTTTTATGTTTTCTCAAAATTCAACGCCTCCAAATTATTTTTTTTAAACTCAACGCTTCCAAATTTTTTTTTCTCAAAACCCAACGCTGTCAAGTTTTATAATTTCTTAAAACTCAATGCCTTCAAATTATTTTTTTTCTTAAAACTAAACGCTTCCAAATTTGTTTTTCTCAAAATTCAACGCTTCCAAATTTTTATTTTTCATAAATCTGAACGCTTTCAAATTTTTCTTTTTCAAAACTCAACGTTTCTGAATTTCTTTTTCTCAAAACTCAACGCTTCCAAATTTTAATTTTTGTTAAAATTGAACGCTTCCAATTTATAGTTTTTCTTAAATTGAACGCTTCCAAATTTTGATTTTTTTTAACTTAACGTTTTCCAAATTTTTTTTCTCAAAACTCAACGCTTCCAAATTTTAATTTTTGTAAAAACTAAACGCTTCCAATTTCCAGTTTCTTTTAAAACTCAACGCTTACAAATTTGTCTTTTTTTTTCTTAAAATGCAACGCTTCAAAAATTTGGTTACAAAATTTTTTAATTTGAAAGTGTAAAATTGAAAAATCTATAAATTTTTAAATCTCAACGTAGGTACCCTTAGGTTATGAATTTCTAAACAAAAAAAATTTTGAAGCGTTCTTTTTTAAAAGTGTTAAAATTTGGAAGCGTTGAGTTTTGAGAATTTTTCAATTTAAATGTTAATAATTTCTAACCTCAAATTGACGAAATTGTCTAAAAGCGTTCAATTTTTCAAAAATATCAAAATTCATACGCGTTGGTTACCAAAAATACCCAAATTTGGCAGCGTTGAATTTCAAAAATATTCAAATTTGGAAGCGCTTTAATTAAAATGTCAATATAAATTAAAAAAGTGTTGATTCTAATATCAAAAATTCCTTTTAAAATTTTAATTCCTAAAATATCAAAATTTTCATGCGCTCTCTATTAAAACTATCCAAATTTTGAAGCGCTGACTTTTCATAAATTTTCATATTCCAAACCCAAAAATTTTTTACCCATTTTTCAAATAATCAAAAATGTATAATTTTCCCAAAATATCTTGAAGAGTTTATTTAAAAAAAATACCCAAATTTGGAAGCGTTCAATTTTTCCAAAATAGTACTTGAAGCGCTCATTTAAAAAATACCCAAATTTAGAAGCGTTCAATTACAAAATTTCCAATTATTAAACTAAAAAACTAGGTATTTAATTTCAAAATCCCCAACTGTCTAAATTTATCCAAATCCCAAAAAAATTCCAAAGCGCTCATTTTAAAAAATATCAAAATTCTCAAGCGCCCCTTAAAAAAAATATCAATTTTGTTTATCCAATTTCTTCCAAATTCCAACCTCACGAATTTCTCTTTGTTTCTTTTTTAAATATTATTTTACAAATATAAATATATTTTTAAAATTATTTTTTTCAATTTAAATTTAATGCACTTGATCCCCATAAAAAAAAGGGTATAAAACAGTCGTTCACCCTTTATACTTGAACTGGCCATTCGCCTCGGAAAGCCTGCCCTCGACTCTCGTGACTAGAATCTCGACTTAACGGGACGACCTTGAGACGGCAGTAAAACCTTAAGATCAAGGTCGTCCTCAAGGGATTTCACCCTTAAGGGTTCCCGCTCACTCAGACAGCATCCCCTTTAACAATGTTTTCAAGTCGATCCTCTTTAAGGGTTAGGCCTCTTTTATTTAGGCTGCGACAGTGTAATGATAATAATCGGAGCTTGGTGGGGTTGGGGGGGGGGAGCTAGGGGAGGGTTAGAGGGGGGGGGAGAAAACCAGAGGTTAAAAGGCATAAAGAAGGCAAGAGTTTTAGAGTGGTGTGGCTAGAAGGGGAAGGGGGTAGAGGGGGGGGTGAAAAAGTCTGAACGCCCCTGAAGACCCCACCCCACCCCCCTCTTAGTCAGCGACCTTTATCGACTCCCACTCAGCCTACGCCCCCCCCCCCCTCCTCCTCCTCCTTCACCTCATCATCTACAGCCACCCAACCACTTACTTTTCCCTCCCCCCTCTCCCCCCACCCCACCATCTACCCACCTTAAGAGAACCGTGGGGTAAAGAGTGTATGATATCGATTAAAAAATGTCTGCCCTTCAAGACGGCCTAGGTCACGACCCGTCCGTCACACGTGCACCCCCCTACCCCTCCCCACCCATCGCAAATATCTGTTAATCAACACACTGCCAGAAAAAACAAAAAAATACCCCCCCACCCTCTTCCAGCTGTTTTGTGTGACAAAACAAATTTTTGAAAAATATTTTGAGTGTCTACTCATTGAAAAGGTTTGTTAATTTGTAGAAAAGAAAAAATTATTTAGAAATTGGATTTTTGGCAATTTTTGGAAAAATTGTAGATTTTGGAAATGAGCGCTTCTGGAATTTGGATTTTGGGATTTTTTTGGGTACTGAGTGATTTTAATTTTTCTTATTTTTAATGTACGAAGACTATTGATATTAAGATTTCTTTTTAAGTGAGCGCTTCAAAAATTGGAATTTTATGAGATTGAGCGCTTTAAAATTAGATTTTTTTTAGATTGAACGCTTCGAAATTTTGTATGTTAGGGAAATTGACAATTTGATTATTTATTAACTGAATTTTATTTTTAGGTGAACGCTTCAAAAATTGGAATTTTTTTTAGGTTGAGCGCTTCAAAATTGGATTTTTTGAGATTGAACGCTTCCAAATTTTGAGGATATTGAAATTTAACACTTGGTTATTTATTAACAAAAATTTATTTTTAGCTGAGCGCTTCAAAACTGGTTTTTTATAGATTGAGCGCTTCAAAATTAAATTGTTTAAAATTGAGCGCTTTAAAATTGGATTCTTTAAAATTGAGCGCTTCAAAATTGGATTTTTTGAGATTGAATGCTTCCAAATTTTGGAGGTTGGAGAAATTTAACACTAGATTATTCATTAAAAGAAGAAAGTTGACATTGCAGAAACTTTAAAGTCTTTTGGCAAAAAATCAAATAAAAAAATTCCTCCCCCCTCCCTCCTTCTACAAATGTTTCGTGCGAGAAACAAAGGAATTTTTTAAATATTTTTTGGTACCTACTTTAACGGATTCGAGGATTTATAAAAAAAAAAAAAAATTCATTAAAAATTCGATTTTTGACAATTTTTGAAAAATTGTTGGTTTTGGAAATGAGCGCTTCCAGAATTTGAATTTTGAGATCGGGAATTTTTTGGTACTGGGTGATTTCAATTTTTGATTTTTGTTTGTAAGTTATCAAGAATAACGATATTGGGATGTTTAAAGTGTGAACGCTTCAAAAAATTATTTTTTTTAGTTTGAGCGCTTCAAAATTTGTTTTTTTTTAGATTGAACGCTTCCAAATTTTGAATGTTAGGGAAAAATAACACTTGATTATTTATTGACAGAAGAAAATTGAGATTTTAAATATTTTAAAATTTTTTTGGCACTTGGAACACTTTCTGAACATGAACGCTTCAAAATTGGAATTTTTTAGATTAAACGCTTCAAAATTTGCTTATTTTTGTAATTTAACACCTGACTTTTTATTAAGAGTAGAAAGTTCAAAAATTTAGTGAATATTAAATAATAATCAAATTTTCAAGTTGAAATAATTTCTGAAATAGAGCGCTTCCAAAATTGGATTTGTTTTACATTGAACGCTTCCAAACTTTAAAATTAGCGAATTTTAACACTTGTTTATAAATTCAGTTAACAAAGTTAAAAATTTAAAAAATCAAAAATTTCATCACTTCCAAATTGTAACACTTTCTGAAACTGAGAGCTTCAAAAAAAAAAAAAAAATTTTAAGGTGAACGCTTCCAAATTTGGAGTGTAGAGAAAAAATTCTGAATTTAGCAGTTTCAAAAAAATGGACTTCTTCAAATTAAACGCTTCTAAAATTGAACATTAGCGAAGTTTAAAAGTTTTTTTTTCACTGAGATCATAAAATTCAAAAAGGCACTTTAAAATTTTAACCTTGGCAGGATGAAAAACTTTCTGAAATTGAGCGTATCACTATTAAAATTTTTACTTTATTTTTCTAGGATCATAAAGTAACTTTATTGTTTTTTATTGTTTTAACTTCATTGTTTCAACAATTCAAACTTAAATATTTACTATTTCAGTTTTGAAATATTTCCCACTATTCTATTTACAATTAACAAAAAAAAATTTTTTTCACACAGAAATAAATTTTACTATGTTTTTTACGAATATATAAAGCTCATTTTATGAAATTAGGGTAATAATGTGTACTTTATTGTCCTAGGGAAATAAAGTACACTTTATTTCTCTAGGGAAATAAAGTACATTTTTTTCTCTAGGGTAATAAAATACGCTTTATTGTTCTCGGGTAATAATCGACACTTTATTGACCTAGAGTAATAAAGTTCACATTATTTCCCTAGTGTTACAAAGTACACATTATTGCCCTAGTGTTATAAAGTACACTTTTTTGTCCTAGTGTTATAAAGTACCCTTTAATGTCCTAGTGATATAAATTACAATTTGGCGACTTAGGATAACAAGGGTTATTTTTGTCGCCCTAGGTCAATAAAGTAGGTTTTTAATTCCCTTGGTTACTAAAGTACATTTTATTATCCTAGGGTAATAAAAACACCTTTTCGCCTTAGTTTAATAATACACATTTTTATCATCCTAGGATAACATAATATCCTTTATTAACCTAGGCTAATAAAGTACACTTTATTGTTCTAGGGAAGTAAAGTAAACTTTATGGTCCTAGGGTGATAAAGTACCATTTTTTGATCTAGAATAATAAAGTAGACATTACAGTGCTAGGGTGATAAAGTACACTTTATTGACCTAGGGTGATAAAGTACCCTTTATTGACCTAGGGTGATAAAGTACCCTTTTTCAACCTAAAATAATTAAGTGAACTTTATTGCCCTAGGGTAATAAAGTACACTTTACGGCGCTAGGATGATAAGATACACATTATTGTCCTAGGGTGATAAAGTACCCTTTTTCGACCCAGAATAATAAAGTAAACCCTATTTACCCTATTTAATTGCCCTCAAAGCACTTTTTTCAAATTTTAACTATTTTCCCAAATTACAACGCTTTAAATAATTTTTTTCTTTCTTTCTAAATTCAATGTTTTTTTAATTTTTTTTTCTTTTCTCAAAAATAAAATAGGTGCCATATGGATTACTTTTTTTGTCAATAAAATGTCAAAAAAAAACAAAGAAACAAGACAAACAAAAAGAAGAGTCGTAAAAAAATTCTGTGGGTTGTTTATTTGCGTCTCGGAATCACTTTCTCAAGACGTACACAGAAGGTGAAGGTATTCCACGTAAATTGTTAAGGGTTGGGGCGTCCTACGCGAAGGCAAAAGGTTGTCTGGGGCGGCGTCTAGCCGTTTCTATCGATTATTCCTTGTCTTCGTTTGCCCTGTTACGATCTCTTGCGAATCTCACTTTTTTTCCCTCTACCCTTTTTCAATCCGTCTCTCTCTCTCTCTCTCTCTCTCTCTCTCTCTTTCTCTCTCTCTCTTTCGCGGTCTCTTACTACTCCCACTTTCAACCCCCGCGTCACTTTTTCCCCCTCCCCCCTTCTCTCTCTTACTTTTCGCTCACTGTGTCCCTCTTCTCTTGCCGCCCTGACCTGTCGCAAAGCGCCCACGCACAACTCAACTTCACGCACACAACCAAACACATCATCGCCGAATTTTCAACGCAGGAAACTAAATAACAGTATGTCACGGGAATTTTTTTTTCCTTTCTGAGAAAATCGAGAATATTCAAGTTTCCAAGACGTTTACAAAATTAATTTTAAGATTGAGAGGATCACTGTTAATTAATGGGGGTAATTTAATTTTAATTTGTAATTTGGTGCTCAATTTCAATAATGACGAGTATTTGGAAAATTAATTAATTTCCATTTATTAGAATTTTATTTAAAAATATTAAAAAAAAAGAAAATTATTAAAAAGTTTGTTAATTAGTTTTTCGAAAAAAAATCAAGAATTCAAAATTTTTATTTTAAAATAGTTGACGCTTCTAAATTTGAGTTTGTAAAAATTGAGCGTTTGGAAATTTTAATTCTAAAAAGGGCAGCGCTTCAGAAATGAATTTTAACAAATTTAACGCTTCAAAATTTGAGTTTGTAAAAATTGAGCGTTTGGAAATTTTAATTCTAAAAAGGGCAGCGCTTCAGAAATGAATTTTAACAAATTTAACGCTTCAAAATTTGAGTTTGTAATAATTGAGGGTTTTGAAATTTTAATTCTAAAATGGGCAGCGCTTCCAATTTAGGGATAAAAAATTATCTGGTGCAAAATTTACCTTTAAGACGATCAGCGCTTCTAAATTCAAATTTTAGAAAATTCAATTCTTTCTAGTTTCGATTTAGAAACATCAACGCTTCCAAATTTCAGTTTTTTAAAATTGAACGCTTCGAAATTGAATTTCAATTTTTAAAACATGGCGGGACTCTAAAATTCAATTTCATAAAATTCAACTCTTCCAAATTCTGATTCAAAAATTAGCGCTTGCAAAATTTAAATTTCAAAATGGTCAGCGCTTCAAAATTAAATTCTTAAAATTTTCAGATTTTTAAAATTTAGTTTTATCATATTCAACGCTTTCAAATTTAGAATTTAGAATTTAAAATTGTCAGCGCTTGCATATTTGAATTTCTGAAAATTGAACGCTTTAGAATTTAAATTCAAAAAAGGTCAGCGCTTTAAAATTCAATTTTTAAAAAGGGGGTTCTGTAAAATTAAAATTTCTGTATTTGCATGTTTCCAAATTTTGAATTTAAACAAATTTGAAAATTTAGGTTTCCAAAAATTGAACGTTGCAAAATTTGAAAAAGTTCAGCGCTTCAAAATTGAATTTTCAAAATTGGCAAATCTCTAAATTTCATTTCTATCATATTTAACGCTTCTAAATTTTGAATTTAAAACATTCGATGCTAGGAAATTTAGGTTACCAAAAATTAAAAGCTTCAAAAATTGATTTTGGAAACCTTCAGCGCTGTGAAATTAAATTTTTAAAAATGTCAGGACTTTACAATTACGAAATTAAGTGAATTTCGGCAAATTAAATGCTTTCAAATTTAAATTTTTAAATTTTGTTTTAAAAATTAAACTTCTCAAAAAATTCAATTTTCTAAAACTCAACGCTTCGAAATTTTCAACTCAAAACAGTGAGTGCTTGGAAATTTTATTTTTTAACAATTGGACGCTTCAAAATTTGAATTTGAAAAATTCGGCGTTATCGAATTTGAAATTTAGGAAATTCAACTCAATTTTGAAACATCAACGCATCTAAATTTGAATTTTTTAAAATAGAACGCTTCGAAATTGAATTTTAAAAAATGTCAGGTCTCTAAACTTTAATTTTTTTCAATTCAACGCTTCCAAATTTTAAACTTAAAACAGTTAGCGCTTCAAAATTTGAATTTTAAAGAAAAGATATTTCCTAAAATTCCATTTTCTGAAAATCAGCGCTTCCAAATTTTGAATTCAAAACAGTCAGCGCTTGGAAATTTGATTTTTAAACAATATTGAACGCTTCAAAAATTGAATTTGAAAAAGTTCAGCGCTTTAAAATTGAATTATAAAAAAGTCAGGACTCTATAATACAATTTTATCGAAAGCTTCTAAATTTTTAATTTAAAATAGTCTGCGCTTGCAAATTTGAGTTTTTAATAATTAAACGCTTCAAAATTTGAAGTTGAAAAAGTCAGCGTTACAAAATTGGATTTTAAAAAAAATCAGGACTCTAAAAATCTATTTCGTCAAATTCAACGCTTCCAAATTTTGAATTTAAAACAGTCAGCGCTTGCAATTTTAATTTTTTAAAAATTGAACGCTTCAAAATTTAAATATTGAAAAAGATCAGAGCTCTAAAATTGCATTTAAAAAAACGTCAGGTCTCTTAAATTTAATTTTTTCGAATTCAACGCTTCCAAATTTTTAATTTAAAACAGTCAGGGTTAGCAAATTTAAATTTCCAAAAAATGAACGCATAAAAAGTTGAATTTGAAAAAGGTCAGCACTTTGAAATTTAAGTTTAAAAAATGTTAGGACTCCAAAATTCAATTTTTTTAATCTCAACGCTTCCAAATTTTGAATTTAAATCAGTCAGCGCTTGCAAATTTGATTTTTTAAAAAACGAACACTTCAAATATTGAATTTGAAAAATTCAACGCCACAAAATTGAATTTTGAAAAAAGGCAGGACTCTAAAATTCAACGCTTTCAAATTTTGAATTTAAAACAGTTGGCGCTTGCAAATTTAAGTTTTTTAAAATTGAACGCTTCAAAATTCAACGCTTCCAAATTTTGAAATTAAAACACTTAGCGCTCTCAAATTTAAGTTCTTAATAATTGAACGCTTTAAAATTTAAATTTGAAAAAGATCAGCGCTCTAAAATTGAATTTAAAAAAATGTCAGATCTCTTAAATTCAATTTTTCAAATTCAAGATTCAGCGCTTCAAAATTTTGAAATTAAAACAGTCTGCGCTTGAAAAATTAAATGTCTAAAAATTGAGCGCATCAAATTTTAAAATTTAAAAAATGTCAGCGTTTTATAAATAAATTTCAAAAAATGTCTAGTCTCTAAAATTCAATTTTATCAAATTCAACGCTTCCAAATTTTGAATTTAAAACAATTTGCGCTTGAAAATTTACGTTTTTAAAAATTAAACACTTCACAATTTAAATTTCGAGAAAGGTCAGCGCTCTAAAATTGCATTTAAAAAAATGTCAGGTCTCTTAAATTCAATTTTATCAAATTCAACGCTTCCAAATTTTGAATTTAAAACAGTTAACGCTTGCAAATTTGAGTTTTTATTAATTAAACGTTTAAAAATTTAAATATGAAAAAGATCAGCGCTCTAAAATTGAATTTAAAAAAAAATGCCAGATCTCTTAAATTCAATTTCTCAAATTCAAGATTCAGCGCTTCAAAATTTTGAATTTAAAACAGTTAGCGCTTGCAAATTTCATTCTTTAAAAATCGAGCGCTTCAAATTTTGAATTTCAAAAATGTCAGCGTTTTAAAATTAAATTTAACAAAATGTCAGGTCTCTAAAATTCAATTGCATAAAATTCAACTCTTCCAAATTCTGATTTCAAAAATCAGCGCTTGCAAAATTTAAATTTCCAAAAATTGAACGCATCAAAATTTGAGTTTAAAAAATGTCAGTTTTAAAATTAAATTTAAAAAAAAGTCAGGTCTCTAAAATTCAACTCTTCCAAATTCTGATTTAAAAAATCAGCGCTCGCAAATTTAAATTTCCAAAAAACAAAAATTCAACTCTTCAAAATTGAAATTTCAACAGTGCCTCAAAAATTAAATTTACAAATATCCCAAAATAGAGTTTTAAAAAGTTTATCACAACGTTCTTCAAATTTTCAGCAATTTTAAATCTGCTCATTTTTCAAAATTAACCCAAATATCAAAAATTAAAAATCACTTTTCAAATTATCTTAAATTTCTTCTATGTCCAATTTAATCACCATTTACCTCGGTCAATTCAAAAACCCCGATATTCACTAAATTAATTGAATTCCCAATTTTTATTTATTGATGGCAAAAAAAAAAAAAAAACAAGCCAGCAAAAGTAATTTCAAATGGACATGAAAGAGACGAAAATAAAAAAGAAATTAGCTTTTAGTCGATTTTCTTTTATTTAGCAAGAGTGTTGTTTAAAGGTCAATGGGGAGTCACGTGAATGGTTTATCGACGCCAATCAATTCAGAATTTGTGATCGGGACTTTTCTGGGCAGAGAGCGGTGCGTCAGGTATTAATTCAAAATGGCCGTTTGCCTGTGGCTGAAGATTCGCTTTGTGTGATAAAGAGATGCGGAGAAAGGGAGATGAAAAGAGAAGGAAAGTTGAACATGGGGGGGGGAGGGGGTTGAAAAGAGAGCTCGACTGCAACGACCAATGGCAGCCCTTTCAGATTCTATCGGTCGACTTAATTTATTATTTTATACGGTCGAAAGCCCGCCAACCGAGTGCGATGCATTGCCGCTCAAGCCACCTTCCTCTAGATATATTTATATATCGTCCGAGGCCGTTAAAGCGCCTCGATTTTCCATTTTCTTTCAACATTCAATGCTGCACCCACCACCAAATCACTTATCAAATTTTATTCAATGTTGTTTTTTTTTCCGCGCCCTCAACATTTCTCTCATTTTTTATTTTCGAATCACTCGCGAAATTATTTGATTTATGGCATTTTCAGTGCTTGATTCGACAAATAGAAAAAAGAATAATAGAAGGCGAAATTTAAATTTCCCGCTTAATTGGGAGAATTTTGTGATGGGTTTTTTTTTTTAACGATGCCAGAATATGGGTTAATTTTTTCCCTATATTTTTTGAAAAATTGGGTAATTTTCTTCCATAATTTGACAACGATTGGTGATTATTTCTGTAAATTGTTTTATCCTTTATTATTGTTCAGATAATCTCAAAAAATTGCTCAAAAAACCGAAAATAACCTAAAAAAAAATTTTTTTGTACGGAAAAATTCGAATTCAACGGAAAAAAGTATATTTTTTTCCTTTGAATCCGAATCCGAGGTCGGAACAATCAGATTGGCCTATATTTTTCAGATAATCTCAATAAATTGCTCAAAAACCTGAAAATAACCTAAAAAATAATTTTTTTGTCCGGGAAAATACGATAGTGGATTTCTAAGTACTTTTTTGCGTTAAATCCGAATCCGAGGTTGGAACAATCAGATTGGCCTATATTTTTCAGATAATCTCAAAAAATTGCTCAAAATCCCGAAAATAACCAAAAAAAAATGTTTGTCCGAGAAAATGTTTTTCTAAGTACTTTTTTCCTTTGAATCCGAATCCGAGGTCGGAACAATCAAATTAGCCTATATTTTTCAGATAATCTCAAAAAATTGCTTAAAAACCCGAAAATAACTCAAAAAAAAAATTTTTGTCCGGGACAATATGCTAATATATTCCTACCTAGTTTTTTCCGCTCAATCCGAATGCAAACTCAAGATAGCCAGATAGGCAAAATTTTATTGAGATAATCTTAAAAATATACTGAAAAAAATTAATAAATTTCTTTTTTTGAAATAACCTCAAAAAAAAATTGACAACACAGATGAAGACTAAAAAAAAAAAATTCTTTTTTTTCTGAGACTCTGCGTTCGTGTATTTTTACTTATTTTTCTCCGGTGAATCCGAATTCAAAATCAAAATAATCAGATTGACTGAAATTTATTAGATAATCTCAAAGAATACCTCAAAAACCCGAAAAAAAACTAAAAAAAATTTTTTTTTACCGTGACAATATGCTAGTCTATTTCTACGTATTTTTCACCGCTGAAACTGTATCAAAAGTCAGAATTACCAGATTGGTCAAAATTTTTCAGATAATCTCAAAAAATTGCTCAAAAACCCGAAAAAATCATAAAAAAAAATTTTTGTCGGGGACAAAATACTAGTATATTTAAAAAAGAATTTTTTTCTGCTGAATCCGAATCCAAATTGAAAGTATTCAGATAGGTTTAAATTTTTCAGATTTTCTGAAAAAATTCCTTAAAAACCCGAATATAACAAAAAAAAAATTTTTTGTCCGGGACAATATGCTAATATGTTTCTACGTATTCTTTCCGCTGAATCCGAAGGCGAAGTCAAAATATCAAGATTGGCTGAATTTTTTTTAGATAATCTGAGAAATCTGCTGAAAAAATGAGAAAAACGCTTTTTTTTAGATAATCTAAAAAAAACACATAAAAACCAAAAAAAAAATTTCTTTTTTTTCTGAGACGCTGCGTTCGTGTATTTTTACTTATTTTTCTCCGGTGAATCCGAATTCAAAATCAAAATAATCAGATTGATTGAAATTTATTAGATAATCTCAAAGAATACCTCAAAAACCCGAAAAAAAACTAAAAAATTTTTTTTTTGCCCGGAACAATATACTAATCTATTCCTACGTATTTTTTTCCGCTGAATCCGAATGCGAAGTCAAAATATCAAGATTGGGTATATTTTTTTAGATAATCTCAGAAATCTGCTAAGAAATGAGAAAATCGATTTTTTGAGATAATCTCAAAAAATTGCTCAAAACCCTAAAAATAACAAACAAAATTTTTTTTGGCCGAGACAATATGCTACTCTATTTCTACATACTTTTCACCGCTGAATCCGTATTCAAAGTCAGAATTACAAAATTGGTCAACATTTTTCGAATAATCTCAAAAAATTGCTCAAAAACCCGAAAAAATCATAAAAAAAACTTTTTGTCCGGGACAAGATGCTAGTATATTTAAAAAAGTTCTTCTTTCTACTGAATCAGAATCCAAAGTCAAAATAATTAGATTGGTCTAAATTTTTCAGATAATCTCAAAAAATGTCTCAGAAACCCGAAAAAAAAAATTTGCCCGGGACAATATGCTAATATATTCTTACGTGTTTTTTCCGCTGAATCCGAATGCGAAGCCAAAATATCAAAATTAGCTAAATTTTTTTAGATAATCTGAGAAATCTGCTGAAAAAATGAGAAAATCGCTTTTTTTTAGATAATCTCAAAAAAGTTTTTGACAACACATAAAAACCAAAAAAAAAAATTTCTTTTTTTCTGAGATGCTGCGTTTGGGTATTTCTACCTATTTTTCTCCGGTGAATCCGAATCCAAAATCAAAATAATCAGATTGACTAAAATTTGTTAGATAATCTCAAAAAATACCTTAAAAACCCGAAAAAAACCAAAAAAAATTTGTTTTTGTCCGGGACAGTATCCTAGTGTCTTCATACGTATTTTTTCCGCTGAATCGGTATCCAAAGTCAAAATTACCAGATTGACCAAAATTTTTCAGATAATTTTAAAAAATTCCTAAAAAAACCCGAAAAAAACAAAAAAAAATTTTTTTTGCCCGGGACAATATGCTAATATATTCCGACGTGTTTTTTCCGCTGAATCCGATTATAAAGTCAGAATAATCAAATTGGCTAAAATTTTTTAGATAATCTTAAAAATCTGTTAAAAAAACAAAAAAATCGCTTTTTTTGCAATTACCTAAAAAATTCTATTTAATCTGATCTTTTTGATTTCAGATTCGGATTTAGCGGATCAAAATACGAAGAAATACACTAGCGTATTATGATCGTATTTAAAAGGGTGATTTCATTACATTTTCTATACTTTTTTTTTAGAAAAGAACATTTGTTTTTTTATCGGATTTTTCGAGGGGAACAAAATTAAAGATTTTAATTTCCTTGTAAATTTGGAAATTTTGCGATGATTTTTTATCGATGCCAAAATGTGGGTAAAAATATCCCCACCACTCGTATTTCCCTTATAATTGCCTAATATCTCCACGATTCTCTCCCACAATTTGGCAACGATTACCACTCACGTCTAAAATCCCTTATTTTTTCTATCTATCACGAAAAAATCGATGCCAACAAACCACAAATAAAAAAAATATTAATCAAGTATCGGGAAATTTTCGAGGATTGACGAAAATTGAGAAAGCAAGAAGGGAAAATTGTTGGAGCAGGACTTGGAATTCAAGAGATTCGTGCATGTGTGGTGGAAGAGGTGGTTGGGGGGGGGGGTAAGAGGTGGAAAAAAGAAACTCCAGGAGATGAAAAAGTGGGAAAGGGGTGGCGGTGGTACAGGGGAGGCAATAACCAATGGGGACGAACTGGGCCACCTAAGAAAAATCTTCAAGGGGGGTCGCCGAGTGGAAAAGCACCCCTGTTTGTGTGCGTGTTCCTGTTTTTGTGTGATGGGTTAAGAAATCGGAATTGTGTGCTCCATATCACCCACACTGAAACGCGTTTTTTTTTCTTATATGGAGACACGCGTGTGTGTGTGTATGTTACTGTGTTCGTATCTATGTATGTGTGTGTGTATATATATCTCGGGAAAGCACCTTTTCTCGGCAAGTACGTGTGCACTCGACGAACGCTTTGGGGTTGGTGGTTGTTGGTAAAATGGGGCTTGTGTTGTAGGTAACGGGGTAGAGAGGGGTGGGGTGGGGGGAGGAGGGGGGACGACTCTAAGGAAAAACCTACCCCAAGGGTAGGAGGCGGTTGCAATGCGAAAGTAAGAGAAATAAGAAAGACCTGGAGCCATGTAGGAGACGATGCGATCTGGGTCGAGACTGTTCGTCGCCGACGTCCCGGCGCCAGGCGTCCTTTCCTTTTGATTTTGAGGCGGAGAAAAAAAAATCCCAAAGCGAGAAAAAAAGGACCTGCCACAAGCTACCAGGGAATTTACCGAGTTACGAGATTAAACAGAAAAATGGCCGAGGTTTTCTTTTGTCTGGGGAAAAAAAAATATTTTAATATCGTGTCGGGTAAATTGCCGGCTTGATTTTCAATTTGGCGATTTACCCGTATTTCTGTTGCCGAGTTGAGAAACGCTTCTCCCGAGTTCTTTGTAAATTAACTGATCTTGTGATTTGAAAAGGCGGATTTAAGGAACTGAAACTTGAAGTTGAATTAATTTTCTAGAGACCCTTGAATGAGCCCTGAGAGGTGGTGAAAGCTCCGAGTGGTTGAAGTGTCGGTTGCTTGAGGGTGGGAGGGTCGGGGGCAGAGAATGGAGTATGAGGTTGGTAAAGTGGAAGGCCACCGGCCGCGTTACGGTAAAGTTAGAAGTTAGTTACACAAGGGAGGGAGGTTTCCCTCATCTGCATATCTGCACCCTTCATCCTCCCCCTGTAACCCACCCCACCCCCCTCACCCAACAGCACCACTTTCCTCGTTTACTACCCACCCCACGACCAGTGCCGGGCTGTTCAACAAGTGGTTCTTCAGTTTAGCACCCGGCTTAGCGCTTCTTTAATTTCCCTCCACCCACACCACCTGCGTCAATTGGCGTCTCGCCTTTTTTTTCTCTCTACCTCCTCGCGCACTGTCTTCTTAGTAAAACATCTCGGCCAACGACGCTTTACAGATTTAATTCAAAAACCGTCTGGATTGTTGGTAAACTATTCAGACTTTTTTTTTTGTGTTGTGTTAACTAACCAGAAAGAGCTGCTTTATAATTTCCGTCTCAGTGGGAAATAATTGCGAGTCGAGTTTTCTGGCTTACAGAAAAAAAACAGCAAAAAGAAAAGGGAAACATTTTTTAAGGGCGTCAAGGTCGTTTCGGGAATGTGCAAGAGACATTTTTGAACCTTTTTACAGCAAAAAGAAGAGTAAAATAATTTTTTACTGGCCTCAAGATTGTTTCTGGTTAATGGGAAAAACATTTTTAACCTTATTGGAGCAAATAGAAGAGTAAAATAATTTTTTACGGGCGTCAAGGTTAATCGGGAATGTGTAAGAGACATTTTTAAACCTTTTTACAGCAAAAAGAAGAGTAAAATAATTTTTACTGGCCTCAGTATTGTTTTTGGTTAATGGGAGAAACATTTTTAATCTTATTACAGCAAAAAGAAAAGGAAAAAATTTTTTAGAGGCCTCATAGTCGTTCCTATGCAAGGAGGAAAGTATTTTTGAACCTTATTAAAGTAAGAAAATAAAGGTAAAAAATTTTGGGAGTCAACAGGACCGTCTTAGGAGAATGCTGGTAACATTCTGTTCACCTGCAACAGCAAAAAGAAAAGTAAAAATTTTGGTAGGCCGCATGAACGTCTCTGGACAATGCTGGAAACATTTTCTCCACCTACAATAGCAAAAAGAAAAGTAAATAATTTTTTCAGGTCACATGATCGTCCTATGAAGTCCTATGATTTTGCTATGAAGAAGCAAAATATTATGGCAGATCACATGACCGTCCCAGGACAATGCTGGAAACATATTCACCACCTACAACAGAAAAAAGAAAAGTAAATAATTTTTTTTAGGTCACATGATTATCTCAGGACAATGCTGGAAACATGTTCTCCATCTACAGCAGCAAAAAGAAAAGTAAATAATTTTTTCAGGTTACATGATCGTCCAAGGACAATCCTGGGAACATTTTGTTCACCTACAATAGGCAAATGAAAAAATAAAAATTTTCGGAAGCCACACGATCATCTCAGGACAATGCTGGAAGCAGTGTAACCTCTTCTAAAAGCAAAAAGAGAATGTAAAAATTTTGGCAGGCAATATGCTTTTCTCAGGACAATGCTGGAAACACTTCTGTCCTCTGCAACAGCAAAAAGAAAAGTAAATAGTTTTTTTTAGGTCACCTCATCTTCCAAGGACAATTTTGGACTCATTTTTGTCCTCTACAACAGCAGAATGAAAAGGCAAAAAATTGTGGCAGGCTACATGATCTTCCCAAGACAATGCTGGGAACATTCTCCACCTACAACAGCAAAAAGAAAAGTAAAAATTTTGGCAGGCCATTTGTGGAAACATTTGACCCCTTCTAAAAGCAAAAAGAAAATGTAAAAAATTTGAAAATCGTCATTTCGTAATAATGCTGGAAACATTTTGACCTGCCACAACAGCAAAAAGAAAAGTAAAAATTTTTTTAACCTTGATAGATAGTACAAACCTGGTAAAATTTCTTGAACCAAATATTCTTAAACACTTGGAAGATGATTTCAACTGGTATGTCCCGATTACGGCATCTTCTCACAGAAAATCATTGGCTTCTCACGCGTTTATAAAAGACGCACAATATGCACTTTGATGTCTTTGTAGTGGCACTGGTTGATATCAATAGAGGGAGTGGATGCGGAAGAGAGAAAAAAATCCCGAGGACCCTCAAGTTCTCAAAATACGGGTAATTGTAAGCCGCTGAAGAAATTTGGCTCCTCTATATCTTGCTCTGTCTCGCGCTCTCTTTCCTGTTCCGGGTGCCGCCCTAAAAACCAAAACACAAATAATATTGTATTCGCTTACCGCAATAGAAGAACGGGATCGCGTGGAGGAGAAAAAAGGGTCTCCCTTGGTTTCATAGGGCTATTTAGTAAAAAAAAAAAAAAGATCCGAGTGTGAAACGATCTGCATGTCAATGGCATAATGGTAATTGGGGATGCACCGTTATAAAAGTACCTCTCATTCGTTGAATGAGAATCTTCGATACTCGGTGAGAGTCACGTTCTTCGTATGTGTGTACTATACAAGCTTGGAAGCATATAGATGACCTAACCTTCAAGTTGAGCCCTCTTCAAATCTACCTGCCACAATATCTTCCGCTTCCGGCGAGCACCTTTTACCCCCAAAAATTAAAAAACACCTCTCAGTAAAAAGAATCCAAAGCAAACCAAGATTATCTCATCTCTCGACAACAGCACTTTAGAAATGAATCAAATTATTAACTTTCCTCGAGATCGTTTATCTCAATTGGACCTATAACTTTGTCAAAACTTCGAGTTAAATTTACCGTTCTCAAGTTTAGATGAGGAAGCCCCGAGAAATGTGGCCCTCAATCGAACATAAATTCCCCAACTTGGTAGCAAAAATTCCCTCTCGTGAAAAAAAAGAAACGGAAATTGAATTAAAAAAAAAGAAGAAGAAGAAAGGAAATGAAATAAAAACAAAAGCAAATTGAAAGTATTGTGCAAAGAATTCGTAAACTATTGGTAGCCATGTTGATTTTCAGGATGCATATAGGTGAGCATACAACTAGCCCACACACTTGGGATTCGCGTGCCGCTTACCATCGACGTTGTATGGGTGGTTACCACCCCACACACCTTTTTTTCTTCCCCCAATGACGCGCAGACTGCACTGCGCACCTATACTCACCTCATCCCACTTGCCTGCTTGGGAACTGCCCTCCCACCCCCTTTTCCCTTCCCGCGTTCGCCTTTTTATTTCCGTTTTTCCAATTCGTGGTGTGCGCCCGCGCGCACGCCTCTCAGGAAAATATCTATATTTATCTGTTTCTTCGCGGGCTCCTCGCGCCCAACTCGACTTTTTCTTAACCACCCAGCCACCCACCCGCCTCCTTCTCCAGCGTCTCCTTCTTCCTTTGCCAGGCGGAGAAGAGAAAAAGGAAGTAAAAGAGCACTACGGAGACGGCGAAGCGTGCGCGCCTTTCCTTGGCGGAGAGAGCGCCGGCTTCCGCTTCCTTATGCTCTGTCGCGGACTGCATCAACCAGTCGCGCGGTTCTCCCGGTCGCGCACATAAGAAAAATCATCCCGGGCCAAAGAAAAGTCATCGAGAAATCGGTTCTGCTACGCTAAAATCGACTTTCGGCAGATCCGCACTCGAGCGAGGTTCGCGCGAGACTGAGCAGTCGGTCTCCCCCACTCCGCGCCGCACGCACGAGGCCCGCCGCGCTCAGCCAATTAGCGCACGCACCGGGGCAGCTCCGTGAGTCTCCCCACTCCTCGCCACTCGTCGCGGGCCCCACGCGTTCCCAGAATTTTTCCTCTGTGCCAATTCGCCTCGCGTTCAGTGATGGAAGAGGAGCGTGAACACGCCGACGAAGAGGAACCTCCCGCCTTCAGGTACACCGTATTCAATTCTGGAGGAACTCGGCGATTTCGGGAGGATCAAAAGGTCCCGCTCAAGTCTCTCGATGCCTTCAGCCAAGCCCGTCGGACCAGTTCCTAAACTCGAAAACAAGCCGAGAGTCGATGATCAACCAAAGTTCCTATTTTTCACCTTAGCAATAATACTCGTAGTCTAGGAAATAAGAGCGTGGCGAGAGTAACACGTGAGACTCTCCCGCGCTAATTACCCAGCCAATTAGAAACGGCCCTGCGTAATGAGATGCGCGCGCAAAAGTTCCTAAAGCAACACTTCTAATCTTAACGATAATAATAAACTGATTCTTAGAATATATATATATATATATATATTTAAAGGATTAATTAATAAGCGTCCATAATTTTTAACCAACACGAGAGGACTGATGATTTATTAAGCAAGAGAGAGAGAGAAAAAAAACGAATAAACAAACAACGCACTGTGTCTTAAGGTTTTCAATCGAGGAAGCGATCTTTTCACTCGCGACCCTATTTTCCAAACCTGATGTGCGAATCTACAAATTTGAAGGATCATTTTAAAAAGAGTATATATAAGAAGGAAAATATATAAAAATATATATCTATATACACGTCTACAAATTGCATTATATTCCTATTTATATTTCGCGATCGAGCGAAACTCTAAACTCATTTTTAACCTAGGAGGATTAAATTAATGATAATCGAGCAAGAGGAAGGTATTTAAATAATAGAATCGAGGCTTAGTGATAGATTAGAGTAAAAGAGAAAAATATCTCGAGTCTTTTGAGAGAAGTTAACAAAAAAATAAGGTCTTAATACAAAGATAGATCTCATGATAGAATTAGGATAATTAGGGAAAATTTTTTAGAGAATTTTTCTCCTGGAAAAAAAATGTCGACTGTGAGCGTTGTGTCGAATTCGTCGGTGGAAATCGAGACGGATTCTTCGAATGATGAAAACTCGAGCAAAGACGACGCGAGGCACGATCAAAAGTTCATTCTGCCAAATGAACTCTACAAAAATCTTTTGGCAAGAGCTGTTCTTGGAAAAACGGTACTTAATAGGAATCTTCATTTCAAGGACAACCTTGTCCACTTCAAGGACAATCTTAACGCGCTTAACGCCCTCAAGGAATTGAAAGACATCAAGAGTCTCACTGTCAGCAGCGTTCCCGCTTTTCCACGAAATTTTGCTCTACATAAAGAAGATCACGATGAGGTTAGAAAATAAATTAAATTTTTTTTTTTTTTTTTTTTGAAAAATAGAAATTGTTCAAAATTTATCTACTTTTACTATTTTCTGTCGAGAATTGTTTTACAGTCTTTTTTACAATTCTAAACAAAATTACGCATGGATAATAAAAAATGATTATGTAAAAAAAAAAATTTTTTCTACAATAACAAAAAACTTTTTTTTTTTTATTTTTAACAATATACTGTAATTCTAGATCCAAAACAAAATTACGCATAGATGATAAAAAATTCTTATGTAAAAAAAATATTTTTTTCTACAATGCCAAAAAACTTTTTTTTTCAATTTTTAACAATATAGTGTAATTCTAGATCCAAAACAAAATTACGCATAGATAATAAAAAATTCTTATGTAAAAAAAATTTTTTTTTCTACAATATTAAAAAACTTTTTTTTTTTAATTTTTAACAATATACTGTAATTCTAGATCCAAAATTATGCCAGAAAAAATTTTTTACCCCCTTTAACGACAAGTTGAAATTTTGTTCTCTCTCATCTTCTTCTGCAATTTTCTATTTTTAACGTCTTTTTTTTACGGGCTTTTTTTACAATTTTGAACCAAATTACGCATGGATTTAAAAAACTTGTGATTTGAAAAAAATTGAAAATTTTGTTTTTTTTTTAAATTAATAAAATAAATAAAATTCTGCAACCCGCACAAATTTTTTTTTTTAAATTTATCACTCTAGGGTAATTTTAAATCAAAAATATTGCTAGAAAATTTTTTTTTTAATTTAAAGAAAATTCGAGAAATGTTGTTTTAAAAAAGGGCACAATTGTCAAAAGAAGTTTTAGTTTTTTTTTTTTTCATTGAGATAATTTTTTTTCATTTAATTTTCAAAACGAGATTTAATTTTTCAAACACTTCTAATGATTTTTCTCCAATTCTGCAAATTGTTATAATAATAATTTTTAGTTTTTGGATTTTGAAATTTTATTTTGGACAATTATTTAAAATTTTTAATTATTTACTATAATTAAATAATAATAATAATTGTAACAATAATAATATAATAATAATCATAATAATACTATTTAGTGTTTTTTTTAAATTAAAATAAATAAATTTAACAAAAGTTCTATATATTATTCTAAAAGTTAAAAAAACATCGTAAACAATCTAAAGTAGTTTTCCAATTGAAAAATAAAGTTTGAAAACTGAAAACAAGCATTTTCAAATTAAAAAGTTTACCCAAATTTTAAAACTACATTTTTTATTGTTATAATATTGTTATAATAATTGTTTTTACTTTTTGAATTTTGAATTTTTATTTTTAGACAATTGTTTAAAATTTTTAATTATTCACTTTAATAACTTTATAATTCAACAATAATAATAATAATAATAATAATGACAATAACAATATTTAGTGTTTTTGAAAATCACAATAAATAAAATTAACAATTTAACAAAATTTCTATAAATATTGCAAGTTTTTAAAAGAACTCTGAAAACAATCAAAAGTAGTTTTTCAAATAAAAAATAAAGTTTGAGCACTGAAAACAAGCATTTTGAAATTTAAATGTTTACAACTATTTTTAAACTATATTTTTTATGAAAAACATTTTTTAACAATACAGAAAATCGTTTTAAATTTTAAAAATACCTTTTTAATTGAAAAACGAAAATCTGAGAAAGATCAAAAATACAAATAAAAAACAATAATAATAATAATCATTATCATAATCAGAATCATAATAATAACGATAATAATAATAATCCTCTTCTAAACTAATGATAATATTTTTAAATTGATGAAAATAAATAAAATTAGAATACGTTATTTAAATTAAATTTTTAAAAAATGGTTCATAATTTTCAAAAACTTTATAATTTTTTGAATCGTTGCTATTTATAATTATTCCAATTTTTAGAAATCTTGTACTTTAAAGGTTCGAATTGATCTAATTTTGGAGTTCTTTAAATATTTTAAAAGCGTCAATAATATTGCTGTCTAATTTCAAAAAAGTAAACAATTAAATGCCTTAAATTGAACAATTTTCAAATGTCGAAAAATTGATTTTTACAAACTTCTTCAAAATTGGAATATAGGCTTTAAAAAAATTATAAATAAAAAAAAAATTCCGATAAAAAATTCTGAAGAATAAAAAGTTTATTTATTTATTCACAGCAATAAATGAGCTTACAAAACAACAAACTAAGTTACAGTACTTTTTTTAAAAAGTTAAAATTTGTTTTAATGGAAAAAAAATTGTTGACAGTTTTTTTTGGAGAAAGTATATTTAGACATAGTTTTCTTAATTTTTTTCAAAAAAACCGAATTTATTTATTTATTTATACAAATTTACGAATTGACATAAAATGAAAAAAAGTCTTTTTCAAATTGTCTTTTTATATAATTTTTTAATTCGATTCTTTTTCTAACCAAAAAGAAGAAAAAAAAGAACTTTTTTTCTTTAATTTTGGTTCAAGAAATAAATAAATTGTCTAAAAAGTGAAAGAAGCAATTTTTTTTAAATTGTTTAAAATAATTCTTTAAAGTGCTTATTTTTTTAAACAAATATAACAAAAATAAAAATAATGAAACTTATAAAACATTAAAAAGAAACAAAAATAATAATACTGAAGAAGATTTAAAAATACTGAAACGTCTATTTATACATTTGTTTATAAATAAATTCCTATAAATATTTGTAATGTTCTTTTTTTAAACTTCACTTTTATAAGATTAATTAAAAAAAAAAATTCTTGCTTTATTTCTTTCTTTTCGTTTGTAAAAATTGATAGCAAATAAAATTTTCATTAATAATTAGTGTTTTTGTTGTCCATGAAAAAACTGGTAACATAAAATTAATCAATAAAAAAAATAAAAATTTGCTTAACTTTTTTTTGTAATGTTATTTCTTGAATCTTTTCTATTTTTGGTAAACATTATATTTCCAAAAAATGTATTGCAATTTTTATTGTTTGATTTGTTATTGACGAAATTGAATAGAAAATACTTAACAAATGAAAAGAATACATTTCATTTACTCATTCTTATCTTTTGCAGAAAATTTTTTTTTTTTTTAAATATTTTCTTGTTTTGGAAAAATCAAACGTTAAATATAACGAATTTTAATTCTTTCCAATTTTGAGCTGCCTATCAATAGAATTGATAAGAAAAAATTAATAAGTGAAAAAATAAAAAAATCACTTTTTCTTCATTTTTATTCAATTTCTCGTTGAAGCAAATTGACCAAAGATATTTTTTTTAAAAAAACGATATTTACTTTTTTTTTAAATGTTTCCCTTGAATTTTTTCTTTCTTTGGAAAAAAATCATAGTTAGAAAAAATTTATTTTTATTACTATTCTTTGATTTCTCGTCGACGAAAATGGATTAGAAAAAATTAATAAATAAAAAAAAGACAACATTTATTTTTTTTCTATATCCAAGAGAAGAAAAAAATTTTTTTCTTGAATTTTCTTTCTAAAAACAAATTAGGTACAATTTTAATATCTTGCAATTATTGTTGTTTAAATTAGCATTGATTAAAATTAAATAGAAAAAAATCAATAAACAAAAAGACTACAAAATTCATTTTTTTATTTTTTCTAATAAATAGAAAAAAAAATTTCTAAATAGGAAAAAAATTTTTTTTTTAAATAAAAGGGCATTTCTATAATTTTCGAATTAAGAATGAGGAATATTACTAGATCTAGATATCACTAGAAATAAAGTATTTAAAAAAAAGTAGACAATTTTTTAAAATTTTTTTTTTTTTTTTTTGCTATTAAAGGGAATCAATTACCGGCAATTATTGACCCGTCTTTTTTTTTTATCGTAGCAGCTGAATCTTTATCATTTGGCACAAGTGCAATCGAGGCTTTAAATCCCAGTGAAACCTTTGGCACCAATACAGTTCTTGCTAGAATCCTGATCTCGATTTGGCCTTCGTACCCTGATTACGATATTCGGCGAGAATAGAAAATCGATTGTCACACTATTGTTGTCCTTTCGCGCTACAAGTTCTCCAATAATTTCTTGTCCTCTGTCCTTTCACGTCAATTACCATTCTCACTCATTATTTTTTTTAACGCAATTACAAGGAAAACCGTTTTCTCCCACTTTTTCCTATCTTGCTGTTGTTCTAAACATGAATAAAAAAAAAAATATTTATAATTTTTTTGAAAAAAGTTATTTCTAAAAAAATACTAAAAAAACATTATTTATAGTATCCTTAAGATGTTGAAAAAAAATTTTTTTTTTCTTATAATATTATATCCATAGGACGTTGAAAAAATTATTTTTAATTTTTTTTTATAGTGTCTTTAAGACGTTGAAAAAAATTTTTGTTTCTGAATATTTTAATAGTGTCCGCAGGGCGTTGAAAAAAAACTATTTCTAATTTTTTTGGTAGTGTCTTTAAGAGGTTAAAAAAAATTTTGTTTCTGAATATTTTAATAGTTGGAAAAAAAATTATTTTTAATTATTTTTGTTAGTGTCTTTATGAGGTTGAAAAAAATTTTGTTTCTGAATATTTTAATAGGGTCCGTAAGACGTTAAAAAAAATTATTTCTAATTATTTTAGTTAGTGCCTTTAAGACGTTGAAAAAAATTTGTTTCTAAATCTTTTCATAGTATTCGTAAGGACGTTGAAAACAAATTATTTCTAATTTTTTTTATAGTGTCTTTAAGAGGTTGAAAACAAATTATTTCTAATTTTTTTTTGGTAGTGTCTCTAAGACGTTGAAAAAAATTTGTGTTTCTGAATATTTTAATAGTTGGAAAAAAAAATATTTTTAATTATTTTTGTTAGTGTCTTTATGAGGTTGAAAAAAATTTTGTTTCTGAATCTTTTAATAGTGTCCGTAGGACGTTAAAAAAAATTATTTCTAATTATTTTTGTTAGTGTCTTTAAGACGTTGAAAAAAATTTTTGTTTCTGAATATTTTAATAGTGTCCGCAGGACGTTGAAAAAAAAACTATTTCTAATTTTTTTTTGGTAGTGTCTCTAAGACGTTGAAAAAAATTTGTGTTTCTGAATATTTTAATAGTTGGAAAAAAAATTATTTTTAATTATTTTTGTTAGTGTCTTTATGAGGTTGAAAAAAATGTAGTTTCTGAATCTTTTAATAGTGTCCGTAGGAAGTTGAAAAAAATTTTGTTTCTGAATATTTTAATAGTGTCTGTAGGACGTTGAAAAAAATGTTGATTTTGAATATTTTAATAGTGTCCGCAGGGCGTTGAATAAAAAATTATTTCTAATTTTTTTATAGTGTCTTTAAGACGTTGAAAAAAATTTTTGTTTCTAAATATTTTAATAGTTAAAAAAAAATTATTTTTAATTATTTTTGTTAGTGTCTTTAAGACGTTGGAAAAAAATTGTTTCTAAATACTTTCACAGTGTTCGTAGGACATTGAAAAAAATTATTTCTAATTTTTTTTTGTTCTGTCCTTAAGACGTTGAAAAAAATTTTTTTTTTTCTTACATTTTCATAGTATCGATAGAACGTTGAAAAAAATTATTTCTAATTCTTTTCGTAGTGTCCACAAAACGTTGAAAAAAATATTTCTAATTTTTTCTTCAGTGTCTATAGAGGAAAAAAATTATTTTGTATTGCCATAAGAGAGAAAAAAAAATTATTCTACTCCATTTGAAAAAAAATTGACAAATACTAAAAACTAGAAGGTAATCACGTGCAAAACAATTCTTAAAATCGTTTTGCATCTGCTATAGTTTTTTTTTTTTTTTTTTTTTTTTTTTTTAAGTAGCGTAATAACAGAGTTGTCATAACTGCTGTCGATTCTCTTGTTTGTTGCATAGATTGGAGCGGCGACGTTATCCTTGAACGGAGCGTGTCGTGCGCGATTTATATTTTATGTCGTCGTTGATTTAATTATAGAGCTTTGAGCTACTTGGTTTAGACCAATTTTACACGAGGAGCGTAAAAGGGTTTATGTGCCTTTCCATTTACGCAGCTGCGTTTGGGGGTCATTATGCGCGTTTACTCGCGAGAGAAAGGAACTTTATTTCTCAGGATTCCAATGCGTTAATATCTCCCCAACAATGTTCCATTATCCGTGGCCAATAATTTCTATGATTTATTAAAATAAGAAAAAAGTCAAGAATAAATTGTTTTTCTTGATTAACGAGACGCGCCCGTTATGCGCGCGTCCACTTAACTTTTAATAAGGGTGAAATGGCACGAATTATGATTCTCTTCGACATTTAAAAAAAATGCGCCACTAATTGCTTTCGTTATTTTTATTTTTAAATAAAATACTCACGAGCTGGGAAAATAAAAGACTTGGCTTGAAATTAATTACGAAGATCATTAAAAAAAAAAAAATTTTTTTTTTCGAAATTGTTTAATACAATTTAATAATTTTATATTGTTGTTTAATATGGAAAAAGAAATATATTTTTTTTGATTCGTATTTTTTGAAAAAGTATCTCCTTTCAAGGTTTGTTTATTCGTAATGAATGCCTGTTTAAAGGAAAATTAACTTTATTGACTTTAAAACACAAAAGTCAGTACTAATTGTGCAATGAAAATTGTTCATTAACTTGCAGAAAGTTTTATGGTTTTTAGAACCTTGAGGCAGCAGTGTTGATAAATTGTATATTGCTTGAAAAAATATTTTTATCGAGATTTTAAAATTAAAATTTTTTTTTCTTTTTTGAGTATATACTTTGTTGAAAATTTAATATAATAGAATCCCCTGGTGATTTTCAGAATTGAACAAAATAAAGGGGGGGGGGGTAAATTATAAGAGAATCCCCTGGTAATTTGCAGAAATTGACCAAATAAAGTGGGGGACTAATTATAAGAGAACCCCCTGGCGATACGCAAAAATGGACAAAATAAAGGGGGGGGGGGGTTAATTATAAAAGAATCCTCTGGTGATTTGCAAAATTGGACAAAATAAAGAGGGGATTAATTATAAAAGAATACTCTGGTGATTTGCAAAATTGGACAAAATAAAGGGGGGGAATTATTTCTAAGAGAAATAGAATATCCTCTGGTAATTTGCAGAGTTGTACAAAATACAGGGGTTCTCTTATTTTTAAACCTCCCCCCCCCCTTTATTTTGTTTAATTCTGCAAATTACCAGGGGAATCTCTTATAATTGATACCCCCTTTTATTTTGTACAATTCTGCAAATTACTAGGGGATTCACTTATAATTAATCCCCCCTTTATTTTGTAAAATTTAACAATTTATCGGGGGATTCCTTCATAATTTCCACCCCCCATTTATTTTGTCCAATTTTGAAAATATCCAGGAGATTCTATTATAATTTATTCCCCCCTTTATTTTGTCTAATTCTATTAAATTACCAGGGGGTTCCTTTATAATTAATCCCCGCTTTATTTTGTCCAACTCTGCAAATCACGAGGGGATTCTTTTACATTAAATTTTCAATCTTTGTTAAATTTAATTATGCACTAAATTATATTAATTTTATTATCATACAATTAAACAATTTTCACCCACCTCGCCTTAATTGTAATTTGCAGAATTAAACAAAGTCTTATAAATAATTCTCCCCCCCCCCTTTATTTTGTCCAATTTTGCTAATCTGCAGAAGATTCTGCTATAATTAATCCCCCCCTTTATTTTGTCAAATTTTGCAAATCAACAGAAGGTTCTGTTATAATTAATCCCCCCTTTATTTTGTCCTTAATTGTAATTTGCAGAATTAACAAAGTCTTTTAATTAATCCCCCCTTTTATTTTGTCCAATTTTACACATCACAGGGGATTCTCTTATAATTAATCCCCCCCTCAATTTTGTCCAATTCTACAAATTACCCGGGAATTCCTTTATAATTAACCCCCCCCCCCCCTCCTTTATTTTGTCCAACTCTGCAAATCAGCAGGGGATTCTCTTATATTAATTTTCAATCTTCATTAAATTTGATAATGTACTAATTTTTATTAATTTTTTTATTATATAACCTAACAATTTCAACCCACTTTGTCTGAATTGTAATTTTCAGAATTGTACAAAATCTCATAATTAATTCCCCCACCCCTTTATTTTGTCAAATTTTTAAATCTCCAGGGGCTTCTCGTATCATTAATCTTCCCCCCTCTTTATTTTGTCCATTTTCACAAATTACCAGAGGATTCTCTTGTAGTTAATTCTTCCCCCCTTTATTTTGCCCAATTTTACAAATCTGCATGTGATTCTCTTATAATTAATCCCCCCAGTTATTTTGTCCAATTTTACAAATCACAAGTGGATTCTTTTTTAAAATATTTTGCCCCCCTTTATTTTGTTCAATTTTGCAAGACTCCAGGGGATACTCTTGAAATTGAACCCTCCCCCCTTTATTTTATCCAATTCTACAAATTACCAGTGGATTCCATTTTTTTAATCCCCCCTTTTATTTTGTCAACCTCTGAAAATCAGCGGGGGATTTTCTTATATTTAATTTCCAATCTTCATTGAATTCCATAATGCAATAATTTTTATTAATTTGTTATTCCGCCTCCCTTTTTTTGTCAAATTTTTCTAATCAGCAAAAGATTCTGTTTAATTCCCCCCCCCCTCTTTATTTTGTCCTATTCTGCAAATTACCAGGAGATTCTCTTTATTTTCTGCCGCTCCCCTTTATTAATATTTATTGTTATTAATTTTATTATTAAGTAACCTAACAAATAAATTTACTTTGTGATTAATTCCACCCCCTTTTATTTTGCCCAATTTTGCAAATCTGCAGGAGATTTTCTTATAATTAATCCCCCCAGTTATTTTGTCCAATTTTACAAATCACAAGAGGATTCTTTTTTAAAATATTTTGCCCCCCTTTATTTTGTCCAATTTTGCAAATCTCCAGGCGATACTCTTAAAATTAATCCCCCCCTCTTATATTGTCCAATTCTACAAATTACACCTCTCTAGGGAATTTTCTAATAATTATTCCGCCCCCCTTTATTTTGTCCAATTTTACAAATCACAAAGGGATTTCTCTTGTAAATAATTTCGCTCCCTTTATTTTGTCAATTATGCAATTACCAGGGGAATTTTCTTATTTTAAATCTTCAATCATTATTGAATTTGATAACGTACTAATTTTTATTAATTTTATTATTATATAACCTAGCAATTTCAACCCACTTCGTCTAATTGTAATTTGCTGAATTAAACAAAGTCTTATAATTAATTCTTCCCACCCCCTTATTTGTCCATCTCTAGGGAATTTTCTAATAGTTAATTCCGCCCCCCTTTATTTTGTCCAATTTTACAAATCACAAAGGGATTCCTGCTTGTAATTAATTCCGCCCCCCTTTTTTGTCAAATTATTCTAATCTGCAAAAGATTCTGTTTAATTCCCCCTCCCCTCTTTATTTTGTCCTATTCTGCAAATTACCAGGAGATTCTCATTATTTTCTGCCGCTCCCCTTTATTAATATTTATTGTATTAATTTTATTATTAAGTAACCTAACAAATAAATTTACTTTGTGATTAATTCCACCCCTTTTATTTTGCCCAATTTTGCAAATCTGCAGTAGATTCTCTTATAATTAATCCCCCAGTTATTTTGTCCAATTTTACAAATCACAAGAGGATTCTTTTGTAAAATATTTTGCTCCCCTTTATTTTGTCCATTTTGCAAATCTCCAGGCGATACTCTTAAAATTAATACCCCCCCCCCCCCTTATATTGTCCAATTCTACAAATTACCCTCTTTAGGGAATTTTCTAATAATTAATTCCGCCCCCTTTATTTTGTCCAATTTTACAAATCACAAAGGGATTCTCTTGTAAATAATTCCGCCCCCCCTTTATTTTGTCCAATTCTGCAAATTACCAGGGGAATTTTCTGATTTTAAATCTTCAATCTTTATTGAATTGATAACGTACTAATTTTTATTAATTTTATTATTATATAACCTAGCAATTTCAACCCACTTCGTCTTAATTGTAATTTGCTGAATTAAACAAAGTCTTATAATTAATTCTCCCCTCTCCCCTTTAATTTGTCCATCTCTAGGGATTTTTCTAATAATTAATTCCGCCCGCCTTTAATTTGTCCAATTTTACAAATCACAAAGGGTATCTCTTGTAATAATTCCGCCCCCCTTTATTTTGTCCAATTCTGCTAATTACAAGGGGATTCTCTTGTAAATAATTCCGCCCCCCTTTATTTTGTCCAATTCTGCAAATTACCAGGGGAATTTTCTTATTTTAAATCTTCAATCTTCATTGAATTTGATAATGTACTAATTTTTATAAATTTTATTATTATATTACCTAGCAATTTCAACCCACTTCGTCTTAATTGTAATTTGCTGAATTAAACAAAGTCTTATAATTAATTCTCCCCCTCCCCCTTTAATTTGTCCAATTTTACAAATCACAAAGGGATTCTCTTGTAATTAATTCCGCCCCCCTTTATTTTGTCTAATTTGCAAATCTGCAAGGGATTCTCTTATTATTAAATTTTTAATCATTTGATAATGCACTAATTTATATTAATATTATAATTATATAACCTAACAGTTTCAACCCTCTTCGTCTGAAAATGTAAAAAAATTCACCACTAATTTTTCAGTCGAGTAATAAATTTCTAGATTTTTTTGACATTTGATTTTTCGTGACAATAATTTTTCTAACAAATGAACAAATGACATACTACCTTTTTTTTTTTTTTTTGATGGGTTGTTAATAACGAATTTTAATTTTTTTCCAGAAGGCGTCATTCGCATGGACAGAGGGGGGCGACGAAGGTGGAGGGGGAGGTGGCGGAACCGGAGGAACCGGAACGGGTGGAACCGGAACTGGAGCCACAGGGGGAGGTGGACTGGCCCATTGGGTCAGTGTTATGGCAGAACACATTCACAATCCACATTCGGCCGCCGGAGTTGGTGGAGTACATCATCAACAACAATCACCTCCCCAACCTCCCTACCCATGGAATAATGGACTTTCCAGTGACGTAAGTACTCTCCTATAATTAAAAAAAAATTTTTTTTTACAATATATTATTTAAAAAAATTTTTTTTACAATATATTATTAAAAAAAAAATTTTTTTACAATACATTATTTAAAAAATATTTCACCCATAAAAACCTCATTCCTCTGCGTCAATTCCGTTAAGCATATATCTTTAAACAACACACTGCTCCCCATAGAAATTTTTTTTTACCCAAGCAAAAAATTTCGATTTAGAAAAAAAAAATCCAACGGCTAGAAAAAGTCCGGTAAAGGAACCCGGAAGAGCTCCTAAGACAATTTTCTTCTTTGTCTTCCTTGGCGATTAAGAAAAAAAAAATTAAACTGGTTGCGTCCCCTTGAAGATTTTGTTTTTTTACTCCTGCATAAATTTGCAGCGATCCTGGGGATTAGAAATCTCTCCCTTTCGAAAAAAAAAAAAAAAAACGCGAAAGGGGTCGATGAGAGATCGCTTTGCATAGCGAGAAGACGCCAGGAGAAAAAAATAAACGGAAATGCGAAAAAAAAAATTCTAAACCTGGAGGGGAGAGCGACGCTGTTCATTTGAATAGATATCGCGCAGGCTTGCCTCACAATTGTACGGTTTTATGATTGTATAGTCATCTCTCGGGCTGGGGAGAAACACTACCCAGCAGGACCAGGCGCTTCCTTTCGATTGTCTTTTTTTTTTCGAGTGCCCCTCTCTCTCTTTGTTTTTTTCGCGCATTTCGTCGCATGATATTCAAATTCGAACTTCCAACCCCTTCTGTTTTTTTCACCTCTAGCGGAAAACACGTTTGTCGGTTGAAATCCTTTTTTTTTTTTTTTTTTTTGCGATCGAGGGAAGACTTTCGTTCCGGGTCACGAATCGGATTATTTGTTTGGCTCCAGATGTCCGGTTTTGGAAACGGGACTGGTTTGGGGCGTAGCACCGTTCGGGGAAAGTTGAGTGAGAAACGTACGGATAGTTAGAAAGTTGGGGAGGGTGAAAAGAGAGGCTCCCCCCACTTCTAAGGGACTCGGTGACCAATCGGGAGACGTCAAGCTCCCCCCTTCATTACGCCACGAGTCAGTGGTCAGTTCGAGAGCCCACACCGACCAAGGAGTTAAATTAAAAAAAATTCTCACACCTTGAAGATTAAAAAAAGGGTTTTTTTTTTAAAGACAAATCGTAATACTTTTATGATTTTTTCAATTATTTCTCTTCAATTTTATTTACTGTTATCAATTTTTCATATTTTAATTATTTTCCTGAAATTTTATTTACTGTTATCAATTTATCATATTTCAACTATTTTCATCAAACTCAAATTTTTTTCTCAATTTTAAGTTATTTTCGGAATATTTTAATTACTTTTTTTTAACTTCGAATTAATTTTATTATTTTTTAATTACTTTCCTCGATTGTTAATTATTATTATCATTTTTTAAAATTTTTTATTTTCTAAGATTTTTAAGCATTTTTCTAAAATTTCAATTATTTTCTTCAATTTTTAATTAATTTTGCGATTTTTAATAATTCGCTTAAATACAAAAATTTTATTTAATTTTCTATATATTTTATTTTTTATACATAAATTTTACGATTTTTTCCATTATTTCCATCAAATTTTATTTACTTTAATCAATTTTTCATATTTAAATTATTTTCAACATATTTCAATTTTTTTTCTCAATCTTAAATTATTTTCAGCATATTTCACCTACTTTTTTTTAATTTTGAATTAATTTTATCACTTTTCAATTACTTTCCTCGATTATTAATTATTATCATTCATTTTCTAGAATTTTTCATTTTTTAAGATTTTTAAATATTTTTCTAAATTTTTAATTATTTTCATTCATTTTTGATTATTTCTGCGATATTTTAATTATTCTCTATTTTAAAAATTTTTTAAGTAATTTTGTCAATTATTTTTTTCAATTTTAAATTAATTATATTATTTTTCAATTTTAAATCAATTATATTCCTCGATTGGTAATTACTATTCTCAAATTCTAAAATTATTTTCTAATATTTTCAAGTATTTTTCTAAAATTTCAATTATTTTCTTCAATTTTCAATTATTTCTATTTGTTTTCTTAATTTCCAATTTTTTTTTATTAATTATCGTGAATTTCAATTATTTTTAGTTCTCTTCAATTATCATATCAAATTTTTAATTTTTCTCATTTTTTTCAATTAATTTTAAAGATCTTCAGGTATTTTTCCCAAATTTCCGGTGTTTTTTTTTTTTATTTAAACAAATTTCCGTAATTTTTTAAATTATTTTTCTCAAAAATTAATTATTTTTTACAACTTATCATTGTTTTTATCATATTTTAATTATTTTCTTCAAATTTCATATTTTAAAATCATTTTTCAATTTTCCAAAATTTATCGCTTTGAATTTTCAATTTTTTTCATTTGTTTTATAATTTTAAAAATTTTAAACTATTTATCTGACATTTCAATTATTTTATTCAATTTAAAATTTTTTATATTATTTTTTCTCATTTTCAATTACTTTCGTTCTTTTTCAAAATTCCCAAGAAGCTTTCGAATTATATATTTTTATAATTAAAAATTGTTCTCTTTAATTTTTAATTACGTTTATCTTTCTTTAATTTTTTTCTCTAAATTTCAATTTTTTTTTATTTCAAGGAACTTCTGAAAGTTTCAAGTATTTTCTTCAATTTTCCTTTATTTAAAATACATTATCTAATTTTTTCAATTATTTTCTCAAATTTCAATTTTTATTTTAATTTTCAATCATTTATTTTTCAATTTACAATTTTTTTTTTATTTTCCCTAATTGTTCATTATTCAATTTTTTCAATTTATTATCAAACCATTTCCATAATTTTTAAAATTACTTTTTCCAATTTTTAATTCTTTTCATTACTTTTTTTACAATTAATTTGCAAAATTAAGAATTGTTACAATTATTTATCTCAAATTTCAATAATTTTTATCAATGTTTAATTTTTTGTATTATTTTTTAATAATTTTCTTATATTTTGAATATATTTTCTTATATTTTGAATATATTTTGTAATTAAATACATTTTTCAGAAATTTTAATTATTTCTTAGATTTTCAATTACTTTTGCCATTTTAAAATTATTTTCTTCAATTATTTCATATTTTTATTATTTTTTAACTAATTTTCCAAACATTTCTATTATTTTTCAATTAATTTAAGACATTTGTAATTATTATTATTAAACCTACTATTTTTCCCCACTTTTAATTAATTTTTTAAATTTCAAATATTTTCCACAATTTTTAATGGCTTTTATCATTTTTCAACTAGTTTTCTTAAAATTTTTATTCCTTTTTCAATTTTTTATTAATTTTCTAAATTTTCAATTATTTTTCTTATATTTCAATTACTTCCTTTAATTTTAAATGAATTTGGTAATTTTATTACTTTTTTAAAAAATTTCAATTATTTTCTTGTATTTTCAATTTTAATTATTTTTTTCAATTTTTAAATATTTTAAATATTTTTCCCTAATAGTTCATTATTCAATTTTTTCAATTTGTTATCAAAACATTTCTATGATTTTTAAAATTACTTTCCCCAATTTTTAATTCATTTAATTTTTTTTCAATTAATTTGCAAAATTAAAAAATTTTTTCTTTTTTAATTTTAATTATTTTTTGCAATTTTATTTAGTTATAAATTTTTATAAATTTTCTCTTAAATAATTTTGTATTACTTTATATAAATTTAAGTTTAAATATCATATTTAAAATTAGAAAATTTTTTTTAAAATTTTATTTTTTAAACAAAGTTTAAATATTTTTAATATTTTTCCCTAATAGTTCATTATTTAATTTTTTCAATTTATTATCAAAACATTTCCATGAATTTTAAAATTTCTTTCCCCAATTTTTAATTCATTTAATTTTCCTTTTTCAATTAAATTGTAAAATTAAAAATTTTTTTTTTTTTAATTTCAATTATTTTTTGCAGTTTGAGAGCCCACACCGACCAAGGAGTGAAATTAAAAAAAATTCTCACACCTTGAAGATTAAAAAAAGGGTTTTTTTTTAAAGACAAATCGTAATACTTCCTCTGTGAGAAAAAAAAACTTTATTCTGGAATATTTAAAGAAGAGATAATATCGAGGATATTTTTTATAATATAATATATAATAGTAATAGAATATAATAATATAATATTTTTTAAAATGTTGAATTTTAAAATTGTAGCAATTTTAATTTCTTTAGATTTCAGTTAATGGGAACTTACATTGATTAAAAGTTGAATTAATCCACGTTTCGAATATATACTAAATTTAAAATTTGAAATATTTTTATCATTTTTTAATTATTTTGTGCAATTTTTAATTCTTTTTATTATTTTTAAAGTGGTTACCTAAATCTTTTTACCTTCCTTAAATTTTGATTATTTTGTTCAGATTTTTTATACTCATTTTCAATTTTAATTATCTTTCCCTTGACATTAAATCAGTTTAATTATTTATTTCTAAATTTTATACTATTCATCGCAAATTTAAATTTATTTTTTTAATTTACTATTATTTTTGTCGTTTTGCAATTATTACCTTCAAATTATAATCATTTTTATAATTTCTGAAATTATTTCCTGAACTTTTAAATTGCATATTTTAAACAGTTTTTCAATTATTTTCTTCAATTTCTAATTATTTTTATTATTCTGGCATAACTTTCAAAAAATTCAATTATTTATCTGAAATTTAAATTAATTTCATCAATTCTTGATTATTTCTGGGATTTTTTAATTAATTAATTATAATTAATTTTATTTATTAAACAAAGTTTAAATATTTTTAATATTTTTCCCTAATAGTTCATTATTCAATTTTTCCAATTTATTATCAAAACATTTCCATAAATTTTAAAATTTCTTTCCCCAATTTTTAACTCATTTATTTATTTTTTCTTTCAATCAATTTGCAAAATTAAAAATTATTTTTTTTAATTTCAATTATTTTTTGCAATTTTATTTAGTTCTAAATTCTTATAAATTTTCTCCTGAATAATTATTTATTACTTTATATAAATTTATGTTTAAATATCATTCTTAAAATAGTAGTAAAATTTTTGAAAATTTTATTTTTAAAAAAAGTTTTAACCTATAAAGAAAAATTCAATTATTTATCTGATATTTCAATTAATTTCATCAATTCTTGATTATTTCTGGGACTTTTTAATTAATCACTTTAATTAAAAAAATTGTATGTAATTTTGTAATTATATTTTTTTTTTAAACATGTATTTTATGATTTTTTCAATTACTTTCCTCATTTTTATTTATTGTTTGCAATCTTTCATATTTAAATTATTTTTATCATATTTCAATTTTTTTCTCAATCTTAAATTATTTTCAACAAATTTCTCTAATTTTTTTCAATTTTGAATTAATTTTATCATTTTTTTCGATTGTTAATTATTCTCATTTTCTAACATTATTTTCTAAGAGTTATAAGTATTTTTCTAAACTTGAAATTATTTTCTTCAATTTTTTATCATTTTCATAATTTCTGAATTAATTTCCTAAACTTTAAAACATTTCAAATAATGATTTTCTGCAATTTTCAATTCTTTTAACTATTTTTAAATTGTTTCCCAAAATATTAAATTTGCCTTCCTCACATTTTAATTATTTGTTTAGTTTTTTCAATCACTTTTTCAATTTTAATTATTTTTCCCTTGACTTTAAATCAATGTAATTCTGTATTCCTAAAATTTTATATTTCTTAAATTTTATTTACTGTTATCAATTTTTCATATTTTAATTATTTTCCTGAAATTTTATTTACTGTTATCAATTTATCATATTTCAACTATTTTCATCAAATTCAAATTTTTTTCTCAATTTTAAGTTATTTTCGGAAAATTTTAATTATTTTTTTTAACTTGGAATTAATTTCATTATTTTTTAATTACTTTCCTCGATTGTTAATTATTATTATCATTTTTTAAAATTTTTTATTTTCTAAGATTTTTAAGCATTTTTCTAAAATTTCAATTATTTTCTTCAATTTTTAATTAATTTTGCGATTTTTAATAATTCGCTTAAATACAAAAATTTTATTTAATTTTCTATATATTTTATTTCTTATACATAAATTTTACGATTTTTTCCATTATTTCCATCAAATTTTATTTAATTTAATCAATTTTTCATATTTAAATTATTTTCAACATATTTCAATTTTTTTTCTCAATCTTAAATTATTTTCAGCATATTTCACCTACTTTTTTTTAATTTTGAATTAATTTGATCACTTTTCAATTACTTTCCTCGATTATTAATTATTATCATTCATTTTCTAGAATTTTTCATTTTTTAAGATTTTTAAATATTTTTCTAAATTTTTAATTATTTTCATTCATTTTATATTATTTCTGCGATATTTTAATTATTCTCTATTTTAAAAATTTTTTAAGTAATTTTGTCAATTATTTTTTTCAATTTTAAATTAATTATATTATTTTTCAATTTTGAATCAATTATATTATTTTTCAATTATTTTCCTCGATTGGTAATTACTATTCTCAAATTCTAAAATTATTTTCTAATATTTTCAAGTATTTTTCTAAAATTTCAATTATTTTCTTCAATTTTCAATTATTTCTATTTGTTTTCTTAATTTCCAATTTTTTTTTATTAATTATCGTGAATTTCAATTATTTTTAGTTCTCTTCAATTATCATATCAAATTTTTAATTTTTCTCATTTTTTTCAATTAATTTTAAAGATCTTCAGGTATTTTTCCCAAATTTCCGGTGTTTTTTTTTTTTATTTAAACAAATTTCCGTAATTTTTTAAATTATTTTTCTCAAAAATTAATTATTTTTTACAACTTATCATTGTTTTTATCATATTTTAATTATTTTCTTCAAATTTCATATTTTAAAATCATTTTTCAATTTTCCAAAATTTATCGCTTTGAATTTTCAATTTTTTTCATTTGTTTTATAATTTTAAAAATTTTAAACTATTTATCTGACATTTCAATTATTTTATTCAATTTAAAATTTTTTATATTATTTTTTCTCATTTTCAATTACTTTCGTTCTTTTTCAAAATTCCCAAGAAGCTTTCGAATTATATATTTTTATAATTAAAAATTGTTCTCTTTAATTTTTAATTACGTTTATCTTTCTTTAATTTTTTTCTCTAAATTTCAATTTTTTTTTATTTCAAGGAACTTCTGAAAGTTTCAAGTATTTTCTTCAATTTTCCTTTATTTAAAATACATTATCTAATTTTTTCAATTATTTTCTCAAATTTCAATTTTTATTTTAATTTTCAATCATTTATTTTTCAATTTACAATTTTTTTTTTATTTTCCCTAATTGTTCATTATTCAATTTTTTCAATTTATTATCAAACCATTTCCATAATTTTTAAAATTACTTTTTCCAATTTTTAATTCTTTTCATTACTTTTTTTACAATTAATTTGCAAAATTAAGAATTGTTACAATTATTTATCTCAAATTTCAATAATTTTTATCAATGTTTAATTTTTTGTATTATTTTTTAATAATTTTCTTATATTTTGAATATATTTTCTTATATTTTGAATATATTTTGTAATTAAATACATTTTTCAGAAATTTTAATTATTTCTTAGATTTTCAATTACTTTTGCCATTTTAAAATTATTTTCTTCAATTATTTCATATTTTTATTATTTTTTAACTAATTTTCCAAACATTTCTATTATTTTTCAATTAATTTAAGACATTTGTAATTATTATTATTTAACCTACTATTTTTCCCCACTTTTAATTAATTTTTTAAATTTCAAATATTTTCCACAATTTTTAATGGCTTTTATCATTTTTCAACTAGTTTTCTTAAAATTTTTATTCCTTTTTCAATTTTTTATTAATTTTCTAAATTTTCAATTATTTTTCTTATATTTCAATTACTTCCTTTAATTTTAAATGAATTTGGTAATTTTATTACTTTTTTAAAAAATTTCAATTATTTTCTTGTATTTTCAATTTTAATTATTTTTTTCAATTTTTAAATATTTTAAATATTTTTCCCTAATAGTTCATTATTCAATTTTTTCAATTTGTTATCAAAACATTTCCATGATTTTTAAAATTACCTTCCCCAATTTTTAATTCATTTAATTTTTTTTCAATTAATTTGCAAAATTAAAAAAATTTTTTTTTTTTAATTTTAATTATTTTTTGCAATTTTATTTAGTTATAAATTTTTATAAATTTTCTCTTAAATAATTTTGTATTACTTTATATAAATTTAAGTTTAAATATCATATTTAAAATTAGAAAATTTTTTTTAAAATTTTATTTTTTAAACAAAGTTTAAATATTTTTAATATTTTTCCCTAATAGTTCATTATTTAATTTTTTCAATTTATTATCAAAACATTTCCATGAATTTTAAAATTTCTTTCCCCAATTTTTAATTCATTTAATTTTCCTTTTTCAATTAATTTGTAAAATTAAAAATTATTTTTTTTTAATTTCAATTATTTTTTGCAATTTTATTTAGTTCTAAATTTTTATAAATTTTTTCCTGAATAATTATTTATATTTCTTTATATAAATTTATGTTTAAATATTATATTTAAAATTAAAATTTTTTTTTTAAATTTTATTTTTTAAAAAAAGTTTTAACCTATCAATAAAATATATTAAATATAATATTTAAATAAAAACTAATTAAATCTAGATTTAATTACACAATAAAAAATAAAATACGAAGCGGTGGGGATAAATTTTAATAAAGTGGGGAGGGTTTGTTTTCTTAAGAGGAAAATTAGAAACTCCTCTGATTCTGATCAGTGGTGACGTGGTGGCGAATACAAAGATTGAAAAGATGAAATTTAAATTTGAATGGGACGCCTCTCGAAATTGCTTAGTAGACGTGTAGAACCTGTAGTCGAATTCTTTTTCTTTGAGTCTCATTCCTCTCTCTCTCTCTCTCTCACTCTCACTTTCACTCTCACCCTCTCTCTCTCTCTCTCACTCCTAGTGTCTCTTGAAGCCGCTATCCGCAAGCGAGCGTCAGAAACACAAGGAGCTATGACAATAAAAAATGATTTAAATAATCCTCGGCATGCAAATGCTTGTGAGATTCTCACGGAGAGCGGACCGTCTAGGTGGGGGCTAAAAAATAAGAGAAAAAACTATAGCCCAAGACAATCGACCAATCTGCATACCTACGGACCCTTCAACTCCAAAACTCACCCCTCGTTATTTTTCGGGGTCACAAGGGACCTCAAAAATTAAATATACTCTGTTCTTCATTTCTGATGCTTCCTTTCATTAGTCTCTCATTCCCCTTTGTAAAATAAAATGTTCATTTTCATCAAACGTTTAAGATTATATTTTTTATTTACCTCAAATTTTAATAATTTTTATCAATGCTCAATTTTTAAAATTATTTTTTTGAATTTTCAATTATTTTTTAAAATTTTTCAATTATTTATCTCATATTTCAGTAATTTTTATAAATGTTTAATTTTTTATATTTTTTTTTTTAATTTTAAATTTTTTTCATCAATTTGCCAATCTTTTCTCCAATTTGTGGGAATTTTCAATATATTTTAGTCAATTACCTTAATTTACAATTATTTATCCCGTATTTCAATAATTTTTATCAATGTTTAATTTTTTACATTATTTTTTAATTACTTTCCTATATTTAAAATATATTTTGTAATTTTATAAATACATTTTCCAGAAATTTTAATTATTGTTAAGACTTTCAATTACTTTTAACATTTTAAAATTATTTTCTCCAATTATTTAATAGTTTAATTATTTTTTAACTAATTTCACAAACATTTCTATTATTTTTCAATTCATTTAAGACATTTTCAATTATTATTATTTTACCTACTATTTTTCCCCACTTTTAATTAATTCTTTAAATTTCAAATATCTTCCACAATTTTTAATTGCTTTTATCATTTTTCAACTATTTTTCTTGACATTTTTATTCCTATTTCAATTTTTTTTAATTTCCTAAATTTTCAATTATTTTTCTTATATTTCAATTACTTTCTTCAAATTTAAATTAATTTGGTAATTTTATCACATTTTTTCAAAATTTCAATTCTTTTCTTGAATTTTCAATTTTAATTATTTTTTTCAATTTTTAAAAATTTTCATTAAATCGCAATTGTTTTGTTAAATTTTAGATTATATTTAGTATTTCTTTTCCTAAATTTTTCAATTATGTATCTCAAATTTTAATAGTTTTTATCAGTCCTCAATTTTTTAAAAATGTTTTTTAAACTCAATTATTTTTCACAAATTTCAATTATTTCTCAATAATTTTTCAATATTTCTTTTCCCTAAATTTTTCAATTATTTATCTCAAATTTCAATATTTTTTATCACAGCTTAATTTTTAAAATTATTTTTCTAATACATTTTTTTAATTTTCAATTATTTTTCACAAATTATATTTTCTGGTTTTAAATTATTTTTATCAATTTGCAAATCTTTTCTCCAATTTGTGTGAATTTTTAATATTTTTTTAACATTAATTTACAATTATTTATCTCATATTTCAATAATTTTTATCAATGTTTAATTTTTTATATTATTTTTTAATTATTTTCCTATATTTTAAATATATTTTGTAATTAAATACATTTTTCAGAAATTTTAATTATTTCTTAGATTTTCAAGTACTTTTACCATTTTAAAATTATTTTCTCCAATTATTTAATATTTTAATTATTTTTTAACTAATTTTCCAAACATTTCTCTTATTTTTCAATTAATTTTAAGTATTTTCCTTATTTTCAATTATTATTATTTTACTTACTATTTTTCCCCCCTTTTAATTAATTTTATTTAATTAATTTTTTTTAATTGCTTTTTTCATTTTCAACTATATTTCTTAAAATTTCTATTACTCTTTCAATTGTTTATTAATTTCCTAAATTTTCAATTATTTCTTTTATATTTCAAATTACTTTCTTCAATTTTAAATGATTTTGATAATTTTATCACTTTTTACAAAATTGCAATTATTTTTTTTAATTTTCAATTATTTGCCTCAAATTTTATTTTTTTTTAATTTTTAAATATTTTCATTATTTAGCAAATATTTTCTCAAATTTTAAATTATATTCAATATTTTTTTCCTTAAATTTTTCAATTATTTATCTTAAATTTTATTAGTTTTTATCAATGCTCAAATTAAAATTTTTTTTTATTATTTATTTGAATTTTCAATTATTTTTCACAAAAATCAATTATTTTTCACAAAAATCAATTATTTTTCACAAAAATCAATTATTTTTATTTAAATTTTTCAAACATTTATCTTAAATTTGAATAGTTTTTGTCAATGAACAATTTTTAAAAAATTTCTAATATTTTTTTGAATTTTGAATTATTTTTCACAAATTTCAATTATTTTCAAGTATTATTTTTACAATTTTTAATTATTTTCTCCTATTTTCAATTATTATTATTTTACCTACTATTTTTTCCCACTTTTAATTCATTTTTTAAATTTAAAATATTTTCTACAATTTTTAATTGCTTTCATCATTTTTCAACTATTTTTCTTAAAATTTCTATTCCTTTTTTAATTTTTTATGAATTTCCTAAATTTTCAATTATTTTTCTCATATTTAAATTACTTCTTTCAATTTTCAATGATTTTGATAATTTTATCACTTTTTTCAAAATTTCAATTATTTTCTTTAATTTTCAATTATTTACCTCAGATTTTAATTATGTTTTTAATTTTTAAGTATTTTTATTATTTTGCAATTGTTTTCTCAAATTAAAAATTCTTTTTTTGTCAATTTTCCAAATTTCCAATTATTTATCTCAAATTTTAATAGTTTTTATCAATACTTAATTTTTAAAATTATTTTCCTATTATTTTTTTTAATTTTCAATTATTCTTCACAAATTTCAGTTATATTTTTTTATTTTAAATTATTTTTATCAATTTGCAATTATGTTCTCCAATTTGTGATAATTTTCAATATTTTTTTAGTCAATTACCATAATTTACCATTTTTTATCTCATATTTCAATAATTTTATCTATGTTTAATTTTTTATATTATTCTTAATTACTTTCTTATATTTTAAATATATTTTGCAATTTTATAAATACATATTTTAGAAATTTTAATACTTTTTTAATTATTATTGCTTAGACCTAATTTCTTTTACCATTTTAAAATTACTATCTTCAATTATTTAATATTTTAATTACTTTTTAACTAATTTTCCAAACATTTCTATTATTTTTCAATTAATTTCAGACATTTTCAATTATTAATTTTACAAATTTTAATTATTTTCTTCTATTTTCAATTATTATTATTTTACTTACTATTTTTCCCCACTTTTAATTAATTTTTTAAATTTCAAATATTTTCTACAATTTTTAATTGCTTTTATCATTTTTCAACTATTTTTCTTAAAATTTCAATTACTTTTTCAATTTTTCATTAATTTCCTAAATTTTGGATTATTTTTCTCATATTTCAATTACTTTTTTCAATGTTAAATTAATTTTGTGATTTTATCATTTTTTTTAGAATTTCAATTATTTTCTTCAGTTTTCAATTATTTACCTTAGGTTTTCATTTTTTTTTTAATCTTTAAATATTTTTATTATTTTGAAATTGTTTTTTCAACTTTTAAATTATATTCAATTTTTTCCCCTATATTTTTCAATTATTTATCTCTTATTTTTAATAATTTTTATCAATTCACAAATTTTTTATTAATTTCATAAATTTTAAATTATTTCTCTCATATTTCAATTACTTTTTTTAATTTTAAATTAATTTTATAATTTTATCATTTTTTTTAGAATTTTAATTATATTTTCTTCAATTTTCAATTATTTACCTTAGATTTTAATTATTTTTTTCAATTTTTAAATATTTTTATTATTTTGAAATTGTTTTTTCAACTTCTAAATTATATTCAATATTTTTTTCCCTATAATTTTCAATTATTTATCTCTTATTTTTAATAGTTTTAATCAATGCACAAATTTTTTATTAATTTCCTAAATTTTGAATTATTTCTCTCATATTTCAATTACTTTCTTCAATTTCAAATAATTTTGTGATTTTATCACTTTTTTCAAATTTCCAATTATTTATCTCAAATTAAAATTAATTCTTTAAGTATCAATTACTTTCTTGAATGCTTAATTGTTTTTAAAATTTTGTAATTATTTCCAGTAATTTTAATTAAATTTTTAAATTTTGGTTTTTCATATACGAAGTATTGTAATTTATTTTTCTTAAGTTTCAATTATTTACTTCAATTTTCAATTATTTACCTTAGATTTTAATTATTTTCTTCAATTTTTAAATATTTTCATTATTTTCAATTGTTTTCTCAAATTTAAAATTTTCCAAATTTCCAATTATTTATCTCAAATTAAAATTAATTCTTTAAATATCAATTACTTTCTTCAATCCTTAATTGTTTTTTACCATTTTTTAATTATTTCCATGAACTTTAATTTAATTTTTTCATCTTGCTTTTTCATATCTCGAAAGTATTATACCTTATTTTTCTTAAATTTCAATTATTTTCTTAAAATTTCAATTATTTTCCTGAAATTTCAATTATTTTATTCAATTTTCAAATATTTTTATTATTTTGCAATTTTTTTCTCCAATTTTAAATTATTTTTTGATTAATTTTCTAAATTTCCAATTGTTTATCACAAATTTTAATTAATTCTTTAAATATCTATTATTTTCATTAATTTTTTATCGTTTTTACCATTTTCCAATTATTTTCTCTAATTTCGATTAAACTTTTTGATTTTGCTTTCTCACATGGGAAGTATAACTTTTTTTTTTTAAATTGTAATTATTTTCTTTAATTTTAAATTATTTATCTTAAATTCAAATTTAAATTATAATTATTTTATTTTTTTTTTCTATTTTATTTTATCACTTTAAAATTTATTTTTTACGATTGAACAATTATTCACCATATTTTTTCCCGCGATTGAATTTCATTTTAATAGTATCCGCTTTTTTGTTGTTGTTGCTTTAGTCAATTCCAAATAAAACGTTTCACTCGTGAAGTTTATTAATTGAGCGAATTAGAATTCGTTCAATTTTTATGCTCTTATTAAACGCCGGAATAAATTCATTTGCCACTCTACCTGTTGCTGATCAAATTTATCCCCTTGATTATGATTAGATAATTGATTCGGGTTTAATTCGATCAACTTTTGATTTCATTAAAAATTTCACATTGTATTAAAGTAGAGTAAAATAATTCAAATAAATCAATGAAATTAATTTCAAAAATGTTAAATTCTTAATTTTTATTTTTTTTTTAAATTCCAATTATTTTAATATTAATTAATCGCAAAACGTTGAAAATGGTTTCTCTTTAAAGAAAAAAAAAAAATAATTGAAACGAGTCGGGAAATAGAAGCACTTAAATAATGAAGATTTCCGACTGATCAAAAAAATAGCTTACATTTTCATGAGCTAAAGGATCTCTTTGAAGATCAAAGAAAGTCTCGAGAGATTAAAAACAAAAATATATTGTCCTCGGACCTTTTTCCAGCGGGTAAAATCTGCATCGTAACTTTTAGCCTACATTTGTTTTGAATTTTTTTTTATATCAACTACTCCTTTTTTTTTTTTTTTTTTTTTATCTTCGACCCCAGTGCGTAAAAAAAAAGAAGGGACAATAGGAGAAAAAAAGTCCTGCTCGACTCGAAAAATTCATTAGCCATTCGCCTGTAGAGAAGGGATTCGAATTTCACTGTAAGATGAAATTATCCCCTTCCCCCACTCTCTAGAGTGGAGAATGACAAATTTTTTTTTTCCAACGACCGGTGGTGAAACAAAAATGCCGTTGCACAATTTGCATTAGCACAGCTCGTATAATGAAGAAAAAAAAAAAAGAAAAAAAAATTCCCAATTGTTCTGTTTTGGAGACCCTGGAATAAGTTAGTTTGTCTCAATTGACAGTTTCGCTCGATTTTAAAAAATAAATTAGGAAAATAATAAGAGAAAAAAAGAATTTTTAAAATTGGATCGAGAAAAAAAGTTTATTAATTATAATTTGAAAAATTGGATATATTTGTCAAAGTCAATATAAAGTTTAAATTTTTTATTTTTAAGTGTTGCCTCATAAATAGAAAAAAAATCATTATTAAAAAAGGGGTAATTTTTTTTTTCATGAAGCCGGTTTAAAAAAAAAATTCAGAACCTTTTTTTGTCTCCTTTCGCGATGAGACAAAAATTCCGTTGTAAAATTTGCATTGACAGTGGAAGATAAAAAAAAAAAGTGGAAAAAAAATGAGGGGTGACGTGTTGCCGGGGGGCAGGGTCCATTATTTTAATTTTCGACTGCCAAAAATAGGGGGGAGTAGAGAGAGACGGAGATATAGGTAGAGACAGACAGACAGACAGACAGAGAGACAGACAGACGGACGGACGGACAGAGAGAGAGAAAGGTGAGTTGAAGCTGAGGAGGGTAAAGATTCTTTTTTACATAATCCTCTAAGGGTAGTTTTTTGGGGCAAAAAACTCTCTCACACTTTCTTGAAGCTAGTTGCTCATAGAGACGAAAGAGATATTTTGCATTTTCCTCTGGGTTATATGGGTTGACTATAAAACGGGGATAAATTCACCTAAAGAGGCCTAAGCGTTTTAAGGGATTACGAGCAGAGGTGCGTAAAAAATCCTAAAGGGTTGACCACCCGCTGAGTAAACCAACCAGCAGCGACAGATTACAACCATTTTGTCCTGTTTACGAGCATCTTCCCTTATTCTTATTCTTTTCTCTCCTCGTATCAATAAAAATAGTTTACTCTCAGCTTTTAGTAAAATGCGTCAATTCGCAGTCTCTATTTTTTCTGTCATTTTCTTCTGTCATTTTCTGTCTTTTTTTTTTTTTTTTTTTTTTTTTCTCTTACAATATTTTCTTCTCTATTTTGTAACAATTTATTATTTAAAACTAGCAAAATAAAATGCGCGTGATTAGTTTTTCATACATTTTAGAAATTATAAAATACAATAATAATTCGACGGCCCCCGTTGATAAAATGTTTATTGAAAAGCCAGTGGAATAAAATGCTAATTCAAACGAGCGCGCTATATAATTCTTATTCAGTTGTTTGTGTAATAAAATGACAACTGATTTTCAGTGCAACAAAACGTTATCTCAGAATAATTATTTTAACACAAATGTCATTATTTTTAACTGCAAATTAACTCTGTATTGTATCTAAGATGAAATATATAATAAATAATAAGTATCTGATGGTATAAATATGAAAATTACGTTTATATTTGCATACAGAATGAATATTTCATTTTTTAAAATAGCATTTTGTTGCACTGAAAATCAGTTGTCATTTTATTACACAAACAATTGAATAAGAATTATAAAGCACGCTCTTTTGAATTAGCATTTTATTCCACTGGCTTTTCAATAAACATTTTATCAACGGAGGCCGTCGATATTATATATAACAAATCGGTAAATAATATTTATCAAATAAGAAGAAATAAAGATTTTTAATATACTATTTAAAAATCAATTAATATAAATAGAATAAATATTTATTTTGGACAAAATTTATAATGTTTTAGAATTAAAAGGAATTGCAAAAAAGAATTGAAATTAAACAAAATAAAAGCGAATTTTGCAAATTACTTAAAAAAAATGAAATCAATTAAAAATTGGAGAAAGTAATTTCAACGATCATAAAAATGTTTTAAACATAAAGAAAATAATTTAAATTTGAAAAAAATACTGTAGAATCTTAGAGGTAAATTAAAACAAAATTAAATAATGAAAAATTAGAGAAAATAATTGAAAATTGAAAAAACATAATTAAAAATTGAGATAAATAAATTAAAATTAAAAAAAAGTAATTAAAATTTGAGAAAATAATTAAACAAATTATATAAAATATTTTAAATAAAGGAAAGTTGAACAAAATTTGAGAAAAATACTTAAAATTTTCAGAAGTTCATTGAAATAAAAGAAAATTATTAAAAATTAGAGAAAATAAATGAAAAAAGATAAATTTAATTTAAAATTGAACAGAACAAATTTCAATTAAAGAGAAATAAGTAAAAACTTTTTGTCAATTACGAAAAAGAACGAAAGTAATTGAAAATTGAAGAAAATAATATAAAAAATAATAAAAAATTTTAAATTATGAAACAAATGTAAAGAATTGGAAATTGAAGGAAATAAATTTTGGAAACTAATTGAAAAATGTTTTTAATTTTTATAACTTGACGAAAATAATTAAAATATGATACAAACCATGATAAGTTGTAAAAAATAAATGACATTTAAGTGTGATAATTGAAAAAACTACAGAATTTTTTTTTAAATAAAGAAAAAATAATTGAAATTTGAAAAAAATATAACATGAAGATCTTAGAAATCAATTAAAAAAAGAAAATAACTAAAAATTGGAGAAAAATAATTGAAAATTGTATAAAATAATTGAAATTTCGGACAAATTACTAATATCCTTTGTTGTTAAAATTATGAAAAAGAATAAAAATAATTGAAAATTAAAGAAAATAATTGCATTTGAAAAAAAATACTTGAAAATTTTATAAATTAAATTAAAAAGATGAGAATAATTAAAAATTGGAGAGACATAATTAAATAACATAATTGAAATTTCGGACAAATTATTAATATTTTTTTGTTGTTGAAATTATGAAAACAAATGAAAATAATTAAAAATTGAAGAAAACAATTGCAATTTTAGAAAAATTCTTAAAAATCTTAGAAAATAATTTTAGAAAATGATAATAACTAAAAATTGGTAAAAAGACTGGAAGAATGCTAAAAATAATTGAAATTTACGATAATTAATAAAAATTTTTGGAAATTATGAAAAAAAAGAAAAATAATTAAAAATTGAAGAAAATAATAGAAATTTGAGAAAAATACTTAAAAAAATTTTAGAAATTTATTTTATAAAATGAGAAAAACTAAAAATTGGAGAAAAGTCTGGAAGAAAGTTAAAAATAATTGATATTTACGATAAAATTAATAAACAAAATTTGAAATTCTGATAACAAATGAAAATAATTAGAAATTGAAGAAAATATTTGAATTTTCAGAAAAATACTTAAAAATCTTAGAAAATAATTTTAGAAAATGAGATAATGAATTAATTAACAATTGAGAAAAATAATTAAAAAATGGTCAAATTAATTAAAAATTGAAAAAAATAATTGAAATATGCTGAAAATAATTTAAGATTGAGAATGAAAATTGAATTTTGATGAAAATAATTTAAATATGAAAAATTGAAAATTTGAGAGAAATAACTGAAAAAATCATAGAATATATGTTTAAAAAAAATAATAATTACAAAATTGCTTACAAAATTTTAATTAAAGAGAATAATTAGAAAATCGCAGAAATTTTTATTTCTTTTTTTTTACATTTTCTCTTTACTTTTGCTCATTTTCTTTTATTATTCTTTTATTTATTTATTCATTTATTTATTATCCGTTTTCTGTTTTTGTTTTCTTCTTCTCTAATTATTTTTTTATGTTTTTTTGGCTTTCTTTAACTGTTTCTTTTTTTGTGTTATTTTTCTTTTTTAATTAATTAATTTATTTATTTATTTAATGCAGTGTACGGGCTACAAAAATTACATTTCGCGCGTAAGCGCCAAAATTAATATAAAATATTCAATATAAAAATAGAATATATTATAATCTGTAATTTAATCAACAACATTACTTTCTATTTCAAATTTAAAATTTTTTATTTATTTATTCATTTATTTATTATCCGCCTTCTATTATTGTTTCTTTCCTTTTTTCTGTTTTCTTTTTTGTTTCTTTTTTTGTTTCTTTAAATGTTTATTTTTTTTATTTTTATTTTTTTATTTTATTCATTAATTATATCTCTCTTCTTTATTGCTTTTTTTCTTTTTTTTTTTATTTCTTTTTTTTTCATTTTTTTTCGTTCATTTTCTTTTATCTCAGTATTTATTTATTTACTTATTATCCGTTTTCTGTTTTTGTTTCATTATTTTCATTCTTTAATATTTTTTCCTTTTATTTTTTTGTTTCTCTTTTTCATTCTTTAACTATTTCTATTATTTTGTGTTTTTTATTAATTTTTGTATGTCATTCATTAATTAATTAATTTAATTAATTTTCCATTCTTAAATATTTCTTTATTTTGTGTTTTTATTTTCTTTTCTTATTTCATTCATTAATTATATATTTATTTTTTATTGTTTATTTTTCTTCTTCTTTTTCTTTACGTCTTTCTATTTTCTGTTTTTTCCATTTTTTTTCTTTATTTTTGTTCTTTTTCTTTTATCCTTTAATTTGTTTATTTTATTATCCGTTTTCTGTTTTTATTTCTTTTTTTTCCATTCATTAATTATTTTCTCTTTTTCCGCCTTTTTTTCTTTTGTTTATTTCATGTATCAATGATATATTTACTTTTTTATTGTTTTTTTTTGTTTTCTTCTTTTTCTTCATTTTTTTTCTATTTTCTGTTTTTTCCATTTTTTCTTTATTTTAGCTCATTTTCTTTTATTATTCTTTTATTTATTTATTTATTTATTATCCAGTTTCTGTTTTTGTCTCTTTTTTTCATTCTTTAATTTTTTTTCTCTTTTTTTCTTTCTTTTTTTTTCCGTTCTTTAAATATTTCTTCTTTTTTTATTTTTCTTTCTTTATTTATTTCATTCATTAATTATATCTCTCTTTATTGTTTTCTTGTTTTCTTCTTTTGTTTTTATTTCTTTTTTTCTGTTTTTTTTTTATTTTATCTTTATTTTTAATAAATTATTTTATTTTTGTCCAATTACATTAAATAAATAAATGTATAAATAAAAAAAATTTTGTTCACTTTCTTTTCATCTTTTTATTTATTTATTCTCCGTTTTCTGCTTTTAATTCTTTTTTTAACCCTTTTAATTTCTTCAGTTTCCTTTTCTTCCATTCTTTATTTCTTTTCCTAGTGTTTTTTTTTCTTTTTTTTATTTCATTCATTAATTGTATATTTTTTCCTTTTCTTTATTTCTTTCTATTTTCTGTTATTTTTCATTTTTTCTTTTTTATTTCCTTCATTAATTGCATATTTTTTCTTTTTTTTATTTCTTTCTATTTTCTGACTTTTTTTTTTAATTTTCCTCTATTTTTGTTCATTCTCTTTTATTTATTTATTTATTAACCGTTATCTGCTTTTGTTTTTTTTTTCGTTCTTTGATTATTTCTTTTTTTTTTTCTTATTTTATTTCAATTTTTAATTATTTCTGTTTTTTCTTTTTTCTTTGCATTTCTCCCTGTTCATTTTTTTTTTGTTTTTGTTTGTTTTTTCTTCTCTTTTTCTTTTTTTTCTCTGTATTCTTTTTCTATTTTCATTATTTTTTCTTTGGTTTCCTCTTTTTTTTCTATCATTTCGATCTTTTTTCTGTTTCCCATTTCTACTTAATTTTTGTTTCTTTTTCTTTTTTTTCATCTTATTTAATCAGATCTCTTTTATTGCAAGTTTTTTTTCCATTTTTCTTCTTTTTTTTCTCTTCCTTTAATTTTTCCCCTCGCTTTTTCTTTCTTTTTCATTCTATAATATTTTCTCTATTTAAATTTCTTTCCCTTTTTTCTACTTATTATCGTTCTATCTGTCTGTCTGTCTGTCTGTCTGTCTGTCTGTCTCTCTTTCCCTCTTTTTTTAAATATTTTATTTATTTATTTTTTTTTTTTGTAATAGAGTCGTATAATACAACCAATTTTAACCACATGAAACTGTTTTAAGCAGGGTAAATAATTTGCAATTCATCGTTTTTACAAAAGCAAGGGTGACAATTTTTTTTTTTTTTTTCTAACGCCTGATACATTGCATACTACTGAGAACTTAATAAAGAGCCTAAAGAGGAAACCATCGAAGAAAACTTTTCCACTTGAATGATCATCGATAACGAGAATAGTTAAGGTGCCGAAAAAAGGGTTGACAAACGACCCCCTTCCACTCCCCTTTGACCCCCAGAGGGAACAACGAAATGCGGGAAAAAGGTGCCCATAACTCTGTCTAGTCCCAAATGTTGTGACATCACATATATTCAAGAGTTAAAAAAGACTTTTGCGGCACTTTGAAATCACATTGTTTTTATTTATTCTCCTGCCTCAAAAAAAAAGGGGTAAAATCTCATTTTTCGCATTTCAATTTTGAGATTCTCTCAATTTATTATTCATTTCTTTATTTTCAATTTATTTCTTGCATTATACATTTTTCTTCTTTTATGGTGATTTTTTTTCTTTTTTTTTTCTTTATTTTTTTCTTATTTTTTTCTTTCTTATTTTTTTTTAATTTTTCTCCGCTTCCTTTTATTTATTTTTTGTCAAACTTTTTCTTCATTTTCTTCTTTTTTCTTCTTTTTTGGTGATTTTTTTCTTTTTTTCTTTATTTTTTTCTTATTTTTTTTTAATTTTTCTCTGCTTCCTTTTATTTATTTTTTGTCAAACTTTTTCTTCATTTTCTTCTTGGATTTTTTCTTGTCCTCTTTTCTTTTTCATAATTTCTTTTATTTTCCTTTTTATTTATTTTTTTAAATTATCATCTTTTCTCTATTCTTCATTTTTTCTTTTTATCGTTTAAACCGTCAATAAAAAAAAAAATTATTTTTAAAATTTTTTCTCTATAAAAAAAATTTTTTTTTTCAATGAATAAAATCTGAAATAAAAAATTTTTTTTTTTCAATGAATAAAATCTAAATAAAAAAAATTTTTTTTTCAATGAATAAAATTTGAAATAAAAAATTTGATCTAAAAAAAGAAGAATTATTCATAAAGAGATAATTAAAGCGCGGGAAAGATTTTGCGGCTTGTCAAGAGAAACAACAAAACTCTGAGGCAAGTTTCGAGATGGCAAGTCTGCTTCTCGTCATGAAACTAACACGTGGTCTGAAAACACTGAATCCACTGTTTTACACTCTTACTTTGACTTGTCCAAACGCCGACATTTTATAATCCACTCGTAAAATATTATTCAATTAAACATATTCCTTTTTACAAAAAATATTAATTGAAAACAAAAATTCGAGTTTTTTAATCTAAAACAAAAGAAAAAATTGACGAGAAATAAGTTTAAAAAAGGAAATTAACCTAATCAGAAAAATTAACCTCAAAAAGGGAAAAATGCAAAAATTCGAAAAATAAGTAATCGCATCTGGTGAAAATTTAATTAAATTAAAAATTCATTATTAAAAAAAAAGGCGCGGGATATTTTTATATATAAATTTTAAGGGGAAAATTGCTGGTGATTTTTAAAATAATTTTTCTGATTTTTATAATTAAATAGTAGTAGCGCGTTTTTTGGATTTTGCGCACATTGGCTGTCAGTTTAAATAATTAAATTAATGCATTAATTAAGTTGTGAGTCGGGAGAGCTATAACGTATGAATAATTTTATTAATTTCTCTCTCTCTCTCTCTCTCTCTCTCTCTCTCTCTCTTTATCCAAGATCCTTAAATCAGTCTCTCTGAATTTAAAGTTGTCAATCTGTCGAATATATAATTCAAGTGTTATTATTAATAATCCTCAACTGTATGCATATATACTCGGAATAATCAATATCGTAGAATCTCTAGCAAAATATTAATAAATTCTGGAAATTGTACCCGAGAAATATTTTTAATTAATATAGATCATGAAAATTTACACGTCAAACGCTGACAGAGAAATTATTTATTTAAATTCATTCTACTTCTTGACAGTAATTAATTTTAAAATTATCCATTTATTTTAAATGCCACCTGAATCTTTAACCGACTTTATTCCCGACATTAAATTTAAATTTTTTTTTTATTTTTCTAAAAAAAAATACAGTGGGCATTTATCTTGATATTTATTTTCAATTTTTTTTTTAAATTAAAATTTGAGAGAGTGCTGAAAAAGGACAAAGTTGAGGTGACCCTTTCCCCCCCTCGCCCTTTTTTTTCTTTCTTTTTAGAATAGGAAAAGTTGCTTGTGAGGAAAAATGTCACGCAGTGACGTCAGAGCGAGAGGATAATTATGATGGATGTGTGCGACGACATTTGACTTTTTTTTCTGGGTTTTTTTTTTTTTTTATTTAAGCGCGGAGAAGAGTCACCTTGTCACGTTTTGGGCCCAGTTCCCATATCACTAATGCAAAAATTCAAATTCGCCCGTCATTAATAAAAATTAAAGAGACATCACTGGGCGCGGTGAGTGTGGGGTGAGCCTTTCTTTTTCTTTTGGGTCACCCCGGGGCCTTCTGGGGCCCAGAGCCAAACAGCGCCATCACCCTTTTATCTTACCTGGGCCCCAACAATAGCGTGAGACTATGGGCCCTTTGTACTCTACTTTCTGATGATCTGCATACTGCGTCCATTTTGTCAAATCGCTTTTTTAGATTCTCTCTCTCTCTCTCTCTCTAGTTTTTATAAACCTCGCCTAAGGGCCTTATAAGCTTTTTTTTTTTAAGGGACTTATATCATACCTAACCATGAGCCAGAAATAGTCATTTTAATAATGATAAAACTGCTAATATTTTGGGTGCCAGGTATATCTGGATTTTTTTATCGCCTTTGGCAAAAATAATAATTTATTAGGATTTTTATTATAAAAAATATGTAATATTTTTAATTTGAACGCATCCAAAGTCTGAAAAATTACGTTTTTAATGCACCCAATTTTGGAACATTTAAAAACTGTCCACATGCAAAATAAGAACATTCCAAATTTTTTGGATTCGAAAATTGGCATATTTTCAATTTGAACGCATCCGAAGTCGGATAATTCTATATATTTGAACGTAACCCGTATTCGTAACGTTTTTAAATGCATCCAAAATCCGAACATTTAAAATTCGACCCCCTACACAATAGGAATATTCTTTATTTGAAAAATGGTGAGAACTTTTTTAATTTGAACGCACCCAAAGTTGGATAATTTAATAATTATAATTATTTATTTCACTTGAAGGCATCTAAAGTAGAAAAATTCCAAATTTTAACTCATAAAAATTAAAAAAGAAACCTATTAAAACGCATCCAAAAGTCGGAAAATGTACATTTTGAACTCACCCAAAGTCGGGACATTTGTAAATTCGAACAATAAAAAATTCAATATTTACAAAATCGGGTTCTTTTTTTATTTAAAGGCATCCAATGTTAGAAGTTTCCGAATTTGAATGCATCCAAAGTAAGAAAATAACCAATTAGAACGCATCCAAAAATCGGAAAATATCCAGTTTGAACGCACCCAAAGTCGGAACATTTAAAATTTGAGTCTACATAAAATAGGAGTTTTTTTTATTTTGAAAGCATCCAAAGTAGACAAATTCCGAATTTGAACGCACCCCAAAGTCGGAAAATATCCATTTTGAACGCACCCAAAGTCGAATTATTTAAAATTTGAGCAGATATAAAGTAGGAGTTTTTTTCTTTTTAAAGCATCCAAAGTAGACAAATTCCAAATTTAAACGCATCCAAAGTAGACAAATACCGAATTTGAACGCACCCCAAAGTCGGAAAATATCCATTTTGAACGCACCCAAAGTCGAAACATTTAAAATTTGAGCAGATATAAAGTAGAAGTTTTTTTCTTTTGAACGCATCCAAAGTAGACAAATTCCAAATTTGAACGCAGCCAAAGTCATAAAATATCAAATTTAAAAGCATCCAAAATCGGCAATTTCCTGATCTGAACGCATCCGAATTCGGAAAATTTGAATTTTCGATTCATTTAATCAAGGAACATTCAAAATTGCACGATTTAAAATTTGTAATATTTTTAATTTGAACGCATCCAAAGTCTGAAAAATTACGTTTTTAACGCACCCAATTTTGGAACATTTAAAAACTGTCCACATGCAAAATAAGAATATTCCAAATTTTTTGGATTCGAAAATTGGCATATTTTCAATTTGAACGTATCCGAAGTCGGATAATTCTATATATTTGAACGTAACCCGCATTCGTAACGTTTTTAAATGCATCCAAAATCCGAACATTTAAAATTCGACCCCCTACACAATAGGAATATTCTTTATTTGAAAAATGGTGAGAACTTTTTTAATTTGAACCCACCCAAAGTTGCAAAATTCTAAATTTAAACGCAGCCAAAAATAGGAAAATTCTAAATTTTTACGCAGTCAAAGTCTGAAAATTCAAAACTTTGAATGTATCCAGAAATAATATTTGTAATTTTTTGTACTTTACAAAAAATGAAACTCTTCATATTTGAACGCATCCAAAGTCGGAAAATACATTTCAACGCACCCCGAGTTGGAAATTTTTTTAATTTCAAGATATATATAGTAGAGAATTTCAAAATTTCAACTTTTTTAATGTCGGAACATTTTAAACTTTGAACGCATCCCAAGTCGTAAAATATCAAATTAAACGCACCCAAAATCCGAAAAATTCACACTCCATTTTATCAAAAATCAAAACTCAAAAAGTTATCAATCAAAGAACATTGAAATTTAAAAAATTTCAAATCTCGATTTGAAAAAATAAATTCTATATTTAAATTCCCAAAAAGTCAAAAATTTTCATCATGAATTTTAATTGTCCAAAATATTCCAAATTTTAAGTCAGATAAGTGCAGTTTAAAAAATTCCCGAAAATTTCCAATTCAGTCCAGTCATTTTCGGGATTTTCTTTAAAAATCTTATTAAACTGAGATTTGCAGGCACAGCGGTATTAGAAGCACCAAATGGAATATTGTATTGTGAAAAAATATATATTTCATTGATTTTTTTCTTCTTTTTAAAAAAAAAAAAATAGGAACCCAGGATCTTGGGTATGTCCCTCCGGGTCAAATATTGATCCTAATACTTTCTCCTTTTTTTGTTCCGGCCATTCCAGTTCTGCTTTTTTCTGTTCTTTTCCTCCTCCTTCTCGCCTGGCCAGTGCAGGGATTCCGGAAGAGATGAGACCCTGCGCAGACCTGACGCAGACTCTCGGGTCAATGACTTTGCCAAAAAGGGGCTTTTTTGCAAGGACCAGTGTCCTTGACCGCTATGCCTCATGCCCCCTGAATTAGGTCCTAACTTAGTCTCATTTCTCGGAATCTGTCTCAATTCGTCCCAAACCAACACATAAATATCAGTGTCTTAAAATCTACCAGCCATCAAGCATTTTATTTTACGTAATTTACGGTCTTTACATTAAATCGAGTAAAGTAGCTAAGAAGTTGCTGTATTTTTAAGTATTTTACGCCATTGTGGTAATTAACGGGATTTACGTTATTATACGCAAATTTACGGAGTTACGCAATTTACTTACAATATTTATTATACGCAATTTACAGATTTACACAATTTATTTAAAATTTCAACTGCTTAGACATTTTACTTAATTTATGTATTCAAATTTACTTTACGTAGATTAATTGCGTTCTTTTAATTACGTTGTAATACGTAAGTTACATCATTTTACGTAATTTACGGACTTAACATTAAATCGAGTAAAGTAGCTAAGAAGTTGCTGTATTTTTAAGTATTTTACGCCATTGTGGTAATTAACGGGATTTACGTTATTATACGCAAATTTACGGAGTTACGCAATTTACTTACAATATTTATTATACGCAATTTACAGATTTACACAATTTATTTAAAATTTCAACTGCTTAGACATTTTACTTAATTTATGTATTCAAATTTACTTTACGTAGATTAATTGCGTTCTTTTAATTACGTTGTAATACGTAAGTTACATCATTTTACGTAATTTACGGACTTAACATTAAATCGAGTAAAGTAGCTAAGAAGTTGCCGTATTTTTAAGTATTTTACGCCATTGTGGTAATTAACGGGATTTACGTTATTATACGCAGTTTACGGAGTTACGCAATTTATTTACAATTTGAACTATTTAGACATCTTACTTAATTTCTGTATTCGAACTTTTTTTACGTAGATTAATTGCGTTCTTCTAATTACGTTGTAATACGTAAGTTACATAATTTTACGTAATTTACGGACTTTACATTAAATCGAGTAAAGTAGCTAAGAAGTTGCCGTATTTTTAAGTATTTTACGCCATTGTGGTAATTAACGGGATTTACGTTATTATACGCAGTTTACGGAGTTACGCAATTTATTTACAATTTTAACTGTTTAGACAATTTACTTAATTTTTGTATTCGAATTTTTTTTACGTAGATTAATTGCATTTTTCTTATTACGTTGTAATACGTAATTTACATAATTTTACGTAATTTACGGATTTTACATTAAATCGAGTAAAGTAGATAAGAAGTTGCCGTATTTTTAAGTATTTTACGCCATTGTGGTAATTAACGGGATTTACTTTATTATACGCAAATTTACGGAGTTACGCAATTTATTTAAAATTTCAACTGCTTAGACATTTTACTTAATTTATGTATTCAAATTTACTTTACGTAGATTAATTGCGTTCTTCTAATTACGTTGTAATACGTACGTTACATCATTTTACGTAATTTACGGACTTAACATTAAATCGGGTAAAGTAGCTAAGAAGTTACCGCATTTTTAAGCATTTTACGCCATTACAATAAATAACGGGATTTACGTTATTATACGCAATTTACGGAGTTACGCAATTTATTTACAATTTGAACTATTTAGACATCTTATTTAATTTCTGTATTCGAACTTTTTTTACGTAGATTAATTGCGTTCTTCTAATTACGTTGTAATACGTAAGTTACATAATTTTATGTAATTTACGGACTTTACATTAAATCGAGTAAAGTAGCTAAGAAGTTGCCGTACTTTTAAGTATTTTACGCCATTTTGGTAATTAACGGGATTTACGTTATTATACGCAATTTACGGAGTTACGCACTTTATTTACAATTTCAACTGTTTAGACATTTTACTTAATTTCTGTAGTCGAACTTTTTTTACGTAGATTAATTGCGTTCTTCTAATTACGTTGTAATACGTAAGTTACATAATTTTACGTAATTTACCGACTTTACATTAAATCGAGTAAAGTAGCTAAGAAGTTGCCGTACTTTTAAGTATTTTACGCCATTGTGGTAATTAACGGGATTTACGTTATTATACGCAATTTACGGATTTACGCAATTTATTTACAATTTCAACTGTTTAGACATTTTACTTAATTTCTGTATTCAAATTTACTTTACGTAGATTAATTGCGTTCTTCTAATTACGTTGTAATACGTAAGTTACATCATTTTACGTGATTTACGCATTGTACGTAATTGACCGCGTTTTTGTAATTTACACCAAGCAACATAAAATTTGCATTAAATTACGTAATTTACGTTATTTTACGTCATTTTGTGTTTTCAACGTAATTAAATGCGTTTAAAGTACTTTATATCCTCCACGTAAAATACGCAGAATTACGTAATTGTGCGGTGTTACGATAACAAATATTACGATAAAAACTAACTTTCGTAGCTTTGAAATTCTAAATAAATAGCATTTACCTAATTTACGTTGTTCAAAAAAGTCAAACTTTTGTTGTTTTTGCTGTTCTTCTTGCTATTGTCAGTTTCTTGTTGTTCTTGTTGCATTTGTGGTTTTTGATTTTGTTATGTTGTATTTGACGCAATTTCTTTATTACCTTTCTTTATGTTGATTTTGTTATTGTTGTTATTATTCATTTTTTGTACTTCTTAGTATTTTGGTTTTAATTTTATCTTTGGTATTGTTTCTGTTGTTGTTGTTGTTGTTGTTGTTGTTGTTGTTGTTGTTCTTGTTCTTCTCCTTCTTCTTTCTGCTATTAATGCTGTTGTTTTTTATTCTTTTGTTGATATTTTCATTGTTTTCCGTGCTTGTTGTTTTTTGTTCTTATTTTTGTTCTTTCTCTTTCTTGTTTTACCGATTTTGTCTTTTCTTGTTATTTTTGTCGCTGTTTTTCAAATTTTCGTTTTTCAGTTATACATTTCTTTATTATGTTAATGTTGTTTTTGTTGTTCTTTTTCTATTTTTTTTTCATTTGCTCTAATTGGTATTTTTCCTTTTTGTATCGTTTCTGTTTTCTATTTTATTGTTTTTATTGTTCTTCCTTTTTATTGTCTCTCTCTCTCTCTTTCGAAGTTATTGTTTCAAAATTTTTCACCTTGTTTTGGCTGTTCATATTAATTTTTTCTGTGTTGTATTTTTCTTTTGTTGTTGTTAGTTCTTGCTTTTATTGACTTATCCTCGTTAGCACTTTTCTTGTTTTTGTTGTTGTTTCTGAAGTTATTTTTTCGCTCCACTCGTTTTTTCTCATTTTTTGATGTTATTGGTGTTGCTGTTGTTGTATTTTTGTTTAAATTTTATTTTTATATCTATTGCTGTTTCTGTTCCTGTTGTTGTTATTGTCTTTGTTGTTGTCTTTGTTGTTCTTTTTGTTGTTGTTGTTGTTGTAGCTGCTACTTTTCTTAATGCTGTTGTTCTTATTCTTTTGTTGATATTTTGATTATTTTCCGTGATTTTTGTTTTTTGTTCTTATTTATTTTCTTTCTCTTGCTTGTTTTTCCCGATTTTGTCTTTTCTGTTGTTATTTTTGTCGTTGTTTTTCACATTTTCGTTTTTTGGTTATATTTCTTTATTATGTTAATTTTATTTTTGTTGTTCTCTTTCTTATTTTCTTTTATATTTTCAGTAATTGGTATTTTTACTTTTTTCACGATCTGTTGTCTATTTTATTGTTTTTATTTTCCTTCGTTTTTTTATTGTCTCTCTCTTTCAGCGTTGTTGTTTCTAATTTCTCTTTTTCTCGTTCTGGATTTTCTTATTGATTTTTTCTTTATTGTATTTTTCTTGTTTTTGTTGTTGTTGCTTGTTGCGTTTATTAATTTATCTTCTTTACCACTTTTTTGTTTTTGTTGTTGTTTCTAAATTTATTTTTTTGCTGCACTCGTTTCTCTCTCATTTTGTTGTTATTGTTGTTGTTTTACTTCTATTTTTATTTAAACAGTTTTTTTTCATTTCTATTGTTGTTTCTGTTGTTGTTTTTCTTGATTTATTTTTTTATTTTTTATCGTTGTTATTTCTCTTTTTCTTGCTTTTCTTGTTATTTCTGTTGTAGTTATTCTTTTCTTTGTATTTTGTTTTCAATTTTGTTTTAAATGTTGTTTTTATTTTCGGTATTTTTTCTGTTGTTCTTCTTTATGTTATTGTATTTACCGGTTTTTATTGTACTAGTTATTTTTTTTCCTTTTGTTAAAATTTTTTATGTTTTCCGTGCTTGTTGTTTTGTTATTCTTATTTTTTTTCCTATTTCTGCTTTTTTGAATGATTTTGTCTTTTCTTGTTGTTATACTTGTCGCTGTTTTTGACATTTTTGTTTTCTGGTAATCCTTTTCCATGAAAATGTTGTTTTTGTTGTTGTTATTGCTGACTTTTTTCTTATATTTGTTTTTGTATTTGTTCTAAATATTATTTTCACTTTTCATGTTTGTTTCTGTTGTCTAATTTGTTGTTTTTATTGTTCTTCCTTTTTATTGTATCTCTCTCTCTCTACGTTGTTATTTCTAATTCTTCTTCTTCTTGTTTTGGTTGTTGTTACTGACTTTTTCTTTGTTGTATTTTTCTTGTTTTTGTTGTTGTTACTTCTTGCTTTCATTGACTTATCCTAGTTGGCACTTTTCTTGTTTTTGTTGTTGTTATTATTGTTCTTTTTCTTGTATTTTTGTTTAAATGGTCATATTTTACTTTTATTTTTGTTTCTGTTGTTGTTTTCCTTGATTTTTTGTTTTTACTATTTAATTATCGTTGTTTGTTGTTTCTCTACTTTATCTTGCTTTTCTTGTTGTTTCTGTTATTGTTATTCTTTCCTTTGTATTTGCTTTGATTTTTGTTTTAAATGTTGTTTTTATCTCTGGTGTTTCTATTTTTCTTCTTTATGCTTTTATATTCATCGGTTTGTTGTTATTTTTCCTTTTGTTTACATTTTTTTATGTTTTTCTTGCTTGTTGTTTTTTTGTACTTATTTTTTCATTTTCTTGCTTCTTTGACTGATTTAGTTTTGTTGTTGTTGTTATACTTGTCGTCTCTGTTTTTGACATTATTGTTTTTCGGTAATCCTTCTTTATTCTAAAGTTGTTTTTGTTGTTATTATTGTTGTCCTTTTTCTTATATTTGTTTTTATATTTGCTCTAAAAGTTATTTTTACTTTTCGTGTTTGTTTCTGTTGTTATTTCTTTTAATTGTATCTCTCTCTTTCAGCGTTGTTAATTCTAACTACTCTTTTTCTTGTTTTTGTTATTTTTTTTAGATTTTTCTACATTTTTTTCTGTTTTTGCTGTTGTCACTTGTTCTTATCATTAATACTATCTTCCTTTATATTTTTCTTGTTTTTCTTGTTGTAGCTGTTGTTTTTTGAATTTATTTTGTCGCCGCACTTCTTTTTATTCATTCTATTTTTTTTCTGTTATTGTGATTCTTTTTCTTTTAATTTTGTTGTAATGTTTATTTTTATTTCTATTCTTGTTTTTGCCGTTGTCTATGTTGTTTTAATTCCTTTTTTTGTTTTTACTGGTTGTTAATCGTTGTTGCTATTTCTCTACTTTTCTTTGTACTTGTTTTAATTGTCATTTTCATCTTTGATATTTTTGTTGTTGTTCCTCTTTATGTTGTATTTATCGCCTTTAGTTGTGTTTCTTGTTTTTTCCTTTCTATTCATTTTTCTCGTGCTTGTAGTTTTTCTTTCTTATATTGTTTTCCTTTTCTTGCTTCTTTGACTAATTTTGTCTTTTCTTGTTGTTATTCTTGTCGTTGTTTTTCACATTATTATTTTTTGGTAATATTTCTTTATGCCAATATTGTTTTCGTTGCTGTTATTGTTGTTTTTTTTCATATATTCGTTCTGTATTTGTTATAATTGTTATTTTTACTTTTAGTGTCTCTTTATGTTTTTCATTTTTTTTGTTTTTGTTGTATTAAATTCTTCTTCTTGTTTTTCCTCACATTATTGGTTTTTTGTTTAAAAATTGGTTTTGTTGTTATTATCGTTCTTATTGATTTTATCTTCATTGTCTTTTTTCTTGTTTTTTGTTGTTGTTTTTCTTGATTTTAAATTATTACTTTTAATTCTGTTGTTGTTTCTGTTGTTGGTATCTGCTGCTGTCTTCGTTAATATTTTTTGTTTTTCTTTATTTTTCGTAGTTGTTATTCTTGTTGTTGTTCGATGTTCTTCTTATTGTTCAATTCTTGGTAATTGTTGTTATTATTGATTCTTCTGTTATCCTTCTTATTCTCATTGTTGTTCCTTTTCTCGATTTTGTTTTTCCAACTTCTTGTTGTTGTTTTACCTCACTATTCTTGTTATTGTTTACACAATTCTCTCTCTTAGCATTGTTTCCTTAGTAAAATTTTTTTTTTAATTTCCCACTGTTCTAAAAATGCGATTTAAAAAATTTTAATTGTCTTTGTAAGATGTTAGCTACCACAAAATTAAAAACAACCCAACTTTAAATTCGTCCAACTAAAATCCCTCACTCCCTGTCTACTTTTCGACTGTTTTTCTTCCCCCTCTTCCCTCTGCTCTTTTCACTTCTATCTTTCTTTCTTTTTATTAGAATACACCCGATATTGGCGATCGGTGTGCCAATTACGACTCGCCCTAAATCATCCTCTAACCAGGCGTAATTGATCCGGAAGCAAAACACGACAATGACTAGCTAACAACGGTCTACTTTTGTATGCCACAGGTAGTCCAATTTCCTATACCTGCTCTCTGCTCTTTTATTTCTTCTCTCTTTTTTTTTTTTTTTTTTTTTTTCTTCAATCTTCCCTGCTTCACTCGCGATAATATCGATCAAATCATGACCGATCCGTCATCGCGCACTGATGTGACGACTCCACACCGCTCGTGCTAATAAATCATTCAGAAACCCTCTTCTCACTCCACCAATGTGACTCTCTTGTCGATAAGTCTCAGACTCTAATTTCGGATCGAGTGTGACAGTGCAATGACGACCTTTGCATTTTTCATGAACGCTAAATTCGAATTGCTACATTGAATCTGACCAATTTTCACATAAAAGCACGATACGTAAACCCAGAAATTGACTGGCTACTTTATTATTTACAGCAAGACCAATTTCTTACTCTATTTCTGTTTTCAAATGTAGGTCTTCGATACTAATTTCGACAATTGAACGATGCTTATTAAAAATTAATTTCCAGACAAGAGTTCAAAAATCTTTTACATAAAGAGAAGGTTGAAAATGGCGATTAAGTATACATAGTTTTTTTTTCCCCAATGTTAATTAACACTTAATTACAAAATTTACTTTCTTGATCAACATTAAATTAACCAACAAAAAATTATTTACAATCATCGACAATTTATTAAAATTGTCAAATGAAATTGTAAAGAGACCGATATAAATTCTGGATTTAAAGGCAAGTTTAAAGTGTGACGGAACACATTTGAACCCTCTACAGTTCATTTGAGTGACCCTTCGATTATTGCGGTTGACCAGAGTCCATAAACTGGAAACTGGACTGGGCAACCACAAACAAAATTTTCGAGACTCCCTGCCTAGCTAGACAGCAGGTGCCACTCTTCCTCTCATGAAAGGACCTCGCAGCAGGTGAATACACCTGTCTCACGTCGCACACTACTTTCCGCCAAAACTATCTTATTTGGAAGTGTCGAGCTTTTAGCAGATTAGGCCTAATCACGTAAACAAGATTTCAATCTCAAACACGAAAATTTACTAAAAGAGGTTAGGTAACTTCTTAACTATCTTTTTCTTTTTTTTTTTGTTTCGTCACATTCGATCTGCAATTTATTTTTGTCCAATCCAGGGTAGAGTTGCAAAATTCTCGGTAATTTAAAAAAATATTATTAAATATAACAATTATGATCAATTTTAAAATGAAAGAAAATATTGTAAATTTGAGAAAAATACTTCAAAATCTTAGGAAATAAATTGAAAAAGTTTTGGGTAATGAAAAATTGGAGAAAATAATTGAAAATTGAAAACAAATGATTCAAATTGAGATAAATAATTAAAAATTTAGAAAATTAATTCAGAAAATGGGGACAAATTTAAGAAAATTATAAAGAAATCATATAAATAATTTAAAATTGAAGAAAGTAATTAAAATTTTTAAAAAAATTGGCAAAGAAAACTACCACCGCGGTCAGTGAGGCGCCACCTGTTCAAAACAAATATGGCCGCTGACAAGAGAGTTTATTCAAATAAGATAGTGCAATGTAAATAAGTGGAATCGAATTTGGTTTTACAGTAAAAATTTGTTTCGGAAGTGTTGTTTATTTAAAAAATAAATAATTTTCACTATTATAAAATTATAATACACTTTCACAAACACTTAAAAATTTTGTTTTTAAAATAAATATCGAATTTTTATGTATACTAAATACGTTAATTTTCTCTCTGTCGGCGGCCATATTGAATAGTTTCTAAAAAGTAACCGATAGGGGTTTTATAAATTTAAACTACCAATATTTTAAATAAAGGAAAAGTGAAGAAAATTTCAGGAAAATACTTGAAACTTTTAGAAGTTAATTGCAAAAAAAAAGAAAATAATAATCAAAAATTAGACTGTATAAATGAAAAAAAGATAAACATAATTTGAAATTGAGAAAAACAATTTTCAATTTAAGAGAAATGATTGCAAAACATACAGAATATATATAGGTACATAAAATACAAAAAAATCGTAGATATAATTGAAAATTGAATAGAAAAATGAAAATTTCAGATAAATAATTAAAAACTTTTTGGAAAATGATTTTAAAATTTGAAACTTAAAAACAATAATTGAAATATGATAAGAACAATAATAAGTTTACAAAAATTTTGTTATTTTTCTTCCAATTATCAAAAATTTTATTAAAATTTCAATTTAAATCTTTAATCTTCAATTTAATTCATTAATCTTCTATTTATTTCTTTTATTTTCAATTATTTTCTTCAATTTTTAATTGCATTTTACGTTTTTCAATTACTTTATTCATAATTCAACAAAATTTTCAAATTTCGAATGACGAAATTATTATTCTCATTATTTTTCAAATTCTTTTTTTCTAAGGTTAATTATTCTTTTTAATAGTTAATTATTTTCGTCATATTGTAATTTTTCTTTCAATTGTAAATTATTTTCTTAAAATTTCCATTTAATTCTTTAGTTTCCAATTTATTTCTTCAAGTTTTAATTATTTTCTTCAATTTTCAAATATTTTCTTTAATCTTCAATTTTCTGATCGATTTTCAATTAATTTCTTAATATTCAATAATTCTCTGATTTTTTCAATTATTTTTTCACTCATAAAAATTGTTTTTAAAATTTCAATTCAATTATTCAATTCTAGAATTATTCTCTTCAATTCTCAGTTATTTTCCTCAAATTTAAATTCACTTTTAAATTTTCAATTATTTTCTTCAATATTAAAAAATTATCGCATTTTTCTATTACTTTTTTCCGATTATCATTGAGTTTCTTTAATTTTAAATACAATTGTTCAATTTTTTCCTTAATTTTAAACTTTATCCTTCAATTTTTATCTCCATTCTTCAGTTTTCAATTGTTTTTTTTTCTGTATTCATTAATTCTCGGATTTTTTTAATTAATTTTTTTCAATTTTTAAGTATATTCCATAAATTTCAATTCAATTCTTGAATTTTTTATTGCTTTCTTCAATTTTCAATTATCAAATTTTACAATTATTTTTTTCAGTTGTCTATAAATCTAGTCATTTTTTGAATTTTGTTTTCAATTGGCAATAGTTTTCGTAATTTTTCACATATTTTCTTCAATCTTCCAACCATTTCCTTTAAATATAAATTATTTTCCGCGATTTTCAATTATTTCCTACAATTTTTTCAATTTTCAAATATTATCTAAAAATTTTATAGTTATTATTTGATTTTTCTAATTATTTTATTCGGTTGAGAAATAAAATTCAAATTCGAATACAATAATCGAGAATTAAAGAAAATTACTGAACAATTGGATTAAAAAAAGAAGAAAATAATTTATAATTAAAAAAAAATGGAAAATGACAGGAAATATTTAATATTGAAGAAAACATTAAAAATTAAAGAATAGAATTGTTATTTAAAGAAATTAATTGAGAATTGAAAAAAATAATTGAATAATTGAATTGAAAATAGAAGAAAATTATTGAAAATTGAAGGAGGTTATGAAACATGAAATAAATAACTGATAATTGAAAAAAAAATAATTGAAAAAAGTCGAGATTACTGAATATTGATACAAACAATTGAAAGTTGAACAAAATAATTAAAAATTAAAGAAAATAGTTAAAAATTGAAGAAAGTACTTAAAAATTAAATACAATATTTGAAAACAGCAGAAAAATTTAGAAATCGACGGAAATAATTGCGAATTGATGAAAATAATTTAAAAATTATCAATTTAAATAAAAATTAAAAGAAAAATGTAATTTAAAAAAGCTGAGAATTGTTAAATATTGAAGAAAATTGAGAAGAAATTGAAAATTGAAAGAAATTGAGAAACTGAAAGAAATATGAAAAAATAATTGGAAATTGAAGAAAATAAATGAAATTTAAGAAAAAAATTGGAAATTTAAGAAAATAATTGAGAATTTAAAAAAAATCATTGTCAAAAGCCTAGAGTTATTGAATATTAAAAAAAAACAATTGAAAATTAGAGAATGGAATTGAATGTCGAAAATTATAATTGAGAATTAAAGAAAATAATTCAAGAATTGAACAATGGGATTGAAAGTACAAGAAAATAATTGATAATTGAAGAAAAAAGAAATTGGACAACCCAGGAATGATATAGAATTTGAAGAAAATAATAAAAAATGAAGAATGTAATTGTAATTTAAAGAAATTAATTAAAAATTCTAAAAAATAATTTGAAATTGAAGAAAATGTGATTTTTTGAAAATTGTTGAATAATAATTGATGAATTGAATTTAAATTTCAAAAACAGAATTCATAATTGAAAAAAAAAATATTAAAAAAAGCCGAGAATTATTGATTATAGAAGAAAATAATTGAAAAATGGAGGAGTTATTGAGATGTGAAATAATTAAATGATAATTGAAAAATTAGTTGAAAAAAGTCGAGAATTATTGAATATTAAATAAAATAATTAAAAATTGAAGGAAATAATTGAGATCTGTAGAAAATAATTAAAAATTGATGAAAATAATTGAAAATCGAATTAAATAATTGGCAATTGAAAAAAATAATTTAGAGTTGAAGAAAATAATAAAAAATTGATTAAAATAATTGAGAATCGTAGAAAATATTTCAGAATTAAAGAAATTATTTAGAAATTGATGAAAATAATTGAAAATTGAAGAAAATAGTAGAAAATCGAAGAAAATAATTGAGATATGAAGAAATAATTTGAATTTAATAAAAATAATTCAACGTGGAAAAAAATAATTAAGAATTGTAGAAAAAAATTGGAAATTGAAGAAAATAATTGAGAGTTGAAGAAAATAATTGAATATTGATAAGAATAATTAGCAATTGAAGAAAATAATTGTGAATTTCTGAAAATTGTTGAATAATAATTGATGAATTGAATTGAAGTTTCAAAAACATAATTGATAATTGAAAATTAGAGGAGTTATTGAGATATGAAATAAATAATTAAAAATTGAAGAAAATAATTGAAATCTGAAAAAAATAATTAAAAATTGATGAAAATAATTGAAAATCGTAGAAAAAATTTCAGAATTAAAGAAATTATTTAGAAATTGATGAAAATAATTGAAAATTGAAGAAAATAGTAGAAAATCGAAGAAAATAATTGAGAAATGAAGAAAATAATTGAGAGTTGAAGAAAATAATTAAAAATTGAAGGAGCGTTTGAAACTTGAAATAAACAACTGATAATTGAAAAAAGTCGAGATTACTGAATATTGAAACAAACAATTGAAAATTGAACAAAATAATTAAAAATTGAAGAAAATAGTTAAAAATTGAAGAAATTACTTAAAAATTAAATACAATATTTAAAAACAGCAGAAAAATTTAGAAATCGACGGATATAATTACGAATTGATGAAAATAATTTAAAAATTCTCAATTTAAATAAAAATTGAAAGAAAAATATAATTTAAAAAAGCTGAGAATTGTTAAAGATTGAAGAAAATTGAGAAGAAATTGAAAATTGAAAGAAATTGAGAAACTGAAAGAAATATGAAATGATAATTGGAAATTGAAGAAAATAATTGAGAATTTAAAAAAACATTGTAAAAAGCCTAGAGTTATTGAATATTAAAAAAAAACAATTGAAAATTACAGAATGGAATTGAATGTCGAAAATTATAATTAAGAATTAAAGAAAATAATTCAAGAATTGAACAATGGGATTAAAAGTAGAAGAAAATAAGTGATAATTGAAAAAAGTCGAAAATTATTAAATATTAAATTAAATAATTAAAAATTGAAGGAAATAGTTGAGATCTGAAGAAAATAATTAAAAATTGACAAAAATAATAATATTTTATTGTTGAAAACAAAATTAAAAATTGATTAAAATAATTGAAAATTGTAGAAAATATTTCAGAAGTAAAGAAATTAATTAGAAATTGATGAAAATAATTGAAAATTGAAGGAAATAATTGTCAATTGAAGAAAATAGTAAAAAATAATTGAGAAATGCAAATGAAGAAATAATTTGAAATTAATGAAAATAATTCAAAATGGAAAAAAAATTGAGAATTGTAGAAAATAATTGGAAATTGAAGAAAATAATTGAGAGTTGAAGAAAATAATTGAAAATTGAAAATAATAATTGGCAATTGCAAAAAATGATAACAAAAATAATTGGAAGTTGTAGAAAATTATTAAAATTTGAAAAAAATATTTTAAAAACTAGGAAATTAATTAAAGAGTAATGAAACTAATACAAAATTCGGATCAATATTTGCAAAGTAATAAAACTAATTAAAAATTGAAGAAAATTATTAAAATTTAAGAAATATGTTTCAAAATCTGGAAAATTAATTGAAGAGTAAAGAAAATAATAAAAAATTGGAGAAAATATTTGTAAAATAATAAAAATAATAAAAAAATGAGAAAAATAATTTTAGTTTGTGAAAAAAAATTGAAAAAATAACTAAAATTTGAGATAAATTATAAAAAATTAAAAAAATTAATCAAAAAATAATTAAAAATTAATTGAAAAATAAATTTAATAATTAAATAATTGATAAAAATAATTGTAAATTGTAGAAAATTATAAAAATTTGTAAAAAATAATTTAAAAAATTGCAGAATATATTTGAGATAAACAAGACTATAATTACAATTATATATTTTAATTCTTCGAACTTAAATTATTTTGAAATTTCGTTGATGAAAAATTTAATTAATCCACTCTTTAAGAATAGGTAGTAATTTAAAATAATATTGAAAAATTTCATACATTTTTAAGAATTCTTTTTTTTTTCTTTTTAATTATTTGCTAAAAATCTCCAATATTTTAATCATTTTTCAAAAATTTTCTGCAATTTTATTCTAATTATTTTGCATTTTTTCCCTTTATTCTTATTTTCTTTAATCTTTGAGGATAGTAAATTTAAAATTATTTAAAAATTCCCTTAATTTTTATGAATTCTTTTCTTTAACGATTTTAATTATTTGCTACAATTATCAATTATTTTTATCATTTTTTCAACAATTTTCTTCAACTTCTAACAATTTCTATTATTTTTCAATTTTTTCCCCAATTTTTAAATTCAATTACCGCAATTTTCAAAACTTTTCTTTAATTGTTTCAAACAAAACTTTGTCAGTTTTTAATTATTTTCTTCAATATCAAATTACTTAAATTCTTTATTAATTAATTTTCAACTTCTTTCGTAATTTTTCAATTATATCTTAACCAAATATGATTTTTCTTTTTTTAAATTTGAATCATTTTCTTTATTAAGAAATTTATTTGTTTGTATGTAATTTTGCCATATGGAATTCCACAGGTCGATTTTTTGGCTCTATGGAATTTGCAGACGTACACAAGTCGCCGCCCCTGATCGTTCTTAACTACCTTTTTCTTTTTTTCGTCACATTTGATCTGCAATTTATTTTTCTACATTTCCCAGACTCAAATTTCTCTATCCCTTGAACTATACTCATACTTTTTTATAATTTCAATTCTAACGATCCTCGGCAGCAGGCAGATCGTCAAGTGTGGCGTAAATTGAAAAAATTGCTATAGGTCGTAACGAGAATTCGAGGCAGGAATGTTGTTCCTTTTTTTTTTTTTTTTTCTGTGGCGATCGCGTCGCATATCCGCGTATCTCACGACGCCCCATCCTTGCGAGTTTTTGATCACCAGTCGACCCCCCACCCACAATCCACTTCCTCGGTCTCATCCTCCTTTTCACGGCAGGTCGCTGAGTGCGCTGGTAAAACAGCCCCTTAAAACGGTTTTACTGCCCTGCACGGGGCGCAACGACGTCTAGACGCCAGGGCCGTAAAGTTTGACCTACTCACCCCCAACTCCCGTTCTCCCGGCCGACGTGCTTCAAGCCACCCCCCCCCCCTTTTGCCGCTTTCCCACTCCCAACGTCGGCATCTATATCGCCGCGCTCTGCCCCCCCTCCCCCACCACACACACACACACACACCAACCGTACGACAGCCACCCAGCCCGTCTTTCCACCCCCACCCACTTTTTTTTTTATCCTTGCCTCAACCCATTCTTCCGGTTTCCTATATTCACCACCCACAAAAATCGACCTCCGCACATACATAGCAACCCTTTCGACCAGCATCCCTTACCGTGCGCGCGCGGACCACTGACAGAATTGGGGCAAAGGGTTGTCTCGAGATATCACGCATCATTCTTTAATTTGTCATTTCCCATTTAGAATTGTTTTGATTCATGTTTTGAAAAACATGAATTTTTTTCTTACCCCCCACACTCTGTGAATGCGTCTTCGATTAGAAGATTGCAGAGTTTGTTTACGATTTGTCTTTAAAAAACACCCTTTTTAGAAGGTTCATGTTTAGATTCAAGCGACGCAATGAACAACTATTTGGATGCTCATTGCAATCTTGAAGAATACCCCCCACACTCTGTAAATGCATCTTTGTTTAGAAGATTGCAGAGTTTGTTTACGATTTGTCTTCAAAAAATACCCATTTTTGTTTTAGTCAACAAATACCGAGTTCTGGGGTCAATTTAAGGTTTTGAAGCGTATCCACTACTAAATGTATCTCCGAACTTAATATAGTAGGCTACAAATAATTTCAGTATTATATTTGAAAAACACTACTTGGATGCTCATTGCGCAATTTTTAAAAAATGGAGGTTGTTTTAAGCAATTGCAAAATTACGATTTGTCTTCAAAAACAACGATTTGTTCTAGATACTCACCACACTGCGACTTGGATCAGTTCTTGAAGAATACCCCCCACACTCTGTAAATGCATTTTTAATTAGATGATTTAGAGTTTGTTTACGATTTGTCTTAAAAAAATACCCATTTTGTTTTGGTCAACAAATAACAAGTTCTGGGGTCAGTTTAAGGTTTTGAGGCGTACCCGTTACTAAATGTATCTCCGATTTTTGATAGACTAGGCTACAAATAATTTCAGAATTATATTTGAAAATATCCCCCACACTCTAAATGCATTTTTAATTTGATGATTATAGAGTTTGTTTACGTTTTGTTTTCAAAAAATACCCATTTTTGTTTTGGTCAGCAAATAACAAGTTCTGGGTCCAATTTAAGGTTTGAAAGCGTATCCGTTACTTAATATATCTCCGATTTTTGATAGACTACGCTACAAATAATTTCAGAATTATATTTGAAAAATACCCCCCACACTCTAAATGCATTTTTAATTTGATGATTATAGAGTTTGTTTACGTTTTGTTTTAAAAAAATACCCATTTTTGTTTTGGTCAACAAATAACAAGTTCTGGGTCCAATTTAAGGTTTGAAAGCGTATCCGTTACTTAATATATCTCCGATTTTTGATAGAGTAGGTTATATATATTATGTATATATATTTATTATATATTATATATTATATATATATTTGAAAAATACTCCCCACACTCTAAATGCATCTTTAATTTTTTAGAGTTTGTTTACGATTTGTCTTAAAAAAATACCCATTTTGTTTTGGTCAACAAATAACAAGTTCTGGGGTCAATTTAAGGTTTTGAGGCGTACCCGTTACTAAATGTATCTCCGATTTTTGATAGACTAGGCTACAAATAATTTCAGAATTACATTTGAAAAATACCCCCCACACTCTAAATGCATTTTTAATTTGATGATTATAGAGTTTGTTTACGTTTTGTTTTCAAAAAATACCCATTTTTGTTTTGGTCAGCAAATAACAAGTTCTGGGTCCAATTTAAGGTTTGAAAGCGTATCCGTTACTTAATATATCTCCGATTTTTGATAGAGTAGGTTATATATATTATGTATATATATTTATTATATATTATATATTACATATATATTTGAAAAATACTCCTTACACTCTAAATGCATTTTTAATTAGATGATTTAGAGTTTGTTTACGATTTGTCTTAAAAAAATTCCCATTTTGTTTTGGTCAACAAATAACACGTTCTGGGGTCAATTTAAGGTTTTGAGGCGTATCCACTACTAAATGTATCTCCGAACTTAATATAGTAGGCTACAAATAATTTCAGTATTATATTTGAAAAACACTACTTGGATGCTCATTGCGCAATTTTTAAAAAATGGAGGTTGTTTTAAGCAATTGCAAAATTACGATTTGTCTTCAAAAACAACGATTTGTTCTAGATACTCACCACACTGCGACTTGGATCAGTTCTTGAAGAATACCCCCCACACTCTGTAAATGCATTTTTAATTAGATGATTTAGAGTTTGTTTACGATTTGTCTTCAAAAAATACCCATTTTGTTTTGGTCAACAAATAACAAGTTCTGGGGTCAATTTAAGGTTTTGAGGCGTACCCGTTACTAAATGTATCTCCGATTTTTGATAGACTAGGCTACAAATAATTTCAGAATTATATTTGAAAATATCCCCCACACTCTAAATGCATTTTTAATTTGATGATTATAGAGTTTGTTTACGTTTTGTTTTCAAAAAATACCCATTTTTGTTTTGGTCAGCAAATAACAAGTTCTGGGTCCAATTTAAGGTTTGAAAGCGTATCCGTTACTTAATATATCTCCGATTTTTGATGGAGTAGGTTATATATATTATATATATATATTTATTATATATTATATATTATATATATATTTGAAAAATACTCCCCACACTCTAAATGCATCTTTAATTTTTTAGAGTTTGTTTACGATTTGTCTTAAAAAAATACACATTTTGTTTTAGTCAACAAATAACAAGTTCTGGGGTCAATTTAAGGTTTTGAGGCGTACCCGTTACTAAATGTATCTCCGATTTTTGATAGACTAGGCTAGAAATAATTTCAGAATTATATTTGGAAAATACCCCCCACACTCTAAATGCATTTTTAATTTGATGATTATAGAGTTTAATTACGTTTTGTTTTCAAAAAATACCCATTTTTGTTTTGGTCAGCAAATAACAAGTTCTTGGTCCAATTTAAGGTTTGAAAGCGTATCCGTTACTTAATATATCTCCGATTTTTGATAGAGTTATTTATATTATATATATTATATATATATATATTTATTATATATTATATATTATATATATATTTGAAAAATACCTCCCACACTCTAAATGCATCTTTAATTTGATGATTTTAGAGTTTGTTTACGATTTGTCTTAAAAAAATACCCATTTTGTTTTGGTCAACAAATAACAAGTTCTGGGGTCAATTTAAGGTTTTGAGGCGTATCCACTACTAAATGTATCTCCGAACTTAATATAGTAGGCTACAAATAATTTCAGTATTATATTTGAAAAACACTACTTGGATGCTCATTGCGCAATTTTTAAAAAATGGAGGTTGTTTTAAGCAATTGCAAAATTACGATTTGTCTTCAAAAACAACGATTTGTTCTAGATACTCACCACACTGCGACTTGGATCAGTTCTTGAAGAATACCCCCCACACTCTGTAAATGCATTTTTAATTAGATGATTTAGAGTTTGTTTACGATTTGTCTTCAAAAAATACCCATTTTGTTTTGGTCAACAAATAACAAGTTCTGGGGTCAATTTAAGGTTTTGAGGCGTACCCGTTACTAAATGTATCTCCGATTTTTGATAGACTAGGCTACAAATAATTTCAGAATTATATTTGAAAATATCCCCCACACTCTAAATGCATTTTTAATTTGATGATTATAGAGTTTGTTTACGTTTTGTTTTCAAAAAATACCCATTTTTGTTTTGGTCAGCAAATAACAAGTTCTGGGTCCAATTTAAGGTTTGAAAGCGTATCCGTTACTTAATATATCTCCGATTTTTGATGGAGTAGGTTATATATATTATATATATATATTTATTATATATTATATATTATATATATATTTGAAAAATACTCCCCACACTCTAAATGCATCTTTAATTTTTTAGAGTTTGTTTACGATTTGTCTTAAAAAAATACACATTTTGTTTTAGTCAACAAATAACAAGTTCTGGGGTCAATTTAAGGTTTTGAGGCGTACCCGTTACTAAATGTATCTCCGATTTTTGATAGACTAGGCTAGAAATAATTTCAGAATTATATTTGGAAAATACCCCCCACACTCTAAATGCATTTTTAATTTGATGATTATAGAGTTTAATTACGTTTTGTTTTCAAAAAATACCCATTTTTGTTTTGGTCAGCAAATAACAAGTTCTTGGTCCAATTTAAGGTTTGAAAGCGTATCCGTTACTTAATATATCTCCGATTTTTGATAGAGTTATTTATATTATATATATTATATATATATATATTTATTATATATTATATATTATATATATATTTGAAAAATACCTCCCACACTCTAAATGCATCTTTAATTTGATGATTTTAGAGTTTGTTTACGATTTGTCTTAAAAAAATACCCATTTTGTTTTGGTCAACAAATAACAAGTTCTGGGGTCAATTTAAGGTTTTGAGGCGTACCCGTTACTAAATGTATCTCCGATTTTTGATAGACTAGTCTACAAATAATTTCAGAATTATATTTGAAAAATACCCCCCACACTCTAAATGCATTTTTAATTTGATGATTATAGAGTTTGTTTACGTTTTGTTTTAAAAAAATACCCATTTTTGTTTTGGTCAACAAATAACAAGTTCTGGGTTCAATTTAAGGTTTGAAAGCGTATCCGTTACTTAATATATCTCCGATTTTTGATAGAGTAGGTTATATATATTATGTATATATATTTATTATATATTATATATTATATATATATTTGAAAAATACTCCCCACACTCTAAATGCATCTTCAATTTTTTAGAGTTTGTTTACGATTTGTCTTAAAAAAATACCCATTTTGTTTTGGTCAACAAATAACAAGTTCTGGGGTCAATTTAAGGTTTTGAGGCGTACCCGTTACTAAATGTATCTCCGATTTTTGATAGACTAGGCTACAAATAATTTCAGAATTATATTTGAAAAATAACCCCCACACTCTAAATGCATTTTTAATTTGATGATTATAGAGTTTGTTTACGTTTTGTTTTCAAAAAATACCCATTTTTGTTTTGGTCAGCAAATAACAAGTTCTGGGTCCAATTTAAGGTTTGAAAGCGTATCCGTTACTTAATATATCTCCGATTTTTGATAGAGTAGGTTATATATATTATGTATATATATTTATTATATATTATATATTACATATATATTTGAAAAATACTCCTTACACTCTAAATGCATTTTTAATTAGATGATTTAGAGTTTGTTTACGATTTGTCTTAAAAAAATTCCCATTTTGTTTTGGTCAACAAATAACACGTTCTGGGGTCAATTTAAGGTTTTGAGGCGTACCCGTTACTGAATGTATCTCCGATTTTTGATAGACTAGGCTATAAATAATTTCAGTATTATATTTGAAAAATACTACTTAGATGCTCATTGCGCAATTTTTAAAAAATGCAGGTTGTTTTAAGCAATTGCAAAATTACGATTTGTCTTCAAAAACAACGATTTGTTGTAGATACTCACCACACTGTGACTTGGATCAGTTCTTGAAGAATACCCCCACTTTGTAAATGCGGTTTCGTTTAGAAGATTGCAGAGTTTGTTTACGATTTGTCTTAAAAAAAAACGCCCTTTATATGTCTTTGAACTGCAAGTTGTGTCCGGATCGGTTACTTCCACTCCATGAGCACTAAACGATTGAATGGGTCTTGAAGTGAGGTTACTCTCCGTGATCAATTTCGGTTCTTGTGTAGCACCTTGGATACCTGGAAAAAAATAAATTTTGATTAGCTGAAAACTAGTAGACACTTTTTTCAGTAACTTACCTACAACACTTTTTTCGCTTTCCGGATCTTTAAACTGAGTCGAAAGAGTCCAAAAGAAGAAACTGAAAAATGTTAATTTCTTAAATGCAATAAGTTTTGGCAGTAAATAAACAAATAAATAAATAACAATCATATTGGAAATAATATCGGAAATGGCATCAGAAATGATATTAGAAATGACATCGGAAATGATATCAGAAATTACATCGGATATGACATCAGAAATGACAGCAGAAATTACTTCAGAAATGATGTGAGAAATGATATACAAAATGATATCACAAATGATATCAGAAATGATGTCTGAAATGATACCCTTTCCTATAACATTTTCCGATCAATTTATACAAAAGAAGAAACTATAATATATCAATTTCGTAAATGCAATAACTTTTGGCAATAAATAAATAAAAATGATATTGGAAACAATATTGGAGACGGCATCAGAAATAATATCAGAAATGACATCAGAAATGATACCAGAAATGATATTAGAAATGATATCAGAAATGATATCAGAAATGATATCAGAAATGATATCAGAAATGATATCAGAAATGACATCAGAAATGATATCATAAATTACATCGGAAATGATATCAGGCATGATGTCAGAAATGACATATGAAATGACAGCCTTTCCTATATCATTTTCTATCAATTTATCCAAAAGAAGAAACTGCAAAATGTCAATTTTGTAATGCAATAAGTTTTCTTAATAAATAAAAAAAAATGGTATTGGAAATGATATCGAAAATGATATCAGAAATTACATCAGCAACGATATCAGAAATTACATTGAAAATAATATAAAAAATATCAGAAATGATGTCAAAAATTACATAAAAAATTACATCCTTTCCTATATTTCTAATGTTTAGCATACCACGTGGACAGTTTGGGGGCTTCTTCATCAATTTTTAATTATATTCAATATTTTATTTTCCCCTAAATTTTTCAATTATTTATCTCAAATATCAATAACTTTTATACTTACTCAGTTCATAAAATTATTTTTCTTTTATTTTTTTGAATTTTCAATTATTATTTCTTCAAATTTTAATTATTTTCTTCTATTTTCAATTATTATTATTTTACCTACTATTTTTCATTACTTCTAATTAATTCTTTAAATTTCAAATATTTTCTACAATTTTTAATTTATTTTTTCATTTTCAACTATATTTCTTAAAATTTCTATTACTCTTTCAATTCTTTATTAATTTCCTAAATTTTCAATTATTTCTCTCATATTTCAATTACTTTCTTCAATTATAAATTAATTTTGTGATTTTATCACTTTTTTTAAAATTTCAATTATTTTCTTCAATTTTCAATTATTTACCTCAGATTTTTATTTTTTTTTTTATTTTTAAATATTTTCATTACTTCGCAAATGTTTTCTCAAATTTTAAATTATATTCAATATTTTTTTTCCTTTAATTTTTCAATTATTTATCTTAAATTTTAATAGTTTTTATCAATGCTAAAATATTAAAAAAATTATTTATTATTTTTTTGAATTTTCAATTATTTTTCACAAAAATCAATTATTTTTCCTTAAATATTTCAATTATTTATCTTAAATTTTAATAGTTTTTATCAATGAACAATTTATAAAAAATTTTTTATTATTTTTTTGAATTTTCAATTATTTTTCAATAATTTTTCAATATTTTTTTTTCCTAAATTTTTCAATTTTTTAACTCAAATTTTAATAGTTTTTATCAACTCTCAATTTTAAAAAAAATTTTCTATTATTTTTTTAAATTTGTAATTATTTTTCACAAATTTTAGTTATATTTTTTTATTTTAAATTATTTTCGTCAATTTGCAAATTTTTTCTCCAATTTGAGAGAATTTTCAATTATTTTTAGTCAATTGCCTTAATTTACAATTATTTATCTCATATTTTAATAATTTTTATCAATGTTTAATTTTTTATATTATTTTTTAATTTTTTTCTTATATTTTAAACATATTTTGAAACTTTATAAAAACATTTCTATTATTTTCCAATTAATTTAAGACATTTTCAATTATTATTTTTACAAATTTAAATTATTTTTTTCTATTTTCAATTATTATTATTTTACCTACTATTTTTTCTTCCTTCTGATTAATTCTTGAAATTTCAAATATTTTTTACAATTTTTAATTGCTTTTATTATTTTTCAACTATTTTTCTTAATATTTCTATTATTTTTTCAACTTTTTATAAATTTCCTAAATTTTCAATTATTTCTCTCGTATTTCAATTACTTTCTTCAATTTTAAATTAATTTTGTGATTTTATCACTTTTTTTAAAATTTCAATTATTTTCTTCAATTTTTAACTATTTACCTCAGATTTTAATCTTTCTTTTTCAATATTCAATTATTTTCATTATTTTGCAATTGTTTTCTCAAATTTTAAATTATTTTTTAGTCAATTTTCCAAATTTCTAATTATTTACCTCAATTTTCAATTAATTCTTTAAATATCATTTTTTTCTTCAATGCCTTATTGTTTTTACCATTTTCGAATTATTTGCTTTAATTTTAATTAAACTTTTTGCTTTTGCTTTTACATCTAGGAAGTATTATTACTTATCTTTTTAAATTTCAATTATTTTCTTCAAATTTCAATTAATCATCTGAAGTTTTAATTATTTTATTCAATTTTCGAATATTTTTATTATTTTGCAATTGTTTTCTCCAATTTTTAATTTTTTTTTATTAATTTTTTTAAATTCCCAATTGTTTGTTTTTCTCAAAGTGTAATTGTTTTCTCTAGTTTTGAATTATTATTATCATTTTTAATCATTTTCTCCAATTTTTATTTTTCAATTAATTTTACAGATTTTGCTTCCTCCTAGAGGAGGAATCCTTTTGTATATTTTGAATTTCTCATAACATAGAAAATCATATTATTTTAAAAAAAAATTCCACCTGGACATTGAGAGGGGTATGGAAGGAGGGGGTTTCGTAAAAAGTCCCAATATTTTTTTCAGCTTTATTTCATTATATTATTTTAACACTCCTACTATTTTCTTAACAATTTGTTCTAGTAGATTCTAATACTTTATTTAAATATTTGTGTTTTCTCGGTGGCTGTTCCACGTCTCTAATTACTCTCCTGCGAGCATTAAAAATCGTTTCGTTTCGACCCCTCATATTTTAATCTTAACGACCTTTGCCTAAGGAGCAAAGGCGATAATTTTCGTCAAGTTGACCGACATTTTTGAAACAAGGAAGACTTTCGGATCTTTCGTCTGGGTTCCCTCTGCGTGGGAATCTAGAACATATGTGTAATCATATGCGTATGGGGAAATTGGTCTTGGTTAGGGCGATACCAGTCTCAGTTCGTCTTGGAGATTATAGTCTTTGACAGATTTAGAAGCTGTAGAGTTCAAGTGTCTCTCACATGTTTCACCACAACGGATTCTTTTTCGGAATATTTTTAAAATTTAAAACTAATGTTCTCTGTATTTCAACATTTCGATGCTGAAAAATCTAACATCGGAAATGACATTGGAAATGATAAGAGAAATTATATCAGAAATTATATTAGAAATTATATCAGAAATTATATCAGAAATTATATCAAAAATTATATTAGAAATAACATCAGAAATGATAACAGAAATTATATCAGAAATTTTATCAGAAATTATATCAGAAATTATATCAGAAATGACTTAAATTATATCAAAAATGACATCAGAAATAACATCAGAAATTATATCAGAAATTATCTTAGCAAAGACATAAATGATATCACAAATAAAATCAGAAATAACATAAGAGATTATATTAGAAATGATATAAATGATATCAGAAATGAAACCAAAAATATTTTCAGAAATGATATCAGAAATGACATCAGAAATAACATCAGAAATCATATCAGAAATTATATCAGAATTAAATTAAATGATATCAGAAAAGACATCAAAAATGTCATCAGAAATAACATCAGAAATTATATCAGAAATTATCTTAGAAATGACATAAATGAAATCAGAAATAACATCAGAAATTATATCAGAAATTAATTCAAAAATTATATAAGAAATGACATCAGAAATGATAACAAAAATTATATCAGAAATTATATCAGAAATGACATAAATGAAATCTGACATGACATAAATGATATCAGAAATGACATAAATGATATCAGAAATGACATCAGAAATGACATCAGAAATGACATCAGAAATGACATCACAGTTAACATCAGAAATTATATCAGATATTATATCAGAAATGACTTAAATGATATCAGAAATAACCTCAGAAATAACATCAGAAATTATATCAGAAATTTTCTTAAAAATGACATAAATGAAATCAGAAATAACATAAAAAATTATATCAGAAATTAATTCTGAAATTATATCAGAAATGAGTTTAGAAATAACATCAGAAATTATCTTAGCAATGACATAAATGGTATCAGAAATGACTTAAATGATATCAGAAATAACATCAGATATTATATCAAAAAGGATATAAATGATATCAGAAATAAATTCAGAATTAACATCAGAAATTATATCAGAAATGACATAACTGATATCATAAATGACATAAATTATATCAGTAATGACATCAGAAATGACATCAGAAATAATATCAGAAATTATATCAGAAATGATTTTTTTTATATTATTTTTTATATAATTTCAGATATAATTTCTGACTTAATTTCTGATATCATTTCTAGTATTTATTTATTTTTTTATTTATGGTAATAATTATTGATTTTACGAAATGCCATATTAGAAATGTTATCAGAAATTACATTAGAAATAACAGAAATTATGTCACAAAATAACATCAAAAATGATATCTTTTCTAGACCCAAAATCAGACGTAATTTTTGAAATCATTTTTGATGTCATTAATGATATCATTTATGTCATTTCTGATATAATTTCTGATAAAATTTTTTTACGTTATTTCTTATGTTATTTCTGATGTCATTTCTTATATCATTTATCTTATTTCTGATATAATTATTGTAATAATTTCTGATGTTATTTCTGATGTCATTTCTGATATCATTTATGTCATTTCTGATATAATTTCTCATATAATTTCTGATGTTATTTCTGATTTCATTTCTGATATCATTAAAGTTAATTCTGATATAATTTCTGATATGATTTCTGATGTTGCTACTGATGTCATTTCTGATATCATTTATGTCATTTCTGATATTATTTATTTCATTTCTGATATAATTTTTGATTTTAATTCTGATGTTATATCTGATGTCATTTCTGATACAATTTTTGATATAATTTCTGTTATAATTACTGATAAAAATTCTGTTATAATTTCTGTTATCATTTCAGATGTCATTTCTGATGTCATTTCTGATATCATTTATGTCATTTCTGATATAATTTCTGATATAATTTCTGATGTTATTTCTGATTTCATTTCTGATATCATTAAAGTTAATTCTGATATAATTTCTGATATGATTTCTGATGTTGCTACTGATGTCATTTCTGATATCATTTATGTCATTTCTGATATTATTTATTTCATTTCTGATATAATTTTTGATTTTAATTCTGATGTTATATCTAATGTCATTTCTGAAATCATTTATGTCATTTCTGATATAATTTCTGATATAATTTCTGATGATATTTCTGATTTCATTTCTGATATCATTTATCTCATTTCTGATATAATTTTTGTTATAATTTCTTATGTTATTTCTGATGTCATTTCTGATATCTTTTATGTCATTTCTGATACAATTTTTGATATAATTTCTGATATAATTTCTGATAAAAATTCTGTTATAATTTCTGTTATCATTTCTGATGTCATTTCTGAATATTCTGATGTCATTTTTGACGTCCTTTCTGATATCTTTTATGTCATTTCTGATATAATTTCTGATATAATTTCTGATGATATTTCTGATTTCATTTCTGATATCATTAAAGTTAATTCTGATATAATTTCTGATATAATTTCTTATATGATTTCTGATGTTGTTTCTGATGTCATTTCTGATATCATTAATGTCATTTCTGATATCATTAATGTCATTTCTGATACAATTTTTGATATAATTTCTGTTATAATGTCTGATAAAAATTCTGTTAGAATTTCTGTTATCATTTCAGATGTTATTTCTGATGTCATTTCTGATATCATTTATGTCATTTCTGATATAATTTCTCATATAATTTCTGATGTTATTTCTGATTTCATTTCTGATATCATTAAAGTTAATTCTGATATAATTTCTGATATGATTTCTGATGTTGCTTCTGATGTCATTTCTGATATCATTTATGTCATTTCTGATATTATTTATTTCATTTCTGATATAATTTTTGATTTTAATTCTGATGTTATATCTAATGTCATTTCTGAAATCATTTATGTCATTTCTGATATAATTTCTGATAAAATTTCTGATGATATTTCTGATTTCATTTCTGATATCATTTATCTCATTTCTGATATAATTTTTGTTATAATTTCTTATGTTATTTCTGATGTCATTTCTGATATCTTTTATGTCATTTCTGATACAATTTTTGATATAATTTCTGATATAATTTCTGATAAAAATTCTGTTATAATTTCTGTTATCATTTCTGATGTCATTTCTGAATATTCTGATGTCATTTTTGACGTCCTTTCTGATATCATTTATGTCATTTCTGATATAATTTCTGATATAATTTCTGATGATATTTCTGATTTCATTTCTGATATCATTTATCTCATTTCTGATATAATTTTTGTTATAATTTCTTATGTTATTTCTGATGTCATTTCTGATATCTTTTATGTCATTTCTGATACAATTTTTGATATAATTTCTGATATAATTTCTGATAAAAATTCTGTTATAATTTCTGTTATCATTTCTGATGTCATTTCTGAATATTCTGATGTCATTTTTGACGTCCTTTCTGATATCATTTATGTCATTTCTGATATAATTTCTGATATAATTTCTGATGATATTTCTGATTTCATTTCTGATATCATTAAAGTTAATTCTGATATAATTTCTGATATAATTTCTTATATGATTTCTGATGTTGTTTCTGATGTCATTTCTGATATCATTAATGTCATTTCTGATACAATTTTTGATATAATTTCTGTTATAATGTCTGATAAAAATTCTGTTATAATTTCTGTTATCATACCAGATGTTATTTCTGATGTCATTTCTGATATCATTTATGTCATTTCTGATATAATTTCTCATATAATTTCTGATGTTATTTCTGATTTCATTTCTGATATCATTAAAGTTAATTCTGATATAATTTCTGATATGATTTCTGATGTTGCTTCTGATGTCATTTCTGATATCATTTATGTCATTTCTGATATTATTTATTTTATTTCTGATATAATTTTTGATTTTAATTCTGATGTTATATCTAATGTCATTTCTGAAATCATTTATGTCATTTCTGATATAATTTCTGATATAATTTCTGATGATATTTCTGATTTCATTTCTGATATCATTTATCTCATTTCTGATATAATTTTTGTTATAATTTCTTATGTTATTTCTGATGTCATTTCTGATATCTTTTATGTCATTTCTGATACAATTTTTGATATAATTTCTGATATAATTTCTGATAAAAATTCTGTTATAATTTCTGTTATCATTTCTGATGTCATTTCTGAATATTCTGATGTCATTTTTGACGTCCTTTCTGATATTATTTATGTCATTTCTGATATAATTTCTGATATAATTTCTGATGATATTTCTGATTTCATTTCTGATATCATTAAAGTTAATTCTGATATAATTTCTGATATAATTTCTTATATGATTTCTGATGTTGTTTCTGATGTCATTTCTGATATTATTAATGTCATTTCTGATACAATTTTTGATATAATTTCTGTTATAATGTCTGATAAAAATTCTGTTATAATTTCTGTTATCATTTCAGATGTCATTTCTGATGTCATTTCTGATATCATTTATGTAATTTCTGATATAATTTATGATATAATTTCTGATTTCATTTCTGATATCATTTATGTCATTTTTAAGATAATTTCTGTTGTTATTTCTAATTTCTAATTTCATTTCTGATATCATTAAAGTCAATTCTGATATATTTTCTGATATAATTTTTGATATAATTTCTGATGTTATATCTGATGTCATTTCTGATATCATGAATGTCATTTCTGATACAATTTTTGATATAATTTCTGTTATAATTTCTGATAAAAATTCTGTTATAATTTCTGTTATCATTTCAGATGTCATTTCTGATGTCATTTCTGATATCATTTATGTAATTTCTGATATAATTTATGATATAATTTCTGATTTTATTTCTGATATCATTTATGTCATTTTTAAGATAATTTCTGTTGTTATTTCTAATTTCTAATTTCATTTCTGATATCATTAAAGTCAATTCTGATATATTTTCTGATATAATTTTTGATATAATTTCTGATGTTATATCTGATGTTATATCTGATGTAATTTCTGATATCAATTTTGAGTTCATTTCTGATGTCATTTCTGATGTTATATCTGATGTTATATCTGATTTAATTTCTGATCGAATTTTTTATTTAATTTCTGATATTATTTCTAATATTTATTTTATTTATTTATTTATTGCGAATAATTATTGAATTTACGAAATATCATATCAGAAATGTTATCAGAAATGACATCAGAAATAACAGAAATTATGTGAGAAATAACATCAAAAATAATATCTTTTCTAGTCCCAAAATCAGATGTAATTTTTGACATAATTTCTGATGTCATTTCTGATATAATTTCTGATTCAATTTTTGATGTTATTTTGTGATGTTATTTCTGATACAATTTCTGATGTCATTTCTGATATAATTTTTGATGTCATTTTTGATGTTATTTATTTTATTTCTGATATAATTTTTTATGTCATTTCTGATAGAATTTCTGATACAATTTCTGATGTTATTTCTGATGTTATTTTCGATGTCATTTCTGATGTCATTTCTGATATCATTTTTGTCATTTCTAATATAATTTTGTATGTCATTGCGGATATAATATCTGATGTTATTTTTGATTTTATTTCTGATGTCATTTCTGATATAATTTCCGATGTCATTTCTGATATAATTTCTGATATAATTTCTGTTGTCATTTCTGATATAATTTCTGATGTTATTTTCTGTCATTTCTGACAACAGGGTTAACTTTTTTACACTAATATCCCACATATACTCATATCTCATGCAATTTTAAAAAAAATATTCTCAAACAAAATTCACATTGAATAAAATAAAATGTAACACATAATTTTTTTATATCTTCGATCCGTAAGCTGCTTTTCAATTAATTATTTGCCGAGTGAAAACTCGAGACTCGATTTTCTTATTTTCTTCCCTTTTTTATTGATATTTTTCGAAATATGAAAAACAAAACTCGGATTTTAAATTAAATGATCAGCTGCCTCGACCTAAAAGATTTTGTGCCAGCTTTGCTGGAAAACACTTCAAGGCTCTTTTACTTTGACGATGTGTGGAAACTCTATCTCCAATATAGCTATACTTTTTCCTCGTCGAAATATCTGGAATTTTTAATGGTTATTTGCCCTCAAGCGGAAATGGTTCTGAAATCTTTTTTTTTTACCCCGAAATTGTTGAAATAAAAAATGTGTAAAAATTTTTTATTTTTAATTTAATAAATTCTATTTTGTAATATACAAAAAAAAAAAATTGAGAAATACGCACTTTTTTCAATATCGTAAAATTTGGGTGAATTTATATTAAAAACTTTGTAACTATAATCTTCATTTCGAATTTTTATTTTTTAATTATCTGGGGTGAAATTTTCAGTCGAGACGGCGCTTAAATAACACTTGTCTCCCACGATTCTTCGTGTCACCACATGTTGCCTAAACCCCAATGATCTAAAGACTCTCGGCCGTGAAAATAAAAAATATATGAAGACGAAACTACAGATAGTTTAGACTTGAGAAATAGGGGGGTTGAATTTGTGTGGGCGAGGGCATTAGGGTTACAGTTGTTTCCGATAAGAAATGTCGGCCGACAATTTTACGATACACGATAAAAATATCTATTTTCTTCTCTCTCTCTCTCTCTCTCTCTCTCTCTCTAAAAATAAATTTTTTTAATCAAACTTTTTGCATTTATTTCCAAACTAATGATAATTTATTTTTAAAAAGAAATATGTTACGTTTGAAAAAAGAAGCGGATTCTGGCCATTTTGATAAAAAAGTAGTTGAGGGTCTTATTTTTAGTGAAAAATTGAAAGACGAGAAAGACTATCGAATTTCGTGTGCGACTAGCAGAAAAATAGAAACCGATACCCCGAAAGGATTCGCTAATGAACGGCCGCTTTTCACAGACTTTGTCCAGGAAAATTTCACGAGAAGTGAAAAAAAAGAGCGAGAGAGAGAGAGAGAGAGAAAAGAGCTGATGGATTCTGCTGGAAGAAAGAATCGAAAATAAATACGCCGTTACTTTGACTGACTTGTGCGAAATTCAATTAATTAACTTCGTTAGTATTTTATTTTCAGATGGCTCAAAGCAGCCAGCTTCATCCTTTTCCTCTGCCACCCCTGCCCACCCCTGACAATGAAAATCGTTATTTTTCTTTGACATTATGAAAATTTCGTCAGATTTTTAATTTGTCTAATGCAACGAAATGCACTCGCGATATTTGCACATTGGATTTTATTCTTTTTTTTTCTAAACTTTAGATTGTTATAAAAATTCTTGGCGAGAAGTTAGGGAAGAATTTCCGCATAATGGGAACTGTTTTTTCGATTATCTGAGTAAATATCAAAAATTTTGGAAAATTTATAAAAGAAAAGTTTTAGGCCTTTTAAAAATACACATTTTTTGTTTTATACTTTTTTTTGATATCTCTAATAGTTTTCGAGAAAATCGATAGTAAAGTTCCTCGTGCAGCGGTCATGATAATTTTGCAATTACCTCAATAAATCTCGATAAATGTTGAAAATTTTGGAAATTGCTTTCTACAAAAGTTGTAGGGCTTCTAAAAATACACATTTTTTGTTGTGTGTATTTATTTTATATCTTTAGTAGTTTTCGAGAAAATCGATATTAAAGTTTCTCTAGCAGGGCATCTAGAGCGGGGAATAAAAGGCAGGATTGCACAATGTTTCTTTTTGCAAAAACTACTGTTGTCTGGGTATCTTTTGATAAAAATCCACTATAGATGTCAAAAAAAAAAACCTGTAAAAAGAGGTTTTTCTTTCACCTTACTGAAATTTAAAATCTTGGTGAAGACCAAAAAAAAAACATAAAAATTGAGTTTTTTTGCAATTATCTCAATAAATATCAAAAATTTTGGAAAATGCATTGGAGAAAAGATTTAGGCCTTTTAAAAATACACATTTTTTATTCTATACATTTTTTTGATACCTCTAGCAGTTTTCAAGAAAATCGATAGTGAAGTTGCTCGTGCAGCGCGCAATGATAATTTTGCAATTACCTCAATAAATCTTATTAAATATTAAAAATTTTGGAAATTGCTTTTTACAAAAGTTGTAGGCCTTCTAAAAATAAACATTTTTCGTTGTAGGTATTTTTTATATATTTTTAGTAGTTTTCGAGAAAAGCGATATTAAAGTTTCTCGTGCAGGGCATAGAGCGGCGAAGAGAAGGCAATATTGACAAATTCTTTCTTTTAGTAAAAATCACTGTTGCCTGGGTATATTTGATAAAAGCCACTATATGTGCCACAAAAATCCCCACTGTATATAATTTTTTCTTTCACCCCCCGAATTTCAATATCATGGCGAAAAATATTAAAAAAACCCATAAAAATTGAGTTTTTTTGCAATTATCTCAAGAAATCTTGAAAATTTTGAAAATTGGTTTAAACAAAAATTGTAGGCCTACTAAAAACACAAAATTTTTGTTTTATGCAGTTTTTGATATCTCTAGTAGTTTTCGAGAAAAATGATAGTGAAGTTGCTCGTGCAGCGCGCAATGATAATTTTGCAATTATCTCAATAAATCTTAATAAATATTTAAAATTTTGGAAATTGTCTTCTAAAAAAGTTGTAGGCCTTCTAAAAATAAACATTTTTTGTTGTCTGTATTTTTTTATATCTTTAATAGTTTTTGAGAAAATCGATATTAAAGTTTCTCGTGCAGCGTTAAAAGCCACTACAGGTAAAAAAAACCCTGTACCCCCCTGTAAATTGTGTTTTTTCTTTCGCCCCTCGAAACTTAATATCATCGTGAATACCACAATAATCGCATAAAGATTAGATTTTTTCCAATTTTTTTTTAGTTTTTTTACAATTTTTTCAAAAAAATCTTGAAAATTTTGAAAAATTTTTGCTACAAAAGTTGTAGGTTTTCTAAAAATACACATTTTTTATTGTTTTCATTTTTTTATATCTCTAATGGTTTTGGAGAAAATCGAGATTAAAGTTTCTCGTGCTGCGCGTAAATCGGCGAAGAGATTATACTTTGTAAGCTGTGCCTGTTTCATCACTAGAGGGCGGCAAAATCAAGATAAGAAAAATAAACTATAAATCGCCGGACAAGCTACAGCCTCACAGAAACGTCCGATCTGAAAAATTCAAATGTTGTTTTAAAGCTGATACATGTGGTTAGGCATCCCCTCTAACCCCGATAAAAAATATTGAAAAATAAAAAAATGGCGCTGATTTAAAGAAAAATCACAAAAAATGGACATTTTTTGGGTTATTTTTGAGTCTTTAAAAAACAAAAAAATAAAGTATATAATCGGATTTAGGGGGGGGGGGGTGCCTGAAGGATTTTATAACGAAGAAATTGATCTAAGGTTTTTTAAAATCGATTAAACAGAACTCGAGTTATGTGGTCCGACAGTTAAAAAACATGGTTTCGAGAAAAACGCATTTAAAGTTTTGTGTGTAATGAGCCGATGTGCATATGTATTACTTTTACATGTGTATAACTTTTTTATTTCTTCGAATTTTAATCTGCAATTTGGGAATTATATTCTTGAGGTAATGTAGACTACAAAAATAAAATAAAAAAAAAAGTCGATTTTTTGATCGATGCAGAGTCTAATACTACCTTATAAAGGAGAGGCCCGGGTGGCGAATTTTCCAAATTTCTGAAACGACTCGAGCAACTTCACAATCAATTTTCTCAGAAAGTATTAGAGATATCAAAAAAAGACACATTACATAAAATATGCACTTTAAGCATACCTACAACTTTTATAAAAAACATTTTCCGCCATTTTCAATATTTAACGAGATAATTGCAAAAAACTGAATTTTAATCGTTTTGATTATGAAAATAATCTGAAAGTCAATTTTTACTATGATTTTCGTAATCAGCGCATATCGAAATACCTAGATAAACTAAATTTAAAAAAAAATAAGCGAACTTTTAACACAAGATAAAACTATTGTTTTCGTTCAAACACATGAGT